>OX940907.1:7029204-8486704 GCA_954871355.1 Cabera pusaria
CAGAAAGCCTGCGATAAGCTCTGTATCTTTTGAAAAAAAAAAACACTATTACAACTTTTTTTAACCAACTCCACAAAAAAGGAGGAGGTTCTTAATTCGTCAGAATCATTTTTTTAAATGTATGTTCACCGATTACTCAAAGATGCCTGAATCGATTTGGAAAATTCTTTTTTTGTTTCAAAGGGTACCTTTCCCCAGTGGTTCCATTAAAATTTTAACGAAATCGGCCGAGCCGTTTTTATTATATCAACATTTGTATTACGATGCATTTACTTATCTCGACGACATACTACTAACTACTGGCACAGATTATCTAATAGTTACTAACGTCTACTGGCTACTTTGACTAGCGCGACGTTTGAAGCGGGTTCTTTTAGTTGTTTAACCTTATCTTAAATTATTAAGTGTTACCTGCTAAAAATAAAGGCAAGAAGAGGAAATTATAATATTTTCCTAATTACATATTGAGAAATGCAAACGATTAATAAATAACAAAACAGGTACTTATTTACATATTTTCACGGTAAAATGGCAAAAAAATGGACTGACAGTTGATTTTTTATTTTCAACTGACTTCTAAAAAGGAACAGCTTCTATGTTCCACTGTACATATTTTTATGTATATTCACCGATTACTTAAAGACGCCTGGACCGATTTGGAAAATTCTTATTTTGTTTATAGAGACTTCCCAGATGGTTCCATTTAATTGTCATTGAGATATAGGCGTTGGTTCACATTGAAACAGCCAAACTGTCGACTGACACTTTGTATCTCGATCTTATCCTTACATCCAGGGTTCGTCACCTGTGACAATGCTTCAAATTTATTAATCATGTCATGGCACCATTCCCCGCGGACCTGCAGCTACTAAGCTTCGGTGCAAGTGCGGCACCTAGCGCGAAACTATACTTCTCACGCAATGGTGCTCGTGTAGAATTTTGTGAACGTTTTTTCTCTGCTAGCACGGTTTCCTCGGTAGCAGCCATCAAAGGACGACCACTTCTTTCTTCATCACTCAAAGTTAGACGACCGCGCTTAAATTCGTTATGCCAATGGTGGATGTTTGCTTAGAAAGCATCTATAAATGCCATTTGAAAACATTCAAACAAATCATCCGGTTTTAGGCCACATTTGAAATCGTAAAAAATCATGACACGAAAATGTTCCCGATGCAGATCCCACGTAAAACCTATTTGATTTATGGTAAAACAAAAAAAAAACCTGGGATATATTGCTTTTTTTCTAAAGTAATAATTAATTTATTAATTGATCTAGGGAATCATTTGGAAATACTCGTATGTCTGGACAGCATTTGATCCAAACCCTGTCAATGTCCAATACGCCTTAACTGGCAAAACATGCACGCACGATCTTCATGACTTTTACCATATTGCATGCATTTTCATATTGTATGCATACTCATGTTTTTAGCAAATAAATGATTTTTATCTTTAACGCCCCACGGGACAAAGACATGTCGATAGATTATTTTTAAAACTAAAACATTATTTTTTTTCCGTAATTATTATTATATATATAATAATAATATATTAAAAATATTGGATACGTATTTTTTTATATTGTCAATCAAACAATAAATTGGCCAAGTGCGAGTCGGACTCGCCCACGTATAATTCCGATTGAACAAAATTTGTCGGCAAAGTTAGTTTTATGTTTGCGGAATTAATTCATTTAATTTAGTTTTTAGGGTTCCGAACCCAAAGAGTACCAACGGAACCCTATTACTGAGACTCCGCTGTCCGTCTGTCTGTCTGTCTGTCCGTCTGTCACCAGGCTGTATCTCATGAACCGTGATAGTTATACGGTTGACATTTTCACAGATGATGTATTTCTGTTGCCGCTATAACAACAAATACTAAGAACAGAACAAAGTTAAAAATTAAAGGGTTTAAAACAAAAACGTGTTTTTTACGATAGCGCCATCTAGCTCGCATCATAGATGGCGCTATCGTGTTGACTTTAATCTCGGAATCTGAATCTGAATCTCGGAAACGGCTCCAACGATTAAATAAAATTTAGTATACAGGGGATTTCGGGGGCGATAAATCGATCTAGCTAGGATCATTTTCAGAAAATGTTGTTTTATTCGTGTTTTCAATAGTCAACTTTATCGATAATCAACTTAAAATATGACTCTTCCCGACATCTATTGGCGAGTAGAAGTAGCTTTAGTGTTAGCCGTAGTTGCTCTCAGTTTAAAAAAATTGTATTATTATTCGCCAATAGATGTAGGGAAGAGTCATATTTTCTGTTTATGTGGCAAAAAATACCGAGCCAAGCTCGGACATCCAGATATTTAATAATATTAATTGAACACCTTGATGTGAACGTTTACTTAGTTGGTGTTGGAAGTTCGTTAGATATTCGTTAGATGGCGTTCGGAACCCTCCGTGTGCGGGACAAAGTCTGACTCGCACTTGACCAGTTATATTATTATTTGATGCTATAGCAACCAAGTAGTGGGAGAATGGTCGGCTTTGATACCAGAGGTACTGAGTTCAAACCCGGCGTGCACTAAAGGATTTTTCTATCGAAAAAATTATGTGCGTTTTTCACAGTGGCCGGTGAAGGAAAAACATCGTACAACCCCCGCATGGTGGTAGGACACTATCTAGTGTCCGCCTGGCCAGCTACCACCCTCAAGTTAGAAAATCTGTCGCCAAACATATAATGTGTTCCGGCAGTTATCCTTGAGAGCTAGTTCTCATTCTAGGCCTAGCGTGCTACCATCCTCAACAACTTCATCAATAGAGAAAATAGTCAAACGCTAGTCTATAAGATATTAAATTAAAATAAATTGCTCACCAATAAAGAAAAAACGGCTAAATGAGAAATAATACTGTGGCTTACTGTGAGAGAAACGCGCATGTTTTTAGGAAATTCAAAACACAATGGTGATTGCTAAGTAAGTTTATAAAACATCTAGAAGATATTCGTTCTACGAATACCGGCTAAGTGCAAGTTGAAATTTGCAGGCAAAGAGTTCTCAACAACTTTATTAACCGATTAAGCCACGGTTCGATCCATTTCGGTTCGGTTCGATTCTTAATTGGCAGAGCACCTGGACGTGTAATCCGGGGGGTGCGGGTTCGAGTCCCGTCGGTACGATGAAATTTTGGATTGTGTTTAACAATTTACAAAAATATAAAGTGTGTGACACTTCAAATAAACATAATATTTATTAACCGAGTTCAAAAAGAGGAGGTTATCAGTTCGACTTTTTTAGGGTTCCGTATCCAAAGGGTATCAACGGAACCCTGTTACTGAAACTTCACTGTCCGACTGTTCGTCCGTCTGTCAGAGTTGTATCTGTTGAAACATAGGTCTTGTAGGCAATTTAGACAGAATATGTATTACTATGGTCACTGAATCATTAATAGTACAAGTACAGAAGATGCACTGCGAACAAAAATGTGAGATTAAACCTAGTTACAACGACGATATTGTTCAAAATACGTTACAGACGTCGGATGCGACCTTCAACTTGTATCACGAAATAAACTAATATTAGCTATCAACCGTTTGTTACGCAACGTAAAATGCACTGAAAGTCCGCTCTGCGAGAGTGTGTATCACTCGGTCAGCTCGCGGGCCGTCAGCTGTCTCTTACTGTAAAGTTGAGTGTTGTGAGAAAACTGGTTGAACAAAAAAGTAGTTAAAGTAAAGGCGCGCGTCCGATCGAGAGCGCGCGTGACACTACTGACTAATCTTGTAGCCCGCAGGCTGCCGCGGAGGTACTAGCATTTTCATTGCCAACGCGTGGAGTGCGAAAGGCCTGCTATGGCCGCTAGAACAACAAATATTAAAATAAACTGGCCAAGAGCAAGTCGGACTCGCGCTCATAGGGTTCCGATTCCGTACCACAGCATAATATTTTATAAAATCGAGCAAAAATGTTGAAAACAACACGTTCCTTGTAAACATCCTTTAACTTTTAATAATATTTCAGATTTTAATGTTATTGATTTGTTGTCATAGCAACTGTAAATTATGATTGGTAAAATGATACTGTGTAAAAATGTTAAGCGTCTATAGCTCTGTGAAAAGGTGAAGTACCTATCTATTACAGTTCAATAAATGGAGCGAAAAGCGCCAGGAAAAAACACGTTTCTTGTATGGGGTACCCTTTAATTTTTTACATTATTCTGATTTCAGTATTTGTTGTTTTTTAGGGTTCCGAACCCAAAGGGTACCAACGGAACCCTATTACTGAGACTCCGCTGTCCGTCTGTCTGTCTGTCTGTCTGTCCGTTTGTCACCAGGCTGTATCTCATGAACCGTGATAGTTAGACGGTTGAAATTTTCACAGATGATGTATTTCTGTTGCCGCTATAACAACAAATACTAAGAACAGAACAAAATTAAAAATTAAAGAAAAGTTAAAAAAAAGTTTTTTACGATAGCGCCGCGCCATCTACATGATCATTAAAGATGGCGTTATCATCTTTACCTTTATCTGAATCTCGGAAGCAGCTCCAACGATTAAATAAAATTTAGTATACAGGGGATTTCGGGGGCGATAAATCGATCTAGCTAGGAATTATTTTCAGAAAATGTTGTTTTATTCGTGTTTTCAATAATCAACTTTATTGATAATCAACTTAAAATATTACTCTTCCCGACATCTATTGGCAAGTAGAAGTAGCTTTAGTGTTACTGTGTGGGTAAAGCAGTTAGTGGCTATCAATTAAAAAAAATTGTACTATTATTCGTCAATAGATGTCGGGAAGAGTCATATTTGTCTGTTTAAGTGGCAAAAAATACCGAGCAAAGCTCGGTAAATCAGATATTTAATTATATTAATTACTACTATTACTATTAATACTACTATATAATACTATTCTACCTTTGTTTTAACGTTTACTTAGTTGGTGTTCGGTTCGGAACCCTCCGTGTGCGGGACAAAAGTCTGACTCGCACTTGGCCAGTTTTATTTATATCTTATAGGTTACGTTTGACCACTATCTCACCTGTTGGTAAGTGATGATGCGGTCGAAGATGGTAAAAGCACGCTAGGCCTAGATTGGGAACTGGCTCTCGAGGGTAGCTGCCGGAGCACATTAGATGTTTGGCGAAAGATTTTCTAACTTGAGGGTGGTAGCTGGCCAGACGGACACTAGATATGTCCTACAACCATGCGGGGGTTGTTTTTATTTTTTATTTATTTATTACACACACTTCAAATGCAACAACATTACAGCACATAGCCAAATCGATGCTGCAGAAAAAAAAGAGAACATTCTGGTATACACATTAATAGAATACTAATACAATACAAGACAAAAATTAAATGATGATTACTCAACAAAATTAAAAATTATACTAAATTAATAAACCAATCCTAAAAACAAATAAATTCAATGATATTAATTTTCCACATACTTCTGCACCGCTTCTTTGAATTTCGGCAGGGTACAAAAAAATATGTCTATATTAAATGCTATCATATTAATTAACCGTATGGCTCGTGACAAAGGAGCAAACATAGCTAAATTCGTTCTTGCCGACGGCACCGACAATGTATCGACACGTCGACGCGCCCCTACTACCGGCACCCGCAGCCGCAGCTCGGCCAGCACCTGCGGGTGGTGCAGGTCGCCGCGCAGCACGCGGAACAAGTGTGTACACAGCGCCACGTCCCGCCTCACCGCCAGTCTGTTGTACCCGACCATGCCGATCACGAACAGGCTCGGGTACATCAGGGGGTAGAAAGGATAAACTCCGTACTCTTTTAGGTATAAAAATCTAGTAAATTTGTTTTGGATCTTTTCTAACATCTGGGAATACTTGGCCTCGTGAGGACTCCAAATCATGGCGCTCGTTTCAAGATGGCTCCTGACGAGTGCGTTGTATAGTATTCTTATCTGTTGATTTCTTAATGATGTTTTTTCTTCACCGGAGGGCCACTGTAAAAAGCGCACATATTTTTTTCGATAGAAAATCCATTGGTGCACGGCGGTTTGAACTCAGTACCTCTGGCATCGAAGCCGAGCGTTCTCCCTATTACGCCACCGGGCCCTCAAATGTTATAGCGGCTATAGCAATACATATTTTGTGAAAATTTCAAGTTTCTATCAATCACTGTTCTTAAGATCAAGCAAAAAACGCTTAAAACGCGTTTCTTGTATGAGGAACCCATGGAGATTTTTTAGTATTAGTTGTGTTAAATCCCCCATAGTGATACAAATTTCGTGAAAATTTCAAGTATCTACCTATAACGGTAAAGGAGATACAGACCAGTAAATTGCGGACAAACTGACGGATGGACAGCGAATCACAGTAATAGGGATCCTTTGGCACCCTTTGAATGATGACGACTCCCTACGTTGTTACCTACGACGTTGATCTTTATCAGATTATGAACGCCGATAGATCACTTGAAATGTTCATAGGTTTTAGTAGGTTTATTAGAGTGTGTATAGTAGATATTAACGAAAACTCAAATATCTAAATATATACATTTTTAGGGTTTCTTACCTCAAAAGGAAATTGTGCATGATGGTTTTTCATGGTGGTAGGATACTTCTAGTGTCCGCCTGGCCAGCTACCACCCTCAAGTTAGAAAATCTGTCGCCAAACATCTATGTTCCGGCAGCTATCCTTAAGAGCCAGTTCTCATTGTAGGCCTAGCGTGCTTACCATCTTCGACCGCATCATCACTTACCAACAGGTGAGATAGTAGTTAAACGCTAGCCTATAAGATTTAAAAAAAAGGAAAAAAGGAACCCTTGCTTATCGGTTTTTCATGGTGGTAGGATACTTCTAGTGTCCGCCTGGCCAGCTACCACCCTCAAGTTAGAAAATCTGTCGCCAAACATCTAATGTGCTCCGGCAGCTACCCTTGAGAGCCAGTTCCCAATCTAGGCCTAGCCTGCTTACCATCTTCGACCGCATCATCACTTACCAACAGGTGAGATAGTGGTCAAACGCTAGCATTTAAGATATAAAAAAAGGAAACCTTATAGGAACACTTTGTTGTCCGTCTGTCCGACTGTCTGTCTGTCCGTCCGTCAAGACCCCTTTTTAACCGACTTCAAAAAAAGGAGGAGGTTTCTCAATTCGACCGTTTTTTTTTTTTTTTTTAATGTTTGTTCGCGGATAACTTCGTCGTTTGTGAACCGATTTTGATTATTCTTTTTTTGTTCGAAAGGAGATATCCCAAGTGTGGTACCATGGTTATTTTATCGAGGTCTAATAAGTATCTCCAGAGATATTGAGATAAACATCTCAAAATTGGTACTGAAAATGAATAGCGCGGCATTGAAGTCGGTTCTTTTTTAGTTTTTAAACGATATTATCTTAGGAACGCGAACACGTATCAGACTAAAACTTATATCAAATACTTGAGTTTAGAATCTCTTTCAGGTTTTAAAAATTAAACTTGTAAGTCAACGCAACCAGAAGATATAGGTAATAGGTAATAGGTTTATCTTCTACACTAATATTATAAAGAGGAAAACTTTGTTTGTTTGGTTGTAATGAATAGGCTCAAAAACTACTGGACCGTTTTAAAAAATTCTTTCACAATTCGAAAGCCACATTATCCACGAGTAACATAGGTTATTTGGAAAAAAGTACGGTTCCGTAAGATATTTGGGTTTTAGCAAAACAACGTTTGCCGGGTCAGCTAGTGTAGCATATTTTCGTATATTTTGCGATGTGACCAGGGAATCAAAACCTATCGGGTACTTCCTGTTGTCCTAGATCATGAAATTTGGCAAAAAGCAAGGTATTGAAACACGGGTACATATTTGAATGTTGAAAGTTAAAATACCTCCTGATAAAATATCGATTTTCAAAACATCAAAAATTAAAATATTGACTGTATCGAAATATCTATAATTAAAATATTTTAAGTTTATAATAAGGTATTAAGGTCAATACGACCAAATACGTCTCTGTAGTCGTAATTTAGTAGAAATTGTTAAAAAGACCATAACCCCTAAACTACCAAAACTCGCGAAACATACATGGGGGGTAATTTGGATGCCCCTTGAGGTGTTCTACCTCTGGATTTACGCATGACACTAGTTTCTGGGACCTGTATTATCGAATGGTAAGAAAACCTACGTCCAATCAATCTTAAATCTAATTATCTACAAAAGTAATATCGAAAGTTCTAATCACCAAAGTACAGAGTATCGAATGTCCTAAATATCGATATTGATTTTTTTACCCGTAGTATTTTAATTTTCGACGTTTAGGTTGTGTTCTCACTAGTTTGATTAATTAGTTCGATCATCGAACTAGTAAGAATTATTTCACATTAGTTCAACCGTCACACTTATTTTAATCGAGAAATAAAAAACAATAAAATACAATTTTACAAAGCCTGTACCATTAAAATGGTTTATATATTGTTTGCCTAAGGGCCAGTTTCACCGGTTCATGATTAAGTCACAGATAGTTATCTGACAGATGACGCCGTATAAAAGCTGTCAAAAATGTGTCAGATTAGTTTCAGATAAGGCTATCAGCTGGAACCGGTGAAACTGGTTCTTAGACTAGTAAACACGGGCTGATTTGGTTCTGGCCACAAGTAACCTAATTTGTTGTGGTCACAAGTACCTAATCCCTCCTCCACCCTTCGCAACTCGTCGGACCTATATGACTATGGCCCTAGAATTGGATGTGTAATATAAACTTTTTTAACCGTTTTCCAAAAAGAAGAAGGTTCTCAATTCGTCTGTATGTTTTTTTGTGTATGTTACGAGATTACTCCGTCAATTCTGAACCGATTCAAATGTCCTATTGTAATTTAATCGAGATCTGATAAATATCTCCAAAGATATGACAATTAACGTCTCAAACTTGCTTGACTCGCGGGGTATTGAAATCGGTTGTTTTAGTTTTTAAACTATCTTAATTATTTAGAAACAATCTTTTACTTATTCTAGGGAAAACTTTTCCCTAGAATTTGATGTATAATTTAATATTTTTAATTAAAACAAGCGTTTTTAAATGTAATTATACGGTAATTCTATTGTTATTCAACCGACTTCCAAAAAAGAAGGAGGTTCTCAATTCATCTGTATGTATGTTACGCGATTACTCCGTCAATTGTGAACCGATTCGCATAATTTTTTTAAATCGGTAGGGTACGTTTTCAAGGTGGTTTCATTATAATTTTATCGAGATCTGATAAGTATCTCCACAGATATGATGATAAACGTACCAAACTTGCTACTGAAATTGACTCGCGGGGCATGGAATTCGATTGTTTTAGTTTTTAAACTATCTTAATTATTATTTATAATTTTAAATAAAGTTAGAGGCTCGAATAAATGAGAAAAAAATCTCAGTAGTTCGACCGCCGAACTCATCTTAATCGAAAAACAAAAAACAGTAGAATAAAATCTAATTAACATAATAAACATTTTGAATAAACAACCACGACAATGTCCTTTAGAAAATTAGCGTCATAACATCTATCTAAGAACCTCCACTGAGTTTAAAGACAAAATCAAACTAGTAGTTTTGGAGAAAAATGGTAACATGGATTTGCACAAACAAATGTTTACTGCAGCGCCCCCTGGTGAGTTATCACCGTAACACCTATTTAAAAACATGCACCAGTTACACCCGAACCCATAACTGAAAACTGCAAGAAAATCGGACTGGTAGTTTTGGAGAAAAATGTCAACATGATTTGCTACACACAACAAACGAACATCCTCTCACCCCAAACGTATATACTCGTCTCCGTTCCGTCGTGGATAAAAATGTGCTGCGGCAGCGGCCGGCGACTGCCAGAGCCACAGAAATATGTACTAAAAATTAATTGATTTTTCACATATTTTATCGCTCTGGTGCAAAATGCTGATGAAAATGATGATAACTTGCAGCCTATGTGTTAATCCAGGGTGTCAGCTTCCTTCATACCAAATTTCATCGATATTAGTCTAGCCATTTGCGTTAGCGTTGCATTGAGCGTGAAAAAAATAACAAACAATATAAACACACTCACAAACTTTCGCCTTTAATAAGTTAAGAGTTGGGGAAAAAGTCTTTTCGCATTATAGTAAGTATGAACTTGTAATAAAATCTCTTTGGCTATACTATTTGTATCTGGCTGGTTTTTATATCATTAAAAGTTTAAATTTTAAAGAAGATAATTCCATATTCAAATTAGGAAAATGTGTGATTTTCATTTGTTTTTCGTACTGTGAAGATGAGTGAATCTAATGAAGAAATTCGAAATTTTACTACAAAAAGGTAAAAATGCAACGCAAGCCGCGAAAAAAAATGTTGCGATGTTTATGGACCTAGTGCAGTGTCTGTGAGAGTAGCACAAATTTGGTTTAAGCGTTTTCAATCCGGAAATTTTGATGTCGAAGATGCACCTCGCTCTGGTCGCCCTATTACGGATAAAATGGATGCCATTTTTGAATAAGTGGAGCAAGATCGGCATATCAGTAGTTACGA
The DNA here is from genome assembly GCA_954871355.1 of Cabera pusaria. Classification (NCBI taxonomy): domain Eukaryota; kingdom Metazoa; phylum Arthropoda; class Insecta; order Lepidoptera; family Geometridae; genus Cabera; species Cabera pusaria. The sequence continues at coordinate 7,039,652 of OX940907.1, forward strand.
CGTAGCTGAAAAACTGGGAATTGACCACAAAACAGTTTTGGCGCATTTGAAAAAAACTGGGTACACAAAAAAGCTCGATATTTGGGTACCTCGCGACCTCACTGAAAGAAACCTAATGAACCGTGTACTCATTTCTGATGCTGTGTGTGTGGTGGGATTGGAAGGGCATTATTCATTTTGAGCTGTTACCACCAGGCAGGACCATCGATTCTGAACTCTACTGTGAACAACTGATGAGATTAAAGCAAGAAGTTGAGAGAAAGCGGCCGGAATTAATCAACAGAAGGGGTGTGGTTTTTCATCATGATAACGCTAGACCTCAGACATCTTTAGCCATTCGCCAAAAATTAAGAGAGTTTGGCTGGGAGTTGATAATGCACCCGCCGTATAGTCCAGACCTTGCACCTTCAGATTTCCACTTGTTTCGGTCTCTTCAGAATTCTTTAGGCAGTGTCAGGTTAACATCACGAGAGGACTGCCAAAACTACTTGTCGCGGTTTTTTGATCAGAAGCCCCAAAATTTCTATAGCAATGGGATCATGTCCCTACCTACGAGATGGCAAAAAATTATCGAACAAAATGGTACCTACATACTTTAGTTAAATGTAAATAATCTATATTAAAAATAGTTTTGAATTTTCTTAAAAAATGCGTAGAAACTTGTTTCCCAACCTAATATATTAGTGGGATTACTGAGATAATACATTTTATAGCACAGTGTGACCTAAACCCGCACTTTACGCACGCTTTTCCGTGACTTAAATAGTCGATTATTGCACGACGTTTAGCACCCTAGCTGCGCTCTGGTGCCAACTTCATGCCGTGCCATAATCTTCTATTTGACGAAAAAGCGTAGCAAGCGTAAAGTGCGGGTTTATGTCACACTGACAGCTATAAAATAATATAAGATACTAGTGACTTAAGTTGTCTATTATTGCACGGCGTAGCTTCACGCCGTGCAATAATAGACTACTTAAGTCACACGTATCGTAATATACTAATATCTGGTTTACCGAGCTTTGGTCGGTATTGTATGTATATTTAATATTTGTTAAATCGAGTTTTTTGGATTTCTTTTGGCTCCCATTAATAGTTTTACTCACAATAGAACGAAAAAAAAAAAGAAAACAAAAAAGGGAAAAACAGTCATCTCATCTGGTCTCGAACCAGGGAGCTCCCGATCGCCATCCAATCGATCTTCCACCGATCATCATAACGTTGTCAAATGAGTCGGAATTACCCATTGTATTCTAATGATATTGTAGCAATTTTTCAATGCCTAAAAACACGAACATTTTCTGAAAATGAATCCTAGCTAGATCGATTTAACGCCCCCGAAATCCCCTGTATACTAAATTTTATGAAAATCGTTGGAGCCGTTTCCGAGATTCAGATTAAATAGATATAATATATACAGGATGTCGGGTTTCATATTTGGCCAAACGAAAATCGTTGACGGAGGACTCCAAGGGCTACCCAAAGAACCCCCATGTATGTTCCACGAAAATCTATAGTTTTCGAGAAAATTGCGTTTTACTTGTTTTCGAGTTAGTTGCCGAAATGTTGGAATTTATTTAAATTTTTTCCCAAACTATAAAGGCCAGAGCCCTAGTTTTTTAGTGGGACTATGAACAATGAATAGGTCTTTCAGGGTACTACGTTTTTTTTATTTAGACTTATTATTATCCGAGAAAAAAAAATAAGACGTCAATTTTTTTTTATCATAGATCATATTTGAACTTTTACTTTGGGCAGTTAAGTTACAACTGATTTTAAAAACTTGTCTGTTTTATGGGCCTGCTGTTTCCTAATTTCATGCGGCTACGACAAGAGGTTCAGGTCTAAAAACATAATTAACGAAATAGAAAAGATTACAATATTCAAATGGTTTCTTCTGAAATACACTCTGGTAATCTCTTTTTTACAGAATCAACTCATATGAAGAAAATAAGTTATAATAAAATCCCAAAATCTTTGAATAAAGGAACTTTAAAAGTAATAATTGAGGTTTTATGTTGAAAAATATCGACAAACTAAAAGTGATCACTCCTTTTATCATCTAAAAAGAAATTTCATTGAACGATATCATGTGCATAGGTGTAACTTTGAACTTTTATTATAAAATTACAAAAGAGAGGCTAGGAAAATTGTCGATATTTTTCAACATAAAACTTTAATTATTACTTTTAAAGTTCCTTTATTTAAATATTTTGGGCTTTTATTACAACTTATTTTCTTCATATGAGTTAATTCTGTAAAAAAGAGTTTACCACAGTGTATTTCAGAAGAAATAATTTTATTGAAATCCTTTCTGTTTGGTTAATTATGTTTTTAGACCTGAACCTCTTGTTGTAGCCGCATAAAATTTGGCAAACAGCAAGTCCATAAAACAGACAATGTTTTAAAATCTGTTGTAACTTTTTTTATTCTGTGTTTTTTTGGAGAAAATCCTGCCCAAAGTAAAAGTTCAAATATCGTCTAGACAAAAAACATTGACGTCTAATTTTTTCTCGGAAAATAATAAGTTTAGATAATATATTGTAGTTTACCCTGAAAGACCTATTCATTGTTCATAGTCCCACGGAAAAACTAGGGGGCCTTTATAGTTTGGGAAAATATTTAAATAAATTGCATCATTTCGGCGACTGACTCGAAAACAAGTCAAACGCAATTTTCTCGAAAACTATAGATTTTAGCGGATTATAGATGGGGGTTTCTTTGGGTAGCCCTTGAAGTCCTCCGTCGACGGGTTTCGTTTGGACCATATGAAACCCGACACCCTTTCCGGAACATACATGGGGGTTCTTTGGGTAGCCCTTGGAGTCCTCCGTAGACGGTTTTCGTTTGGACCATATGAAACCCGACACCCTGTTTATTTATATACAAGAATTGCTCGTTAAAAGGTATTAGATTAGATAATTAGATATTTTAATCACACGGCATTTCAACCAATCAAGTAAATATGTAGTTTTAAGGCAAAATAATAACCAATTTACGATTACAAACTTAAAAACATCAATTAATCAATCAATAATTTTCGTTGAAAGTGTTTATTGAGATCTACAGCATATTTATTTTTATTTTTACTTATTTTAAACGTAGGGGGGGGGGAGGGGGGGGGGGGCACACATTTTACCACTTTAGAAGTCTCTATTTTTCAAACTATTGACTGAGAAACAATGGCTTTAAAAGACCTCAATGTCATTTTTAAAGTTCTATATATATTTTTTTTTAAATAAAGATTACTCGCAATGTGGGTTGCACATTACTAGTATTCTTGTTAACCCCTCCAACTAACCTAAATATGCTTGTGCCTGGAGTGGGTTCACGTTAATAGTACAATGGGTGGAGATCGAACTTACGACCTCTCGGTCGCCAATCCGACACCTTATCCATTGGACTATTGCCGCTTATTGAATCTATAGACACCCCGACCGACACGTATAGGTTTGATGCAACATTTTTTTTTAGTTTAAGTTCCATGTATGGGGCCACCTTAATCTTTTATTTATTTTTGTTGTTGTAAAAAAATCTTAAAGCGGTTTACAAAATAAATCTACCTACCAAGTTTTAAATGTGCGGTCTTAATAGTTTCGGAAATTAATTGGTTGTGAAATACGGACGGACAGACAGACAGAAATGACGAATCTACAAAGGTTCCCTTTCTTGCCATTCGGCTACGGAACCCTAAAAACAACTTGCCGCGCATGTCAATTTCAGTAGCACTTTAGGGATAAACCTCGCTACCTATAAAAAAAAATATCATTCAAATCGGTTCACAATTGGCGGGAGGATCGGTGAACCGCAGCGTAATGAATTTGTGGGTGGGCTATAACTGGGCTGCGTTCATAACCTACGCTTGGAGTGCAACCAAACGCTCTAACCCCGTTCACGATCTCAGAGCGTCGCAGTTAGTGCTTGGTTAGCGCAATTGTCACAGATTAACAACTGTGTCGTTCACGACCTCAGGGCTGCGTTCACGTCCACCGGAGAAGGTTTTTTGGTTGTTTTACAACTCGCTCGAAGGTCCGGAACGACCACGGGTGTTTTTCAATCAAATTGTGACTTTGAAATTTTGCGCAGACTCAAATTTCGAGGTTATGTCCATTTATTTTTCTTGTTCTGAATATTTTGCGTTTGTTTTTACGATTAAAGTCTCGTCATGTCACATCTTGGTCTCGACAATGCAAATTTCTTCCGATTCCCTTAATCTTAAAGAAAAATTACAGCTTTCCCGCCAAATTTACTGTTACAAACGTCAGAGCGATTTTTAACCATCGAATTTGATGGTTAAAAAGTTGCAACCGGAGTGAAACAACCGAGGTCGTGAACGACACATTTGCGGTAACCGAGCGACGCTCTGAGGTCGTGAACGGGGTTAGAGCGTTTAGTTGCACTCCTAGCGTAGGTCGTGAACGCAGCCCAGTTGTTTCACTCCGGTTTCAAATTTTTGACCATCAAATTCGATAGTTAAAAAATGCTCTGACGTTTGTGACTGTAAATTTGGCGGGAAAAGCTGTAATTTTTGTTACAAATTAAGTGAATTGGAAGAAATTTGCTTTTACAAAACCAAGAGGTGACACGATGAGACATTAATCGTAAAAACAAAAGGAAAATATTCAGAAAAAGAGGAATAAATGAACATAACTAAAATTTCAAATTAACAATTTGAGTGAAAAACACCCGTGGTCGTTCCGGGCATTCGAGCGAGTTGCAAAACTACCAAAAAACCTTCTCCGGTGGACGTGAACGCAGTCCTGGTAATTCTGTGTAAGTCAATTGTGTATAATTCAAAATTAGTATTTACAGAGTTGTTGGTAAATTACGGAGAAGACATTTCTCCACACAAAAGAACTCAAGTTGTTGTTGTCTTATATAAGAGTTGTGTAATATTTGATTCAGTCAATCATCGGACTTGTTAAAAGTAAAGTCGTCAAGCGTATATTTCTCCTAGCCTTTTGGATTTAAATTGTGTAATATACTAATTAATAAGTGCAAAGTGAATAACTCAAGATGTCCTTCAAAATGAAATGGTAACACACATTCTGTTAACAAGTTATATATTTTAAATGAAATTCTTAATAAAATATCTAATAAATAACTACCTTAATAAAATATCACTGATTTAAAATTACGCGCAACCAACATAAAAAAATAAGCAATAAAACGCCGTGGCCTATGATAATGAATGTATATCATCATCATCATCAGCCGGTGTCAGTACACTGCTGGACGTAGGCCTCTCCCAGAATGCGCCACTGAGCCCGATCTTTGGCTCTTCTTTACCAGTCACTGCCCACCGCTTTCCGTATGTCGTCGCTCCACCTGGTCACTAACGGCCTTACTAATAAAGTTTTATTCACCCTGTATACACGTTGTATACCACAAAAGCTGACCAATAAAAATATTTTTGACGTAAGCGTTGTTAAAGTTGGTATACAGGTGTGCCATTATCAAAGGAGGCTAATCATTTCTTAAACAGCCTGGGACCCTAGTTTAGCGAGTGCTTAAAGGATTAAAATGGCGGATTTCTCTATTATCAGCTGATCGAAATCAGGTCTAGACATAATAACTATTATTGAATCTGTGTCTAGTATTCTGTGAATAAACGTTTTGATTCTTCAAACATCAAAAAGTATGCTGTTATTTGAGGATCGTTTGTATGTGTTAGATTTGTTCTCATTGAAATGGATTACATAAATTATTTCGACATATTTGACCATTGGGAGATAGAGGAGGCAAATAAAAAAACATTATGAAGACCGTGCAGATCCATTTTTTTGAACAATTCAGATTCTCCATTTGAAATACAAATTACAGGTTTACGAAAAGCTATGTGGAAAAAACTAAACGCAGTGATTACATTCTCTTTGGAAATTGACAATTTATTCAAAGATGGCTACAATCATGTTTATATTGTATCCATGGAGTCAATGGATACAATGTCAACAGCGTAAACAGAGGACAACAGTCAATTTGAGTGTTTCGTTCTAAAATTTGTTTTAAGTCTTTCACTCCTACTAAAAGAAAATATTTTCCATTATATCAACAAATTTCAACAAAAAGTTCTAAAATCAACGTAGTTTGATTAATATTGCACTTCTAAAACAAAATTTCATGACTAATATTAATAATTAGTAAACTTTATGAAAAAATAATTTACGGAACTATTTAAGACGAAAACAGTTTCGAAACGAATTGACTAATAATTGCCAGATGAAAAAGAAAAAAGTGTTTAACGTCTATGTAGATACCCACCGCCTATTCAACGTTTATTAGTCAAACAATGGATTGACGCGTGTTTAGCGCTCATTCACTGTGCAACTGTACAACCGTTTAACAGATGTATAGGCAAATTTTTATTAGTAAGGCCGTAAATGTATATGCAAATATTTATTTATTTTTATTCAGGTATTTATTTAGTTAAGGGACGTAGGTTAAAGCTAATAATTATCTAACACAATTTTGTAACTCCAAGGAGCCGCAAATCATTGTACTAAGAGTATTATTTCCTGTGTCACAGGTGTTTTTATCTCTTTCATATTATACTAGTAACCCGCCCAGGCTTCGCACGGGTGAAATTTATAAAATAGAATAGAAATACTCTTTATTTAATGCCAACAAAGTGAACTTATCATATGAACTACTTAAAGTCTATGGTATTACAATAGGCGGTCTTATCACTAAGAGCGATCTGTTCCAGACAACTTTTTGATGGACAGTATCGTAATAAGAAATAGCTGGTAGTGCAGTGCGCAATACATCCATCTACTAAGAACAGTGGTTTACCAACCAGCCAGTGGCCGACCAGTGGTCTGTGGACCACCGTGTGGTCCACAAGGTAGTGGTGGGCGTTATTTAACGTAAGCGGTTCTAGAAACTGCTTACGAGGCTAATATCTGTATACGTAGTTTCTCGGATCAAAAGTAAGCAGTTACTTTTCGTAAGCAGTTTTGTGATAAGAAACGTTCCTTTTCTCAAAAATGTTATGCAAAATGGTTATTAGATTACGCGTACGCAGTTTTGTCACAGAAAATGGTTTTGTTCGGCGATGTGCTGTGACTAACTGTGTACAAGCTAATAACATTATTCACGAAATGGTGTATAAAATCAAAATAATGTATTACCGAAACAATGCACTGTTTATCTTTGTAATGTGATATTTAACAGCATCAATTTTAGTATGCGCGCAAAACTGTTTTCCGAAGTAGCTCTACGTGTGTGTTGTGTAGAAATAACCGGTTACTATAATAAGCGTTATTAAAACTGCTTACGCGCAATCATGAAACTACGTATAACTAGTTACGCGAAAAACCAATTACGACCCACCTTTACCAAAAGGACTAAAATATGGTCGGCAAAAGATTTCAAGCTGACGAAACAATAATATGAATATGAATAATTCGTTTGATCTACTTTTTAGGAAATATTTCATAATTTTCTGTGTTTTAACAGCCTCATGCGTCAAAATGAGTAAAACATTTAAATAGTACAACTTGGTCTACCTTACCATACTGATTATTGACTTTAACCACAGAATACTTAATAAATTGTTAAACACAATCCAAAATTTCATCGTACCGACGAGACTCGAACCCGCACCCCCCGGATTACACGTCCAGGTGCTCTGCCAATGAAGCCACGGTTCGATACATCGATACGCCGAAATTAGTGGATTGCATTTGTTAACCCAATTATGCATTGGTGGCGCCATCTATGACTACTTATTACGTAAGTTAATCATTTGGAAGAAATCATTACAGTTTTCAAACCCGACGAGAGATGTTGCACTGCGTAAATCAAATATTATGTTTCTTTGAAGTGTCTCACACTTTATATTTTTGTAAATTGTTAAACACAATCCAAAATTTCAATTTTAACAATAGTAGGGTTCCGTAACACAGTTAAGTATTCCATAATTATGATTTTTCGCAACTACAAAATTAACTTTGTTTTTCATAGTGCTTTTATGAAAAACAAAGTTATCTTTGCGGTCGCCATATCTCTAAAACTGCTGACTGTATCTCGTTCAAACCAATTTTCGTTGTTAGTTTTTATTGAGATCTACAGCGTATATTTTTTTTTATATTTTTCCCTCCCATACTTTAAAAGTTAGTACCCCACACCCCACACGTATACGTATGAAGAAAAAATTTTTTTTTTGTTTCACTTTCATGTATGGGATGCCTCTCCTTAAACTTTTATATTTTTTATTTTTGTATAAAAATCGGAAAGCGGTTTACAGAATACATCTATCTACTAAGTTTCAATTCTGTAGTCTTGACAGTTTCGGAATAAAATGGCTGTGACATACGGACGGACAGACAGACAGACAGACAGACAGACAGACAGACATGACGAATCTATAAGGGTTCCGTTTTTTGCCATTCAGCTACGGAACCCTAAAAAGGTGCATACCTAAACCTAAAACGTATGGACAATTAATGGCAGTCATTTTAGGTTCCATTATGACTTCTAGGCACCTTTTTTTGAAGCTATATCCATACAGGCAAATGTATCGCGCACCTCCATGTCTATATGTATTTCCTACTCCTTGGTTAAATGTGTTATTATGACAGTCTGTGATCACAGACTAAAAATGGCAATAATTCTAGCGCTTTTTTCTTCTTCTTGGCCACCACAAGATATGTGAATAGTGCCACTTTGCGCGCTTAATGTTTTTATAAATTTGTTTCCCCGTATATAATGACGCTGCGGCATTTTTTGAAACTTAATTAGCGCCGCGTGCTCTCTATTTAATAGGACAATAACATTCCCGTACAATATTATTATTGAACCTCCTTAGACATGGCACTATAAAGAACAGTTATAAACCAAAATTTAAAAAAATAATTTTCCGCTCTAGGGCGGAAAAGACCTATTGCGCGAACAAACAAACTATCTCTTTTCAAATAGATGGGATGAAAAATAATTTTCTATACTGCCAATCCACTGAAAATGCATAAATACTTATTTCACGTCAGCGCCAACCTCATTTTTAGTATAGCCAGCACGACAGCAGTATGAAAAAAATTAAAACTTATATAACATTTTCTCCTTTTTGTTTTCTTATTACACTTTATTATCCACACGATTAGTGTATATAGGCAGGGTCAAGAACATTTCAGGTCAAGTTAAAGTCGTAGTCCAGTCTGAATCATACCCTCAGTAAAGATGTTTTTTTATAAATTCATTATAGTCAAGCCTTTGACTACTATCTTTCTGTGCGATGATGTAGCACGCTTGGCTAGAAGATACGTATTCACTCGTGACTTGAAGGCCCTCAGATGGTATCTTCCTGAAAATACAGAATTGTGGACTTTACCCAAGATTTTCAGTGGAGTTTGAGTGTTTTTTTTATCTTATAGGCTAGCGTTTGACCGCTATTTCACCTGTAATTTGTGTTAATTAAGTGATGATGGGTCGAAGATGGTAAGCACGCTAGGCCTAGAATGGGAACTGGCTCTCAAGGATAGCTGCTGTAACACATTTGATGTTTGGCGACAGATTTTCTAACTTGAGGGTGGTAGCTGGCCAGGCGGACACTAGATAATGTCCCAGCACCATACAAAGTGTGAACACAAAAAGCATGTTTTTCAACATTGTACTGTTTCCCTACACTTATATTCATTCACCGACACTTAATGGTTAATAATCCACATTTATTACACATTAACGCGGAAGAGCACAAGTTTTAGGATAAAATACAACTAGTGGTTCTGTGAGAACAGTAGACCTAGCGTGCCCTTATAACCCTGACATAACCGACACTTTCTCATGGCTTAGCAAAGTATTTCCAGAGTTTGGGCATTGCCAAAAAGGGATATAAGTTGTAGCGATTACTCGCGTTCCCTTGGTTCCAAGAGTTTGAATCCAGTGTCTTCGGGTTTGTCTTGTAAGAGGACTGCGTAGTCAGATTGGTATAGGGTAGGTTAACATTTTGCATAAAAATTAAGTAAAAAATTGAAATCTGTCTATTATAAGGCTACAAAAAATTTCAATCCCTTTCCCCCCTCCAATCCCTCTTTTTTGATTTTTTCGCAACATCTTGTGTAATGAAGTAATGTGCCTCTCCTTTGATAGCAATCCGTTGATAAATAACGCTACAGCAAACTTATCCCCTTTCCCCCCCCCCTTATTTTCCACTCAATTAAAAAAAAATATCACAATCGTTATTATTTTTAAATAAATAAAGGAACTCGTGCCAAAGGAATCGTGCGCCAATTTTCGTCAAAATCGGTTGAAAAATGCGACCTGTAGGCGAGAACTGACAAACATCTGGACAAAAGCATTCTTTGGCCAATCTCGAAACTGAGATGATTCGCTCGCTATGCTCGCTTGGTCAATAAAAGCACACACATTCTCTCCTATTATTAAATTCACTTTTAATCATTTTGGTTTTAGTTTTTTGCACCCAGCATTTTTCTTGCTGTAGTGAGGTGAAAAGTTATGTGTTGCACTCGGCAGCAAAGATTTTCTGCGTCTCGTACCATTGAACCCTTCGCTTGTTCAGGTCACATAGAACTTGGCGTGCCTCTTAAACCACTTTTAATTACTTTTGGCATTATTGAACTATTTTAATGTAGCAGATTTATCAACAATAATGTCGCGGTAATCTCTCAAACGTCAAACTCACAGTTTCAATTAAAATAATTAATTCCAAAAACCACCACTGCCAAGTTATACTTGGTGCACTGTACTATAGGGGCGGTACCCGTCTATGAACTACGACATTACTGTAGTAAATTTTAGTGGGACAAAAATACCAACGTTCATGGACGTGAGCGGTCAAATAACCACACGGGCCAGCACGATAACTGCATGAAAAAACAAAAATTTTAGTATGTTCTTATTTTTTCTTAGTTTTATTATGGCTCTACACGAATAGTGTATTAAAAAAAAAAACGTTTTGTAAATTCAAATCATAAAGTTGAGTAAAAGTCACATTTCAGGCCAAGTTGCAGTCATAGTCCAGTCTAAGTCATATCCTTAGTAAAGATGTGGACTTTACTGAAGATTTTGAGTGAAATTTGGGTGTAAATGCAAATAGCATGTTTTTCAACATTGTACTGTTTTCCTACACTCATACAAATTTACCGGCACTAAATGGTTAATAATTCACAATTTTACTACACAATAACTCGCGGAAGAACACAAGTTTTAGGAATTTAAAAAAATAAGGCCAAGTGCTAGTCGGACTCGCACTCGCAGGGTTCCTTACCACACTACAGTATTTTATACGATCGATGAAAAATACCACTATATTTTTCGCCAGCAAAAAATAATAATTAATAAACATTTTATCAAAACAGAGTTGTGAACCTCGTCCTTTTTTTTTATAGACTCAAGTACAAGAAAATACATATTCATTGCTTACCATGCTACAAAAACCAATAGGTTTGTCTGAGCACGCACACTCGACTGGGCCGCATACAGCATTTTACAATAAACATAATATTTTATCATGATGGTTATCATTTCATTTAAATCATTAAACAAAAATATACTTATTGCAATTATAATTATGTGCTACATCAAATAAAAAGGAGAAAATATTACGTAGAATCAATTATTATAAGTAGATGTAAGTAGGTTGTATAAAATTCAAACTTGGATGACATTAAAATCGAGGTATCTTAATAATATCACTTCTTGAATATAGGTACAACATCCATTAGATTCTAATGCTTTTGTACGTATCTAATGTATAATATCAATATTGTCATAACGAATCACAACAGGTTTATCGCTGTCTCCTTTTCTTCCTAGGATTTTGCCGGATTGATACCAGATGTGTTTGTAGGTAGGACGCAATTTTTTATTGGCTAACCACAGAAGAGTTTTAGTAGCTTTGCTCAGTGCATGCCGTATAATGATTTTTGTATCTTTAGTATCTTGTGGAGGCTTAGCTATTATTTGATGAACGACGAGATTCTCAGTTTTGGATGCCTTTATCCAGACCGCGTTTGATAGGCGGTTGATAACTCGACTTGCAGTGGTGGAGCTATTTAAATTTGTATGGAAGCCTTGGTGCACGAGTCTAACTGTCACTTGGCCTGTTTTTTAAGCAGTGTTCAGGTTTTTGTCGAGTTTTTTGAAGTTTTTGTGAGGTGCCTGTTCTAAGAAAAGTTGTTTCATAATCGGTTTCTTTAAAGTGTTTATACTACATAACCTTGAAAAATCGCTTGATTTAAAATGTTATCTTCTGAGTGCTTTTTCCGCACGAATTTTTTACCACATTTATATCACTTGGAAATTTGTGTACACCTATATCTCCACACACAAAAGCTACACAATGACCCATAATATTTTACGTAATAATTGAAAACAATAATATAAAAGCATACAATTTCTATGTAGATTGACAGTTCTTCTGGAACAAACATTTGGCGCCCTCTAGTCGAAACTAATTGACAGTTTTCTTCCCCATTGCGATGCGCGTGATTTTAAATCTGTGATATCTTGTTAAGTTGTCATTAAAATTATATATTGTAAAGGAAAATGTAATTTATACTAATATTATAAAGAGAAAACAAAATTATTTTTAACCAACTTCACAAAACAGGAGGAGGTTCTCAATTGGTCTGTAGGTTTTTTTTGTGTATGTTACGCGATTACTATGTCAATTTTGAACCGATGCGAATGATTCTTTTTGTAATCGGTAGGGTAGGTTTTCGAGGTGGTCCCATTTAATTTCATCGAGATTTAAGTATCTCCAGAGATATGACGATAAACGTTTCAAACTTGCTACTGAAACTGACTCGCGGGGCATTGAAGTCAGTTGTTTTAGTTTTTAAACTATCTTAATTATTGTATATTTGTATTGATTTGGCTCATAAACTACTAGAATAATTTAAAAAAATCTTACACTAATACACACATCAACACTGTCTAAGGATATTCTGATTTTCTCAATTTATTCCAAATGTTTTACAACTAACATACAACAAGTATATATTTTTAAAGAGCCCATTTATCAGACTATGCTTTAGAATAAAACAAAGTTATTTAAGTTCCGTAAATAATTTTTTATTGAAATAATGACAAAAAGTTAAATAATGGTAAACCTAAAGCTAAATGTCTTATAAAGAAAAAAATAAAAGTAAAGCGAAATTATCGGGTTTTTTGCAGTTATCCGAAAAATTAGTAGTCAGTAAAACAACCCATGACGTTAACTACGGTCCTGCAACGGTTTTTCATGCTTCGAATCAAGTTATCAAAATCTTGCTGCGGGACATTGTCCCAGGTCCTGCAAAGATGCAAAAAAAGTTGCTCTTCAGTCGCAACGTTTGGAGGAAAATTTCTCAAAGCCCTTCTTTGGAGCATGTCCCACGCGTGCTCTATGGGGTTTAGGTCTGGTGATTGCGCGGGCCAGTCTAAGACCGACACGTTGTGCTCCTGTAGCCAGCTGGTGACCACCCGTGCAGTGTGCGGACGGGCGTTGTCGTGCATGAGCGTAAAAGCTTGGCCCAATTGCATTCGATGGGGATAGATTATTGGTGATAGCACCTCATTTCGGTATTTTTCTGCAGTCATGTTGTTTCTGATCCAAACGAGGTCTGCTCTGCCACCAACACGAATACCCGCCCAAACCATAATTGTTCCGCCGTGGTATGGATGGACTTCCTGAGGGTGTTGCAGTCGTTTCTCACGTCCAGGAGCTCGCCATACACGTACTCTTCGTGAATCAGGATAAAAACCGAATCGGGACTCATCGGTAAACAGCACTACAGACCATTGGTTATCTTCCCAGAGCAAATGTTCTCGAGCCCACTCTAATCTTCGTCCGCGATTTCCTCGGCGTAGTGCTAGAGTACGAAGCGGCCTGCGAGCATGAAGGTTAGCATCATGCAGTCTTCTTCTCACAGTTTGGTCACTGACAAGCAACTGGTGTTCAGACTGGAGCCTTTGAACTAACTGCATGGCCGTAACATTAGGTTGTCTTCTCGCGGCCACTTGCAAAAACCGGTCCTGTCTTTGTGTGGTTTTGTGCCTCCCGCCTGGGTGCTTTTCAGCCACTTCACCAGTAGTACGATAACGTGACCACAACCTTGATATCACGTTTTGTCTTGTTCTAATCTCCTCGGCTGTACTCCGTTGAGTAGCCCCAGCTTGAAGCATGCCTACTGCCCTTAACATCTCGTCTCTCGTTAAATGGCGCCGCTGCATGATGCATACAGTTACATAAATTCGAAATTAACCGATAATTTTTATTAAAACTTTAATTTGAAACAAAAAAATGCCAAAAACTAGGTTAGGTAAATAAAAACATTAGAACTTCGCTACAATTATGCCTCGCAAATCTTTTGTTTTTAATTTATTTTCTCAAATTCAAATTTAGAATCATACACTAAGACCTACAAAATAAGCTCTCATTAAAATACTTTTAAACCGGCCAGTATTTTATGAGATTAAGAAATTTTTACAAAATATCCCTAGACAGTGTTGATGTGTGTATATTGAATAAACTTTTAGAATCAAATGAAACTGGCCAAGTGCGAGTCAGCATCGCGTCTCTTATCGCACACTTAGGGAGGGTTCCGTACAATACGAAACATAACAGAGTTTCAACCTCATATATTTGATTAATTGATATTCCCAACAATATTTGCTTTGGTCGCGATCTAGAAAGACGGGGCTTGTTTACTAGCGCCATCTATTTCATTTTGCCGAAACTAATTAGATAGATGGCGTTTAAAAACACGTTTTTTGTATGGGGACCCCCTTTAATTTTTAACTTTATTTTATTTTTAGAATTTGGTGTTCTAGCGGCAACAGAAATACACCATCTGTGAAAATTTCAACTGTCTGACTATCACGGTTAATGAGCTATAGCCTGGTTACAGACGGACAGACAGACAGACAGACAGACAGACAGACAGACAGACAGACAGACAGACAGACAGACAGACAGACAGACAGACAGACAGACAGACAGACAGACAGACAGACAGATAGACAGTCAGACAGACGGACAGCGGAGTCTTATTAATAGGGTCCCGTTTTACCCTTTGGGTACGGAACCCTAAAAAGGCTATATATTATACCGTTTAAATTATAGGTTCAGTCGTGGAGACCTATTTGTAACCTAAATCGACAATAAACGGTCTAAAAAACACGTTTTTTTAATGAACGCTGCTTAAACGATAATAAATGACCAATAGAACAATTTTAGAACTTAATAAGACCTATAAAAAGTCATCGATAGCATAATGTCTGTCTATCTCTTAAAGTTGACTCACAGTAACCATTTTAATATTTATTTTTTTAATAAAAAATATTACATACATTCCAAGGCTATTTTCTATTATACTATACTATACCTTATCTAAATAATTATGTAAATTAGCTTGGCCACATACTATACATTAAAAATGTTCATTACAGTAAATAATTTAAATGAAAACTCTAGAAGATATCACAGATATAAAACTACGCGCATCGCAATCAATAAAGAAACATTAGCTAAGATATTTGTAGATCCCCACCAATATTTAAATCAATTGGATGTCAATATAGTATGATCTATTGTATAAAGTAATAATGATCTTTTGTGTATAATACTGAAATCCACCCCGACTGATATTATGTATCTTTTCATTAATTTTTTCATATAAAAAACATTTCAATGAGTCCAAATACGACATCACAGCTGTAAGTTGGTGAAGAGTTGAGTGTTCTAAAGATTCCAGGAGATGTCCCAGCATCAGTTTAATGCTTCCATGTTCTTACAATATCGTTGAAGAAGAAGATACCAAATTTCGTCGATCAGACCTATGAAAGTGGATTTCATAGCGCCATCAACTAGAAAAAAGCTCATAGATTTAAAACGATTGAACGAAAATTACAGCTAAGAAAACTCTCGATGAAGACATCTATCAAACCAAAAAAAAAACTATCAATTATAAAATCACAATCGGTTCATCTGTTTGGGCGCTACGTTGCTACAGACAGACACACAGATACTACTTTTTGCATCGGGGTTAAAAATATTGATGTGGTCGAGGATAGTGAACACGCTAGGCAAGAAAGGTCTGACTCTCATAGCAGTGTTGATTTGAAGTATCGCCTTTTGCCTTGTAAAGAGGGATTAGTCGGCACATTTTTAAACAGTCGGGATATACTCCAGCTTTTAAAATATTGTTGATTAGATAGGTGATGTGATCGCAAAGTGGATTCATAATTTGATATAAAAAGGTGCCTGATAAATCAAAAATACCTTTAGTGCTAGAATTGTCTATCTTTCTTTTTGCTAGTTTTTTTAATTCGTTAGGATAAATGTTTCGAAATTTCAAGTGAGGTAGTTCTGTTACAGATTGTTTAAGAATGATATTGCCTATTCTCTATCAGGGGTATTATTAATTATTATTTCGGTACCTATGGTTATGAAGTAGTAATTTATATAATTTGGTAATTCAGTATTATTTCATCGTATACGCTAATGTCTTCTCTATTTAATTTTCCCTCCATGAACGCTTTGAATAAAAAAAAAAAACATAATTATGATAGTTTAAAAAGTAAAACAACCGACTTCAATGCCCCGCGAGTCAATTTCAGTAGCAAGTTTGAGACGTTTATCGTCATATCAATATGAAATTACAATGGGACCACCTCAGAAACGTACCCTACTGATTACAAAAATAATCATTCGAATCGGTTTAGAATTGACGGAGTAATCACGTAACATACACAAAAAAAAACATACAGACGAATTGAGAACCTCCTCCTCTTTTTTTTAAGAAGTCGGTTAAAAGGTAATGAACCATTCAGCTGTCAGCAAAACGTTGACGTCAAACTATTAAAAAATTATTAAAGCAGGGTTTCCAACCATACACGTAACTGTGTGTTTACAGTAGACTAGCTGTGCCTTGCGGTTTCACCCGCGAAGGCATCATTCTCAAAGGAATATCGGGATAAAAAGTATCCTATGTGTTATTCCAGAGTCTATCCTATCTACATTTGTAGTGGTAGGACTTCTGCTAGTCCGCCTGGGGCGGTACCACCATTTTGCCGATTAATTTTCAGCCGTGAAATAGGAATGTTTTTTCTGTTGAAATGGCAAGGTGTCCAGTGACATTACAGGGCATGTGAGACTCGATATCTTTATGTCTCAAGGTAACAGGCGCAGTGCAGTGATATGCAAAACTCTGGCAGGCCAGAATGTTAAAATATAGTATTTATTTATTTAATATTATTATTTATTTATTATTTATATAACTTGTTTTTTTTTTTAAATTTGTTCAAGTATGTTTTTTCTTTGTGTTATATGTTATTGTATGGTATGTACGTGTATGTAACTATGTGTAATGTGTATTAGTAATATATCATGTTGATATAATTATATATTATGAATATTGTTTTATATTATTATTATAGAGTAACTATTTATATTTTAAATTTATTTATTGTACACCACCGTCTACTACTTCCTGTAATTCTGTCCATCCAAAGGTTGTCTGGAAGAAATCGCTGTTAGCGATAAGACAGCCCATTGTACTACCTTAGTTATTATTTTCTCTGTACATTGTTTTCTTTTCTAGTTTTCTGTATGTTGGTATACAATATAGAGTTTTTGTATTTTTTTTTAAAGATATCATAAAATAATACTTTATTCATATTCAGACATACAAAATACAAGTCAATTATAATAAATTAAATTAATATAATACAATTTCAATTGTCTGGCAATCCGTTTCTGATCGTTCCCGGTGCAAAGGTGCCCATAACACTAGCAGCGTTACCGCGCTGGATAGCAACGGCTAACCTTTGCACCAAGAAAGAGCAGGAACGGGGCTCTCCTGTCTTGTCCCTTATTCTACGCCCTAACTCTTTAATTAGAGCCTTGGCGTCTGCACCCCAACACCCCAACAGCATTTTGTGCCCATAGCCGTGGAGACAATTCTCCACGGCTATGGGCACAAAATAATAATGTGAGTCCATAGCCGCGTACTTAGTGCGGTTGTTTTTAGCGGCTTCATTCGCGGGTAGTGCGGCTCAGGTGACTGGGGGCGACTGTGCTGGCGCACGTCGCGTCCCAAACCAGACAGAGTTTTTGTATTGTATTATATTGTATAGTTTAGTAGTTTTAGCGTGAAGAAGTTACGAACATACACACAACACAACAGGGGAAACCCCCTTGATAATATATTAGTATGAAATGGGATAGTAGGATTATACAAAGCGCAATTGGAGAGGTCTATGTCCAGCATGCTGATGATGATCATGATGCATACAGAGCTGGTCACCAGTATTTTAATATATTTCAAAGCAGGCAAAGCTGCAGGACGCAACAAAAATATATAAAAATTTGCTTCTGTTTCAGGAGGCATCTGACGCTCCTACATCTGAGTCTGATCATTTACATCGAAGCCAGCCCACAAAGACCAGACATAGACTATTACCATGATCCAGGACTGTAAATCACTTTTTAATTATAACTTTATATCAGTAATTCTTGTAATATATATTAGAATAGAATATATTTTTATTGTAAAAACTGAGTAAGTACATGGTGGTAGTATGTAAACTTAAGTGACAACAGTTTTCCCATATCGGGCGTACAATATTTTATACGTACAGATTTTACATTGAAAAAGTATTGCTTGTTAGATTTAATAAATATACATATTTCTAAAATATATATCCCTGTAACAATAAGCAATAAAGCAAAGTTATAATACTGTTTAAATATAACACGAAGTGATTGTGTACTGTATAAATAAAAAATAGAACGTATACATTTTTTTGCAGAAGGAAAGTTAATTGATCCACAAATCCACAGATTTGCCCCAGAATGTAATCCCGTAGCTTAAAATGGGGATAAACGTAACCATAGTATGCATTAAGTGCAGTAGATTTATTTGATATATTTGTCAAAACTGAAAGTGTATAGGAGAATTTTGATATAAATGATGTTTCGTTAACTTCATTTATAACATGTCCTCTATTTTGTACATGTAGCCTTAATGGTACCATTTTATAGTTTCTTAATTGTAAAGAATTTGTTTTTGTGACATTAACTTTTAAATTAATGCTATCCAGCCAATCAATTACTGATTGTAAAGTTTTATTTATTTTATCTTCAAATTCACTATGCGTAAGTCTATTTTGTGGAATATAAATTGAGGCATCATCTGCAAACATCACACATAAGTGATTGGTTATAAGTGGCAGTTCGTTAATATAGATCAGAAATAGCAGTAGCCCAAAGACACTGCCCTGTGGTACGCATAAGCTTATATTTTCAAAAATTGAAAATGTTTTTATTTCTATTGGTTTTGAGTTCCTGTTCCTGTTTCAATAATTGTTGCTTGGGTTCTATTTTGCAAGTACGAGTCTATCAAATTTAGAGCTTTTCCTCTGACTCCGATTGAGTCTAATTTATGAAGCAGTATATTATGAATAACACAATCAAAAGCTTTGGTTAAATCTAAGAAAATTGTAATACCTGTTTTCTTATTATTCAAGTTATCATAAACCTGTTTCAACATTTTAAAAATAGCTAGTGCAGTGTTTTTGCCTTTTTGAAAACCATATTGATTTTAATTGAGAATATCGTTACAAATTAGAAAGGACACAATTCTTTTATTAATTACTTTCTCCAAATTTTTTGAAAAACTTGGCAATAAAGCAATGGGACGATAATTACCCATTTCACTATTGGTCCCCTTTTTTTGTAGAGCGGTTTAAACAAAGCTCTTTTAAAATACATCTTTAGTAATACATATCTATTATATCATATCTATCATTCATTGTATATATTATCTATTACATTATTATATTATATATATAAAATATAATAATATTTACTTTCATTTAATAGAAAAAGTAGTTTATGCTATATAATTAGGGGTATTAAGACACGAGTGTGTGTTTAAATTTGGCTTAAACACCGTGTGCTTTAATAGTTATGTGCTGTTTAAAACAGTACTTTATCTACACTCATACAATACCCATTTAAATAATAAACCAAAGCAAAAAAGAAACCAACTTAACAATGGCTCCGTTATGAAGTAACCAAGTCAGAAGTTCAGACTTCAGACAGAAGTACAGATAGCTAGGGCGCATGCGCGGTTGAACTTAGTTGCTCTGACTCATGACATTCATGACCAACCAGAGTCAACCGCGCATGCGCCCTAAATGATAAAAATCGAACTAAAAAATCCTCGGTCGATCCAAAGTGAACATAAATAGAAAAAAAATAGTAATATAATTATGCTAAGGATAAAGTGTTAAAATGTTTTTATTTTATTTATTTTTTATGGTTCCGAACCCAAAGGGTACCAACGGAACCCTATTACTGAGACTCCACTGTCCATCTGTCTGTCTGTCTGTCTGTCTGTCCGTCCGTCTGTCACCAGGCTGTATCTCATGGACCGTGATAGTTAGACGGTTGAAATTTTCACAGATGATGTATTTCTATTGCCGCTATAACAACAAATACTAAGAACAGAACAAAGTTAAAAATTAAAACAAGTCACGTGTTTTTTACAATAGCGCCATCTATGAATCGTTCATAGATGGCGCTATCGGGAATTTGAATCTCAATCTCGGAAACCTCTCCAACGTTTTTATAAAATTTAGTATACAGGGGATTCCGGGGACGATAAATCGATTTAGCTAGGATTAATTTTCAGAAAATGTTGTTTTATTCGTGTTTTCAATAATCAACTTTATCGATAATCAACTTAAAATATGACTCTTCCCGACATCTATTGGCGAGTAGAAGTAGCTTTAGTGTTATTGTGTCTCTGGAGTCTCTGGAGTTTTCTGGAGTCCTTGCAGCGTTGCCAAGTCCACTGGTCGATATATCAAAGTGATGAGATGTCTGTATAATGCCGCAACGATGACTATACAAGTACAGAACCAGCACACATATCCACCTGCGTCGAGGAGTGAGACATGGGGACGTCATATCTCCGAAATTGTTTACTAAAGCCATGGAGGATATGTTTAACACACTGGACTGGAAAGATCGTGGCATCAAAATCAACGTCAAGTACATCACTCACTTGCGATTTGCAGATGACATAGTCATTATGGTAGAGACGCTGCAGGATCTACAGCAAATGTTGAAATGTTGGCCTAGCTGAATCGCATCGGTCTCCAGATGAATTTGGATAAAACCAAAGTCATGTACAACGAGCACGCTGTTCCGGAACTGATTGCTGTAAACGGAATCCCACTCGACGTTTTCACGCAGTATGTTTACTTAGGGCAGACGCTCCAACTAAGCAAACACAACTTTGAGGAGGAAATCCAGAGAAGAATTCAGCTGGGCTGGGCAGCATTTGGAAAAATCCGTCGAGTCTATCGTGTCTAGTATGACAATTATCGCTGGAGATATAGAGATAAACATCTCAAACACACTACATACCTTGACGACATATGCATTTGTATACATTGACGACATGATACTACTGGATTTTGACTATCGGGGCATGTGAAGTCGTTTTTTTTTCCATTATATACGATCATTAATTCTTGCTATTTTGATTATATATATGAATAGGCAACTCTTATTGCATGAGTATAAATAAAGTGTGAATGAAAATGCTCATAACTTGGTATTAAAACATTCTTGTTTAAGTACCCCTTATTACGCAACAGTTATTACGAAGCAGTTAAAAAGTATCCTGTAACCTAACCCACAGAGTACTGAATCACTCTACTACGTTATAAGAGTTAGCACTTCCCTACATTGTTGATACCCGAATTATGAACGTACTGTGTAGCCAACCTAACAACGGAAAGTATTCCACAGATACCAAAATGCTGTAAGACGAAAGTCTTTAATAATGAGTGCGTCCTACCTGTAATGACATACGGAACGCATACAGTAGCTTCACTTAAACCTTGCTTATATAACCTTCTCAAGTCCGATATTTATGTGTAAATCTTTATTCTATACTAGAAGTGTCCCGCGGCTTCGCCCGCGTTAAAACCTTCTTTTATTTACTTAAAACTTTTCTTTTGTAAAAAGGATTCTGTCATTATACACATCAAATAAGAATTCGCCAAATCGGTTCATCCGTTTTCATGTTATCGCGTGACTAAGGCAATTCAGGATTCATATTTATAAAACCCTAAAAACCTAAATTTACAGACTTTGTTACCTACCTCATTTCGAAAAATCCTACAACACGTACTTTATCCCATCTTGTTTCGCCATACAAACTTTGAATTCCCGTTCCGTATCCGGGACGAATTTTCAGAAAATCATTTCTGAGCGGATACCTACGTCATAATAACTATCTGCATTCTGAATTTCAGCGCAATCAGAAACAATATTGATTTTTAGACTTTGTTACCCCAGTTTATCCTCTTAGGGTGGCATTTTGAAAAAGTCTGAAAGTCGTATTTACTTATTTATTTACAGAAGTACTTGTGTGAAATGTCGAATAAAACGACTATCCAAACTTTGAACCGCCGCTTCATCCCCTTAAAGAGTGTAATATGAAAAAATCTTTCTTAGCGGATACCTAAGTCAAAATCATCATCATCTGCATGCCAAATTACAGCGCAATCCGAAACATTATTGATTTCAGACTTTGTTACCCCACTTCACCCTCTTAGGGGTGGAATTTCGAAAAAGCCTGAAACACGTATTTACTTACTTAAGTACTTGTGTTAAAATTTGAATATAAAAGACTATCTAATATTGTTTTTCCAGACAAACTTTGAACCCCCGTTTCATCCCCTTCAGGGGTGAATTTTGGAAAATCCTCTCTCAGAGGAAACTATTGTCGTAATAACTATCTGGATGCCAAATTTCAGCGGAATCCGAAACAATATTGGTTTTCACACTTTGTTACCCCATTTTACCCTCTTAGGGGTGGAATTTCGAAAAAACATGAAACACGTATTTACTTATTTTTTACTGGAGCACTTGTTTGAAGTTTCGAATAGAAAATACTATCTAATCTTATTTTTCCATACAAACTTTGAACCCCCGTTTCATCCCTTTACGGGGTGAATTTTAGAAATCCTTTCTAAAGCTGATACTAACGTCATAATAACCACCTGTATGCCAAATTTCAGCGCAATCCAAAACAATATTGATTTTCAGACTTTGTTACCCCATTTCACCCTCTTAGGGATGGAATTTAAAAAAAAACCCTAAAACACGTGTTTACTTTTTTATGTCCTGAAGCACTCATGTGAAGTTTCGAATAGAAAAGACTATCTAATAATGTTTCTCCATAGAAACTTTGTACCCCCCCCTTCTCACCCCTTTAAGGGATGAATTTTAGAAAACCCTTTCTTAGCTGATAATTACGTCATAATATCCACCTGTATGCCAAATTTCAGCGCAATCCGAAACAATATTGATTTTTAGACTTTGTTACCCCATTTCAGCCACTTAGGGGTGGAATTTCGAAAAAGCCTATAACACGTATTTACTTATTTATGTACTCAAGCACTTGTGTGAAGTTTCGAATAGAAAAGACTATCTAATGTTGTTTCTCCATAGAAACTTTGAACCCCCGTTTCATCCCTTTAAGGGGTAAATTTTAGAAAATCCTTTCTTAGCTGATACTTACGTCATAATAACCACCTGTATGCCAAATTTCAGCGCAATCCAAAACAATATTGATTTTCAGACTTTGTTACCCCATTTCACCCTCTTAGGGGTGAAATTTCGAAAAAACCTAAAACACTTGTTCACTTATTTATGTCCTGAAGCACTTGTGTGAAGTTTCGAATAGAAAAGACTATCTAATCTTGTTTCTCCACACACACTTTGAACGCCCATTTCATCCCCTTAAGGGGTGAATTTTGAAAAATCCTTTCTTAGTACACCCGTACGTACTAAGACAAATATACCCTCCAAATTTCAAATCTCTACGACCAGCGGTTTAGGCTGTGCGTTGTCTGTCAGTGAGTCAGTCAGTCAGTCAGTCAGTATGTCATGACAAAGATTCTTATAGTATTAGACTAGCTGTTACCCGTGGTCTAGACCTCAATGGTCATAGACACAAATAACGAGAGACCTCAAAGAGATCATCGATCTAGATCGATGATCTCATAGGCCAAGTCACCATAGATGACCCTCAAAGTCGAACTCAATATCCTCTATTGTTGAAGTCATTAATCATTACTTGGTACTTGGTAAACCTAACCAAGGTTTACCAAGTTTTTCTGTTTAAGTATTTGAGTCAGTCTAATGTATGAGGCTGTTAAAACACGCTATTATACGCTATGTAGCGTTATTACTGCGCAAGCGAAGTGAGAAACTTTTTTATGACTTTTTATGACCCTGAAAGTTTTTAAGACCTACTAAGTCAACACCGATGACCCTAAGGTTAAACTTGATATCCACTTATTTTAAGGTAAAAAATCATTATGAATATTGAAGGTTGTACTGTTTCAATTTATGACTCGTTTTGATGCATGTGGCTATTAAAATACAAAAGTTGCTGAAATGTTTCCTACAAAGTAGATATAACAAATGCTTGCGCGACCGGAGCGAGCGCTATTACTGCGCGAGCGTAGCAAGCCCTATCACAGCGCGAGCGATGCGAGCGCAAAAATTTTTTACGACTTTTTATGACCCTGACAGTTTTTATGACCTACTAAGTCAACACCGATGACACAAAGGTTAAACTTGATATCAACTTTTATTAAGGTTAATAATTATTATGATTATTGAAGGTTGTACCGTTTCAATGTATGGCCTCGTTTTGATGCATGTGGCTATTAAAATACAAAAGTTGCTGAAAAAGTACCTACAAAGTAGATAAAACAAAGGTTTGTGCGAGCGCAGGGAGCGCTATTATTACGCGAGCGAAGCGAGCGCGAAAATTTTTACGTCTTTTTATGACCCTGACAGTTTGTATGACCTACTAAGTCAAGACCGATGACCCTAAGGTTATACTTGATATCTACTTATTTTAAGGCAAAAAATCATTAATATTATTGAAGGTTGTACTGTTTCAATTTATAAACTCGTTTTGATACATGTGGCTATTAAAATACAAAAAATGCTGAAATATTACCTACAAAGTAGATAAAACAAAGGTTTGCGCGAGCGCAGCGAGCGTTATCAATGCGCGAGCAAAGCGAGCGCGAAAATTTTTGCGTAATTTTATGACCCTGACAATTTTTATGATCTACTAAGTCAAGACCGATGACCCTAAGGTTAAACTTGACATCTACTTATTTTAAGGTAAAAAATCATTATGATTATTGAAGGTTGTACTGTTTTAATTTATAAACTCGTTTTGATGCATGTGGCTATGAAAAAACAAAAAATGATGAAATATAACCTACAAAGTAGATAAAACAAAGGTTTGCGCGAGCGCGAAAAATTTTTACGACCTTTTATGACCCTGACAGTTTTTATGACCTACTAAGTTAACACTGATGACACAAAGGTTAAACTTGATATCCACTTATTTTAAGGTTAAAAATCATTATGATTATTGAAGGTTGTACTGTTTCAATTTATGGACTCGTTTTGATGCATGTGACTATTGAAATACAAAAGTTGCTGAAAAAGTACCTACAAAGTAGATAAAACAAAGATTTGCGCGAGCGCAGGGAGCGCTATCAATGCGCGAGCGAAGTCAGCGCGAAAATTTTTTACGTCTTTTTATGACCCTGACAGTTTTTATGACCTACAAAGTCAACACCGATGACCCTAAGGTTAAATGTGGCTGTTAAGACACGAATGCTTTTGAAATACTTCCCACAAAGCAGATAAAACACGTTGGGCAAGCAAAGCCATCGCGTAAATTTTGATGACTTTTAATGACCCTGACAGTTTTATGGCCTAATTAAGGCACTTATTAAGTTTAGTCATTAACTATGAACCTAAGCTCAAATTTTTATGATTATGCAAACTCTATGTAAAGTTAAAAAAATATATAGGCACCCACACTTAACTGCCGAAAAAAGTATTCTTTGCCCTTTTATGCCTTATTAAATGTCTGTACAAAATTTCATCTGAATTGGTCAAACCGTTTGGCCGCCGAAAAGAGGCCACACATTTACAAAATTCCATAATAAAAATATAGAAAACCGAAATTTCCACCCAAAAAAAAAGTATTCGTTGCGTTCTATGTCTTTTTGACTGTCCGTGTACAACATTTTAGCTTAAATGGTAAACAGTTTGACCGAGAGTAGGCCACACATTTACAAAGTTCAATTTAAAAATTCTGGACAACTGGACTCGACTGCCAAAAAAAAGTATCCTATGTGATTCTATGCAATATGAACTGTAATATGTATAAAATTTCAGTCCAATCGGTCTAGCTGTTTAGCTGATAAGAGGCCACACATTCACAAAATTAAATAAAAAATATCTGGACCCCCTGACTCGACAGCCAGAAAAAAAGTATCCTATATCCTATTCTACCCTATGAACTGTCTTTATACAACATTTCAGGCAAATCGGTCAAGCCGTTTATTTGAGAGGAAGTCTTATATTTACAAAATTCAATTAAAAATATCTGAACCCCCTGACTCGATAGCCAAAAAAAAGTATCCCATATCCTATTCTACCCTATGAACTGTCTTTATACAACATTTCAGGCAAATCGGTCAAGCCGTTTATTCGAGAAGAGGTCTTATATTTACAAAATTTAATTAAAAATATCTGGACCTCCTGACTCGATAGCCAAATAAAAAGTATTCTATATCCTTTTCTGCCCTATGTACTGTCTTTATAAAACATGTCAGGCAAATCGGTCAAGCCGTTTATTTGAGAAGAGATCTTATATTTACAAAATTTAATTAAAAATATCTGGACCTCCTGACTCCATAGCCATAAAAAAATATCCTATATCCTATTCTGCCTTATGTTCTTTCTTTATACAAAATTTCAGCCAAATCGGTCAAGCCGTTTGACCGTGAAGAAGTCCCAAACAAACAAACAAATAAACAAACTGACTTTCGCATTTATAATATTGGTGTTGATTTACTTAGAAGTACTTGTGTGAAATTTCGAAAAAAATGTCTATCCAAACTTTGAACCCCCGCTTCATCCCCTTGAAGAGTGAATTTTGAAAAATTTTCTTAGCGGATACCTAAGTCAAAATAACTATCTGCATGCCAAATTTCAGCGCAATCCGAAACAATATTGATTTCAGACTTTGTTACCCCACTTCACCCTTTTAGAGGTGGAATTTCGAAAGAGCCTGAAACACGTATTTACTTACTTAAGTACTTGTGTTAAGTTTCAAATATAAAAGACTATCTAATCTTGTTTCTCCATACATACTTTGAACCCCCGTTTCATCCCCTTCAGGGGTGAATTTTGGAAAATACTTTCTCAGAGGGAACTAACTTTGTAATAACTATCTGCATGCCAAATTTCAGCACAATCCGAAACAATATTGATTTTCACACTTTATTTCACCCTCTTAGGGGGGTGTAATTAAAAAAAACCTGAAACACGTATTTACTAATTTTTTTACTGGAACACTTGTATGAAGTTTCAAATAGAAAATACTATCTGATCTTGTTTCTCCACACAAAATTTGAACCCCCGTTTCATCTCCTTCAGGTGAAAATTTTGGAAAATCCTTTCTCAAAGGGAACTAACTTTGTAATAACTATCTGCATGCCAAATTTCAGCACAATCCGAAACAATATTGATTTTCACACTTTATTTCACCCTCTTAGGGGGGGTGTAATTAAAAAAAAACCTGAAACACGTATTTACTTATTTTTTTACTGGAGCACTTGTATGAAGTTTCAAATAGAAAATACTATCTGATCTTGTTTCTCCATACAAACTTTGAACCCCCGTTTCATCCCCTTCAGGGGTTAATTTTGGAGAATCCTTTCTCAGAGGGCTCTTACGTCGTAATAACTATCTGCATGCCAAATTTTAGCGCAATTCGAAACAATATTGATTTTCTCACTTTGTTACCCCATTTCACCCTCTTAGGGGTGTAATTAAAAAAAAACCTGAAACACGTATTTACTTATTTTTTTAGTCGAGCACTTGTATAAGTTTTTGAATAGAAAATACTATCTAATCTTGTCTCTTCATACAAACTTTGAACTCCCGTTTCATCCCCTTCAGGGGTGAATTTTGGAGAATACTTTCTCAGAGGGCACTTACGTCGTAATAACTATCTGCATGTCAAATTTCAGCGCAATCCAAAACAATATTGATTTTCAGACTTTGTTACCCCATTTCACCCTCTTAGGGGTGGAATTTCGAAAAAACTTAAAACACGTGTTTACTTATTTATGTCCTGAAGCACTTGTGTGAAGTTTAGAATAGAAAGACTTTCTAATAATGTTTCTCCATAGAAACTTTGAACCCCCGTTTCAGGGGTGAAATTTGAAAAATCCTTTTTCATAGGTAACTAACGTTGTAATAATTATCTGCATGCCAAGTTTTAGCGCAATCCGAAAAAATTTTTTCTTTCCTTAAAAAAATTCCGAAAAAATTTCCTTAATTAGAAATACTGCAACACACCGTTTCTGCAGGTTGTTTCACGTCCGCAAAATACTGATAGCTAAACTCGCGCAGTGGTGGCTTACAAGTCACCGATGCGGCGATAATGTCAAAAGGCGTTTTCACACTTGACGATAACTGTATCTACACGATATCGTTTAGATATCGTCGGACTGGTAGTTTGCTACAATTACTCTAAATGCTTTCACACTGTGTCGTTGTAGTCAACGATATCGTTGCCGACAGATTGTCATGCTGATATCGAAGACGACGAAGTGCGGGGTGAAGCAGGATCGCGGGGGGAGTGTAATGGGCTAGGGATAGGTTGTAACAGGTTAAATTGAATACCTGTTACAACTGTTATTTTTATCTAGTAATAACAACACAAAATAACTGTTATTAAATAAAAACTGTTATTTCGTCGTGAATACGTCTTTAAATTTGCTTTCATAGGGAGGCAATTCAAAAAAAACTAATGATAACAAAATCCGGGTATAAAGCTTGGTGTTGCAGCTTCAAATCTATCATCACTTTCCAATATTAAATTGTACCACTTAAAAGTGCAAGTGCACTTAAAAGTGAGAGTGCGAGTGAGAGGGTAGTATGCTACTATATTACTCTCTCACTCGCATTCTAGTATGTGAGACCGAAATGATGCAATACATACTGTTGACTACTATAATCCATACGCAATCAATACTAGGTGCCACTAGGTGGAACAGATATTTGGATCACGTACTCGTATATCTAAAGAATATGAATAGGTGCACCTAGTACCAAATTTACCTAGTACATGTATAACCCATCGTTACTAACCACATTGCAATCTGTTGGTTATTTCGTGTCACGATATCGGACCGATATCGTTTAGTTACAGTTATCGTCCGGTGTGAAAACGCCCATTCGCGTATGTGATTTCTACTACCTTATTCTTACTATTTCTGTGGTTTCAACCTAGAATATTCTAGTTCATGGTTCCTACTAATTCTTCCCCTTTTCGTGTAAACGCTAAAAAATAGTTTCTGTTTACACTAAAAGATAAATGCAAGCTGGCTGGTTGTGGTCCGAAATGAATAGCCAGTTTTGAGGGCCCAGTGGTGTAGTGAGAAAATGGTCGGCTTTGAAGCCAGAGGTACCGAGTTCCCGAGTTTAATCCCCAACGTGCACCAATGGATTTTTCTATCAAAAAATGTATGTGCGCTTTTCACAGTAGCCCTCCGGAGAAGGAAATACATCGTCAAGAAACTCCCAACCCCCGCATGGTGGTAAGACACTATCTAGTGTCCGCCTGGCTAGCTACCTCCCTTAATCTAGAAAATCTGTCGCCATAACATCTAATGTTGATATCTATATTATAGATATAATATTGAATATGCTTGAGAGTCAGTTCCCATTCTAGGCCTAGCGTGCTACCATCTTTGACGGCATCATCACTTACTAACAGGTGAGATAGTGGTCAAACGCTAGCCTATATAATATATAAAAAAAAACAATGGGTTGCACTCCGGGAGTGCCGGCAGAAGTGAAAACTTGAACATTTTATTATTTTTATTTATTTATTTGGCCAACCAATAATAGTTACATTCTTACATTCTTATAAAACTAGCGTAACATAATATTTTAATGCACTATTTATTAAGGTAAGCACCGCATGCTTTAACAAAATATATTATTAGTAATTATGTAGTACCATACACAATTAAAAAAATAAAATTAGAGTAAAAGTTGTTGCTGTCTCAAAGTGTTTTTGAAAGTGTGAAGTGTATCCCCAAAAACATCAATAAATTTACATTTCTCATTAATTAGGTTACACATTCTAGCTACAGGAGAGTTCGAACCTAGTACGTACCTTTCCGCTTAGATTTCAGAAATGTCCAAAACAATTTGGGATGTGTTGTAATTTTTTTTTCGATAAAATCTTTGTAGTTTTTGTAACATTTTGCGGACAGTTTATCACATCGACTGTTCAATTTTTTTAACATATTTTGATCCATTAGATTTTTATATATTCTGTATCTACGTAAAACATTACTCTTTTCTCGTATGGTTCTCTCTAAGTTCTTATTAAACCAAACGGGATTTTTAGAATTTCTAGATTTACATATTGGGACAAATTTTTCAATAGACTTATTTATTAATGTATAAAAAGTATCAAGTCTTTCATTAAGGGTGGCACTCTTTTCGAATTCGTTGTTCCAATCTATAGAAGCTAAGTATTTGTTTAAAGCGACGTAGTCACATCTATTGAAATTGTATTTCCTTGGAGTAAGCCCTTGTAGTTTATTCGAGTTTAAATAGTTAATATATATCTCTAATGGAGGATGTAGGATATCTATATTACACAAGTCATAATCTGATTTAACTACCTCGCAATGTTCGATATTGGTTAACACTAAGTCTAGGGTTTTATTTTTACTATTACGAATTCGATTAAGCTGTTTATAGTTATAACATGAACGTTGTGCATTTGGTCTACTCTCCCTCCGTCTTACGAATTTTCGATCAGGTCACGTGTCATCAGGTCACGCGAGCTTAACATTTTTTACTCATCCAAAAAAGTTCACAACGCCGCTAAAGAAGTATTCATTTCAAAAAGCTGAAGATCAAGCTCAATGGCGTGCTATAGGAGAGCTTAGTCTAGTCTACTATGTTTCGGAGTAGGCGGAGATTAACTGATAATTTTAACTTTAATTGATGATGGTGGCATTGCGATAAGAGCTGCACTGACGTACCGTTTGCGGACTAATGTATTGACTATTTGACCACTATGTCAGAGGTGGTCGAGGATGGTAGCACGCAAGGTCCAATAATAGAAACAAACTCTGAAGGATTGCTGTCGGAACATTAGATGTTTGGCGAAAGATGTTGGAAACCTAAAGGTGGCACCTGGCTAGATAGATACAGTGACCTACCACCACGCCTGGGGTTTCTTATCAATGTTTTTCCTTCACCGAAGGGCTACTACTGCGAAATATGCACGTAATTTATATGACAGAAAAATCTATTGGTGCACGGCGGGGATCTTTACCCGCTACCCAACCATTCTCCCACTGAGTCACCGGGGCCTCAAAATGTCGGCATCTAGCGATGATCCAAGCCACCTCAGCTCCTTAATGAACCGTAAATAATTATGACCTTGGGTCGATAGCACAACGCTTCTGTTGGTGCGTGTTTTAATGAAGATGATTATTTTTCTAGTGTATACCCAGAACGAACAGTTGACGGTGAAGCTATGCCTGTGGACTATTATACGCCAGATTACCGTATTGAAGAAGACACATGGTACGTTAACAAAGATTATGCCGCATGGTTTCATGAAGACCATAGACCATATCGTATATCACCTCATTGGAAACAGATGTACAAATTTGGACGTAATAGGGTAAGTACAGTCGAGTCATATGAGATAAGTTCGTAGCTCACTTTTTTGACCCGACTATGGCAATACCAAAATATGTACGGTCCAAGAGAAACGTCCAGTAGCATCGTTAGCCAGTAGCTGTTTGCTGTTAAGTACCACCCAGGGATCATATTGTGTAGGATAAATTAAGGTATAAGGCAGCAGAAAGGCAGCAATGATCTTCCTGCGGTTGGCAATTAACCTCAATAAGATCGTTTAAAAAACCAAAATAACCGACTGCAAATGCCGCGCTTTTAATTGTCAGTACCAAGTTTGAGGTGTTTATCTCCATATCTCTAGAGATACCAATAATATCTGATGAAAAAACTATGGTATTACCCCTAAGGTATTTCCTTTCCAACAAAAAAATAATCATCAAAATCGGTTCATAAACGACGAAGTAATCCGCGAACAAAGATAAAAAATATATATACTGGGTGGCGCATAAGTAATGACCCTACAGAAATGACTTATATATTTTTATAATGTCATATTCTGTTATTCTGATATTGATAAATGTTGTAATAATCAAATGTAAAATTCACTAAAAATAATCATGGACCGTTTAACTCCCCAAGAACGTGGAATAATCGTGTCAATGTTTTTACGTAATAATTCATCAGTAATAAAAACACAACGTGAATTTCGTAGACGATTTCCCCACCGTCCGGCACCGGTTGGTAGCACTATTCGACGCTTTGCCACACGCCTCGAAGCAACTGGCTCAACATTGGATAGACGTAAGTCTGGCAGACCTAGAAAAGCTGAAAATATTGAAGCTGTGCGCGAAAATGTGGAAGAGTCTCCAGAAACATCAACGGTGCGACGTGCCACGCAATTGGGGATGTCCAGGCGAACTCTGCAGCGTATTTTGGTCAAAGAATTGAAGATGTTTCCGTATAAAACTCAGATGACTCATCAGCTGCTGCCTACTGATCACCGAGCTCGTCTAGAGTACAGCCAGCGCGTCACAAACCTCAACCTTGAAGAGGATAATATTTCTTTAAAATTGATTATGAGTGACGAAGCGCATTTCCATCTCTCGGGGCATGTGAATAAGCAGAATACTCGCTTCTGGGGCACTGAACATTCGCGCATTATTCAACAAACACCTTTACATCTTTATAGATTTGAGACGGGAATTTAACGTGACTTACGCGATGTCGATATAGCGATCGACATATGCTTCGGCCTCATCCGGAGACCAGAAGAAACGTGTCCACAAGACTCAGAGAACATATTGCTTCCATGAAGAACGTGGACAGCGGCAGCGCGGTGACAGAGCACGCTCTCACATCTGGGACGACGCACTACATCAGATTTGACAAGGCACGGATTTTGGCGCGTGAAAAGCACTTTGTGCCCCGCAAAATCCGAGAAGCCATTGAGATTAGTCGTCGTCGTAACTTCAACAGAGACAGAAGGTGGTACCTGTCACATACGTGGAAAACCGTTCTTCATGGAAAGCACGCCACCAGTGGCAACAGTGAGGAGGACACCTTGAGTTCCGTCTGCTGGTTAGATGTGGTTTCGTCTGAAGAAAACAGCAGTGATGAAGACGAAGCCCTCCAACCTAATCCCGCGCCTCCAATATGTACACCGCATCATCACCCCCACCAACACCACCGCCGCCGCCGCCGCCGCTGCCCGCTCCGTCCGCCCGCGCTGCACGAGCAGCGGACGGCAGTGCGAGGATGAACGCGTCGGCGAGCGCCCCGCACTCAAGATCCTGAAGAAGGCCTCCGGATGAGGCCGAAACATATGTCGATCGCTATGTCGACATCGCGTAAGTCACGTTAAATTCCCGTCTCAAACCTTTACATCCACTAAAAGTTCGAAATAAGAAACATATCACAGAAAGTGTTACGGCTAGTTATGGAAAATGTCATAAATAAAAATCATAATAAAATGTGCTTCAACTCTGGAGGTCAACATTTAATAGTCATCACATTTAAATCATAATGCAACTAAATTTCATAACACATACGAGTATATAAATATTTAAAAAACTAATTCTAGTTTTCTAATTTGGAAAAAATGTTGTAGCTGAACCAAATAGGGTCATTACTTTTGCCACCCTGTGTATACAGGGTGGTTTGGTGGAGGGACCGACAACATTTTTTAGGGGGTTGGGGGGTTATGCGCAAGTTTTCCTCCGTAGGCCCGAAGTCCAAAGTATCACAGTGTTTTAGATATTATTATTTTGTTTTTTTTTCTAAGTAACCCAATATCTTGCCTTTAAATCGTGCTAACTTTTTTGTTTGTGGTTGTAATACAACAAATACACTTTTGCTGCATTTTGCAATGTGTCCGTATTCTAAATACAACATTACTTGTGACATTTCCTTTTAAAAAAAAAATGTTGTGAGCTTTCAAAGTCGTTAATCTGTTTGACAGTTTTAAAAAGCGACTTCTTAATTTAATAAAAAAAAACTAAAAGCCATTTTGAATTTAGCATTCTTATAAAAAGTTCTGTAGTTATAACCCTTTCCAACGATATGCTACATAACATAAGATATTATTCATTAGGTGGTCAAAATAAGAGATACTTGTACACTAAGGTCAAGAGGAACAAAGCACTTTTTTATGATAAGTTGTTTTTAATACATTTAAATCACAAAATTTGTTCAAATTGGCTGCCTTTACACCTAATGCAGGCACTGCTAGTATCATATAAGTTAGCAATTGAACACTATTTCACCTGTTGGTAAGTGATGATGTGGTCGAGGATGGTAGCACGCTAGGCCTATAATGGCAACTGGCTCTCAAGGATAGCTGCTGTTACACATTAAATGTTTGGCGACAGAATTTCTAACTTGAGGGTGGTAGCTGGCCATACTGACCCGAGTTAGTGTCCTACCACCATGCGAAGGTT
Organism: Cabera pusaria; assembly: GCA_954871355.1. Lineage (NCBI taxonomy): Eukaryota > Metazoa > Arthropoda > Insecta > Lepidoptera > Geometridae > Cabera > Cabera pusaria. Next base: position 7,074,341 of record OX940907.1, read on the forward strand.
GGGGGTTTCTTAACGAAGTTTTTCCTTTGCAAGAGGTCCTCTGTGAAAAGCGCACATACCTACATTTGTTGATTGAAAAATCCATTGGTGCACGGCGGGGATTGAACTCGGTACCTCTGGCGTCAAAGCCTTGCATTCTCCCACTACACAACTGGGCCCTCAAATCAACTATTACTAGCTACTAATTACTAGACCGGGATTTGATGTCGATTCTTTTGTGGTTCTTTTAGTTATTTATACCTACGATCTTATAATATGTAACATTCAAATTTGAATATTGTCTGATATAGGTATTATGTATCAACAATAATTGCGATAGTTAAAATAAAAGATTTTTATTTATTTTTTAATTTTTTTTAGGAATATCCATATTATCTTGGTTGCTACTGCACAACTGTGTACAAACGCCTGACTTTGCTCGCGGGGTGTGCCGTCCTCACAACCCGACATATTCTTACGACAGCCTCGTCTACAGAGATGGTGCTGAGTAAACATAGGAACGCCACGCAGTTGACCAACATTTTGGGGGCTTGGTATGACTACGACGCGAAAGTATTCAATAGCTCCTTGTATACGACGCCGAGTCGAATTCATTACCATCCCCGTGTAAGTACTTTAATTTACAAGAGAATGATACAATTTTACAAGATTTAATTGAACTTGCCGTGTTATTGTTATTGTTGTTGTTATTATTGTTGTTGTTTGGTGAGGCAGAAATATTGGAAGCTTTATTAGAATCACATCCTGAAGTTCGACTTGAATCTTTGGTGTACTTGCGTATCTTTTGTGACACTGGAATAATATAGTACCATACATAATATATGTATATGTAATGTATAAAAATATACTAGGGCGACCCGCGCCTACGCCCGCGTTAAAAAGTATCCAATGTGTAAAGTATAAGTATCCAATCTCAATCCATTGTACTGGCTATCTCTGTGCAAAGTTTTAGCATAATCGGTGGAATCAACGTTTATAACTTACACCTAGATCTCACACATACAAAATATGTATAAGATAACATAATATATGACTATAAATACTATGGCGAAGGTAATCGTAGACCGCTATGCTGTGTAAAGTAAAACGTAACCCGGAACTTTTAGAGTCAAGAAGCTAGAAACGCATTTTTATTTATATACAAATATTATTACATAAAGCTTAAATTAATTTAATTAATATATTTAAGGTAAAGGAAAAGGTAAATGAGTAAGAAATCCCTAACTATAATACAAAATCTTTAGTTTACATTTTAAGAAGGATTTGTGAAAACTGAAAGAATGAAAATATTAAATTACTTTGTAATATAATATTTTTGAAAATTGGAAGGATGGGCGGCTCCATACATCGCCGCCCACAGTAAGCGTCAACCACGTAATGCGCCTCCCTAGATAGTTTTATTCAGTTCTATCCTTCTTTTCTTTTCAATAATGGACTTGCTATTTAGTGATGTTGCATTCTTAATCTTTTAATAATGGTCTTTGCGATGTATGGGAATGTTGCATAAGCAATCTTCTGTATACATATATAAAATCCAAAGTCCTGACGAATGACTGACTGAGATATCAACGCACAGCACAAACCGCTGGTGCTAGAAACATGAAATTTGGAGGATGTATTCTTTATGATATGTAGATGCCCACTAAGAAAGGATTTTTCAAAATTTCACCTCTAAGGGGGTGATATTGAGGATTTAACTTTGTTCGAAACTTTTTATTCTCTGGGTCGATTGACTCGAAAATTGGTACAAATACTCTTTAATTATTTTAATTAAATTAAATTTAAAATTATGATTTACGGGTGTCACTGCAGTTTTTCCAAAATCATCCCCCACGCGTTTGTCTGACTGACTGAATAACTGCATACACATATATATCAACGCTCTGCCTAAACTGCTGGTCTTGGAGACATGATACTTAGAGGGTGTATTCTGTATTAAATGTAAATATCAATGGGGTAAACATCAAGAAATGGGGTAACAAAGTATGAAAATTATGAATAAAATGAAATGAAAAGTATGAATATTGTTTTGGATTACGCTGAAATTTGGCGTGCAGATAGTTATTATAACGTAAGTACCACTAAGAAAGGGTTTAACGCAATTCACCCCTTAAGTGGATGAAACGGGGGTTCAAAGTTTGAATGGAGAAACAAGATTCGATAGTCTTTTCAATCGACTTCCAAAAAGAAGGAGGTTCTCAATTCTTCTGAAAGTTTTTTTTTGTTTGTATGTTACACGATTACTCCTTCAATTGTGAACCGATTCGAATGATTCTTTTTTTACTAGGTAGTAATCGGGTACGTTTTTGAGGTGGCCCCATTATAATTTTATGGAAATTTGATTAGTATCTCCAGAGATATGACGATAAACGTCTCAAACTTGCTACTAAAATTGACCCGCGAGGCATGGAAGCCGGTTGTTTTAGTTTTTAAACCCCTTTTTAAATCTTAATTATTTATGAGAAACTTCTCACGGGTACTTCTGTAACTAAACAAATAAATACGTGAGTATTAAAGTTATCGTAAAAGTTACACATATTAAAGTTTGTAACGGCTATTATCACGTAAAAAAGTTTTATTAACCGGAAAATTAACTCCGACCAGTTTCGAACATTCTTGAAGTTCATCATCTGGGAGTTTCGCCTACAAGCCCGTTCGCGCTGCTCGGGCCTTAGCACGTAACTGCCTGGCGGTTCGCATCGGGGCGGGGGGCTCGGGCGTAGGCGATCGCTATCTGTGTCTATAGGGTTGCGGTGTAGACACACTAAGCTAGTGGTGTCAGTTTCGCACGTCTAGGTATTATTAGTGTGGGCGACACTACCTAACACCGGTTTCCATGACGGCGGTATAGCCCATCCTCCGTCACTATTGAAATTTGGACATCTATCAATCTCTATAGCCTCTCGCACCTTGCGGGGAACAAAGAACTTCTCCCGCGACAGCACAGAAGTTTTGTCGAAGCGAAGGTAGTGTCTAGATTCAGAAATATGGGCGTGTTCTGCTACCGCCGACCGAACAGTGTCCAGGTTTCTGACGCTCCGTATGTGTTCAGCTATTCTAGTGGATACATTGCGTCTTGTTTCTCCAATATAGCACTTTCCACAGTCACAAGGGATCTTATACACTCCTGGACCACTCAACGGTTCCCTGTCCTTTGGTGACCGAAGCATGTATCGCAGTTGTCGTGGTGATCGAAAGGTCGTTCTGATATCATATTTTCGTTTGAGGTAATGACTAACCTTGTTTATTACTCCTTTCACAAAGGGCAGATAAGCTGGAGACCGCTGTACAGTGTCAGGTTGTACCTTCGAGGTCCTACTAGCCCAACGGGTACATTGACGCCACTTGTAGCCGTTACTTTCCAATACATATTTAATATGTTTTAACATATTGTGGGTCACATATAGACAGGGCTCTGTTAATCAGTGAACTGGCTACAGAAGCCAGGTGTGCGGGATGGAGATGTGAATCCGCTTTCAGGTACCTATCTGTATGTGTCGGCTTACGATAGACAGTCGGAGTAAATTTTCCGGTAAATAAAACTTTTTTACGTGATAATAGCCGTTACAAACTTTAAAATAAATACGTGTTTTAGGCTTTTTGAAATTCTACCCCTAAGTAGGTGAAACGGGGTAACATAGTCTGATAATCAATATTGTTTTGGATTGCGCTATAATTTGGCATGCAGATGGTTATTATGACGTTGGTATTCGATAAGAAAGGATTTTCCAAACTTCATGCCTTAAGGGGATGAAACAGGGGGTTTGAAGTTTATATGGAAAAAATAAAATTAGATTTTTCTTTTTATGCGAAACTTTATACAAGTACTATTTCTTTTAATAAATAAAAAATACATGTTTCAGGCTTTTTCGAAGTTCCACACCTAAGAAGGTGAGCCTGAAAATCAATATTAACAGATTGCACTGAAATTGGCCGTGCAGATAGTTATTCTAACGTAGGTGAATACCTACGTTATAATTATGGCGAATATTATGTCGAACTATGGCGAAATCCTTCCTTAGCGAATGCTAAGAAATGATTTTCTAAAATTCGCCATTTTCTAGATTCAAATTTAAAATTCTGAATTCTAAATTTAAAATTCTAATTCCCAAAATTCAGGGATGAAACGGGCGTTCGGAATTTGTATGGAGAAACAAGATTAGATAGACTTTTTATTAAAAACTTCACACAAGTACTTCTGCAAATAAATAAGAATATGCGTGTTTCAGGCATTTTAGAAAATCCATTTAAGCATAGAGAAAATTCCATTTAGGCATAGAGAGGCTGAAATGTGGTTTAATAAAAATGAACCCCTATTTCTCTCGGTCGGTTGGACGAATCTATTATATATATTTGTATTATAAAAGGCAAACGTTACTGACTGACAAACCTCTAAACGGATTGTGCTAAAATTTGGTATGCTACTTACTTTATACATACAATCACGCCTTTTACCCGTTGGGATAGGCAGAGACTACTTTTTTCCACATGCTACGATCCTGACATACCTCTTTCACTTCTTCCACTTTCATGAGCGCCTTCATACATGCTCGCCGTACTGCGTGTACTTACTTTATTATAGTTATTATAACGTTAGTATTCTCAAAGAAAGATTTTTTTAAAATTCACACCTTTAGAGGATGAAACGGGGGTTGAAAGTTTGTATGGAGATACAAAATTAGATCGTCTTTTTTATTCAAAACTTAACACAAGTACTTCTGTAAATCTGTAAACCTATATAAAATCCAAAGTCCTGACTGACTGACTGACTGCCTGATGTATCAACGCACAGCCCAAACCCTTAAAACTAGAAAATTGAAATTTCTTAAACGTATTCCTCATATAACGAAGGCATCCATTAAAGCAGAATTTTTGAAAATTCAACCCCCGAGGGGGTGAAATCGTGGATTAAAGTTTGTATGAAACTCCGTCAGTTTTTATATTAAATCGATAAAAATTAGTATTTAGCTATTTGGTTAAAAATTAAAAATGACATATTTCAGGATTTTAGAAAATTTAACTCTAAGGGGTGAAAAGGGGTGGCAAAGTTATTATGGAAAAACAAGATAAGATAGCCTCATTTATTCGAAACTTCACACAAGTACTTCTGTAAATGAACAAGTAAATATACGTTTCAGGATTTTTCGAAATTCTACCCCTAAGAGGGTGAAATGGGGTGACAAAGTCTGAAAATCAATATTGTTTCGGATAGCGCTGAAATTTGGCAAGCAGACAGTTATTATGACGTAAATATTTGCAAAGATAAGGATTTTATGAAATTCAATCCATTAAGGGGATGTAGTGTGGTCTACTACTGGGGGACCAGGGTAAGAGAAACAACGTATACTCTTTACATAATGATAGCTCTATATTGATTAACCCAAATACTTAAAGATACGAATCTTATATACTAAACATTATCACATAGTACGTGCTACATCAAAATGTCACATTCTTTCGTATTATATGCTTATCACCTAGACATGTAGTCACACCCTACATCACCGGCTTTTCTAAAAATAATTTTTAAGAACTAGCTTATTTTAAAAATTATACAATACAACAATAATTAATTTTACAAATTCCCATCATCACAATATGAACATATATGCTAATTTCATTCATAAAAGGTGCGTGTCGCGTGCACCTTTGCAAATATTTCAAGTCAGCATTCTGAGCTCAACTAATTTGCTTCTTTGATTCGTTTGTTTACATCAATAAAAGTAGGTACAGGTGGACCAAAAGTCCGTTTATATTTGAATCGGTTACCGCATCGAGCAGCGGTGGGCGGGGTGGGGCGGAGGGTTACGCATTGAAAGAGCGGCCAATGGGGATTTAGTACCATGGCGTCGTTCAACGGTAGCCAACGTGCTCTCTGCGTACGCGAGTACTGTGTAAGGTACACACCCTGTATATTTGTCCTACTGAAATAATCTAAAATTAAAGATTTAAAAAAAATTACACATTAAACAACAACATTAGATATTTAGCCCTTTACTAAGTACTAAGTTTTGATCATAATAAACGGATATATTCCTGTATTCCTACTAATAAACAACTTAATACAAATATAACTGTAAACTATTGTCTAAACACACACATTACTTTTACATTAGATCCTAAGTCTTTAATTATTTTATAAGGTCTTAGATACCACGTATCTAATTGACTTCTAAAGTTATTCAACACTAATAACAAATCATTCTTCTAGTAATAATGTTACTGTACTAGTAATAATGTTACATTTTATGTCAACTTTCTTTTTCTTTAGACCTTTTTTTTATACATTTTCCCTTGCTTGGGCTGGTGCTAATTTCACAACTCAACATTTTAACGCATATCCTCTTGCGTTTTACATAATTTGATAAAAATTATAGAACGGATCAATTTGTGAACCGTCAAAATTCGAAGGTTCCCTACCTACCTAAACACCAACTCATATGCGGTGTAACGCGTTTCATTTTCCTAGCATCATCTTTTTGTATTGCCTGAACCCTTTTTAATACATGAAAATCTATATCATGGTTATTCTTCTAATATGCTGCAAATATTCTTACTAATGAATTATTTACCCATTCATTAAAACTCCACTTCTTTGCATAAAATTACTACTAAAGATTTCCTTAAGCAATTCGTCTGGCGATTTTGCTAATCAGGAATTATAGTTAACATAATTGCACTCCATTCTTTTATGTAAAGCTACTATATCCTTTAGTAATTCGTCTCGCGATATTGCCGATCAGGATTTATTCACACCACGGTATTATTGACACGTAGTACGAATAGGCAATCATTGGGAACACTTTTGTGCCCGATTTACTAATTCACCCACTAATTCACACACAGAGGAAAAATCTATACTGATTTTATAAACATGTACAAAAAAAAACATCTTGACCATACATTTTGTAGATTTGCAAAGTAAACTACTTATCAAAAGCATAAAATTTATGCATTACAAAGAAATTACATTTTAACACCCATTGAGACCCCTGTATCAATAAAAAAATTACCTTCCGTATTATCTATACTCAAATTGACTCAATTAAAACTATCATTGTGAGAAACTGCTAATTCGTCACGAATCAAAAAAATGCTAACTCTTCGCATTCCGACTCATTCGTCGATTATTTTATTATGTAATTACCACGTGCCGATCTGTAAACATTACTATTATGCCCTCGAAACTGCATAAGTGCATACTTTCGCGCTTTATTGGCATTGACCTTAAGTGGTTTAATCGCGATCGTAAGACAAATTCATTAACAGCTTTTTTATTTTTTCATTAACCTCACGTCTGATAAATGCATTTGCACATAAGATTCAAAATTATCCCATTGACGTCGATTAAACCTTAAAAATTCGGTCTTTCATCAATTTAAATTGTACACTAATTTAATAATGCGTTAAAATGCAAAAATGACCAAAAAATACATTTCAATTAAGTAATTACAATGTGTCTTTAAGACACTACAATAAAACATGGTACATCAAAAGTTACGTCGACATTAATTATTTATATTTCACACGGTGTTAATAACTCGCCTAACTTCCGAAACTCGTCCCTGATCCATGCCTTATGGCAACGACGTAAACATTATTATCCAAATATGGATTTCGACAAAACAGCAAATATAAATATACTTTCACTTACTTACTTTACAGGACTTCAGCAATTATCACTTCTTCCTTACATAGACGTGTGGTAATAATGACACCCCATGTTGCAACGAATAAAAATAACACACTCACACGTTGTCGCTCCCTGGTGCCTTTATGTGCCATGATGAATCACGCTGATACCGAGTGGACAGTCTGCTCCGTCGGTTGAGTGTAGATCACATCCAGGGTCATCAGAATATCCGGGGTTGCCGCCATCTTCTTATGTCGTGCAGCACCAGTCGTTGCTGCCATGCCGTACCTCAGCTCGATGTAATGGCGTCTCGATAAAAGAAAAATATGTTATAAAAGAAAAATAATCCCGGCAGGGTCGCCATGTAGTGTGGTCTACTACTGGGGGACCAGGGTAAGAGAAACAACGTATACTCTTTACATAATGATAGCTCTATATTGATTAACCCAAATACTTAAAGATACTTATCTTATATACGAAACATTATCACATAGTACGTGCTACATCAAAATGTCACATTCTTTCGTATTATATGCTTATCACCTAGACATGTAGTTACACCCTACAGGGATGAAACGGGGGTTCAAAGTTTGTATGGAGATACAAGATTAGATAGTCTTTTTATTCTAAACTTTACAAAAGTACTTCTGTAAATAAATAAGTAAATACGTGTATCAGGCTTTTTTGAAATTCTACAATCTACCCCCAAGAGGGTGAAATGGGGTCTATAAATAAAATCTGAAAATCAATATTGTTTTGGATTGCGCTGAAATTTGGCCTGCGGTTTATTATGACGTAGGTATCCGCAAAGAATCTTACGAAATTCACCCCTCAAGGGGATGAAACGGGGGTTCAAAGTTTGTATGGAGAAACAAGATAAGATAGTATTTTTTATTCGAAACTTCACACAAGTACTTTTGTAAATACATAATAAATATGTGTTTCAGGCTTATGTGAAATTCTACCCCTAAAAAAGTGAGATGGGGTAACAAAGCCTGAAAACGAATATTACCAGATGGCGCTGAAATTTTGCATGCAAATAGTTATTATGACGTAGGTGTCCGTTAAGAAAGGATTTTACAAAATTCACCCCTTAAGGTAATTCTTCGCACGGCCGTTTACGCGGCCGCACGTATCTTCACCGCCCTCCGTACCGGTTTTTAACAATTAGTTATTGTAACATTCTGATATCGATAAATTATCGATAACACTATGGAAAAGTTCCTGAAAACACCGTCGTCGAACAGCAACACTGTCATCAAGGGACCACGTGAAGAAACTTCGGAATCAGGGGATCAGTGGCAGCTGCCAAAAAAGTTTGCGTCAGTCAAAGATTTGCCTAAAGAAAATGAAACTGATACTACTAACCTTGTCATAGGTGGGATACGCATGTGTCTTATTTGTAAAATAATTAGACTAAATAATTTAAAATGCTACCCAAAGACACTATTCCACGCGGATAAAGTCGCAGGCACAGCTAGTGGTCGCCTGGTTGTATGAACACCCACAGCAAAAACCTGTATGAGCACATGCTTGTCAGCGAGTTTATCATCTATGCTCCACAAGATCCAACCCTTGTTCATTATCGAGTCGGGCCTAAACCGTCAACTCCTGATCTTCTGCTAACTAAAAATGTACTTACAAGAAATTATATTCTAACAATACCCAGCTATGTCCTCCAATCACTTGCCAATTTATGTAAGTTTCAATGCTGAAGTAGCACGTAAACATGTAGTTAAATTCAATTATTCAAAAACTAACTGGTCCATGTACCGCGAATTACTAAATAAATCTGTTATCCTTTCTTCTAGAACAAATAAATCTCAAACTGATGCTGCTTTTTCATCCTTCCAAAACATTATCATTGATACAAGAAACCTATGCACTCCCACGGTAACCTTAAAATCTAACGTTTTATCAATTCCACGTCGTATTAAGAGATAAAAAAAAACCGTTTACGAAGATACGTCACTCTTGACAATCTTCAATCTAATTTAGGTAACTCTTTAAAGCTGCATAACGATGAGCTATGGCGGGCTACTAACTAATTTACCTAACTATTGACGGGCGGTAGTTTTTCAATAGCGTTGTGTCTCCTTTTTTGAAAAACAAAACCACCGTGCTCCTATTCCACGCCTGTGGAGTTCTCTCAGTGAAGACAACCGAATTGAAGAGCTGTTGCTGCTGGCTTACAGCTGTGACTCCTCCAGCTTTTAGAAGCTCCGTTGTGATTCCGTCCTCACCTGGGGCCTTTCCAATTTTGAGCTGTTTAAGGGCCATCACGATCTCATCTCGGCTGACTTCGGGCAGGTCTTCTGTGAAGTGTCGGGTTAAGGTGGCTCTACAATCCTCAGTATCGGGTACGGGCCTTGAAGCATGCAATGCATAGAGCTTGCCGTAGAAGTCTTCAACTTCTGACAGAATCTCCGACTTGGATGCGACGACGTTCCCCGTTGACGTTGTCAGCTTTGTGAGGTGGCTTCTACCCAGAGGCTGGACGAAAACTTTCGACCCCCGATTTTGCTCAATAGATTCTTTAATCAAGAGCGTGTTAGAGAATTGGAGGTCGCGTTGCACTAGCTTCTTAATGGTTTTGTTGCGCACCTGGTTAATTGACAAAGCTGACAATGGATCCGTTCGTCTTTCTTCCATAAGCCGAAGTGTTTTTGTCGAAAGTTTGGACTTTTTGCCCATACGCTTGCTCTCAAAAAACTTCGTCCCTTCATTCCTGAGGATTTCCACCACTTCTTCGAGTTTCTGGTCGACGTCATCTGTGGTTTCCAAGGCAGCGAATCGATTTTCCAATTTTAATTGCAATGTTCTGGACCCAACAACGGTTTGGAGTAGGTTCGGTCGGAGCGTAGACTTCATCAATCGGGATCTTTCGGCTTTGAAATCGATATCCAGAGTGCTTCGTACAAATCGGTGATCACTTCCAGTATTGAACCTAGTGATCACTGAGACGTCTCTGAATATGCACCGTTTGTCCGTAACGATGAAGTCAATCTCGTTTTTAGTCACAGTGTCGGGGCTTTGCGACGTCCACTTCCTTTGGGGCTGTTTCTTGAAGAACGAGTTCATCAAGAAAATCCCTGTTTCTCGAGGAAATTGACCAGCATTTCCTCCCTGTGATTCCTACTCCCAAATCCGTGTGGTCCTATAGACGATTCGCCGAAGTCTGTACTCCCACTTTGGCGTTGAAGTCTCCCATGACGTTGTAGTGAGCCTTAGAGGTGGTATGTAAGGCTCTAGAGATGTCTTCATACATGTTCTCCACCTCGTCATCCAAGTGTGTCGAGGTCAGTGCGTAAACCTGGATAACCTTGAGTTTGTACCTCTCGGTTAACTTAATTATGAGGTACGCTTCCCTGGTCGACACACTGGAGATTTCTACAACGTTGTCACTAAGAACCAAAAACCCGACGCCGCCTTGGGATGGCTGGTCTCCTTCTCTGTAATACATAAGATGTGATTGATGATTCTAGAGTTATGGTGTCCTCCCCCTGTCTTCAGACTTTACATAGCCCCAGAATGTGCCATCTTATGTGACCCAGCTCCTCCTCCAGCTGCACCAGATGTTCATCTAGCTGAATCGTGCGTCCATTATAAGTTGCGAGTATCAGTTTGTTTTGGCAGCCTACCGTAGCCCGGGGATTCTTAGCACCCCCTGCCCTGCCGTTACTGTGACTGCCACCGTGGTCAGGAATAGCAAGGCGGCCGGGAACTGGGGGCTGCGGCATATTGGGACCTTCTATCTTTATTGCTTTCTATCTTTATCCCTTGGGAGGGATATACCCTAATCGCCACGATGGGCAGGCGGGTTGGTGACGCTGCTGCCCGTCACCGGCCTGTAGTGTGTATAGCTGCGCCATAATTTGTAATGGTTATACCGCCATTTGTCGGTCGCCAGAGACCCGTTCGTTGGTCACCAGGATGCACCACGGGCAGGTGAGGTTAGCTGAGAGCACTTAGATGGCATGTGTGCTCCCTTACATCCCTCAATTACATTTAATATTAATATATTCATTTTACAAATGTTATTTGGTGCAAAATAGGACCCACCTCAGCATAATGTTGGTCATGAACATGACCAACGCTGGTCTTCCGTTGGGACCCTAAATTCTCGCATCGCGGAGATTCTCTTATCTGACACACGCTACATACGATCTACATATAAAGCCTGATTACGAATACAAATAAAACTTTTTAACAAAAAATTAAACCTCCGAATAAACTGAAAAGCAAAAAATAATACACCTTTTTTATTTAACCTTAATAACTAATTTCTTAAACTAATGTTAGTATGTATACCTAAGTAATTTTGAGTCGGTTCCAAACAATCAATAAGCAAAGATCACTAAATAATCTTTAAAAAAATGCAACTGCCGGAATAGGCTGGGTTTCGAGGAGGATTTGGCACCGTATAGACCACATACACACGGTGCGCCTGATAATACAAAAGTTAGAAGAGTATAATCGGCCACTATGTCTGGAATTTGTGGACTACGAGAAAGCCTTTGATTACATCGAAACCTGGTCCGTTCTGGAGTACTTGTATAAATGCACTTTGTTTATTCATATTCAGCTGCATAAGTGCTGCATCATCCTTGGGTAATCTATCTACGCGTAGTTTATCAAAGAGAAAGCGCAGCGCGTCGTGCCTCGTGCCTCGTGCCTCGCGGTCGTGCGTGTCGTGCACAAGCACGACAAATGACAAAGTGACAAAGCCAGAAATGTTGGACATGTTCTCTGCACTACAAAAGCGACAGGACGCCAAGAATGATGCCATCCTCAACTCTATAAATGATGTGAAGTATTCAATAGAATTTCTAGCTGGGAAATATGAGGATGCCGTACAGAGAATTGGCATCCTGGAAGAAGAAGCTAAAGACAACAAAAAATACATCTGTTTGTTAGAAAGTAAACTAGAAATGCAGGATCACAATTCTAGATGCACTAGTCTGGAGCTAAGAAATGTCCCACAAAATCAGAAAGAGACCAAAAAAGAACTCAAAAAAGTAATAAGTAGCATCGCAGAAGTTCTTAACATCCCCATCCAAAGCGCTGAGATTAAGGATGTTTATCGCATGAATACTAAGGCTGCTACAAAGCCAATCATTGCGGACTTTACTACCGTAGCTATGAAATAAAGCTTTTTGAGCTCATACAAAAAATACAATAAGCAGCATCATCTAAGCAAGTTGAGCACGACAAACATCAACATAAGTGGTCCTAGTAGGCCAATATATATGTCGGAGAACCTGACCCAAAAGGAACGAAAACTTTTTTATCTTGCGCGGGAATTCTCAAAGACCCATGGGTACACATATTGCTGGACGTCTTACGGTCGAATTTTCATAAGGAAAGCTGAAGGCACGCCGCAAATACGCATACATGAAGAAGAGACTTTAGAAAACCTACGTAAGAACACTAAATGACTTGAGTTATTAATTTTTTTTCCAACCGATATTTTACGATGGTAACCGAGTTACCATCTTTCGCACTCTATACAAATACGATGCAAATTTGTAAAAATATTAGTATAATAAAATGTACTACTTTGTTCACTCAAATACCTTTACTACTACAACAGCAATTTACACAGAGCGCTTTTCCAGTGACTCACCACTCACCCAATAAATACAGTAAATCGAACACGCTTTCAAACACTTACATCCAATACACACAACAACGGAAAAATATGACACCCTGTCTTAATTACCGTACAAAGATACGAAATTTGTCCTAAATCTATTTTGCAACTTGCATTATTATATTAAATACTATACTTATACCTTCACGCTATTCACAACTAAACACACAACATATACATATTACATACAATCCACCCGCCACACCTAAATTTCACATTATCACAAGAAAGTACATATATAAAACACTCACTCTGTCCATCAAACACACATACATCCACTTTCAGAAAACAACATGTCCTTTGAAAAACATACCTAACCACATCCCTAAACATCACACAATTTTGAAAACCAATTTAAAAGTATATGTCCATACAAGATTATTGATATAATCAACAACAACCTTCTTCAAGATATTGACGACTCTGACTTAATTAATTACGAATACTTAAACGATCCGGCTTATTGCACAAAATCCTTAAAATACAGTAATGACAATATAAACCTATCAATTCTATCTCTTAACATAAGGAGTATATATAAAAATATGGATTTGTTTCTGGCTTTTCTTAGCAGTTTCCACCAGATCAGATCCACCAGCAATCTTGAATTACAGCTTGTTTTATACTAAAAACCATATAAATCAAAATGATGGAGTAGTTGCTTACGTTCGAGACAAATACTCTGTAAAAGCTAAAGAACCTATAATCTCTGAGGGTAACTGCCTCACGCTCGAGATAGATGGCATCTACAGTATTGTCTGCTCTTACCGTCCACCCTCGTTTACTAACCCAACAAACTACTTTAACTCGATTGATGCTATACTAAATACTTTAAAACATTATAAAAACGTAATTCTTACGGGTGACATTAATATTAACATAATGCCAGATAGCCAATTATCCAATTTTGCATCCGATTACCTAAACCTTATGGCATCTCATGGACTTGCACAAGGAATAAACCTGCCCACGAGGGTCAGAAACTGCCTCGATCACTTTATGATTAAAACACAGAGTCAGTGGCAAACTAGTATTTGAAGAACTGACAGACCACTCTCCCATTCTTCTTCACATGAAAACCAACAAAGTTACCAAACAGCATGAGCAGGAATATAAACAAAAAAAACCATACTCAAATATTAATTCCATAAGAGAAACACTTGCACAACACTCTTGGATGGAATACCTCCTACTTGATGATGTTGATGGAGCTGCTGGTAACCTTGTTACAACTATTTGTGATAAAATAGCGCAAAATACATCACTGAGGAAAATACCTAACAAATTTAAGCCAATTAAACCCTGGATATGCAGCAATGTTATTAAGTGTATTCGTCAACGAAACGGACTTCAAAAACAATACAAGGAGTCTCCTGATAATAATGAACTTCACAAAAAATACACTAACTATCGTAATACTTGTAATAACTTACTAAAAAATCTTAAAAATAACTACTATAAAAATAAACTACATGATTCACGTAGAAATATAAAAGACACTTGGAGTATTATTAAGGAATTATGTAATTATAGCAAGCCGAAAACAACAAATCACAAATTATTAAATAATAAAAATACACCAAAAGAATCACTAAACTTTGTTAATCACTTTTTTACTAATATTGGACTTGAATTAGCCTGCATTACACTTAAAAAGTTAAAAAAATCAGAAGTGGAGCTTGCACTAGCAGCAATGTCGCTAAACAAAGAACCTGCTAATTATCTATCGCTGTTTTATACTGATTCTAATGAAGTTGCTGATATCATATCCAAACTTAAAATTAATAGTGCCCCTGGCAGGGACAATATTACGTCAGCCTTATTAAAATCATGTGTTCTAACTCTCTCAGAACCTATTAGTAATTTATGTAACTTGAGTTTCTGTAAAGGAGTTTTTCCAACAATTTTGAAACAAGCCACAGTCTGTCCCATTTATAAGGCAGGGGAAGAACTAATGCCTTCTAATTATAGGCCAATTTCTCTATTACCGTCGCTCTCTAAGATCTTAGAAAAAATTGAAAATAAAAGACTCATTTCACTTTTGGAGAAAAATGGAATGCTGGCTAATAATCAGTATGGTTTTCGGGCCCAAAAATCTACTGATGATGCAGTGCTCCAACTGACGACCTTTATCACGCAGTATTTAGATAGAGGAGAGAAGTGTGTCGGAGTCTTTTTGGACCTCCAAAAAGCCTTCGATACAGTTTCTATTCCAATCTTGCTCGCACGACTAGAGGGTATCGGCGTCAGAGGAAGCACCCTAGAGTGGTTCCGAAGTTATCTCACTGATCGCAGCCAACAGGTAAGGATTGGCAATTATGAAAGTGATAGTGCAGTCTGCGGTTTTGGAGTGCCCCAAGGCAGTACACTTGGCCCAACACTATTTCTCGTCTACATCAATGAACTCTGCAGGGCAAAATTGTTAAACGCTGGGCTTATAATGTTTGCAGATGACACAGTGCTGCTATTTCATGGTTCCAACTGTCTGATGTCCAAAAATTGGCAGAAGATGGCTTATCGTATGTCATATCTTGGTTAGAGGACAACCTGCTTTCGCTTAATACGAGTAAGACTAAGTATATGTGTTTTAAAAAGACAGAAAGTAATAAAATCCCCAATGACTACAAAATCCAAGCACATACATATCCATGCAACCGAATTCGTAATGGAAATTACAATTGCAATTGCAGTAATCTGGAACGAGTGGACGCTCTCAAATATCTTGGTGTAATTATTGACCACAAATTAATGTGGAGACCACATATAAAAAGTGTGTCCAAGCGCATCAGACGTTTGATACATGTATTTAAGACCCTGCGCTCAGTAGCAGATCATAAATTATTAATACAAACCTACAAAGCTCTTGGTGAATGTGTTATTGGATACTGCATATGCTGTTGGGGTGGAGCTGCAAAATCGCACCTGATCATAGTCGAACGTGCCCAACGTGCTCTTCTCAAAGTAATGATGTCTCTCCCCTTCCAACATCCTACTATCGACCTCTATGACAAATGTCAAGTCCTGTCTGTTAGACAGCTTTTCGTATCCCAATGTATAAAAAAATATCATAAAGAGGTAGTTCCACTTTTACCGGTATCCAATAAGCGGGTAGATAAATGCCCTATACCAAGGACTATAAGCGCAGTTGCTTGGCGTCACTACAATCACCTTTCCCCAATATTTTATAACAAGCTTAATTCAATAAATAAAATAAAACAATTGAACTCGTTTAAATTTAAAAAAAATATCAGTAGCTGGCTAAAAAATCTAGATTACGACAGTGTAGAAAATCTTTTAACAAACTTACAAATGTAGGTAATTAAATACATTACAGATAAAATATAATAACACCACTACACACGCACATACACTCTCACACTAACACACACACACACGCACACATACACACACAAACACTTATTTGCATCATTTGTATCATTTTTTTTTCTATAATTACAATAGTAACATTTAGATTAAACATACAATCATGTAAGGTAACCAGATAAGTTAAACTACAATAGTTGCTTTACTAAGCTTTTAATATAAGTTTATATTTGTTCTAAATTTAGGGAAGGCACTGCTTTTTTGCAACACAGTTCTTAACTAAAGCAAAAAGCAGAGTTCGTATTTCATGTCTGTAAACTTTTGTTTGTGCAAAATAAAGCAATTTTGTATTTGTATTTGTATTTGTATATTTACAGATAGAGACAGAGTACAGATATTCACTGTTGTACATAGATGATAAATACCTATACACCTATCTGTGTCACGGCTACATGTATTAAGGCAGTGGGTGTTTAACAAGGAGGAATTATGTAAAGTTCCGAGGACTTGTTCACCCTTGACATAATTTGAAAATAGAATTCGGAATTTATATTTGAAAAAGAAACGAGAAGACAAAATCAAAATTAGCCGCTCCGAGGGGTATATAAGCGGTTAGGGTAGCTCCCCTACATGTGAAGTGGGGATGAAATCCGATAGATGGCGTTGTACACCGTTAACACACGCAAGTGTTTCATTTTATCAAGTTTTACCATTAAATTGAATGATGTGTGAAACCAAAGACGACCTTACCTCTACCAGGCCTGTCGCACTCCGCGCTGTAGCTATGAAACTACAAGTACTTCTGCGCACCCTCTCGGGTCCATGTACAGTCAGTTAAGTGTCACGCGCGCTCTCGATCGGCCGCGCGCCTTACTTGTACCTACCTCATTATTATATTCCTTGCTTACGATATTACATACAAAAATATTATTCAGTATGTCTAAACGAAGGGCTACAAAGCATTGCGTAGCATACGTTTATACATACTTATACGTTTTTACATACTCATTTTCAATTGAACGTAGAACATTATTTTCTACCGACTTTCCAAACAGAAGGAGGTTCTTAATTCGTCTTTGTGTGTATGTTACGCGATTACTCCGTCAATTGTGAACCGATTTGAATGATTTTTTTTTAATCGGTAGAGTTTGGTGCCGAGGTGGTACCATTGAAATTTCGTCGAGATCTGATGAGGGTCTCCAGAGATATGACGATAAACGTCTCAAACTTGCAACCGAAACTGACTCGCGCGGCATGGAAGTCGGTTGTTTTAGTTTTAACTATCTTAATTAAACTATCACATAAACTATCTTAATTAAAGTATAACTGTAGTACTTTTATCCTACCTCGACATTAAACATGAATGTAGCACTTTAAATATACTCATTACATTGTTCTACCTTAAAGTATTCTGCTAACAATTAAAGGCTTCAATAAGTTATCTTATAACATTCAACCCTATAGGAGAGGCCGCGCGTTGACTGGGTTATTCAGACTCTCGCTGTGCGGACTTACGGTGCATTTTACTGTGCGCAACACGCGGTTCATAGTTACTATTAGTTGATACTGTGACGCAAATTCAAGGTCGCACTCGAGGCGTGAAGCGCATTTTGAACGTTACCGACGTTGTGACTAGGTTTAATCTCGCCTTTTTGCTCTCAGGGAGTGCAATTTCTGTACTTGTACTATTCATTATTCTGTGCCTCTACTACGCTAGGGCTTAAAAAATGAGGTTCGTTGGGGTGTTAGATTTTATTTTCGTTGCGAAATTTCTGGATTAGGTCTCCACGCTCAAGGCCCGCGATAGAAACTATGCAATAGCTTAATAAAAAAAATTAAGATCACTTAAAAAAACTAAAAGAACCGACTTCCAACGTCACACTATTCAATTTCAATACTAAGTTTGAAGTGTTTATCTTCATAACTCTGGAATACTGAACATATTATCTCGATTAAATTTAAATGGTACTATCAGCCGGTATCAGTCCACTGCTGGACATAAGCCTGTCCCAAGACACGCAACTCAGCCCAATTTTTGGCTCTTTTTGTTTTTAAAAGCTTTTATTTCCAGTAAGCTTATTGACATACATTGATAACATCATCAATATAATGTTACATTTTTCCATGATTTTTGTTGATTTATTAAATACCGCCTAAGACTTGTGATTTTTTTTTAAAAAACCGCCTTAACCTTCGGGGTATACTCTTTGCAATAAAAAAAGAATTATTAAAATCAGGCTACTCTGTAAAAAGTTATGCGTGGTCATACTTAAAAAAATATATATACGCGTTGACTTGAGAACCTCCTTCGTTTTTTTCGTTGGTTAAAAATGGTTTAATTCTCTACTCTAAGTAAAGACATAAGACATTAAATTAATAAAATAACAAAATTTACAAAAACTAACAGTAAACTCAGTATCTTTAAAATATTCTGTGTTGTTACAATAGGTTTTCGTAATAAAATTTTTCTAGTAATGTCTCATGTCTCTAGAACCAGTGGTTTGGCTTGTGCATTGATATATTAGCCAGACAAACTCATAAGGGATGATATAAACAAAACTGTGATACACTTGTCTCATTATTTCAATTAATGAGGGTGTGTACAAATTTTCGAGACAACTGGCTCAGATAATAAAAAGTTTGACAGAAAATACAACCTTTCATTACACTCTCTTAGGGGTGGAATATCGCAAAAACCCTTTCTTAGTTGATAGCTGCACTTCACAAAGTACACACTCTCTGAGTGTGATGTCTTTAAGACCAGCGCACGATGATATATCAGACAGTTAATCGGTCAGACAAACGCGTAAGGGATGATTTTGGAAAAACGGCGACACACTTGTCTCATAATTTCAATGAATGAGTATTTGTACCAAATTTCGAGACAATTGCCTCAGAGAAAAAAAAGTTCTAAGAGAATATATAGCTTTCCATTACACCCTCTTAAGGCGCCAACGCGCGTCCTGCGATCTGCGGGCGTGATCTCAGTACTTTTCAATTGTTTTCTGATCGCGTTTGGTGCGTATCTGATCGCAGCCTAAATCACGCACGCAGGACGCTGCGGTGTGCTCGTACCTTAAGGGGAGGAATTTCGAAAAAAAAATTCATAGTAGAAAACTGTATTTCATAAAGACAACACTCTACGAGTTTAATGTCTTTACGACCAGCGGATTCAAAGAATCAAAGCATTTATTCAGTATGTAGGCTGTAGGCAGTATTAATATACGCACATATACACGTCAAAATCATAAATCATAAAATAAATCATAACCAATTATCAAGTAAACATAGCAAAAGCAGAATTTAACGCCTTGCATTAGAAAAAAAAAGTAATGAACCATTCAGCTGTCATCCAATCGTTTACGTCAAAATATTTAAAAAAAATTAAGTACGTTAAAACCAACCATACATGTAACAGTGTGTTTCAGTACTTCAGACAATTATGTTGCACGTTGATATAATATCAGTCTGCAGTTAATCAGTCAGACAAACGCGTGAGGGATGATTATGGAAAAAATGTGACACACATGTCTCTTAATTTTAATTGAAGAGTATGTGTATATATTTTCAAGTCCATTGACCCAGAGAATAAATAGTTTCAACCAGACAATTCAACCAATCATTTCACTTACTTAGGGGTTACATTTTGAAATACTCTTTCTTAGTGGATAGCTGCAATTTTCAAGGAACACACCCTCCTGATGTTAAATGTCTCTAAGACCAGAGGATTAGGCTGTACGTTGATATATCAATCAGTCTGTCAGTCAAACAAATACTTAAGGGATGATTTTGGAAAAACTAAAATACACGTGTGTCATAATTTTAAAAAGTGTGTGTGCTTGTTTGTTACTTCATAACGCTAAAACTACTGAACCGATTAAGCTGAGATTTGGTACTTAGATAGCCTAGACCCTGAAATAACACCTAGGATACTTTTTATCTCGATATTCCTACGGATACGATATCTACGCGGGTTAAACCGCGGGGCACAGCTAGTGAATAATAAACTTTATATTTCAGTACGTGTACCCTCATGAAGTGAATCAAACGCATCCCCTGCCGTTTATGTACGACCTTGCAGTCTGGGCGTCAACGCATTCGTTTTTCGGATTTTTGAGATTATCCAAGGTCCTAATTTGCTCCAGAGGCGGACCTCATCCGTAAGTCATATTTTCTATGAAACATACTAGAGCTTGACCTTATCTGATGGGGGTCATTTTAACCCATTGGAGGTGTGGTCCCATTTGTGCCCGTAGGTCTATTTCGTATCTTGCTTAATATTAGTACTTAACACTATACTCTGCTTAAATTATGTTAGCGCCGAAAAAAACTATAGTATCGCTCTCCTTACGTTTATGCACAGAATACTATACAGGGTGATTAACAACCGATGGATTAAACGAAGCAAAGTGGTAGAAGATCTCACTGCGCATCCATTGAACATCCATGTATGTTCTACCAATTTGGATAGTTTATGAGATATGATATTTTTTTTTGTATTTTTATCCATCGCCGGTTTGGTCCATAATTTTTTTTCTGCGGAATTCTTTACGCTAGGGCGCAAATTTTTTTTGTAAACGTAGGTACATAACATACCTAATGAATTGTAGTATTATTATTGTGCTCAAAAAGTAAATACTTTCATAATAATAAAATAACTAATATAATAACTTTAGTTCTCTGGCGGATGACTTCGTTTCGAATTAGATTCTTCAGAGAAACTCCGAGCAAAGCCCTCTCCATAGCTCGCTGAGCGACTTTAAATTGGTGAACTAGTCGCACCGTCAGTGTCCACGTTTCGACTCCGTAAGTAATAACAGGTAGGACGCACTCGTTAAAGACTTTCGTCTTTAGGCTTTGTGGTATGGGCGATGAAAAGACTCGACGAAGTTTTCCGAATGCTGCCTATCCCAACTGTATTCTTCTGCGAGCTTCCTTCTCGAAGTTGTTTCTACCCAATTGCAAGATTTGCCCAAAGTAGACGTATTCGTGAACACGAATTTGCCTTGGGCAAATCGAGAGGAACTCCGGTTAGGGCAACCGGTTCCGGAATAACATGTTCGTTGAACATGGATCTTGGTCTTATCCAAGTTCATCCGGAGACCGATGCGTCCAGTTGAATCACCAAGGGTGGTTAGCATGTGTTATAAGTTCTGCACGGTTACAGCCATGAGGACGATATCATCCGAAAATCTCAAGTGTGGGAGGTAATTGCCATTGATATTTATGCCCCGTCCTTTACAGTTCAGCGTTTTGAACATATCCTCTAGAGCGTTTGTGAACAATTTAGGGGAAATAACGTCCCCTTGTTTCACACCTCGATGTAAGTGTATATGTTCAGTCTGCTGATTTTGTAGTTGAACAGTCATAGTCGCGGCGTCATACAGACCTTTCAACACTTGCACGTATCGCCAATCAACTTGGCACCGTTTTAGAGACTCCAGAACAGACAAGGTTTCATTGGAGTCAAAGGCTTTCTCATAGTCCACAAACGCTAATCACAGGGGCTGGTTATACTCTTCGATCTTCTGTATAACCTGCCGCATGTTTGGATGTGGTCTATGGTGCCGTATTCTCCTCGAAACCCAGCCTGCTCGAGGGGCTGAATTTCGTCGAGCCTGCGTGCGAGTCGATTTGTGATTACTCTCAAAAAAAGCTTATAGCCATGGCTTAAAAGCGAGATTGGTCGATAGTTCTTCAAAAGGGCTTGGTGTTCCTTTTTGAAGAACATAAAAACCACACTTTTACTCCATGTCTTCGGAGTTCTCCCCGAAAAGAGGACGGAATTAAAAATGCGCTGAAGCTGTAGTAGCGTAGGAGTTCCACCGGCTTTTAAGTGCTCCGTTGTAATTCCATCTACTCCGGGAGCTTTTCCATTTTTAAGTTGTTTGAGAGCCATCATAATTTCATTTAGGCTGATTTCTGGCAGATCTTCGGTATAGTGGCGGGTTAGAGTGGCTCTAGGATCCTCAATACCGGGTCGGGGAAGGGACTCTTGTGAGGTGTATAATTGGCTGTAGAAGTCTTTTACTTCCTTAAGAATCTCCAGCTTAGAAGCGACGACACTCCCGCTATAGAAGTGGTCAACATCGTCAAATGGCTTCGGCCCAGCTGTTGGCCAAATACTTTTGACCCCCGGTTTTGCTCAATCGCTTCTTTAATTGTGCGTGTGTTGGAGGAGGAGTTCCGGAAGTCACGTCGTACCAATTTAATTTTTTTTATATTGTAATCAATTACCATTTTTTACACCACTGAGATATACTAGGATATATTTTAACAAAGAACACAAACAATATACAATAAAAATAAAGGTGGTGGTAAGTGATGATAAGTTCAGTGTCACCATCAAATAATAATAAAAACAATACTTAAAACCGATTAGCAGCAAAATATCAACTGAAATGTGCTAGCAACATAATTGTTTCGTCCTGTGCCGAATAATAATAATTTAATTTCACGCCATTCACATCGCCTGTCTTTTGGCGAAAAACGTCTATCGTGTACGGCGACCTTTGGGCGACATGTCATTTTGACGGCTGTCACTTGGCCGCGTCTACTCTGTGACAGAATGGATTGTCGCCCTTAAAATAATAATAATAATACGAGAAGGATAAAACTATACAATCACTAGTATGAGAGAGCGAGATGAACAACATTTTTTTATCCTTCTCTGCGTATGCCATTTTACAAACTGATTTTAGCACTGGCACCAAGTTCTAGTGCACACATTGGCTCTCACCTGCTGTCATGTATGACCCGACCAAATTACGTTGTTCATTTATCTTATAGCTGGCATACGTATCACGTGTTCATCATTTCGTCGGGTTATATCTCTATAGCTATTTCATTCGAATATGCGAATGTTCTCTATATATATATATATATATATATATATATATATACTTTCTCTACTTTCTCTATGGTCGCCACATATTCGTAAAAATTTCGGAAACCTTTTGTAACGTCCCTAGTATTATAATCTCTTTGACCTGTTGAGAGATTTTAGATTGTGTTTTGTGTGCCGTACAATTATTTTTTGTTTTGTACTCGCACGGGCAAACTAGATGTTATTGATTAGATTGGTGTGGTGTTGTTGTAACCTGTGATCGCAGGAGCCACGTTGGATTTGCAGCAGTCATCACGGCGAGTTCAGGAAAGTACAATAATATTAATTCTTGTGACCACATTAGTTAATAAAATAGGAACCCCTACTTGCATGTGAGTTGAGCATCAATCAGGTGAGAATAAAGTCACGTTTTATAACCTCATTTTATAATCCGCTAATCGGAAAGTTGAACGGACGGGATCGGGAATTCACGTCACTCAGCACGCTTCCCACTCTTCCAGACGTAATATTCCCCATTTGCATACCCTGGTCGTCAACAATAATATACAATAAACCGGCCAAGTGCGAGTCGGACTCGCGCACGAAGGGTTCCGTACCAATATCTATAAAAACGGCAAAAAAAACATGTCCGTTGTATGGGAGCCCTACTTAAATACATTTTATTACAAGCTTTTATTTAACTTGCAATGTATGTATGTCACTATGTATGTTCAGGTGGAATCTTGGAAGCTAAAGTAGACCCACTTCTCGATGTCCGATTGGACTCAAATTTGGTGAACTTATGAATCTTCGGTAACAATAATGATATGGTACCATGGAGCTGGTCTGATGATGGAGACGGAAGGTGGCCATGGCATCTCTGTGATAAAACAACATAAACCCACCGAGTTTGGGCTCGATTGATTGGCCACGGCATCTCTGCGATAAAACAACATAAACCCACCGAGATTGGGCTCGATTGATTCGTCATAAGGAGAACTTTACACCTAGATCTAGGGTCTGATGATGAAGCTAGAAGGTGGTCACGGTATTTTTAATAAGAAGACGGTATTTATTTAACTAGTTTTTTTAGTTTAACCTATTATTTATATTTATGCAAATTGCACATTTAACTAACTTACGTAGTTAGTTACGCAAATAATATCACCTAAATACTAAAAAGTTTCTATTATTAAACCAGAAATAACCGAAATTTCAAGTAGCAAATTGCTAACTTATAGGCAGGGTTTCGAAGCGCATCCGGACAGAATGACGACGCTCGCGCAAATACGCGCGGCTATGGCTCGCTGCGTGATGTTACGTTACTCCCCCCGGTACCCGAACAAGCGGCAAGCAGGAGCAACTAATTATTATTATTTAGGTACTTTTCGAAGGTAGTTTAGCGAATGTAGCGTCACCACAATAATTTCATCAACATTTTCATGAAACATCTATAATATTATAGGTAATACCTTTAAACGAGAAAACCTTGTTTATATATGTATATAATCGGGATCTCGGAAACGGCTCCAACGATTTACATGATATTTAGTATGCAGCGGGTTTCGGGGGCAATAAATCGATCTATTTTTTTTAGAAAACGTCATTTCATCCGTGTTTTTAGGCATTGAAAAACTGCTACAATATCATACGAATACAAAGGGTAATTTCGGCGTATTTTAAGACGTTATGATAGCTCGGTGGAAGATCGATAGGACGGCGCTTTGGAGGTCCCTGGTTCGAGTCCAGATAAGGTGACTAACTTTCCTTTTTTTATCAAGTTATTTTCTTTCTTTTGTGAGTAAAACTACTATTAGGAGCAAAAAAAAAAGGCAAAACACTCGATTTAACAAAAAAAAAAATATATATAATACCAAGCAAGGCTGGGTCATCGAGATATTTTTCATTTAAACTTAACGTTTATAAAATGTTAACGAGTTATAGTTGCGTTTTTGCGTTTGTTTTTGCAAAATTACCTTCGTAATGAATATTTATTTTATAAGACAGTAGGTACCTGTATCACCATGCTTTGCTCGGTGGGTCCTCTAGCACAGAAAATATAATATACCTAGTCCCCTCTAGTTTCGTGACCGGCTTTGTTTTCTTATCGAGCTAGCCTTGTCGAAAGTGGCGAAACTTACCTTCGTATTCTAATAATATTGTAGCAGTTTTTCATTGGCTGAAAACACGGATAATACGACGTATTCTAATAAAACTGGCCAAGTGCGAGTCAGACTTGCGTCTCACACACGTAGGAAGGGCTACAAAAATATTAATGCCTGTAAACACAGAACAATACGAAACATAACAGTGTTACGTAGTATTATTATTATCTTTTCTATGACAGAGTTGTGAACCAAAGTCAAAGTCAAGTCAAAGTCAAAGCATTTATTCAGTATATGGGCAAATTAAAAATTTGCTCTTACACTCGTCAAATTACATTAAATAGATAATATTCAATAAAAAATATTATAGATATAACATAAACATAACTTATTGCTTTGAATTTACAAAAAAAAACAAAGGTATTGAGCCATTTAGCTTTCATCTAGACGTCGAACGTCACACTTAAAACACATGTTTAATTCCCCTGATTAATGTAGGGTTGCCAACCGTACTATTACGAGCACCCGCAACCCAGTGGATGTTTCAGTACTTCAGACAATTTTTATTCAAAAAATTGTGAAATAATGAAACATAATAAATAAATAAAACGCAGACTAATTGCAGTACAAATCATATTCCGAATGGAATTGCTCAGCTCTATACAAGATAATTCAACACATCGTTCCACAGACAAAGCTACTATGTCTTTACGCTCTTTAAAGTTACAATTTTCAGTAACATATATTAGTGAGCCACCACGAATTGCCTTCTGTCTAATGAATGTGCTGGCAATTGTATAATTTTTTAAAATAGGTAACAATGTACCTTTCACAAACCAGTGTTTAGTAATACACATTATGTCAACTTTATAAAATCGAGAAATAATTCTAACTCTAAGGCTTTGCTGGAGAGACCTTGTATATTCTGATGAAAAATGTTGATTGAGTCAGGCCTCCCCATTGTCTTAGACATTAGTTTAAACTAACTAAGTCTACTACGCTACAATTACCCCGCATAGTAACACCACTACATTGGGGCTCGTCTTCGTGATCTGTTACAATATGTAAAACAGGGTCATATATATTGAATGCTCATAACTTAGCAATGATCGACTTATTAGTCTTATTGAGATACAAAGTATCTTTTGACAATATTACTTTACTAATAAATTTGTTAGTTTCAAAATACAAAAAGTCGCTCAAGCGACACGTCAAATTGTACAGTGCTAAATTCAATTTATGAGCATGCTCATTATAAGTGCAACTACTCGTTTTTAGATACGGGAATGAACAAACTATTATTTTACTAATGCCTCTGCTGGCAATGTCTGATAAAAGTTTAATTAGAATATTAATATCAGTTTTTTTAAAGTTTGTGCTATTACCTAGCTGCAATACAATAGTACAATTTTTGTGATACTGAAAGCTGCTTATTTTTTTACATAAATCTGTAATTGGTAAATTAGGGCAGCAATTATTATAAACATTTTGGTTCAATCTAGTGTCTAATAAGCTACCCATACCTACTCCTATTTCATCGCTGAACACAATGGTCTCTCTAGCAGGCTCCGGCAGTTGTAAAGGACTGCCAGAGTCCACCTCGGAGGCACCAGTGCACTGCAACGATGACACTACTTCCTGCCTAACCAAGTCAGTCTGTGCATGTAAACATGCAGTATTAGCTGTACTTGATGAGCTGCTATCCTCTTGGTAGCATTCACTCTGCACACCAGAGATAGGAGCCCCAATTAAAACTTTTGAGGCGCACATTTCTTTTAGTGATTCAGCCTTTTCTTTAAATTCTATTAATTCTTTGTTACTGGGTTCTAACATCTCTAAGCAATGCTGTAATTCTTTACTTAAGTCGATGTTTTTCTTACAAGTCTTTAATTTTATTTGTTTAATATGGTTATATTTTTTTAATTTATGTATATTTTTCCTAATGATTTTCTTATACTTAATGTACTTTTTAATCTTATTGGAACCCTTCATAGAGACATTAGTAGAACCTGAGCCGATGAACTCTGTATATAGATCCAAAGTGTTGTCTTGATTAGTATTATTTTGCAATACAGGAGAAGTCGTCATTTCTTCTAGTTTATCTTTTGTAAATGAGAGCTCTTGCTCCAAATCCCGGATATAGGTCAGTGTACGTTCGAATAGTTCTTGGTTTTGCGCATGTACATCCACTGTTTCTAGAAGCCTGTCACGCTGGTCTCTCAGGTCTTCCAGAGCAATGTCATACTCGGCCAATTGGTGTTTGAGGTCTGCGTTCTTCTCCAACACCTTTGCCGTGTCAGATTCATGATCCTGAAGTTCTTGCAGCAAATCTGTTTTGGAGTCCTTGCAGGTTTTCAGTTCCAGGAGAGCCGCCTTCAATTTGGCCTCAATATCCATTCTACGGGTGGTCATTGTGGCTGATATTGTCTCTGCAAACCAGGAAGGAGTACCTTACTTTCAAGCTAGCCAATACAGTTTATTTATATGTGACTAATAATTGATTCTAGTTAGATAATGGTTATTTACAAGTTTAACAATATATCTTAGTTTAAATTTTATATTTGTTGATATTTTATATTAGGATTTTAGTGATAAAGTGATTATTTAGTTAATATTCAATCAAAACTGTCATGAAAAGTAGGTACACAGTGTATTCTTTATAATGTGAAGTTTGTATTATTTACACATAAGTAGGTAGGTACTATGGATTTATTCGGGATCCTACACAAACATTATTTCTACACTAAAACTGTTAGTTAAACCTTTAATAATACAGTAGAACTCGAAATTAAAAGTTAGGTATATGAATACGACAGGAACATCGAAAATTATGAGAAAAAAATGACAATTTGTCACCGACTTTGATCGAATTTAATGTTGGCGATTTAAGAGGGTGGCAGTGAGTTTATTAAACAATACCTAATGCATACGGTTAATAAAGGTTACAAAAACAATACTCCCCAGGTTTTTTGTTCAGAATCATCCAAAGGTCCAGGATATATCCTGATATGATATACCAAGAGGTCTTTTTCTTGTTTGACAGCTCCAGTTCCCGCGCCGACCGACCGTATTATTGTCGATTTTCGAATCGCACGAAAGAAGTAACACAGATATTATGATAACACGAAATGGTGTTAGTTACCACTTTTGCGCTTAATATTTAATAATATTTCTAATTTTTAATGACTATTTTCCTATTATTTAGATTAAAACCGGCACAGCTGATTTTTGACACAAAGTTGTTGTTCGGTTGTTGATCTCAGAGTAACTATTACTAGAGTCACTAGAGTTATTTAAACATGTGTTTTAAGTGTGACGTTCGACGTCTAGATGAAAGCTGAATGGCTCAATACCTTTGTTTTTTTTGTAAATTCAAAGCAATAAGTTATGTTTCTGTTATATCTATAATATTTTTTATTGAATATGATCTATTTAATGTAATTTGACGATTGTAAGTGCAAATTTTTAATTTGCCCATATACTGAATAAATGCTTTGACTTTGACTTTGACTTTGAGAGTAGTAATAGCATTGAGGTAAAACCATAGACGTATTAAAAATGATGGTGCACTGCAGATGTTTTATCAAATTCAATTTAATCCGTATGCTTTAACGATAAGGTTGTAATTGCTTTGTAGAACAAAACGGCCCAATTGAGAGACACCAGGGTGGGAGTGTTTCCTTCTCTAACAACCTGATAGTCCTATATATGTTCTATACTATATGTATGATATATATGTAAGTTGTCCATACAAAAGAAAGGGACAAACTCCGTTCAAGGTCGTTCTCATGAGGGCCGGTGTACGCGATCGAGTTTAATATGTAGCAGGTCTGTGGGTAAAACAAAGAGTTGTCATCCCGAGCAAATAAATTTTGTCAAACGGTTATCATTCACGCGGGGGCACGGGGGAGTGGTTGCCGCCGCCGGTTGTGACTAGCTATAGATTAAACACATATCGCCTTACCGTCCTTACCGACAACGTCCAATGTATTTTTATTAAGAGTAGAGGATAGAATACGATATTATATAAAATGGCATCAATCCGTAAGTACTTAATACGCATTTAAATAAAAAAGATTTTTCCAAATCGGTTAATAAATTACGGAGTTATGCGGTAACGTAACACACATTAAAAAAACACAGTCGAATTGAGAACCTCCTTATTTTTATGTCGGTTTCATAGAATAGTATGAATAAAAAAATAAACAAAACTAAATTAAAATCCGGTCCAGTCACTTGGGTTGGGAGCTAAGATACCACAGACATAATTATACAGTATACACACACATGTCAAACTATTTTCTTCAAAATTTAAAAATAGGCAATTTCATTTCGCGCTATAATGTCACATCTGTTTACATAATCTACGAACATGGCGCCAGCAAACATGGCGTCGCGTCGTGAAGTGTCATTACAAATTAACAAAATAACGTTTTATGTATGCGGGTTTTAATTCAAAAATCTGAACTTAATTGTGATAAGTTATTTTTCAAAAAAAATAAAACCGGCTTCATAACCACAAAAAGGCACTCAAAAGCGAAAAATAATTTACTTAAAATTATTATAAGCGTTACCCACGTCTCTATTTGAAGTCGGTGCCAGCCAAGTCTAATAGGTAGTAGATAGATAATACCTACGAGTACATGTATCTACCTACTTACTAACCTACATGTACCTACTTACTACTACTACATACATAGCATCTATCTAATATCCAATAGACTTGGCTGGCACCGACTTCAATAGAGACGTGGGTAACGCTTATAATAATTTTAAGTAAATTATTTTTCGCTTTTGAGTGCCTTTTTGTGGTTATGAAGTCGGTTTTATTTTTTTTGAAAAATAACTTATTTTACCCTTTTTAGTGCAAAAAAAGTTTTAATGAAATTACATGCATCTATTAAATTTCGTGTCTGGGCCGTTATACACTGACGGATATATACTTTTTGAAAATTTCAAGTGTGTACCTATAACGGTTAAGAAGATACAGATCTGTAAAGTGCGCACATATAGACACACGGACGGACGGACGGACGGACGGACGGACGGACGAACAGACAACAAAGTCTCAGAAAGTGTTCATTTGGTAGCCTTTGGGTTCGGAACCCTAAAAAAATTGACTTTAAATGCCGCGCTAAACTGAAAATATTCACTAGTAATAATGATGTCATCAAGGTCTCATAGGACAATGTCCAAAATGGCCCTGTGCAATAAAAGCATCTGACACACGATAATTAATTGTCTATTTTATTACAATAATTCCAAATTCTTTTAAAACACGGACTAGTTGTATGCCGAAATGAATATAAAAAAGTATTATTTGCGATTATTAACATTAATTGCCGCCATATGGCCAACAGGGTACTGAATCACTCTACTACGTTATAAGAGGCACTTCCCTATATTGTGGATACCCGAATTATGTAAGCACTGTGTAGCCAACCTAAAAACGGAAAGTATTATTTACGTAGTAACTATTATATAATATGTGGTTTTATGCTTATAATTTTTTTTTGCTGTGTTGATTGGTACAAAGTACGTTCATGTTTCTGAGTTATTTAATTATGTATGCAGTGTCGCGGGACTTAAATGGCCGCCATCTTCGCCAAATGTCATGTCATGTCAAAAAATATTAGGTATGTTTAAAAAAGTTTGCACTCTAACAAGACTTTGCCCGGTAGAACATTCCTGTGAAGACAAATTATTTATATTTATACATAATTATTTATTATAATTATTAATATATAATTATTTATTGAGGGCCCGGTGGCGTAATTGGGAGAACAGTCGGCTTTGATGCCGTGGTACCGAGTTCAAACCGCCGTGCACCAATGAATTTTTCTATCGAAAAATATATGTGCGCTTCTCACAGTGGCCCTCCGGTGAAGGAAAACATCGTTAAGAAACCAATAACCCCCCCCCGCATGGTGGTAGAACATATCTAGTGTCCGCCTGGCCAGCTACCACCCTCATGTCAGAAAATCTGTCGCCAAACATCTAATGTGTTCCGGCAGCTATCCTTGAGAGCCAGTTCCCATTCTAGTCCACTTCTCTATCTTCGACCGCATCATCACTTAGCAACAGGTGAGATAGTGGTCAAACGCTTGCCTATAAGATATTACAAAAAAAAAATTCCCCACCTTTATTTCTATCTCGCTCACAGTTACCGTAAGAATATCTTATATGCAATAGCAACCTCCATTGTGTATAATCTTCTTGGGACTCTTCTACTAAAACTAGTACAATCTCCTATGTTTGGGGTATTTATCTCCATATCTCTGGTGATACTAATCAGATCTCGATAAAATTAAAATGGGACCACCTCGGAAACGTATCCTACCAATTAAAAAAAGAATCATTTGAATCCGTTCACAATTGATGGAGAAATCGCGTAACATACACACAAAAAAAAAAAAAACATACAGACGAATTGAGAACCTCCTCCTTTTTTGTGAAGTCGGTTAAAAAGTGACTCCGTCGTCTCAGTTTATTTTTCCTGACTGGTTTTTGCAGTATCTGAGGACACACGATGGCATTCCGGATACGCAATTTTTAACATAAGCGGGTGCTGTTGTTTCGAGTGCCGAGCTACGTGTGAGCGAGAATATGCCAGCCAGCTTACTCGCGGTATTCGACAATGCCAGTTCGAGATGTTCCGTCTAGTAGTATATGTCTATGAGTAATAGTTACTCTGAGGTTGTTAACACGCAGATGACACCTTGACCAGATGGCGCTATACAAAATACACGTTTTTTGTATGGGGACCCCCTTTAATTTTTAACTTTATTTTGTTTTTAGTATTTGTTGTTATAGCGGCAACAGAAATACATAATCTGTGAAAATTTCAACTGTCTCACTATTATGGTTCATGAGATACAGCCTGGTGACAGAAGGACAGACGGACAGACAGACAGACAGACAGACAGACAGACGGACAGCGTAGTCTTAGTAATAGGGTCCCGTTTTACCCTTTGGGTACGGAACCCTAAAAAGGTGAAAACATGAAACTCATCTTTTGTGAAGTTTGTTAAAAAATGTAAACAAAGTAAATTCGCAAACATACAATAAGTAACAGGTATCCCGTAACAAACTCCAGAATTACGGCCACCGGGCAGATTAACAATCAAAATAACTCTTGATTGTTAACTTTGTATATATGATATAATAACGTTTTACGTATCACGTGTTACATTCCAAAAGTTAGGTACTTATATTGATACATCAGTAGATCGACGGACTTCACTATTATTTAGGTATTATTTATGAGGCGAGCGGTTCTATACAAAACAGGACAATGAAAAAGGTTATCGGAGAACACACATTAAAAAAAAAGTTTAGTCAACGAATTGAGAAACTCTTTTTTGGAAGTCAGTTAAAAAGATCAAATGGTTGTCTGTTAAAGAACGTTTTTTTACAGGTGGGGATACTATTCATCGACCCCACGTAAGGGGGACGTTGCGCTCATCGTTGGTTTTCAGTTCATGAAGGGACACAGAAGAAGACCTACGCCCTTTCACAAATACGTCGTAAGGACAAGAGAAAACCTCGTGCCGTGCCCAAAGGTAAAACGTGTTCACCATCTTCGCTCACATCAACGCTTACCACCAGGTGAGATAGTGGTCAAACGTGACAAAAGACAAAATGAACGTCATTTTAATTATAAAGTTTCAAACACTTTAAATTCATGACGTATGACGTGCATGTAACTTTGGTCTAAATAAAACCAGTCAAGTGCGAGTTCGACACGTGCACCGAGGCTTCCGTACAAACTTGTCAAACTTGGTTAAAGCACAGAATAATTAATAGTACTATAGTTAAAGTCCAAACTTAACATTGCAGTTCGGCAGATGCCTCTGATCTTATAATTACACAGCGGTGGTGCTAAATACTACAGGCCGGTAACGGGCAGCGTCACCGGTGCAAGAAACTATGTCCTGCGATCGCCAACCCGCCTGCATAGCGTGGCAATTAGGGTATTTTACCTCTAATGATGGAAACTCACTACAAGTTGCGGCCCCCAGTTCCCGGCCGCTCTGCTATTTCTGACCACGGCGGCGGTCACGGTAACGGCAGGGCAGGGGGTGCTAAGAATCCCCGGGTTACTCTGGATATCGATTTCAAAGCTGAAAGATCCCGATTGATCTACGCTCCGACCGGACCTACTCCAAATCGTTGTTGGGTCCGAAATATTCCAATTAAAATTGAAAAATCGATTTGCTGCCTTAGAAACCACAGATGACGTAGACCAAAAACTCGAAGAAGTGGTGGAAATTCTTAGGGAAGAAGGGACGAAGTTTTGCGAGAGCAAGCGTACAAAAAGGCAAAAGAGGCAAACAGTCCAAAGTTCGGCATAAACGCTTCGACTAATGGAAGAGAGACGAACAGACCCATTGTGAGCTTTATCAATTAACCATGTACGCAACAAAACCTTTAAGAAGCTGGTACGACGTGACCTCCGATCCCCTAGTGTTAGGGGATCGGAGGTCGGTGATTCTTTAATCAAGAGCGTGTGCTCTTGATTAAAGAATCAATAAAGCAAAATCGGGGGTCGAAAGTGTTCGTCCAGCCTCTGGATAGAAGCCACTTTACAAAGCTGACAACGTCAACGGGGAATGTCGTCAAATCTAAGCCGGAGATTCTGTCAGATGTAGAAGACTTCTACGGCAAGCTCTACGCACTGCATGCTTCTGTATACTGAGGATTGCAGAGCCACCTTAACCCGCCACTTCACAGAAGATCTGCCCGAAGTCAGCCGAGATGAGATCGTGATGGCCCTTAAACAGCTCAAAAAAGGAAAAGCCCCAGGTGAAGATGGAATCACAACGGAGCTTCTAAAAGCTAGAGGAGCTGTAAGCCAGCTTTAACAGCTCTTCAATTCTGTTCTCTTCACTCGCAGAACTCCACAGGCATGGAATAAAAGCATGCTGGCTTTGTTTTTCAAAAACATAATTTATGAGCTTATAAAACGAAAAATGACTTCACATGCTGCGATAGTCAAATTAGCTAGTAGCATGTCATCAAGGTATACAAATGCATCGATTTCGATTTCTCCGGAGATTGTTATCACATCTCGATAACATTTGAATGGACCAAACGGGAGGTATAATCTCTTATATAAACATATTTTTTCAAATTGGAGTTCTGAGGTAAGGAACATAAAAATAATACATTAAAATTGAGCACCTCCTCTTTTTTGTGAAGTCGGTTAGAAAAGGAGATAAAGCCCTATTGAAACACTACCGCCTGATTTCGCTTCTGAGCCATGTCTACAAGCTGTTTTCAAGGGTCATCACGAACCGTCTTGCGCGAAGACTCGACGAGTTTCAACCTCCAGAACAGACCGGGTTTCGAAGCGGTTACGAAACTATAGACCACATCCACACGGTGTGGCAGATTGTACAGAAGACCGAAGAGTACAATTGCCGCCTGTGCTTAGCATTTGTGGACTATGAGAAGGCCTTCGACTCAATTGAAACCTGCTAGGCTATTCTGTAAGCTATCTCGATAGCGGAATCCGCGGTGAGATTTTAATTTCGTACTACGAAATTCAACCGTATTACGAACGTAATACGATTGAATTTCGTAGTACGAAATTCGAATCTCACCGCGGATTTCGCTGTCGAGATAGCTTACAGAATAGCCTAGCAGGTCCGTTCTAGAGTCTTTGCATTTGTCAAGTCGACTGGAAATATATCGAAGTAATGAGATGCCTATAAAATGCCGCAACGATGACTGTACAAGTACAGAACCAGCGTACTAAACATACGAGTATCCACCTGCGTCGAGGAGTGAGACAGGGGGACGGGATATCCCCGAAACTGTTCACTAACGCCTTAGATGATATTATGTTTAAGACACTGGACTCGAATGATTGCGGCATCAACATTAATAGCAAGTCTCTCACTTACGATTCGCAGATGAAATAGTCATTATAGCAGAGACGTAGCAGGACCTACAAAGGATGTTTAATGGCCTGCTGATTCTTCTCATCGCATCAGTCTCCGGATGAATTTGGATAAAACCAACGTCATGCACAACGAGGACATTGTTTTGGAACCAATTGCCGTAGATACAATTCCACACGAAGTTGTAACGCAGTATGTTCACCTAGGGCAGACGCTCCAACTAGGCAAACACAACTTTGAGAAGGAAATCCAGATAATAATTCAGCTAAGCTGGGCAGCATTCAAAAAACTCCGTCGAGTCTTTTCGGCGCCTATACTACAGTGCCTAAAGACAAAAGTCTTTAATATGTGCATTCTACCTGTCATGACATACGGAGCTGAGACGTGGACACTCACGGCTTGACTGGTCCACCAATTTAAAGTCGCTCAGAGAGCTAAGAAAAGAGCTATGCTCGGTTTTTTTCTGCGGGATCTAATCCGGAACGAAGTAATTCGCCTGAGAACTAAAGTAGTTGACTTAGCTCAGCGGATTAGCAAACTGCTGGCCTACCATGACCTCTTATTGCGATTCAATTGCAAACCTTAACTGAACTGATTTGTTAATTCGTGCCATGACCTCGTTATAACCAATTAAGAGGTCCAGTCTGGCCATAACTGCTGTGCACTCTCTGAGGTATGCGCGCGGCGAGACGGGGGGACGCGCCCGTCAGTCTTATACCTGCCACCACGAGCGTTGACAGCGACTGACGGAGCGCGTCCCCCCCGTCTCGCCGCGCGCATACCTCAGAGAGTGCACATCAGTTATGGCCAGACTATAATTAACTACTTTTCAAATCACTTTCCAAACAAATCAACCGCGCTTGCGTCTGTACTCTATTGTTATGGCGATTTGATATAACGTAAATATTTCCCGCAATGGAAATTTTTACGTTACCTATATCAAATCGCCATGACAAAGAATGCGTTCCAAAACCAACAAAATATAGGTACTGTAACTAGAAGTGCCCCGCGGCATTGCCCGCGTTAAAGACTTCTTTTATTTACTTAAAACTTTAATTTGGAAAAACCTTTCTATCATAAAATACATTAAAGAAGTAAAAACCAAATCGGTTTACCCATTTTCAAGTTATTGGGTTAAATTCAAGTCTCTACAACCAGCGGTTTAGGCTGTGCGTTGTCTGTCAGTCAGTATGTCAGGACTAAGATTCTAATAGTTTTAGATAAATCTTTGTATGTGGAGATTTTGTGATTATGATGTTCTCAAATTCATGTAAGTTGTTTCTTTTTACGATATTTAAATAACATAATAGCATACTAATTTATTATGATGGACAAAATGTTAATTTTTTTTATAAACTCAAACATTTCATTTTACCGTAAGTTTCTGTTAGAAGAACATAATTAGGTTTTACACAGCCTTGTAGTTGACTCAATATTAGTGATGTATTTTGCAATTTAGTTACAAACTTTCGTTCATATATTCTTGTGGCAGCGATCCACATTAGGTTTTGTTTAATTGACCTATTAGCTCATAGTACGAAAAAAAAAAAGATACAGGAAACACAATCGCATCAGAATTTAATCGCTATTTAAAAGGTCATCGTAAGCCTCCTGAAGTGGCAGTGGGCTGGTCATATCTGCCGTAGGACCGATAACCTTGGGGTGCGGGTCGGAACACCTCCTCGTGGTGTACCCTGGGTATCGGCCGACAACTTTTCCTAGTTAACGGTTATCAGTCCTGCGGCAGATATGACCAGCCCACTGCCACTTCAGCCTGCTAATCCGTTGAGCTATGTCGATAACTTTAGTTCTCTGTCGAATTACTTCGTTCCGGATTCGATCCCGCAGAAAAATATCGAGCATAGCCCTCTCCATAGCTCGCTGAGCGACTTTAAACTTGTGGACCAGTCGAACTGTGAGTGTCCTCGTCTCGGCTCCGTATGTCATTACAGGTAGGACGCACTGGTTAGAGACTTTTTTCTTAGGATACTACGGTATAGGCGACGAGAAGACTTGACGGAGTTTTCCGAATGCTGCGCAGCCCAGTTGAATTCTTCTCTGGATTTCCTTCTCGAAGCTGTGTTTGCCAAGTTGGAGTTTCTGCCCTAGGTAAACATGCATACTTCGAGTGGGATTCCATCTACGGCAGTCGGTTCCGGAACAACGTGCTCGTTGTATATGATTTTGGTTTTATCCAAATTCATCCGGAGACCGATGCGACGAGAAAAATCAGCTAGGGCCTAGCTGATTCTTCTCGTCGCATCGGTCCT
This sequence comes from Cabera pusaria, assembly GCA_954871355.1. Classification (NCBI taxonomy): domain Eukaryota; kingdom Metazoa; phylum Arthropoda; class Insecta; order Lepidoptera; family Geometridae; genus Cabera; species Cabera pusaria. The sequence continues at coordinate 7,112,057 of OX940907.1, forward strand.
ACAAAGGATGTTGAATGGCCTAGCTGCTAGGCCATTCAACATCCTTTGTAAGTCCTGCAGCGTCTTTGCCGTAATGACGATGTCATGTACTTGCCGATGATGTTAATGCCACAATTTTTCCAGTCCAGCGTCTTAAATATATCCTCCAAGGCGTTAGTGAACAGATTCTGGGATAGGACGTCCCCCTGTCTCACTTCTCGACGCAGGTGGACATGTTTAGTTCGCTGGTTCTGTACTTGGATGGAGGGAAGTGGGGGGAAAGGAGAAGAGGAGAGGGAAGTGAGGGGAAAAGGAGGGGGGGAGTGGGGGGAAGATAGAGTGGAGAGTGAAGTGAGGGGGAGGGGAGGGGAGGGAAGTGAGGGGGAGGAGAGAGGGTAGGGGAGGGGAAGGGTGAGGGGTAGGGAGAGGGGGGAGAAAGGATTAGCGCGGCGTGGTACGGGGCGGTGCAGGTGGGATACGCATGTGTCTTATTTGTAGAATAATTAGCCTAAATCATCAAAAATGCTACCCAAAGACACTATTCCACGCAGACAAAGACAAAGTCGCAGAGAAAGCACAGTTAGTAGTATTATAAAAGTCAATGGCCTTTGGCTAAAAAGTTTGAAAAAAGTTTTTGTAGGGTTTCACACCACACGGTGAAGCTCGACACAGCGAGACGCACGGCGCCACGGATTAGACAAAGGAGGTTGTTCTCCTCCTTTGTCTAATCCGTGCACGGCGCGGCCGAATTATCTCAATGAAATTTCTATCTTTTTGTGTTGTAAATAAATGGCCCTTAGGGTTAGCTCAGACCGCGACGCGACGCGATGAGACGCGGCGCGCACTTTTTGAGAGAGTGATACAAAAATGAACTTTATATACTTCATAAATGATACACATTTCATTGGGTTAATTTGGCGGCGTCAGTCTGCGCTGCGCGGCTCAAAAAGTATATGCTACACAAAAAGATACAAATTTCCTTGAAATCATTCTGTGGCGCCGCGCGTCTCACTGCGTCGAGCTGCACCGCGCTGCGCCACGCGGCTTCTCACTGTGCGGCGCGAAACCAGAAGCATCGTCACGTCGCGTCGCATCTCGGTGTGTACTGACCCTAAGAAACGATCAAAACTTGATGCCATCAACGCCAACAGCTGACTGACAATCAGCCATATTGTTTTGCTTTTCTATAGGGTCCAAGTGTCGATTTGAACGATCGAAATATCATCGACTTCGACTGACAAGAGTTTAACTTGTCTACGCATTTGTATGAAAATGTTGATCGACGGGATCGAATTTCGTCATCGTTTCGATAAGTGATGCACCATTGTCTAGCACTCGTTGAAAACGAAAGTCACTAGTAATTTCTAAAGCTTATGCTAATTTCCATACATTTTGGATTAATCGAATTTCGTCATCGACGTTGACGTGTGACTAGGTGGAGTGACAAAATTCTCAAAGCGGTGGGCAGTGACTGGAAACAAAGACCCGAAGAACGGGCTCAGTGGCGTGTCTTGGCGGAGGCCTACGTCCAGCATTGGACTGACACCGGCTGATAATAATGATGATGATGATATATTGATGCCATAGTATAGTTGTGAAAATTTCAAGTGCCTACTTCTTACGAACAACCCTGTGGAAGACGCACAGACGGACGGATGAACGCACAGCGGAGTTTCAGTAATAGAGTACCGTTGGCACCCTTCGGGTTCGGAACCCTAAATACAACGCGACAGCGAGAAGGAGACTGTTTAACTTTAGGCTATTTTTACATATTTCCTCACCTTCTAGTTGGAGTGGGGATGGTTTCACTGCATGCCAGGACAATTTTGGGCAAGATATGGCCTTGAATCTGGAGCGGCCTGGCACCGAGCCTTAGAAAATAAGCATTGGCTCTACGATGGACTAATAGGTAAGTTAATCACATAATTAATGGCATCTTAAATCAATGAAATGAAAACACGGATAAAACGAAGTTTAAAAAAAAATAAATTTAGCTAGATCGATACTAAACAAGATTCAGATTGTATATATGACGAGAGAGATACCCCACGATTGATTTTAAAAAGTGTATACATAGTAGAAGACTTGAAATAAAAGTATTATTTTCAAATATCAAGTAGCTTTATGCGTTAATAAGGTAAATATTATAAGTACATGGCAATGTTTGGAGCTCCGTACTGCTCGACGGTCCGGACGGACGGATCAGTGCACCCAATTGCTTTAGTAAGTAATTTTCAATTAGTCCGTCATAGCGAGAGTCGACGTTGAACAAATAAAATGTGTGCCTCAATTATTGTACACTATCTTCATTGAAACAAATGATTTATTTGTTAATTTGTTTGTTTGCATCTCATCACATTAAAATGTTGGTAAATGTGGAATTTCGATAACTTCGCTATGCCTACTAGATGCATGAGTACTTCATCATCATTATCATCAGCCTGTGTCAGTTCACTGCTGGACGTAGGCCTCTCCCAAGTCATGCCACTAAGCCCGATCTTCGGCTCTTCTCTTCCAGTCACTGCCCACCGCTTTTCGTATGTCGTAGCTCCACTTGGTCACAGGACGTCCTACGCTACGTTTGCCGATTCACGGTCTCCACTCTAGGACAAGTCTACCCCAACGGTTATCAGTCCTGCGGCAGATATGACCAGCTCACTGCCACTTCAGCCTGCCAATCCGTTGAGCTATGTCGATAACTTTAGTTCTCTGGCGAATTACTTCGTTCCGGATTCGACCCCGCAGAGAAATACCGAGCATAGCTCTCTCCATAGCTCGCTGAGCGACATAAATTGGTGGACCTGTCGAACTGTGAGTGTCCACGACTCGGCTCCGTATGTCATCACAGAAAGGACGCACTGGTTAAAGACTATAGTCTTTAGACACTGCGGTATAGGTGACGAGAAGACTAGATGGAGTTTTCCGAATGCTGTCCAGCCCAGTTGAATTCTCCTCTGGATTTCTTTCTCGAAGTTGTGTTTGCCTAGTTGGAGCGTTTGCCCTAGGTAAACTACTTAGAGTGACATCTTTGAGTGGGATTCCATCTACGGCGATCGGTTCCGGAACAACGTGCTCGTTGTACATGACTTTGGTTTTATCCAAATTCATCCGGAGACCGATGCGACGAGAAGAATCAGCTAGGCCATTCAACATCCTTTGTAGGTCCTGCAGCGTCTCTGCCGTAATAAAGATGTCATGTACTTGCCGATGATGTTAATGCCACAATTTTTCCAGTCCAGCGTCTTAAATATATCCTCCAAGGCGTTAGTGAACAGTTTCGGGGATAGGACGTCCCCCTGTCTCACTTCGCGACGCAGGTGGACATGTTTAGTTCGCTGGTTCTGTACTTGTAAAGTCATCGTTGCGGCATTATAAAGACATCTTATCACTTCAATATATCGCCAGTCGACTTGGCAACGCTGCAAGGACTCGAGAACAGACCAGGTTTCGATTGAGTCAAAGACCTTCTCATTGTCCATAAATGCTAAGCACAGGGGCCGATTGTACTCTTCGGTCTTCTCTGCCGCACCGTGTGGATGTGGTCTATGGTGCCGTAACCCCTTCGAAACCCGGCCTGTTCCGGAGGTTGAAACTCGTCGAGTCTTCGCGCAAGACGGTTCGCGATGACTCTTGAAAACAGCTTGTAGATATGGCTCAGATCGGATGCGACGACGTTACCCGTTGACGTTGTCAGCTTTGAGAGGTGGCTTCTACCCAGAGGCTGGACGAACACTTTCGACCCCCGATTCTGCTCAATTGATTCTTTAATAAGAGCGTGTTAGAGGATCGGAGGTCGCGTCGTACCAGCTTCTTTTTGGATTTGTTGGGCACCAGGTTAGTTGACAAAGCTTCTGTTCGTCTCTCTTCCATTAGCCAAAGTGTTTCTGCCGAAAGTTTGGACTTTTTGCCCGTACGCTTGCCCTCGCAAAACTTCGTCCCTTCATCCCTGAGGATTTCCACCACTTCATTGAGTTTCTGGTCTACGTCATCTGTGGTTTCCAAGGCAGCGAATCGATTTTCCAATTTTAATTGGAATGTTTCGGACCCAACAACGGCTTGGAGTAGGTTTGGATGGAGCGCAGACTTCATCATTTGGAATCTCTCGGCTTTAAAGTCGATATCCAGAGAGCCTCGTACAAGTCGGTGATCACTTCCAGTATTAAACCTAGGGATCACTGAGACGTCTTTGAATATGCGCTGTTTGTCCGTAATGATGAAGTCAATCTCGTTTTTGTCACAGTGTCGGGGTTTTGCCACGTCCACTTCCTTTGGGGCTGTTTCTTGAAGAACGAGTTCAACAAGAAAAGCCCCTCTTTTTCGAGGAAATTGACTAGCATTTGCCCCTTGTGATTCCTTCTCTCAAATCAGTGTGGTCCCATAGACGTTTCGCCGCAAGTTTGTACTCCCACTTTGGCGTTAAAGTTTCCCATGACAACGTTGTAGTGAGCCTTGGAGGTGGTGTGTAAAGCTCTGGAGATATCTTCACACATGCTCTCCACCTCATCATCCAAGTGTGTCCAGGTCGGTGCGTAGACCTGGATAACCTTGAGGCTGTACCTCTTGGTTAACTTAATTATGAGGTAAGCTACCCTTGTCGACACACTGGAGACTTCTACAACGTTGTCACTGAGAACCTTGTTAACCAGAAACCTGACGCCGCCTTGGGATGGCTGATCTCCTTCTCTGTAGTACATAAGATGGCCCGATTCTAAGGTTATGGTGTCCTCTCCCTGTCTTCGGACTTCACATAACCCCAGTATGCCATCTTATGCGTTTCAGCTCCTCCTCCAGCTGCGCCAGATAATCGTCCAGTCGAATCGTGCGTCCATTGTAGGTTGCGAGGGTCAATTTGTTTTGGCGGCCTACCGTAGCCCGGGGATTCTTAGCACCCCCTGCCCTGCCGTTACCGTGACCGCTGCCGTGGTCAGGAATAGCAGAGCGGCCGGGAACTGGGGGCCTTGGCTTTAAGTGTCCTTCCATACTACTTTGCATCCTTTGGGAGGGATATGCCCTAATTGCGACGCTGGGCAGGCGGGTTGGCGATCGCAGGACGTAGCGTGAAGCTTCTGCCCGTCACTGGCCTGTAGAATGAAATACGCCATAGCTATGAAATGGTTATACCACCATATATCGGTCGCCAGAGTACTTACTACTTCGAAAGGTTCATTTCACAGGTTCATGCCTTACATGGCTGTAAAAATACTCATGAGCCTTAAAATGATCTGGTACTTCGGGTGTCTATCATCATTTTTGCGTCTATTTCTGGGATATATATGTGGGGCAATTTTGGAGTGGGGTCACAATTTAGTTCCATGATTTTTTGTCTTTTACAACAGCTGTGTGAAAATGTTCACTGTTCTGTGATGTCTCGCATCCTTCGTAATCTATGTCGTCACTATGTTATCCATATACGTCATATTCGAGCATAAATTCATGGTCGTAGTCATAGTAATGGTCATAGTCTAGATGTTCGTAATTTTCGGTAAGCTCATTTAATTTAAAACCTTCGCGAGGAACTGCCCTCGTAGTTACGTCTGTTGCTTGGAAATGAGGCGGTTGTACTTGTGGGATCTGTACCCAAATTGTTGAGAGGGTTTGTACCCTAACTGTTGAGGGGGTTTGTACCCTAAGATGCGGTCGTCTATAACCAAATTGTTGGGGTGAGAGGTGGACGGTAACCGAATTGAGGTGGATGGCAACCGAATTTTTGCTGTCAAATTGAGGAATATTTTGTGCATTCTGTGGAATGCCGAAGTAAAATTTTTGCTGTGCGCCTAAATTACCCATTGGTAAAATTGGTCTATAGCCTGTTGGTTGGACGTCGTCTGAGACGTGCTATGCCTTAAGCCTGAGATGGCGGGTGGCTTTGTACTATTTCCGTACATGCGGTTACGTAATGTAAATTGCTCATGGAAATTGAGCTCCTCTAACACGAAGCTTAAGGCGTCTTCTATTGTGCCAGGTGACTTTAATCTCACTACTCGAACCATATTCTCCGGTAAATTATACAAAAATACATTTAATGCTAAGTTATTGTAGATAGCAATTTTCGAGCGTTTTAGTTCTATGGCTTGTAGCAAATTTACTTTTGCAATCAGCGATGATCGAATATTTTGTACTTTGTTACAAAAGTCGAGATACGATTTAACAGATTTAATTTTACAAGATTCTAACTCGATGTATATGCATTCTTCGGTACGCGGGTCACCAAAATGTTGCTGTAACAACTATTTTAGAGCTGACCAAGTATTTATATCATCCTGTTCTGATAACGAATTGGCAGCAGCGTAGTTAATCGACATGTAATAGTATGCAAAATGTATATGTTTTGTTCTTCGTGACCTCGAAATTGGTTAATCCTGTAGTCACACTTTTTGAAAAATAAATTTAACTGTCTTTTATCTACTGTGATTATTTGAAGCATTTCCATGATAGGTATTACTTGTACGATTTTAATTTCAGGCTCTTGTTATGACATATTTTGTGGATTTCGTTCCATTTTGATAGAGTTTACACGATGTAGAGATGTCAAAGTGACGATAATTATTAACACACACAATATTAAAACACACGAGAAAAACACAGTAAAATGCAAAAACACACAGGAATACACAGTAAAATACAATAGAACACACAAAATGGCATAAAAAGTAAAATAAAATTAAATGCAGAAAATCCTGAAATTTGTTATTTTATGATACCTAGGGAGTTATCACTTAATCTGTTACACTAAAATCAATTAAACACAATACCTAAAACAAATTCACAACAAAAAATATTTACGTTAATGTCCTTTCTTAAAATAATTAGCTGTATGTATGATCGAGTTCTTAAAATTAGATAAGGCACTCGGCTCAATGATACTTTCAAACCAGATACTTTATAGTGGAAGAGTTCCGATTTTAAAAATAACACAAATGAAGTTACTCTAGTATGAAAAATACAGGAGTGTACATTGGTAAGTAAGGCAAAGAGTTTTACTCACCAACCGACCGCTACTCCCATACTCTGCTTCACCATGAGGGAGAGTGACAAATGTATTTGTTCGAGGATTGTTTCCAGCTATTCGCGCCGTCCGTTCGTCCTATTTTTCCGGTCGTCGAAACGGCCTTTGTTGAAACAATCTTGTCTGCAGCGCCAGTCAAACTTTCCCTTAAGCAAATTGGGTTTTTAAAAGCTAAAATAAAACGTAAAGAGACGTCTTGCCGATTTGGAGGCTCGACATATATCTAAATAAAAACTAACTCTAACAGTATATGAAAGCCCCGCAGAGTGTGTGGTCGAGTTCTTAAAATGCTTACTCTAACTTATAGCTAAATCCGCCGACAACAATGTAGTTACGCAAAGTCAGCGTTTTTATTTAATACCGATGCCGTTGCATAACTAGATAGTGTAGGTTCTGAAATCAACACCAATATTATATGATATGATGCGAAGGTCAGGTTGTATATTCGTTTGTTTATTTGGGACTTCTGAAGAAGTCCCAGAAGTTCAGCCAAATCGGTCAAGCCGTTTGACCGTGAAGAACTTCTTCACGGTCAAACATCTTGACCGATTTGGCTGCAATTTTGCAAAAGAGTTTCTAGGGCAAAATATGATTAGAATACTTTTTTCTGTCTGGATGTTCAAATTTTTTATTGAATTTGGGTTAACCGATTAAGCTGAAATTTTGTACAACGACAGCATAATATCACGTGTAGGATTAAAGCCTGAGCATACGGATGAAGACCGTAGGTAACAATGACCTTCCTGTTGGTGAAAAGACAATAATCCATCAATATTTTATACATTTCAGGTTTGAACGCCTTTTCCATGCATTTAAGGTCCATGGAACTCATCCATTACTTCACCGTTCTAAACACCCATCCTGTTCTAAACTTCTTGTATGGCTCGTACATGGGGAGGTTGCCCTACAAGTTTTTGGATGACCGTTTCTTCAACACCCAGTGGCGAGCGCCTTGGCAAAAGCCCTGGGCTTACGTTAAAGATGACAAATGGGATTATGGCGTTGAATCGTATAAGCCAATGAAAGAAGTACCTGTGTACTAGGAGATAAGACCTAATAAATAGAGACATATTATACTCCGTTCGCCGAGAATGTCTAATAGGGAAATCAGGGACTGCACGTCATTGGTCACAGATAACGAAAATAGGACGCGTGCACGCTGCGAGTGAATGTCAGTTTTATCTGTCAGTTGTGTGGGGCGGACGTATCGTTGCGAAAAATTTGAGATGCATTTTGAATGGTCTTAGTTACTGGATTCAAAAATCCATCTGGTGAGTTTTACATAATGTTTATTATATTTGTATTTTTATATTGTCATATTTGTAGGTATTAGTACCTATCTATTTATTACTTTGAGTATTCACCTAATTTATTTGTACCTGAGGCCTTATAATAGGATCCGGGAAAAGATCTGTCATTGTTTCACCTATTGTTGGTTAACTAAGAATTGAATTTTGGAAAATTTTGTCATGTAACCAGTATTAATAATAATCAATAATTATGTATTGTTCTCCAACAGGTAAAAAACGCCTAATTATCACACACATTGGTCTTGTTGAAGAATGGTTATTAGTCTTTGAATCGAAAAAGGATGTAAACTACCACAAAGACATGACCGCAAATGTGTTAAAAGTATGATTTTCTGAGATAATACTTGACAAAGTACCAGAAAATTCAGTAATTTCAGTATTTTTATCCCAATACCTATTGGGTGAAGTACGTAAACAACTACATTTGTTCAGGCATTCAAAAATCATGGTGGAATTAAAAAAAATCACATACATACATGAATTGTGAAAACATTACTCTCCTTATTGTGCAGTCGGGTAATTAAAAGTTTTTAGCAATATTAACGCGGCCTAACATTTGAAAAAAATTAATTCACCCCCTGACCAATGACGGTCACTCATGGTGCTAGTGCCGTCCTTTTTACTTTCATACAATTGTGCAAGAGAGAGCGCCCTATATTAGACATTCTCGGCGAACAGAGTATAGAGGAAGAACCGTAGAACTTCTGCTAAAATATTATATCCTGGTACATGAAAGTAAGTTTTTAGATGTTGAAACAGTAAATATTTTGTGTTTCTTACATACAGACATACATACATGAAGATAAGATTTTTAGACGATGAAACAGTTAAATATTTGTGTTTCTTTTTATAATTTGCATTTAATCATTAAAGCCTAGGCAGTATGCAGTTTTTGTTTTGTTTAAAACCAAACGGTATTGATAACCAAATATTTTATACGGTTGGAAACTAGTTACGTGACTAGTTTGCAGACCTAACTGCTAACAGCGTTAGTTGATCCTAAAGACTAGCTGCATTACAGGGCCTTACATTATAATATTGCTTTTATTAATGCCACTTCTTCTCAGTTCTGAATTCCGATACCGTAGGGTAAACTAGCTTACAGAATAGCCTACCAGCTAGGCTATTCTGTAAGCTATCTCAACAGCAGAATCTGCGCTGAGATTCGAATTTCGTATTACGAAATTCAACCGTATTACGATCGTGATACGATTCAATTTCGTAGTACGAAATTCGAATCTCACCGCGGATTCCGCTGTCGAGATAGCTTACAGAATAGCCCTACTGTACTTAACCTCCTGCAGGGTTATTCTAAATCATTCAATAGCAAATTTGGATTCGGAAACTACCTGTACTCCGACGCAATTCACAATGCTCCAATTGGTTAGGTACTTTGATATTTCAATTCAAAAAAATCAGTGATTCTAATTCGTTCCACGAGAAAATAGCTCACAAATTTATCATTATTCAATATAATAAGTTGGCCAAGTGTAAGTCGGAATCGTACTTGTAGGGTTCCGTAACACAGTAGAGGATTGTATAACTATCATTTCGGTATCTGAAATACAGTTTCATTACTAGTTTAGATGCCAAAGGTACTCTAAAAACCTTAAACCTTATGTTTAATATTCAGGCAACTTTATATTTTTAAGTCTCGTTTATAATATGTGTGACGTTAACTTCCATGTATTTTTTAAGTGTGTAAATATATGAATTATTATTATATTATTAACTAGCTGTACCCGCGACTTCGTCCGCGTGGAATAGTGTCTTTGGGTTGCATTTTTAAATATTTAGGCTAATTATTTTACAAATAAGACACATGCGTATACCACCTACACCGCACCGTACCACGCCGTGCAAATCCCCTTCCCCTCTCCCTCCCCATCACCCCTCCCCTCTCCCCCTCTCCCTCTCTCTTCCCTCCACCCCTTTTCCCCTCACTTCCCTCTCCTCCTCCCCTTTGCCCCATCCCCCCTCCCCTATCTCTTCCCCCCACTTCCTCTCTCCCTCTTTTCCCCCCACTCTCCTTCCCTCACTTCCCTCTCCCCTGCCCTTTCCCCCCACTCCCCCCTTCCCCTCACCTCCAATCCCTCTTCCCTTTCCCCTTCCCCTCACTTACACCCTCCCTCCCCACCCCTCATTCCCCCTTCTCCTTCTCCCTCCCTCTTCCCCCACACAAACTTTAAATGACATATTAATTTATATCGAATCAACAGCCTAAACAATAAGTTTCAAGCTTCTAGCTTTAAAAATGACGATACTTCCATAGAACTTTTCATCCCCCTTTACCAAATTTCATTTAAATCCGTTCAGTAGAAATTCACATAAACCTTTCATATTTCCATACAAACATTCATCCCTTATTCCCTTTTGTTATTTTTAGACCCTTGAGGGTAAAACTTTTACAAACTTTGAATGTCATATTTATTTATATCAAATTAACAGCCTAAAAAATAAGTTTTAAGCTTCTAGCTCTAAAATTACGATACTTCCATACAACTTTTCATCCCCCCTTTCAACACACACATTTTACCATTTTATAAGTATCTATCTTACAAACGATTAACTTTGAGAAAAAATGGTTTTAAGAACCTTAATATAATTTTTTAAGACCTATCTATAGACAATCCCGAACGTTATAGGGTTAATAAAACATTTTTTTTTGTTTTATTTCTTTGTATAAAATTTGTGAACCGGTTCACAAAATACATCTACCTACTAAGTTTCAACTGTGTAGACCTAATAGTTTCGGAATAAAGTTACTATGACATACGTACGGACAGACAGACATGACGGATCTATAAGGATTCCGTTTTTTGCCATTCAGCTACGGAACCCTAAAAATGAAGCTTCCAAATACGAAAAGGTTTTCGAATGATTGAGAATTACGGGGCTTGATGCCTCATACCTATAATATAATATATAAAAGCTGTCAAAAGCCTGTCACCATACAAAAGCTGTCAAAAGTCTGTCAGATTTCTTCATATTAGCGCTATCAGGAAACGGTGAAACTGGCCCTTAAACTTCTACTAAAGGCTTATCTTTTGGTAGAATGTGATTTTTAAGTCAGACAAAATTAGAGACCAATAATTTTTAGGGTTTCGTACACAAAAACAAAAAAATGTACCATGGAACTCCATTACTGAGACTTCACGGTCCATCCGTCCGTCTATATTCAGTCAGTATGTCCAATGTCTGTCTTCTCTGTTAGGCGCAGTAACCTGCAGAAATGTACTAAGCCTAGATCCTGGAATAACTCATAGGGTACTTTTTAACCACCGACTTCACAAAAAAGGAAGAGGTTCTCAATTCGACGGTTTTTTTACCTCAGAACTTCGTCAAATCTTGACCGATTTCAAAAATTATTTTTCTGTTTGAGAGATTTATGCCTCCAGGTTAGTCCCATTCAATTTTTATCGAGGCATGACAATTATCTCTGGAGATAATAGAGATAAATATCTCAAACACATTACATACCTCGATAACATATGCATTTGTATACCTTGACGACATGATACTCCTAGCTATTTTGACCATTGCGGCATGTGAAGTCGGTTTTTTTCGTTTCGTACAATCATTAATTATTATCCCGATATTCCCACCGAAAACGTCTACGCGGGTAAAACCACGAAGTACAGCTAGTTGTTTATATGACCCAAAATTTGCCTTTATTACCTTAATTACCCTACTAATTTTGTACTGTTTATAACAATGTCCAGTTACGAATGTCCAATATATATATATTTATATATAATTAAATAGTAATTAATATAAAGGTTAATTGAATAGTACCTTATGTAATCAATAATTTATTTTTTCTTAATTATAGAAATAAATATTTAAAAATAATTTAATTTATATTATATATATATATTTAGTTTAATTAAATAGTAATTAATATAAAGGTTAATTGAATAGCACCTTATGTATATTTCAATAATTTATTTTTTTTAACTATAGAAATAAATATTAAAAAATAATTTAATAGGTGAATCAAGTAAAGTTTTGAATATTTATAAAAGTAAAGATTGTCAAGACTTTGTCTCTCTCTTTCTTGACTCAAAAAAATGTACAGGTCAAAGCTAACTTGAACAATAAAGCCTCTAGGTTTAAATAATAAAAAAATTACAAAAAACACCATTGTTAAATTGAGCCACTTGTCAATGTTTAACTTTCTTGAACTATTTGATTATTAAATGTATCGTGAGGATCACACATAATATTATTATTAAAACCGGTTGTAAACTCATGGGTTTTTTTATCGGAATTGCTCCGACCAGTTTCGGACGGACATGTTTGATGTCCTTCTTCTGGAAGCCACGTCTACTGCAAGCTCCTCGCGCAACGAGTTACGCGCCAAAAATCGTGAGTGGACACTCACGAGCTTCGTCAACCGTTTTTAATAATAATAATATTTCTTGAACTAGTTTTAAAAAGTAGGAACAATACTGTCGAAATGTTGACGGCTCAAGAGTGTATAATATTGCTGAAATAATGTGTAAAATGTCAAATATATATATATCGATTTTTTTCAACGATTTTTGTCGTTGAAAAAAATCGAGCCATTCGAAACTTCTACAACTTACTTAAATATTTTTATTTTTATAATCTAAAATATATATTTAATATAAAATAAGGATTATATATAATAAAAACAACTTTATTATATATATATTGGTGAAGTAAACTAACAGTACTTTTTTAACTGACCTCCAGAATTGTGAAAGTTATCAATTTGTCTGTATGTTTTTTATAATGTCAAGTTAATGCATAACTTAGTAACTGGCTCAATGTAAATATAGCTACCTTAAAGTAAAGTATACATTTTAAGTTACACAATAAAACTTAAATATTAAACAATTGTTTTATTTGAGCAAAATACTAACGTCCTAATGAATAAGTGTTTTTATTAACTATTTATTATTTAATATTAGAATCAAATGTAATATTAAATTTGTAACTAAGCATTATTAAATTTATTTATAAGCGTAAGGACGTTTGCTTAGGCTGATGCCAGACGAGTGTGTTTTTACCGAGATGTGCGAAAGGGTAAAACGGGACCCTATTACTGAGACTCCGCTGTCCGTCTGTCTGTCTGTCTGTCTGTCTGTCTATCTGTCCGTATATCACCGGGCTGTATCTCATAAACCGTGATAGTTAGACAGTTGAAATTTTCACAGATGCTGTATATCGGTTGCCACGATAATAACAAATACTAAAAACAGAATAAAGTTAAAAATAATAGGGGGTGCCCATACAAGAAACGTGTTCTTTTCTACGTTTACCTAGGCGTCCATAGATGGCGTTATATTGAAATGTCAATCCCTAACACCTTTGGTAGACGTTAGATGTCGTTGTAAGAAATGAAATGTTTATTAATTATTATTTTTTGCTGGCGAAAAATGATAGTGGTATTTTTTGCTCGATCTTATAAAATACTGAAGTGTGGTACGGAACCCTATGAGTGTGTTAGCTTACTCATCGATAACAAGGCTGGGTGGTAGCCGGTAGTCTAGTAATCTACCATAAACTTAATTTGTCTGGAGCTAAATATTCACTTGGAACTACTTCCAAAACTACCTGCCTATACTTCAGCTAATAGGTAGGACTTATTAATAAAATATAAAAGTCAGGACATCACCGAGTCAGTAAGTCATGATGGAATGAAACAATGTTATTATTGTTATAGATAATTTATTAGCTTGACATTAGTTCGATTGAGTTTAAATTTAATTGTAAAATATAATCACCAGTATTTAATTTTAATTGTGAATAAGTATACTTACTTCATGAATACCTGTCTAATATTATTTTGCCTTATGGATAAGACTGTACACGGCACTCATAAATTGGCTATCACATTCTTGCATATCTCTGTATTTACCTACATCCCGACAAAATATAAAATTGATTAGGCATTGATTATTATTGCCATAAATTGCTTGTAAGCATACATTTCTGAACGCACGTGTTAGCTTACTGATCAACAAAGAGGGTGGGTGGTAGGTGGTAGTCTAGTAATCTAGGTGTCTACCATAAACTTAATATGTCTGGAGCTAAATATTCACTTGGATTCACGTCCAAAACTACCTGCCTATACTTTAGCTAATAGGTAGGACTTATTTATAAAATAGAAAAGTCAGGACATCACCGAAAAAGGATTTTATTTGTACCTTCATCATTATAACAACATTTTATGTACCATCAGGAGACTCAGGACCATTATAATAGACAATATCGTTAAGGATACTTTTAGAACAAACAGAACAGCAATATATAGCAATAAGTATTTAATGTGACATCATCAGGTTTTATAACAACTTTCAACAAGACGTAACATATGGAAATCTATACCGATTTACACAATTTATACAAAATATTATGGGGTTTCCCCCAAAAGGCCTCCACCACCCCTCATAGTCTTTCCTTACAACCCTCAACGAAGCTAAAACACTTTATAATCACCATTCTTAGGCGAAACCATCATTATCATAAACATCCTAGAAAACCACATTCTAGCCCTAATTATTCAATAAATTATGTTTATACAAATACTTAGCTTCATTGAGTTGGACAGACTTTTTGTCGTCTGAACGATATTCCCGACAGAGTAAAGGTGACGATGTTAGCCCGAAGGCTGCTCGAGCAAAAGTGTCTCAACTAACGATTCTACCGCCTTTATAAAGCATCAGTCGAACAGAAAACCAAGATGGCGGCTCTGACACATCTTGTAAGGTTTAGACTACCCTCAAATGTATCGATCACACAATAAATACCCTTATTTAGGGCAATATTAATAATTTATAAATTAAATCATCATCAAACATTGGAAATATGTCGCAACTCTGTATGTACTATGAAAATATCTAACACACGCATATTTGACAATCAATAAATATGTCATACAATTATCATTACTGACAGTATTTAAATTGGCTCTCCTGTAATATTACGATTTTCATAAAGCTGCTTTATTCGGTGGGGGCGTCGACGTATTGTGTGTTGTATACTTGTAATACATATTTTATTTTATTTCGTACATATTCTTAATGGTGCTCAGTGGATACCCGTGATCACATGCTACTTTGCAGAATGTATTGTTTTGTTACGGAAGGTGACATACGATCACGGCTATCCTCTGAGCACCACTAAGAATATGTATGAAATACAATAAAAAATGTATTACAGGTGAACGGGGTTAGAGCGTTTGGGTGCACTCCAAGCGTAGGTCGTGAACGGACCCTTGTTGAATAAAAATAATAAATTCCACTTATTTGGTGGCGCCAGTGTGCGCTGACCTTTAGTAATAGCAAATCTTTTGAATCAAATAAAATTTCACACGGCTGTGAGATTTTAGCAGGATGTATATTATGTTTATATTAGTGTTTTAGTCAACATAACTAAATTTTATTGGTAGACGCAATTACTGAAAAATAAGTATAAGCTAATTGCACCTTGAACTTTTACTACTTTACACCTTTGAACGAAACTTTTTTTGTCGATATATCCTAACATGTGTTTTATTAAACATTATATTACTTGTTAATTTTTTTTCTCGCATTTTACAATTTGCATAAGAAAGTATCAAATGTTTATTTTAAATCCATTTCTAAACGCCGTTTCACAGCCAACAGCACATCTAGTTACAAAAAACAGCCAGATTTCTTCAAACTAATTATAATATATTTCATTCTTCAGTCTGAGGAAATATTCACAGAGAGTTATAAGCGATTTTCATGTTTAGGTAAAAATACCTAACTTCTCGTTAAAAATATGTTGGATTATTGTACATCTGTAATCTGTATTACCTAATGTCATCAAATGCCAACTTCCATTGATGGGAGAATTGGGTTACAAATGCCTCGTTGACTGGACTATAAGCGCCAGCTCTTTGGTCACGAGTCTATTAATCGTCTGGATAGCTCCTTTACAAAACCTCGCGCATCTCGACCCCACATACCCATTGTTTCGACCCTAAACAGAAGAAAAATGTAGCCATCACCAATGGCAGCATATTTCCTCCGTTTGAGGGTTTCTGCCGCATCCGCTGCCGCACCTGCTGCTCGTGAGGTCCCGCATATGTGGGACGCCGCTAATGTGTCAGCACACGTCGCGTCCCACACCAACGGTCTCCCTCGGCACCACGGAACCAACGTCATACCGTCGGGCCTCTTACCGTCGTCACGTGATATACCGTTCGGCTCTAATATAGCCGGCACGTTCACGGTGGCAAGGGCCCGACGAATGACGTCATTCAAGGAGGCGTGACGTGAGAGACGCCCTGCACTGCGGCGGCATGACAGGCCATGGTGGCCTAATCTGTCTACTTCACTGTCCACTTCACGCAGTGACAATTGTAAGGTACTGTCCGGGAGATGCCCAGACGTAATCCCACAGCAACGGATGTAACAAAATGTCGTGAAATGTCCGAAATTTTATGAAGTGTCACAAAATGTCATGAAATGACATCCCATGTCATGTAATGTCCCGAAATGTCATAAAAGTCACGAAATGTCATAAAATGTCATGAAATTTCATGTAATAATATAAAATAAAAAAAAATAAAAAAATCGAAAATGAACAAATATCTACTAAGTAAGCGTGCTACATCGTCGACCGCTTCATCACTTAACATCAATTGAGATAGTTGTCAAACGCTTGCGTATCTAGCATTAAAAAAAAACATAAAATCTCAAGGAATTTCATTGAACCTCCTTAGTCCGGGCTCTATAGAAGAACATTCATAAGCCAAAAATTAAAAAATTACTTTCCCGCCCTAGGGCAGAAATGAGCTATTTTGGGCGCACTTATCGAGGAACAAACTATCACTTTTCGAATAGATGGGATGAAAAATACTATGCTTGTTTTTTGTCAAACCCGCAAAATGACTATGAAAAACTTAAATCGTTTCTAATATAGATTACGAATGCGCAGTTATCCCGTCATTTGAATTATAATATAGGTTGCGCGCGCGTGAGCAGTGACAACCGACTGGCAGATAGTACCACCGGCGTTGCTCGAAAGTTTAGGTATAAAGCGCAGTAGCTATGGGCGAGTGAGGGAGGCCTGCAACTGTTCGTTTACGACCTCAGTTGTTTCACTCCGGTTTCAAATTTTTAACCATCAAATTCGATGGTTCCAAAACGCTCGGACGTTTGTGACAGTAAATTTGGCGGAAAAAACTGTAATTTTTGTTACAAATTAAGTGAATCTGAAGAAAATTGCTTTTTTGAAACCAAAAGGTGACATAATAAGACATTCATCGTAAAAACAAAAGGAATTTTCCTTTTGTTTAGACACAGTAAAAAGTAAATTAACATAACCTCGAAATTCCAGTCTGCGCAGTGTCAAATTAGCAATTTGAGTGAAAAACACCCGTGGTCGTTCCGGACTTTCGAGCGAGTTGCAAAACAACCAAAAAACCTTCTCCGGAGGATGTAAACGCAGCCCTGGTTATTTTGTGTAAGTCAATTGTGTATAATTTAAAATTAGTATTTACAGAGTTGTTGGTAAATTACGGAGAAGAAATTTCTCCACACAAAAGAATAACTCAAGTTGTTGATGTAACGGAAAAAACACTACAAAAGATAACTCAAACAGTAGATGTCTTAAGAGGCATGTGATATTTGATTCAGTCAATCATCGGACTTGTTAAAAGTAAAGTCGTCAACCGTATATTTCTCCTAGCATTTTGGATTTAAATTGTGTAATATACTAACAGTGCAAAGTGAATAACTCAAGATGTCCTTCAAAATGAAATGGTAACACACATTCTGTTGACATGTTATATATTTTAAATGAAAACCTTATAAATATCACTGATTTATAATTACGCGCAACCAACATAAAAAAATAAGCAATACAACGCCGTGGCTTATGATAATGAACGTACATCATCATCATCATCATCAGCCGGTGTCAGTCCACTGCTGAACGTAGGCCTCGCCCAGAATGCGCCACTGAGCCCGATCTTTGGCTCTTCTTTTCCAGTCACTGCCCACCGCTTTCCGTATGTGGTCGCTCCACCTGGTCTGGGCCTGGGGTAAAATATGGTCGGCAAAAGATTTAAAACTGACGAAACACGTACGTTTGTCTTCCTCAGCCTATATTGTGCAAGCAATTACAATAACTCATCAAGGCCGATGTCATCATTTACATTGTACTGCAATTAGTCTGCGTTTTATTTATTTATTATGATTCATTATTTCACAATTTTTTGGATAAAAATTGTCTGAAGTACTGAAACATGCACTGGTTGCGGGTGTAATAGTACGGTTGGCAACCCTACATTAATCAGGGGAATTGAACATGTGCTTTAAGTGTGACGTTCGACGTCTAGATGAAAGCTGAATGGCTCAATACCTTTGTTTTTTTTTGTAAATTCAAAGCAATAAGTTATGTTTCTGCTATATCTATAATATTTTTTATTGAATGATCTATTTAATGTAATTTGACGTGTGTAAGTGCAAATTTTTAATTTGCCCATATACTGAATAAATGCTTTGACTTTGACTTTGACTACAATGGTAAATGCAGGCAAGTGTGTTGCTTGTCCCGTTACCTCATATTATAAAAAAAATGTAGTATAAAACATATTTTTCTCAGCCTGTTCTTTTCCACTGCAGTGCAAAGTACAGATACATTTTTTTTTACTTTGTGGGCCCTGCTACTAATAATATACTTGAACTGGTCCCTGCTCACAAGAAGGTTGGGAACCAATGTCTTACAAATAATCCAAAACCTATAATTATAAAGTAATCAACATACGTTTTTTAATCTATATCTAATACTATAAGAATCTTTGTCCTGACATACTGACTGACTCACTGACAGACAACGCACAGCCTAAACCGCTAGTCGTAGAGACTTAAAATTTGGAGGGTATATTTGTCTTAGTACGTAGGGGTGTACTAAGAAAATAATTCTCAAAATTTGGTTTTTATAAATATGAATCCCGAATTGCCTTAGTCACGCGATAACATGAAAACGGGTGAACCGATTTGGCTAATTCTTATTTTATGTATTTAATGCTAGAATCATTTTTACAAAAGAAAAGTTTTAAGTAACTATAAGAAGTTTTTAACGCGGGCGAAGCCGCGGGGCACTTCTAGTAATATATAAAATCCAAAGTCCTGACTGACTGACTGAGATATCAACGCACAGCCCAAACCGTTAGTCTTAGACACATGAAATTTGGAGGGTGTTTTTATATGAAGTGTATCAATTAAGAAAGGGTTTTTCGAAATTCCACCCCTAAGTGGGTGAATTGGAGGGTTGAACTTTCTATGAAACTTTTTATTCTCTGGGTCAATTGTATTGGAAATTGGTACACATACTCTTTAGTTAAAATAATGAGATACGGGTATCACAGTTTTTCAAAAATCATCTGCCACGCGTTTTTCTGACTGACTGAATAACTGCATGATATATTAACGCACTGCCTAAACCACTGGTCCTAGAGACATGATATTTGGAAAATGTATTATTTGTAAAGTGCAAGTATCCACTAACAAATAATTTTTCGAAGTTCCAGCCCTAAGTAGGTGAAATGGAGGGTTGAACTTTCTATAAAACTTTTTATTCTCTGGATCAATTGTTTTGAAAATTGTTACACATACTCTGAAATTAAAATAGTGAGTAACGGGTGTCACAGTTTTTCAAAAATCATCCCCCACGCTTTTTTCTGACTGACTGAATGACTGCCTATCATATATATCAACGCACTGCCTAAACCACTAGTCCTAGAGATATGATATTTGGAAGGTGTATTCTTTGTGAAGAGCAAGTATCTACCAAGAAATAGTTTTTCGAAATTCCACCCCTAAGTGGTTGAAATGGAGGGTTGAACTTTCTATGAAACTTTTTATTCTCTGGGTCAATTCTCTCCAAAATTGGTACACATACTCTTTAAATAAAATGGTGAGATACGGGTATCACAGTTTTTCAAAAATCATCTCCCATGTTTTTTTCTGGTTCAGCGCCTACCTACGAATGAATTGCGATCGAAGCGATTGCGATATGATGATAATGATTTGAAATACGAATAAAAAGAAACGCATAACACAAGTTGAATTTTGGTTTAATGAACACGAAATGAAATGAATGAATTACGACAAAAGAAAACAGAATATAATTAGAGGAAATTGATTACGAAGAACGAAATAAAGCACAGAAAGAAATGAAAGTTATGAACAACAGAAACGTCTAAAATTTTACAGCAAAAATCATAAATATTGATTACGCATAAATGGGTGTATACCCTTGGGGGTATACCTTTTCCAATAAAAAAAGAATTATCGAAATCAGACTACTCTGTAAAAAGTTATGCGTGGTCACACATAAAAAAAAAATATACGCGTCGACTTGATAATCTCCTCCGTTTTTTTTTCGTCGGTTAATAAAGTTAAAAAATATAAAAGGGACAACACACCATACAAAAAACGTGTTTTTTCAGGCGTATTATGCTCGATCTTACGAACCGATAAAGATCGTAATAGATAAAGATTTTATGTTTCTTTGAAGTGTTTCACACTTTATATTTTTGTAAATTGTTAAACACAATCCAAATTTCAACGGGACGTCCCGTCGGTAAGATGAAATTTTGGATTGTGTTTAACAATTTACAAAGATATAGATTTGAAATTGGCTCATAGTGTATATTAAAATGGTTGCTATAACATCAAATAGTAAAAAATAAATAAATTAAAAAATTAAAGGGGGCTACCTTTACAAACATATTATTTTTCCGGAAAATTTTGTTCAATCGGAACCCTACGTGACTTGCACTTGGCCAATTTTTTATATTTTATATTATTTTTGTTTTTTTTTTTCAAATACAAAACAAGTTTAAAGTAAATGATTAGTTCTGTTCCTATTTTCTATGGCATATATATGATGTAATATTTATGCAAAGTATCGCAATATATGTACGAAAGTTGTGATCGTGACCTACAAGAAATAACAGGAATAGCTACACATTCTCAACAATACACTCACAACTACGTAGTACACACTAATTACTAATTATTTTTTTTATTTAACCTTAATAACGAAGTTCTTAAACTAATGTAAATAAATAAATAAAAAGTTTATATGTCTCTAAAAATTTACAAACAAAATTATACGATCCATGTACTGTACTGTATTCATGTGTTACGGAACCCTACGAGTGCGAGTCCGACTTGCAATTGGCCAGTTTTTTGTTTTTTTTTTCGCAACATCTTGTGTAAAATGAAGTCCTTAGTGTGCCTCTCCTTTGACTGCCATCCGTTGATAAATAACGCTACAGCAAACTTCGCCCCTTTCCCCCCTTATTTCCCCCCTAATTAAAAAAAATCAAAATCGATAAAAAAAAATTAAATAAATAAAGGAACTCGTGCCAAAGGAATCGTGTGCCAATTTTGGTCAAAATCGGTTGAAAACTGCGACCTGTAGGCGAGAACTGACAAACATCCGGACAAAAGCATTCTTTGGCCAATCTCGAAACTGAGATGATTTGCTTGCTATGCTCGCTCGGTCAATAAAAGCACAGACATTCTCTTCTATTATTAAATTCACTTTTAATCATTTTGGTTTTTGTTATTTGCACCCATCATTTTCCTTGCTGTAGTGAGATGAAAAGTTGTGTGTTGCGCTCGGTAGCAAAGATTTTCTGCGTCTCGTACCATTGAACCCTTTGCTTGTTCAGGTCACAGAATAATGAATAGTACAGCTCAGGTTTCAATACAAGTACTCGCACCAAAAACTAACTTTACAGCCTTGCATAACAAATAACTAATTTCACCTCACAAGCTCGGAAAGGTTCTGTTTATCATTCGAAATCTGCGGACAAAAGTGTATTTTGCACGCTAGCGTCGATAGAGTTTTTAAAATTCGGACCTTTCTACTATAGGATGATATTTTTGACAGCTCACTGTATAGATGAGGTAATGTATGACCGTTAATGAATTTATTCGATTCGATTATTCTCATGGAACTAAGAATCGATAGTTGCATGGCATTTTTTATGATATTGTTTAATAATCGATTAGGTACTGTATATATACAGTTCGATTTATTTTATTTCAAACCGATTCTTGATAGTCTGTGGTGTTCTTTATTATGCGTGGTACTTTACTATGGCGGCTTTACTATGGCGGCAGTACCCGTCTATGAAGTACGATATTACTGTAGTAAATTTTATCGGGAAAAAAACCAACCTTCATGGACGTGAGCGGTCAAATAACCACACGGGCCAGCACGATAACTGCATGAAAAAACTAAATTTTTTTTAGAATGTTCTTATTTCTTCTTAGTTTTATCACAATTGGCAAAGCACCGGAACATGTTATTCCGGAGGTTGCGGGTTCAAGTCCCGTCGGTACGATGAAATTTTGGATTGTGTTTAGCAATTTACAAAAATATAAAGTGTGAAACACTTCAAATAAACATAATTATTAAACATTTTATCAAAACAGAGTTGTGAACCTCGTGCTTATTTTTTATAACGCCATCTCACGTCTAACGCACGGTATTTAAGTGAAACTTAGCACAAAGGTGCTAGGGATCGGCATTTCAATTTAGCGCCATCTATGGACGTTTATCTAAGCGTTCATAGATGGCGTTGTATTGAAATGCCGAAATAAACACGTTTCTTGTCCATATAAGATCCTCATCTACAGGGTCCCCATGGACCCCCTATAATTTCAAACTTTATTCTGTTTTTAGTATTTGTTGTTATAGTCGCAACAGAAATACATCATCTGTGAAAATTTCATCTGTCTTACTATCACGGTTCATGAGATACAGCCTGGTGACAGACGGATAGACTGACAGACAGACAGACAGATGGACAGACAGATGGACAGAGGAGTCTTAGTAATAGGGCCCCGTTTTTCCCTTTGGGTACGGAACCCTAAAAATCATTTCTTAGTGGATGCCCACACTTCACAAAAGAACACACCCTCCAAATTGCATGTGTCTAGGACCAGCAGTTTGGGCTGTGCGTTGATATATTAGCCAGCCAATCAATCAGTAAGTCATTCAGTCAGTCAGTTAGGACTTTGGATTATATCTATATAGATAGATAAATCTGAAAACCTAAGTAAATGATGTAGTTTAATAACAAAACAATGTGAAAGGTTCCGCGAAAATTATTCAGTTTAATGTGAACGTACCGGTATGTGAGCATATCCGAAGTAAATACACGCGAACAAAAGCCGGTACGTTCACATTAAAACAATGTGAATTTACTCTTACAAACTTTGCAGTGTTCAGGTTTTTGTCGAGGTTTTTAAAGTATTTGTAAGGTGCCTGTTCTAAGAAAAGTTATTTCATAATCGATTTCTTTGAAGTGTTTATACTACATAACCTTCAAAAATAGCTTGTTTTAAAATGTTATCTTCGCAGTGCTTTTTCCCCTACGAATTTTTAACCACATGTATATCACTTGGAAATTTGTGTACACCTATATCTCCACTCCACACACAAAAGCTACACAGCGACCCATATTTTACGTAATAATTGAAAACAATAATATAAAAACATACAATTTCTATGTAGATTGACAGTTCTTCTGGACATTCGGCGCCCTCTAGTCGAAACAAATTAACAGTTTTCTCCCCATTGCGATGCGCGTGATTTTAAATTTGTGATATCTTGTTAAGTTAGTAGTATATTGGAAAGGGAAAATGTAATCTATACTAATAATATAAAGAGAAAAAAAAATGTAATTTAACCAACTTCACAAAAAAGGAGGAGGTTCTCAATTCGTTTGTAGGTTTTTTTTTTGTTATTTTTTGTGTTTATTTTACGCGATTACTCCGTCTATTCTGAACCGATTCGAATGATTATTTCTGTAATCGGTAGGGTACGTTTTCGAGGTGGTCCCATTGTAATTTCATCGAGATCTAATAAGTATCTCCAGAGATATGAAGAATAGAATAGAATAATATTTATTTACCAAAAAGTACACTTTTCAAATATTTTTTTTTGTGGTGATTAACAACAAAGTGAGTTTTTTTTTTTTTTTTTTTCAAGCGGGAGCGGGAAATCCTCATGTGATACCGCAGAATGGTCGCTGCGATTATGTCAGACTTCTACTGACTAAAACCCCCTCCCTCTGGGCTTACCTGCTGCTTTTGCTTTTGCAGCACCATTATATCCTGTTCTTTTTTTTATTATTATTCACGATATTTATTTTCTTTCTTAGTTTTAGGTTTTTTTACAATAAAGATATCCAAACAAAAATAGAAAAAAATCATTACAAATAAACAATATTATAAAAAAACCTAAACCTAGAGTGCCGCCAGCAGCGGGGCAGGGCCCAAGCTACTGGTGGTTAGGGCTGCAGAGAGAGGAACCTCCTGACGATGCGTGCCGTGTCAAGAAGTACCGCCTTCTGTATCTGGCCCTTGATCCAGCCGTCTAGCGAGAGTCTCTTGAGATGTTGGTCGAGACTCTTCGCTATTAGGCCGTTCGCAGAAACGACTATTGGGACAATGCTAGTCGAATCAACATCCCACATGGCGGTAACCTCGAAAGACAAGTCAAGGTACTTGCTGATCTTGTCCTTTTCAGCCTTCACGAGGTTCTCGTCATGTGGGATGGTGATGTCAACTAACACTGCCCGCCGCTGGGACCGATCGACTATCACGATATCAGGTTTATTGGCGACAATAGTCCTGTCCGTGATAACCGATCGGTCCCAATAGAGCAAAGCATGACCATTTTCAAGAACTGGCGCAGGTGCGTACTTATAGTACGGCACCTCAGACTCGACAAGGCCGTATTGAAGAGCAAGTTGCTGGTGGATGATCCTGGCTACGAGGTTATGTCTGTGCAAGTACTCGGAGTTAGCAAGATGAGAACAACCGGAAATGATATGTCTGAGTGACTCTCCGGGACGGCGGCATGCCCGACATATGTCGACCGTACCGTCCTTCATAATATATTTCCGGTAGTTGTTCGTCTTGATAACTTCGTCCGCAATTGCACAAGCAAAACCTTTGGTTTCCCCAAAGAGGTCCCCGAATCGTAGCCAGTTCACCGACGCGAGCAGGTCCACATCGGGTCCCGTTAAGACTCGATAGAACCGGCCATGCAGCTCCTTGCTCTTCCATACGTCCTTGCGGTCCTCGGTGCTCAGCACCTGAGGTTTGCGCCAGTTCTCTTTGCCTAAGGATAGAGGGGTGAAAGTCTTGTCAACTGACACCACATCGCAATGCATCCCACACTCGTTGTTTAGGAAATATTCCCGGAGACTGCATACCTCACGGTTGTGGAGTGTCTTGGCATTTAAAAAGCCTCGACCACCCCATTTCCGTGGGATATACAGTCTCATAACAGACGAGCGTGGGTGAAGCATGCGATGTGATGTCAATTGCTTTCGAACTTTTCTATCCAGGGCGTCTAGTTCAGTCTGAGTCCACCTTAGTATGCCAAAGGTGTATATAAGTAGAGGCATAACCCAGCCGTTAAAGGCGCGCACCTTGTTGCCTCCTGACAAAAGACTGTTAAGTACCTTTGTCAGGCGACCAAAGAAACGCTCCTTCACCGACTGTTTTATCCCCCCACTCTCGATACCTAATGACTCTGACATACCAAGGTATTTGTAGGTGTCGGCTTCGGAGAGAGATCTGAAAGTCATTGTATCAGAGAGTTGTAAATTCATGGAATTCACAACTTTCCCCCGCTGCACGTGCATGACCGCACACTTATCTACACCGAACTCCATGTTGATGGCGTTGCTGAAAGTCTCAGTGACTTTCAGTAATTCCATCAAATCATGGCGCTTCGGTGCAAAAAGTTTGAGGTCATCCATGTACAGCAAGTGAGAAATGACTTCACCCTCTCTCCTAAGCCGATAGCCTAGCCCTGAATCCTCTAATAATATGCTTAGAGGATTTAGGGCTAGACAGAACCACAACGGACTCAGACTGTCACCCTGGAAGATGCCTCGCTCAATCCTTATAAAGTCCTGCTGACCAGAGAGGCTGTCTCCATCACCCGGTTGACGAAGGACTGTGGTCCACTGCCTCATACAAGAACCTAGAAAAGATCTCAGAGTTGTATCAATTTTATACAACTCCAAGATCCTCTCCAGCCAGGTATGAGGCACTGAATCATAGGCCTTCTTGTAGTCAATCCAGGCGGTGGAGAGAGCCCCTTTGTTCCGCCGGACTTGTTGGCAAATGGCCGTGTCGATGAGGAGGAGCTCCTTAGTACCACGAGACCCAACCTTACATCCATTCTGAGAGGGGGCCAAAATTTTGTGCGCAACAATGTGCGAATTAATTTTGAATCTCAGAATAGATGTAAGTAGCTTGTAAAGCGTCGGCAAGCATGTGATGGGTCTGTAGTTTTTCGGTTCCGTGGTACTACCGGACTTGTGGAGCAGGAAGGTGACACCGGTTGTCATCAATGTTGGCAAAGAACCAACCTCGAGAGCTTGTTGGAATTGCGCCGCTAAGCAGTCGTGTGAGCATCGAATCCACTTTATCCAAAAGTTGTGTAATCCGTCCGGTCCTGGACTTTTCCAGTTCTGGGCCGTACGGATCGCACAACTAACGTCTTCGGGGCTAATACTAATAGCCCCCATGGATTCGATAGGCTCACACGCACGCTCAACGACGCTCATCCAATCACCCTCCGTGTGTTCGACGGGCACCGACCAGATACTACGCCAGAAGTTATTCATGGTAGTAGCATCCGGACACTGCTCGTCATTCACACGTTGATTGGTTCCTTCCCAACCTCGGTATACCTTCCTTTGGTCACTTTGGAAGAGGCGATTTTGATAATAGCGATCTACACGCGCTCTATAGCGACGAATACGGTTTGCCAATGCATAAACTTTCTGCTTCAGAAAGTCAATGCGTTCCGTGACACAGGTCATGTAGTCCCGGGGACTAATCCCGGTCCCAGCAAAGGCCTGGTTCACGAAACGCATGACTCGGGGGCGATTATTGCCCCCTCTGAAGCAGATCAACTTCGCAATGAGAGTCCTAAACATATTGATGCGACACTCGATTCGTTCTTGCCACGCAGGGATAGCGGGGCGTCGCGGTATTCGGCCAGTATCCGGAAACTTGACGCGAACAACACGACACGCCGCTATAGCCGCGCAGTACAGAATCGAGTTATTATTATTATTATTATTTCTGTTTTTTTTTTTTTTTTTTTCTTAACTCATAACATGCTTTTCTGAATTCTTCAGCATCCTACAGCAAGGCTCTTTTGTTTACATATTGCATGAGATTACACAGTTTATTAATCTAATATAAATTTAACGAATACATCATTATGACACACAAACAAAGTATTATCATTGTCTAATGTAACCTACATTAGACAATGATAATACTTTCCAGCGAGACCAAAACTAGGCGGAAGCCTGTGACTTGGGGCTCTGAGGCAGGATATCCAAGCTTGGTGTTGTGTGCATTGATCAATAATTACCACGTAAATTGCATCAAAATTGACTTGATGATTACCGAGAGATCTTATTTAATTTAAAATTACAAATTCACATCTACTAATAACTATAATTATAACCTGGGAAATCAAAGTAACTAGCAATATATTGTAGGTGGAACGGTATGTGTGTGTGTATGTGTGTGTGCGCGCGTGTGTGTTTGTGTGTGTGTGTGTGTGCGTGTGTGTGTGCGTATGTTTTTGTGTGTGCATGAGTAAGGATTTAACTCATATTTATACTTATATTTTTATATATAATTTTCTGTTTCCTCGTACGAAAGTTGTAGAAGTCAGTTTTTTACAATGTTTTTGCACATAAAGGTGTTACAGTCTTTTATATCGCACACCTTACAAACCTTGTTGTAGGTGTTAACTAAAGCAAATGCTGGACTTCTTCGTGATAAGAGCGATGTAGCTCTAGGTATGGGAAACCGAAATGTTCGTCTTGCTAAGATTTCTATAATATTAGGTCGATTAAGGTAATCTTTGTGAACATTAAGGGTTGCTTTGAGAATGAACAGCTGTCGTACAGTCAGCACATTAAACTCTTTGTACAGTGTTGCGGTCGGAAAATGAAACGGTTTATTTCATGTTACTTTAGGCTCTCTCTATGGTAATGAAAAAACTCTTGCCTGCACTTTCCCACACAGGAATACAATATTGTAAAATCGATTGACATAATGCTAGATAAACGTCACGTATAACATTAACAGTGGCACAATGACGAAGCTTTCTCATAATAAAGATCTGCCAGGCTATTCTGTAAGCTAGTTTACGCATCTCGCAAGCGGAATCCGCGGTGAGTCGTACTAGGATAACAAACACAATAACACATGGATGTTCTCTCTTTATAATAATACTAGCTGTACCCGCGACTTCGACCGTGGAATAGTGTCTTTGGGTAGCATTTTTAATTATTGAGGCTAATTATTTTACAAATAAGACAAATGCGTATCCTACCTACACCGCACCGTACCACGCCACGGTAATCCCTCCTTTTTATCCCTTCTTTAGGGCCTAAATTTTAACTCTGGCAGATTTTTTTTTATATCTTCTAGGCTAGCGTTTGACAACTATCTCACCTGTTGTTAAGTGATGATGCGGATTACGCTGACGATTCCAAAAAGTGGCAGATTTCAAGGATCTTTATGAATTTTGAAATATAAATATAAATTTGACAATTTTCTGTTTCTATTTAAAGTATAACATTCTTATTATGCAATTATTTGGTTGGAAAGGCCCTAGGGTTATAAGCTAAGAAAATCTGCCCCCGGAAGATATTTTATTGATATTTACACGATATGAAGGTACTAATAAAATAGGTATATTTTGAAAGATTGAGATCTCTAACTCAATTGGTTTTTTTTTCTAAAGCAAAAAATGTTAAAAACAGAAAAAAAACATTTTTTTTTCTAAAGCAAAAAATGTTAAAAACAGAAAAAAAACATTTTTTTCAAGACAGACTGCAGCAATTAATCCAAAATAAATATTACATTATTATAGGGAAATATTAAAGGTACGAAATTTTTTTTTGTTATTGAGCCCAAATTATATCATGGTAATAAATTAAATTATCATTTTTTTTTCTATGATCCTATGATGTTATAAAGCTTTAATTTTTTTTATAAAACATATTAGTCTTAAAGATAAATAAATATTTGGATTAATTGCTGCAGTCTTAAAAAAATTTTTTTTCTGTTTTTTACATTTTCTGCTTTAGAAAAAAAAACAATTGAGTTAGAGATCTCAAACTTTCAGAAAATAAATTTTTATTTATATGTCGTATATATATAAATCAAATATCTTCCGAGGGCAGATTTTCTTAGATTATACCCCTAGGCCTAGGCCTTTGTAAAAGTTTGAATAAGAAGGTTAACTTTATTTTTAGGATTCCGTACCTAAAAAGGTAAAAAAATAAACCTTTGTAAGACACTTTCTTGTCCGTCTGTCCGTCTGTCACCACTGATTTTCTCAGGAGCGGGTGGACCTAGCAAGTTGAAATTTATACCAGATACTGAGATCTATAGTTCCTATTAGGTAGGTAAGAATCAAGGTCCTGAGTGAAGACGATAAAAATATATGGGCAAATTTAGATTTTCGCGAAAACTTGTAAGTACCAAAATTTACCTTAATTTTCAACTTTTTTTATTTTTTGGAATTTTTCCTTTACTTGCACTGTAAGACCTTACCTTTAACCAAAATTAACAATTCTAGGTCAACCGGAAGTACCCTATAGGTTTTGGGTCGAAAACTTATAGGGTACTTTCCTTTGACCTAGAATCATGAAATTTGGCAAGAAGCCAGTTCTCATAGCACA
This sequence comes from Cabera pusaria, assembly GCA_954871355.1. Classification (NCBI taxonomy): domain Eukaryota; kingdom Metazoa; phylum Arthropoda; class Insecta; order Lepidoptera; family Geometridae; genus Cabera; species Cabera pusaria. The sequence goes on from OX940907.1 coordinate 7,142,124, forward strand.
AATAAAGGAAAAATTTAAAAAAAAAAAAAATGAAAATCTAAGGGTGTCCCCATACATACATAGTTCACTCCAATCAAGATAGGCCTCTGAGTTATAATGAGCTCTCATACAATTTAGAGGTCTAGCTTAATTGGTACCAACCAACGCTGGTACGGAAGTTTCGGTGGGCGAGTCCAACTCGACTTGGCCGGTATTATTATGCCATATTTTATGCCATAGTTTAATAATATGATGGCAAATTTTATGCATTTGTTGGAGTGGTTGGTGTTTTGGCAAATTTTTTGCCAGTGTCGGGCAGATTCGCAATTTAATATAAAAAAAACTGCCTTTAATATTATTACCAGGCGGAAAAACTACGCGAGTCCCCACAAAGCTCGGCTTTCAGCTAGTATATATACTATGCTATAGACTATAGAAAAACTTTGCCCCGCGGGTACTTTTAAAAATGTAAACAGGCAAATTTAAAGGCCTTTTGCTCATTGTAAGATATTATCTTGTCTATGACAGACAAGAAATGTCTTATAATGTGCATGAGACAAACACGGACGACGGACGACTATAGTCCGGCAATCTCGTGCGCGACCGTCCCGCGGGGTGTCAGACGGTGGCGGGGACGAGGTATCAATTTCAATTTCAATTTATTTATTGCTTAGAATGTAGGTAGATACATAGTTGGTCATAATAAAAAGAGATCCTTACAATCTACTCTCTTTCAGAGTGTGAAACATGTCTGCAACTATTGCTCAGTTTCTTTGTATTTTAAATACTTACTCAAATACTACTTTTAAATACGGTACCCAAGATGTCAGCGGGTAGCGGGTGGTGTAGCGGGGAAGGGAAGCGTGTTTAGCCGTATCACAGATTATATAATAGTTACAACGTAGCCGTGTGCTAGAATGACCGCTACCTCGTCCCCGCCACCGTCTGTCACCCCGCGGGACGGTCGCGCACGAGAGTGCCGGTCTAATAGTATGAGCGTGTCTTATACGACATAAGAAAAAATATCTTGTAATATGTATGGTCTCATATAACAATCAATGCGACTGAATTTCTCATGTCGACACAAGAAAATATATTACTCGTATAATGTGCACAAGACCAAAACTCGTTCATTTCATTTATTTAAATCCGTAGTGGTAGGTAATGTCTGCTGGTCTGCCTGGGGCGGTATCACCACATCGCCAATTAATTCAACCGTGAAATAAGAATGTTTTTCGCTTTGAATAGCAAAGTGTCCAGTGAAATTACAGGGCATGTGTGACCTAACATCTTTATGTCTCGAGGAAACAAGCGCAGTGCTGTGACATAGAAAATTCTGGCCATATAGTGCAAATTATAACACATCAATTACAAACCCAACAAAAACAGAACTAGCCACCCGTTCTTAAGTGATACGCAATGCGGCAGTTGATTTTATTCATTTATATTAATACTAATATACCTAGAATCAAAGAATCAAAACATTTATTCAGTATGTAGGCAGTATTAATATACGCACATATACTCGTACAAGTCAAAATCATAAAATAAATCATAATCAAGTAAACATAGCAAAAGCAGAATTTAACGTTTTCGTAGATGGAAAATTAAAAAGATCTGACATTAAAATAACAATAAAAATATGAGAAGGATAAAACTAAAATATAATAAATATAATAATAATAATGTGTTTATTTCAGGCATCTTAAAATTAGCCCATATTAATACATACCTTAGAGACTAACATATATACAATAAACAAATACAAGTAAATAAGACACGTTAAATGACGTGTCTTATTTACTTCGTGTTCTTATTAACTTTCTTATTCACGATGACGTGTAACGTACGGTCATGGTGTCCGGTATCCGACCTCGAAAGCGTCGAAACTTGACACCCCTCGGCCAGAATTCCTCCGCCATATACGTTCCGAGGGACTTAGCTGGAACCCGCACCTCGAAGGAACCGAAGTCGACGTTGTGACGCGACTCCAGCTTTATCACCCTCAGAGATAACTTTGTCTTCAGTTTCACATATTCCGCCACCTCCTTCTCCGTGATGGTATAATGGACGCGGGATATGTACAGCGGCGTCGTGGGTATCTCCGGTCGTAGAAGATGGGCCGGGCCTGTCGGTGCTGTACCGCACTTGTTCCGGATGGGCGCCTTCTTTTTCTTCTCCACCTTCTTGAAAACGCCATCGTCCCGATTTGCCACCTCTTTTGTAGAAGGGACGGAAGAGGCAGCATTTTGTTTACCTTCATTGGCCGCAGCGACGGCGTAGGACCGTTGAGGTGTAGACGTACCTACTATGTCAGACGGTCCCCGCGCTGGAGCGGAGGTGCGGGCGGCGGGCCGCAGGGCATCGGGCGTCACGGCAGCAGGCGGTGACAAATTCAACGTTTCTGACTCAAAACTGCTGACAGATGCATTTTGAGCAACGCGACGTGTGTTTACAGTATCAATTGGCGATGACCTACATACTGATATAGCGTTGCGTAACAACAGTACTTCAGCACGTAGTTCACTGATGGTGGTTTCCGACGTTGATAACTTGTTTACCACTTCAGCCAGACTTGTCTTCAGGAATGTGATATCCTTCAGGAGCCTGGTGCATTCGATGTGTTCGTATGAAACAGGAGGGATGCGGTCCAGCTGCTTCGCCACGAATGTCGGAACGTCATCAGGGTCAGTTTCCTTCAGCAGGTTGATGTCCTGCACGCTTTTCTCGCCTTCGTCTCTCCGGCGGGATGGCATCGCGTCCAGTTTGCCAACATTCTGGAATAGTAGGGTCTTACTCTTGCAGATTTCCTCCTCCTTGAAGCTCGACTTGCAGATATGTATGATGGTAGGTTCATCAAATGAGTCGATGGCGTATTGGATAAACGCCAAAAGTTCATTAGCTATGAGTTGCTGAGAGCTCATAGCGTAATGCATGCAGCGGCTGTCGCCGTGCCACTCGCGAATAAAAAATTCTCAACTGTGCAATGTGACACGACTGTTTCCAATCGCGTCGCGCACTGCAATGTGACAAACAACTATACAATAGCCAGTATGAGACAGCGAGACGGACAACATTTTTTTTATCCTTCTCGCTTATGCAACTTTATTGTTTGCCTCCAGGGGTGGAAGTCTCTACATTGATAGCGATGCGTCTTGTCATCGCAAACGTCTGCTAGAATGAGATGCAGATAACAACTATCTAGCTGCATCGCATCGCTATCAATGTAGAGACTTCCACCAGGCCTCCCTCATTCTCCCAGTTTAGGTATAAAGCGCAGTAGCTATCTACTGCGCTTTATACCTAAACTTTCGACAACGCCGGCGGTACTATCTGCCAGTCGGTTGTCACTGCTGACGCGCGCGCAACGTATATTATTATTAAAATGATGGGATAACTGCGCATTCGTATTCTATATTTTAATAATATTAAATATAATTTTAATTAGTATAAGAAAACAAACAAAAATTAATATAATTTTAATAAGAAACGATTTAAGTTTTTCACAGTCATTTTGCGGATTTAACAAAAAACAAGCATAATATTTTTCATTTATTTATGCTAACGATATAAAATGACAAGACGGCGTATAATTCAATTTCTCGACTTTAAATTCGACTCTCAGTTAGGAATTTTGATGTTATTTTGTGAGGTAAATAAAAATAATTCGTAAACTTTTTTTTTATTTCATTGAGTCAAACCCTTTACTGTATAATTGCGCGCTTAACAAAGTAATAACAACGCTAGGTCTAGCGCTTTTAACACATTTTTGCTTGTATTTTCTGAAAAAAACGTTGGTATTATGTTTTTGTAGGGGAGTGAAATATCTGTTACGCAGTAACTATTATATAGTCTGTGCTTCCACCCCTGATCTGCCTCTAGCTCTAGCGGCTCCCATTGGCTTTCACTCGGTGTCATGTATAACGCGACCAAATTACGTTGTTAATTTTATCTTATAGCTTGCATATGTATCAACTGTTCGTCATTCGAATTATATCACTATAGCTATTTCATCGTATACGCTAAAGTCTTCTTCATTTAATTTTTCCTGCATGAACTTTTCGAATTATAATTAAGATTGTTTAAAAACTCAAATAAATTATTTTTCAAAAAAATAAAACCGACCTCATAACCACAAACAGGCACTCAAAAGTGAAAAATAAATTACTTAATATAATTATTATAAGCGCTACCCACTTATCTATTTGAAGTCGGTGCCAGCCAATTCTATTGGATAATAGATAGATACTATGTATGTAGTAGCACCGATATAATTAATTTTACCCTTTTTGTGCAAAACAAGTTTTAATTAAATTACATGCATCTATAAAATTTCGTGTCTGGGCTACACTGATATGATTATACACTGACGGATATATACTTTGTGAAAATTTCAAGTATGTACCTATTACGGTTAAGAAGATACAGATCTGTAAAGTGCACACATATAGACACACGGACGGACGGACGGACGAATGGACAACAAAGTCTTAGAAAGGGTTCATTTGGTTCCCTTTGGGTTTGGAACCAAAAAAAAATAATTTAAATGCCGCGATAGTGACAATATTCAATACAATACAATACAATACAAAAACTCTTTATTGATTACCATTAAAACAAATTGTACAAAAACAAAACAACAAAACAAAATATGGCAACACAATCGGCGGTCTTATCACTTGAAGCAATTTCTTCCAGACAACCTTGACAGACAAAAAACAAATATTCACTAGTCATAATGATGTCATCAAGGTATCAAAGGACAATGGCCAAAATGGCCCTGTGCAATAAAAGCATCTGACACACACGATAATTAATTGTTTATTAATACGCTTTTATTAGCTTCAGACGTATTTATGTTTGTATGTTAGTATGTAACGGAATCTTTGAACATGATTTTAACCCCCTTCAAAACGTCGGATTAACTCGAAATTTGGCATACTTATTAGGGACCGATGACAATAAATAAATTAAAAAAAAAAATCGAATAAAAAATTAAAAATAAATAATAGTTTAAAAAAACTAAAAAAAATACGCTTTTATAGAAAATCCAACTAAAAAATAAAAAATAAATTTTAATAAATTTGAATTATAAATAGTGTAATAAAAAATGGTTATATTGTAAAAAAAAGCGTTGGGTGCTTTTCAGGATATTATCAAAATAACCCTTCTAGTCATATCTGTTCATAAAATATTTGGAACTATTGATACCATGCACCCCACGCTTTTTAGGGTTCCGAATCCAAAGGGTACCAACGGAACCCTATTACTGAGACTCCGCTGTCCGTCTGTCTGTCTGTCTGTCTGTCTGTCTGTCTGTCTGTCCGTCTGTCACCAGGCTGTATCTCATGAACCGTGATAGTTAGACGGTTGAAATTTTCACAGATGATGTATTTCTGTTGCCGCTATAACAACAAATACTAAGATTAGAACAAAGTTAAAAATTAAAGAAGAGTTTAAAAAAAGTTTTTTACGATAGCGCAGCGCCACCTATCTAGTTGCTAAGATGGCGCTATCGTCTTCACCTTGATCTGAATCTCGGAAGCGGTTCCCAACGATTAAATAAAATTTAGTATACCTACAGGGGATTTCGGGGGCGATAAATCGATCTAGCTAGGAGTCATTTTCAGAAAATGTTGTTTTTTTCGTGTTTTCAATAATCAACTTTATTGATAATCAACTTAAAATATACTCTTCCCGACATCTATTGGCGAGTAGAAGTACTGTATCAGTAAAGCAGTTAGTTTCTCTCAATTAAAAAAAATAGTATTATTATTCGTCAATAGATGTCGGGAAGAGTCATATTTGTCTGTTTTAGTGGCAAAAAATAACGAGCAAAGCTCGGTCAACCAGATGTTTAATAATATTAATTACTACAATTACTATTACCACTATTATTACTATTACTACTATATAATACTGTTCTACCTTTGTGTTAACGTTTACTTAGTTGGTGTTAGAAGTTCGTTAGAAATTCGACAGATGGCGTTCGGAACCCTCCGTGTGCGGGACAAAGTCTGATTCGCACTTGGCCAGTTTTATATTATTTTTTTACAATAAAATCATTGTTTCTTACACTATTTTTAATTCAAATTTATTAAAATTTATTTTCTATTTTTTAGTTGGATTTTCTATAAAAGCGTATTTTTTTAGTTTTTTTTAACTATTATTTATTTTATTACAATAATTGCAAATACTTTTATAACACGGACTAGTTGTATTCCAAAATGAATACTAAAAAGTATTATTTGCGATTATTAACATTAATTGCCCCCATAGATAAGAGTTGGCACTTCCCTACATTGTTGATACCCGAATTATGAAAGCACTGTGTAGCCAACCTAACATCGGTAAGTATTATTTACCTAGTAACTATTATATAACCTGTGGCATTATGCTTATAATTTTTTTTGCAGTGTTGGTTGGTACAAAGTACGTTCATAATTCTGAGTTATTTAATTATGTATGCAGTGTCGCGGGACTGATATGGCCGCCATCTTCGGCAAACGTCATGTCATCTTAAAAATATTAACTAACTTTGCACCTTTACTAGACTTTGCCCGGTAGAACATTCCTGTGAAGACAAATTAATTCTCCCCACCTTTGTTTCTATGTCGCTCACAGTTACCGTAAGAATATCTGTCAAAAACCAAAATCAACGTGAAGAAAGATGTAAAAACATTATTTAAGGTCATATTTTTTAGTATTCAAAAGTATATGCAATAGCAACCTCCATTGTGTATAATCTTCTTGGGACTCTTCTTCTAAAACCAGTACATTCTCCTATGTTTGAGATATTTATCTCCATATCTTTGGGATACTAATCACAATAACATACACAACAACAACACTCGAAAAAAAAAACAACATGCAGACGAATTGAGAACCTCTTTCTTTTTGGAAGTCGGTTGAAAAAAAAAACAAAAGTAATGAACCATTCAGCTGTCATCAAATCGTTGACGTCAGACTATTAAAAATTATTAAAGTAGGGTTGCCAACCATACACGTAACTGTGTGTTTACAGTAGACTAGCTGTGCCTTGCGGTTTCACCCGCGAAGGCATCATTCTCGAAGGAATATCGGGATAAAAAGTGTCCTATGTGTTATTCCAGAGACTATCCTATCTACATTTGTAGTGGTAGGACTTCTGCTAGTCCGCCTGGTACCACCACTTTGCCAATTAATTTTCAGCCGTGAAATAGGAATGTTTTTCGGTTGAAATGGCAAGGTATCCAGTGAAATAACAGGGCATGTGTGACTCAACATCTTTATGTCTCAAGGTAACAGTCGCAGTGCAGTGACATGCAAAATTCTGGCAGTCCAGAATGTTGCATGCCGCTGTATCTGTTATAGGTAGACGTCATCGCTTTCCATCAGGCGATCGTCGTGCTTGTCCTGTTACCTTTTACATAGTTTAGTAGTTTTAGCGTGGAGAAGTTACGAACATACACATAAAGTTTCCCCTTGATAAATATTAGTAGGAAATGGGATAGTAGGATAATACAAAGCGCAATTGGAGAGGTCTATGTCCAGCATGCTGATGATGATCATGATGCATACAGAGCTGGCCACCAGTATTTTAATATATTTCAATGCAGGCAAAGCTGCAGGACGCAACAAAAATATATAAAAATTTGCTTCTGTTTCAGGAGGCATCTGACGCTCCTACATCTGAGTCTGATCATTTACATCGAAGCCAGCCCACAAAGGCCAAGCATAGACTATTACCATGATCCAGGACTGTAAATCACTTTTTAATTATAACTTTATATCATTAATTCTTGTAATATATATTAATATACATCTATAGTAATACTTATCTATTATATCATATCTATCATTAATTGCAGATATTATCTTTTACGTTATTATATAATTCCGAAATATTTACTTTCATTGAATCGAAATAGTAGTTAATGCTGTACAATTAGGGTTATTAAGACACGAGTGTGTGTTTAAATGTAGCTTAAACACCGTGTGCTTTAATAGTAATGTGCTGTTTAATACAGTACTTTATCTACACTCATACAATACCCATTTAAATAATAAACCAAAGTTAGTAAAAAAGAAACCAACGTAACAATGGCTCTGTTATGAAGTAACCAAGACAGAAGTTCAGACTTCAGACAGAAGTACAGATAGCTAGGGCGCATGCGCGGTTGAACTTAGTTGGTCTGACTCATGACAGTCATGACCAACCAGAGTCAACCGCGCACTGGACTGGAAACATCGTGGCATCAACATCAACGGCAAGTACATCTCGCACTTACGATTTGCAGATGACATCGTCATTATGGTAGAGACGCTGCAGGATCTACAGCAAATGTTAAATGGCCTAGCTGAATCGCATCGGTCTCCAGATGAATTTGGATAAAACCAAAGTCATGTACAACTAGCACGCTGTTCCGGAACTGATTGCCGTAAACGGAATCCCACTCGACGTTTTCACGTAGTATGTTTACTTAGGGCAGACGCTCCAACTAGGCAAACACAACTTCGAGGAGGAAATCCAGAGAAGAATTCAGCTGGGGTTTGGCTTCCAGGACGTCTCGAGTCTCGAAGTCCCGGGACTTTTCGTAATTTTAGTTGTCTCGAGTCCAGGGACTTACGCGTCGAGACTCGAGACGAGACAAGATTGTCGAAATTGTGTATTAATCATTTTTATTTTCAAATAATTGAAAGAGACTAATCACTAATCACTAAATCTACTACGTAACTACTGAGTACACAACACAATAAATGCGTTTGCCGCGCCGCCATCACGCTGCCATATTGATTGTTCAGTGACGTTTGTTGGATTATAATTCTGTCTGTGTCAGTTGAATCAGACAGTCGACAATTTCATTTATGATGTACGTGTGGTGTGGTGTTTCTTTTGAGGGCCCAGTGGTGTAGTGGGAAAATTATCGGCTATGATGCCAGAGGTACCGAGTTCCCCGCCGTGCACCAATGAATTATTCTATCGAAAAATGTACGTGCGCGTTTTACAGTGGCCTTCCAGTAAAGAAAAAAAATCGTTAAAAAACCTCCAACCCCCGCATGGTGGTAGAGCACTATCTAGTGTCCGCTTGGTCAACTACCACCCTCAAGTTAGAAAATCTGCGGTCATCATCATCATCATCAGCCTGTGTCAGTCCACTGCTGGACGTAGGCCTCTCACAAGATGCGCCAATGAGCCCGATCATCGGCTCTTCTCTTCCAGTCACTGCCCACCGCTTTGCGTATGTCGTCGCTTCATCTGGTCAGAGGACGTCCTACGCTACGTTTGCCGATTCGTGGTCTCCACTCAAGGACAAGTCTACTCAACAATTATCAGTCCTACGGCAGATATGACCAGCCCACTGCCACTTCAGCTTGCTAATCCGTTGAGCTATGTCGAAAAATTTAATTCTCTGGCGAATCACTTCGTTCCGGATTCTATCCCGCAGAGAAATACCGAGCATAGCTCTCTCCATAGTTCGCTGAGCGATTTTAAACTGGTGGACCAGTCGAACTGTGAGTGTCCACGTCTCGGCTCCGTTTGTCATTACAGGTAGGATGTAGTGGTTAAAGACTTTTGTCTTTAGACACTGCGGTATAGGCGACGAGAAGACTCGACGGAGTTTTCCGAATGCTGCCCAGCCCAGCTGAATTCTTCTATGGATTTCCTTCTCGAAGTTGTGCTTGCATAGTTGGAGCGTTTGCCCTATGTTAACATACTTAGTGACAACTTCGAGTGGGATTTCATCTACGGCAATCGGTTCCGGAACAACGTGCTCGTTGTACATGACTTTGGTTTTATCCAAATTCATCCAGAGACCGATGTGACAAGAAGAGTCAGCAAGGCCATTTAGCATCCTTTGTAGGTCCTGCAGCGTCTCTACCATAATGACGATGTCATCTGCGAATCGTAAGTGAGAGATGTACTTGCCGTTGATGTTAATGCCACAATATTTCGAGTCCAGCGTCTTAAACATATCTTCCAAGGCGTCAGTGAACAGTTTCGGTCTCACTCCTCGACGCAGATGGACATGTTTAGTTCGCTGGTTCTGTACTTGTACAGTCATCGTTGCGGCATTATACAGACATCTCATTACTTCTATATAACGCCAGTCGACTTGGCAACGCTGCTAGGACTCGAGAATAGACCAGGTTTGGATTGAGTCAAAGGCCTTCTCATAGTCCACAAATGCTAAGCACAGGGGCCGATTGAACATCTAATGTGTTCTGGCTGCTATCCTTGAGTGCTAGTTCACATTTTAGGCCTAGCATGCTTACCATCTTCAACCGCATCATCGCTTTCCAACAGGTGAGTGGGCAAACGCTAGCCTATATGATATTTAAAAAAAACGGCGCTTTCGCGTAAATTCGACGAAGTCCTGGGAATTACCGGGACTTTGATGGTAGGCTGTCTCGTGTCCCGGGACTTTGAAATCGTCGGGAATTCCCAAACCCTAGCTGGGTATCATTAAAAAAACTCCGTCGAGTCTTCTCAACGCCTATACGGTCGTTTAGTACACTTTTTTACATCATCATTTACCAACAGGTGAGATAGTGGTCAAACGCTAGCCTATATGAAATAAAAAAAAACTTTGGATGGACCTTGGAGTTTTTAGTTAGATTTTTATCAATGATTATGGGGGATTGCGCTAGGGCGCATGATCGGTTGAATGTAGTTGGCATAGACGTAATATAAAATGACTGCGCAAAACGGCCCTGAAGAGACCGACCTATAACGGAGTTTGTCCCTTTCTTTTGGATGGACGACTTATATATATACTATACATATAGTATAGAACATATATAGCACTAGCAGGTCCTTAGACATGGACACACTCCCACCCGGGTGCCTTTCGATTGAGCCGTTTTGTTCTACAAAGCAATTAAAACCTTATTGTTAGAGCATACGGATTAAATTGAATTTGTCAAAACATCTGCAGTGCACCATCCTTTTATATTACGTCTATGCTAGTTGGTAATGAGTGTCATGAGTCAGAACCATTGACCTACATATGAGGACTGAAAATATCTTATTTAATTTATTTAATTCGAAAATGGGTATCACTTGAGCGTGATTCTTCGAAATTTCATTCTTTGGCTGATTCATATGGCCAAAATGTATTTACACTTTCAGCTCTGTAACACACGTTCATATGAAAAAAGGTATACCAAATAACAAATATTTGAATGAGGGACTCTTTTTTATAAAGTAGTTTTCAAGATATCCGCGTTCAAATATTTTGTGCCCAAATAAATCAGATTTTGTAACAGATAAATCAGAAACAGAAATAAAAATGAAAAATTTTATGTAGGTCGGCTCTATATTAAGAAAACATTTATATTTTTAAAACAACAATAATCTGTTTTTAACTGACTTCACAAAAAAGGAGGAGATTTTCTATTCGCCCGTATTTTTTTATGTTTGTTACCTCAGAACTCCGCTATTTCTTAACTGATTTTAAAAGTTTTTGTTTTGTTTGACAGAGAGTGTTTTCCGTTTGTATATTTTGTAATATTTTTAAGATCTGACAAATATCTCCAGAGATATGGAGATAAACACTTTAAAGTTAGCGGTGATGTGGAAACAACGCGCCTTTTTGAGCACATCTCCAACGGGATGGATTGTGTTCTTGAACAGTATCCCACCGCAGAAGTGGTAACCCTCGGAGATTTTAACAGACACCATGCTGAATGGCTTGGCTCTCAATCTACCGACAATGCGGGAAGAGCCGCTCATGAGCTTGCTTTGACCTACGGTCTCTCTCAAATGGTAACCGGTCCAACAAGAGTACCAGATATAGTCATGTACCATCTTTGTTGGATCTCATGCTGACCACGCACTCAGATTGGTACCAGGTTGAGATTGATGCACCAGTTGGTTCATCTGATCACTGCTTGGTCCGGTTTTCTGTGCCATTGTTACGACCAGAACCATATTTTCCTCCTGGAAAACGTCGGGTCTGGCATTATCGGTTAGCTGATTGGGATGGCCTTCGTGAATTTTTTGCGTCATATCCTTGGGCGGAGCTCTGTTTCACGTCGGAAAATCTGCAAAGATTGACCTGCGCTGACTCTGTCACTGATGTCGTGTTGCAGGGGATGGAGTGTTTCATTCCAAATTCTGAGATACGCATCGGTGGCAAAAGTCATCCATGGTTTAATAAATCTTGTTCTGTGGCATCTAATCTTAAATCAGCTGCCTTCAGAGCTTGGGTTAATGCGCGAAACTGTAAGGATCCAAAAACAGCTGACTATAAAAAAACACTTAAAGGACCGCAAATAAAGCGATTGCCAAAGCAAAATTTGACCATATAGGCCGTATTGGGGACCAGTTGGCGCAACATCCGACCGGAAGCCGGGCATTTTAGTCGCTGGCAAAAGCTGCCGAAGGCAATTTCTGCCAGTCTACACTGCCATCTCTACGAAAGCCGGACAATTCTTTAGCCCATAGTGCGAAAAAGAAAGCCGATCTCTTAGGTACTCTCTTCGCCTCAAACTCAACTCTTGACAACGGAGACGCAATTCCTCCTGTGTTGCCTTGTTGCTCAAGCTCGATGCCGGAAGTGCGCATCTCTCAAAAGGCAGTACGCAGAGAATTATGGTCTCTTGATGTTCATAAGTCAAGTGGGCCAGATGGTATCCTGGCAATCGTGCTGAAAGTATGTGCTCCGGAGTTAACGCCAGTTTTAACACGCTTGTTCTCGCTTTCCTACAGCACTGGTACAGTACCCTCTTCCTGGAAAGTTGCCAATGTCCACCCAATATCCGAAAACGGTGACCGCACCGATTCGTCAAATTATAGGCCAATAGCGTTCACCTCTCTGCTTTCCAAAGTGATGGAGCGAGTTATTGATACTCAGCTTCTTAGATACCTAGAGGATCAACAGCTGATCAGTGACCGCCAGTATGGCTTTTGTCATAGACAATCAGCTGGTGATATTTTAGTTTATCTAACACACCGCTGGGCAGAGGCAATTGAAATTAGAGGGGAGGCCCTTGCTGTGAGCCTTGATATAGCCAAAAAAAAAATTTGTTGTATGGTCGAAAAATAAGAGCTGTTGTTAATGGTGCTTATTCCGAGACCATGTCGATTAATGCTGGAGTTCCACATGGCTCTGTGCTATCTCCTACGCTGTTCATCTTGCATATTAATGATTTATTGCAAATAAACAATATTCATTGCTATGCGGATGATAGCACGGGAGATGCAAGATATACAGGCCGTGCAAATGTCCCTTTAGTAGAGGTCCTGGAAAGCAGAAACTTACTTGTGTCTGAAGTGGATCGATCGCTGATACAGGTTTCAGATTGGGGTACACGAAATCTTGTACAGTTCAACCCAACAAAAACACAAACATGCGTGTTTACGGCAAAGAAAACTCCGTTTTTAGTTGTTCCTCAATTTCAGAACATTCCCCTAACCTTATCGGGAAGTGTAGGAATCTTAGGTGTGGACATTTCCAGCGAAGTCCAGTTTCGGAGTCATTTGGAATGCAAAGCAAGTATAACTGCTAAAAAGCTTGGTGTTCTAAACAAAGCCAAGCGGTACTTCACGCCAAACCAACGGCTTCTACTCTATAAAGCCCAAATTCGGCCGCATATGGAGTACTGCTCTCATCTCTGGAGTGGGGCTCCGAAGTACCAGCTGCAACCATTTGACTCCCTACAGCGAAGAGCCGTTAGACTTGTTGACAGTCCTGTACTTACTGACAAGTTAGAGCCGCTAGCGTTACGCCGAGATATTGGCTCACTTAGCCTCTTCTACCGATATTATAACGGGGAATGTTCTGATGAAATCTTTAACCTCATCCCGCCATCTCGCATTTATCATCGTTCTTCTCGACACCGCGAGAGAGCTCATCCACATATTGTTGACACGTGGACATCGCATACGGTACGTTTTATGCGGTCGTTTCTTCCGCGGACTTGCAAAATGTGGAACGATCTACCACCAGAGTTTTTTCCGCTACGGTACAACATGCAGCGATTTAAGAGAGGGGTAAAAAGAGTCCTCTATGCAAAAGGTAGGCAAAGCACGTGCAATACTACTTGTGTTGCAGGTGTTTATTCAAGTTATTATTTCGATCAGCTAGGCTATTCTGTAAGATATTTCGACAGCGGAATCCGCGGTGAGATTCGAATTTCGTACCACGAAATTCAATCGTATCACGTTCGTAATACGGTTGAATTTCGTAATACGAAATTCAAATCTCACCGCGGATTCCGCTGTCGACATAGCTTACAGAATAACCTAGCAGGTGGGCCGCTTGCTTGTTTGTCAATTTTGACATAAAAAAAATTTAGTACTGAAAATGACTAGCGCGGCATTTGAAGTCAGTTTATTTCGTTTTTTAAAAGAACTTCAATTATTATAATAATCATATCAGAAATCATACATTTTACGGAAAAGTCTGGCGAATTCCACAATAATTAGTGTAAATCATTTTTAAACTACGGTATAATAATTATTGTATTGAGAAAGCGTAAATATTAACTAATATTATGAATGCGAAGGTTTATACTCCTGTGATATTTTTTAAATTTATTCGAGAGGTATATATAGAGAGTATAGCAAAGTTAATATATATTAAAGCTAGAAATGATTTATCCCGCGTTAAAAACTTGTTTCATTAATTCAAAACTTTTTTTCGTAAAAACCTATCAAAAGACGTTTTCAAGTTATGGCGTGAACAAGGAATATAGGGAAAATTTTTATAATACTCTAAATACCATATTGATTTCAGACTTTGTTACTCCATTTCACCCTCTTAGAAGTGGAATTTCGAAAAAGACTGAAACACGTATTTACTTATTCATTTACAGAAAGAAGTACTTGTGTGGAGTTTCGAATAAAAAAGACTATCTAATCTTATTTCTCTATGCAAACATTGAACACCCGTTTCATCCATTTAGGGGGTGAATTTTGGAAAATCCTTTCTTAGCGGATCTCACGTCATAATAACTATTTTCATACCACACTTCAGTGCAATCCGTTAAGTGGTTTGAGCTGTGTGTTGATGGATCACTCGGCTAGTAACGTCTGTCTGCCTTTTAAATTATTATTTTTATTAACAGATTTTTAACTAGAACTACTGATTTGTACACGGCCATAAATTGGAAAAATAAAATTATGCATCAAAATCGCTTTCGTGCTGTAGATGAAAACACAAATTTATTTTATAATTCATATCTTAATAAGACAATTTCCGTCAACTGCTAGACATAGGCCTCTCCAATGGTACGCCACTGAGCTCGATCTTCAGTTATTCGTTTCTAACCGCTGCCAGCCAGCTTGCGTATATCATCGCTCCATCTAGTTGGAGGGTGTCCTACACTACGTTTACCGAGCCGTGGTCTCCACTCTAGAACAAGTCTACCCCCGCGGTTATCGGTTCTACGACAGATGTGACCAGCCCACTGCCATTTTATCTTAAAAATCATTTGAGCTATGTCGATAACTTTGGTTCTCTGACGGATGACTTCGTTTCGAATTCGATCCTTCAGAGAAACACCGAGTATAGCCCTGTTCATAGTTCGCTGAGCGACTTTGAACTGGTGAACTAGTCGCACCGTCAGTGTCCACGTCTCAGTTTCGTAAGTAATAACTGGTAGGACACACTCGTTAAAAATTTTCATCTTCAGGCTTTGTGGTATGGGCGATGAAAAATTGAATCATTGATGAAGAAATGAGCTTTCTTCTTGAAGTTGTTTTTACCCAATTGCAAGGTTTGCCCAAGGTTAACGTATTCGTTAACAACTCCGAGAGGAACTCCATTTAGGGCAATCGGTACCGAAATAACATGTTCGTTGAACATGATCTTGGTTATATCTACGTTCATCCGGAGACCGATGTGTGCAGAAGAATCAGCAAGGGTGGTCAGCATGTATTGCAAGTCCTGCACGGTTTCAGCCATGATGACGATATCGTCCGCAAATCTCTAGTGTGTCTTTCCAATTCAGCGTTTGGAACATATCCTCTAGAGCGTTTGTGAACAATTTGGGGGAAAGAACGTCCCCTTGTCTCACTCTTCGATGTAAGCAGATATGTTCAGTCTGCTGATTTTGTACTTGGAAGGTCATAGTCGCAGCGTCCTATAGATCTCTGAAAATTTGCACGTATCGCCAATCAACTTGGCACCGTTGCAGTGACTCCAGAACAGACCAGGTTTCAATGGAGTCAAAGGTTTTCTCATAGTCCACAAATGCTAAACACATGGGCTGGTTATACTCTTCGGTCTTCTGTATAACCTGTCGCACAATGTGAATGTGGTCTATGGTGCCGTATCCTCCTCGAAACCCAGTCTGCTTGGGGGGCTGACATTTGTCAAACTTACGCGCGAGACGATCTGTGATGACTCTCGAAAACAGCTTATAGACATGGCTTAAGAGCGAGTTAGGTCAATAGTTCTTCAAAAGGGTTTTGTCTCCTTTTTTGAAAAACATAACAACGACACTCTTACTCCGCTTCTACGGAGTTCTACCCCCGAAAAAAGAACGGAAATAAAAATACGCTCAAGCTGTAGTAGCGTAGGAGTTCCGCCAGCGTTTAAGAGCTCTGTTGTTATTCCATCCTCTCCAAGGGCTTTTCCGTTTTTAAGCTATCTGAGAGCCATCACAATTTCATCTCGGCTGATTTCTGGCAAATTTTTGGTAAATTGGCGGGTTAGAATGGCTCTAGAATCCTCAGAATCGGGTTGGGGAAGGGACACTTGTGAGGTGTTTAATTGGCTGTAAAAGTCTTTTACTTCCCTAAGAATCTTGGAAGCAAAGACAGTCCCCCTAGAAGTGGTCAACTTCGTCGGATGGCTTCGGACAAAGACTTTTGACCCCCGGTTTTGCTCGATTGCTTTTTTAATTGATCGTGTGTTGGAGCTCCGGAGTTCACGTCGTACAGTCTAAAAATCTTTTTGTTTAGGGACCGTTGATCTGACGAAGTGACTAGGGTTTTCACGTCACTTCTGCATCAGCTGCAGAAAATCTTCTGATAGCTTAGACTTCTTGCCGACACCTCGCGTCTCACATATTTCTGTCCCCTCCTCCCTGAGGATGCTTACCACATGGTCGAGATCCTGGTGAGCGTCAAAGTCTTTTGTGATTTCCAGTGCAGTAAATCGGTTCTCCAGTTTCAGCTGTAACGTTTCGGACCCAACCGCAGATTGTAGTATATTTGGTCGAAGCGTGGACTACATTAGACGAGTACGTTCAAACTTGCAGTTGATATCTAGCGAGCCTCCGACTAGTTGGTGATCACTGCCAGTTTTAAACCTAGTGATCACTGAGACATCTCTAAATATGCGCTTTTTTCCGACATAATGAAGTCGATCTAGTTGTTAGTAATATCGTCGGGGCTTTGCTACTTCCACTTCTGCTGAGGGTATTTCTGAAAGAAGGAAATCATAAAGAAAAGCCCCTCTTTTATTAGGAAATTTACAAGCATGCCCTTTACGATATCTGCTTCCCAACTAACAATTCGCCGCTTACTTGTACTCCCACTTAAGCGTTGATATCTCCCATGACAACGTTAAAGTTGGCCTTTTGGGTGGTGTGCAAGGCCTTGGAAAGCCTTTGTACATTTCCTCCACTTCATCGTCCGAGTGTGCGAAGTCGGTGCCTTGGTTAGGAATAGCGGGGCAACTGGGAACTGGGGGCCGTTTTATAGTTGTGCGTGCCATATAGGTTTTGCCCAAATAATCACCACGCGCTGGGTAGTCAGGTTGGGCGATCGTAGCTTCTCGCAACGGTGACACTGCTGCCCGTCACCGGCCTGTGGTATTTAGCTACGTCATTATATGAAATGGCTATACCGCCATTTGTCGGTCGCCAGAGCCTCGTTCTTTGGTCAGCAGGATGCACCACGGGCAGTTGAGGTTGGCTGGGAGCACTTAGATGGTATGTGTTCTTCCTTACATCCCAATTATGATCCCATCCCATGATTCATATAGGGTTTGGACAACATGAATCAGGCACAGATGCATCAGGATTTAGCCAATTCATGCATAACTCATCATACATACAGACTTCAGTGATTACATTTTTCTACACGAATCTTTAACCCAAAACCATCATACGAAACTCAAATGAAAGTTTTAAAACAATAAAAATAATTTTATAAAGTAGGCATTGTAATCAGTATGTCACAGGTGACATACTGATACTTGGTTCAGGAACCAAGCACAGATTAATCAGACATTTACCTGCGTAACACCGGGTTCTAAGCCAACCAGGGGGTACATTGGTCTTCTAGCTCGTTCGTTGCATGACTGGCTTTCCCCCGCTAGTGAAACCAGACTCTCATTATTAATACCTGACCAAGTATGGTTAAGAGCAGCTTACGCCACATTAATCAGTATCATACGCCGGACACTTCTTATTTATTTATTTATAAACACACTAGCATAGTAATAACTAAAACACATTTTTTTTCGAATAGGACAGTTCATTACCTTTCGATTAAATTTTTATTAATATTGAAGTATTAAAGGCTAAATGCGACATCGACCATTTTGTTCCGGAAAATGGCAAACGGACGCGCTATATGAATCAGGAGAACAGACTTCAAATATTTTTATTTTGTACTAAAACAGCGAATATTCAAAAATATAACTTGACCCAGTTAGGGATAACGCTAAACTGTTCAAAAAAAAGTTAACACACCGTTTTGTTAGTTGGTTACAGAGATATACCCTCAGACATCGAATATTTTGTTTCTGAAGAATCACCCTTGACCACTATCTCACCTGATGTTAAGTGACGATGCGGTCGATGATGTAGCGCGCTTACCCCAAAAGATACCTATTCACTCGCGACTTGAAGACCCCTATGTTGTATCTAATAGGGAACACAGACTCGAAAAAATTACCTACGAAAAGGGCTATCATGGCGCATCCATGTATTTCCTACTTCGATAGTCAGAGCCCACTAGATTCCACCGCGCATGCGCCCTATCCGACACGGAGTAACCAAGTCTGAACTTCTGACTTGGTTACTCCCTAGGATGAGGGATTGTAATCCATCATCCTAGGTTACTCCATTACGAAGCCATTATTGTGTTTGTTTCGTTTATGCTAACTTTGTTTAATTTTATTATTAAATTAGTATTGCACGAGTGAAGATAAAATAGTGTTTGAAACTGCACATAACTAGGTGTTAATACACTCGTGTGATACTATTAAAAACCTCGCCTACGAGTATAACTCCGTTTGAAACACCCGCTCGTCTTTTTATCCGACTTCATAGAAAAAAGGAGGAGGTTGTCAATTCGACTGTTTTTTTAAAATGTTTGTTACCTCAGAATTCCGTCAAATCTTCACCAATTTCAAAAATTCTTTTTACGTTTGAGAGAGTATGCCTTTCGGTTGGTTCCATTAAAATTTCATCAAGGTATGCCAATTATCGCTGGAGATATAGAGATAAACATCTCAAACACACTACATACCTTGACGACATATGCATTTGTATACATTGATGACATGATACTACTGTCTATTTTGACTATCACGGCATGTGAAGTCGGTTTTTTTTTCGTTTTATACGATCATAAATTATTGCTATTTTGATTTTATATTTGAATAGGCAACTCTTATTGCATGAGTATAAATAAAGTGGTTTATGAAAATGCTCATAACTTGGTATTAAAACATTTTTGTTTAAATACCCCTTATTACGCAAAAGTTATAACGAAGCAGTTAAAAAGTAGGTATCCTGTAACCTAACCCAAAGAGTACTGAATCACTCTACTGCGTTATAAGAGTTGGCACTTCCCTACATTGTTGATACCCGAATTATGAACGTACTGTGTAGCCAACCTATCAACGGAAAGTATTATCTACGTAGTAACTATTACATAATCTGTGGTATTGTGCTTATAAATTTAATAGAAACTTTTTTTGCAGTGTTGGTTGGTACAAAGCACGTCCATAATTCTGACTTCTGAGTTATTTAATTATGTATGCAGTGTCACGGGACTGGCCTTACCCATAATACTGGCTATACAAAGGCAGGGTTTCAGCTAAATCGGTTTAGCCGTTTGACCATGAAGAAATCCCAAACAAACATACAAACTGACTTTCGCATTTATAATAGTACCATCAGAGACGTTGCGCACATCTTAGCCCCGACATTAACCGAAACGTTTAATAGATGCCTAAAAAGAGGTTGCTATCCACTATCATTAAAGAAAGTCAAAATAGTGCCTATCTTTAAGGGAAAAGGCGAAAAACAATCAATTCAAAATTATAGGCCTATATCGATTGTGCCAGCGTTAGCCAAGATAACGGAAGTCGGCATTAATCACCGCCTGTTAAAATTTTTCACCGCTTGTAACATATTCACCGACAGACAGTACGCTTACCGGCCCGGTAGATCCACTACTGCCCTGGTGCGTTAGGTCATCTGGAAGGTGCTACAAGCGCGGGAAAACAAACATCAGGTCGCACTCATATGCTGCGACCTCTCGCGCGCGTTCGACACAGCAGATCGTAGTCTGTTGAATAAGAAACTCGAACATTACGGCGTGAGAGGACCAGCCGCTAACCTGCTAGGCTATTCTGTAAGCTATCTCGACAGCGGAATCCGCGGTGAGATTTGAATTTCGTATTACGAAATTCAACCGTATTACGAACGTGATACGATTGAATTTCGTAGTACGAAATTCGAATCTCACCGCGGATTCCGCTGTCGAGATAGCTTACAGAATAGCCTAGCTGATGTTGGATTTCGTCACAAACAGAGCCCAGATTGTAACGGGAGACGACGGAAAGGTGCAATCTAATGAAGTAATCTCCGATCTCGGAGTCCCGCAGGGATCATGCCTCTCTAACACCACCTTCACCTTACTTTTCAACAAAGCCTTTCTTTGTTGAACTAGGAGTTTTAACCATCCCGTCTATACAAATATACCAAGTTTGTCTATTCGTGCGCGCCAACTTGAATAAATTCCAATGTCTTGGTGCATGTCATAAGTATCAGACGCGAAACAAATACAAGTCGAAGACGCCAGCACATAGCTTGACCAAATCAAGCAAGTCTGTATACATAAAAGGAGCATGGATATTAATATAGCATATTTCGTGTATCTCGGAGACGGCTCTATCGACAAGTTTTGTATTTCAGTTTTGCTATTATTACGTTAATTTATATTATTTTTTAAATTATGAATCACTGGAGTCTTTTTGCTTGGTTGAGCCTTCATGCCAGATAGAGGACGTGGCGTCTTATAATTTAAGATCGTTACATAAAAAAAAACCGATATCGGTCCGATATCGGTCTGATATCGTGACACGAAATAACTAACAGCTTGTAATGCGATTAACTAGTAAAGATGGGTTATACTAGGTAAATTTGGTACTAGGTGCACCTATTCCTATTCTTTAGATATACGTGATCCAAATATCTGTTCCACCTAGTGGCACCTAGTTTTGATTGCGTACGGATTACAGTAGTCAACAGTATGTATTGCATCATTTCGGTACATACATACTAGAGTGCGAGTAAGAGAGTAATATAGTATCATACTTCCCTCTCACTAGCACTCTCATTGCACTACATTTAAATGTTTAAATGGTACAATTTAATTTTGGAAAGTGATAATAGATTTGAAGCTGCAACACCAAGCTGTATACCCAGATTTTGTTATCATTCGTTTTTTTGAATTGAGAAACCTAGAATATTCTAGTTCATGGTTCCTTCTCATTCTTCTTTTTTTTCGTGTAAACGCTAAAAAATTGTTTCTGTTTACACTAAAAGATAAATGCACGCTGGCTGGTTTTGATCCGAAATGAATAACCAGTTTTGAGGGCCCAGTGGTGTAGTGACAGAGTGTTTTTTTGAAGCCAGATGTACCGAATTCAATCCACGACGTGCACCAATGGATTTTTCTATCGAAAAATGTATGTGCGCTTTGAACAGTAGCCCTCCGGAGAAGGAAATAGGGTCAGTTCGCTGGTTCGCGGCCCTTCGTTAGTTTGCGGCCTTTGAAGGCGGCCTGTTTAGATAATGAGTGAGAATAGGAATGCCATATCATTTTTTTCAATATAACTTAACTTTATTATGAAGTTGGACAATCCTAGGTACCCAATCTTTTGAAATTGCTAGAATAATAATAAAGCGGGAGCAACAAAAGCTCGTTCAATTCACCGGTCTCGATAGACGTGCCCGCACGTTGCCGAAACTACGGAAAAAATAGCGGACACGTACTTGTTCAAAGGTATGTAATATCGTAATACAATCATTTGTTGTGGTGATAAGTGGATTTAACTACGAGCTAATGAACTCTATATTGAATTTTTTATGTATATTGTGTATACATAAAAATTCAACAATTGTGCAAAATATTGGGTGGTCGCCTAGTGAATTAGGCAAAATATAATGATGTTGGTTTACGGTCGACCGGCCGGGTTACTGACGCGTCGCGAGTAATTTGATTTCCTACGTTCTTTTTCTACGTACATATAATTATATCATTGACTTTTGTTTCATGTATGTGTCAATCTGATGTTATTATTTTTTAGTATACGGCCGCCTATATCTCCTAAATTCGTCAAAAAACTATATAGGGGGCCGCATTCTAAACCCTCCGTGTCAGATTACGGCCGTGTAAAAATGTATGGAAATATGGTGGCCGCCAACCAAACACAGCCAGCCAATATGTCATTTTGCGTCCACCCAACAGGTAACGGGATATTTGAAATTTATTTTTTAAATTAATTTAAATGGTGAGATATTAACTTATTATAGAATTGTTAGGGTTCGTTATAGGTTAGGTTCATCTTATGTAATTAGTACATAATTCTATCCTGAGTAAGTGACAGTAAAGGAGACAGTCCGATCCGTGAGATCCTCAGCAGGGCAATGGTTTTCTCCATCAGGGCCTCTTCCCAAATTGGGGCCCCATTGAGGGCCATGGACAATGCCACTCTTACATAGAGGTGGCGAGCACTCGCCTTAAGCCCCCTAAGTTGGGCAAAAAGCAACGCTTTAAGGCGGCTGCCGCACAAATCAGTCGGAGGGAGAGGCGCTTGAAGTGCTCGTGGAAGTTCCACCGGCTGTCGAGGACGAGTCCGAAATATTTTATCGAGGTGCCAACCCCGATTCAGGCGTCGCTTATGGTGAGATGAGTATCACGCGGCAGGGCTCCTCTCGGACCATGAAATCGCATATAGCCTCCGCGACTCACCCAGTGCCACGGGAAGTCCCAGCAAACCAATTCGGTCGACGAATCGTGTCACCGCCAATGTTGTAAGACAGGCAGCCCCTCATATGTGCTCCCACGGGCCATGACCAGCGTGTCATAAAGGTTGAAGCAAAACGTTTTGTGCGGGTAGATGGAATCATCATAAAGTGGATACCGCGGTCAAGATAAATCTACGTGCAGGTTTGTTAAATATAAGTGTACTACGTGCGGCTTGGTAGGTCACTTAAGGCGGGGTTGTCAAAAAAGTGTAAACATAATATTAATAACCTCATCGAGTGCAGCACCAACGATGAGGTACCTAGTGAGGACGACGGTGAGTCTTGTAGTTGTATTGCGAATATTAAGACTGTGAGGGGTGAGCCGATGCGCGAGTCCGTTCTTGTTGACGGGGTTCATGTAGACTTTGAGTTAGACTGTGGATCACCGATCACAATCATACCGCAAACATTGTACTTGGAACGTTTCGCATCTCGAAAACTTTCCCCTAATAAGCTTATCTTGAGTGCCTACAACGGGACGAACATCAATGTGCTTGGTTTTGCTAGTATGACCGTAACATACAATTCAAAGTCTCATGACCTAGATGTATATGTTGCGCAATCGGAGGGAGTCCCGTTATTAGGAAGAGACTTTTTTGCTAAATTTATGCTGCAAATTTCGATGTTCAACTCTTGAGCCACCGTTGACGACCTCATAAAAAAATATCCACTGTTGTTTTCGGATAAACTCGGTTGTTGTAATCGCACTACGGTAAAACTTGCGCTCAAAGAAGGTACTAAACCGGCGTTCTTTAAAGCTAGAACTGTACCTTTTGCGACAGACACGGTCTGCATAAATGTCTCGATAAAGTCAAGGCCATACTCAATGCGAAAAAGCCATCGAATGTTTCAGAGCTAAAATCATTTTTAGGACTAGCTAACTACTATAGAAGCTTTGTCAAAAATGAGTCTTCCATTTTAAATCCATTGCACACCCTGTTGCAAAAAAATTTCCTGTGGATTTGGGGCGTGGAGCACGATAAAGCTTTCGTGTATATAAAGCAAGCACTCTCGTCAGATGAGACCTTAGCACATTATAATCCCGACGCAAAAATTATTCTCACAGTAGATGCTTCTCCCACCGGCTTAGGAGCTACTCGTATTTTATCACAAATAGACAATGGAGTCGAGGAGCCGATTTCATATGCATCCCGCTCGCTCAGCAAGGCCGAGAAACGCTATAATTAGATTCAAAAGGAGGCGACTGCAATTATATTTGGGGTTTGTAAATTTCACCAATACCTCTATGGTCGATCTATACCATTCATACTGAAAACAGACTATAAACCGCTTCTGTCAATATTTAGTCATAACAAAGGGTCCCGGAGGTTACGGCGAATAGATTACAGCGGTACGCTATTTATCTAAACTCATATAATTACGAAATTGAATACGTTAGCAGCGCTCAAAATGCGGCCGACTTTCTTAGCGGCCGATCATCACGTAAATGTCGATGACTCATACTTAGATAAGGCTTCATATGTCAATTTTGTGTTCGGTCCATCGTCGACTGAATTTATTACTATAAATAAAATAGCTGCAGCGACAAAGCTGGACAACATTTTATTCCAGGTGTGCAGTTATGTTCTAAATGGTTGGCCAGCTAGAGTAAATAGTGACGAGTTAAAACCTTTTATGTCATGCCGGCATAAGCTATCGGTAGAAAAGTTTTGTTTGTTGAGAGGTCATAAATTAGTCATTCCAGTCAAATGTCGGAATGCGCTTGTTAGCTTACTCATAGATAACAAGATGGGTGGTAGCCGGTAGTCTAGTAATCTACCATAAACTTAATATGTCTGGAGCTAAATATTCACTTGGAACTACTTCAAAAACTACCTGCCTATACTTCAGCTAATAGGCAGGACTTATTAATAAAATATAAAAGTTAGGACATCACCGAGAAAGCATTTTATTTGTACCTTCATCATTATAACAACAGTTTATGTACCATCAGGAGACTAAGGACCATTATAATAGACAATAGAACAAAGAGAACAGCAATATACCAATAAGTATTTAATGTTAAGTCACAAGGCTTTATAACAAGTTTCAACAAGGCATGACACATGAAAATCACTACCGATTTAGACAATTTATACAAAATATTATGGGGTTTCCCCCAAAAGGCCTCCACCACCCCTCATAGCCTTTCCTTACCACCCTCAACGAAGCTAAAACACTATCATCACCATTCCTAGGTGAAACCATCATTACTATAAACATATCCTAGAAAACCACATTCTAGCCATAATTATTCTATACATTTTGTAATACAAATACTTATCTTCATTGAGTTGGACAGCACTTTGTCGTCTGAACGATATTCCCAACAGAGTAAAGGTGACGATGTTAGCCCGAAGGCTGCTCGAGCAAAAGTGTCTCATCTAGTCTTGGTGACCGCTTGCACCTTTCTAGTGCAGGGAGAGGGGGTCAAATATAAAAACCTTGGAGTTCAGGAGGGTTACCCGCGGTGACCACTAGTTACCGGCGCGATCAAGCCGCGCCAGGTTGATCCCTGTTCGGGGAAGCCCAGCGGACCGATCAGCAGCCACGGCAGCGGCCTCCGGCGGGTCCCTCCTTACTTCATCGGTGTCTTTAGCGTTGGCATACTCGTCTGCGTCTTCGTCTGCGGTGTCGTTGTTTTCCTCTTGTGTCAGTTCTCTTAGGTACGGTTTCATGGAGGCTGCTGTCCTTCCTTTCTGCTCCGGCGGTCTTGCGTGTAGCGGAGCGATCCCGCAAATATGGTCGTAGGGAGATGTATCTGCTCTTGCGAACATTTTCTTGGAGAGGTTTCTTATGAACACTTGCAGGGTTTCGTGCTTGATGTCACGCCTTATGGTTTAATTTCTCACATAGCGCGGCGCCCCCAATATCCTCCTTCGGGTGAGGTTCTCTTGCGCTTGGAGTCGGTTTCTGTTTCGCCCACTCAGGAGAGGATATCAGGCGGGGGCGGCGTATGTGAGGCGGGTTCTGATGTAGGTCTTGTAGACCATTAACTTGGTCCTTGTTGGGAGTCTGGAGGACCAAACGGCGGCTAGGCGGGCGCTAGCTCCTTTCGTCTTCGATATGACATAATCTGTATGTTTGCTGAAAGTGAGATGTCTGTCGATCTCCACTCCCAGGTAGCGGACGCTTGTAGTCCAGTTGATCTTTCTTCCCATCAATGTCGGGTTCTTTGGTTGGTTTTTCCTTCCGATGCATATTGCTTGAGTTTTGGCTACATTTACTAACAGTCGCCATCGTTGTAGCCAGTCAGGTAGGGCGTCTAATGTCGTCTGAATTTTCTTTACCGCGTGGTTCGGGTTCTTCGATGCGACGTAGAAAGCTGCATCATCCGCGTATAGAGCGAGCTGCGCCTGCCCGACGACTGGGATGTCGTCGGTGTACCAGGCGTAGCATGACGGGGAGATGCAGCTTCCTTGAGGTACTCCGGCTCGTACCAGCTTCTCTTCTGAGAGTTTGTTCTCAACTGCCACTGTGATGCGTCGTTCATAAAGGAAACTTCTTAGCGTGTCGACTATTTTTCTTGGGGCTTCTGTTTGTGCTATCTTGTAGAGAAGGCCTTCGTGCCAAACGCGGTCGAAGGCCTTCTCCATGTCCAGCATGATCGCTACGACTGTCTCCTTGCGGTTATAATGTCGGGTCATCTCGTTAACCATCTTCGCTATCTGTAGCGTGGTTGAGTGATGCGCCCGAAACCCGAACTGCTCTTTTCTTGGTTCTATATAGGGTTGCAATAGCGGCAGTAGTATTCTCTCAAATAATTTTGAGAGAGAACTAAGGAGCGTTATAGGTCGATAGGACTCTAGTCTACGTGCGTCTTTTCCGGGTTTCGGGAGCATAACCACCTTCCCTATCTTCCAGTCTGTGGGGAAGTGGCCTGATCTGATGATACCGTTGAAGATTCTGGTTAGGGCTGCTACAGTTTTGGGTGGGAAACGTCGAATGGCTTCATTGGTTATTTCATCTAAGCCCGGTGTCTCATCTTACGTTTCTACCGCCCTTTTAAAGCATCTGTCTAACAGAAAACCAAGATGGCGGCTCTGGCACATCTTGTAAGGTTTAGACTACCCTCAAATGTATCTATCACAGTATAAACACCCTTATTTGAGGCAACATTATTAATTTATAAATTAAATCAACAAACATTGGAAATATGTCGTAAATATGTATGTACTATGAAATATTCTAACACGCTAATTACTGAATTGCACGCTGGGCATCTAGGTTCGCACAAAATAAAATCTGAAGCGAGAAATAGATTCTGGTGGCCAGGGATGTCGTCAGACATCAACAGATTCGTGGCGTCGTGCGAGATGTGCATGAGGCCGGCTCGCGCCCCGCTCGCGCCCTGGCCCTTCCCCCCGCAGCCGTGGTTTCGGGTGCACATAGACTTATGAGGCCCGATAAATAACCTAACTTACCTCGTTGTCGTAGATGCCTACTCTAAATGGGTAGAATGTTTCGATGTGTCGTCCGGCTACAACCAGGCTATTCTGTAAGCTAGTCATCTCGCAAGCGGAATCCGCGGTGAGTCGTACTACGAAATTCAAATCGTAACAGGATTGTAATACGGTTGAATTTCGTAACACGAAATTCAAATTTCACTGCGAATTTCGCTTCCGAGATTAGCTTACAGAATAGCCCTACAGTACGAGAGTTGTCATCAAAAAGCTACGTGAAGTGATGTCGAGATTCGGCTTATTTCATACTATTTGCTCAGATAACGCACTTCGTTCGTTTCCGATGAATTCAAAGAGTTCTGCAGCAAGAACGGAATCGCCCATATGACGTCACCCACTTATAATCCGATAAGCAACGGACAAGCGGAAAGCTCCGTAATAATAGTAAAGAGGGCAATCAAAAATATAATCGGGGCGGGGACTAACCAAAGAGATGTAAACGTAAAGTAAAATGAATTCTTGTTTAATTACAGAAATTCAATACATAGCATGACTAACAAATCTCCCGCTGAATTAACATTAGGGTGAAAGTTGAGAAGTAGGTTAGACTTGATCGATGTACGGGTACCCTTTTCATGTGATGCTGCACTCGATGCCTATGTAAAAAATCAACAGTTATTGCAATCTAAATACTACGGTGGTCGACGTAAAGTGATTTTCAGTGTAAACGAACAAGTGTTAGTAAAAGTTTGAAAAATGCAGAAACAGTGTTGGGTCAAAGGAACTATCATTAAATGGCTGGGAAAAACGCCGTATCTTATAAAATTATGCGAATCAGACGCCGTCGTAAAGAAACATACAAACCAGCTACTGAAGATGGGAGAGGAGTGGAGTGATGGCTTAAATACAGCGTCATCGATCGACCTCGAACTTATCGAAGATAACACGGTACCGGCCGTCATGCTAGCGCAACCGGTGGCGGTGACGACGCACGACGCTGCACCCGCCGGTGAAGGCAGCCAGGTGGCAGTCCCGGCACCCCCGGCCCAGGAGGCAGCGCCGCGGCCGGCCGCAGCGCCAGCCCTGAACCTCTCCCCGGACACGGCGCGCACGCCATCCAAGCGGAACCGACCAAAGGTCAACTACAGACAATTCTTTTAAAATAAGTAGGTTGTGGCAGGATTGTTTTCCTTAAGTTCTAATTTCAATTATGTACCTATTTTAGTTATTAAGTTTTATCTATTGGTGGAGGGATGTTAGTATATACGTATTATATAGTGAGGTATGCGCGCGGGTTCGACCCGCGCCGCCGTGAGTCGAATACACTTGTTGTAACTGAGCGAACGTCTTATTATTCCGCGGCCCGCTATCTCATAACTTAACAGGAAGGAACTCTTTTCCCTTGATGTGCGAAAATCGCGCGCTTATTTCTGCTCTCCTATACCTCAGGATACATGCCCCGTTCCTTGAAAGTTACCATAGTCCACCCAATACCCAAAAAAGGTGATTGCACTGACCCGTCTAACTATAGGCCTATAGCAATTACCTCTCTACTCTGCAAAGTTATGGAGCGTGCTGTCAACACGCAGCTTCTGCGATACCTCAAAGAGCACCAGCTGATAAGTGATCGTCAATACGGTTTTCGTCATGGTTGCTCAGCTGGTGATCTTCTGGTGTATCTCACACACCGATGGTCTGAAGCTGTAGAGAGTAGAGGCTCTTGCTGTAAGCTTAGACATTGCGAAAGCCTTTGACCGGGTCTGGCACAAGGCGCTTCATTCCAAGCTTCCATCTTACGGCCTACCAGAGGGACTTTGCACATGGGTCGCCAGCTTCCTTGATCACCGTAGTATATCGGTAGTTGTTGATGGTTTCAAGTCCAACCAAATTCCCATCAACGCTGGTGTCCCACAGGGTTCTGTGCTGTCGCCTACTCTATTTATTCTACATATCAATAATATGTTGCAAATTGCCGACATTCATTGCTATGCAGACGACAAAACGGGTGACGCACACTATACCGGTCGTGTTAACGCCTCTCCTTCCAAGGTGCAGGAATGCAGAGACAAACTTGTGTCTCAAATAGAAAACTCTCTTGAGAAAGTCTCCAAATGGGATGAATGTAATTTGGTCCGATTTAACCCTACTAAGACACAAGTTTGCGCTTTTACTGCTAAAAAGACTCCTTTTTCCATAGCTCCCCAATTTCAGGGCATTCCTCTTACAATATCCAACAGTGTTGGGATCCTAGGCATCGACATTTCTAGTGAGGTTAGAGCAAAGCGATATTTTACACCTCGTCAAAGGCTTGTGCTTTATAAAACACTAGCAGCCCGCCCCGGCTTCACACGGGTAGAACATATATGCCTACAACATTTGCATCAGTTTGTTGCATCGAATATAAAATATGAACATATTTAACAACCATCGTCATATTTCATCCAATTTACACAAAACCTTAACGAATTATGCACCTAAACCTTCCTCATAAACACTCTGGCTATTGGTGAAAACCGCATGATAATCCGTTCAGTAGCTATTGAGATTATTGCGAACAGACAGACAGACGCAGTGATGAACTTTGATTTATAATACTTACGTATTGATATTGGACGGCCCTTTGGCGTAAAGGATAGTTACCCTGATTCTGACCCGACAGTCGTTGGTTCTAATCCTAGCTATATACCTACCACTGAAAGTTTTATGTGCATTCATGAATCATGAGTTTTCGTACAGTGGTAGTGGAATCATTAAATCTACCAAAAAGTAGCTTACCACCAAGGAGTACATCTGCCGCCGTAACCTTACGGCGTTCCCCGACGCAAAATGTAGGGGTAATATACGTTTAACGTGTGTATCTGTGTGTCTGTCTGTAGCATCTTAGCACCTAACCGGATGAACCGATTTTGTTTTTATTATTGATAGTTTTTTTTTGTTTGATAGATGTCTTCATCGAGAGTTTTCTTAGCTTTGATTCATGAAAATTCGTTCAATCATTATAAAATTATGAGCTTTTTCCTAGTTAATTGCGCTATGAAATCAACTTTCATAGGTCTGATCAATTCGAAAATCTTCTTCTTCAACGATATTGTAAGAACATGGAAGCCTCCTGGACTCTACAGAATACTCAAATCCTCACCAACTTACAGCTAAGATTTTAAATGTCGTGTTTAGAGTCATTGGAAAAAGCTATTATACATAGATCAGTCGGGGTGGTTTAAAATATTATATTATATTATTATATATATAGATAAATATTATTTTATACAATAGATCATATTATTACACTATATTGACTTCAAATTGATTGTGATCGGTGGGGATCTACAGCATAGCTAAGCTTATAATAATATTTGCGTAGTAACTATGACCTAATCTGTGGTTTCACTGCAAATATTTTATTAATTTTGCGATGCGTGTTTGTGAAATTCGTGATATCTTCTAGAGTTTTCATTTGAATTATATACTGTAAAGGACAGTTTTAATCTATAATATGTGGCCAAGCTAATTTGTTAATTAATTATTAATTATTATATTTAATTATTTGGATAAGGATTAATACTATATACTTGAAAATAGCCTTAGAAGTTATGTAATATTTTTTAACAAAAATTTTAGGATTAAAATGATTACTGTGAGTCAACCTTAAGAGATAGACATATGCTGTCGCGGACTTTTTTGTAGGTCTTATTAAGTTGTACAACTCTTGCATAGAAAATATTCTTCTATCTATTTTCAATTAAGCAGCGTTCCTAAGAAACGTGTTTTTTCGACCGTTTATTTGCCGACTTAGGTTGCAAATTAGGTCTCCACGAATGTACCTTTGATTTAAACGGGATAATATATAGCCTATTTTCATTATGAAAGTCCATTCTATGTATTAGTGAAAGAATTTTTTAAATCGGTTCAGTAGTTTTTGAGCTTACTCATTACAAACATACAAAAATACAAAATTACAAAAATACAAATGTTTGTACTTTATAATATTAGTATAGACAAATTTGACCACACATGGAATATTGCTCGCACCTTTGGAACGGTGCTCCGAGCTACCAGCTTCAGCCTCTCGACTCCTTACAGCGAAGAGCCACTAGTATTGTCAACGATACCGAGCTCTGTGAAAAACTGGAGCCACTCAGCCTCCGTAGAGACGTTGGAGCGCTATCCATCTTTTACCGTTTCTATAATGGAGAATGCTTTGAAGAGCTTTTTGACCTGGAATCAAGTCAAAAAGCTCTTCATAGCATTCTTGGCATTCCATCGCCATTTTTTTATCGTACTGCTCGGCACCGTCAAAAAGCTCACCCTCACTTCTTACAAACCTGGACATCTGGAACTACCCCTTTTAACGAGGATTTTTACCGTGTTCCTGTAAGATGTGGAATTATCTACCCGCCGCGATCTTTCCATCTAGCTATAGGATGGAGTCTTTTAAAAAGGGTATCCACAAACTCCTCAAAGGTCGGCAACGCATCAACAGCACTCATGGTGTTGCAGTTGTCCATAGGCGACGGTAACCACCACAGAAATAGGAATAATAAGGTTTATTCCTATTTCTGTGGTAACCGCTTACGATCAGGCGGGCTGTCCGCTTGCTTGACAACCATAATAAAAAATAAAAAATAAAAAATAAAATAACCCGCAGGGGCGGCTTTGTGGCGAGCCGACGGTGAGTGGCGACACCGCGTACCCCTATCTCGTCAGGGCTAAATGAGACCCTCTGACCACCAGCTTGCCTTGACCGGCCGGCCGGCGGTGGGAATCGCAAGAGCTAAGACCTAAGCTCCAGGGTGGAAGTGTTAAAGGCATAAAGCCGCTAGTAGCGTTTAGTGAAAGTGCAGCACAGCTCTCAACACCCTTAGCTATCCACGCCAATGTTGCCCCTCGGCGCCGACACAACGGTCCGCCTTTATGGGGGGCCCATTCAGTGTATAGCGAGTCACCACCCGCCTTAATATTTTGAAATGAGGCATAATTGGTGGTTGCCGTACCTCATCCCATAGACCAGAAAACAGACATCAAGCAGCACACATTCATAGCCATAATAAATTAATTTATACATACAATCACGCCTTTTTCCCGTTAGGGTGGGCAGAGACTACTTCTTTCCACATGCTACAATCCTGACATACCTCTTTCGCTTCTTCCACTTTCATGAGCGCTTTCATACATGCTCGCCGGTTATAAGTACTTTTGACTTGGCCTTTCTTTAAAACGTCTCCGATCTGGTCGTGGTACGTTCGCCTAGGTCAGCCTCTACCGGCTGCCCCAATCACACTCGTCTCATAAATCTGTTTCGTCAGTCTCTCTTCATCCATCCTCTCTAGATGTCCAAACCATCTAAGCATCCCTTTCTCCATCTTGTCACCACATCTTCTACCACACCACAATATTCCCTTATCTTGTTGTTCTCCACCTTATCCATCAGAGTCACTCCAATCATACTTCTCAAACTTCTCATTTCTACCGCATTAATATTACTTTCATGTTTCTTCTGCCATACATACCCAGCATTCACTACCATACATGAGTGTGGGAACCAACACTCCCTTATGTACAGCCAGTCGTGCTTTTTTAAACATGTTCTGACTTCTCATAAAGTTATGCAGTGCCCCACTCACTTGATTTCCTGCCAAAATAAATGAATGTACCATTTTTTTATAATTTTTCATTTCTCCATCCACAAATCATATTTAATTTCATTTAATAATGTAAAGGGCCTCTTGACGTTGGCTTCGGCTCCGTCAATGCCTTCCAAAGGACCGGGCAATTTGCAACCCGTGATGTGAATTGAATAAAGAGTATAATAATTAAATTACATGCATCTATAAAATTTCGTGTCTGGTCCGTTATAAACTGACGGATATATACTTTGTGACAATTTCAAGTATGTGCCTATTACGGTTAAGAAGATACAGATCTGTAAAGTGCGCGCATATAAACACACGGACGAACGAACGACGGTTCATTTCGTACCCTTTGGGTTCGGAACCCTAAAAAATTGACTTTAAATGCCACGCTAGTGAAAATATTCTCTAGTCATAATGATGTCATTAAGGTATCAAAGGACAATGTCCAAAATGGCCCTGTGCATTAAAAGCATCTGACACACACGATACTGAATTGTCTATTTTATTACAATAATTCGAAATACTTTTATAACACGGACTAGTTGTATTCCAAAATGAATATTAAAAAAGTATTATTTGCGATTGCCGCCATAGATATGAGTTGGCACTTCCCTACATTGTTAATACCCGAATTATGAAAGCACTGTTAAGCCAACCTAACAACGGAAAGTATTATTTACGTAGTAACTATAATATAATCTGCGACATTATGCTTATAATTATTTTTTTGCAGTGTTGGTTGGTACGAAGTACGTTCATAATTCTGAGTTATTTAATTATGTATGCAGTGTCGCGGGACTGATATGGCCGCCATCTTCGGCAAACGTCATGTCATGTCAAAAAATATTAACTAACTTTGCACTCTAACAAGACTTTGCCCGGTAGAACATTCCTGTGAAGACAAATTAATTCTCCCCACCTTTGTATCCATCTCGCTCACAGTTTCCGTAAGAATATCTGTCAAAAACTAAAATTAACATGAAGAAAGATGTTAAAACATTATTCAAGGTCATATTGTTTAGTCTTCAAAAGTATATGCAATAGCAACCTCCATTGTGTAAAATCTTCTTGGGACTCTTCTTCTTAAACCAGTACATTCTCCTATATTTGAGATATTTATCTCCATATCTCTGGAGATACTAATCAGATCTGGATAAAATTAAAATGAGACCACCTCGGAAACGTACCCAACCTATTAAAAAAATAATCATTTGAATCCGTTCACAATTGACGGAGTAATCGCGTAACATGCACACAAAATAAACTGGCCAAGTGCGAGTCGGACCCGCACAAGTAGGGTTCCGATTAAACAAAATTTGCCGGAAAAATAAAGAACAAAGTACATCGATAATATAAATACCGTGTCAATACTAAACATGCTTATTTACTACAACGCCATCTAACGAATGTCTAACGAACTTCTAACGCCAACTAAGTGAACGTTAACACTTAGAGATGTGCCGTATAGTGGTTTCACCGAATTACAGAATACCGACTATTATTCGGTTTAACCTTTACCGAAACAGATATTCGGCTGAATTATTCGG
The DNA here is from genome assembly GCA_954871355.1 of Cabera pusaria. NCBI lineage: Eukaryota > Metazoa > Arthropoda > Insecta > Lepidoptera > Geometridae > Cabera > Cabera pusaria. Next base: position 7,176,891 of record OX940907.1, read on the forward strand.
TTTACAATTACATTGTTTTGCCGCGTAAACAAGTTCTAGCATGTGCGCTACGTGCCGCTGCTGGTTAGACGAGGAACTTGGATGGATTTAAATGGATTTTATTGAGGTTTATAAAAATATTGATTTTAAGTTTAAAAATAAATTGTTGCGAGATTTAAATTAAATGTTGATTTACGGCTTAAAATAAATGTTGACTATACCTACTAACTATAGCTTAAGAAGTAAATATGTTTTCTTTGACTTATAATATAACATAAATCTTATATAAGAAGGTTTTTCTTTTAGTTCTACACCTTGTCTACATTAGCCAAGAAAATAGAAATGCTTGAACCGAATATATTTGGCAACAAAACCGAATAATTTGGCAGAATACAAATAATGGAAAAGATGCCGAATACGCTGAATACCGAATACCAAACGAATATTCAGCGCATCTCTAGTTAACACAAAAAACCAGTGTTTTTCAACGTGTGGGTCGCGCCACTTGCGAACCCCTGGGGGGTCGCGAAGCCTTTATAAGGGAGTCGCGAAGCCTCAGTAAAAGAAAAAACAAAGTTTGAAAATATGTATTCAAACTTTTTTTTTTTTTCTTTGGACTTTTAAAGAAAATATTAATTTTTGAGTAAAGTAGGTGTTTTGTCTGAGAGTGCTTATAATTCTTGGTTTAAAAGAAAATATGTAATTTGTTTCCTGTAGGCCACACGAACGAAACCGCGGGTAGAAGCTAGAAATACAACAAAATACAAATTATAAACAGTGCAAGTAGGTCGAATTTTTTTCATACTAAGGGGGTCGCGTCGCGTCATGAAAAAGGTTGAGAAACACTGGTAAACAATCGTTCATAGATGGCGCTATAGTAAAAACACGGTTTTTGTATGGAGATCCCCTTTAATTCTTAACTTTGATCTGTTTTTAATATGTGTTGTTATAGCGGCATCAGAATACATCATCTGTGAAAATTTCAATTGTCTAACTATCACGGTTCATGAGATACAGCCTGGTGACAGACGGACGGACAGACAGACAGACAGACAGACAGACAGACAGACAGACAGACAGACAGACAGACAGACAGACAGACAGACAGACGGACAGCGGAGTCTCAGTAATAGGGTTCCGTTGGTACCCTTTGGGTTCGGAACCCTAAAAATAAAAACATAGACGAATTGAGAACCTCCCCCTTTTTTGTGAAGTCGGTTAAAAATATTAAAGTGGGTTAAAATCAACCATACGTGTAACTGTGCGTTTCTTCAGACAATTTTTATATAAAAAAAATAAAAAAATGTGAAATATTGAATCACAACATAAAGAAACGCTAGATAGATACAGTGAACTACCAATACACCTGGGGTTTCTTATCAATGTTTTTCCTTCACTGAAGGGCTACTACTGCAAAATATGCACGTAATTTATATGACAGAAAAATCTATTGGTGCACGGCGGGGATTTCTACCCGCTACCCGACCATTTTCTCCACTGAGTCACCGGGGCCTCAAAATGTCGGCATCTAGCGATGATCCAAGCCATCTCAGCTCCTTAATGAACCGTAAATAATTATGACCTTGGGTCGATAGCACAACGCTTCTGTTGGTGCGTGTTTTAATGAAGATGATTATTTTTCTAGTGTATACCCAGAACGAACAGTTGACGGTGAAGATATGCCTGCGGACTATTACACGCCAGATTACCGTATTGAAGAAGACACATGGTACGTTAACAAAGATTATGCCGCATGGTTTCATGAAGACCATAGACCATATCGTATATCACCTCATTGGAAACAGATGTACAAATTTGGACGTAATAAGGTAAGTACAGTCGAGTCATATGAGATAAGTTCGTAGCTCACTTTTTTTGACCCGACAATGGGTTTGGTTTTCACACTGGACGATATCTGTAACTACAACGAACGTATTCCAGACTGGTAGTTTGATACAATCACTACTAAATGCTTTCACACTGTGTCGTTGTAGTCAACGACATCGTCACCGACAGATTGTAGTGCCGATATCGGAGACGAGACAGTGCGGGGTGAAGCAGGATCGCAGGGGGAGTGGCATGAGCTAGGAATGGGTTTTAACAGGTAAAATTGAATACCTGTTACAACTGTTACAATTTATTCTTACTTATATAAATATATAAGTGATTAGTGTTTAGAGTTGTTAAATACACCCGTCATTAGTCACATGTTCCTCTCCATCCTAAGGTTGTCTGGAAGAGATCGCTATTAGCGATAAGACCGCCCAATTGTAACACATTATTCTTAAGTTAACTAGTTTTAATGAAGTGTACCAATAAAGAGTTTGTCTATCTATCTAACTGTTATTGTTATCTAGAAATAACAACACAAAATAACTGTTACTAATTACCAACTGTTATTTCGACGTGAATACGTCTTTAAATTTGCTTCCATAGGGAGGCAATAAAAAAAACTAATAATAACAAAATCTGGGTATACAGCTTGGTGTTGCAGCTTCACTAGGATCACGTATTTCTAAGGATTAGGAATAGGTGCACCTAGTACTAAATTTACCTAGTATAACCCATCTTTCCTAAGCCCATTACAAGCTTTTGGTTATTACGTGTCACGATATCGTTCCGATATCAGTCTGATATCTTGCAGTTTCATGTAGTTACAGTTATCGTCCAGTGTGAAAACGCCCTATGGCGATACCAAAATATGTACGGTCCAAAAAAAAACGTCCAGTAGCATCGCTAGCCAGTAGTTGTCTGCTGTTAAGTACCACCCGGGGATCATATTGTGTAGGATAGATTAAGAGAACCGACTTAAAATGCCGCTCTAGTAATTTTCAGTACCAAGTTGGAGGTGTCTAAAATACTCATCAGATATCGTCAGAAATATTTAATATTTCTGTGGATATCGTACTATAGTACAACACCAGGGGTGGAAGTCTCTACATTGATAGCGATGCGTCCTGTAATCGCACACATGTAGTAGAAGGAGATTCAGTTAGGCAGTTTTCTAAAGAGGTTTGCATCTCTTTTCTTATCGACGATTATCGGCCGATGTTCATCGCTATTCATGTACAGGACCTAAAACTTCCGTCTTTTATATAATATAAGTTAGCAATTGAACACTATCTCACCTGTTGGTAAGTGATGATGCGGTCAAGGATGGTAGCACGCTCTCAAGGATAGCTGCCGTAACACATTAGATGTTTGGCGACAGATTTTCTAACTTGAGGGTGGTAGCTGGCCAGACACGAGATCGTGTCATACTCGTCAAAGCCAAAGCCGTGGCGTCAAAGCCGACCACTACACCACTGGGCCCTCAAATCAACTATTGCTAGCTACTAATTACTAGTGCGGGATTTGATGTCGATTCTTTTGTGGTTCTTTTAGTTATTTTCACGACCTTATATTATGTAACATACAAATTTGAATATTGTCTGATATATTATGTATCAACAATAATTGCTATAGTTAAAATAAAAGGCTTTTTTTTTTTTAGGAATATCCATCTTCTCTTGGTTGTTACTGCACGACTGTGTACAAACGCCTGACTTTGCTCGCGGGGTGTGCCGTCCTCACAACCCGACATATTCTTACGACTGCCTCTTCTACAGAGATGGTGCTGAGTAAGCATAGGAACGCCACGCATTTGAACAACATTTTGGGGGCTTGGTATGATACCAGCGTGGATAATTTCAATAGCTCCTTGTATGCGACGCCGAGTCGAATTCATTACCATCCTCGTGTAAGTACCTTAATTCACGAGATAATGATACAGTTTTACAAGAGTTTGTTTAGCTTGCCGTGTTATTATATATGTTTGTGAGGCAGAAATATTGGAAGCTAAGTTAGAACCACATCATGAAGTTCGACCTGAATCTTTGGTGCACTTGCGTACCTTTTGTGACAATGGAATAATATGGTAACATCGAGCTGATTTTGATGATGGAGTCGGGCTGTAGATGGAAGACAGGCACTTTTTGCGTTCATCCGTCTATACTCAAAGTAATAATATATACATACTAGCTGTTGCCCGCGGTTTGCCCGCGTTTTTTGAGTATTATGCACTTAAAGGTCAAGATCGATGATCTTCTAGGTCAACATCTATAAATAGGATAACCACACACACATTTTTAAATACTAAAGTTTCTAAAATATTTTCTATAAAGTATGTAACGTAACGGAGCGTCTGGAGGAGACCTACCGCACGCTACATCCCTAAAGGAACCAGGAACCTACAACGTAAAGATAATATAAACAACGATTCATAAAATTAAGAAGTATATTTATTTATAAAAAGAAGAGTGGGGACTTGAGGAACGTGGGGTTAATGGGGCTCACTAAATGGATATTCTTGGTGTCTAGTTCCACGGGACAGTTTCAGCATTTAGCCACTTCGTAGAAATAAATTTGGGTTTACATCACCTCAACACGGGCGGTCTGTGACGCGATTCTGCACCTTTTCAGCTATTCGCCGATTCAGTATTAAGTAAGTATTTAATGTCGATTTTCATCATCGTTTTTATACTTATTATTTTTAATGACATTTATAATTAATTGATTTTGAATCGATTTTTCACAATTTCTGTATTTTAATGCTGACATTTCATTTAACAATATTATATTGAACCATCGCAATTATAAGCAATGTAACGTATTTACCATCAGAGGCATTACAAAAAAATAAAATATTTAGGATATTTTATTTTTTTGTAACGCCTCTGATGGTAGATGACGGCTGCAGCCCGTACTTTTTGTCACCGTATATTTTAGTTCCACCCGTACATGTCACCCTGTAATGCCATTTCGTCCTAATTAGAATTAGAATATTGTAAAGGGCCTCTTGACGTTGGCTTCGACTCCGTCAATGCCTTCCAAAGCTCCGGGCGTATTACGACCCGAGAGATAACATCGACTAAGGAAAAATAATAATAATAATATTTTTATTGATCACTTGAGACTAAAATCTAATACATTGAAGTTGAATTTAAACTTTTACACAGTTTATAAGGCTATAAATTCTTAGTACAAGGATCCCTGTCCCACAAACTAGCATTGAAGCTGTATCTTATAAGACAGTGTTCCTCCGTCGGAACAATCGATGTAATACAATACAACAAGCATAGTTGTGCGTGTGCGTGTGCGTGTGCGTGTGCGTGAGCGTGTGCGTGTGTGTGTGTGTGTGTGTCTTTATGTTTAATATTATTTCATTTTATATTTTGATGATATTTCAGAATTTAAATGAAATTATTTTACTATTAGAATAAGGTGTTCAACTTCTTCATATGTTGTAGTTAGTAACCAATTAGAGACTTTTTTCTTACATTCGTATTTATTTAAATAATATATTGCAAGTTTACGGTGTACCTGATTATATAGAAACTCGCCCAGGAAACAGAGGAATCTCATAGTAAACATAGTCGAGAAGGATTTTAGGGCATGTACCCTATATTTTCGCCTTTTTGTTTCCACGTAATTAATGGGTTTTATAGAGTGCATATGTGGAATTGTTCTGAGAATAAATAATTTTCTAAAAGAAAGTAACCCTGTTGTCTGGTATAGTTCACTGGTAGAAAAACGGAAAGGACGAAACAACATAACTTTTAATAAAGCTCTTTGTGCTCTTTCGAGGACCAGTAAAATGGTTTTTGGAGCTCCACCCCATACCGTTATGCAGTAGGTAAGTAATGACTGACAGAGTGCACAATATATCGTCTTCAACAACTTGGTGCCAGCCACATGGCGCAGATTCTTGAAGACGTACATGAGTTTGCGGACTCTGCCAGTCAATACTCTAATGTGTTCTTTGTAATTTAGACTGCTATTTACTGTCACTCCTAAATATTTGAAGTTTCTGACACACGAGAGCGTAATACATTAACAGGAGTCACAAAAGGGATCTTGGCATACACGTGCTTGGATGGTAAAATGTCGATCCCCTGGTAACGTATGGTCTCTCATGGCAAATGGCATTACTTTGGTTTTTATTGTGAAGATAATTAAGTGTTAGATAATTGTTTCTCAACCAATTTGTCACTTTATTTAGGCCCAACTGGGTTGCAGCAGTAACTTCGCCCCAGGTGTCTGCTGAGAAAAGCAGAGCAGTATCGTCAGCAAAAGAGACTATCCTGCCTCCTTCCAGTTCAATATAACACAAATTGTTAATACAGACTAGAAACAGCGTAGGGCCAAGGATACTGCCTTGAGGGACATCAAAAGTGATTGGGAGATCATCACTAACGTACTCCCCGATTTCCACTATTTGCGTTCTTTCGGATAAGTAGCTATGAAGCAGATTAAGTTGGCTTCCTCTGAATCCTATTGATTCTAATTTGTTTACAAGGACTTTACAAGAGACTGTGTCGAATGCTTTGGCTAAATCAATGAAAATAGCATAGGCATTTCTGCTTATTATCAAGGTTCTGAACGATATAGTCATTAAGTGATACAACTGCATCAGAGGTCGATTTATTGCGCCGAAAGCCAAATTGACTCCCGGATAGTAGATTTTTCTCTTCAAGAAATTTAACAATTCTGGTGTTCAATATTCGCTCAAAAACTTACGAAAATGCAGAAAGCACTGAAATTGGTCTATAATTGTTAACACAGCCTCTGTCTCCACCCTTGAATATTGGATGTACTAGTGCATTTTCGAAGACTTTGGGGAAAGTACCATTTTTAATCGAGAGGTTGATTACAAAAGTAAGCGGAGGAATGATAGCCATTCTAAATTTCTTTATGAATGCACTGGAAATATTGTCCCATCCCGTAGCACAATCTGAGCGTAATGATAAAATATGTTTTTCAACCTCTTCCTCGTCTGTTTCGAGCATTACAAATGAGCTACTTTGAGAGGGCGATGCTGCAAATGTAGGTTGTGAGTTAGTGTTTATTTTATCAGCCATACACTTTCCTACGTCAGCAAAAAAAGTGTTTACCGAGTTGATAGATAGTTCTGGAGTTGGATGGGTACATAGTAAATCGGTTGCGGTTTGTTTGATGGTTTTTGTTTGTGTAATGTCCTTAACAATATTCCAGATTCGTTTATTATTACTGTCCGCTGTTTTCAGTTCATTCCTCTCGAAGTTTCGCTTAATTTTTTTAAAGTTTGTTACAGAAATTGCGGTATCTACAATAGTGTAATGTTGGGGTTTATCACTATGTTAAAATGACACGACTGCACTCCATTGAAGCTATTTATTGTCTCTAATTAATTATGCTAAGTATTACATTATATGAAGTTGCACGCGTTACGCGCACACTACCGTACAATTATATTACCTTACTGTCAATACCTATGTGTTAGTTCTTAGGCTACGTCATATACACACTTCACCTCCAGGGATGAAAGAAAAAAAAATGTCATGCAATATTTTTTTTTTATATTTAAAATAAGAAATGCAAAAAAAAACAAAAGTTATCCTAAAGTTACGTTACAAAACAAGACATCAATTAGTTAATTAATCAAACATTTTTATGATCTAAACAAATATCTATAATATCAATTTATATAATCTTATTCGTAAAAAGGTCTGGTTCTATTCTTATGTATTATATCTATTTTATTATTTATATTTACTTTAATATTACATCCCAAATCTTCTACTACAATATATGGACCCTTATAGATTGGTTCCAATTTTGTACCGGTTTCATTTTTTACAAGAATTATATCGTCTTTCTCATATTTCAAAGAATTAACGGTTTTATCATAACATTCTTTCCTCTTATTTTTACTGGATAACAAATTTTTCTTAGCATCGGCATGAGCTAGTTGCAGTCTATATTTTAGAGTTAAAGGATAGTCATCAATATTATACAATGGTTCTACAGAGTCAGATATTTTAGAAGGTATGTGGCAAAGTTTCCCAAATACTAATACGAATGGTGTGTACTTTGTTTCCGTATGGACTGTATTATTGAAGCTAAAACACCAGAAAGGTAACCAATAACTCCATGTATCTGTATGATTTTCACATTGAATTCTCAGAAATGCGCCTAGAGATTTATGAGAATTCTCTAATGCTCCTATTGATTGATGATGGTACGCTGTTGACGATAATTTTTGGATATTTAAAAGTTTACAAACCTGTTCCATTGTAGAAGACATAAACTCCTTCCCGCGGTCTCTTGCTATTATTTCGGGAACACCAAACCTTAAAATAAAATGTCTTACAAATGCATCAGCAATAGACACGGTTTCTTTATTTTTCATTGGAATGGCTTGAACAAATTTCGTCAATTCGCATTGTATGGTCAATATGTAGCAGTTATCTTCCGTATCTCTATCTAAAGGTCCAACTACGTCTAAAAATACTTTTTCAAAAGCCGAAGAAGCTGTTGTTGTTATTTCCATCGGCTCTTTAACATAACGAAAATACTTCATTTTCTGGCATTTCGTGCATTTTTTCACGAATTCTTGAACGTCCTTTTCTATATTTGGCCAATAGTATCGTCTTTTGATAGTATTAACCATTCTACGTACACCAGCGTGACCGCTAGATGGTAATAAATGGAAATCATTTAAAATTAATGTTTTCTCGTCGTTATCATTTATTCTCCTTATTCCTCTTAATATGCATAATCGTGGTCCGGACCATTTCTCAAGTGATTTAATCTCATCACACACGTTTTTGATAAAATCTATATTCTCTTTCTCTTTTATCATGCAAACTTCTTCAATATTCATCTTACTACAAAATAAACTTAATTTCTGCACAAATTCGGCTCGCGAGAAATGTGCCTTAAAATCAAGATTTATGCATAATAGCTTTTTACTTGACACGTATGCAAAACACTCATATTCTTCAGCTATCATACCTTTTTCCCTATATTTCTTTAACTGTTTTCCTTCCAAAAATATCATTTCCACTGACTCACACGGCTTTTTTAATATATCTACGACTCTTGGTTGATCAGGCCGATTGTCTGTAAATTTATTAAAATCCGTTTCCTTACTAACTTTCATTCTTTCACATTCGTCCAACCGTTTCTTTTGAGCTCTAGTCATCACATTTACGACTTGTTCTTGCATGCCTTTTAACTCGTCCGACGTTATAATTATTCGAGATAAACTATCTGCGACTGGGTTGTCTTTACCTCTTACGTATACGACTTTAAAATTATATTCTTCTAGCGTCAACCTAAATTTTATTAATCTGCTAGAAGGATCTTTCATTCCAAAAAGATATATTAAAGGTTTATGGTCTGTCATTATTGTAAACTTTCGGCCGTAAACGTATGGCCTAAAATACTTGATTGCCCAAACTATCGCGAGAAGCTCTTTTTGGATAGTGGGATAGTTCCTTTCGGCTTTATTTAAAGGTCGACTGGCGTATGCGACTGGTCTTAAATCATTATTACATAATACCGCTCCCAGTGCGAAACCTGATGCGTCTGTTTGTATTATGAATTCGTTATCTATTGAAAACTCGGGATACTGCAAGATAGGCGGTGATATTAATTTATTTTTAAGCGTGGCGAATGCAATTTGACACTCCTCAGACCATATGAATGGTTAATTTTTTCGACTTAGTTTATTTAAAGGATTTACAATTTCTGCAAATGATTTTATAAATTTACGATAATAATTGCAAAATGCAACGAATCGTTTAACTTCGTCTGCACTTTGTGGGGTAGGATAATTTTTCAGAACGTGTGTCTTTTCGGGGTCCGGTAAAACGCCTTTTTCAGACACTAAATGCCCTAAATACAAAATCTCTTTCTTTAAAAAATCACACTTCGCTGAATTTAATTTTAAATTAACTTTTCTTAATCTCTCCAAGACATCTACTAAGTTTTGGTTGTGAGTACTCAAATTACGTCCAAATATGATGAGATCATCACAGTACAAAAGACATTTTTCAAAAGTAAGGCTAGATAGTGCTACCGACATCATGCGACTAAAAGAACTCGAGCTGATCTTAAGACCCATTGGTAGTCGTTTCATCTGATACTGCCCAGTGCTAGTAGTAAACGCTGTAACCTTGCGGCTCTCGGGATTTAAGGTCACCTGATAGTAACCTTGATGAAGGTCAAGATGCGAAAAATATATGGCCCCTGAAAGCGAGTCTAAAATATCGTTGATATTTGGCAAAGGGAATTTGTCATCGCAAACTATTTCGTTTAACTTTCTGTAGTCAACTACTAAACGCCATTTCTTTTCCACTCCATCTGCATTCTTTTTCGGTACTAACAATATCGGACTAGACCATTCACTACTACATTCTTCTATGATATCGTTTTCTATCATTTTATTAATCTGTTGAGTTATCTCTGGTTTTAAAGCTTGAGGTACCCTATATGGTTTTGAATATATAGGACTTGAATTTTCTTTTAGTGTGATGGATTGTTGGTAAATATTTGTCGTCGTCAATTTATCACCAGGGTTATAGAAAACATCGGCATATTTTGCACAAATTGACTCGATTGACTGTCTTTCTTCTTCATTCAAATGACTCAATTTCAGTTCCGATAAAAGCCTTTTAACTCTCTCCACATCAGTACTACTTTTGCTAAATTCACATAAAGAATAGTCACTCAGAGGTTGTAAATCTGGTATAAAATTCGACAAACATACGTCTTTTTCGCTCACGTTCAAAATCTTTATTGGTATCCTATTATTTTTAACTTTTCCAAATTGCATTCGCAAGAAACACACCTTCTTCTAACTGTCTTCCAACCACGACTACGTCATCACTCAAACTATTGTTTTCTAAATAATAATGGTGGATAGATTCTGATCTCGCCGGGATGGAAAGTAAGTTATTTACCTTATTTTCTTCACTTAACAGTGTAAACTCCATCCTTCCGCTACTATTCAATGTGAGAATATTTTTATCTAAGTCTATATTCGCCTGGTATTTTTTAAGAAAATCTAAACCCAATATTCCGTCGGCTTTTAGTGGTAATGAATCAAACACAAGGAAGTTATGTTCGAAAGTTTGCTGATGTGAATTAAATAATGTTAAATTTACACAGCCTAAAGACCTCTTTTGTCCTCCTATTCCATTAATTAAAGTATCATCTCTATGTATGGGGATGTTATGTGGTAATGCTTCGCGCTTTACCACGGATAATGTCGCGCCTGTGTCTATTAACCAATAATTTCTGGTGTTATTTATATATAATGCAACGTACTTTGCATTACCAGTGCATGAAAAAATACTATGCTTAAACTCGAAAAAACTGGCTCACATTATTTGAGCCTTCCCTTTCATCACTACGGACGCTACTGGTTTGCTCCGCCGAAAATATATTTCGTGCAGGCCGTGCGCCATAGTTGTTTGTCACGTATCTGTTACCTCTAGTTTGTCGGTAATGATTGAACGTTGGTCTCCTACTATTTCCCCTATAGTTTTGCATGTATCCACGCCCAGATTGTCCACGGTAATAATTGTTACTATATTGACCACGGTAATTATTGAAATGACGAGGCCCCTGTTTATTTCGGTAGCCTCGGCCATTTGCGCGTCTCGAGTTATTAAAACTATTTCCTTGCCTTGATGCATGCATAATTTCACCTGAGGGTTGCAAAGACGTAGCATCCTCGTCCTTCGCTGCTTGGATGGCATCCTTGAGGCTGGAGTAGTTGCGCGAGGCGACGATCGTGCCCAGTCTGGCGCTCCGCAGTCCATCTGAAAACCGTTTTAGTGCGACTTTTTCATTTAATGGCTTCAACAGAGAGATAGCGTTAACGTCGTTATCCGCCTGCGAGATCGTCATCTCAGTCATCAGGGTTTCGATCTCACTGCCATATTCCTCGATAGACCTTGAACCTTGTCTTAAATTTTGCAGCTGCGTTTGTAGCGTAACGAAAGATTTTCTCGTCACAAGATGCTGACGCAAATCTCTGAGTAGGTCCTCGACTTTTGTATAATTGCCTGAAATGCGCAATTTAGCGTTTTCTGAGAGACGACTTTTAGTGATAAATGTAATTAAAAGGCATTTACCATTTTCGTTGATCATATCTGCGTACGTTTCCAAAGAGTCAATCATTCTTTTGGTTGTCGCTTCAGTCCCGTCCATAGCTGGAATCAAACTACACGCCACTTTTAAGTCAAACTCCATTTTACTCGCTCTGTCTCAGGAAAATTAATTTCGTCGTAAACCTTCTTTATCTTTTCAAAAATGTCTATACTAAGTGCAACTAGCTCGCTATCCGTATTTGCTTTTAATGTACTTAAAATTTCCTTGCATAGGTCAAAAATACCGTGAGCTTCACTCAACTTAACTTTAGTAGTTTTGCACGTATATCTACTCTGTCCCTTTTTAACTAAGTATCTTCTAATTCCTATCAAAATATCATAATATTCTTTTAAGCTATTAATCATACTTTACATTTACTACATTATAATCATATGCCGCATCTAATAATTCATGACTCTATGTAAACTACCGCATCTAAAACTCATAACTGAAAGTAAAGTGTCTTATCTAAGTATCTTATCTAATAAAGTTCATTGTTCATAGCTTCATGTATCATCAACTTATAACGCAGTTAATTAAAATCACTAAAAAGGTGCACAAAGACCAAGCGAATACGATACCGAGCGCGTGAAAATGCTGACACTGACGTTCCGCTGCGCTTCCTTTGAATTGCATCGAACTATTGCGAAATAATTGTTTCACTTTATGAATAATGAATTTAAGGATTTGGATAACTGACATGCGTTTGAAAGTTTTCACGAACACTCTCACATTATGTCGCGCCGATTTTAGGCCGTCTCCCGCCTACGCAGTGATGCGCGTATGCGGTCCATCGCATGGAGTCCGATCTCTTCTTGGACCCATTGTCCGTGACATCTTTTGTATGCCTTCCATATAAACCATAAGAAAACGATGCTCAGTAGCCCCATTATAACAAACACGCCAATACTTAGGCGGTCTAGGTGGCCGCCCAATTGCTTCACAATAGCGTTGTTGTCTCCAACTGCGTTTTGGTTTATGAACACATCTTCTTTCTCCACGGTAGAGCGACACATTTTAAAAAATAAATGACTTTTTCACTGTACTATTAACAATTCCGATCCCCTTGGCAGGTACCTTTAAGGCAAGGTCACCATGTAATGTTGGGGTTTATCACTATGTTAAAATGACACGACTGCACTCCATTGAAGCTATTTATTGTCTCTAATTAATTATGCTATGTATTACATTATATGAAGTTGCACGCGTTACGCGCACACTACCGTACAATTATATTACCTTACTGTCAATACCTATGTGTTAGTTCTTAGGCTACGTCATATACACACTTCAATAGCTTATTTTGAGAACTTCATTTGTAGGATTTGTTTTAACTTTATTGTGTAAGCGGTCCCTATGTCTAATACATCGAAAAAGTCCTGGTGTTAACCATAAAAAATAAAAGTAGTATTCGGTTTGTTATTAACGTATTTGATTTTAGATGTCCTTTTTACTGGTTGCCGGAAATGAAGAGAATAAAATGAATTAACTTTAAAGCATTGAGCATCGAGAAACTGGGATTCGATTAGTAGGAGAATTTCATAGGTCGGATGGATTCAATTCCTAAACGAGTGGCAAGGTGTGGCTAAAATTAGTACATAAGCCTTAGAGGATATTATTTTTATATACTAGAACTCAGTTTTAGAAGCTTAAGAATTTACGTCCACTGCTGGACATAGGCCTCTCCCATGGCACGCCACTGAGCTCGATCTTCAGCTATTCGATTCAAACCGCTGCCTGCCAGCTTGCGTATATCATCGCTCCACCTAGTTGGAGGGCGTCCTACACTACGTTTGCCGAGCCGTAGTCTTCACTCTAGAACTCGTCTACCCCAACGGTTATCGGTTCTATGACAGATGTGACCAGCCCACTGCCATTTCAGCTTGCTAATTCTTTGAGCTATGCCGATAACTTTGGTTCTCTGAAGGATGACTTCGTTTCGAATTCGATCCTTCAGAGAAACTCCGAGCATAGCCCTCTCCATAGCTCGCTAAGCGACTATGAATTGGTGAACTAGTCGCACCGTCAGTGTCCACGTCTCGGCTCCGTAAGTAATATCAGGTAGGACGCACTCGTTAAAGATTTTCATCTTTAGGCTTTGTGGTATGGGTGACGAAAAGACTCGACGAAGGTTTCCGAATGCTGCCCATCCAGACTGTATTCTTCTGCGAGCTTCCTTCTCGAAGTTGTTTCTACCCAATTGCAAGATTTGCCCAAGGTAGACGTATTCGTGAACAACTTAGAGAGGAACTCCGTTTAGGGCAATCGGTTCCGGAATAACATGTTCGTTGAACATGATCTTGGTCTTATCCAAGTTCATCCGGAGACCGATGCGTGCAGAAGAATCAGCAAGGGTGGTCAGCATGTGTTGCAAGTCCTGCACGGTTTCAGCCATGATGACGATATCATCTGCAAATCTCAAGTGTGAGACGTAATTGCCATTGACATTTATGCCCCGTCATTTCCAGTTCAGTGTTTTGAATATATCCTCTAGAGCTTTTGTGAACAATTTGGGGGAAATAACGTCCCCTTGTCTCACACCTCTTTGTAAGTGTATGTGTTCAGTCTGCTGATTTTGTACTTGGACGGTCATAGTCGCGGCGTCATACAGACCTCTCAACACTTGCACATATCGCCAATCAACTTGGCACCGATGCACAGACTCCAGAACAGACCAGGTTTCAATGGAGTAAAAGGCTTTCTCATAGTCCACAAATGCTAAACACAGGGGCTAGTTATACTCTTCGGTCTTCTGTATAACCTGCCGCACTGTGTGAATGTGTTCTATGGTGCCGTATCCTCCTCGAAACCCAGCCTGCTCGGGAGGCTGAAATTCGTCGATCCTGCGCGCGAGTCGATTTGTGATGACTCTCGAAAAAAGCTTATAGACATGGCTTAAGAGGGAGATAGGTCGATAGTTCTTCAAAAAGGTTTTGTCCCCCTCTTTGAAGAACATAACAACCACACTTTTGCTCCATGTCTTCGGAGTTCTCCCCGAAAAGAGGACGGAATAAAAATACGCTGAAGCTGTAGTAGCGTAGGAGTTGCACCGGCTTTTAAGAGGAGCCATCACAATCTAGGCTGATTTCTGGCATTTCTTCGGTATAGTGGCGGGTTAGAGTGGCTCTAGGATCCTCATTACCGGGTTGGAGAAGGGACGCTGGTGAGGTGTATAATTAGCTGTAGAAGTCGTTTACTTCCTTAAGAATCTCCGGCTTAGAAGCGACGACACTCCCGCTAGAAGTGGTCAACTTCATCAGATGGCTTCGGCCCAGCTGTTGGACAAAATCTTTTGACCCCCGGTTTTTCTCTATCGCTTCTTTAATTGCGCGTGTGTTTGAGTTCTGGAGGTCACGTCGTACCAATTTAAAAATCTTTTTGTTGAGAGTCCGTTGATCTGACGAAGTGACTGCGGGGTTTTCACGTCGCTTCTGCATTAGCTGTAAAGATTCCTCTGAAAGCTTTGACTTCTTGCCAGCACCTCGCTTGTCACAGAATTTTGTCCCCTCCTCCCTGAGGATACCCACCGTATGGTCGAAATCCTGGTCAACGTCAACGTTAATTGTAGTTTCCAGTACAGCGAGTCGGTTCTCCAGTTTCAGCTGGAACGTTTCGGACCCGACCACGGATTGTAGCATGTTGGGTCGGAGCGTGGACTTCATTAGACGAACACGTGAACGTGTGCGTGAGTTCGTGAGCTTGCAGTTGATATCTAGAGAGCCTCGGACTAGTCAGTGATCACTGCCAGTTTTAAACCTAGTGATCAATGAGACATCCCTAAATATGCGCTTTTTGTCCGTCATAATGAAGTCGATCTCGTTTTTGGTCATAGCGTCGGGGCTTTGCCACGTCCACTTCCGCTGGGGGTCTTTCTGAAAGAAGGAGTAGCCCGGGGATTCTTAGCACCCCCTGACCCGCCGTTACCGTAACCGCCGCCTTGTTTAGGAATAGCGGGGCGACCGAGAACTGGGAGCCGTTGTAAAATTATGCTTGCCATGCAGGTTTTGCCCAAATAATCACCACGCGCTGGGCAGTCGGGTTGGGTGATCGCTGTACGTAGCTTCTCGCACCGGTGACGCTGCTGCCCGTCACCGGCCTGTGGTATTTAGCTACGTCGTTCAGAATGGATATACCGCCATTTGTCAGTCACCAGAGCCTCGTTCGCTGATCGGCAGGATGCACCACGTGCAGGAGAGGTTGGCTGGGAGCAATTAGGTGGAAGTTTGCTCCCTTACATCACATATATACCCTCTAAATTTCAAGTCTCTACGACCAGTGGTTTAGGCTGTGCGTTGTCTGTCAGTCAGTCAGTCAGTCAGTCAGTATGTCAGGACAAAGATTCTTATAGTATTAGAAGATGAGGTGAAAGATATAGAATGTGGTTATGGACCACAGGGATTTAATTTATTGGCTAATCGTAATTATTAATGGTTAACGCATACACGGAACCAGCATTGATTATTTTCATAGGGTAATCCTATCGAAGCGATGACAACTTTATTTGGTTATCGATGGCGCATTTTCCCTTCCCCATTTTGATGTGTGCGTATTATACAGGCTGTCGGGTTTCATATGGTCCAAATGAAAACCATCGATGAAGAACTCCGAAGGCTACCCAGAGAACCCCCATATATGTTCCGCGAAAATCTATAGTTATCAAGAAAATTGCGTTTAACTTGTTTTCGAGTTAGTCCCCGAAATGGTTCAATTTATTTAAATTTCTCCCAAACTATAAAGGCCAGGCCAAGACTATAAAAGCCCTACTTTTTTTGTGGGGCTATGAATAATGAATATGCCTTTCGGGGAAAACTACATTTTTTTATTTAGGTTTATTATTTTCTGAGAAAAAAAAAGAATACATCACATTTTTTTATTTAGACGATATTTGAAATTTTACTTTGGGCAGGCTTTTTTCCAAAAAAACAGGATAAAAAAAATTACAACCGATTTTAAAAACTTGTCTGTTTTATGGACCTGCTGCTTGCCAAATTTTATACGGCTACGACAAGAGGTTCAGGTCTAAAAACATAATTAACGAAATTAAGAAAGGATTTTATTATTCAAATTATTTCTTCTCAAATACACTCTGGTAATCTCTTTTTTACAGAATTAACTCAAATCAAGAGATTTTCTTGTCAAATTTGTAATAAAAGTTCAAAGTGTCCCTTTACAGCAATGCACATTAATGCACATACGATAACGCTTTATGAAGTTTGTTTTGATATGATGAGAGAAGTCATCGTCTTCATTTGGCTGAAGAAGTGAACTCTTTAGGGTGACACTTACACAAGTTGATGTATCCGGCGCGATGGACCTCTCTCTGGCCATTAAGATACACGACACCCTGTATAGATTTTTTATGAAGAATGGTTTGACAACGTCAAAGTTAACCCGAAAGCCGTATTAGTAAAGTTAAGATCGACTCGTACAACGAGACGGACCGATTGAGAGATTCACGGTAAGAGGGTATTCCTGCTTAACAACCCGCTTGGTTTTTCATACAAAAGAAAGGGACAGACTTCGTCTAAGGTCGGTCTGTGGGTCGGGATGCGCAGTCCAGTGTACTTGTGTCATACGTTCAGCGCCCCCTGCCCAAACATAGCAGAAATAAACCGTTATATACCGGAAATTTGACCAGTAGGAACCGCGAGCTGGGTATACGTCATGTATGAAATATTCAAAGATGTTGCGTCGCTGCATTGACCAATCTATTAAAAATCGTAATTTTCATTTGATTTCAAATTCCAAAAATGTGTGTAAGACTTCATGGCAAATCATAAAACTAGAATCTGAAGCAATGGGGCAAAGAGAATATATTAATGAAATCAACGTTAATGGAACTACTCTATCAAGCCCTACTAAAATAGCAGAAGCATTTAGTAATTACTTGATCGATACAACAAACGTTACAAACTGCTTACATAACACCTGTAAATCTAACTCATGTAGCAGTATATTCCTTAGGCCTTTTAGCACAGACGAAATACATAAGATTATAATGTCCCTAAATAAAACTGATTCCGTGGGATATGACGAAATCTCCACAAAAATTCTAAAAGCATGCTGCAATGAATTAGCGCCAATACTGATGTATTTAGTAAATCTATCGTTCGCAGATGGGTGCTTCTCTGAATCCCTTAAATTTTCTATTGTTAAACCCCTGTTTAAAAAGGAAAATAAGTCTCTTTTAACCAATTATCGACCCATAACACTGATTCTTATTCTTTCAAAAGTATTTGAATCTGCCATGCACAAACGTCTAATCAATTTTATTGAAAAAAAAAATATTCTCAAACCAGAACAGTACGGTTTTCAAAAAGGAAAATCGACCTCGCTAGCTTGTTTTGATTTAGTGACTAAGATATCGGAAAATATTGATGCTGGTAACTATATAACAGTAGTTTTTTTCGATATGTCGAAAACATTTGACTTCGTGTCTCATAAATTATTATTAGAAAAACTAAACATGTATGGCATTCGCGGGCCTGCTCTAGACTGGATACAAACATACCTCGAAGAAAAGAATCAATTAGTTGAGGTTTCTAACATTGACGTAAAAAATGAACTCCAAGCCGAAAGATCGAAATCTCAAATAAATAGATTCGGCGTTCCACAAGGGAGTGTCCTGGGGCCATTATTATTTTTAATGTATATAAATGACCTCCCCGACATAACTTCTAATTTATGTATTTTATTCGCTGATGACTTATCTCTTATTTTGACTTGCAAAAAAAACCTGTGACATTCATACTTATACTACTGACATAAATAATTCTATAAAATCTATAATTGAATGGCTTTCCTTTAATAATCTACACATTAACCTAAACAAAACAAATTTTATACAATTCAGTACACACGGCAGGACATGCAGAGAACTTGAAATATTTTATGAGGATAAACAAATAAAAGAACTAGACAATACAACATTTTTAGGTATATCACTCGACAAGCATTTAAATTAGAAAACACATGTCGAGAAGATATGCCAGAAATTAAACCGATTCGTTTATGTCCTTTACAAACTGCGTAAAACCTCAAATGAAGAAACCGTAATAAAGGCATATTATGGTTATGTAGCTTCTACATTAAATTACGGTGTTCTACTATGGGGTAACTCAACCGACGTTCAAAAGGCCCTTCTGGCACAAAAAAAGTGTGTAAGAGCTATTGCCGGTATACCGCCATGGGAATCTTGAAAGCCTCTGTTTAAAAAGTATCACATACTAACACTGCCCTGCATGTACATTCTGGAGGCGGCTAAACTGGTTATAACTCACCCTGATCTATCTGATTATAACAGCAAAAGAAAAATACTCTAGAAATACAAGAAACCCGGATAGAATTGTTTTTCCGAAGGCACCAAGGACAGCACTGTATTTAAAAAGTTGTTTTATAATGTGTGGTCGTATATACAATGCTGTACCTGCAGAAATAATAGAATTAACAAAAGGGCGATTTTTACATACATTTAAAAAATGGCTGTTAGACAAATGTTTCTATTCTGTGACAGAATATTTAAATTGTAAATAATATTATTGGATTGTAAAATCACGGTAAAATCTCTTGACATTGATCTTTTATTTGTAAATTAATTGACATTTTAATTTTTTATATTTTTTGACATTGCCACAGAATAAACTTTTTCTTTTCATTTTGAAACATTTGACATGATTTTAGGTTATTTTTTTTTTTTTTTTTTTTTTTATACCGAACTGGGTAGCACTTGATCACTATCTCACCTGATGTTAAGTGATGATGCGATCGATGATGTAGCGTGCTTACCCAGAAGATACCTATTCACTCGCGATTTGAAGACCCCCATATTGTACTTAATCGGAAACACGGACTCAGGCAGGGTATTCCATTCCTTAGCGGTTCGTATGATGAACGAAGAAGCAAATCGCTTCGTTCGGGTAGATGGTATATCCACCATAAATCGGTGGCGCCTTTTAGTGTCTCTGGATGTCCGATTATAAAATGGGGATGGTGGAATCAAATCATGCAGTTCCATTGCACACTCTCCGAAATGTATCCGATAGAAAACCGATAAACAAGCGACTTTGCGGCGATGCGCGAGACTCTGGAGTCTCTTGCTTACTAATAGGTCATCGCTGATGAGTTTTTTGGCTCTCCTCTCAATAGCTTCCAGTGTCTCCAGCTGGTATTTAGCAGAACCATCCCAAAGGTGAGAACAGTACTCCATACACGACCGGACTTGTGCTTGGTAAAGATTAAGCAACTGTCCCGGTGTGAAGTACCGTCTCACCTTAGCCAAAATGCCAAGCTTTTTTGAGGCTAGCTGGGCTCTAGACTCAATATAAGAGCCGAAATTGAGAGTTGGTGTCAAAGAGATGCCAAGAAGCTCGAGATTGTTACTTATCGGAACGGACACATCCCGGAAAGTAGGAGCCAGTAGAAATGGGCTCCGTTTAGCGGAGAAAAGACACGCCTGGGTTTTCGCAGTATTGAACTTGACCAGATTGGCATCGCCCCAATCAGAGACTGCCTTCAAAGAAAAGTTCAAGCGTTCGACCATCGCTTCTCTATGAGACTGGATTTGTAATGCACTGGTTCGTGCGTTGGATGTATAACTCTCTACAACAGTGCTGTCATCTGCGTACCCAAAGATACCGGGTTTAAGCAGGTCATTAATATGCAGCAGAAAAAGTGTTGCAGAGAGTACTGATCCTTGAGGGACTCCGGCATTTATGGCCAATTGGTCGGAAGAACAGCCATCGATGACCACTCGAATCGACCGATCCCTTAAGAAATCTGCTATCCAAACACATAAACCAGTGGGCAGGCCGTATGAAGGAAGCTTGCTAATAAGGCTATCGTGCCAAACCCTGTCGAAAGCCTTCGAGATGTCAAGAGAGACGGCCAGCGCCTCGCCGTGGTTCTCGATGGCTTCGCTCCAGATGTGCGTGGCATACGCTAGAAGATCCCCAGTAGACCGGTTTCGGCGAAACCCGTATTGTCGGTCACTGAGGAGATCGTTCACTTCTAGGTATGCCAGGAGCCTGTGGTTCAGTACACGTTCCATAGTCTTACAGAGTATGGAAGTGACTGAGATAGGCCTGTAATTGACAGGGTCTGCACGACTACCCTTTTTCGGCACGGGTTGCACGTTTGCTTGCTTCCAGGACTTAGGCACTTGACCAGTCGTCATAGACAAGCGAAAGAGGCGTGTCAAAATAGGAGCCAACTCAGGCGCACACGTCCTCAAGACTACAGCTGGTATACCGTCTGGACCACTAGCTTTGTTCACGTCTAGATTGCGCAACGCTTTGCGTACTTCAGTCTGACGAATGCGGATTTCCGACATAAACGTCCCGCAAGTCGGCAGACTAGAAGGTACAGCATTGCCAGCATCTAAACGTGAAGACTCCGCAAACAGAGTAACAAATAAATTCGCTTTCTCTTCAGCCGAGTGTGCTAGTGATCCATCGGGTTTCAGTAGTGGAGGCAGTGAGGGACGGCAGAAGTTCTCTTCGATCGACTTCGCCAGGGACCAGAACGCTTTGCTACCCGAGGGGTAAGAAGCAAGTTTGTTCCCTGTTCGGCGTATGTGATCGAAGCGAGCCTTCTTGAGAGCCTTTTTGCAGGACTTGGCGGCTAAGTTAAAGGCTTTCTTCTTTTCGCGTACATCTCTAGTCTTGCGGGTTCGAGCATCAGCCCAGGCTAAGTAAGCTTCATGTTTTGATGCTTCTGCATCTCTACATTTGGCATTAAACCATGGACGAGCTTTGCTTGACACCGGAACGTCAGAAAATGGTATGAAATACTCCATACCCTGACGTAACACTTCTGTCACAGCATCCGCGCAAGCTGAGGGATCGCTCGAAGAAAAACATACCTGCCGCCAAGGATAAGACGCGAAAAAACAACGCATCTCATCCCAATCTGCTGACCTGTATCGCCACACCCGCCGGGTGCCTTTTTGGCTGGGATCGGGCGGGGAGTAGACGGATACAGACTTCACCAGACAGTGGTCGGAGCTACCTAAGGGTGATGAAACCGACACCGAGTAGCGGTCTGGTTCTGTTGTCAGCAGAAGATCCAAGCAATTGGCTGTATGGCCATCAACGTCCGGTATCCTTGTTGCTCCCTGGACCAACTGAGTGAGGTCTAGCGTTAAAGCAAGCTTACGCATCTCTCGACCAGCGTGGTCAGTGCTCTGGTATGGGTATAGCCAGTCTTGATGATGGGCGTTGAAATCCCCCAGAAGCACTAATTGAGCAGAAGGATACCTCTGTTGGGCCACATCAGCCACCTCACTGAGGTGGTTTGTGAGCCTGTTTGTCTCCTCGTCTCCGCTGTGCGAACGGTAGACACTAGCATAAAGAATTTTCTCTATGCCAGTGTCCACCAAAATCCACATGACGGAAAGTTGAGGGTCTTCAAGGTTGCGGAGACGCCGATAGCAAATGTCATCGCGGGCATACATACAAACTCCCGCCCTCGCCCTAAAGTTATGCTCTAGAACATAGCCTGGGTAGGCAAGGTACGCCGCGTCAGCTGGACATTTGATCTGCGTCTCCGTGAGGAACAGAATATGCGGTTTTTCGGTCTCAAGGTGGTGGTGGACCGAGAGGATATTGGAGTGCAAGCCTCGAATGTTTGAGAGGTGCACTTGAAGGGAGAGGACGTGCTTCCGCTGTATAACCTTTATTCTGTTTCTGCCTTTCATTTTGTGGGGAGTGAAGTTAGGTAAGGGAAACGGAAGTGGAAACGAGGCGCTAATTACCAACCCGTGATACATATTAGGTCTTTTCACCTATTGGGAACCAATCCTGGAGACCGCGGGGACGCCCGAGCCCCCCCAGAGGTGTCCATCGGGTCCTCTCGTCCGGTCGCCAACCGGCACGATGGCGCACCTCCGGGATTTTTCGCGAGATGGCGGGGCAGCCTTTCATGAGTGGCTGGCTCACTACTTGGGCCCCCAACTATCTGCGGTCGGCCAGCGGAGAACCGTGCCTCGGATCCCGCTGCTCTCCAAGATTGGCTGCCAGGTAAATTGACCTTCAATGTATCACGACTAGCTATAGTAAGCAACGCAACTGTTTCCGACCCGTTCCCCATAATGGCTTCACCAAACATTCATGCCGTAAAGCGACCGCTTGGCGGCATGGCTTTGTCTGGTGGGTGGTAACACGCCGCGGCCTAAGCCTACCACCTGAAAGATATTAAAAACAATATGTGTATAAATAATATTTTAAGAGCCAGATTATTTGATAATGATGTCTGTATACTTTAGTTATAATTGTAAGTTCTATTTGCATGTCGCAATGCGACAAAATGTTTAAGGCACCATCGAAACATTGTAACATCTCTTGTACCAACATTTTGCAGTGAATAAATGACATTGGATTGTATTGTATTGTATTGTATGATGTTTCATCATCATCATCATCATTATCAGTCCACTGCTGGACACAGGCCTCCCCCAAGACACGCCACTGAGCCCGGTCTTCGGCTCTTTGCTTCCAGTCACTGCCCACCGCTTTGCGAATGTCATCCCTCCACCTAGTCACAGGGCGTCCTACTCTACGTTTGCCGATTCGCGGTCTCCACTCTAAAACCAGTCTGCCCCAACGGTTATCGATCCTACGGCAGATATGACCAGCCCACTGCTACTTCAGTTTGCTAATCCGCTGAGCTATGTCGATCACTTTAATTCTCTGGCGAATTATTTCGTTCCGGATTCGATACTGCAGAGAAACACCGAGCATATGTCTCTCCATAGCTTTGAACTGGTGGGCTAGTCGAACCGTGAGTCGACGGAGTTTCCCAAATGCTGCCCACCCAAGCTGAATTCTTCTCTGGATTTCCTTCTCGAAGTTGTGTTTGCCTAGTTGGAGCGTTTGCCCTAGGTAAACATACTGCGTGACAACTTCGAGTGGTATTCCATCTACGGCAGTCAGTTCCGGAACAACGTGCTCGTTGTACATGACTTTGGTTTTATCCAAATTCATCCGGAGACCGATGCGACGAGAAGAATCAGCTAGGTCATTCAACATCCTTTGTAGGTCCTGCAGCGTCTCTGCCATAATGACGATGTCATCTGCGAATCGTAAGTGAGAGATGTTCTTGCCGTTAATGTTTATGCCACAATTTTTCCAGTCCAGCGTCTTAAACATATCCTCTAAGGCGTTAGTGAACAGTTTCGGGGATATGACGTCCCCCTGTCTCACTCCTCGACGCAGGTGAATATGTTTAGTACGCTGGTTCTGTACTTATACAGTCATCGTTGCGGCATTATATAGACATCTCATCACTTCGATATATCGCCAGTCGACTTGGCAACGCAGTTAGGACTCAAGAACCGACCAGGTTTTGATTGAGTCAAAGGCCTTCTCATAGTCCACAAATGCTAAGCACAGGGGGCGATTGGACTCTTCGGTTTTCTGTACAATCTGCCGCACCGTGTGGATGTGGTCTATGGTGCCGTAACCGCTTCGAAACCCGGCCTTTTCCGGAGGTTGAAACTCGTCGAGTCTTCGCGCAAGACGGTTCGTGATGACCCTTGAAAACAACTTGTAGACATGGCTCAGAAGCGAAATCGGGCGGTAGTTTTTCAATAGGGCTTTATCTCCTTTTTTGAAAATCAAAACCACCATGCTTCTGTCCCATGCATGTGAAGTTCTACCAGTGAAGAGAACAGAATTGAAGAGCTGTTGCAGCTGGCTTACAGCTGGAGCTCCTCCAGCTTTAAGAAGCTCCGTTGTGATTCCGTCCTCACTTGGGGCTTTTCCATTTTTGAGCTTTCTAATCACGATTACGATCTCATCTCGGCTGACTTCGGGCAGGTCTTCTGTGAAGTGGCGGGTTAAGGTGGCTCTGCAATCCTCAGTATCGGGTTCGGGCCTTGAAGCATGCGATGCATAGAGCTTGCTGTAGAAGTTTTTAACTTCCGACAGAATCTCCGGCTTGGATGCGACGACGTTTCCCATTGATGTTGTCAGCTTTGTGAGGTGGCTTCTACCCAGAGGCTGGACGAACACTTTCGAGCCCCGATTCTGCTCAATTGATTCTTTAATCAAGAGCGTGTTAGAGGATCGGAGGTCGCGTCGTACCAGCTTCTAAATGGTTTTGTTGCGCACCTGGTTAATTGACAAAGCTGACAATGGGTCTGTTCGTCTCTCTTCCATTAGTCGAAGTGTTTCTGCCATTCTGTATGATGTTTGCTGTCAACTTATGAGCGCTCTCTCTCTCGTTCAGTGGCGGAACGAGGCCATGACGTGCGTAATGATTTAACAGTTTTTTATCATGCTTTAGCATTTATCGCCGCTCTGTTTATACAGATGGCGCAAAAAAATATGGAAGCCGACTGACTTTATTATTGCTTAGTATTTATGATGGGATAATCGGATTCCTTTATTTATACGTTATTTAGATTGAATTCGGATTTTGGAATTGTCACCCATTTAAGAACCATTATTTGGAAGCATTGATTGCATTTAGTTAAGGGTGAGTTGATTAGTGTTCCCGATAGATGGCGTAGAAATAAAAAAGTATATAATGCAATATGGAATGTAGTTATTTTTATTGGATTTAGGAAGTAATCAAAATTGAAATTTAACAAAAAAAAAAGACGTTACAGCAGTTCCTCGCGAGCCCCCTGTCCTCACTGCCCCGACGTGGGAAAGCTGTTTTCGGTGCCTCATGGCCTCTTGGTGCATTTAGGGCATAAACACAAGGACATCACTCTGGAAAACCCGGCAACCCACACTTCAGTAACCCCCGTTACCTTCACATAAGCCCCCATTCAGCATTCGTTGCCCGAGGCGCCTACAGGTATGAGTCTGACCGATTTGCCATCCTTTAAGTCAGGGGTCCGAGTTCTTAAACACATACCTAAAGGAGCCAGGTGTATGGCAGCTGGAAAGCTGGCGTCGGCGATAGACCGCTGCCTGCTTACTAATAGCGCCAAAGACTGGACGGAGTTATCATCTTTTACATTTACAGCTTTGCGAATGCCAGACCGGAATGACAAGAAATCTCTCACAGCAAAGGTTAAGGCCAACATCGAATGTAGTCGGTTTGTTTTACAGGCAGAAAGTGCTGCACCTCACAGACCATCTCCCTTTTATAAACGAGTCGAAACAAAAGTTTTCGAGGGAGACCTCAGAAGGACGGCGCGTCTGCTTACTTCTGACAGTTCTTTCGCACCACAGAACGAGGACACAATAACAGCTTTGAAAGAAAAGCACCCCGCCCCCTCTCACCCATTAAATATCCCCTCGGATCCCAATCTCTCGGATCCCTGCCTCACAGTGGCAGCGAAAGATGTAGCAGATGCACTCTCATCCTTTTACCGCGGTTCCGCATCTGGCCTAGACGGCTTGCGCCCAGAACATCTTCAGGAGCTAACTTCCCCGGCAGCAGGCGACAAGGGGCCCAGATTGCTAGAGGCTTTAACACGCCTTTGCAACTTCTTACTAAAGGGGTACCTTAATAGTGATATTTTCCTGTATTTTAATGGTGGTTTTCTGTGCGCCCTCCAAAAAAAGGATGGGGGAGTTAGACCCATAGCCGTAGGCAATACCTTTCGCCGACTGGTGGCCAAGATATGTTGCCACGCAGTTAAAAACTTCATGGCATCCTATCTGCTACTTCATCAACTTGGTTTTGGCACCCCCCTTGGCTGCCAGGCGGTTATACACGCCTGTCGATCCTTTGCCATGCGTGAGAGCAACGATGTGCTTATCAAACTAGATATCCGAAATTTAACAGCGTTGAGAGGGATATTATTCTTGATGAAGTCAAAGATCTTGCACAAGATATCTTCCCAATTTTGCACCAGTGCTACGCAACTCCCAGCAACCTTTTTTTAAAGACGTGAGAATTTCATCCCAGGTAAGAGCTTAGCAGGGGGATCCTTTGGGCCCGTTAATATTTAGCCTTGCCATACACAAGGTCATAAGCTCCCTGAAGTCTCCATTTAATATATGGTTTCTAGACGATGACACCATAGGTGGACCCTCAGATACAGTGGAGAGGGACTTGAGGACACTTTTTCCGGCTCTAAAGGAACTGGGATTAGAAGTCAACACATCCAAGTGCGAGTTGTTTCCTTGCTCCCCAGGTGCTGCAGAATCAATCGAGAGCTTTCAGTCTCTTGTACCCGGACTTAAGATAGTGGACCAGGATTATCTCTCGCTGCTGGGGGCTCCAATTTTCTTTGAGGGTGTGCCCGACAGTATACAAGAGAATACGCGTGTCTTGGCTTCACTCGAGGATCAATTCAATTTGGCATATTTTATCTGAAATAAATTCTATGAAATATTAAAAAAAAAAACTAATAATAATAACTATCTGCATACCAAATTTCAGCGCAATTTGAAACAATATTAATTTTAGACTTTGTTACCCCACTTCAACCTTTTAGGGGTGGCATTTCGAAAAAGTCTGAAACACGTATTTACTTATTTTTTCTTTGAATCACTTGTGGGAAGTTTCGAATAGAAAAAACTATCTAATCTTGAGTCTCCATACAAACTCTGAACCCCCATTTCATCATCAAAAGGGGTGAACTTTGGAAAATCCTTTCTTATTACACCTTTACGTACTATGAGAAATAAACCGTCCAAATTTCAAGTCTCTACAACCAGCGGTTTAGGCTGTGCGTTGTCTGTCAGTCAGTCAGTCAGTCAGTATGCCAGGACAAAGATTCTTATAGTATTAGATAATGCCTCAATGTATGAGATACTGCATGGAACAAACGATATTTTCCGCGATATTAGTACCGGATGCACTATTTGTCATTATACTATCTATATCTGAAAATGTGAACTCATATCTAACATAAATTTAGTAGGAAAGTAGCCATCATCATGATCATGATCACGAGGGTTGCAATGATGATAAAGATATATTTTCTTTTAATCTAGCGTTTGAACACTATCTCGCTTGGTCGGTCCGACTTGGTCCTATGTGAAACCGCGGGGCACAGATAGTGAATAATAAACTTTATTTTTCAGTACGTGTACCCTCATGAAGTGAATCAGACGCATCCTCTACCGTTTGTTTACGACCTAGCAGTCTGGGCGGCAACGCATGCGTTTTACGGATGGTTTTCAATCTATGGCCAGGTCCAAATTTGCTACAGAGGTGGACCTCATCCGTAAGTCATTTTTTCTATCCTACGAAGACTGATTTATTCACAGTATGAAACATACATACATATTTATTTAATATGTTTCAGATAATGTGGACACATACATACATACATACGTACATACAATCATGCCTTTTTCCAGTTGGGGTAGGCAGAGACTACTTCTTTCCACATGCTACGATCCTGACATACCTCCTTCGCTTCTTCCACTTTCATGAGCGCCTTTATACATGCTCGCTGGTTATAGGTACTTTTGACTTGGTCTTTTTTTAAAACGTCTCCGATCTGGTCGTGATACGTTCGCCTAGGTCGGCCTCTACCAACTGGTCCATTTACGTCTCATAAATCTGTTTAGTCAATCTTTCTTCATCCATCCTCTCTAGATGTCCAAACCATCTAAGCATCCCTTTCTTTATCTTTGTCACTACATCTTCTACCACACCACAACATTCCCTTATCACGCTGTTCTCCAACTTATCCATCAGAGTCACTCCGATCATACTTCTCAAACTTCTCATTTCTACAGCATTAATTTTACTTTCATGTTTCTTCTGCCATACCCAGCATTTACTACCATACATGAGTGTGGGAACCAACACTCCCCTATGTACAGCCAGTCGTGCTTTTTAGACACGTTCTGACTTCTCATAAAGTTATGCAGTGCCCCACTCACTTGGTTTCCAGCCAAAACTCTTCGCTCAATATCACTTTCATACTTACCATCTCTCGTAAACTTAGAACCCAGGATTCAATTGATTAATGTGGACACGGAATGTGATAAAACATGATATTATAACATGCTTTATTATAACATTCCATGTCCACATTATCTGAAAAATAGTAAATAACAATGTTATAACATGTTATTTAACTTGTGTTATAAAACACGTCCACTTTATTTGACCTTGTTATTCAATTTGCAACATACAACAATATAACATGTTATTTAACATGTGTTATAAAACACGTTCACGTTATGTGACCTTGTTATTCAACATTGCAACATAAAACAATACTGTACACATTATAATAACAATGTTATTTTACAATTATCGTTTGTCGTTCTTTAGTACTTCAGTAGTGAACACGTGTTTTGTCGATGGAAGGGGCCCCCTTTGAACTTTGCCGAAAGTAGACATGTGTAGTTCCAGAACTAAATAGTTCCAGGAACTATGTCCCCTATCGAGATTATAGCAGTTTGTTCCAAGATGTCCGCTAAAGCAGGTTTAGCTGGTTCCGGAGACTGGCAGGGCGAGAAAGAAACGGAGCGGTGCGGCCGCTCCAGAACTGTAGGGCTATTCTTTAAGCTAGTTTCTGCATCTCGCAAGCGGTGATTTAAATTTCGTACTACGAAATTCAAATCTCACTGCGGATTCCGCTTGCGAGGTGCGTAAACTAGCTTACAGAATAGCCCTACTGACTGGAAGAGTACTGCAAAAAGTGCGAGTCGATACGTGTGTTGTATAGCTATAGCTACGATATGTTGTATGTAAATTAATGTCCCTAAATGTGCATTTAACATTGTGTAACTATCCGAGTCCGGGGATCTGGTAAATCGATTTATATATAATATCCCTGGAACTGGAGCGCTGTGTACACTATACTCCGGTATGTCTTTACTCAAACCGTGGAACTATCTTGTTCCACGAACCTGGTTCCGGTTCCGGGAACTAGTTTCGGCAGGTCGAGGAACCGTTCCAGGTTCAATCCGCTGCCGAACATGATTTGATCATTTCTAGCCAAAAGGGAAAGTGGCACTTTGATGACTGTTTTGCGAATATTAGACGTGACGAGGGCGTGTGGCGTGGCGCGCACTTTTGTCACGTCGTTTCGTAGATTATACTGAAGTGGCGGAGACGCGTGGCGCGATGCGGTTAGTGTGACCATATGTGGCAGGTTCCTGCCATTTTGGCAGGATTGGCTATAGAGTTAAACCAAAGAGTCGCTATCCCGAGTACATTTTGTCGAACGCTTATTATTCACGCGTGGGCAGGGGGGAGCGGTTGCCGCCATGGATAAAACCGACAAACAGATGTGACAAATTGTAGATTAAACACCTATCGCCATACCGTCGATACCGAATTACCGACGACGACTAAAGTACTTTTTGTTAAAAAAAGGAGGATAGGATACGATATTAGGATAGGGTAGATACTAATCATAACATACATACATACACTCGAAAAACATAACCCTCCTTCTTTCGCAGTCGGGTTAAAAGGCCTTTAAATTGAATTTTAAAATTTAATTTGATATTTTATGAACAAGAACTAATGTTTTCCGACTGATTTTTGCCTAAGCTATCTCAATAATACATTTATAGATGTTTTAGATTTCTCATATAGAGTAAAATAACCTATTATACAGTAAATTACAGTATATACACACATGTCAAACTGTTCTCCAAAGGTTAAAAATAGGCAATTTAATTTAGCTATAATGTCATATCTGTTTACACAATCTATGAAATGCGCGTGCAAACAGAACATGGCGCCGCGTCGTGAAGTGTCATTACAATTTGACAAAATAATGTTTTATTTTAGCGTGTTTTATTCGAAAATCTGAAGTTAATTAAATGAAAAGTGACTCCGTAACTTTTGTTTGTTTTGATTCTGATTGGTTTTTACAGTTTCTGAGGACACACGATGGCATTTCGGTATTTTCGTAACGTGCGTATTGTTTGTTTGAGTGCCGAGCTACGTGTGAGCGGGAAGTTGCCGGCCAGCACCTTTGCGGTGTTCGACAATGCCAGTTCGAGATGTTCAGTCTCGAAGTGTATGTCTATGGGATTGGCCTCTTATTTTAGCCTTTGGCATGATCGAAATCATTTTAAAGAACATGGCATGTTTTGGCAGTTTTGTTATTTGGGATCTTTTTGTTTTAATTTTCACGTTTGCTATTTAATACACTAATATCTGGATTACCGAGCTTTGCCCGGTATTGTATGTATATTTTTATGGTTAAATCGAGTTTTTTGGATTTCTTTTGGCTCCCATTAATAGTTTTACTCACAAAATAATGAATTTAATATAAAAAGGGAAAAATAGTCATCTTATTTGGTCTCGAACCAGGGACCTCCCGAGCGCCATCCAATCGATCTTCCACCGAGCTATCAGAACGTGTTGTAAGTATCTCCAGAGATATTGAGATAAATATCTCAAAATTGGTACTGAAAATGAATAGCGCGGCATTGAAGTCGGTTCTTTTTTAGTTTTTAAACGATATTATCATTTTAAAAGTCTTTTCTGTATAATAGTAAAAGTATCTTTTAAATCGGTCCAGTAGTTTTTGAGCCAAATCAATACCAACATCCATACAAAAATCCAAAGATACAAAAATACAAATGTTCTGTCTTTATAATATTACTAGCAGCCCCGGCTTCGCACGGGTAGAACATATATGCCTACAAAATTTGCATCAGTTTGTTGCATCGAATATAAAATATTAACATATTTAACAATCATCGTCATATTTCAACCAATTTACACAAAACCTTAACGAATTATGCACCTAAGACCTAAATCTTCCTCATAAACACTCTGGCTATTGGTGAAAACCGCATGATAATCCATTCAAAAGTTATAGAGATTATTGCGAACAAACAGACAGACGCAGTGATGGACATTGTTTTATAATACTTACGTAGTGATATTGGACGGCCCTTTGGCGTAAAGGATAGTTACCCTGATTCTGACCCGAGGGTCGTTGGTTCTAATCCTAGCTATATACCTACCAATGAAAGTTTTATGTGAATCATGGGTTATCGTGGGATCAATAAATCTACCAATAATTAAGGGTCGGCGTACACGGGCCACTGGCCACAAGTCGCCACCGGCATATTTCCTATAGTTTTCATACATTTTATATGGACTCGCCGCACACGGTGACGCCGGTGGCCGCCTCACGCTACATGATAAAATGTATGAAAACTATAGGAAATATGCCGGTGGCGGTGTTTTGTGGTTGTGGCCCGTGGCCCGTGTGCGGGGACCCTAAGATTGTTTTAAAACTAAAACAACACTTCAATTCCCCGCGAGTCAATTTCAGTAGCAAGTTCAGGAGACGTTTATCGTCATATCTCTGAAGGTATTGATCACATCTCAATGAAATTACAATGGGACCACCTCGGAAACGTACCCTACCGATTACAAAAATAATAATTCGAATCGGTTCACAATTGACGGAGTAATCGCGTAACATACACACATAAAAAATGAAAGAAAAAAAAATATATACGGTTGAATTGAGAAACCTCCTCCTTTTTTTGAAGTCGGTTAAAATAGAAACAAGAAAACGAATTATTATACTATATTGACTTCAAATTGATTGCGATCGGTGGGGATCTACAGCATAGCTAAGCTTATAATAATATTTTCGTAGTAACTATGACCTAATCTGTGGTTTGACTGCAAATATTTTATTAATTTTGCGATGCGTGTCAGTGAAATCCGTGATATCTTCTAGAGTTTTCATAAGAGTTATATACTGTAAAAGACAATTACAATCTATAATATGTGGCCAAGCTAATTAACGTAATTATTTGGATAAGGATTAATACTATATACTTAAAAATAGCCCTGGAAGTTATGTAATATTTTTTAACAAAAAATTATAGATTAAAATGGTTACTGTGAGTCAACCTTAAGAAATAGACGTATGCTGTCGCGTACTTTTTTGTAGGTCTTATTAAGTTGTACAACTCTTCTGTAGAAAATATTCTTCCATCTGTTTTCAATTGAGCAGCGTTCTGTTACAAATGAAACCAAACTTTAGGTTTTAAAAAAGGAAATTATATTCCGAACACGAGAAATAAAATATTACAATAAAATAAATGTCTTAGAGACGACCGCTCGCGGTTAAGGATTGAGACAGACTACTGTGTTCAACCCTATATCCATAGCCTTTGAGTTGTATTGCTGTATATAAGTGCAATTCAGCCCCAAAGCCTACAGACAAGGGGTATAACACCTCCCCCTTTAAGAAGAGACTTTCGATTTGGAATGAAAGTCTCTAAGAAAAGACGAGGATTTAGATTTCAGTTCTGAGTGGAGCAAAATTTGCAGATTCTATGTCGGATGATGTCTGTTCGTCTGTCTGTGGGTTATTTAATTTACGAGCTGATTTTAACTCTACTATTTCAAAGGATTTGCGGTTGTCACTTGACTTACAAAACTTAAAATATATTTTAAAACTAATATATACCACTACGAAAATACATAGAATTATAGTGACCGACGAATAATGTGTCCCGTATTTAATAAAATGGGGTTGATTTTCTATTTTATTTATTTTGTTTAGTAGTGAGTCTACTTTAATGTGATTTTTCATATGGAATTCATCCAGATCTATGTTTTGTAACGTAATAGGGGATACATTATCAGCAAAATTGTGAAATTGATTGATATTACAACAGGTATCATTAATAAGATTAAAATCCGATAAATGCTTCGTCGGTGAAGAGACGTTATACATGTTGTGTTTAGGTATAAATGTCGTACTTTTACAGAAACCGGTACATTCATTAGGAATGGTAAGTATTCCTGTGCCTAAAATGTCTATTTCTATGTCTACAGAGTTGACACAAGTTATAGTAATTTTACTTGGTTGTGATTGAACATATAACCATCTATTGTTTATCAATGGTTTCCACAAGTCCATTCCGCCTAAGAAGAACTTCGTTTTGCACTCCTTTGGCTTTTCAGCAATCACTTTCGACAGTAATTCACTTTCACAACACTGTTTTGCTTCAGTTGCGTAAATGTTTGTAATGTCACATATGTAACTTCCGGGAGTTATTGTTTTGCACTTGTCTAAGGTGTCAAGGTTGCAGTAGTTAGATTTGTCTTTGGTCATTGCTATATATTTATTTTCGGGGATTATAAAGCTAAATTTATTCGGCGTATTACTGTCGTATGGTGTAGGTAGAGCTATAACTCGATAAAACATGTATTCAGTAATACTAACTAAAGGTACTTGTAACACAAATACAATTCTGTTGTTCAAATAATAACATACCAGTGTAGAAATGCTTAGAATGACATGTACACTATTTATATCTAAGTTAACAGGCAGTTCTAAGTTACTAGGTAGGTATCTATAATGATCGACAAATTCTCGATATAACTGTTTAGGTGTCATAATTGATGGATGCAACACATTTTGACTGCTAAACAAAAGGGCATTAATTACATCTTCTAATTGGAAGGACAGTACAAGTATCGCGGTTTCGATGTTATCAAATATTTCGTTAACGTTAGCTAGTATCTGTAGTCCGTTAGTTATTTCTGAAATATTTTTTATATTTATTGAGAGTTTGTCGATGGCTCCAATCAGTATAACTTCATTGTCTTTAATTTGTGTTATGGTCTTATTGTAAGTAGTCAGTATAGATTTGGTGACCAGGATGTTTTCTTTCATCAATGAGAGTATCTGTTTTTCATTCTTTTGTAGCGATTCTATTGCCTCATCGTATCTCAGGGCGTCATTCTCGTCTAAGGTGCCAAAGATTTGTTTCAGCACGGTGCCAACACCTGCTATCCAAGCGCTACGTTTACTGCGATTATCTATCAGGTAAGAGATAGACTCAAACTCTTTTACAATGTCTCTATAACGAACTGTCAGAGGTTTTAGCATATTACGGCACTCTGCGTCGACCTCAACTATTCGTGTCTGGTTACACAAATATTTAGTAGTTGTTAAAGCAGTTCCAATGTTTTCAATATGTAAACTGAAGTGTGATATATCTATTGGTATCAGAACCTTAAGCTGGGCGTTATTAATTTTTAATGTGCCTAAATTATCAAAAAATAAGCCTGGGCTTGCAGTGATCGGCTGGATGTAATCCTGAGGTGATTGACCTGGGGTCGGAGCTCTGCAAATATAAACAAGGCAAGTAGGCATTTAATGTCTCAGGGTTCCGTGTTGACGTAGTGGTAAGTATTAAACCTTAAAGTATTATTTATTTATATCTAGGTTATTTCTTATTCATACTCCTTACTTTAGTCTAACGTATCTTAATACCTACTCCCTTTTACTTTTGCTGCAATATTCAATTAGGCTAACTAAGTTAACCCCTATAAGGCTAACTTATAGCACTTCCCGACCTTTATCTTTAGCCTATATATATATATAAAGTATTTATTTCTCCTCACAAAGGTACAGCTTAGCAACTATTAACACAGGATAATAAAAGTACGTGAACAATAGATCTTTAAACTTATACTACTTTGTGAGAGCTGGCGCCTGATGTAGGTTTTTGTAAAAAAACCTGTGTTACAGGTCGCCAGGCCCCCTCGTCGTATGTACATATTTTTAGACTATTGCGTAGGTAAGAAGGTACTCTGTGGAAATAATGAACAATAACTATGGTTAACATATTTAAAATAGTAATAGTTATTGGTCTTGAATTTAACAAAAAAATAAATAAAAATAGATATGAAAGTTGCATAAAAAACATTAGGTAACCAATAACTAGCAGTACCACCCTAGTCCAGGAATATAATCAAAAATTACATTTAAAAGTGGGTACTTTTGAATGTAATTTTTGCTAAAGTGTGTATACGTGTGTGAATATTGTGTATGTGTGCTGTAATCGGGTTAAAATGTCAGTTTCTTGTATAGTGATGTGAATGTATTATTGTCGTTGTACGAGTATTAAGTATGAGTGTAGTGTGTGGTTACTCCAGAAGCAATTATTGTGAGTAAGCTGGTATGTGTTATTTCTAGTATTGTTGAATGTATTATGTTTGTGTGTAAGTTTTATTAGTGCTACGGAAACATCATGTAGTGACGAATGCTTGAGAAAGGTACCCACTTGTTGACGACAAAAATATATTCATATAGAATTATTGGAGTGTCCGAGATGTATGTTGGCTTATATAATATTTTAGATCGATGAATTATGAGAAAAAGTATGCTTTTATATAAAATGATGCAATTATTTAGGACGTAATAATAATATAATAATATAATAATATAATAATTAAAATATATATATATATATATATATATATATATATATATATATATTTTAATTAATTAATTTATGTATTTTTTTTTTTTTTACGTTTTATTTAATTTTATTTATATTTATTCAAATTTTAAATTATTCTATGGGTAAGTGTAAATTCTATTTATGTATCTATGTTTATAAACTATTCCTTATTCTCCTAAGTTACTCTTATAATTATATTTTAATTTTACAGGTTGCTCACGTCGGCTGGTTTCAACTGATCGAAGTGATGTGTTACATGACGTCGGTTGATGAGCAAGGTAAGTGTATTATTTCCATTTATTTTAACTACTTTATAAGGGCCTTTCCAGATAGGAGAAAGCGCTTTCCGTAGGCGTAGATGATTTTTAAGGTATACATAATCACCCACTTTGTATTTGACTGGGCGAGTGTGGCTATCGTAATAAGTTTTCGAGTTCTCTTTGGATTTCCTTATGAAATCTAGAGCTTTATCTCTAGAATATTTTAGTCGGCTCTGTAGCATACGCACATAGTCAGGGTAGGATGCCCCAGGGTGGTCATCATAGATGGAGTTAGGGATGAATGGCTTACAGCCGAACATCAGTTCGTGAGGTGTGAAATGCGTCGTGGAATGAACGGATGTGTTGTACACGAGCATAGCTGTGTATACATATCGTGGCCAATTTGACTGTTCCTCGTTTATGTAAGACTTTAAATACTCTTTAAGGGTAGAGTGGCTCCGTTCTAAGGCGCCTTGCGTTTGCGGATGATATGGGGATGACCATAGATTTTTAATTTTTAGGAACTCGCAAGTCTTTTTGAAGAGGTCGGAAGTGAAATTTGTGCCCTGATCAGTAAGTATCGTTTTAGGAATACCGAATATTGAAATGTAGTGGATTAAGCATTCGCTAGTTTCTTCGGCTGTGGTGCTACGGATAGGATATGCGGATGAAAATTTAGTAAGGTCATCCTGGATGGTTAGTATAAATCTTAGTTTTGCTGGGCCGGCTTCGGGAAGAGGACCAACGATATCGAGAGATATTCTTTGGCCTGGAGTTGTGGATGTACTTGTTATCTGCATTGGGGCACGATTAATCTGTCTGAGAGCTTTATTTTCTTGGCAGGATTTGCACTGTTTGACATATAGCTCGATGTCACTTCGCATGCCTTTCCAATAATAAGTTTCCTTTATTCTATTGTACATTCTAACAGACCCTAAATGGCCTGAAATTGGTATGTCGTGGTTGTCATTGAGAATTTTCTTTATTTCAGTTGGAGTTGGGTAAATAATATTATTGTGGTATATTTTGATTTTAATATTAGAGTTATGGAAAAGGTAAGATAGCATATTGTATATTTTTATAAAGGAATGTTTCTCAAATGGATTTTTCATGTCTGAAATACCAAGTTCGTCAACATTCTCGAAAACAAGCAATTCATTTCGGATTGTCTTTAATGTCTGAAATATTTCAGGATAAGATGATTCGTCGAAATGGTGAACTTTGGTGAATATAAGGTAGACTATTTTGGTTTTATTTATTTCAATTCTTTGGAATGAAAATAGTTCTTTTTCAGCTTCATGGACTTTTGTATATTTTTCAGGATCTCCTAAGATCTCCTGGATGTAGGGATTGGATTCATCCAAATCTAGCGACGTAGGGACTAAAATGATTTTAGAAGAACATTTCATTAAGCTCTCGTTGTGTTCTTCAATTGCCGTATTGAAAGATATGTCCTTGTTTGACATAGTTTTTAAGAAAGTCGAGTAGTCATCGACGGGTGTATTAGGCGATGTACTGGTGGAGGGTAGAGGATCATCAATCAGCATATTAGGGATCTCTATTTGTTGTGGAAAGATAGTGGGGTCTAATTCGATTCTTTCTTTGGAAGTATTTGATGTTCCAGGGGGAAGATCAACATCGGTGACTGGGACGGCTTCTATTGCGGCATCGAGAGTTTCAGGGGATAATACCTCGTCAGGGTGAAATGATGGTGGAGAAATCAATAGATCCATGAGATCTCTATCTAAGGTTCGATCCGGATTCGCCACCAGTGAATCGGCTTCAGTTGAGGTTGTAGCCTGGATTGGATTAACAGGGAAACGAGACAAAGCGTCAGCGTTGGTATTGATTTTTCCTTTTTTATAATGGATTTCATACTCAAACTCCTCTAGTTTGAGACGCCACCGTACGAGTCTAGATCCGGGGTCCTTGCAGCTGAAGAGCCACTGCAAAGGTTTGTGGTCAGTGACAATTTTGAAGTGGTGACCGTACAGGTACGGCCTAAAGGTTTTAGTGCCGAAAATGATGGCTAGGCATTCCTTTTCCGTAACACTATAATTGCATTCAGCCTTGTTGAGAGTGCGGGAAGCAAAAGCTATAGGGCGATCTTGTCCTATAGGCCCTTGGGATAGTATAGCGGATATTGCGTAGTTCGATGCGTCACAGGTTAAAATAAAAGGTTGATTGAAGTCTGGATATGCTAATATCGGTGCGGTAACGAGTTTGTTTTTGAGGGATTCAAATGCTAGCTGTTGTTCGTTCATCCAGTTGAATGGTATATCTTTCTTTAACAATGAAGTTAGTGGTTTTGCTAGTTTTGCAAAGTTTGGGATAAAGCGTCGATAGTATGAGACTAGGCCGAGGAATGATTTTATGTCTTTCGGCGATTGAGGAATAGGATATTCCGATACGGCTTTAGTTTTGTCGGGGTTAGGCTTTACGCCATGCTCCCCAATGAGGTGACCTAAGTAGGCAACTTCTTTCCGGAGGAATTCGCATTTTTCTGGTTGTAATTTTAGATTAAAGTTACGGAGTCTATCAAATACGGCTTTTAGGTTTTCGATGTGTGTGGTTAAATCGAAGGAATATATAACAATATCATCAAGGTACACAAAACAACGTGTGCCTTGCAGTCCAGATAGGCATGAATTCATAAGCTTTTGGAAGGTTGAAGGTGCGTTTTTCAGCCCAAAAGGCATCCTATTGAATTGGTAGTGACCTTGGGGTACTGAGAATGCAGTTTTTGGTTTATCCTCGGCAGAAATCAATATTTGGTGAAAACCGGAAGTGAGATCTAAAGTTGTGAAATATTTGGAATTTCCTAGTTGATCGAGTATTTCAGTAATTTGTGGAATTGGGTAAGTCTCTCCAATAGTCAAATCGTTCAATTTTCTATAGTCTATGACTATTCGCCATTTACGTTGGCCTTGTGCATCTAGTTTCTTTGGAACTATCCAAATCGGTGAGCTCCAGGGTGATGAGGACTCTTCAATTATATTTTGGTCTAGCATTTTATTTATTTGAGTTTTAACCTCACTTTTATGGCATTCTGGGAAGCGATAGGATTTGGTGTGGATAGGTACATCGGAGCTTGTTTTTATTTGATGCTTTAAAGCGGTTGTAAAGGAAAGTTGGTCATTTGGTAGATAGAATATGTCAGAATATTTAGAGCAAAGATCGACGAGCGCGTCAGATTCTTCGCTATTCAAATGAGATGTTCGTAGTGATTTAATTACTTCTGCCGTCCGTGTTGAGCTGTCTAGCCGGCTTGTTGTTTGTGAAGCGCAAGGGCTTAAAGGCTCTAGTTTAAGGTTTAGGTTTGAACTAATACGAGCAGGATTTTCAGACGTGTTGGCAATAGTGATGTTAACCCTTCTATTATTTTTTACTTTAACTATGCAGTTTGCGACTAATAGAGATTCTGACAAATGTTGGTCCAGGACCATACCTTCTTGTAAGCTGGAATTCTGAATGGTACATTCAATTACGGTTTCGGTACGTGGTGGAATGATGTAGCATGGGTCAAAGAAATATATTTTTATTTTAACGTTACCCGCTCTGAGTGTGTCTTCATTATAATCAATATTACAGCCAAACGATGTAAGGAAGTCGGTGCCAATAATACCATCGTAAGGCAGGTCTATGTCTTGAACCATATGGAATTTGTGGCTAACATTTTTATCTTTAGTCAATTGTAGCCTTAATTGGAAGTGACCTAGTGTGGGTGTCGGTTCGTTACCAGGGTCTATTCCCTTAAGATTTATCGTTTCCTTGATTAACGTTGGGTTGCGTTGCACACATGATTGTTTTATGAGGCATATAGCTGACCCTGAATCTACCAACAGAGTGAGGGGTGTATCGGATATCTGAGTATTAAGTAACACATGCGGTAGTAACCGTTTGGTTGTATCGATATTAATTTCGAAGACTTCTTGCCTTGGGGTGTTGTTCTCCAAGATCTTAGGATGAGCACTTATTCGGGACTGATTAACCCTGTGGCTTTTGGGTATTGAAGGCAGGGCGCTTATTTGGGGCTGGTTACCCGTGTGACCCTTGGGCTTTGAAGACAGGGTTCTTGCTTGGGGCTGGTTACCCGTGTGACCCTTAGGCTTTGAAGACAGGGTGCTTGCTTGGGGCTGGTTACCCGTGTGACCCTTGGGCTTTGAAGACAGGGTGCTCGCTTGGGGCTGGTTACCCGTGTGACCCTGGGGTATTGAAGGCAGGGTGCTTACTTGGGGCTGGTTACCCGTGTGACCCTTGGTTACATCGCTATATTTTAAGGTAGTGTCGACTTTTAGGTATTGTCTCGGGCGACACAGTGACGAGACTTTTACTCGTTTAAATCATCACTAGGAATATCGGGAGAGAGTTCCGCCTCATGATTATCGGTGACATCTTCTCCCAAGTCTGTTACAAAGTTAACGCGGGGTGGTGGTCCCAAATTTTGAGGGGCCCTGAAGCGGTTATTATTGTACTCCCTTTTTCGGCACACTGAAATATCATGCCCGGGAGTTTTACAGTACCGACAAATCGGGGCTGAACCAGAGCCTGATGGACCAGGTTGGAAATTATTAGAGGTTGACATTGGTCTTTGGAAGTTATTTGAGTTTGCCATTGGTCTTTGGGGGCCTCTGTTAGCCATAAATTGATTCTGCCTAGCGTTATTGCTGTAATTGTTGTTATAATTTGGATTTTGAATTATTGGTCTCGGTTTTGAGCCATTTAGGTTGTTATTTTTTCTGTACATGGTTTGTTGGATTCTTTCCTCAGAAATTGCTAAGTTAATAGCTTCGTTAAGATTTTTGGGTGATCTGCACCTCACGATATTAGATAATCTAGGAAGTAGTCCCATAAGAAAGTGATGGAGGGCGAGGTCCTCCATTGAGGCGACCCGGCCGGCTACCTCTTTGACTTTAGTATCAGATAAAGAAATCTCCATTAGGAGTTTTGACAGTGCTGTTTCTACTTTTAGTGCGAATTCGCTTACAGTTTCCTGAATTCCTTGCTTAATTTCTTGCAGGTCTGTAAGTAAGTAGGAATAATGTTTTCTTTCACTGAATTGAGTTTTTAAAAATTCTTTTAGTTGATCCCATGTAGTGAAATTTTTTATTGAACATGCGATTTCTGCTTTACCTTGTAGTTGGCAAAGGATATATTTGAATAACACTGGCCTTTGCGTATCGGTGGCCAGTTCGTATGCATTGTTGCAGTTGACTATAAAAGAGTTTAGCTTCTCTCTCTCACCATCATACGGCTTTATAAATTTTAATAAAGTGTTTAAGTCCATCTCTAATTTTACGTTAGTAGCGGTTTTAGGACTCTTAGTCTGAGGTGCAACAGGCGCAGAATGACTCCCTGAAGTAGACGGTAAATCGGTCGTAGGAGGTATATTTAGCGTGAGTTTAGATTTCTCCTCATTAACCATAACGTAACAATTTTAAAACACAATAAGTAATTATTTACTGGTACACGAACAATTATAAAACTCTATAGAAATATTAAGAAACACTGCATAAATATAAATTAAGAAAAGGTTGACAAACTATGGTTTCTCAACCGTAGTCTAAACAATGACCAATGACTTACTGTTGCAATGCGTGGGCGACACAGATAAGCACGGCGATCGAGACCAGGAGCATTTTTGCTGATAAGGCGTAGCTGCGTCGAATAGTGATGGGATGGATTTCGGCACCGAAATCCCGGATGATCACGATGATGATGTGTTATGATGACGAATGGAGACAGTAATCGTAGGTACTGTCTTCGATGAATGGGGCCGTAGCAGGAGATAGCTGACACTTGCAGCTGAGGGGAGGTGATCGCGGTTCAGGATGCGACCTCCTCTAACTCGATGAATGATGAGATGGTCTCCTTTCCAGGAGCAGGTGAAGTCTTCACACAGGTTGGCTGTCCGGGCCGCGTCGAGGTAAATAGATTCCGGGATTATCCCGGATGTGGAGCACGCACCGGGACGACACGGGTGAGTACCTCTGGGTATCTTCTCTTTTAGGTACAGGATACAGTGGTTTCCTTTTCGTAGGACGAGTGGATCCCTTCCGGGATTTAGCAGGATTTCGTGACGACACTTCGAGGATAGTGGTAAGTTATATTATATCACTTACACTGATTTTTTATAATAACTGTATGTTAATTATTTGGTTCTTTTTAGGATACGGATCCGGAGCGAGTCTGCGGAACGGTTTTTCGGGCACTGGGAATTTCCGGATCCCACCGCTGCCACCAATTGTTACAAATGAAACCAAACTTTAGGTTTTAAAAAAGGAAATTATATTCCGAACACGAGAAATAAAATATTACAATAAAATAAATGTCTTAGAGACGACCGCTCGCGGTTAAGGATTGAGACAGACTACTGTGTTCAACCCTATATCCATAGCCTTTGAGTTGTATTGCTGTATATAAGTGCAATTCAGCCCCAAAGCCTACAGACAAGGGGTATAACAGTTCGTAAGAAACGTGTTTTTTCGACCGTTTTTTGTCAACTTAGGTTGCAAATTAGGTCTCCACGAATGTACCTTTGATTTAAACGGGATAATATATAGCCTGTTTTCATTTTGAAAGTCCATTCTATATATTGGTGAAAGAATTTTTTAAATTGGTCTAGTTGTTTTTGAGCCAAATCATTACAAACATACAAAAATACAAATGTTCTCTCGTTATAATATTAGTATAGATTAGTATATTAGTATATTAGTATAGACATATAAGTTGTCCATACATACATTATTAAAAAATAAATAAAACCGACTGAATAACCACAAACAGGCACTCAAAAGCGAAAAATAAGTTACTTAATATAATTATTATAATAAGTAAGTGGGTAGCGCTTATAATAATTATATTAAGTAATTTATTTTTCGCTTTTGAGTGCCTGTTTGTGGTTATGAAGTTGTTTTTTTTTAAATATATTATTTTACCCTTTTTAGTGCAAAAGAAGTTTTAATTAAATTACATGCATCTATAAAATTTCATGTCTGGGCCGTTATACACTGACGGATATATACTTTGTGAAAATTTCAAGTATGAACCTATTACGGTTAAGAAGATACAGATCTGTAAAGTGCGCACATATAGACACACGTACGAACGGACGGACGAACGGACAGCAAAGTCTCAGTAAGTGTTTGTTTAGTACCCTTTGGGTTCGGAACCCTAAAAAATTGACTTCAAATGCCGCGCTAGTGAAAATATTCACTATTCATAATGATGTCATCAAGGTATTAAAGGACAATGTCCAAAATGGCCCTGTGCAATAAAAGCATCTGGCACACACGATAATTAATTGTCTTTTTTATTACCTACAATAATTCCAAATACTTTTACAACACGGACTAGTTGTATTCCAAAATGAATATTAAAAAGTATTATTTGCGATAGAACCCTAAAAAAAAACTTCAAATGCCGCGCTAGTGAAAATATTCACTATTCATAATGATGTCATCAAGGTATTAAAGGACAATGTCCAAAATGGCCCTGTGCAATAAAAGCATCTGGCACACACGATAATTAATTGTCTTTTTTATTACCTACAATAATTCCAAATACTTTTACAACACGGACTAGTTGTATTCCAAAATGAATATTAAAAAGTATTATTTGCGATTATTATAAAATCACCGCCATATGGCCGCCATCTTCGCCAAACGTCATGTCATGTCAAAAAATATTAGGTATGCTCAAAAACAATGCACCCTAACAAGGCCATGTGTCGTCTCTTCTTAGCTATGGTCTTATAATGTGGGGTAACTTAGTCGACATGGAGAGAGTATTTAAAATTCAAAAGAGATGTATTCGGGTCATAAATAAATCTTGGTTTTTAGAAAGCTGTAGACCTCTTTTTAAGTCGTGCAACATATTCCTCTACCGTGTATGTATTAAAGAAATATGTATTTTTACTAAACGCCACCCGGACTATTTTAAAAAACGTTGCGAAGGTATTACCCGCCAGAAAAGATCTAAGTTTACAAATCTTTTATACCAACCTCCTGTCCGAAAAGATATGTACAAAAATAAAACTGGCCAAGTGCGAGTCAGACTTTTGTCCCGCACACGGAGGGTTCCGAACGCCATCTATCGAATTTCTAACGAACTTCTAACACCAACTAAGTAAACGTTAACACAAAGGTAGAATAGTATTATATAGTAGTAATAATAGTAGTCGTAATAAAGATAAGATAAAGATATTTTATTTGCGTAAAACATGCGTATAACAAAAAGTTGTGACAAAATATTCAAACGATCGTCATGTTTTGCCTTAACAGGCGTGCATACTTTGCAGATGGCGCTGCTTTACTCACTACATATAACCCAAATTTAAATACATATTACACTGGTCATTCTTATAAACTAAATTGAATTATAAAATTAAAAGGATACAGCACAATGTGATGAAAATAATAATAATGATTATAATTTGTCACTTAAAAATTCGTCAATACATTTCTGAATT
Organism: Cabera pusaria; assembly: GCA_954871355.1. Taxonomy (NCBI): domain Eukaryota; kingdom Metazoa; phylum Arthropoda; class Insecta; order Lepidoptera; family Geometridae; genus Cabera; species Cabera pusaria. The sequence goes on from OX940907.1 coordinate 7,221,677, forward strand.
AAACATTGTTTTAGCCTATATTTAAACATAATATTGTCCATGTCCTTTAAATGTTTAGAAATTTGATTGAAGACTGTTGGCGCCATACCAATTACACTTTTAAATAGTAATTGTAGTAATTAATATTATTAAATGATTATTGACCGAGCTTTGCTCGGTATTTTTTGCCACTTAAACAGATAAATATGACTTTTCCCGACATCTATTGACGAATAATAATACTATTTTTTTAAATTGAGAGCAACTAACTGCTTTACTGAAACAGTACTTCTACTCGCCAATAGATATCGGGCAGAGTCATATTTTAAGTAGATTATCAATAAAGTTGATTATTGAAAACAAGAATAAAACAACATTTTCTGAAAATGACTCCTAGGTAGATCGATTTATCGCCCCCGAAATCCCCTATAGGTATACTTAATTTTATTTAATCGTTGGAGCCGCTTCTGATATTCAGATTAAGGTAAAGACGATAGCGCGCCATCTTTGATGCTAGATAGGTGGCGCTGGGCTATCGTAAAAAACTTTTTTAAACTTTTCTTTAATTTTTAACTTTGTTCTGTTCTTAGTATTTTTTGTTATAGCGGCAACAAAAATACATCATCTGTGAAAATTTCAACCGTCTAACTATCACGGTTCATGAGATACAGCCTGGTGACAGGCGGACAGACAGACAGACAGATAGACAGACAGACAGACAGACAGACAGACAGACGGACAGCGGAGTCTCAGTAATAGGGTTCCGTTGGTACCCTTTGGGTTCGGAACCCTAAAAACGCATATAATATGTGTATGTCGATATTTAATAGTTTACCAAATGAATTAAAATTTTTAGAAAATAATAAATTTAATAAATCTTTGACAGATTGGCTTCTCAATAAATGTTTTTATAGTATTAAGGAATTTAATTAATGTTGTTTAAAAGTGTATTTTTATAGATTAATTAGTATTATTAACAAAATCTGCACGTCTGCTTGCAGATGGAATACTGTCTCAGCAAATAGAATTTAAGATCTTGTGTATAAGTATTCTTGCAAATAAATGATTTGATTGATTGGTTGATTGATTGATTGACTTTGCCCCGTAGAACATTCCTGTGAAGACAAAATAATTCTCCCCACCTTTGTTTCTATCTCGCTCACAGTTGCCGTAAGAATATCTGTCAAAAACCAAAATCAACGTGAAGAAAGATGTAAAAACATTATTCAAGGTCATATTTGTTAGTCTTCAAAAGTATATGCAATAGCAAACTCCATTATGTATAATCTTCTTGGGACTCTTCTTCTAAAACTATTAAATTCTCCTATGTTTGAGGTATTTATCTCCATATCTCTGGAGATAATAATCAGATCTCGATGAAATTACAATGGGACCACTTCGAAAACGTACCCTAACTATTAAAAAAAGAATCATTTGAATCCGTTTACAATTGACGGATTAATCGCGTAACATACACACAAAAAAAACATACAGACGAATTGAGAACCTCCTCCTTTTTTGTGAAGTCAGTTAAAAAGAAAGGGATAAACTCCGTTCAATGTCGGTCTAATTGGGGCAGGTGTACGCAGTCAAGTTTAATGATAAGTAGCAGGTCTGTGATACCACTTAACAATTGACATCGCACAAGTGTAATAGATTTTCGAAATTGAGTCGACACGGAGCGATAGCTTCTAGCTAGCCTCCAGTCTCTTGATAGATAATAATAACTGTTGACTAAGGTTCGTAGATTCATCGCAAATTGTACAACAAATCGTGTATTACGTTACATTTACAGAAAAGCGTCCTTAAAAGGGGTTTAGGGTTCCGTAGTCGAGGTCGAGGTTGGAAGTAAATAGCAGCTTTCGGTGGTTCGTGACAGACAACGTTACATTTCAGATTGTTAGAACAAACACGCCTGGGTCTTTGATGCATTGAATTTGACTAAATTAGCATGGCCCCATCGGCATTAGCATGGTTTCCAGTTTCGGCAGAACTCGTATTGCTGGTCACTGAAAAGATCGTGTGCATTCTAGGTATGCCGAAAGCCAGTTCTTTAGATTACAACACATTCCATACTCTTACAAAGTATGGACGTGACTGATATGGTAAAAAATAAAAAATAAGTTATAAGGCATTGTTATTACATTCCAAGTATTTTTAGATATTTTATTACTTCTTATAATTTCCAAATATCTCGTAAACTATTAACTTTCGGCCATACTTGAGATAGATCTAAATATGTCGCATTTTAGCCCCTCTATCTGCCCCTGCCGGCAATACGTCGAGTTTCCAATAACCCTGTATATATACATACACCTTTCAAACATAAAAATCATTTTCCAAATCGGTTCAGGCGTATACAACATACATGTAAAAAAAAAATCGGCGGTGACACACGGACAGACTTACAGATGGACAGACGGACAAGAAAGTGATATTTCCTTTTTTTCCTTTTGAAGTACAAGACCCTAAAGATTCCAAGGAATTGAGAAACTTTTTTTGAAGTCAGTTAAGGGTGCGTTTCTTAAATGCACAAGTATACATTCATTAATAATGTATCAATATAAATTATCATGATCCTCACGCTCACAGCGACGTTACCAACACGAGTCAATAAAATCATCTTGATACATTTATATATATATTATAATATATTATACTAGCTGTGCCCGCAACTTCGCGCACTTCCGCGTGGCATAGTGACTTTGGGCATCATTTTTTGGACATAAAATAAAATAAATAAATAAAAAGCCTTTATTCTACTAATACAAAAAAGAAACATTTACATAAAGAAATATTTACATTTGTTAGTATTGGCTCTTATGTTTTTACATTTAGAATCTATAGATATGCTGTTCTATCTTAATTTATTTTTGTAGTAGTTGTCTCAGCGGCGTAGGCCTCCTCCTGTCTCCTCCATATGTCTCTATTACGGGCTTGTCTTTCCCAGTCTGCTCCACATCTTTCTCTTCTCGTCCCATCGCTTCTTTATTCTCCCTCTCTTTCTGTTCCTATCTCTAGGTATCCACTTAGTGGTTTTCTTTGTCCATCTTTCATTTTTAGGGTTCCGTACCTCAAAAGGTAAAAAAAGGAACCCTTATAAGATCACTTTCTTGTCCGTCTCTGATTTATATGAGCGCTCATACAAGGTCTAGCTTAATTGGTACCTACCAACGTTGGTACGGAAGCCTCGGTGGGCGAGTCTAACTCGACTTTGCCGGTTTTATTCATTCTACATATAATGTGTCCTGCCCATTGCCATTTTAAATTTCTTATCCTTTTAATTATGCCTGTAACTTTTGTACGGCTTCTTATTTCTTCGTTTGTTATTCTGTCTGATAATCTTATGGCCATCATGCTCCTTTCCATTTTTCTTTGGTGTATAGCTAATTTGGCCTCCTGTTGCTTTGTTAATGTCCATGTCTGGCAACCATAATGTCAGGCATGGTAGAATAACTGTTTCGTAGAGTTTAGTTTTTACTTTAATGTTTATATCTTTATTTTTCATGACTTTTTGTTAACTCCAGTATTTTTGCCATGAAATGGCAATCCTTCTATTAATTTCTTTTTGAGACAAATCTTTGAAAGCATTTGATTGGCCAAGATATGTATACTCGCTAACTTATTCTATACTGTTATTATTAACTATAGTTGCTTTCTTTACTCCGTTTGACAATACATTGGTTTTAGAGGCATTTAAAGCCAATCCGACTTTGATACTTTCATTTGCTAAGTCCTGCATCATTAACTGTAGCTGTATCGGTTGTTCTGCAAATACGACTATGTCTTCTGCAAACCGTAGGTGGCTCAAAAATTCGCCATCTATTTTTATTCCATTTCCCACGTTAATTGCCTGAAGACCGTTTCTAGTACAGACGAAAACAATTTAGGGCTTAATTGGTCTCCTTGTCTTACTCCTTTCTCCAAAGGAAATTCTTGACCGACTCTCTCAAATTTTTATTTGCTGAACATTTGCTGTATATGCTCTGTATAAGTTTTATATATTTTAATTCCGTTCCTTCTTGCAGAAGTGCCGTCCAAATCGAGTTGTGATCCAAAGAATCTAAAGCTTTCGTAAAATGGTCTGTATTAAAATTATTTTTTTTAATAATATCAAAACTTTGTATTTGTTTTGGTTTATTTGTGAGTATGTAATCGATCTCATTGATATATTTTCCGTTTGGTGATTGCCATGTCCATTTTTTGGTGCATTTTAAATGTAAATAAGCTATTTATTATTTTGTAGTTTTTAAAGCAAACTCTACTAATATCTGACTATTGTCACTTCTTGTCCGCATAAAGAGTTTCCAAATACTTGTTCTTCTCCTCTCTGCATACTTCCAACTCTAACATTAAAGTCTCCTAGTATAATTAGATTTTTTTACGTTTCGTATCGCATACTCTAAAAATTGGTAGAATATATCAATGTTTTCATGATTGTACATTTCTGTTGGTGCGTATATTTGTATGAATGACCATATTTTTTTCAATATTTGCATCTCTAGTGAGCAAACTCTGTCCGAAAATGATTTTAAACTAATTATGTTGTTTTTTAAATATTTCTTAACGATGAATCCTACTCCATTTCGCCGAGTTACATGCTGCAGTGGTATAGAATGAAATCGGAATATTCTTTTATGGCTTCGTTTTCTCTCCTTACTTCACTCAAGCCTATGATGTCCCATTTTATCGGTTTTATAGCAATGACTAGTTTTGTTGTTCTAGAGTCTGCAAGTAGAGTCCTTACATTTAGACTTGCTACATGGAGGTTTTGTTGTTGCTTAGTTCCATATCTAATTTTATTTGTTTATTTGATGTAGTGAGGGGTGGTGGTCTAACTCCTCCACGGTGACCGGCCGGCTTGGAGAAGGATGAGGAGGGCAGCTCAGTTTTTTTGTGCAAATCGTGCATCATTATCAATAGTTGATGCTGAGGCTGGGTCAGGCCTGTCGCACTCCGCGCAGTAGCTATGAAACTACAAGTACCTCCGCGCACCCGCTGGGTCCAAGTTCAGTCAGTTAAGTGTCACGCACGCTCTCGATCGGCCGCGCGCCTTACTTGTACCTACCTCAATAATATATTCCTTGCTTCATATAGTAACTATAAAGAGTAACTATGTAAAAAGTAAAGAATGTCACACATAAAATGGTAGGTAGGTATAAATCAGCTGAGTTTCATGTTACAAGGGAATTCACGTAATGATCTTTAGGGAATTTCTATCGACATTACATCTTGCTTTATTTAGTTAGTTCTAAGATAAATAAATAGGGTACGTACCTACTAACGTTTACTTCAATTTTCCTTTTTTTCTTTCTTAATAATTTTGTCGTGTCATACGATAGTCAGATTTTTATAATCGGAGAGTTAATGTAATTAAAGTACTTATAGATCTCAGATCACTGAGATTCACTGAGATCTGATAAGTATCTCCAGAGATATGACGATAAACGTCTCAAACTTGCTACTGAAATTGACTCGCGGGCATGGAAGTCGGTGTTTTAGTTTTTAATCTACTTCACAAAAACGGAGGAGGTTCTCAATTCGACGGTTTTTAGCGTTCCGTACCCAAAGGGTACCAACGGAACCCTATTACTGAGATTCCGCTGTGCGTCTGTCGGTCTGTCTGTCTGTCTGTCCGTCTGTCACCAAGCTGTATCTCATGAACCGCGATAGTTAGTTGAAATTTTCACAGATGATGTATTTCTGTTGCCACTATAACAACAAATACTAAAAACAGAATAAAGTTAAAGATAATAGAGGGTCCCCATACAAGAAACGTGTTTTTTTCGGCATTTACGCCATCTATGAACGCTTAGTTAGGTAAACGTCCCATAGATGGCGTTATATTGAAATGTCGATCCCTAACACCTTTGTTAGACGTTAGAAGGCGTTATAAGAAACGAAATATTTATTAATTATTATTTTTTGCTGGCGAATAATGACAGTGGTATTTTTTGCTCGATCTTATAAAATACTGTAGTGTGGTACGGAACCCTACGAGTGCGAGTCCGACTTGCACTTGGCCAGTTTATTTAAATGTTTGTGACCTCAGAACTCTGTCAGATCTTAACCAATTTGAAATTGAAAATTCTTTTTTAGGGTTCCGTAGTCCTGATAAGGAACCCTTATATTTTCGTCATGTCCGTCTGTCTGTCTGTGTGTCTGTCTGTCTGTCTGTCTGTCCAAGGTTTTGCTAGGAGACCGTTAGTACTAGAAAGCTGAAATTGTGTAGGTATGTGTGTATATCAATAACACCGACAAAATGGTGAAATAAAATATTGGATTTTTTTTTTTAAATATATTTTTTTATTTTGATATTCAACTATTACAAAATAAAGTTTTCCTAGAATTAATAAAATACATAATTATTTTTGGTCGAAAAAGTGAGTCGGCTCCTACACTATTATAATGTTACAAGTCAAACAACCTACAATTCTAGGCAAGTGATACTATTGTCGCGTTATTTAACTTACGCAATCTAAAACTTTACTCAATTTTAATTTAACGTCACGTATTTTAGTTTAACTGTAGTGCTTTTATCCTACCTCGACATTAAACATTAATGTAGTACTTATTACCAGTAATGTACTCATTACATTGTTCTACGAGTATTCTTCTACCAATTAAAGGCTTACAAGTTTTCTCATAACATTCAACCCTATAGTAAAGGCCGCGAGTTGACCGAGTTATTCAGACTCTCGCTGTGCGGACTTACGGTGCATTTTACTGTGCGCAACACGCGGTTCAAAGTTACTATTAGTTGATACTGTGGCGCAAATTCAAGGTCGCAACCGAGGCGTGAAGCGCATTTTGAACGTTACTAGCGTTGTAACTAGGTTTAATCTCGCATTTTTGCTCTCAGGGAGTGCAACTTCTGTACTACTCATTATTCTGTGGCTGGGTTTGTAAATGTGGCATTAATTTGTGATGGCCGTAGGTAACCTATTATGTTTTGTGATTTGTTTTTCTTTGAGGCTTTGATAGATTTTTCTTCTGCTGCCGTTGGTGAAGTGGTTACTACTGCTTCGGGTGACTGGGATAAAAACCGCTTATCAGAGTTTCTTCCAGTAGTCGTTGTATATAAGATTTTGTTGTTATCTTTGTATGGTACAATCTTGTCATAGCGTAAAGTAACATTTTTGCCAGCTTCTCGTTGGCGTTTTAATTCCTCTTGCAGCTTTTGTCGTTTTTGCAGCACCTTAGGTGGAAAATATTCCTTGATGTATACTCGTGTGTCAACTAGTTTGCCCTTATTTTTTAGCAGCTCTATTTTCCTGCTCATAGTTGTCATTGTTACAACCACTGGTCTAGTCTTGCCGCTGTTTTTTTCTATTCTACAAACAGCTTCGATTTCCCACCTCTGGCAATTAATTTCCATTCTATTATTAATGAAATTTAGAATAGTACTTAATAGATCTTCATAGTTTTGCTCTGTTTCTTCGAATGATTTCGATTCGTTCTCTGATGAGAACACTGTGTTTTTCTTTCTCATTTTTCTATCCAGGAAGTCAATAGATTTCTGTTGTTGCTCAATTTTTTTTCTAAGTTGTTTGTTCTTATTTCCATTCTCTTGAACTTTTCGTCTATATTATTATTAATTGACTTTGTTATATTTCCCTCCATTTCCTTCATATCTTGTTTCTGATTAGCCATTTCACCTCGCATAGATTGTAATATGCTCTTGGTCTCGTCCATTGCCATATTGCGGACGATAGCGACACTTCGTCGTTTCGGCGAGTGTTCGTCTTGAAGTAACAATTGACTCTTCTTCTGATGCTAGTTTTAGTTTTACTACTCGTCGGTAGATGGCGTTACTTGTTTTTACATTCGATAAATATATTCACTAGTTTTCAATAATCGATGTTAAAACATACTGTAGAACAGTTTTCCTCTAGGATTTAAATACACTAACCTCCTCCTGCACTCCTTTGGTAGGCTTCTGTGCGTTTCCAACGTAATCTTGTTAATTGACGAAAAACCGGTACTCGCAGATTTTTTGAAATATCACTATGCACAGGGAGTTTTGCACTGTAATAACACTTTCACTTATATTCCGGTACTTTATCTTTACTTAAATTGTATTTTTTGTTCTTTTTGTGGGTGTAATATTTTTTAATCGAAATAAATACGTGGAGCCGAAGTAAACATGAGCACAGTTGCGCCAGTCTTGTTTGTCTGTCTGTCGTTCCGGGTAGCATATTGCAACTTAAATTTCCAAAATTTTCCAATTAGCTATCCAGCTGAAAATTTCAGAGTAGCTAACAAATTGATGATAATGCATTCTAAAACGTGGCTTTTAGATTAATTTTTTATCGACATTGGGCAGCATTTTTTAGATACATCTTTTGGTTTATTTTGGACTGTAAACACCGTAGTTTAAGTATTAAAAAAATAATTTACTTTACAGTAATGCTTCTCTATACACGATGTTAGACGTATAGCCTTCGGGGATCAAAGCATGCAGGCTGCTAGGATTGCTAACACGTGACAGTGCCACATAAATGAATAACAACAAGTACGACCATTCTGAGACCGGTAAGAGTTTCTGAAGTGCCTGAGCACTTTCTCTGAGTGGGTCGTACAGCTCCTTTCTGATGTCGGATGTATTTTGAATACATGAAAGTTTCATTATCCTATCAATATATTCATCTGTGAGAAGCCTAAGGTTGTCGTTTCTTTGCTTGAGCAAATTAAATGCGACCTCATAATTCTAACCGTCCATAGGTAAGTAGCGTATGATTGAAAGTGCCTCACCGCTTACTGATGCTCTGAGATAATAATGTTTCTCGGAGTCTGGTAAATTCGTTCGTCTGTGGACTAATTATTCGAACAAGACGGAAAAACTCATTCTGATAAATCACCACTGTACTCCGGTAATGAAATAAGAGGTAGCTTTGCACTCACCTGAACTGATCCTTGTTGTGTAGGAGTGGCATCATGACCAATGCCACAGGTTGCACCTTCCACCTTACCAGCAATTGTATTGATTAGCCTAAGCTGAATTCGCAACTGCGCGAACTCGTCCTTGTCGATGTCTTCTTCTTGAGTAAGGACTGCCTCAAAAGCTCGACAGCATCTGTGACGGCCTTTCTGAAAGAGGATATTATCGCGACACTACCTTGGTCTGACTCAAACCACTCACTTATTTCCAATACGAGTTTACATTTTGATTTGAATTGCAAAGTGGCTTTCTTCGCCATGTTTATGATTTAAAACAACGACTCGCAATCTATTACGGCACTGTGGAATTAATTAAAATTGATTAGAATGCAATAAAAAACTGAATTACAACAAATTAAATAACACTGCACTGAACCACAGCTAATTGAAGAACCGATGTACGTACTCGTAGTATATATATTCTCTTTGAACGATATTTTTACAGACTAACTAATGTCTCTAAGTGAATAGTCCTAAAAACACAATTAACCGGCGACTACCGTTGAACGATTGATTGAAGCGGAATACCGTGTCAGTCTGACGTGACTGAATGTACGCGGCGGAAACGCGTAGGCTGTAATGAAGCACGGCACGCTTGATGTGAAGGATTTTCATAACCTCGCTTCGAAGTTGATCACTTTCTTCTGAATCTTCTGAATTTTCCGCTGCTGAGCTATGAAGCGCACCTCCGTTTGCGCTCGCCTTTCTGATCCGTCGTACCTTGATTGACGATGTTGCAGTCAGTCGGTGCCTGAAGTCGTGGCGCCGGTCAGTTACGTCAGCGTCATCAACTCACGTCGCCCTTGATAACGCTGGTGTGATCCTGCAACACTTACATGGATGGATAGCTCCCCTCATGGGCCAGCATAAGTGTGGTGACGCAACGTCGCGATGATGGCGGTGCGAAGGTCAAGCCGCGTGGCGGTTTTCTTCCCGCCGCTCACGCTGGAAAACCACGCAGCCTAGTGCGAGTTCGATTTTTTAGTTCTGATGAAGGTCTGAAATTGGGGTGATCTCGGGGCCGCTTGATATAAAACCCAGATGAGTTTTCACCGTTTATTCTGATATTTATCGGCTACCTGCCTACCTACTCCCATGATACGTGTCACACGTCGTACACTCTCTTCACAAGCGTTGAGGTGAGAAGCGCTGGGCGAATGAACGTTTCATTCGACCAATAATTTTACAATAGTTCACTCGACCGTTCTCATGAATGAATAGAAAAATGCATCTATGGTACTTCCTATCGATTTATGAATGGCATAGTAAATGGTGCGATAAAGCTACTGACGTGAATCACTAGATGTCGCTAGGCGTATTTGAAAGGCCAATTGTTTGAATAAACCATGAGTACATGAACAACAGATGTCATCAAATATAAACATGTTAATTTTGTAAATTGTTAAACACAATCCAAAATTTCATCGTACCGACGGGACGGTTGCTTAATTGGCAAAACACCGGAACATGTTATTCCGGAGGTTGCTGGTTCATGTCCCGTCGGTACGATGAAATTTTGGATTGTGTTTAACAATTTACAAAAATATAAAGTGTGTAACACTTCAAAGAAACATAATATATGTTAATTTTGCATTAACACACCCTATACGGTGGCTGACCGCGGACTAAGATGTAATTTAAAATTATTGTTTATTTATACTCTAAATTGTCACAGGAAAAGCAACCTTACATGCGTGTAATTACGTTTTATCAAATCTAGCAAAATCTTATAACTTAACAAAACAAAGGTAAAAGTATTATTTTTTCTGAAAGTTATTTGAAACATTTTCAAATATTTAATTTCGTTAATTTGTTGTTCAGTGCTATGCTATGCATGCTATGCAGTTTATTCGTTGGAAATTTGGTATTTTTATGAAATATTGTACCGAAACTCGACTCGATTACGATATTTTCGTGGTAAGAGTCTACAGATCTTTTTTAAATCTTTATTGATCATTTTTTTTTTTAAAGAAATAAATTATTTAATTTGTTTGCAAAAGAACTTTTTATTGATAGATAATAATAACAGTTGACTATCGTTCGTAGATTCATCGCAAATTTACCGAAAATTGGGTAATTTATGATATTTACAGAAATGCGTGCCTAAAAACATATAATTGTTGTCTGTGTGGAATAAAGAACGTTTTTTACAGGTGGGGATACTATTCATCGACCCCGCGTCAGGGGGACGTTGCGCTCGTCGTTGGTTTTCAGTTCATGAAGGGACACAGAAGAAGACCTACGCCCTGGCATAAATACGTCGTAAGGACAAGAGAAAACCTCGTGCCGTGCCCAAAGGTAAAACGTGTTCACCATCTTCGCTCACATCATCGCTCATCGCTTACCACCAGGTCAGATAGTGGTCAAACGTGACAAAAGACAAAATTAACGTGAGTTTCAATTTTGAAGTTTCAAATACTTTAAATTAATGATGTTATGTACCTATGTAATAACAATAATATACAGGGTGATTCAGCACTGATGGATCAAACGAAGCTGGATGGTAGAGGACCTCACTGCGCATCTATTGCACAATCTCTTCTGTTTCCTATTCTTGATTACGCCGATGCCAGCTATCTAGATATAACGGAGGACCAGCTAAACAAACTTGAGCGGCTTCAGAATTTTTGCATAAGGTTTATATTTGGCTTACGCAAATATGACCAGGTCTCGTATTTTCGACGTAAGCTCAAGTGGCTTCCTATTCGAGTCCGCCGGAATACCCACATTCTCTCTCTCTTATTCAGTATACTTTTCAACCCCGCGCTACCTTAAAGATCGCTTTGAATATTTATATTCACAGCACTCATTAACGCTGAGGTCATTAGAAAATCTAACGTTACAAATACCTACTCATTCAACATCTTTTCTCGATAAATCGTTTTTCGTACAGGCTGCACGCCTTTGAAATGATTTACCAGTCGAAATCAGACAATCTCCATCTCCTCAGACCTTTAAGGAACGACTATATAAATACTATCTTGCCAGTCTCCACTAAATTTCAGGTATATTGTGTACTATGTTAATTATTGGTAGTCTCAATCATTGTTTTGTTATGCTACAGTGTATTTTATTATTATTACTAGCTGGCCCGGCGAACTTCGTACCACCTAACAGACAATTAATGTCGTGTTACCTTTTAGATGAACTTGTTTTAGGCTTTTATGAACGTAATTAATGAATACAAAAGAGATATTAAGTTTATTAATGTATTATGGCAATACAGATATATTTTTAGTTTGAAAGTTTTCGCGAAAATTATTCATTTTAATGTAAACGTACCGGCTTTTGTTCGCATGCATTTACTTCGCGTGTATTTATTACTACTGAAGTAAATACACGCGAACAAAAGCTGGTACGTTCACATTAAAATACAGATATAGAATATAAATGGGTAAAAATGGTTTTCGGAAATATTAACTTTGTGTAAGCATACATTTCTGAACGCACGCATATTTGACAATCAATAAATATGTCAAACAATTATCATTACCTAGGATCATTACTCACAATATTTGACATTTTTAAAATCTACATAATTTTAATTCACAAAAACTTGATGAATGTTTACTTGACTTACTACTTGACACGGGCTTAATACACTTATCGTGTGGAGCCATAATTTACCAAAAATAAATACAGCGGGATAAACAATTGAACATCAAATGATTGGCAATTTTTAAGCCCAGGAACATTTTGGCAACATATTTTTTCTTACATAATTTTTTTATGTCAATTATTAATTGTTTTTAATACTAATTATCCTATTCCTGACAAAGACAATTACAAAAATACATCAATCATAAAAATTGGGCCAGCCGTTCTTGAGTTATAAGTGTAGTAGCTAACACGACTTTCTTTTATATATTATATAGATTTTTTTAATTATTTTTTTTGAAAATATTATTCGCAATGTGGGTTGCAGATTACTAGTGTTCTTGTTAACCCCTCCAACTAAGCTAAATATGCTTGTGTCTGGAGTGGGTTCACGTCAATAGTGCAATGGGTGAGGTGGGGATCGAACTCACGAATTCTCGATCGCCAGTCCGACACCCTATCCATTGGGCTATTGCCGCCAATTATTATCTGTATGATATGTATTATTTAATATTTAAAGATAGGTATGTATGGATAAATAAATACAAGGTGAGGTTTTGCATTCTCGCCATATTTACATATACGATTGTAACGGGTACCCTTAATCACATAATAATATTATTAATGTTCGCCGGTTCAAAGTCAAAGTCAAAGTCAAAGCATTTATTCAGTATATGGGCAAATTAAAAATTTGCACTTACACTCGTCAAATTACATTAAATAGATCATATTCAATAAAAAATATTATAGACTAGCAGCCCGCCCCGGCTTCGCACGGGTAGAACATATATGCCTACAAATTTTGCATCAGTTTGTTGCATCGAATATAAAATATTAACATATTTAACAAACATCGTCATATGTCAACCAATTTACACAAAAGCTTAACTAATTATGCACCTAAGACCTAAACCTTCCTCATAAACACTCTGGCTATTGGTGAAAACCGCATGATAATCCGTTCAGAAGCTATTGAGATTATTGCGAACAGACAGACAGAACAGGCAGTGATGGACATTGTTTTATAACACTTATGTAGTGATATTGGACGGCCCTTTGGCATAAAGGATAGTTACCCTGATTCTGACCCGAGGGTCGTTGGTTCTAATCCTAGCTATATACCTAGCAATGAAAGTTTTATGTGCTTGAATCTACCAATAATTAAAATAGTTTAAAAACTAAAACAACTGACTTCAATGCCCCGCGAGTCAATTTCAGTAGCAAGTTTGAGACGTTTATCGTCATATCTCTGAAAGTACTTATCACATCTCAATGAAATTACAATGGGACCACCTCGGAAACGTACCCTGCCGATTACAAAAAAAATCATTTGAATCGGTTCACAATTGACGGAGTAATCGCGTAACATACACACACAAAAAAAGAAAGAAAAAAAATATATACGGTCGAATTGAGAAACCTCCTCCTTTTTTTGAAGTCGGTTAAAAAAGAAACATACATACGAATTGAGAACCTCCTTCTTTTTGTAAGTCGGTTGAAAAGTAGGTTACTACCAGGAGAACATCTGCCGCCGTAACCTTACGGTTCGGCGTTCCCCGACGCAAAAAGTAGGGGTATACGTTTAACGTGTGTATCTGTGTGTCTGTCTGTAGCATCTGAGCACCCAACCGGATGAACCGATTTTGATTATATTATTGATCGTTTTTTTTTTTTTGATAGATGTCTTCATCGAGAGTGTTCTTAGCTTTGATTCATGAAAATTCGTTCAATCGTTATAAAACTATGAGCTTTAATCAACTTTCATAGGTCTGATCAATTCGAAAATCTTCTTCTTCAACGATATTGTAAGAACATGGTAGCATTGACCTGATGCTGGGACATCTCCTGGACTCTACAGAATACTCAAATCCTCACCAACTTACAGCTTAGATTTTAAATGTCGTGTTTAGAGTCATTGGAATGCTTTTAATGAAAAGATTATACATAGATCAGTCGGGGTAATTTAAAATATTATATTATATATATATATCATTATTATTTTATACAATAGATCATATTATTATGTTATATTGACTTCATATTGATTGTGATCGGTGGGGATCTACAGCATCGCTAAGCTTATAATAATATTTTCGTAGTAACTATGACCTAATCTGTGGTTTGACTGCAAATATTTTATTAATTTTGCGATGCGTGTATGTGAAATCCGTGATATCTTCTTGAGTTTTCATTAGAATTATATACTGTAAAGGACAATTTTAATCTATAATATGTGGCCAAGCTAATTAACGTAATTATTTGGATAAGGATTAATACTATATACTTGAAAATAGCCCTGGAAGTTATGTAATATTTTTTAACAAAAAATTAAAGATTAAAATCGTTACTGTGAGTCAACCTTAAGAGATAGACATATGCTATACGTTTATGGAATTCTCTGCCTTTAGATATCAGACGTGCAAAATCTTTGCCTATTTTTAAAAATATGGTAAAGAATTATTTTCTATCCACTGTCAAATGAAAGCTATCGATCTGTCTTATTTTCCGTTTAGTAATACTATACCTATATATATTAGTATATTTGTATTATGCCTATATATGTATTAGAATCCGAATTAGATTGTAAGTAGGCATTAAGTAAAATATGTAGCAGATTTTTTTATTTTTTATTTTATTGTGCACCGCCGTCCATTCTTTAATTTTACTCCAGTCCATCCTAAGGTTGTCTGGAAGAGATCGCTCTTAGCGATAAGACCGCCGATTGTATTACCATAGTATAGTTGTATTACTTTAAGTTGTATTTTTTTTTTCTGGTGATCAATAAAGAGTTATTGTATTGTATTGTATTGTATTGTATATGCTGTCGCGGATTTTTTTGTAGATCTTTTTAAGTTGTACAACTCTCGCATAGAAAATATTCTTCCATCTGTTTTCAATTGAGCAGCGTTCGTAAGAAACGTGTTTTTCGACCGTTCTTTTGTCGACTTAGGTTGAAAATTAGGTCTCCACGAATGTACCTTTAATTTAAACGGGATAATATATAGCTTATTTTCATTCCGAAAGTCCATTGTATGTATTAGTGAAAGAATTTTGTAAATCGGTTCAGTAGTTTTTGAGCCAAATCATAACAAACATACAAAAATACAAAAATACAAATGTTCTCTCTTTATAATATTAGTATAGATATAACAGAAACATAACTATATTGCTTTGAATTTACAAAAAAAAACAAAGGTATTGAGCCATTCAGCTTTCATCTAGACGTCGAACGTCACACTTAAAATACCCGGATATTTGATAAAACAATTTTGTGATTTTTAGAATCACAATCAAACCACGTAAAATCAGAATAACGCCATGTAAACCGTGCAGGCGCGTACACACACATACGTAGATGATTAGTTATGACACTGATAGAGCGGTCAGCTATGTCTGTGGCGGTCAGTGACGTGTATATATTGTATGTATGTTTATTTACGTGTAATGTAAGTATGATATTTGTTTTTAAATGTTTGTAAGCATATTTATTGATTTGATTTCCATATTGATACACCACCGTCCGTCACAGTCTTGTTTTCTTCTTTACTATTGGGTTGTCTGGAAGAAATCGGTCTAAGCGATAAGACCGCCCTTTGCATAGCCATAGATATAAGTTTCGAGTATATTTTGTTTCACATTGTTTCTGTTCTTTTGGTGTTCAAATAAAGATTTTATCTTTCTATCTATCTATTGAACCACCGTGTATGTTCTACCTTTTTGTATCGTTTATGAGATATGACACTTTTAGGGTTCCGAACCCAAAGGGTACCAAATGGACAACCCTACTACTGAGACTCCGCTGTCCGTCTGTCTGTCTGTCTGTCTGTACGCCTGTCGCCAGGCTGTATCTCATGAACCGTGAAGACGGTTGAAATTTTCACAGATGATGTATGTCTGTTGCCACTATAATAAAAATACTAAAAATAGAACAAAGTTAAAAATTAAAGGGGGTCCCCATTCAAAAAACGTGTTTTTTACTATAGCGCTATCTATGAACGATTGTTTACCTTATTAATAATATTAATTACCTACCCTAACACCTTTGTGTTCGCTTAGCTTAATTATAAATAAATTCGTTAGATGGCGATGGCGATGGCGTATGTTTAGTATTGTTACACGGCAATATAATATAATATTATACTTATATATTATTATACTGTGGTTCGGAACCCTCTGTGGGCGAGACAAAAGTCTGATACGCACATGGCCAGTATTTTTTTAATATGTTTGCCGTTCGCCGCTTTGGTTCACAAAAAAAAAATTTTCTGCTCAACCCTTTACGCTAGGGCCCTAATTTTTTTAATAATTGTAGGTCAATAACTAATAGACGACCTAACAAATAGTATTATTATTGTGTTAATCGAAAAGTAAATACTTTCATAATAATAAAAAATGTTACAAAAGTCTCATTGAGCATAGCATAAAGTTTGCGGCCAATACAAAAAAAATCGTATGTGAATTTTTGTTTCATAGCTATTTCGAAAACTTCAATATTTATCTATCTACCACCTCTGCAAATTTTACTTACCTTAGTTATGCGGTTCCTATTAAAAAGGTGCAATGAAGTTGATCGCCAACGCGCTTGCCCAGCGTGGCTGCAGCCCCAGTTCCCGGCCGCCTGCTATTCCTGACCACGGCGGCGGTCACGGTAACGGCAGGGCAGGGGGTGCTAAGAATCCCCGGGCTACGGTAGGCCGCCAAAACAAACTGACCCTCGCAACGTAGTACAATGGACGCACGATTCGGCTGAACGATAATCTGGCGCAGCTGGAGGAGGAGCTGAAACACATAGGATGGCACATACTGGGGTTATGTGAAGTCCGAAGACAGAGAGAGGACACCATAACCTTAAAATCGGTCCATCTTATGTACTACAGAGAAAGAGATCAGCCATCCCAAAGCGGCGTCGGGTTTCTAGTCAACAAGGTTCTCAGTGACAACGTTGTAAAAATCTCTAGTGTGTCGACCAAGGTAGCGTACCTCATAATTAAGTTAAACGAGAGCCTCAAAGTTATCCAGGTCTACGCACCGACCTCGGCACACTTAGGTGATGAGGTGGAGAGCATGTATGAAGATATCTCCAGAGCTTTACACACTTCCTCCAAGGCTCACTACAACGTTGTCATGGGAGACTTTAACGCCAAAGTGGGAGTACAGAACTGCAGTGAATCGACAATAGGACCACACGGATTTGGGAGTAGGAATCACAGATGGCAAATGCTCGTCAATTTCCTCGAGAAAGAGGGGCTTTTCTTGATGAACTCGTTCTTCAAGAAACTGCCCCAAAAGAAGTGGACGTGGCAAAGCCCCGACACTGTGACTAAAAACGAGGTTGATTTCATCATTATGGACAAACGGCGCATATTCAGAGATGTCTCATTGATCACTAGGTTTAATACTAGAAGTGATTGCCGACTTGTACGAGGCTCTCTGGATATCGACTTTAAAGCCGAAAGATTCCGATCGATGAAGTCTACGCTCCGTCCGAACCTACTCCAAACCGTTGTTGGGTCTGAAACATTCCAATTAAAATTGGAAAACCGATTCGCTGCCTTGGAAACCACAGATGACGTAGACCAGAAACTCGAAGAAGTGGTGGAAATCCTCCAGGATGAAGGGACGAAGTTTTGCTAGAGCAAGCGTACGAGCAAAAAGTCCAAACTTTCGGCAGAAACACTTCGGCTAATGGAAGAGAGACTAACAGACCCTTTGTCAACTAACCTGGTACGCAAAAAATCCATAAAGAAATTGGTACGACACGACCTCCGATCCTCTAACACATTCTTGACTAAAGAATCAATTGAGCAGAATCGGGGGTCGAAAGTGTTCGTCCAGCCTCTGGGTAGAAGCCACTTCACAAAGCTGACAAAGTCAACGGAGAACGTTTTCGCGTCCAAGCCGGAGATTCTGTCGGAAGTTGAAGACTTCTACGGCAAGCTCTACGCATCGCATGCTTCAAGGCCCGTATCCGATACTGAGGATTCTAGAGCCACCTTAACCCACCACTTCACAGAAGATCTGCTCAAAATTAGCAGAGACGAGATCGTGATGGCTCTTAAACAGCTAAAAAATGGAAAAGCCCCAGGAGAAGACGGAATCACAAAAGAGCTTCTTAAATCCGGAGTAGCACAGCAGTTCAACAACTTCAACAGCTCTTTAATTCCGTTCTTTTCACTGGGAGAACTCCACAAGCATGGAACAGAAGCATGGTGGTTTTGTTTTTCAAAAAAGGAGACGAAACCCTCTTGAAAAACTACCGCCCGATTTCGCTTTTGAGCCATGTCTACAGGCTGTTTTCAAGGGTCATCACAAATCGTCTAGCGCGGAGACTCGATGAGTTCCAACCTTCGGAACGGGCCGGGTTTTGAAGCGGTAACGGCACCATAGACCACATTCACACAGTGCGGCAGATTGTACAGAAGACCGAAGAGTACAATCGGCCCCTGTGCTTAACATTCGTGGACTATGAGAAAGCCATCGACTCAATCGAAACCTGGTCCGTTCTGGAGTATTTGCAGCGTTGCCAAGTCGACTGGCGATAATATCGAAGTGATGAGATGATGCCGCAACGATGACCGTATAAGTAAAGAACCAGCGAACTAAACATATCCACCTGCGTCGAGGAGTGGGACAGGGGGATGTCATATCCCCGAAACTGTTCACTAACGTCTTGTAGGATATGTTCAATCACTTACGATTCGTAGATGACATCGTCATTATGGCAGAGACGCTGCAGGACCTACAAAGTATGTTGAATGGCCTAGCTGATTCTCTTCGTTGCATTGGTCTCCGAATGAATTTGGATAAAACCAAAGTCATGTACAACGAGCACGTTGCGTAATTGGAAAAGAAGACCCGAAGATCAGGCTCACTGGCGCACTTTGAGTATTCAGCCAGAAAGGAGTAGTATCAAACATTTCCGTCCATCCAGAAAAACTCGCCAAAACTGAAGGGGACGAGGACACGCACACAAAAAATATTTACCACATACGTAATTTTCAAATCACGTTACTCCGCACGCAAACGACGAAAAATATAAACACTAGTCTTAACTATACGCACACAATCGTGCACACAAACATAGGCGTCCTATCGGTGCACGACGAGATTGAAGCTATCAACATTGTGCTATCGATATTTTTCGATGATTTAAGAACACGCAAAAATATCAACACCAATATTATAAATGAGAGAGTCAGTTTGTTTATTTGGGACTTCTTCACGGTCAAACGGCTGGACCGAATTAGCTAAAATTTTGCACAGGAATAGCCAGTACTATAGGTTAGACTATTATAGCGTACTTTTTAACGCAGGCGAAGCCGCGGGGAACAGTTAGTCATATTTCCACTTCCATTTCCATTTCATTCATTTTCCATTTTCAAATTTTGGGCTGTATCATGTTTTTTTTCATTATTAACTACTTCTAGTAAGAAATGCTTTAATAGAGACTATAATATTAATGAAAAATATTTTACAACTACATACCATTAAGTTGAGGATAAAAAGCTGAAGATGAAAAATAAAAAAAAAACTTTTTTCTGCACTTTATTTCTTAATCTACAGAATATTTCATAGGTACAAAAAACAGGATTAAAATAAGATCTCAAATTTCTCGGTTTCGTAAATGTTTACTCAACGGCAGCCTTTTTGGAAATCGTAAATGACGTTTTGATATTCTGGACTCCAAAACGCATGGTTTCGGCTACAAATGAGCAATTTATCTGAATAATAATTTAAAATATTTAACAATGCCTGATAATGCAAAATAATTTATGAAAAACTTAACTGTTTATGTACCAGACCGAAATAACCAAAAAAATTAAAAGAATATATTACACGCTATACATTTTTTCATTTCATTTCGTTTATCCAATATTAACAATTTTTACATTGTGTGTGAATTTCATAAAGTTATATTAATTTATAATTAATTAATAAATTATAACTACCTAATTATAAAATTAAAAAAATATATATATTGTTTCAATGTCAATTAAAAATCATAATATAAAAAGAGAATAAGTAATAACATAAGTAACAAATTGTCAGAAAAGGATACCTAAATAATATTCAGAAATACCACTCGCATGCACATGAGGAACATGATATTAGAATAACACTCACAAAATATCAGAAGCATAAATCAGCCTAAAAACAGTCAACGTGTTAAAAGTTACGAATGATTATTATTGTAAAATTCATCTAGTGAATAGAAACACCCATCCAACAATAGTTTCCTTAATTTGTTTTTGAAAACAGATGAATTTTCTGTGGACTTTAGTTCAACGGGTAGATTGTTGAAAAGTTTAATAGCATTGTAAGTCGTGCTGTGCTTTACTATGTTTAATCTTGGTGTGAAATCAATTATCATATCTTTTCTGCGCGTCAATAATGTCTGCTCTTTTTGTTCTTGGGTTTCATATCTATATCTCTTGTATTGAACGTCAGTAAGGAGTACCATAATATAGAGACTAGGAACAGTTAATATTTTTAAGGCACGGAAAT
Source organism: Cabera pusaria (assembly GCA_954871355.1). Taxonomy (NCBI): domain Eukaryota; kingdom Metazoa; phylum Arthropoda; class Insecta; order Lepidoptera; family Geometridae; genus Cabera; species Cabera pusaria. The sequence continues at coordinate 7,242,698 of OX940907.1, forward strand.
ATTGTTTGCACGACTCCCATTGCGGGATGCGTATCATTGTTCGTATGGCCCGCTTTTGCAGTACAAAGGCTCTAGTCACGTTATACTGGTAGCTGTTTCCCCAGCACCTTATGCTATATCTTAGTTTCGATTCTATCAGTGCATAGTACATAGTTTTAAGGTGGTCTATATCTACTTCGTCTCGAATACTTCTGAGAGCATAACATGCCGAGCTGAGTGTGCCTTCAATAGAAGATAGTTCATTCTTCCAGTTTAGATGCTGATCAATATAAATGCCGAGAAATGTTATGCTATCAGTAATAGCTACTGACTGCTCATTAATTCTTAATTCTATAGTTTGGCAATTTGCAACTGTAGGTCTAAACAGAACTAAATTGATTTTATTATTTTTTAGGCGTAGGTTATTCAGGCTATACCAATCACTAAACGCAGCAAGCGCAGTGTTAATTTTTCTTTCAAGATCAACCGTAGTATCGGCTGAAATAATTGCATTTGTATCGTCTGCATAGACAACTAATTGAATGTCGGGTATTAAATTTAACATGAATTCAATAAGGTCATTTATGAATGTCACAAAAAATATAGGGCTCAATATAGATCCCTGTGGAACACAGGGTTTTTAGGATTCTGTGTTTGTATTGAAAGCGCCAAGTCTTTATTTGAAGACTTAGTTCTGAATCCCAGAAGGGGGCTTAGCAATCTTCCATATCACAAAATTATTCAAGGCCACATTGAAATATTGTTTTCAATAATCCGCAGTCACGGTGGTTTTTCAAACAATCCGACTGGGCGACTATTTGAAACGTTATAATAAAAAAACTTTTAATTCATACAGAATTACCTATCAATATCTAGCACAGGAACCCATTGCATTTCTTTAGAAAAAATAAGCATTTTAATTTGTTCTCCTGCCGATAAAATTAAAAATACAAAAATCTAAATCTACTTTTTCTGTAGATTTAGAAGACTCGGGATTATTTAGATTTTGAATGTCAAATGTATCTCTCGCCTTTTGGAGAGAAGCTCGTAGAGTAAATAGCAGAAATTATTGTGTATTCTCTTTCAAAAAAATTAAGTGTGATGATTGCCTTCAAGTTCTATTTAGTCAAAGTGATGATTAAAGCTCATTATGTCGCATTTTAGCCCGCCTATCTGCTCCTGCCGGGAATATGTCGAATTACCATTACCAATAACCCTGTATAAATAAAATCCTATTGATTTTTAAAATGTATTAGCTTTGTATATATATGGCGTTTGCATATTTTAGGGTCCACTTTTTTTGATAAAGAACTTATACGGATGTTCGTATATTTTTCTATTACCATTTTCGCCAGTTCAATATTGTGTACCGCGGATTCGTTGTCAAGTAATGGCTTTCAATATTTGGAAATAATTGTTTGCCTACAACATTTTGGAGCACATCATTAGTTACCCACTTTGTCGTAAAAAATTAAACGCTCATGGCGTTTAATTTTTTTATCATCGGCCAGGTTTTTACGTAACTCCACTTCACAAAGGCGACATAAATCGGTGACTTTTTTAGATTATTTTAGATGCAAACTTCAGCCCACCTCTGCTTTTTAGGGTTCCGTAGCCAAATGGAAAAAAACGGAACCCTTATAGATTCGTCATGTCTGTCTGTCTGTCTGTCCGTCTGTCCGTCCGTATGTCACAGCCATTTTATTCCGAAACTGTTAGGACTACAGAATTGAACTTTGTAGGTATTGTGTAAACCGCTTTCCGATTTTTATACAAAAATAAAATATATACAAGTTTAAAGGGTATGTAAGTTCCATGTATGGGATGCCCCATACATGGAACTGAAACAAAAAAAAATGTTTTCACACCTATACATGTATGGATAGGTCTTTAAAAATGACATTGAGGTTACTAAAATCATTTTTTCTCAAAGTCAATCATTTGAAAGATAGGCGCGTCTAAAGTGGTAACATGTGTGCCCCCCCCCCCCCTTCAACTTTTAAAGTATGGGAGTGAAAAATCTTAAAAAAATATATGCTGTAGATCTTAATAAAAACTAACAAAGAAAATTAGTTTGAACGAGATACAGTCAGCAGTTTTTGAGATATGGCGACCGCAAAGATAACTTTGTTTTAGTGTTTGTATGAAAATCAAAGTTAATTTGTTAGTTGCATAGTTATAGAATACTTTACTGTGTTACGGAACTTTAATTATTTATTAACAAAATCCACAGTCCTTAATTTACGTAGTTTGATAATGACATTGTGATGCTATAATAATATAGCAACAATATCAGAAAACTCCGATGAATATGATTTCGAGTCTGAAATTGAAACTCAAATGTACCTTTCACCTTTCGGCGGAAAGGTTGTTGAATATATTGCAGGCTTTGTAGTATTTTTTGCTTTAAGAAAAATTATTATTATTATATAGGCTTATGTGGTCAGCCAATTAAAGAAAGTTTGACATACCAAATAAACTGGCCAATTGCAAGTCGGACTCGCAAACTAAAAGAACCGACTTCAAATGTCGCCATTTTAATTTGCAGTACCTAGTATAATTTATTAATTATATATATTAACTTATAGATTTACTTAAGTACTTCCGTAAATGAATAAGTTAATACGTGTTGCAGGTTTTTAGCAAGGGGTTGGTTAAAAAGTCTGAAAATCAATATTTTCTATGTATACCGATTTGGCTTTTACTTCTTTGATTGTCTTTTATGGGTGGTTTTATGAAAGGTTTTGTAGAAAATAAAATGTTTAGGTAAATAAAAGAAGTTTTTAACGCGGGTGAAGCCGCGGGGCACTTTTAGAATTTTATAAGATTAACTAAACAATAATACTTGCATCATTTTTCGCCAGCAAAAAGTTAACGAGCTCGATCTCGATATTGGAACTGATGAACTTGCTTCGACATACGAGTAACAATCTCAAAAGTTGAAGTCGTTACAAAACGTTTTCTCTTTATAATATTCATCATCATCATCATAATCAGCCGGTATCAGTCCACTGCTGGACATAGGCCTCTCCCAAGTCATGCCACTGAGCCCGATCTTCGGCTCTTTGTTTCCAGTCACTGCCCACCGCTTTACGAATGTCGTCGCTCCACCTGGTAACAGGGCGTCCTACGCTACGTTTACCGATTCGCGGTCTCCACTCTAGAACCAGTCTACCCCAACGGTTATCGGTCCTACGGCAGATATGACCAGCCCACTGCCACTTCAGCTTGCTAATCCGATGAGCTATGTCGATCACTTTAGTTCTCTGGCGAATTACTACGTTCCGGATTCGATCCCGCAGAGAAACACCGAGCATAGCTCTTTCCATAGCTCGCTGAGCGACTTTAAATTGGTGGACCAGTCGAACCGTGAGTGTCCACGTCTCGGCTCCGTATGTCAAGACGGGTAGGACGCACTGATTAAAGACTTTTGTCTTTAGGCACTGTGGTATATGCGACGAGAAGACTCGACGGAGTTTTCCAAATGCTGCCCAGCCCAGCTGAATTCTTCTCTGGATTTCCTTTTCGAAGTTATGTTTGCCTAGTTGGAGCGTCTGCCCTAGGTAAACATACTTAGCGACAACTTCGAGTGGAATTCCATCTACGGCAATCGGTTCCGGAACAACGTGCTCGTTGTACATGACTTTGGTTTTATCCAAATTCATCCGGAGACCGATGCGACGAGAAGAATCAGCTAGGCCATTCAACATCCTCTGTAAGTCCTGCAGCGTCTCTGCCATAATGACGATGTCATCTGCGAATCGTAAGTGAGAGATGTACCTGCCGTTGATGTTGATGCCACAATCTTTCCAGTCTAGCGTCTTAAACATATCCTCCAAGGAGTTAGTGAACAGTTTCGGGGATATGACGTCCCCCTGTCTCACTCCTCGACGCAGGTGGATATGATTAGTACGCTGGTTCTGTACTTGTACACTCATCGTTGCGGCATTATACAGACATCTCATCACTTCGATATATCGCCAGTCGACTTGGCAACGCTGCAAGGACTCCAGAACAGACCAGGTTTCTATTGAGTCGAAGGCCTTCTCATAGTCCACAAACGCTAAGCACAGGGGCCGATTGTACTCTTCGGTCTTCTGTACAATCTGCCGCACTGTGTGGATGTGGTCCATGGTGCTGTAACCGCTTCGAAATCCGGCCTGTTCCGGAGGTTGGAACTCGTCGAGTCTTCGCGCAAGACGGTTCGTGATGACCCTTGAAAACAGTTTGTAGACATGGCTCAGAAGTGAAATCGGGCGGTAGTTTTTCAAGTGGGTTTTGTCTCCTTTTTTGAAAAACAAAACCACCATGCTCCTGTTCCATGCCTGTGGAGTTCTCCCAGTGAAGAGAACAGAATTGAAGAGCTGTTGCAGCTGGCTTACAGCTTGGGCTCCTCCAGCTTTCAGAAGCTCCGTTGTGATTCCGTCTTCACCTGGGGCCTTTCCATTTTTGAGCTGTTTAAGGGCCATCACGATCTCATCTCGGCTGACTTCGGGCAGGTCTTCTGTGAAGTGGCGGGTCAAGGTGGCTCTACAATCCTCAGTATCGGGTACGGGCCTTGAAGCATGCGATGCGTAGAGCTTGCCGTAGAAGTCTTCAACTTCTGACAGAATCTCCGACTTGGATGCGACGACGTTCCCCGTTGACGTTGTCAGCTTTGTGAGGTGGCTTCTACCCAGAGGCTGGACGAACACTTTCGACCCCCGATTCTGCTCAATTGATTCTTTAATCAAGAGCGTGTTAGAGGATCGGAGGTCTTGTCGTACCAGCTTCTTAATGGTTTTGTTGCGCACCTGATTAATTGACAAAGCTGACAAAGGGTCTGTTCGTCTCTCTTCCATTAGTCGAAGTGTTTCTGCCGAAAGTTTGGACTTTTTGCCCGTACGCTTGCTCTCGCAAAACTTCGTCCCTTCATCCCTGAGGATTTCCACCACTTTTTCGAGTTTCTGGTCTACGTCATCTGTGGTTTCCAAGGCAGCGAATCGATTTTCCAATTTTAATTGGAATGTTTCAGACCCAACAACGGTTTGGAGTAGGTTTGGTCGGAGTGTGGACTTCATCAATCGGAATCTCTCGGCTTTGAAGTCGATATCCAGAGTGCCTCGTACAAGTCGGTGATCACTTCCAGTATTGAACCTACTGATCACTGAGACGTCTCTGAATATGCGCCGTTTGTCCGTAATGATGAAGTCGATCTCATTTTTAGTCACAGTGTCGGGGCTTTGCCCCGTCCACTTCCTTTGGGGCTGTTTCTTGAAGAACGAGTTCATCAAGAAAAGCCCCTCTTTCTCGAGAAAGTTGACAAGCATTTGCCCCCTGTGATTCCTACTGCCAAATCCGTGTGGTCCTATTGTCGATTCACTGCAGGTCTGTACTCCCACTTTGGCGTTAAAGTCTCCCATGACAACGTTGTAGTGAGCCTTAGAGGTGGTATGTAAAGCTCTAGAGATGTCTTCATACATGCTCTCCACCTCTTCGTCCAAGTATGCCGAGGTCGGTGCGTAAACCTGGATAACCTTGAGGCTGTACCTCTTGGTTAACCTAATTATGAGGTACGCTACCCTGGTCGACACACTGGAGATTTCTACGACGTTGTCACTGAGAACCTTGTTGACCAGAAACCCGACGCCGCCTTGGGATGGCTGGTCTCCTTCTCTGTAATACATAAGATGGCCCGATTCTAGAGTTATGGTGTCCTCTCCCTGTCTTCGGACTTCACATAACCCCAGAATGTGCCATCTTATGTGTCCCAGCTCCTCCTCCAGCTGCGCCAGATGATCATCCAGCCGAATCGTGCGTCCATTATATGTTGCGAGGGTCAGTTTGTTTTGGCGGCCTACCGTAGCCCGGAGATTCTTAGCACCCCCTGCCCTGCCGTTACCGTGACCGCCGCCGTGGTCAGGAATAGCAGGCCGGCCGGGAACTGGGGGCCGCGGCATATTGTGACTTTCCATCCTTCTTTCATCCCTTGGGAGGGATATGCCCTAATCGCCATGCTGGGCAGGCGTGTTGGCGATCGCAGGACGTACTTTCTCGCACCGGTGACGCTGCTGCCCTTCACCGGCCTGTAGTATTTAGCTACGCCATAATTTGAAATGGTTATACCGCCATTTGTCGGTCGCCAGAGCCCCGTTCGTTGGTCAGCAGGATGCACCACGGGCAGGTGAGGTTGGCTGGGAGCACTTAGATGGTATGTGTGCCCCCTTACATCCCATAGGTGGAGCGATAATATACGCAAGCTGGCTGGCAGCAGTTGGAAACGGATAGCTGAAGATCGAGCTCAGTGGCGTGCCATGAGAGAGACCTATGTCCAGCATTGGACAGAAATTGGCTGATAATGATCATGATGAGGAAGGATTAGCTTATTAGCTAGCCACTGGGCGGAATTTGTTACTTAGTTTTGAAGTCAATCAAGAGATATGTCGATATTCCACCTAAAAAAATGTGGATTTGAATAGTTTGGAAGTTTGGTTGTACGGAATTTAGCTTGGTTACAATTTTATTATGGTATAGATACAGATCAACGCCATCTAGTCTAGGATGGTAGAGTCAATCAAGAGATGTCGTTATTCTGTCGATATTTCACCTTTTTAGGGTTCCGTAGCCGAATGGCAAAAAACGGAACCCTTACAGATTCGTCATGTCTGTCTGTCTGTCTGTCTGTCTGTCTGTCTGTCTGTCCGTCCGTATGTCACAGCCATTTTATTCCGAAACTGTTAGTACTACATAATTGAAACTTGGTAGATAAATATATTCTGTGAACCGCTTTCCGATTTTTATACAAAAATAAAAAATATAAAAGTTTAAGGGGGGCATCCCATACATGGAACTGAAACAAAAAAATATTTTTTTCTTCAAACCTATACGTGTGGGATATCTGTGGATAGGTCTTCAAAAATGACATTGAGGTTCCTAAAATCATTTTTTCTCAAAGTCAATCATTTGAAAGATAGGCACGTCTAAAGTGGTAAAATGTGTCCCCCCCCCCCCCCCCCCTCTAACTTTTAAAGTATGGGAGTGAAAAATCTAAAATAAATATATGCTGTAGATCTCAATAAAAACTAACACCGAAAATTGGTTTGAACGAGATACAATCAGCAGTTTTAGAGATATGGCGACCGCAAAGATAACTTTGTTTTTCATACAAACACTATGAAAAACAAAGTTAATTTTGTAGTTGCGAAAAATCATAGTTATGGTATACTTAACTGTGTTACGGAACCCTACGAGTGCGAGTCCGACTTGCACTTGGCCAGTTTATTTTATTATAAGGCGTCTATAAAGGTCTAGATGGCGCTAAAGTAGGTTTTAATAGCTCTCAATGATTGTCATGTTTTAATTTTCACAAAGAGTATGTTATCCTTTACGGCCTATTTTCATCCTCATTCTATAAAGTATCTCCTAGTAAACATTCAGTATGAGTCCGTTTAGGCGTGGTTAGAAAACAAACAGACAGAGGTTTCTATAATAAACAAAACCCAGAGATGGCGCTAGCGTAGATTTTAACAGCTCTTCTTTAAATATTGCCTAAATGTATGAGATCCTGCATCGCGCAAACAATAACTGCCTACTAGTTACGATCCGGCTGGAATGTCATGCACGTATAAACGTATTGAAAGAGTCCAACATTATGTAAAATATTTGGAGTCTTTGTCGACCAACAATTATCTTTTAAAAAACACATCACTCACTTATCAAAACGGACTCGCAGACTCATCTATATTATGAAATCTCTCCATACAGCAGCATCCCTAGAAATTAGAAAACTCGTCTACAAATCACTGTGCCAATCCCTCCTCCAGTACTTACTGTATCAGAGCGTGGGGTGGAGCTGCAAAAACCCACTTAATTGAGCTTGAGCGTGCGCAACGAGCTGTTCTGAAAGTACTGACAGGCAAACCTCAAAGATTTTCAACTGAAGAACTCTACAAACAAATCTCAGTCTTAACTATTCGCCAGCTTTATATTTCGCGAGCGATAGACAAACGCTTCTCAAAACCTCATATCGAACAAATAGGCATAAGTAGGAGAAAACGCCCACCAGAACACTCACTGCCCAGACTTTGAACTGCTTTTGCGCGACGACTTCCAAAATACACACTTATCTACGCATATTATTATAATGCTGTCAACAAAGAAGTTAACATCAAAACCTACACCGTAGTACTTTTAAGTATTCTGTGCCTGCACATATGCTGAATCAAAGTTCAAGGTTAAAAGATGGCTGCTGGCTCTCAACTGCAACGAAACAGAGAGACTAGTCAAAGAAGGTATCTTTTAGGTTACTCTATTAAATGCATCGTGATCTGAAAATGTAGCTACACTCCCTTGTCACACACACACACACACACACGCAAACACACGCACACACACACACACACACACACACACACACACACACACATACACACACACACACACACGCATACACACGCACACACACGCACTTTATATTGGTGGACCAGTGGACCAATCGAAATGTGAGTGGCCACGTCTCGGCTCCGTATGACATCACAGGTAGGTGGTGGTAACGCACTAGTTAAATACTCAAGTTAAATAGTTTTTTTTGTATTTAGACAATGTGGTATAGGCAACGAGAAGATTTTACGGAGTTTTCCGAATGCTCACAGGTAGGACGCACTGGTTAAATACTTTTGTCTACAGACACTGTGGTATAAGCGACGAGAAGATTCGACTGAGTTTTCCGAATGCTGCCTAACCCAGCTGAATTCTTCTCTGGATTTCCTTCTCGAAGTTGTGTTTGCCTAGTTGGAGCGTCTGCCCTAGGTAAACATACTTCATAACAACTTCGAGTGGGATTCCATGTACGGCAATCGGTTCCGGGAACAACGTGCTCGTTGTACATGACTGGTTTTATCCAAACTCATCCGGAGACCGATGCGACGAAAAGAATCGGCTAGGCAATTACTTAGTCATAATAATATTAACAAAGTGAAACGCTGAATACCGACTACAAATGTCGCGCTAGTCATTTTCAGTAACAATTTTGAGGTTTTATGTCCATATCTCCGGAGATATTTATCAGATACTGTAAACGAATTGTAAGCCTCCTCCTTTTTAATGTCGGTAAAACACGTTTCTTTTATGGGGACCCCCTTTAATTTTTAGGGTTCCGTACCTCAAAAGGTATAAGAAAGGAACCCTTATGAGATCACTTTCTTGTCCGTCTGTCTGTCTGTCTGTCCGTCTGCCCATGTGTCACCACTGATTTTCTCCGGAACAGGTAGACCTAGCAAGTTGAAATTTATACCTGATACTGAAGCTATAGTCCCTATTGGGTGTATAAAAATCAAGGTCTTGAGTCAACAAAATAAAAAGATATGGGCAAATGATTTTCGCAAAAACTTCTTAGTAGGTACCAAAATGTACCTTAATTTTCAACGTTTTTTATTTTTCGGAAATTTTTCCTTTACTTGTGCTGTAAAACCTTGCTTTTAAACAAAATTGACAATTCTAGGTCAACCGGAAGTACCCTATAGGTTTTGGGTCGAAAACCTATAGGGTACTTCCCGTTGACCTAGAATCATGAAATTTGGGAAAAAGCAAGGTCTTACAGCACAAATTAAGGAAAAATCCAAAAAATAAAAAAAAGTTGAAAATTAAAGGGTGCCCCCATAGTTTACACCAATTAGGTAAGACTTGAGTTATAAGAGCGCTGATACAATTTAGAGGTCTAGCTTAATTGGTACATACCAACGTTGGTACGGAAGCCTCGGTGGGCGAGTTCAACTCGACTTGGCCGGTTTTTATTAATATTTGTTGTGTGTTGTTATATAGTTGTTGCCATAGTATATTTGTAAAAAATTTAAAGTGTCACTTCTTACGAACAGCTCTGTGACAGACGCACAGACGGACGGACGAACGCACAACGGAGTTTCAGTATTAGGATACCGTTGGCACCCTTTTGGGTACGGAACCCTACTTAAATAACAACGCTACAGCGAAAAAGTGAACTGTTCAACTTGATTTAGGCTATTTTAACATTTTTCCTCACCTTCTAGGTGGAGTGGGGATGGTTTCACTGCATCCCAGGACAATTTTGGGCAAGATATGGTCTTGAATCTGGAGCGGCCTGGCACCGAGCCTTAGAAAATAAACATTGGCTCTACGATGGACTAATAGGTAATATTACTTTATTATTGGCATTTTGAATCAATTAAATGTATGCCTAACGTAGCGTAGGATGTCCTGCGACCAGGTGGAGCGACGACATTCGCAAAGCAGTGGGCAGTGACTGAAAACTAAGGGCTGAAGATCGGGCTAAGTGACGTGTCTTGAAAGAGGCCTATGTCCAGCAATCAGGTTCTAACAATGCAGAAAATATCGTTTGCGCAATGCAGGAAATATTTATAAGAAGAGCTATTAAAATCTACTCTAGCGCCATCTCTAAGCTTTATTATAGAAAACTCTATCTGTTTGAACTCTACACTCTATCCACACACGATGAGGTGGGGTGAAATTTTTTTGTTTAGTTTTTGACTTCGTGCCCTCTAGAGGGCGCCACAATTAATTTGTTATGACGTCACATAGCCTATAACCAGCAGACAAATAAGACGCGTCTAACGACACCTCATTTGTCAAATTATGATAAGTAGTTTAGAAGTTATGAGGGAACAGATGAATATACATACAAACATACATACATACTTACATACCCACATACCGGCCAAAAACATAATCCTTCTTTTTGCTTCGCCGTAGTCGGGTAAAAAGGCGCAGTGTTAGCGCTAGGAGCGTTTACTGCGCGATACACGCGTACCCCTCTCCGCGCGCCCCGCTCCCTACAAGTCATTCGACCCAGAGCAACCGCGCGTGCGAGTGATATTATGTTCTCCTTTTCGTAATTGTATTTGTTTCCCATTTAGGTATATTTATAACCAACTTCACAAAAAAGGAGGAGGTTCTCAATTTGTCTGTATGTTTTTTTTGTATTAAGTTTTTACTACCTGTGTTGTTTATTTTATTATACGTCTTAATAAGTGACTGTTTTATTGGAAGAAACCCATTAAACTATTATTTTAATTACTCAATAAAACTAAAATATTAACTATGACTATAAAAATAAAAATAAAATTTTAATAATAGTAAATTACATATTATACAGTACATATATATTATTTTATATATTTTATAAACTAGCGTTTGACCACTATCTCACCTTTTGGTAAGTGACGAAGCGGTCTAGGATGGTAGCACGCTAGGACTAAAAAACATTGCAAGTTAAATAAAAGCTTGTAAATTACAAGCTTTCTACGACCTAAACTTACCCAAGGATCACGTGTAAAATTAAAGCCTAAGCCTAAGACCGTAGGTGACAATGATCTTCCCGATGGTGAAAAGACAATAATCCTGATCAAAAATGAATACATTTCAGGTTTGAACGCCTTTTCCATGCATTTAAGGTCCATGGAACTTATCCATTACTTCACCGTTCTAAACAGCCATCCTGTTCTAAACTTCTTGTACGGCTCGTACATGGGAAGGTTGCCCTACAAGTTCTTGGATGACCGTTTCTACAACACCCAGTGGCGAGCGCCTTTTCAGAAGCCCTGGGCTTACGTTTACAATCCATCAAGAGCATATAGCGATGAATTGTATGCGCCAATGAAAACCTACATACCTGTGTACTAGGAGATAAGACCTAATAAGTAGAGACATATTAGCGGAAGAACCGCAGAACTTCTGCTAAAATCTTATCTCCTGGTACATGAAAGTATGATTTTTAGATGTTGAAACAGTAAATATTTTGTGTTTCTTACATACATACATACATACATACATGAAGATAAGATTTTTAGACAATGAAACAGTTAAATATTTGTGTTTCTTTTTATAATTCGCATTTAATAATTAAAGCCTAAGCAATATGCAGTTTTTGTTTTGTTTAAAACCAAACGGTATTGATGACCAATTATTTTATTATTGGAAACTAGTTACGTGACTAGTTTGCAGACCTACTGCTAACAGCGTTAGTTGATCCTAAAGACTACTAGCTTCATTACAGGGCCTTACATTATAATATTGCTTTTATTAATGCCACTTCTTCTCGGTTCTGAATTCCGATCCTGTAGGGTTATTCTGTAAGCTAGTTTACGCATCTCGCAAGTGGAATCCGCGGTGAGTCGTACTACGAAATTCAAATCATAATACGAATGTAATACGGTTGAATTTCATAATACGAAATTCAAATCTCACCGCTTGCGAGATACGTAAACTAGCTTACAGAATAGCCTACCTGTACTTAACCTCCTGCAGGGTTATTCTAAATCATTCAATAGCAAATTCGGATTCGGAAACTACCTTTACTCTGAAGCAATTTCCAATGCTCCGATTGGTTAGGTTAGTTATATCTAAAGTACCTATACTTTTGATATTTCAATTCAAAAAAATCAGTGATTCTTATTGGTTTCCGCGAGAAATTAGCTCACGAATTTATCATTATTCAGAATAATAAGCTGGCCAAGTGCAAGTCGCACTTGTTGAGGTTGTAACATCCAGTTAGTAGCGGATTTTGTATTTATCATTTTGGTGTCTGAAATACAGTTTCATTACTAGTTTAGATGCCAAAGGTACTCTAAAATAAGGTTTAATATACAGGCTACCTTATATTTATTTTTAAGTCTATTTTAAGTTTAATTTTAAGTCTTGTTTATCATATGTGTTACGTTACCTGCATGTATTTTTTAAGTGTGTGAATAAATGAATTATTATTATATTATTATCTAGCTGTGCCCGCGACTTCGTCCGCGTGGAATAGTGTCTTTGGGTTGCATTTTTAAATATTTAGGCTAATTACTTTATAAATAAGACACATGCGTATCCCACCTACACCGCATCGTACCACGCCGTGCAAATCCCCCTCCCCTTTCACCCCACTTCCCCTCCCCTCCCCTCCCCTCTCTCTTCCCCCTCCCCTCTCCCTCTCACTTCGCCCCACTCCCCTTCTCCCCTCCCCTTCTCCCCTCCCCTTCTCCCCTCCCCTTTCTCCCCACTCTCCCCTACCCCCACTCCCACCTTCCCTCCCCTTTCCCTCACCTCCCATCCCTCTCCCCCTTTCCCCTTCCCCTTACTTCTACCCTCCCTCCCCTTCCCTCATTTCCCCTTCCTCTTCTCCCTTCCCGTTTCCCCTCACAAACTTTGAATGACTTATTAATTTATATCGAATCAACAGCCTAAACAATAAGTTTCAAGCTTCTAGCTTTAAAAATGACGATACTTCGATACAACTTTTCATCGCCCCTTTTGACCCCATACAACCCTCTTTTCGCATTAAAAAGTAGCCTATGTCCTTACTCAGGATCTAGACTATCAGTGTACCAAATTCCATTTAAATACGTTCAGTAGAACATTAACATAAACCTTACATATTTCCATACAAACTTTCATTCCCCTATTGTTATTTTACACCCTTGAGGGTAAAACTCTTACAAACTTTGAATGTCATATTTATTAATATCGAATCAACAGCCTAAAAAATAAGTTTCAAGCTTTTAGCTCTAAAAATGACGATACTTCCATACAACTTTTCATCCCCCCTTTCAACCCTTTTTTCGCATTAAAAAGTAGCCATGTCCGTTCTCAGACTCTAGACTATCTGTGTACCAAATTTCATTTAAATCGGTTCAGTGGTTTTGGCGTGAAACGTGACACAGACAGACAGAGTTACTTTCGCATTTATAATATTAATTAAGTTAGGAGTATTAATTTTTTGGGAGCAAGTTTTTCGTATTAAAAACAAAGTTATGTTTGCGGTTTTGACAATGTGCTTAAAACTGCTGACTATATCTCGTTCCAACCAAAAAAGTTTTTACTGAGATCTACAGCATTATTATGTTTTTAAAAGTTAAAGAGGGGGGGGGGGGGGGGGGGACATTTTACCATTTTAAAAGTTCCATCTTACAAACGATTGGCTTTGAGAAAAAAATATTTTAGCGCTCAGCGCCGCTACATACATAATTCTGTTGAAAATAAAGATCCATCTAAAGTTTGGAGATTCTTAAGGTCTGTTGGAGTCGGTAAATCCCGTCAAACTAATACTCTTCCTCATGATATTAATTTAAATACTTTTAATCAACATTTCTCTTCCTCTCCAATTATTACAGACACAAATAAAATTACGACATTGCATCATCTTTCTAACCTCACGACTCCTGACCGTCCTGAATTTTTCTTTAGGCCATTCACCGCTTGTGATGTTAAGAAGAGCATACTCGCTATTACATCTAATGCAGTCGGAATCGACGGTATAAGCCGGAACATGCTGATTCCTATCCTTGACTTAATTCTACCCATCTTTTGCCAAATCCTCAATTATTCCATATCCTCTAACGCCTTTCCTTCTGCATGGAAAGATGCCCAAATTATACCCTTACCTAAAAAGCCTAATCCTAAGTCCTTTACTGAATACCGTCCCATTTCTATTCTTCCATTCCTCTCCAAAGTTCTTGAGCGTCTCGTCCATAATCAGTTGCACTCCTATCTTGTCTCAAACCAACTCCTAAATCCTTTCCAGTCCGGCTTCCGCCCTGGTCACAGCACAGTTACTGCCCTAGTTAAAATAACAGATGATATCCGCTTAGCTATGGAAAATGGACAGTTAACTGTGCTTACGCTACTCGATTTCAGTAATGCCTTTAACACCGTCGATTTCGACATTCTCCTTGCATTACTTCGCTCGATTAACATATCTCCTACGGTGATTGACTGGTTTCGTAGTTACCTGTTTGGTCGTCGTCAGCGGATCCGCATTGAAGATACTTTTTCTTCTTGGTGTGATACTACTGTCGGCGTGCCTCAGGGCGGCGTGCTATCTCCTCTTCTTTTTGCTGTTTTCATAAATTCTATTTCCTGTCATCTTAATTCTTCCTACCACCTCTATGCAGACGATCTCCAAATCTACTCACAAGCTCCAATCAGTTTTTTGTCTGAGGCAATAGGTCAGATTAATAATGATCTATACAACGTCTCTCAGTGGAGTCAATCATACGGACTTAAAGTAAATCCCGCAAAAACACAAGTCCTAATTATAGGTAGTTACTGTTGCTAAAATCGACTGGGTCACGCTTCCACAGGTTGTTTTTGAGGGGGTAACTATTCCTTATAGCCAAACTGCAAAGAATTTGGGGGTTATTTTTGATCAGCATTTATCGTGGGGACCTCAGCTGACAACAATCAGCAATAAAATGTTTGCTTCTGCTGCTGCACTAAAGAGACTTCGAAATTTCTTGCCCACTGCTACTAAAGTTACGCTTGCACAATCTATTCTTCTTCCCATTCTTGACTATGCTGACGCTTGCTATCTTGACATCACAGAAGATCAGCTAAATAAACTTGAGCGATTACAAAACCTTGCGATTCGGTTCATATTTGGCCTACGCAAATATGACCATGTCTCTGAATTTCGCTCTAAGCTCAAGTGGCTTCCAATTCGCCTTCGCCGGAATGCACATATCCTGTCCCTTCTCTACAATATTCTATTTCATCCTACTTCTCCACCTTATCTCAAACATATGTTCCAATTCCTTCATACCTCCAATGCCTTATCTTTACGGTCATCAGAGAATCATACACTGTCCATGCCTAGCCACCATAGCTCTTTCTATGAAAACTCATTTGCAGTGCAAGCTGTCAGGCTTTGGAATGCGCTTCCATTGGAAATTAAACGCTCACAGACTCTTACTACGTTTAAAGATCGCGTCAAGGCCCACTATCTCTCCCGAACTGCTATTGCTTTTGATCACAATTCTCTTTTATGAAATATGTGTATATTGTATTATATGTATATATGAATATATATAATATGTATTGTATGACATTATACATGTATTATATTGCTATGTATGTGTTATATGTATATATTGCTATGTATGTATTAAATTACATAAATTATATGTACCTTTTTAATTATGTACATACCTGTTATTTTATTTTATTGTTATTTATTTATTTTTTTATTATTTTTTTTTCTACACCTATACCGCCATGTATTCTAATCTATTCCTTTCCACCTTAAGGTTGTCTGGAAGAGATCGCTTTAAGCGATAAGACCGCCTGTTGCCACATTGTTTTATTTACTTTTTTTTTTACTTTTAATTTGTATGGTGTAATAAAGTGTTTATCTATCTATCTATCTATCTATTTTAGGAACCTTAATGTCATTTTAAGACCTATCTATAGACAATCCCGCACGTATAGGGTTGTTGAATTTTTTATTGTTTGTTTTATTTCCTTGTATAAAATTTGTGAACCGGTTCACAAAATAATAAATTCATTTATTTCAGGCAATTACAACCCATATCAAAACATATACCTTATAGACTAACATAAATATAAATACAATATTTTAAATGAATAAGACACGTTAGTTTTGCGACGTGTCACGCATATTCGTGGTGTCAGGTAGTCGACCTCAAAAACGGCAAAATTTGACACCACTCGGCCAGAATTCTTCCGCCAAGTACGTATTAAAGGATTTAACTGGATTTCGCAGCAGAAAATATTGAATCTCACGTTATGACGCGACTCCAGTTTTATGTTTGTTTTATTATAAACCACCTACCAAGTTTCAACTGTGTAGACCTAATAGTTTCGGAATAAAGTTGCTATGACATACGTACTGACAGACAGACAGACATGACGTATCTATATGGGTTCCGTTTTTTGCCATTCAGCTACGGAACCCTAAAAATAAAGCTTCCGAATGCGAAAAGGTTTTCGAATGATTGAGAATTAGGGGGCTTGATGCCTCATACCTATAATATAATATAAATAACATGATTAGGTTGTGGTACAAGCATAGACGTAATATAATAGATGATGCAACTGCACTGCAGATGTTTTGACAAATTTAATTCAATTCGTTTGCTTTAACAATAAGGTTTTAATTGCTTTGTAGAACAAAACGGCCCAATTGAGAGACACTAGGGTGGGAATGTGTCGTTTTCTAACAGCTCGCTAGTCCTATATATGTTCTATACTATATATATGGTATATTATATAAGTTGTCCATACAAAAGAAAGGGACACACTTCGTTCAAGGTCGGTCTCATGGGGGCTGGTTTACGGGATCTAGTTTAATATGTAGCAGGTCTGTGCGTACAAGTTCTTGGATTATCGTTTCTACGACAGTGCCGACAGTACCCAGTGGCAAGTATCTTGAAGAAAGCCCTGGTATTTTACTTGTAGGAGGGATGGAATTTCGAATGCGAGGTTTATAATAACCCCACCCTTCCTGTGTACTACGACTTAACAAACTAAGAATAAGACTTAACAAACAGACACGTATTAATTGATGAACAGTTAGGCTGAGTTGCACTATCTTACTTTAACCGTAACTATAACTATAACCGGTGTTTTTATATGGAGCTTGACTGGTTTTTGATGTTTGTTATAGTTAAAGTAAGATGGTGCAACTCAGCCTTATGGCCAGTTTCACCGTTTTCTGATAATGCGTTAGATAGTTATCTGACACATGGCACCATATAAAAACTGTCAAAAATCTGTCAGATTTCTTCATATTAGCGCTATCAGGAACCGTTGAAACTGGCCCTTAAACTTCTGCTAAATGCTTATCTTTTGGCAGAATGTGATTTTTAAGTCAGACAAAATTTGTGGCAAACAATTTTTAGGGTTTCGTACACAAAACCAAAAAATGTACCAATGGAACTCCATTACTGAGACTTCACGGTCCATCCGTCCGTCCATATTCAGTCAGTATGTCCAACGTCTGTCTTCTCTGTTAGGCTCGGTAACCTGCAGAAATGTACTAAGCCTAGATCCTGGAATAACACATAGGGTACTTTTTAACCACCGACTTCACAAAAAAGGAGGAGGTTCGCAATTCGACTGTTTTTTGTTTGTTACCTCAGAACTCCGTCAAATCTTGACCGATTTCAAAATGTCTTTTTTCCTTTGAGAGATTATGCCTCCCGATTAGTCCCATTTAATTTTTATCGAGGCATAACAATTATCTCCGGAGATAATAGAGATAAACATCTCAAACACATTACATAACTCGATGACATATGCATTTGTATACCTTGACGACATGATACTACTGGCTATTTTGACCGTCGCGGCATGTGATGTCGGTTTTTTTATCGTTTTATACGATCAGAAATCATTATCCGATATTCCCACCGATAACGTCTACGCGGGTTAAACCGCGAAGCACAACTAGTTGTTATATATGGGTCATAACCCAAACTTTTACCATACCGACGGGATTCGAACTTCGAACCCACGCTCCCTGGAAGACTTGCCCGGCGCTGTGCCAATTCAGATACATACGACCCTACTTTTTAATACAATTTACCTGTATTACCCTACTATTTGCCTCAAAGATACCTATTGATTTGTGACTTGAAGACCCCCAGAGTTATCGGAAAACACAGACTCAGGCAAGGAATTTTGGATTGTATATAACAATGTTCAGTTACGATGGTCCAATTTTTTTTTAACCGACTTCCAAAGAGGAGGTGGATCTCAATTTGTCTGTATATTTTAGTTTAATTGTTTAATTCAATAGTACTTCATTATAATATTATAATATATGTATTCCATCAAAAATCACAATATCAAAAATACAGCACCTTATAGTTAACAGTAATATAATTAAGATTAAATAAAATGTACAACGTTCAGCAAGGTAGGTACAATCGCCTTCATTTGTGCGTATCCACCTAAAGGAATAATTTCCTGTGCACTCTTATTGAATTGGCATCTCGCTTCTGTCTATGTTGACATTGTTGACCAATGACAAGAAGGGACAAAGCCAAAAATTATGTTTTGTTTTTGGTTTTGGCTCTTCTGATTGGTAAGAAATTTTGTTTTTGTTTTGGCTCTTCTGATTGGTTAGAAAAATAATCGACACTTGCAACCGAAAATGTTTTGAAACTGGATACGCACAACTGTACGCGACGGTACAAGTTGAATCATTAGCAGCCGTGCTAGGTCGTACCTGTGTTACAGCTGCCAACGTCTTCCTTCAGTGTAGTAACATAACAATATGTATAAGGGTTAATTAAATAGTAATGTGTATTTCAAAAATTTATTATTTTAAAATTATATAAATATATATTTAAAATTAAATTAATAGGCGAATCAAGTAAAGTTTTGAATATTTATAAAAGTTAAGATTGTCAAGACTTTGTCTCGTTCTTTCTTGACTTAAAAAAATGTAGGGGCAAAGCTAACTTGGACAATAAAGCCTTTAGTTATATATAATTAATAATAAATAAAGCACCGTTCATAATAAATGGTTACAAACAACAAAGACACCATTGTTAAATTGAGCCACTTGTCAAGGTTTAACTTTCTTGAACTATTTGATTATTAAATGTATCGTGAGGATCACACATAATATTATTATTAAAACCGGTTGTACACTCACGGTTTTTTTTTATCGTGAGTTTACAGTCACGAGCTTCGGCAACCGTTTCTAATTATAATATTTTCTTGAACTAGTTTTAGAAAGTAGTTCCCGGAACAACACTTTCGAAATATCGACGGCTGAACAGTGTATAACATTCCTGAAATAATGTGTTAAATATCAAAGCTCTCAGTAAAAAAAAAACGTTGAAAAAAATTGAGCTATTCGAAACTTCTACAACTTACTTAGATATTTTTTTTTCATATATTTAACTCAAGTAAAATATTATATAAAATAAAAACAACTTTATTATACAGCGTGATTCAGCACCGATGGATCAAACGGAGCAGGGTGGTAGAGGACCTCACTGCGCATCTATTGAACCCCCATGTATGTTCTACCATTTTGGATAGTTTATGACTTATGAGATATGACTTTTTTTTATATTTTTGCCTTTCGCCGCTTTGGTTCACAAACATTTTTTTCTGCTCAATCGTAGGTAAGTAATAGACCTAATAAACAGTGTTATTATTATTTTACTCGAATAGTTACAACTTTCAAAATAGTAGAAAAAGTTACAAAAATCTCATTGACCAATGCTACTGCATAAAGTTTGCGAGGCCAATACAAAAAAAAATCACATGTTATTATTTTTTTTATACCTATTTTAAAAACTTCAGCTACAACCTCTGCAAATTTTATTTACCTTAACTATGCGGTTCATATTAAAAAAGGTGCGATGAAGTCAAAATTTGTTCACATTATTTTTTCAAATTTGCCCATTCTTTCATAGATGTTTAGTTACAATAAGTAGGTATAAGTTGCATCGCTATACGCAGTAGGAAAAAAATAGATTTGATATAAAATGAGCTTGAATCGCGCTACTATTCATTAACTTTTGACGTCTCTTTTACATGCATTAGTTCTGAAAATATGTAGATTTCGCTGACTTTTGTCACCTACGGGAAGGTCATAGTTGCCTTTCTGCGTCCGTAAGCTTCACTTAGACCTTAAACTACCCTTCACGTGATCCCTGGGTGGTGCTAAATAGGTGAACATAAGTGGAAGGGTTCGGTTTTGGCTCGAACCACTCACCGGTAAAAGACATGTTGCTAATTCGTTCGCTAAGTTCCGGTTGATGTTAATAGCCAGTATTAAGACCAGACACCCAGCGCCTAGTTTCAGTACGTTATTCGATTTTAGACAAACACGAATCCATATTTTGACCGCATCTTCACTTAGCATAAGGTGAGGCAGCAGTCAAATGCTTATCTGTCAAAAATTAAAAATAATGTTGTTGAACTACATAATGGAATCGACTGACTGTTGAGCAGAGTTGAGCAGAAAATATTTTTTTTGTGAACCAAAGCGGTGAAAGGCAAAAATATTTAAAAACATTTCATATTTCATAAACTATCCAAAATGGTAGAACATACATGGGGGTTCAATAGATGCGCGGTGAGGTCCTCAACCACCCTGCTTCGTGTCATCTATCGGTACTGAATCACCCTGTATATATATATTGGTGAAGTAAACTAACAGTACTTTTTAACTGACTTCCAGAATCGTGAAAGTTATCAATTTGTCTGTATGTTTTTTATAATGTCAAGTTAATGGATAACTTAGCAACTGGCTCAATGTAAATCTAGCATCCTTAAAATTAAGTATAACTTTTAAGTTACACAATAAAACTTACAAAAATTAAACAATTGTTTTATTTGAGCAACATACTAACGTCCTAATGACTAAGTGTTTTTTTATTAACTATTCAATAAATATTAGAATCTAATGTAAAATTAAAGTTGTAACTAAATATTATTCAATTTATTCATAAGCGTAAGCGCATTTACTTAGGCTGATGCCAGACGAGTGTGTTTTTACCGAGATGTGTGAAGCGTTTTTCAGTTTAGTGATTCGTTTTGATGGCCTAATTGTATTCATTTTTTAGGGTTCCGAACCCAAAGGGTACCGGAACCCTATTACTGAGATTCCGCTGTCCGTCTACCTGTCTGTCTGTCTGTCCGTCTGTCACCAGGCTGTATCTCATGAACCGTGATAGTTAGACAGTTGAAATTTTCACAGATGATGTATTTCTGTTGCCGCTATAACAAATACTAAGAACAGAACAAAGTTAAAAATTAAAGGGTTTAAAACAATAAACGTGTTTTTACGATACGATACAATACGAAATTAGTTCACCTCGACGCAGCTAGATGGCAGCACAGGAAAAATAAGCACGCGCAAGCTTTTTATTTGTTAAATGTGTGTGCCTCGGTCGATTTGTTTACTTAGTTAAATTTGCATAAATGTAGTGTACAGTATTGAATAAAATAATTTTAAATTTTCGTACCTAAAGAGCTTCAATTAGCTAGAATCAGTAGAATGTTAGTCGTAAGAACACTCGGTCTTCCAAATATTTAATTATATTAATTACCTTTATGTTAATATTTACTTAGTTGGTGTTAGACGTTCGTGGCGTTCGGACTTCGGAAATTCGGAACCCTCCGTGTGCGGGACAAAAGTCTGACTCGCACTTGCCCAGTTTTGTTTATATCTTTTAAGCTAGCGTTTGACTACTATCTCGCTTGGTGGTAAGCGATGCTGGGGTTGAAGATGGTGAAAACGCTGGGCCTAAAACACTATCAAGTCAACATATCATAATATTTTGATGGAAAATTAGCACTGTCCAAGTCTGGACTAATTAAAAAAATATAATACAAAATGAAGAAAATAAATAAGTATAAGTAAAGTAAATTACCGTGTTTAAAGTTTCAGCAACCAACAAATTCTCAATGGTAAAAGTCAAAGGGAAACTCATTGAAATGCTAAATTATATATCTCGTGGCTCACAAAGTAACGCTAGTTTGGCATCAGGCGTAGCGCTTGCATCGGCGATACTGACATATAAGTTGTCGTTCAAACTTAATAATAATTTAAATCATATTAAGTAATTTACAAAAGGTTACAACGATTGCGAAGAAAATAAATAATGAGTACTTACTTACAGTATAAAAATCTTTAACTTACATTATAAAGCTCTTAATGTAGATCTTAATACTATAAATGCGAATATAAGTACCTAATAAATACCTACATAGATAAGTTAGTAGACTCGGCTCAGTAATTAGGTCGTACAATGTTGACCGTATTTACTTAGCCGAGTAAATAAAAAACGACATTGTGCGACCCTACAATGTCGTAGAGGTTTTTTTTTAGTTTCATAGGCTCCACACGGTAAGTGTATTCAGACAGTGTCAAAGTATAAGAATCGTTCAAGTTTACATAGATTCAAGTCTTAAAGTCGAGTCAAAGTCACATTCAAGTAAAGTTTAGGTCATTGTTCAGTCCAAGTCATGTGAACTTTAGTGATCGCTCGCAGTGGAATTTTGGTGTGAACGTAAAATGGCTTGTTTTTCAACATTGTGTTGTTTTCCTACACTCACACACAGTAATCAACACGTACTGGTTAGTAATCTACATTTAATGAAACATTAGGCAAGGTGTAAACGACACAAGGGCTGGCTGTTTCACTGGCAGCCAACGCTGGCTTCGTTTGGCAACTTCGTCGTTTGTGAACCGATTTAGATAATTCTTTTTTTGTTATAAAGGAGATACCCAAGGGTGGTACCATATTAATTCATCAAGATCTGATTAGTATCTCCAGAGATATGGATATAAACACATCAAAGTTGGTACTGAAAATTATATGCGTGGCATTTGAAGTCGGTTCTTTAGTTTTTAAACGAACTTATTCAAGCCAATGACCTACGCGCCAGCGTGAGGAGGCGTGTAGATGCATCGCGCCAGTCGCTGGCGCACACCTATGGCCTGCTCACGCGACATCACCACAAGAATAATCCAGGAATGAAATGAATCCATTGGCCTCATCTATACAACACGGGCCAAGCCAGCGCAGGCTTGTCTGAGGACTGGCGCCAGCGTTACTGGCTTCGTCTAAACCTTGCTTTAGATCACGAAAGAACATTAGTTTTAGGAAAAAATACAATGAGAGCACACACACGTTCCTGCCAAAACTACACAAAACACTATTGATTGCTACTGCATTGTCATCAGATGTTTAGAATATTATATTATTTACTTTACTTATATATAAAACAAAATCGCTCCCACTGTCTGTACGCTTAGATCTTTTAAACTATTAAACTGATTTTAATGCAGTTATTATCAATAGATAGAGTGATTCAAGAGGAACGTTTATAACCAGAAATACAATTAATGTATTGTATTATTATAGTGTTGTCACACAACTGATGATGGTGCGTCGAAGTTTTGATTGTAGATTTCTGTAAGACACATAAGTCGTTATAGCAATCTTTGCCTGAAAAATTAATTCAGTGGGACCTTCAAGCGAGAGGATAGTGCAAGCAAAATCAAAACGGTGAAATAGACTGTACATCTTGAGTTATAAAATTCTCACGATTGATATTCATATTTTGTTTTTTACTGACCGGCATTCACTCGCGTTTATTTTTCGGATTATGCTCTTAGCCGCTCCCGGGACGAAGACTCTCAAACCGAGTCGAAACCGGTCGGAGCATAATCCAAAAAATAAATGCGAGTGAATGCCGGTCAGTAAAAAACAAAATAGACAGTACATCGCTCCGTAACTTTGATCTATTGCAGTCATCGATGTATATGTACTACGTACCAGATGACGCGTCACGAACTAGCTCTACGTTCAAATAAAAAGCAGTGCTGGATCTACATCTCGCTTAGTTTAGCGTTAGTACTCCTCACGCCCGATCGCGCGCCGCTCGGCACGTAAGTCAGCTTATGATGGGTGCCTCTGGTTTACATGTACCTCGATGATTGCAGTCAATTAGTTGTATCTAAAAAACTCTATGTTGGCTACACACCGAGAGAACGAAGGCGAAGAAGACGCATCTATACAGGCGTAGAATCTGTGCAAAACGAGAACCGTCGTGGCGTTACGATGAACTAACATTCAAAGGTAAGGAAGAAAGGTACTCGTACATACCTAGGTAGGTACCTAGTAACACACGATAACAACAAGAGTAGGTACCTACCAAGTATCAAAAATTTTTAGTCGTACTAGTAATTACAGCAGTGTTGTCAATGCAACAAAAACAGTAAATTAAAACGACCGACGACTTACGCGACCTCAATTTCGCGACGGTTCTCTTTTTGCACGGACTCTATAGCTCCATGTGGTCTGTACCCAGCATTATGTGAATCATTTTTTATTGAAGTTAACGTTGCAATGCGGGTAGGTCTGTATACAATCTTTTTGTTCTTGGCCATCTCTTGCCGCTTGCACGTAGCGATAGAATCCTAGCGCCATGTTGCTTTCAGCTGCCGGTATTAACTCAGACGAGTCCCTGGAAAAGTTTTGATATTAGGTTTAAAATATGGGCTAAGAACTGTGATTTCTACCATTCTGCATGGTAAAATGGCGCCGCTTTTTCAGTTAACTGAGTAGGAAGTAAAAATATTTTTTTTTTTGAACATTTTGTTTTATAGAACAGTATTAAAAGAATTTGAGTGTTATCTACACTTTATATTTTGGTACATTATTATATACGATGCAAAATTTCATCGTATCGACGGGATTTGAACCCACGCCTCGTGGGAAATATGCCCGGCGCTGTAATAACTCAGCCACAGTCAGTTTATAGTTTCCTCGTATCGGTGACATGTTAACCAATATCTTGCCTGGTAGTAAGCGATGATGGTCGAAGATGGTGGACACGCAAGGCCTAGAATACTCTAACTCTTAAAGTCTGTGTGTTGCTGGAATACCGTAAGGTTATGGCGGCGGATTTTCTCCCTGATTTTGGTAAGCTACTTTTTGGTAGCAAGTCAGGCGGAATATCGATATTAAATGCTGTTACCACCTGTGGTCGAACAGGATGCTAGGATATGAACAGGTGACCTCTCGCCAACCAAGCCAATCTATTTTTACGTCATTGAGGCTCTCGGGGATTACTGACTAATCCAATCCACAGCACAATACCCATATATATATTATAATTTAAAACAATTTTGAAGTTATTTTCAACCAACTCCCAAAAATGAGGAGGTTCTCACTTCGTTTGTATGTTTTTTTTGTATGTATGTTACCCGATTAATCCGCCAATTGTGAGCCGAATTGTATGATTATTTTTTTGCGGGTACGGTTTAACTTCTAGGTGGTTTCATTTAAATTTTATCAATATCTAATAAGTATCTGCAGAGATATAATAAATAAATATAAATAAATAATTTATTTGCAGTTTAGCACATTAAAACAGAGTTTCGTAATTGCTTATATACTGAAACAAAGCTTTTGCGCTTTGAATCTCACACTAGGAAACCCTGTGTTGTGAGATTCACTCTTCCTGCAGTGATCATTATTTTACATTATATTGCAACAGTAGCTAAATATAGTACAAAAATAACAATATGATATGACCGATCGTTTAGTAAAAAGGCAATAAAATAGTAAATTATACAAAATTAAAACAAAATTAATAAAGATATACAACGATAAACGTCTCCAACTTGCTACTGAGACTGACTCGCGTGGCATGGAAGTCGGTTGTTTTAGTTTTTAAACTATCTTAATTGTTTACTTACTTGCTCAGCTCGTTCGAAACTAAGTTGCTGTATGGAGCATGTTTGAAGGGGTCTCCGTACATGGAACAAATAGCCCGTTCTCTACAACCAAAGTCATTTGCTCCCATGGGGATCAAGATTGAGTCCACTTTTTCTAAAATGGCACCGTAGAACTGCTCAGCTGCTATCGTCTCCTAAAATAAAAAGTATTAAAATCATCTTCACTTTTTTTTTGATGTTGATATTCTGAGAGAAGTTGAGAAGACGAGACCTCTGGTTTTATGCTACTGAAACTGCATCGCGTTTCAATTATAAGACTTATGCTTTATGAAAATATAGACTTATGCTACTGACTCGCGTTATTATAACAAAATACACATGGGTATGTCTAATAGACTTAGCTTTGAGATATAACAAAAGCTTAGCTCATAGACTTCGATGGATCAGGCATGTAGAGTAGATGGAAGAGGATCGGGCAGCAAGGAGAGCTAATTTTATAATATTAACTAATTCTGTATGTAAATCGCGAAAGTTTGAAAGTTACTAAGGAGAGCTAACTTGAGACGACCAACTGGTCGGTGGCCTGTGGAAAGACCTAGATATAGATGGGAGGAGGAAGTCCAGAACGATCTGCGAGAACTAAACGTGGAAATCTAGAGGGAGCTATACACAGGATAGAGACAGATGGCGCTTACTTTTGTCGGAGGCCAAGGCCCACTTCGGGTCGCTGAACCATAAGTAGGTAAGTACATTGTTATATACAATCCAAAATGTCATCGTATCTTTTTTAGGGTTCCGTAGTCCTGGCAAGGAACCCTTATAGTTTCGTCATGTCCGTCTGTCTGTCTGTCTGTCCGAGGTTTCGCTAAGAGACCGTTAATACTAGAAAGCTATAATTTTGTGGGGGTATGTAAATAAATGACGTCGACAAAGTGCTGAAATAAAATTTTGAAAAAAAAAATTTATTTAGCGTAGCTCCCGTATGTATCGTAGCTGTATGAGAAGTGGGGATGATTTTTTGATGATTGAGGTCTTTTAAAATTACTTCAGGGTTGCCAATACCATTTTTCGATGGAATGCTCCATTTACGAAACATTAAACCTTAAAGTGCAAATTTTTGTTCCAGTAGGGCGTCCCCCCTCCCCTCTAAACGCTAAACTGCTGGCTTGAAAAATCTGGAAAAATTCGTGATAATAGCGCATTTTATGAACTTTAAAGGAAAATTATAACGGTTAAGATAACTTTATTAATTTAGCAGTAATAGTCGTTGAACTTGGGTAATTTTGTACCAAATCCAAAATCCTTAGAATAAATCCTTTAAAGTGACAAAGACGGAGTACCTAGTTGCTTGTTTATAACGGGTAAAGAGTTGCATTGAATAACAGGCTACTACGGAACCCTACACTGCGCGTGGCCCGACACGCACTTGGCCGGTTATTTAATTTTTTATATCGTATAGGCTAGCGTTTGACCACTATCTCACCTGTTGGTAAGTTATTGGGAACTGGCTCTCAAGGATAGCTGCCGGAACACATATGTTTGGCGACAGATATATCTAACTTGAGGGTGGTAGCTGGCCATGTGGACACTAGATAGTGTACCACCATGCGAGGGTTGGGGGTTTTTTAACGATGTTTTTAATTCACCGGAGAGCTACGATGAAAAACGTAGGTACATACACTTTTTGATAGAAAAATTCATTGGTGCACGTCTAGGATTGTACTCAGTACATCAGTACCTCTAGCGGCAAAACTGACCATTATCTCACTAAACCATTGGACACCTATCGACGGGAGTCGAACCCGAGCCTGCTGGGAAACATTTTTTTTTAATTTTAGCTAAGCAAGCGTTTGACCACAACCATCAACGATGTAGTACGCTTGCCTAGAAGATACCTGTTTACTCGCGATTTGAAGACCCCCGGATTGTACTTCACAGGAAACAAAGACTCTGGCAGAAAGCAAAGAGATGCCCGGCGCTATACAAACTCAGTTACGAGTACAATACAATCCAACCGATACGATGAAACTAATTGATTACATTTCAACCAATTAGGATTTGCACATTTTAACATATTTTCTTGTCTATGACAGACAAGAAATGTCTTATAATGTGCACGAGACGAACATGGATGACGGACGACTACTATTATCGCGTGTCTTATCCGACATAAGAAAAAAATCTTGTATTACTTATGGTCTCATATAACAATCATTGCAACTAAATTTCTCATTTTTCATAAGACACAAGACACAATAATATACCTTTTAATGTGCAAAGGGCCTTATGCAAAACAAAAATAACAACATGACGTCATTATGCTAAGTTTTCACTTCGGATCTCCCTTTTCTCCGATAAAAAATAATTTAATAACGTAACAAACAGGCCATAGACGTAATAAAAAGGATGGTGCACTGCAGATGTTTTGACAAATTCAATTTAATCCGTTAGCTTACTTTGTAGAACAAAACAGCCTAATTGAGACGAGAGACACTAGGGCATAGAAAAGATAATAATACTACGTATAGAACGGACACTCTGTTCCCCCCACCAATTCCGGGCTTCCTCACCCCGCCACCGCTCTGGAGCTGTCGAGGAGCTGCGCTGAGCAAGGACGCCACACGCGTACGACTATAGAACAATTACTACTCACGGAGAGAAGAACATCAACTTCATACATTTATGTTGGGACCAGTAGACACTGGAGGTTCAAATTTACGTAGGTTCTTATTACGTAGGTATATAATAAACACTTCATTATATTAGTATACCTACCTACATATTCGTATTTTAGAATTCATTTTCATAAATGAAACAATGCGTAATACTCGTGCGTAAATAACGCTTAATTTGTAAAATATTTAAAAAAACTTTCACGTTTAAACATTTTTATAACACAGCAATTGTGAACTTGATGTAGGTACGTAGTATTTATATTCTCTTTACTTGATGTCACTCTAACGTGCGAGCAAGACACACGATATTGTTTCGTATAGCTCTGGCTGGCCACCCAACACAGAATAAAAAATAGTTACTGTGGTGCAGTTTGTTCTATGCAAGTCGACTGGACCTGGAGATGATGGTTTACGAAATAGCGACTAATATTTTTAGTGTTAAAAGCTTTTTGGGTAAGTGTACAAAAAATATTCATACGGTCAGTACTTAGTACGTATGTACGAAGTAACTATTATATAATCTGTGATACGGTGATTACGGGCGACAACCTTAGACATCACGCAAACAAATGCACGTATAGAAAAACGACCCGTGTGTAGTGTCTGTGTCGGTGTCACAGTGTCGGTCGTTAAAACGCTAGTTTGTATGGAGATTTAGCGAGTGTCGGGGGTGTGACCAGGGTGGGAGTGTGTCCTTGTCTAACAACCTGATAGTCCCGTCCCATATATGTTATATATATATGTTATATACTATATGTATGGTATACGTATGGTATATATATAAATTGTCCATACAAAAGAAAGGGACAAACTCCGTTCAAGTTCGTTCTGATGGGGGCCGGTGTACGCGATCGAGTTTAATATGTAGCAGGTCTGTGAAACAGGCAGATCACATCTAAATTCGCAAGAGTCTTACCGGGTCCTGTGCAGCCAAGATCTGCTGCTGTTGTTTCACTAAGTCTGTCTCTGTCTTGACTCGTGTGTTCTCTTTCAACTTGACAGCTGACACGCGCAGGATTTCGTCTCTAACTGCTGAAGGCGGCGCACGTGCTGCTATTGATGCTGCTCGGATCTGGAAGGGTTTTAATGTATCTCTTGAATTTATTTTTCACAATTTTTTTAAATGGTATAAGGTAACAGGACAAGCACGAAGCTCGCCGGATGGTAAGCGATGACGTCTACCTATTACAGATACAGCGGCATGTAAAATTCTGACAGTTCAGAGTTTTGCATGATTTGTGTTTGATGAGTAAGTGTATTTGAGATGCACGAAGCCTAGTTCGAGACAGATATACCGACAAAAACAGAACTGTACAATATTCGGTACTTTTTAAACTATTTTAGTCAAAAAATCCTATATTAAGCGAAGCGAGCGAAGCGAGCGAAGCGTCTTTGTTTGGAGATTGGCCAAAAAAAAATGCTTTTGTACGACTGTCAGTCAGTCTGTCTGTCTGTTCTCGCCTACGGGATCGGCACAAATCAATACGTATAAATACAGCTACCATCTTCAACCACAAAGTTAACTTTCCAACAAGTGAGACAGTGGGCAAACGCTTGCCTATAAGATATGTGGTCGAAGATGGTGAACACGCTAGGCCTAGAATACTCTGACTCTCAAGGGTTGTGTGCTGCCGGAACACGGTAAGGTTATGGCGGCAGATTTTCTTTTTGATGGTGGTAAGATGGTTTCTGGTAGCAAGCAGGCGAAACATCGATAGATGCTCCTACCACCTATGGACGAAAACCCGTACTAGGATTTGAACCGGTGACCTCTCGCTAAGAAGTGTTTTTCAACCTTTTTCATGACGCGACCCCAAAGTCTGAAAGAAAATCGACACCTTTCGCTCGCGTGGCCTACAGGAAACAAATTACATATTTTACTTCAGAAACAAATATTTTATACGCTCTCACTCCCTCGTAATAACAACACGTACAAATGCTCTTTAGTTAATATTTTCCTAGTAAAGTATATTTTCAAACTTTTTTTTCTTTAAGTGAGGCTTCGCGACCCCCCAGGGGGTCGCGACTCACACGTTGAAAAACACTGTTTTACGCCAACAGGGCTCTCGGGGATTGTGATGCAAGGTATGAAAATATGATAATACATTGAGTTGAAAAGTATGGAATGAACGTCACGAGTATTCTTCACTCTATTATTCACCGAGAACCATAGAGGTAGGAAATACTCGTACATTATAAACAAGGAGGTGCCGGGATACATTTGCCTTTATGGAAATAACTTCAAAAAAAGGTGCATACCTAAACGTCACAATGGCACATAAAATGGCCGCCATTGATTGTCTACTTGTCCATTGATGACTTTGAATGACACATTTCTAGCAGTGGACAAATGGAGAATCAATGTCAGCCATTTTAAGTTCCATTTTACGTTTAGGTATCCACCTATATTTTGTAAGTATTTCGTGTCCTTATATATACGTCAATGCCTAGGACACGACGTTTTCAAGACATTAGTGACATTAAATGACGTGTGAGCAAGTGACAAGTCTCAAGGGCAAAGAGTAACATAATAATATACTGACACTGGCAGGAGCAGTGCAGTAACAAGCAAAATTATGGCATTCCTGGGATTTCTGTGCCACAATGTCAGTGGAAAAAGTTATCTTTTTTTATGGAATTCTTACCAAAGCTTCTTTTTCGGCTTGCAGTGGATCTTTTGTTACTGTCTTCTTGTTTCTATAGTACGGATTTGGAGGCCCGACCGGTCTGCAAAAAGAAATAAAGTATGAGTTATAAATTATGCATTAGGTGAACAGTATTGTTCTTTAAGTAATCAATAAGTTAAGTAACTATAATAGAATTTATTTTTTTATTTGAAGGTGTGCATAAGGCAAAAAAATATTTGTTGTTATAAAAATATGTAAAATTAAACTATCGTGGTTTGAAAACGGGAATTTATTGAGACCGAAACAATCGATCAGTACCCTTAGTACGAGTTTACATCATAAACGCTTTTGACAGATCTCACATAGTTTTTGACTTGTTTTTTTTTTTTAGTTTTATTATGGCTCCACACGATTAGTGTATTTAGCCAGTGTCAAGTATTGAAATTCTTCAGGTTTTTATTAGTTTTAGTCATAGAGATGGGTCAAAGTCACATTTCAGGTCAGTTTTCAAGTAAAAGTCTAGTCTAAGTCATACCTTCAGTAAAGATGTGGTGTTTACTGAAGATTTTCAGTGGAATTTTGGTGAGAACGCAAATAGCATGTTTTACAACATTGTGCAGTTTCCCTACACTCGCACACAATCACCGGTACTTAATGGTTAATATTCCACATTTATTACACATTAACACGCGGAAGAACACAAGTTTTAGGAAAAAATACACTGATATCACACATACTTTTCCACGTTCCCGCCAAAACTCCCTTTTTGACTTGTTTTGGCTCCCTGATTGGTCTACATTTAGTGAAGTGAGAAAACCACTAGAGGTGATGTACTGTTAAAAAAAAATTGGACTAAAGCATGGATTAAATATTAAGCGGATATGGCATTTAAATAATAATAATAATATGAGAAGGATAAAACTATATAATCACTAGTATGAGAGAGCGAGACGGATAACATTTTTTATCCTTCTCTTGCATATGCGATCTTTTTGTTTGGATACATTCAAATGTTTCCAAACAAACAGCTGTCACTGTGTGAGAGGTTATAGTCTTAATAGTGTTTTGACTGCGTTTACGGGTAGTTTTCAATTGTTCTGTGATAAAACGCTATTTTTAACCGACTTAAAAAAAGGAGGAGGTTTTTCAATTCGACCGTATATTATTTTTTTTGTTTTTTTTTTAATGTTTGTTCGCGGATAACTTCGTCGTTTATGAACCGATTTTGATTATTCTTTTTTTGTTGGAAAGGAGATATCCCAAGTGTGGTACCATGGTAAATTTATCGAGGTCTGATAAGTATCTCCAGAGATATTGAGATAAACACCTCAAAATTGGTACTGAAAATGAATAGCGCGGCATTGAAGTCGGTTCTTTTTTAGTTTTTAAACGATATTATTCTGGTAAAGTTGCATTTGTGTAGACATATTTCGGTTATTCATGGGGCGTTGCTGTGTAAAAGAGTGTAAAAACCGTCCTGACCGTTACGATGAAAGAATAACCTTTCACCGGTAAGTAAGCGTGTTGATGCAATTATATCTTTATAAATTTAGTAAATATTTTTGCTATATAGTCTTCTGGTATGTATTACAGAGCAGTAACTATTAGAAATAAGGATAGCTTTAGCTTTAAAGTTTTTTGTATGACCCGACCTAATTAAGTAGTGTTCATTTATCTTATAGCTGGCATATGTATCACGTGTTCATCGTTTTAGTCGGGTTATATCTCTATAGCTATTTCATTCGCATACGGTAATGTTCTCTCTATGTTCTATATAATATGTATTATATACTTTCTCTATGTACTAAAGGTACTGTATATAATCCCGTAATAAAACTCATAACTCGAAACATTATATTGAGTATATGGGTACGTAGTACTTTTAAGTATTCTGTGATATAAGCAGATAAAAATTTGCACATACAGTGCCACAAGTATAACTTGGCGGTGGTGGTTTTTGGAACTAATTCTTTTAATTGAAACTGTGAGTTTGACGTTTGAGAAATTACCGTGACATTGTTGTTGATAAATCTGCTACATTAAAATAGTTCAATAATTCCAAAAGTAATTAAAAGTGGTTTAAGCGAAACTGTTATCAAAGTACAAAGTAAAAGCACAGTGGCGCACAGGCACGCCAAGTTATACTTGCCGGACTGTACACGTTTAATGGATTATATCAATGATTGTTATTCTAAATTTAAATAAACTGGCCAAGTGCGAGTGAATGTGAGTGAGAGTGCAGACTCGCACACGTAGGGTTCCGAATACTTACTTTACGAAATTTTACTGGAAAAATAAGTGTTTTAAATGGGGTCCCAATTGATTTTTAATTTCATTTAGTTTTTATTATTTGATGTTAAAGCTACCATTAAAACAGTATTGTAACACACAGTGTGTATACACTATGAGCAAATTTCAAGTAACCTATTACGGAACAGAACAGATAATAATACTACATGACGGTTTGTAAGTTCAAGCATGAAACGCCTGAAAAAACACATTTCTTGTATGGGGACCCCCTTTTATGCTCACGCTTACTCTGTTTTTAGTATTTGTTGTTATAGTGGCTATAGTCATACACACTTTGTGAATATTTCAAGCCCCTATCTATTATGCTTCATAAGTTCAAGCAAAAAACGCCGAAAAAACATTTTTTTTGTATGTGGGGAAAATGTAACTAAATTAAGCAAGAAAAGGAACCCCTTTTCTTGCTTAATTTATTTAAATTTTATTTAAATCTCCTATAGTAATACATACTTCGTAAAAATGTCAAGTATCTACCTATCACGGTTCAGGAGATACAGCTCTGTGAAATGCGGGTTAGACGGACGGACGGACGGACGAACGGACGGACAGCGAAGACTCAGTAATAGGGTTCTTTTAGCACCCTTTCGGTATGAAACCCTAAAAAGCTTATGTTTTTGCTTTGAATTAAAAAAAAAAAAAGTATCAGCAATTCATTTTTTATTTCATACAAACGTCGAACGTCACACTTAAAAACAAAATCCTTTAATACCCCTAATTAATTTAGGGTTTCCAACCGTACTATTACGCGCACCCCAATGCATGTGTCTATTCAATTTCAGTTTCCCATTGTCAAATTAGTGATTAACAACTGCTTTCGTTCGGCAGAAGGCTTTCGGATGAAATAAATAGATGCGGTATTGTTGAACACGATCGTGATCGTAAGAAACGAAATGACAAAGACACGGCAATACAGCCTGTATAGCTGCGGCCTCGTCATTTCATTCATTTTTCGTATTTCTTACGAATACGACCATAAGGGCAAAGTTGTCTATTACTGTACTGAAATGGCGTAAAAGAATTGGAATTTACCTGCCAGCGTTTCCAAGAGATAGTTTTTGTCCAGGATTAATCACAGACGCCACGTTGTTGGAGCCACTAGCGCCAACTTCACCCAAATTCATTGACGGCCCTGAAAATATTTTTAAATTATTTGAAAGTAAGAGACGTAAATGTATTGTTTTACTAGCGGATACCCAGTGCGCAGTGTACTCGTAGGTATACTATATCCACAGAATAAATCTACGCTAAAATATATGTGACCAAATGTGCCTAATGCATTGTCTTAGTAGTCTAAAACCATTATCACATTATTGCCTTTCTAATGAAACCGGTTTGGGGCACATCGGTTGGATGGTTTCAAAGTCTATAATGGACATTGGTGGAAACAATTTTTGTGTTTAATATAATTACTAGCAGTGCATCGCGGTTTCACCTGCGTAGTTCCCGTACTTGTAAGATTACGGGGATAAAATACAACCTATGTTACTCGCTGATAATGTAGCTTTCCATTTGTGAAAGAATTTTTAAAATCGATCTAGTAGTTTTTGAGTTAAATCGAAACAAACAAAAATCAAATCTTTCCTCTTTAAAATATTAGTTTAGATAAAAGCATCTAGATGGCGCTAGAGTAGGTTGAAAAGCATTCCTTGTAAATATTGCCTAAATGTATGAGATTCTGCATCGCGCAAACGATATTTTTCGCGATGGTGGAACCTGAAGCACTTGCTTCGTCATCAAACAACTTAAAATTTGAACTCGTTATAAAATGTTATATCTATATAGTATCAGTACAGAAGTATAGATATATAGAAGTATAATTATAATATATAATTATATATATATAATATGTAAATATATGTATATAATATAAATATATATAATAAGTATAAGTATATATATAAGTATATATATATATTTGTAATCTATAAAAGGTAGATACAAATTTTCACAGACGTCTGTCTTCCTACCTGCGGTACGGGGCTGGTATTTTTGTGTTCGTAATATCGTAAGCGAGATTTAGACTCCATCTTTACTTCACATCAGGCGAGATAGCAGTCATATGCATGTCTGTCAGACTTTAAGAAAA
The DNA here is from genome assembly GCA_954871355.1 of Cabera pusaria. Classification (NCBI taxonomy): domain Eukaryota; kingdom Metazoa; phylum Arthropoda; class Insecta; order Lepidoptera; family Geometridae; genus Cabera; species Cabera pusaria. Next base: position 7,278,338 of record OX940907.1, read on the forward strand.
AAGTTGTTTACCTGGCGGCAAAGCAAGTCCCCAAGAGTTAATATCGTTGGCATCATTGACATGAGGCTTGAACGAGGCGATGGCGTTGCGATGTATATCTGATGCTAGATACCTGGAATCATTACATTTAACTGTTACTAAACTTTGTCAAATTAATATAAATTTGTGTAATTCACTCTAACTCCTCTTGAACTGTGTATATGTCTCAGTCAATTAGCTTAATTAGCCGTTCAATCAGCAGCCTAGCCTTTTTACATTCGACTAGCTGCTGAATGATATTCAGTCGTAGCGTTTATTACAACATTAAATAAACTGGCTGACAAATGATTCGTCTTGAAGAGCACTTTACACTTAAATGATAGCCTGGATCTGATGATGAAGCTGTAAGGGGGCATGGCATTTCTGTTATAAAGCAACATATACCGAGTCGATTGATTTTCCGCGAAGAGCACTTTACCCATATATCAAATATCCGTGGAATATTTTAAAACATTATGCCTTCTCTTAAATACTTAGGTAGTAGGTAGGTAGTCGGTATTTATACCTACCTACTAAAAAGTTAAAAATAAATTATAAATAAAAAATATTTTTAAAAACAAGCTTTTATCTGGGACAATGAACAAAAATGTTAAAAATAAATTCTAGTAAGTATTTGGCGTGTAGGTACTTACCTAAATTTTTAAAAGCTAGAAAAATTCTGAAGTATGGTTATTACCTAGCCTGAAAAATGGGTAGTGCTTCAAGCTTTTAAGAATATAGGTAAGTACCTACACGCCAAATACTTACTAGATTTTATTTTTAAGATTTTAGTTCATAGTCCTAGATAAAAGCTTGTTTTTAAAAATATTTTTTATTTATAGTTTATTTATCAATATTAGTGAAAAATACTCAACCGGGCAAATTTAAATCAATTGGGCAATCTTGTAAGGTAATATGGAATGTATTTTTCCCGTCATGCCATCGGTGTACGTTTCTGGCTGAATAATCAAAGGTGTATGTTGTTTGAGGGCCCGGTGGCGTAATCGGGAGAACGTTCGGCTTTGATGCCGTGGTACCGAGTTCAAACCGCCGTGCACCAATGGATTTTTCTATCGAAAAATTTATGTGCGCTTCTCACAGTGGCCCTCCGGTGAAGGAAAAACATCGTTAAGAAACCAACAAAAACCCCCGCATGGTGGTAGGACACTATCTAGTGTCCGCCTGGCCAGCTACCACCCTCAAATTAGAAAATCTATCACCAAACATCTAATGTCTTCCGGCAGCTATCTTTGAGAGCCAGTTCCCATTCTAGGCCTAGCGTGCTTACCATCTTCGACCGCATCATCACTTACCAACAGGTGAGATAGTGGTCCGTCTGTCACCAGGCTGTATCTCATGAACCGTGATAGTTAGACAATTGAAATGTTCACAGATGATGTATTTCTGTTGCCGCTATAACAACAAATACTAAAAACAGAATAAAGTTAAAAGTAATAGAGGGTCCCCTCCTCATACAAGAAACGTGTTTTTTCGGCATTTCACGCCATCTTCATGAACGCTTAGTTAGGTAAACGTCCCATAGATGGCGTTATATTGAAATGTCGATCCCTAACAACTTTGTTAAACGTTAGATGGCGTTATAAGAAATAAAATGTTTATTAATATTATTTTTTGCTGGCGAAAAATGATAGTGGTATTTTTTGCTCGATCTTATAACATATTGTAGTGTGGTACGGAACCCTACGAGTGCGAGTCCGACTTGCACTTTGCCAGTTTATTTCGCATTATGAGTGGCTATCACAGCTACGCCTGCTTAAAACTCTGCTCATCCTCTTAAGAGTATCCTTAGGCGCAGGGCAGATAGAAAAGACACAATTCTAAGACGAGTCGCAGACGTGACATTTTTTATGTCTACTTTCATACAAAATCACGACTGAATAAGTATCTTTTGGGTAAGTGCGCTACATCATCGACCGCATCATCACTTAACATCAGGTGAGATGGCGGTAAAACGCTAACCATTTCCGCAGAGAAAGTCTCGCGATGCCAAACATATAAAAAAGATGGAACGGACACACGTCTTTTTTCTACATATAACGTCTTGCATTTAAACTATGAATCTAGGTACCCTGAAATATTACGTACTTATATAATTATAGTTTAAGATGAACTTATCCATTGTCAAGTTTGACACAAAATAATGAATAGTACAAGTACAGAAGATACACTCCTTGAGAGCAAAAATGCTAGATTAAGGGCCAGTTTCACTGGTTCCTGATAGCGCTAATATGAAGAAAACTGATAGATTTTTGACAGCTTTTATCATGTCGTCATATCAACACATCATGTAGCAGATAACTATCTAACGCATTATCAGGAACTGATGGAACTGGCCCTAAACCGAGTTACAACGACGGAAACGTTCAAAATACGCTACACGCCTCGGGCATTTATATTTGGGTCACAGTATAAACTAATAGTAACTGGGAACTGCATGTTGCGCACCGTAAAATGCACCGTAAGTCCGCGCGGCGAGAATCTGTATCACTCGGTCAGCTCACGGACCGTCAGCTGTCTCTTACTATAAGGTTGAGTGTTGTGAGAAAATAGATTGAATAGAAAAGTAAAGGTCCGATCGAGAGCGCGCGTGACACTACTGACTGAACTTGCAGCCCACGGGCTGCCGCGTCTGTATAAATATTTTCATAGCTACAGCGTGTAGTGCGACAGGTCTGCCTTTGATAGAACATTGTAATTTATATTGATAGAAGAAAATCATCGATACTCACTCACTACCAAGCCCAGGCCCAGACAGCTCCCAATCTTGAGGGTAATGCTCGAAGGTCGGGGCTGGACCAGGCGCGGAGGCACCAGGTCGCACCACCAATGATGCCTGGTGACCCGTGTGCCCAGAGTAAGGGTGGTGGGGAACCTGGAATTTTACATGGAGATATGAGCAATTGTGACGAAGCGAAGGGATAGATGGGTGCTGAAGTCTGATTCAAGCCAAACTCCGGTGACTAATAAGCATTTGACTACGATTCACCTGATTTCAGGGTCCAGTAGCACAGTAAGAAATTGGTTGAGTTTTGACAGCTGCTGAAACTAAACGAATGTTTGGCGACAGATCTTTCAACTTGAAGGAGATAGCTGGCCAAGCGGACACTAGACAATGAACTGCCACCTCGCCGGAGGTTTCTCAACGATGTCAAAGACGATTTGAGGGCCCGGTGGCGTAATCGGGAGAACGGTCGGCTTTGATGCCAGAGGTATTGAGTTCAAACCGCGCCGTGCACAAATGGATTTTTCCATCGAAAAGTTTATGTGCGCTTCTCACAGTGGCCCTCCGATGAAGGAAAAACATCGTTAAGAAACCAACCACCCCCGCATGGTGGTAGGACACTATCTAGTGTCCGGCTGTCCAGCTACCACCCTCAAGTTAGAAAATCTGTCGCCAAACATCTAATGTGTTTCGGCAGCTATCCTTGAGAGCTATTATAGTACCCATTCTAGGCCTAGCGTGCTTACCATTTTCGATCATATCATCACTTACCAACAGGTGACATAGTGGTCAAACGCTAGCCTATAAGATATTAAAATCAAATTTTTTTTCTTTCACCGGAGGGCCATTGTGGAATATGCAAATACACTTTTAGACAGATATATCCAGGTGCACGTCTGGGATATGAACTCTACTCTACTACCTCTGGCGTCAAAGCCGACCATTGGCCCTCAAAAAGATTGCCACAAAGGTGATCCCTAAAGGTACAACCACACCGCGGCGTCCTGCTTGCGCGATCAAGGTGGCGATCAGATAGCGCAGAGGTATTTGTACCGACTGGTTCACACCAAACGCGATTTATGGCGATTAGAAAACGATTGAAAATCAGATCGCGAACGCGCACGCGGACGCACGACGCTACGATGTGGTCCTTCCTCAAGTGGTGCTAGATGGGGGACCACTGGTATCGGCTGTTATTGACTCATCGAATGAACACTTTCACGAATTGGTTTGTTGAGTGTAAGCATGTTTTTGATGATTTGCCAGTTTTGAAGATGAGACTGGTATACTAGCACGATGTATCTTTAAATAGAATAATACAAAGTCGCTCCCGCTGTCAGTACGCTTGGATCTTTTCAACTGCCCAACCGATTTTAAAGCAGTTTTCAGCAATAGATAGAGTGATCCAAGAGGAACAGCTGAAAAAGCTGACGAGGTGCAGCTTGTAGTATTGGAATTAATCCAACCAGCGCTTTGTCTTCCACTTCCAGACTAGCACTCTGGAACTTGTTTTGGACGGCCCGTATGCGTAGAAAACTGCTTTGAAACTGGAAGGTCACCAGTTCAAATTCTAGCCGTGCCAGGAATTTTTCTATGTGCATTCATGGGAACTCGTTCACAGGTGATAGGAGCATTACATTAATTTTACACCTGACTTGCTACCAAAGAGTAGCTTACCACTATCAAGGAGACAATCTGCCGCCATAACCTTACGGCTTTCCGGAAGCACACAGCCCTTGAGAGTCAGATCATTATAGGCCAAGCTTGTTTACCACATCATTGTTTACCACCAGGCGAGATAGTGGTCAAACGCTAGCCTATCAGATATTTAATAAAAGTCAAATAGCTTATTTATCAAAGAAATCAAATATAGTAGATAATTATCACTGATCGCCACCAAATGTAGTAAAATACCTCACCTTATGATGATGCGTTATCAAATGATGATGATGATGGTACTTCGTAGTGTGATAGTTCTGATGATACCAAGAACAGAGCTTGAAGATGTGACTCAGTGCAGGAAATAGGAACAACAATAGCTTCAGGAACATTTTCTTTGCAGTAGTGACTCCCAAGATCAGGGGCAAGACAAAAATTAGTTTTAACGCTATGAGCTTAACTACTAGTATAATTGCTATGGCAGCTGTGACGAGTTTCTTCCTGATGTATTTTTCTGTAAAATAAATACACAAAAAATTAGATAAATTACGAAATATGAAGCAAATATATAACATAACAAATGATGAAAAGAAAAATGAAGTAGTCGACAATGAAAGACATAGCGTGACAAGCGGCAATAGCCCAAAGGATAAGGTGTTGGACTGGCGATCGAGAGGTTGTGAGTTCAATCCCCACCCTTTGCACTATTGACGTGAATCCACTCCAGACACAAGCATATTTAGCTTAGTTGGAGGGGTTAACAAGCTAGTAAGATTTAGAAATAGAAATATAAAGAAAAAAGCCTGGATGGACCGAATTTAAAGCTCTGTATATATTCTTGAGAGCTATGGGGACTTTGCCAAGAAGTGGGACACTAAAGATGAGTAATAAAAAAAACTATATAGAATACTCACTGATCTTGTGAAAGAAAAGCCTTCCTTCACTGACATCTTCTCTAGGCTCCAAGTCAATATGTACCAGGGCGCCAGTTTTGGTGAGAGCTCTTGGAGACACCTTCAATATAGCTCCGTCGAAGAAGAAATCAGGTAACGTCAGCTTCATATCATGGGTCGTGAGGAATTTTACGCCTTTGTCGTATATAGCGTCTGTTACTTCTTCTATTGGCGATTCTGGAATGGCAAATTCGAACATTTTAGAATTTTATTTAATACTCGTATTTCACTCAAGTTAAATAGGTTACTATCTTATCAAATCCAAAAATATTGCTTTTAAAAGAACTTGCTCGCTTTTTCATCATCATCATCAGCCGGTGTCAGTCCACTGCTGGACGTAGGCCTCTCCCAAGATGCGCCACTGAGCCCGATCTTCAGCTCTTCTTTTCCAGTGCTTTTGTTTTGCTCGCTTTGCTCGCAGAAAAATATGTTCAGTCTTTAAGCCGGCTTTTCACTATGGGATATAATCTATATATATAATAGAAAGTCGTGTTAGTTACACTATTTATAACTCAAGAACGACTTTACCGATATGGCTGAAAATTGGTGAGGAGGTCGCTTAGAGCCAGGAGACGGACATAGGATACTATTTATTTTGGTTAACTTTTAATTGTTAGTTTTTTTTTTGGTGAATGTGTGCGTGTGTAGGGAAACAGCACAATGTTGAAAAACATGCTATTGGCATTCTCACCAAAATTCCACTGAAAATCTTCAGTAAACACCTCATCTTTACTGAAGGTATGACTTAGACTAGACTTTTACTTGAAAACTGAGCTGAAATGTGACGCTGACCCATCTCTATGACCAAAATTGATAAAAACTTGAAAATTTTTAATATTTGACACTGGCTAAATACACTCATCGTGTGGAGACATAATGAAACTTAAAAAAATGTATGCTTACAAGCAATCGAGACAATAATAATCAATGCCTAATCAATTTTATATTTTGTCAGAATGTAGGTAAATACAGAGATATGCAAGAATGTGATAGTCAAGTTATGAATGTCGTATGTATACAGTCTTATCCATAAGGCAAAAAATATTAGACATTTATTCATTAAGTAAGTACCTATACTTATTCAGAATTAAAATTAAATACTGGTGATTATATTTTTATAATCAAAATTAAACTCAATCGAACTAATTTCAAGTTAATAACTTATCTATAACAATAATAACATTGTTTCATTGCATCATGTCTTGCTGACACGCGGTTGAAGTACTTGATTGTTGTATTTTTATTCTATTTCTGTATTGCCACAACTTTATTATTTTCTTGACAATCAAAGTGCCATAATACATTACTGAACTTAATATCTCTTTTGTATTCATTGTATTACGTTCATAAAAGCCTAAATTAAGTTAATCTAAAAGGTAACACGACATTCGTTGTCTGTTAGGTGGTACGAAGTTCGCCGGGCCAGCTAGTATAATATATATTATATCTTGAAATATAATACTTTATCGCTCGTCATACAATTTAGACGAGACGAGACGTTTACACTGTGCTATAATATATACTACATCCCAAGTTACAAATATTTTTTCGACCGACTAAACGATATTTGAAGATGTATACTTTGCCTAACGTCCTCGGACACTGCACCTACCCCTGCCTCGCCCTCAGCACGGTAATATAATAAACAGTATTCTGACTCCATAGTAACAGTTGGAACGCGCGTCATGCTTACACGCCTCGAGTTCGGTACACACTCGGTACACAGCTCATGATAAATGCGGTTGCGCCGCAGTGACGAACGAACCGTGTGAAGGTACAGTCGTATAATGACGGTTTAAACAGTAAGCGTGCGAATTGTGAATATTTGATTGATTGAGAATATATATATGTATATATATTATACTTAATATGTCACAAATCAATCATAGACTATATTTTGCTTTTTATGTGTGCCTAAATTCTTCAATGACGCATCCAGAGATAACATTTTTTAAATTACCTGAATACTCCAAACGGTAAGAGTATAAAATAATGTTTATATACCTACTAGTACGTAATTTTTTAAAGTATATTTTGCTTTTTCCTCTATACGATAAAATGCCTAGATTAATAAATAAATAAATGGATACAGTGAAAAAAGTTATACACGAGTGACCTACCTATACTCTACGATCGTGTTAAAAATAGATTAGTATATAGGTAGTTTCTTAAGCTAGACTATCTACTTACTTATGTATTGAGCTACTTACGTATATTATTGAATTCGGCGAAATAGCATTATGAAGTTATTAAGAGAGTCATAAACGGCAGGTACCTACATAATAAGATTTACATTGTAATTTACTTTTCGAGTAAGATATGGAAGTATATAAAATATGTACCATCATATTTTCAAAACGAATTTCATTTTATGAAATAAAATATATAATATTACAATCACAAAAAACTAGAAAGATCGTCAAGTCGGTAGATGCAATTAAAATACTGTAGGCGGGCAGCCCTATCGCGCGTGTACGTACCGCGCGGCTACCGCGTGGCTTTAGCTTTTGATCTCAAGGACACGCCGAGTCACAATACTGTATTATAATAATACCGTGCCCTCAGTTTGAATGCAACCATAGATAAACCATAGATAACTATATATCTTATAGTGTGAACAGCAATCGCGGTATATATGTATATAGCTCAACAAGATGTTATATACATTATATCCCATAATCAAAATCCAGCTTTAGTCCTAATAATTGGAAGCCTTATTAGGACTAAATCTGGATTTAAGTGTCATTACTTATGGAAGAATGGCAATTATAGCGTTAGACCTCATTCCCTAAAGGTCTCTCTTGATCGGAATGCACAACGCTGTATCCAGACCAATGTTTAAGGGTCAGTTCACACCACGACGCGACGCGACGAGACGATGCATTTGGAGTCTCGCAGCAAAGTCAGAAGCCGCGCGGCGCAGCAAAACGCGCGACGCCACCAAATTATCTCAATGCAATTTGTATCTTATTGTGTAGTTAATAAAGTTCTATTGTTTATCCGCGCTGCGCTGCGCGGCACAGCCTGAAGCCGCCAAACTAACTCAATGAAATGTGTATCTTTTTGCATAGTAAATAAAGTTATTTTTTGTAATACTCTCTTAATAAGTGCGCGCCGCGTCGCGTAGCGGTGTGAGCCTAAGTGAGAAGTGTCGATTTTACTGCACGCCCTATGCGATGTCGAATACGTAATAGAATGAAAAACAAAAGAACAATCTCGACGTTTTTATACGATCACGACGTGTCAAACATCAATTACTACACACCGCAGCGTTGTGCGTTGTCAAAAGACCTCTACAAAAGAAGTCCAACAAAATAGTAAAGAGCGAAAGAGCGTCCAATGCTCGCCGATTCGCGGTATATTTCCATTGAACTTGTTTTAACAAGTTCAATGGAAATATACCGCGAACTTGAACAAGAACTTGTTTATCGCAGCTGTCGACAACGGTCCTCAAGCAAGAGAGATCGATTTAATTTATTATAATAATTATACATATATTGCAATACGCTGAAGATAAAACATTTATTACAGGGTAGGGTTAATTTTAAATGTCTTAAAATCTCTTGAAAGCAGCTTCTTTATCTTATAATTGTAATACTATTAAATTTTGCATTCACACCAAAATTCCACTGAAAACTTGCAGTAAACACCACGTCCACATCATGACTTACAACTTAACTCGACTTTGCGACTTGAATCTACAAAACTTGAACATTTCTAATACCTACTTGAACACTGGCTTAATAAAATAATCGTATGAAATCATAATGCATTTTAAAAAAAATCAAAACCACCAAGACCCTTGCAGTCATTAGTCAATTATGTCTGGAAGTTTTGGCGGGAACGAGAAAAAGTGTGTGTGCTCTCATTGTATTTCTTCCTAAAACTTGTGATTTTCCTCGAGTTAATGTGTAGCTAACCTAATAAATAAAATAATGTGGATTATTAATCATTAAGTGCCGGCACAGAATAATGAATAGTTGGTGCCGGTAAATGTGTACGAGTGTAGGGAAACAGTATAATGTTGAAAAGCATGCTATTTGCGTTCTCACCAAAATTCCACTGAAAATCTCCAGTGAAGTCCACATCTTTACTGACTAGACTGGACTAGACAATGTCTTCAACTTGACCTGAAATGTGACTTTGACCTATTTTTATGACTTGAAAGCATAAAAACTTGAATAAAATTGTATTACTTGACACTGGCTAAATATACTAATCGTGTGGAGCTATAACCAAACTAAAAAAAAATTGATACATGGGGCACACTAAAAGTTTTGCACTTCTAGCTAATCGGAACTATTTGAATTTCTAATGTTATATTTTTTTAAACGTTGCAACCTTCTTAGTAATAAAAAAAAACAATTGGCGGGATACCATTTGTCAATTGTTTTTTATCACACATCAAAGTTCTACGTACGCAACGAAAAGATATTAGAGCGATGATTTTTTATGATTTTAAAAATTCTCTCTCTCCGCAAGACTGTGCCGCTCGTCTTCAAAATGCTTTTGGGAGAGAAGCACCTTGTTTGAGCACCGTGAGGCGATAGTTTGCTGAATTTGAGAGAGGTCGAGTTTCTTTACATGACGAATTTCGTGAAGGGCGGCCTGCAACCACATTTACTCATGTGCTGCAACTGCCGTCAACGAAAATAATGTGGCTACTGTCACAGATTATATAACAGTTACTACGTAACTACTATTAAGCGCCTAATTGAAGAAAACCCGCGAATTACCTATGAGACAATTCGAGGACTATAATTGGGGATTAGTATGAGCCAAATTCAGAAAATTTTACACGAAGAATTGAAAGTTCGGAAACTTTGTTGTCGTTGGATCCCTCATGAACTGTCAGAGGAGCAGAAGTGGGCTCGAGTGGATTGGTGCTCACAGACGCTACTGAAGTACGACCACGGACATTCTAATGCTGTTTATGACATTGTCACTGGAGACGAAACGTGGATTTATTGTTTTGAAACCGAAAAAAAAACAGCAATCTTGTGAATGGGTGTTTGAAAATGAGAACAGGCCAACAAAAGTGAGGCAGGTGAGCAACGTTGGTAAAAAAATGATCGCGTTTTTTTCTCAGCTACGGGTCCCATCTGTACAATTCCACTTGAAGATCAAAAGAGTGTTAATGCCGAGTGGTATTCTACCATTTGTTTACCCAGGGTGTTAGAAAAAGTTCGCGAGAGACTACCAAAAAGCCGCGTTCTCTTACATCATGACAACGCTTCTTCACACACGGCCAACAAAACAAAGTCATTTTTAGCTTTCGAAAAAGTACAACTCGTCACCCATCCTGCGCATAGCCCCGAACTAGCACCCTGTCATTTTTGTATTTTCCCCAAAATCAAAGATTTGATGAGAGGTTTCACTTTTACCAACTCCGAAGAGGCAGTGATAGCGTTCAATCAGCAAGTAGAAAACATGCCTTCCGTGGTCCTCCTGTTTTAAAAAATGGTTCGATCGCATGAAAAAATGTTCAAAATGTTAAGGAGAGTATTTTGAAAAGTAATAAACATAATATTTTGCTTATAACATGTTGTTTTTTTAAATTACGCAAAACTTATAGTGTGACCTACGTATTAATAGTGTCTTTTTCCCTAAAGTTTCATTTTCCAAGACCTAGAAATTTCCCCGTACGAGATATAAAGAAAATCAATTTTCCCCAATAGATTCCCATTTCTCTTGTTTTGTTGTGGCTTCCACACGTTCCAGATTAGGTGAATATTTAATTTCTATTTTCTTTGTTGGCTACATTACGTACCTACGTCAGTTTTCTATTACAAAATAGTGAGAAATTGTCGGGTAATTGTATAATACGGAAGATGTCTCATCTTATCGCTTTCCGTTTTCAACCGCGTTTATTAATAGGGAATATGCTCATGCATAGATTTATTTGAAATACTTTTTTTTCGATTCTTTGTTGTCCTGGAGTTATATGTAAAACCTTTTTTTTTATTTAATTCCATTGTATTTGCTTAAAATACTAATAAATTAAAAATGCAATTTAAGCGAGGGAAATTTAAGTTTGTAAAACAGATCACCATTGGTCGAACCGAAAGTTGACGTCATTATGCACAACTCCACGTGATAGAAACATTGAGCGCGGGAACATAAAAATAAATGTATGGTGTGGTCTTATTGTATTTATTTCCAAATATTGTGTTTGCCGCGAATTATTGTGCAGAAATGTATATTACTAACCATTTAATATAGATAAAAATGAGTACGAGATTAGAGAAATTTAATAAAAACATGCCATTGGCTAAATACAATAATCGCGCGGAGTCTTAGTTAAAGAAAAAAAAGCTAGTTTGCTTCAAGCGGCGTGTGTCTGACGTAAGTGCGTGACGTCACAATGTATTACCAAAGAGCCCGGGAAATTATGGCGTTTAAACTGCTCAAATTTATTTGTATATTTAAATGTTTATTTAAAAAATAATTAGACTAATTCCAGCAGTATTTTTATTTTTTTATTATGTTATATGGATGTAATGAGTGAAATAAAAATATTTAAAAAAAACATGCATATTCCCTATTGAGTGGCTTTAAGTTCAGAGGTGGTTTAAACCCGTACAAAGTTTGAAGGCTTCTATCAAACAATTTGAAGTACTTATGCATTTTCATGGTAGCTAGCTACTTTGACTGCAGTTGACATGACACATTAGCATGTATACAAATATGGCTGTGGAAGCGTCTGTCAATCATAGCTAGACCTAGATGGTATAACTGTATCATATCCACCAATCAAGCTTAAGCACCAGCTGTCATGCGACATGTAACATGCGATAGATGGACAACAGAATTTTGGGCGATGCTGATGACGCCGGGCTTAGTTAGCTGGCAGTAAGCTGGCTAACTATGTCAAAATGTATACTAAATATCTGTCGCCGTGTTCTGACCTATACTTGTTGAGAGCTAGTTCCCATTTTATGCCTATCGGCAGTAGTAGCCCAGCGGAATACAATCACAACCACATCATTATTTACTAGTAGAGAGATATAAGAAATGAAAGAAATTAGACTTTCATGGTAGAAACTGTAAGTATATTTACTATATACTAAAATATTTAGAAACATTGATACGAAAGAGAGAGCATTCGACATTTAAGAGTTGGCCAAAAATGAGGGCGCCCCGATCGTCTTGGTGGCAACTTTACATTACACTACACTCAAGATAGTTTGGTCCTTCCAAAAATAACATAATATACGAGTACCTTCAGAACCAAAATGAACTAAAATAGTTACCTATACAAGCTAAGGTCGTAGGTCATTTAGCTAAATATTACTAAACGATATTATTATTTCTGGTTAAAATCTTAAATCGCATTGCCTGAATATAGCAAGGCGGAGGGGGTGAGGGAGGTGAGGGAGGTGAAAGAACCCCCTTGCAAGGTTCAAGACAAACCCCCTTGACCCTCCCACAGCAGCAGAATCCGCAAATTCAGGCAACGCGTTCTAAGATCACACCCTTATGAAGTATTCATTATGAGGAAAAATATAGATTTCGTTAACAAACAAACGTAGTAGCTAAAAATTAGCGTAATCGCTTTATCCCACTCAATCTACAACATTGATTCAATTCCAACACGCTACTACCAGAAACTACCAAACCAAGACAACATAACGTAGTTATGCAAGCAAATATAATTCTTATCACGTCGGAACACGAATGACACGATTTTCACGAGATCTGTGGTCAACGATCAAAATTGGTCATTCATCCGTACAATTGTTCTTCTCAAGCAACTATTCGATTTTAGACTTTATTGGCAAGGTGATAGGGTTGATAGTTTCGGCATTGTTTTATGTTATTTTGCTTTCACCGAGGTATGCGTTGTGTATGTTGGTATTCGTGGATGTTAAAAAAAGGAAAGTGGAAAGTGATAAGTGATAAAGTGATAAAACGTGAATAACAAGGTAAAGTTCATGATTTCATATACAAATTTGTTTTGATGAATGGGAAGTCTCTTTTGGGAACAGTGCAAACGTGACAAGAATTTAAAGGTTCTCACAATGCGTTTTATTGCGAGAACGATTGAACTTTACTTTTACGGACACACCGCAGCGTCCTGCGTGCGCGATCTAGGCGGCGATCAGATAGCGCAGTAGTATTTGTACCGACTAGTACACACCAAACGCGATCAGAAAACAATTCAAACAACGCAGGATCGCAGGATGCCGCGGTATATCCGTACCTTTAATGTACCTACTGTGAGCCTGCTTGGAAAACGGTGGGGATAGTTGCGTTATGATTTGACATAAATAGTATACTTCCAATTTAGTCCTATTGTAATTTTATCGAGATCTGGTGAGTATCTCTAGAGATATGGAAATGTGTTTATCTCCATATGTCACGACATTTGATTAACACCGACAGGTTACATATTTATAACTAGCCTTAGACATTTTATAGACATTAAGAACCCATTGTGTGAGAGAAATAAATGATTTTATTATAATTATTATTTGAATTCAGTTTTTTCGTTCTGTAAACTATCCTAAATGATAACTCGATCGTGGCATTGGTATGATCTATATATGTTATTAGACGTGTGTAAGTGTAGATTTTTGATTTGCCCATATATTTACTGAATAAATGCTGAATATACATGCTGATATAATAATATACTTATAAAAATATTATAGGTACGTGTAAAAGTATACTTGCTGAATATATGCTTTGAGTTTGAGAATGTCGATGAGTGTGTACTTGGAAAGAAAGAAACAACTGTAATTAGAGTTGTATTAAAGTTTTATCAACCGACTTCCAAAAAGAAGGAGGTTCTCAATTCGTCGGTATGTTTTTTTTTTTTTTTTTTTTTGTGTATGTTACGCGATTACTCCGTCAATTCTGAACAGATTCGAATGATTCTTCTTGCAATCCGTAGGGTACGTCTGCGAGGTGGTCCCATTTTATTTTCATCAAAATCTGATAAGTATCCTTAGAGATATAACGATAAACGTCTCAATCTTGCTACTGAAATTGACTCGCGGGGCATTGAAGTCGGTTGTTTTAGTTGTTAAACTATCTAAATTATAATAATGCTAGTTACAACACAAATGTACGCTTGACAACCGTGTTTACTTCAAATTCAAATATCGCGATAACAATTTGTTAAGGTCAAGGTCAATCAAAACCGCAGACAAATAGTCAAGAATAGAGATTGTATAACAAAGTTTAACTACCGGCATAACGGTTATAATTTGAAGTCATTCTTGGTGATATAACGGCTTATTTGAAAGTTATGTGCTTAAAACTCTTTTTATAATATTTTGGCATTTTGCGCAGTTACAAAAATTTTGAATTAATTTATTTAGAACTAGCTGTGCCCACGACTTCGTCCGCGTGGAATAGTGTCTTTGGGTAGCATTAACTAATAAGACACATACGTATCCAAGCTACACCGCACCCTACCACGCCATGCTAATCCCCCCCTTCCCCCCTCCCCTTACTAACCCTCCCCTCCCCTTCCCCTAACATACCCTTCCCTCCCAAATTTTTACAAACTTTGAATGTCATATTTATTTATATCGAATAAACAGCCTAAAAATAAGTGTCAACCTTCTAGCTTTAAAAGTGACGATACTTCCATACAACTTTTCATCCCCCCTTTCAGATTCAGATTCAGATTCATTTATTTCATACCATAGGTACATAGGATAACACTTGGTCAAGTCAAAAAATAAAGTAAAACAAATACAAATTAAAAATTGTGTAACGCAGTGAGCAGCATAGGGCTTTGTCAAGTTTTTAAAACAGCTCTATAGGGGCTTATAGTCACAAATATACTTAGTCTACATTTACAATTAGTTGGACAATTTCCAGATATCTTTATCGTCAATATAGTGATTGTAGTTATAGTACGCTTTATTAGTTAAACATTTTTTTATATAGCTTTTAAATTTAGTTTCATTCAGATTTATTATGTCTTTTGGAATTTTATTGTAGAAGCGAATTAGTTACCCATAAAACATTTGTTAGATTTTTGTAATCTAAACAATGGCACTCTGAGTTTATGGCAGTTGCGTGTGTTTACAGTATGTACATCGCTTTGCTTTATTAATTCGTGAATATTTTTTCGCACGTACATTATACACTCATAGATATATAATGAGTGGACTGTCATTATACTTATATCCTTAAACATTTCTCTTAGAGAAGTACAAGGACCTAGGTTGTATATTGATCTAATCGCACGCTTCTGTAAAACAAAAATTACATTTATGTCTGCAGCAGCACCCCACAACAGAACACCATAACTCATCAAACTATGGAAGTAGGCAAAGTAAACTGTTCTTGCAGTGTTTATATCTGTGAGTTTCCTTACTTCTCGTAACAACCTTTATAACCCTCTTTTCGCATTAAAAAGTAGCCTATGTCCTTTCTCAGGCTCTAGACTATCTGTGTACCAAATTTCATTTAAATCGGTTCAGTGGTTTTGGCGTGAAAGTGAGACAGACAGAGTTACTTTCGCATTTATAATATTAGTAAGGATAAGGATAAGGATAGTAAGGATTAAAGAATGGCAATGAGCTGGTCACATCTGTTATAGAACCGTTGACCACCTTAAAGAGAGGAGAGTTGGAGACCATGGCTCAGAAATTCACTGCAGGACGCCCTATAGCAAGTATGCCTATGGAGTAATGATAAATACGCAAGCTGGCTGGAAGCTGTTGGAAACAAAAAGCTGAAGATCAAGCTCTGTGGTATGCCATAGGCCTATGAGCAGCAATTGGTGATGTGTAATGATTATAAAATTAATTTTGATTAGATATTAGACTGGACTAAGCTTGCTTGCTCTAACAGAATGATGACATGTAAGAGACATAAATTTTGGACGTCTAAATCTAGATGAATCAATGGTAATGAAAGTTGCCAGCTGGTCACATCTGGATACGATTAATGCAAGATTCCTTTAAGTGTTTTCCATTTTACCATGCTAAATCTTAAAAACCTAGTTAAAACTGCGGCTATTTAACTCCGGACGCAAAAATAAGGGCTGTAATAAGTTTGACGTGTGTATCTGTGTATGCGTGTATCTGTTTACGGCATTGTACTTCGGGCATTTACGAATGGAGATGTTAACGCAAGGCGTACCCCTCTGCTGGCCATATAGCCATTATTGGCAATATGAGCGTGCGTAACTTCGCTGGTTTTTTTAATACTGTGTGCGTGTTTCAAGCTAGTGTGCGTGATCGTTAAAGTGAGTGATTTGTGTGTGTGCAATGCGTGTTTACCTCGTCCCCCGTAAGTATCGGCAGAAAAAAATGTTTGCGGATTACAACGTTAACATCTCCATTGGTAAATGCTCGAAGACATTGTAGCGCCTAAATTAATGAATAGATTTTGATTTGAGTGTTTTGGTCGAGAGTATTCTTAGCTTTGGTTCATGAAAATCCGTTCAGCCGTTTTAAGACTATAAGCTTTTTCTAAGATGCTCACGCTATGAGATAAACTTTTATAGGTCTAATCAATTCAAAATCCTCTTACTTAAATAATATTGTAAGAAAATGGTAGCCTTGACCTGATTCTGGGGCATCTCCTGAAATTTGAAGAATACTCTACTCCTCACTTACAGCTGAAATGTCGTGTTTGGTTGGACTAATTGGAACGTTTTTAATTAAAAGATTATACATAGATCAGTCGAGGGTAGTATTAAATTTTGAATTTAAGTATTATTTAAGACGAATGTATGACAGACGATAGAGCTAATGTATTGTAATTCTCGAATCTCTCAAGTCTTCTAAAATAAGTACACTAAATATCATGACACAAATGTTTAGATCAGTGCCAATATTTTTGGTTGAATGTTAGCTAACGTTGCATCTGCCAAAGTAAATACCAACTAATATTGACAAGACAAGACATATTGTCAATTAATATCAGGTAAATAGAAATCATAAGACTGCGAAAAAATTAAAATGCATTGCACACATAACAAAGAAAGTGTGCTAAGATGCAATGGACATTAACCAGTTTAGTTTTGACAAAGACGTTTAGCGGTAATTTGCGCCCATGGGTCTTGTTAAGCTGGATGGTTAACATAGCAAATTTCTATGCCACGGATGTGACATGACATGCATATGGATGGGTCATTGTTTAATTTAAACGCATGCGCAAGTGTTTTCGCAGTGCTAAATGCTTTCCATCTTGTTATGTTACTTTACGAATGTGGAGATTTTCATGAAATTTTATTTAAAGTACTGGGTGTTCTATCAAAATAGGCTATTGCAAGTATTCTTTTAGGGACACTTGCAAGGCAGCCTTTCCGGGTGTCATACATTAAGCATATTCACCTGCGAGTTGAGTAATTTTTCAGACAACGCATGTGATAAAATTGTATTAAATCATTGTTCTCGATCTTGCATGAGCATCTCGAGCTCCAAACAACAAAATCAAGGCTCTTTTTAGAGTATCATTAAAATTATATTTTAACTTCTTATTTGTATCAGAAAAATATTCTGAGTAGGTCAAGTATTACCGGGCTTATTAAATAGTAACTCAAATTTATTTTATGACATTGTGTAAAAATAAGAAACAATTTTCCTATAAAATTTGATAGTATTATTTTTATAGTGGTAGGACTTCTGCTAGTCCGCCTGGGGTGGTATCACCACTTTGCCAATTCATTTTCTGCCGTAAATTATGAATGTTTTCTGTTGAAATGGCAAGGTGTCCAGTATAATTACAGGGCATGTCAGACTTAACATCCTTATGTCTCAAGGTAGCAGGTGCAGTGCAGGTACATGCAAGGTTCTGGCAGTCCAGTATTTTGCATGCCTCTGTGTCTGTAATAGGTAGACATCATCGCCTACCATCAGGCGAGCGTCGTGCTTGTCCTATTACCTTAATATAATTAAAGACAATTAAAAAGACTCACCAGGTTCATCCTCGTCTCCTATTTCGTTATCTTCATCTAAATATCTCTCACTCTCCTTATCCTTGCTTCCAGTGAGGTAGATAATATTGGCTTCTTTTGTATATTTATTAACATCCACATTGTTCTTCTTAAAGGACACACCACTTGCAACTTTAACGTCACCATCAATACCTAGTTTTTCATCCAAGTAAGAATAAACGTTTTTTTGTAAACAACTCACTGTTGGCGAAACACTGCACTGATTCAAAATATTATCCCATAAATTATTACCAGTTCTAAAAGTACCATTACTATACACGTCTTTGAAAAACCTCCCTGATACACTTTCGATGATTTTCATTCGCTTCACTAAGTCACTATTAACTGTTTTGTTTTCACTAGCATTTGTTTCTCTAGTATTAATTATAACTAAAATTAGCACTATAACTTTGAGTATATTAGCTATCTTCATAGTTAAGGATCTTCTTTCTTCTTTGCTTGAAGCCATTTTGGTGCGTCAAGTTTCTTTGGTCGTTCGTTTCGTCATCTATAAAATTGCTGTTCTCTCTCCATTATGGCTACATTGAAATCATCTATTTCAATTAATAAGACAATTTGTCTGTCGTCATCTTGTAGCAAATTGGGTGTGAATGTCAAACCCAAAACTGTCTCGACATCATCTGCAAAGAGAAATTTAATTTTAGTATTTTTGGATAATGATTTTGTCGGATTGTGACCACGTGCCGTGTCGAGATGCTACACCATTGTGTGGAAGACGGTTACCACTATTTGCTTATATGGATAGTTAGGCACCTCCAGCGTTATTGTTAGGTATAAAATGACTAATGAATTTACTGTGATATTGATGGATGAGCTGAGGACAAAGCTTTCTTCTGAAAATTTGACACTTTTTGACTAAAGAGGTAAATACTCAATTCGTATATTTAATGCTTATTTATGTCATTTACCTCATATGTACTTTTTTCTCAGTTCGGAATCTGGTTGTCGGATTGAGGTATATTTAATCCCGCCTGATTTAGAAAATACCTTATATATGGTCGTTAGAGGAGAGGTGGTCATATACAAATAATATCAAGGTCATATGGTAGAATATAGAAATAATAATAATAAATAATCTCTCTATGGCTCTAGATAATATATCTTGTAAAGCGATAAATTCGTGCGGTATGCGATGTTGGTCTTTATTAGGGGTCTTTACCCAAAGGGTATTCAGTATTCAGTATTTTATTGCGTCTATAAAAGTATTTACAAGGTACTTGTACAAGATATTTACAAGTATTTAAGGGTACTAATCGAACCCTATATTTTTTTTGATGGGACTTACTCAGATATTGCAAGATAGCAATGATAAATAAGCAGTAAATCAAATAAATATTAAAAATAAATGATCCAGTTCTTCATCAAAATTGAACTTGATTTAGAATCGAATAGTTGGGGTCGATAAAAAGTACAATACTAATTGGTAATTACGAATGATTGAAGCGCATGCGTATTCTAATGAGAAGATACAAATATATTTAAAAAAAAAACAGAAAAATTAAGTGTCAGTGACCTCTAATAGAGTTTAATTACTCTAACTTTTTACATAATAATGATTTACCTATTTAAACCCTACATTAATATGCATATCAATCAATCAAATATCAATAATATACATTCATAAAGTATTTAATAAAGTTAATTGTTTTCCTATATACTACACATAGATTCAAAGGGCCCAAGCTAGTTTTAGCTATATTGTCGATATTATGTGTTTCTGAATATGGGCGTTACCATTTATTTATGCCATCCACGTACCTACATGAAAGTAGAAAGTGACAGTTTTGTCAACTTATTTGGTTTGATGCGATTGACGTGAATAATTTTCTACACAGATAGATAACGAACAAGAACAAAGCACGACCGGAAACACCTTATTAATCCGGTTTGAAAGGGCAAAGTATTGATGAAATTAGCATTTGACACAGAAATGTCAAAATTGAAAAAAGATCAATTCACAAGATAATATCGTTTGAAAAACTAAAATGACCGACTTAAAATGCCGCGCTATTAATTTTCAGTGGCAAGTTTGACGCGCTTATCTCCATATCTGTGGAGATACGTACTCGATGAAATTACAATGGTACTGCCCTTGAGATACCTCCTTTCTAATAAATAAAGAATAAACAAAATCGGTTAAAAAACGAAAAAGTTATCCGCGTTATAAGTAATACAATATAATATATATATATATATATATATATATATATATTATATATATATATATATATATATATATATTATATATATATATATATATATATATATATATATATATATATATATATATATATGTTATCACAGACATTAAATATATATATAAATATACAGTTGAATTGAGTAACCTCATTTTTTTGAAATCGGTTTAGATGTAGGCAACTACAGTGTCTAAATTTTCTCAATTTTTCCAAATTTTGACAATTTTGGAAAAACGAATCGAGATTGTTGCTCTAGCATCAAATAACCTAAATAAAAAATTGATAATTTATCTCTTCTTTTCTTACTAAACCACCTACAGCACCACTTTTCCTCCTTTTTTACAGGTGATAGGAGGATATTATATCGGTGTTCCGCGCGACTTGCTACCAAAGAAATAGCTTAACATCCTCAAAGAGACAATCTGCCACCACAACTTTACGGCGTTCCGGCAGCAGTTCTTTGGAAGTCAGAGTATTCTAGGCCTAGCGTGTTCACCATCTTCGACCACATCATCGCTTACCATCAGGTGGGATAGCGGTCAAACGGTAGCCTATAAGATATATTTAAAAAACAT
The DNA here is from genome assembly GCA_954871355.1 of Cabera pusaria. NCBI lineage: Eukaryota > Metazoa > Arthropoda > Insecta > Lepidoptera > Geometridae > Cabera > Cabera pusaria. The sequence continues at coordinate 7,299,412 of OX940907.1, forward strand.
TGGAGCTTATTTGTGCATTTGACAGCTTTCTTATTGCGATATGACGTCATATTCGACGCCATGCAATATGACGCTTTCTTATCGGAAACATCAAAAGTATCCGATCTGTACAGTCCCACAAGTATAACTTGGCGGTGGTGGTTTTTGGAACTAATTCCGCTCTCTTGAAACTGTGAGTTTGACGTTTGAGAGATTACCGCGACATTATTTTTGATAAATCTGCTGCATTAAAGTAGTTCAATAATGCCAAAAGTAATTAAAAGTGGTTTAAGAGAAACTGTTATCAAAGTACAAAGTAAAAGCACAGTGGCGCACAGCCGCGCCAAGTTATACTTGCCGGACTGTACATAACACATTGCAAATATCCAAGTCGAAAGAGAAGCAATTTCTGAATCTGAAGATTTTTTTTTACACCGAACTGGGTAGCACTTAATCACAATCTCACCTGATGTTAAGTGATGATGCGATCGATGATGGAGCGTGTTTACCCAGAAGATACCTATTCATTCGCGATTCTATTCATTCCCCCATATTGTACTTAACCGGAAACACAGACACAGGCAGGGTATTCCATTCCTTGGCGGTTCGTATGAAGAATAAAGAAGCAAATCTTTTCGTTCGGGTAAATGATATATCAACCATAAATCAGTGGCGCCTTTTGAAGTTATTTTCAAATGATTGTAAAGACAGCATTGATGTCCTAATTAAAATTATTTAACGCTATCCTAAGGTATGTGAAGAAGAGCTCGATTCAATGCGGACCCTTAACGAGGCCAAATGGTATAAAGGGTACAAGTACATTCATAAGATTCCCTTTTAATTTGTCATAAACTGGAACTAGAATCAGGTTGTGAGAGAATGCAGCAGGTCTTCGTGGAGCTATAATCACTATGGATATGTCACAGTTAGCTAGTTATTTTATGATTAATGATATAATATTAAGAGCTTTACATAATCATTATTATCATCCAGTGTCAGTCCACTGCTGGACGTAGGCCTCTCCTAAAACACGTCACTGAGGCCGATCTTCGACTCTTCGGCTTTCCCTTCCTAAAATTAATTTACTATGTAACGTAATTTACCTAATGAAATGATAAATTGTTATATTTTGAATTATATTAAACGTTTTGAAAAATTTACAGAGTGGAACGTCTGCTGTCAGATAATTTGAAATAAGCTATTGTTTCAAAAAAGGGAAATTAGGATTATAAAGATACGAAAAATAATAAAAAGAACTTTATTAAAGACTGCAAAATACGGGTTCATATCATGTAAAATTATACTTGTAAACCAGTATCCGTTTGTCAGAGGGTTTGTATCTTCTGAACCGCAATAATATAACTGTTATACTTTTTTTTTTAATTTTCACTAAATATGTATTTCTATGACCATTATAACAGCAAGTACTAAACATTGAATAAAGTTTATACATATTAAGGGGTCCCCAATACAGGAAACGTGTTTACATTTTGGCGTTTTTTGCTCGATTTTTTGAATTGTAATACACAAATCTGTTCATAGTGTGTTTATTCCATTACTATGGCTGCTATAATATCCGAAAACCAAAATAAATTAAATAAAAATTAAAGGTGGATACAAGAAACGGATTTTCCGGCCAATTTTGTTCAATGTTATTAATATTAAATATGGCTGTGGCATAGAACGCTACATGTGTGAGTCTGACTCGCACTTGGCCTGTTTATTTTATGTAATGGAAAGTCCCTAATTTTTTTCATGATCCTATGTTTATAACAATGGTATCGTGTTTGTCTAGAATAATTCTGAAATTGGAAGACAACATTAATATGCATCGCTGTACAACCGAGATTTACCCAATCCAAATAGCGCCACTATCAACTAAGCTACATGTCATCACCGTCTTTTTGGAAGACGCTAGGAATTCTGGTGAATTGAGTAAACCCACAGAATAGTAAATAATACTATCTTCTGGGAAAGCGCGCTTCATCATCGACCGCATCATCACTTAACATCAAGTGCTACCCAGTTCGATGTAAAAATAAGATCTCGTATAGGATTAACGTCTGAGACAACAAGCGCAAGTGGTAACAATACCTTGGATGTGCATTTTGATCGAAATAAAGAAAATATCAGAAACTGTACTGTATCTCTCGCTATATATTATGGTATATTTTATTATAGAAACCTATAATGAGGAATGCTCTGGAGAGCTTTTTAACCTGATTCCACCGTCGCCAATCTTTTATCGTACAGCTCGGCACCGTCAAAAAGCTCACCCATCTTAGAGACTTGGACGTTTTGCACTATCCGTTTTAACTGAGGATATTTACCCAGTGTCTGTAGGATGTGGTATGACCTGCCCGCCGCGATCTTCCCATCTAGCTACACTATGGTATCTTTTAAAAAGGGTATTCACGAATTCCTCAAAGGTCCACGCTTGTTCGTAGGCGACGATAACATATACATATATATATCTATATTATCTATATATATGTATACTAGAAGTGCCCCGCGGCTTCACCCGCGTTAAAAACTTCTTTTATTTACTGAAAACTTTTTTTTTGTAAAAAAGATTCTATCATTAAATACATCAAATAAGAATTAGCCAAATCGGTTCACCCGTTTTCATGTTATCGCGTGACTAAGGCAATTCGGGATTCATATTTATAAAAACCGAAAAACCCAAATTTTCAGACTTTTTTACCTACCCCATTTCATTTTATTTCGCCATACAAACTTTGAATCCCCGTTCCGTATCCAGGAAGAATTTTTAGAAAATCCTTTCATTCCTTTGCATTCTAAATTTCAGCGCAATCCAAAACAATATTGATTTTTAGACTTTGTTACCCCAGTTTATCCTGGGGTGGCATTTTGAAAAAGTCTGAAACTCGTATTTACTTATTTATTTACAGAAGTACTTGTGTGAAATGTCGAATAAAATGACTATCCAAACTTTGAACCCCCGCTTCGTCCCCTTGAATAATGAATTTTGAAAAAACATTTCTTAACCTAAGTCAAAATAACTATCTGCATGCCAAATTTCAGCGCAATCCGAAACAATATTGATTTCAGACTTTGTTACCCCACTTCACCCTTTTAGGGGTGGAATTTCGAAAGAGCCTGAAACACGTATTTACTTACTTAAGTACTTGTGCGAAGTTTCGAATAGAAAAGACTATCTAATCTTGTTTCTCCATACAAACTTTGAACCCCCGTTTCATCCCCTTCAGGGGTGAATTTTGGAAAATAATTTCTCAGAGAAAACTAACTCCGTAATAACTATCTGCATGCCAAATTTCAGCGCAATCCGAAAAAATATTGATTTCCACACTTTATTACCCCATTTCACCCTCTTAAGGGTGTAATTAAAAAAAACCTGAAAAGTGTACTTAATATTTTTTTTACTGGAGCACTTGTATTAAGTTTCGAATAGAAAATACTAACTAATCTTGTTTTTCCATACAAACTTTGAACCCCCGTTTCATCGCCTTCAGGGGTAAATTTTGGAAAATCCTTTCTCAGAGGGAACTAACGTCGTAATAACTATATGCATGCCAAATTTCAGCGCAATCCGAAACAATATTTATTTTCACGCTTTTGTTACCCCATTTCACCACTAGGTGGATTTTCAAAAAAACCTGAAACACGTATTTACTTATTTTTTTACTAAAGCACTTGTATGAAGTTTAGGATAGAAAAGACTATCTAATCTTGTTTCTGCATACAAACTTTGAACCCCCATTTCATCCCCTTAAGGGGTGAATTTTGAAAAATCCTTTCTTAGTACACCCCTACGTATTAAGACAAATATACCCTCCTAATTTCAAATCTCTGCGACCAGCGGTTTAGGCTGTGCGTTGTCTGTCAGTCAGTCAGTGAGTCAGTTTGCAGGACAAAGATTCTTATAGTATTAGAATATAAGATATATATATATATATATAATTAATATAACATATATATAACGTTAACCGCCGTTGACGGCACGGGCTATCCGTGCGCAGCGGCGAGCGACACGAGCGACACCCGACGCGAACAACGCCGATGCCAGTACGCGTGTGGTGCCAGCCGAAAACACACGTACTCGTCGTTGATGAAGGAGTGCGGATAACTCTGAAACCGGTCGCGTATATATCAACTTCGACCTTATCACGTGAGTAGTTTCCCGGTTAAATAGTAATAATAAAAATCCTTACATCCTACTTCCTACTAATATTATAAAGTCGAAAGTTTGAGTGTATGTTTGTTACTTACTTCTTCATGCTAAAACGACTTTACCGATTGAGCTGAAATGTAGTATGTAGATATCCTAGACCCTGGAATAACTCATAGGGTACTTTTTATCCCGATATCTCCCCAGGAAAAACATTGCAGTTATCTCTTCTTTTGTATTTCTGTACAATTAATGCATAAAGATTAATTTTGCATATTCTCTGTTGCCACATCCATTAAAGAGTGATCTACATCGACGGTTACAAAGAATTATCGAGTCTGGTTCAACTCTATATGACCGAGAGACACACTTGGCAAAAGCGCACTGGTTTCCCCTAGTCCCTACTGGTTCTATAAATACATACTATACTATACTAATACAAACTTTGATTAAGTTGTAAAGAAAAATAATTCTACAGTCTAGTCACAGAAAAGATAATAATAAATTGTTAAACACAATCCAAAATTTCATCGTACCCACGGGACTCGAACCCGCACCCCCCGGATTACACGTCCAGGTGCTCTGCCAATTAAGCCACGGTTCGATCCATCGATACGACGAAAATTAGTGGATTGCATTTTATCCGGGGGGTGCAGGTTCGAGTCCCGTCGGTACGATGAAATTTTGGATTGCGTTTAACAATTTACAAAAATATAAAGTGTGTGACACTTCAAAGAAACATAATATAAGATAATAATACTTTCACAAGATATTTGAACGAGATATTTACCATGTTTTTAATTATTGATGAGCTTCCGATATTTCAGCGCTGTTGCAAGCACCATGTTCACGGATAAACTCAATTGCGGGTAAACAGATTGTTTACGAAAACACGAAGCGGTCTACCCGCTTTCGCGTTATTTTTGCAGGTTCGCCGCCCCTACTACTTGCTTCTGCTGGAACTCGATCGCGACACACAACACTTACGCCGGCTCCACACGTTGGCCCCAATATAGGCCCCAACGCTACTCGCCCAACGTGTGGATCTAGAAAATGGCATTGGTCCCAACGTTGGGGCGAGCGTTGGTAGTTGGCCGGCTCGTGTCGGTTTCATCAAAGGAATCTGCGCCAACGCTCGCGATCTGTCCACACGTTGGCGCTTTGCTCAGTTCTGTTGCAACACGCAGCGAGTGCGTACGTTGAGCGAGAATGGCTTCCTCATCCACTAAATCGCCACCGACATGGACAAATGAAAACGTCATAGAATTTATTGAACTTTATCAAGCACATCCAATAATATGGGATTCTGTATCGGACATCTTCACATTGGCCCTGACGGGACACAACTAGTTTATTAGCCAACGTGTGTACGCCTCACCGAATGTGCAGTCCAACGTTGGTACGAGCATTGGGACCAACGTGTGGAGCCGGCCTGACAATATCTTCGCGTTTGTTATTTTTATTCGGGCATTTATAATTATGATCTACAAAGCAAATCCCGTTCAAATATCTTGGAAAAGTGTTAGTGACCAAGAAACCTTAAAAAAAAGATAATAATACTCTCTAGTGTAGACTTATAATAAAGGAAATCGGTCAAATTGGTGTTCATATAATTAGTAACACAAATTTACTTGGTTGTACGCCAGTTTCACCGGTTTCTGATAACGCGTTGTTACGCGTTATCAGAAACCGGCCGGGAAATAATAGTTATCTGATACATGACGCCATATAAAAGTTGTTAAATATCCGTCAGATAAGTTCAAAATAGAGCTTTCAGGAACCGGTGAAACTGGCCCTAACTGTATACTTTTATCTATAGTTTGTAACGAATCTGTAATATTATGACAACTAATGAAAACTTTTTTTTATTATACATGATATACAAAAAATGTTATGTCTAAATATAAAGCCCATATAAAGGCTAGCGTTTGACCACTATCTCACCTGTTGGTAAGTGATGATGTGGTCGAGGATGGTACTACGTTAGGCCTAGAATGGGAAATGGCTCTCAAGGATATTTTTTAGTACTGGCAGCTGGTCAAATAATTAGAAACATAGTTTTACTTTCTGTAATGATACGAGCAAAGTGAAGTTGCTAGTGACTTCACGTCAATGTATTCAATGTTAAAATGTTCGAGTTTGATTTGTAGTCTTTATTTATATTTTGAAATTGATGTCGTAAATTCAAGTCAAAGTCACGTTCAAGCCAAGTCGTAGTCTACTCCAAGCCATACTTTACTTTTTGAAATGATACGAGCAAAGAGAATTTGCCAGTAACTTCACGTCAATGTAAAAAAAAATTGCGAATATTTAAATGTGTAATTTTAAATCGAAATATTTTTCAGCGTCACATATATATCATTGATTAATTGATTGATATTTATTTGATTTACCTGATTTAATATTTAGTTTAGGATTTATTATAAGAGCGATTACATATGGTTTAGCCACTAACCAACCCTCCTAGAGACTCTATAGTTCCACACAATTAATAGTTCTATATTAATAGCACGCAGTATTGTACTCGTACTATTATTTATTCTGTGGTATTGATAGAATTTGAAGCAGCTAAGATCCGTCACGCTTTCCGTATCTCGCGTGAACAGACACGCGTGGTGATACTTATATTTTACTCACTCTCGCTCACTTACATTGTATAGTTTACTAACTTAATTATAAACAGGATTTATACAAATTTTACACAATGTACACATAGTGTACAACAAAGAATTTTACTTGAAAACTTATGCCATGTCTATTAATGATCGGCAAACGTAGCGTAGGACGCCCTGTGACTAGGTGGAGCAACGACATTCGCAATGCGGTGGGCAGTGACTGGAAACAAAGAGCCGAAGATCGGGTTCAGTGGCGTGTCTTGGAGGAGGCCTACGTCCAGCAGTGGACTGATACCGGCTGATAATGATGATGATGATAATGATCGACTAACTATTTTATGTGAAAAATGTCGGTGAGTATGCCACCCAGTTCCAGAGGCATCCCCTTTTTAGGGTTCCGTAGCCGAATGGCAAAAAACGGAACCCTTATAGATTCGTCATGTCTGTCTGTGTGTCTGTCTGTCCATCCGTATGTCACAGCCGTTTTATTCCGAAACTGTTAAGACTACAGAATGGAAACTTGGTAGTTGGATGTATTCTATGAACCGCTTTCCGATTTTTATACAAAAATAAAAAATATAAAAGTTTAAGGGGGGCATCCCATACATGGAAATGAAACAAAAAAAAATCTTGAAACCTATACGTGTCTATGTAGGTCTTCAAAAATGACATTGAGGTTTCTAAAATATTTTTATCTCAAAGTTAATCATTTGAAAGATGAAAGAAGGAAGAAAGAAGGCGCGTCTAAAGTGGTAAAATGTGTGTCCAAAAGTTAGAGGGGGGGGGCCCTCTAACTTTTAAAGTATGGGAGTGAAAAATCTAAAAAAAATATATGCTGTAGATCTCAATAAAAACTAACAACGAAAATCGGTTTGAACGAGATTCAGTCAGCAGTTTTAGAGATATGACGATCGCAAAGATAACTTTGTTTTTCATACAAACACTATGAAAAACAAAGTTAATTTTGTAGTTGCGAAAAATCATAGATATGGAATACTTAACTGTGTTACGGAACCCTACGAGTGCGAGTCCGACTTGCACTTGGCCAGTTATTTCTATCGTTCAACCAGACGTACAGACATGCGCCACATATATGGAACACTCTTTAAGCCAGCAAGAAGCGATTTGCTTCCACATTCATCATGCGTACTGCCAAGGAATGGAACTCCTTACCAAAGTGATCAGTATTTTTTTTAATTTAAGGAGGTTATAGGGAAATATAAATCCCTTTATAAGTTAATTGAGTAAACTAAATAACTTAAACTTTTCTCCTGTAAATAATGGATGCATTGAAATTGTGAATCTATTCATAATTAGATAGCCATTTATGATATTTGAATAGCGAAGTCGAAAACTTGCTTAATTACTTTGTATTAAAATTAAGCAAAAAAGTTGATTATTTTTAACAATGACTGCTAATAACTTCCTGATTAATGAATAATGGTCAAATTCACCTGCATTTTTTTTAAATTGACCTTTTTGAAAATGACTGAATGCATTTATTCTTAGTCATAAGAAACCGTTTAGACTGAAAGTCCAAATAATTCAAGTCTTATTCTGAATCCTAAACGATTTGAAATGACTTTTCAATTTTAAAATTTTCAAAATTCCCACAGACTTTTAGCCCACTTTTTCAGGTAACAATAGGTGATTTAAAATATTGCATTAGTGCAAATTATTTCAATTGAAAATATAATAAATCTGAAAGTCTTATTATTATTATAGATTTGAATAGGAATTTAAGAAAACTAAGTTAAAATAAAATATGGTGAAGGTCTCAGTCGATTCTTCAACTGACTACCAAAAAGAAGGAGGTTCTCAATTCGTCTGTATGTTTTTTTTTTGTGTATGTTACGCGATTACAATTTATTGTTAATTGTTTACTAATTTAAAAAAATACTTTAATAATAATTCAGAGAGTTTAAAAACTAAAACAACCGACTTCCATGTCACGCGAGTCAATTTCAGTAGCAAGTTTGAGACATTTATCGTCAGAGATACTTATCAGATCTCGATGAAATTACAATGAGAGCATTTCGAAAACGTACCCTACCGATTAAAATAAAGAACCATTCAAATCGGTTCACAATTGACGGAGTAATCGCGTAACATACATACATAACAATCATACAGACGAATTGAGATGAGAACCTCCTTCTTTTTGGGAAGTCAGTTGAAAATACAAACCCATCGAGTAGATAGAACCTCCTTTTGGAATTCGGTTAAACGGAAACTAAAATACCCATCAACGACCAGTTGATCGTTTAGGTAAACAAAACATACCAAAAGTACATAGACTATCTAATGAGAAGGCAAAGAAAATCTTTGAGAACGCACACAAAGACACAGAAGGCCAACAATTAAGAGGCAATAGTTGTTAATGACATAGCACACAGAAGAATGTTTACCTCAAACCGGACGGAACAGCGAAAGTTTCACTGCATTCTGTTTAGCATGTCTGGTTTTGGCCAGTTATGAATCTTTAGTAAGCCAGTACGGCACTCGAGACTGGCCATAAGAATTTATATTACAAACAAAAGCTTAGAGAAAATCTTGAACATGGCCAAAAATCTAGTAGTACTTATTTGTTAACAGACTTCAAAAAAAGGAGAAGGTTTCTAAATTCGACCGTAAATATATATATATATATTATATATATAATATATATATATATATATATTTATATATATATATATACGGTCAAATTAACATATATATATATATATATATATATTATATTTGTTCGAGGATAACTTCGACGTCTATGAACCGATTTTGATTATTATTTTGTGTGTTGGAAAGGAGATATCCCAAGTGTGGTACCATGGTAATTTTATCGAGGTCTGATCTGTATCTCCAGAGATATGGAGAGAAACACGTGAAAATTGGTACTAAAAATTAATAGCGTGGCATTGAAGTCGGTTCTTTTATAGTTTTTTAAACGATCTTATAATATGGTTAAGAGTAAGCAAAGCTAGATTAGCAAAAATTACTACACTATACTATATTCTTAGCTGTAACTAAGAACGAACTAATATTTTTTTCGGTGCTGTAACGCACTAGAGCCAATTTGTCGTTGAGAAACGTTTCTGCGCGATAAGGAACAAGTTTCTAAACATAGCTCCAATCCAATAAAGTTCGCCCAACGGCAAGCATAGCTTTATAGCATAGCACAATACATTACAATTGATATTGAAATGTGCTGTAGCATAGACTATCTACTACGGAATCAAGTGCAAGCAAAACTGTAGATCATGAGAATTACTACTGCCATTTTTATCTTGAAACACCTCACAAACTTTTATATATCTTGCAATTTTTATGTTTGTTTGGGTCACCTCTAGCAATTATTTTTTCTAAAATGATATACTAATATGATGGCATATCATTAATATAACAATCTAGTCATAAGACTAATAAGTAATTTAAATTTAACCTAAGTTTAAATTTGACCTAAATTGCAAATTATTGTTAAACTAAGAATGTGCCCATTGGCACTGTTCTTATTGTCTCTAAAGAACTGTTTGAACTGGCGAAGACACTGTTTTGTATTGTGTTCATTTGTTGTATTGTGTTCTTTGAAACCAGTGTTCACTAATTTACTGTCACTTCACTACACTTACTCAAAAGTTTTTATCCTTTTAGTCTTCTCACTATGTCCCTGTTGTCAAGGAGCTGGATAGCCTCGACGTTCACAAACTGAATTTAAATCTTTTCTTCAACCGATTGAGTTTAAATATTGTATACATATGTAAGGTCCGTGACAATGCAATATTATTATGGTATCACCGGGCTGATCTGATGATGGAACCAGCCAGGCTATTCTGTAAGCTAGTTTGCGCAACTCGCAAGCGGAATCAGCGGTGAGTCGTACTACGAAATTCAAATCGTAAAGCGATTGTAATACCTACGGTTGAATTTCGTAACACGAAATTCAAATCTCACTGCGAAGTTCGCTTCCGAGATTAGCTTACAGAATAGCCCTACAGGATGTAAATGGTAGAACGAGTTGAATTTTTGCTAGTTTGCTTTTTGATCATGATCAGGGTCTTTACAAAAATTGCTTTTGATTGTCGATAGGCAAGTTCCATCTCACCTGATGGAAAGTGTGGATGTTATCGTGAATGTAGCTTACCTGCCCAGAAGGTATCTGTTCACGCTCGACTTGCAAAGCTTGCTTTTCATAAGATTGATTAAAAAACTAAAAGAATCGACTTCAAATGCCGCGCTAATAATTTTCAGTACCAAGTTTGAGGTTGTTATATGCATATCTCTGGAGATACTTATCAGATCTCGATGAAATTACAATGGGACCACCTAGGAAACGTACTCTACTGATAACAAAAATAATCATTTGAATCGGTTCAGAATTGACGGAGTAATCGCGTAACATACACACAAAAAAAAACATACAGACGAATTGAGAACCTCCTTTGTTTTTTTGAGTCGATAATATAAAGTGTGTAACACTTCAAAGAAACATAATATTTTATAAAGGTAAGTTGAGATTGAGATAATATCGGCTGCGATAATACTGTAGATGGGCACGGTAATAATTATAAAGACAGGATTAACTTGCTGCAGTTTTTTGAAGGGAAAACTTCTTTAGGCGCATTGAGGACTCTGTCAAAAATCATGGAACTCGCGTCATCGTCACCGCACGCATCCCATGGGCTATATGTACACTGTGTATATATGTGTACTTTTTGGGTGACCATAAAGCGTGAAACTCGCGTCATTGTCACCGCACGCTTCCCATGAGCTATATATGTATACTGTGTATCTCGACGATACAATTCACAAGTTACTTCGTTTTCACTTCTATCGGCAGTCCCCAAAGACAGCCCGCATGTTTTTTTAAAATAATTTTTAATATTTCTAAATGTTATAATTATAGATATACATTCTCCAAATCATTAATTCAAGATTAAAATGTATAAAACCATCTAAAAGAAAACACAAAGCACGCAAATTCCAATTTTAAAACCAAATCGAAACAATCAAAAACATTTAATTAAATTAACACGTCATCAAGAATATTAAAATAACCCGTAAAACGAAACGAAATGGTTACTAATCATACCTCTAGGTAACAGATAGTAATAGATCAAAATCTTTATGCAATAACTGTTTGGGTGAAAGTGTTTCGAGATGGAAAGAAAATAAAAGTATCACAAATTCACCTCACGGTTGAGAACGAATTAATTTGGAGATAACTCTATGTTACGGCCGTTAGATTTAACTAGTGTTGCTAGAACGTTACTTAAGTAAAGTTTTACGTTACTTTTTGACCCCTTTACGTTACATGGTTACTCAGCCATACCTAATGCAAGGTCAAAATACGAAAATTAAAAAAAACATCGGGTTGCACTCCGGGAATTCCGGCAGAAGTGAAAACTTGAACTTAACTTGAGCATTCCGGTCTACTCTCCCTCTGTCTAACGAATTTTTGATCAGGTCACGTGTCCTGACGCCTATCTCCATATCTCCGGAGATGATTATCATATCTAGATAAAATTTGAATGGAAATAAACGGAAGGCATAATCTCTCAAACAAAAAAAAATATTTTTCAAATCGGTTAAGATTTGACGGAGTCGTGAGGTAACAAACATAAAAAAATATAGTCAAATTGAGAACCTCCTCCTTTTTCGAGAAGTCGCTTAAAATAGTATTGGAGATAGAGAAAAAATGCGTGGAATGGGTAGAAATATATATTTTATTGATTATTTACGATGATATAGCTTCACCGTCTGATATTTTGAATGTTTATTGTTTTCAGATAGATAGATAGATAAATTGAAATAGGTGGTCATATTGCTAATAGCTATCTCTTCCAGCCAATTTTTGGATGGATAGGATCACAAGTAACAAAATTAAAATTTTTAGTAAACACCCACGACAACGTCCTTAAGAAAATTAACGACATAACATCTATCTAAGAACCACCACTGATTAATTACGAACCGTTTAAAGACAAAATCGAACTAGTTTTGGAGAAAAGTGGCAACATGGATTTACACAAACAAATGTTTACTGCAGCGCCCACTGGTGAGTTGACAGCGTAACACCTATCTAAAAACATGCACCAATGACACCCAAACCCATAACTGAAAATTACATCAAAATCGAACAAGTAGTTTTGGAGAAAAATGGCAACATGGATTTGCACACACAAACAAACAAACATCCTCTCACCCCAAACGCATATACAGTAAGTAGTAGAATAAAGTAGAAGAAAAATAAGAAGTAAAATAAACTAAGAAGTTAAGCCAACTTAAAATGTACTAAGATGTTTATAATGTGTTTTTAACAGATTAGAGCCAATAAACAAAAAAAGCTCATCTCGGCTTTATGTTCAGTTTTTTTTTCTTCAAAATACTATAATAACATTTAAGAAAAGTAAAATAAATGTTCACTAATATTATAAATGTACTTTTCCAAAATCTAGCTGCTTAACTATGCATAACCCATCGTCATCTTACTTTACAATGAACAATCGACTGTTACCTTCAAAATCCCTTTTACAAAATTGTCCCTCAATAATTAGGATTGTTTAATAAATTATTAAAAAAAAAAAAAAAAAAAAACAGACTTCATAACCTCATACAGGCACTCAAAAGCGAAAAATAAATTACTTAATATAATTCTTATAAGCGGTACCTACTTATCTATTTGAAGTCGGTGCCAGCCAAGTAGTGGTGGGCGTTATTTAACGTAAGCGGTTCTAGAAACTGCTTACGAGGCTGATAACTGTTTACGTAGTTTCGCGGATGAACAGTAAGCAGTTATTTTTCCTAAGCAGTTTTGTGATAAAAAACGTTCCTTTTCTCAAAAACGTAATGCAAAAACGGTTATTAGATTACGGTACGCAGTTTTGTGCGGTGATGTGCTGTGACTGTGTCCAAGCTAAGTAACATTCACGAAATAGTGAATAAAATCAAATTAATTTATTACCGAAATAATACGATGCTTTCTTATCTTTGTAACGTGATATTTAACAGCATCAATTTTAGTACGCGTGCAAAACTGTTTTCCGAAGTAGCTTTATGTGTGCGCTCAGTGCTGTGTAGAAATAACCGGTAACTAAAATAAGAGTTTAAAACTGCTTACGCGCAATCATGAAACAACGTATAACTAGTTACGCGACAAACCGATTACGACCCACCTCTACAGCCAAGTCTATTGGATAGTAGATAGATACTATGTATGTAGTAGTAGTAGTAAGTAGGTAGTATCTATCTACTACCTATTAGACTTGGCTGGCACCGACTTCAAATAGATAAGTGGGTAGCACTTATAATAATTATATTAAGTAATTTATTTTTCGCTTTTGAGTGCCTGTTTGTGGTTATCAAGTCGGTTTTTTTTTTGAAAAATAATTTATTTTACCCTTTTTAGTGCAAAACAAGTTTTAATTAAATTACATGCATTTTTAAACTTTCGTGTCTGGGCCGTTATACACTGACGGATATATACTTTGTGAAAATTTCAAGTATGTACCTATTACGGTTAAGAAGATCAGAATCAGATCTCGATGAAATTAAAATGGGACCACCTCGGAAACGTACCCTATCGATTACAAAAAGAATCATTCAAATCGGTTCTGAATTGACGGAGTAATCGCGTAACATACACACAAAAAACATACAGACGAATTGAGAACCTCCTCCTTTTTTGTGGAGTCGGTTAAAAACTAAAACAACCGACTTCCATGCCACGCCAGTCAGTTTTAAGTAGCAAATTTGAGAAGTTTATTGTCATATCTCTGGATATACTTATCAGATATCGATGAAATTACAATGTGACCACCTCGGAAATGTACCCTGCCGATTAAAGAAAATCATTCAAATCGGTTCACAATTGACGGAGTAATCGCGTAATATACATTAAAAAAAACATATAGACGAATTGAGAACCTCCTCCTTTTCGGAAGTCGGTGAAAATCCAGCGTCGCCTTTTTACGCCGTCAGGCACAGATTTTCATCTTGAGGATAATTATGTTTAATTATTTTCAAAACATCTTGATAAAGAGCTTTGACGTCATAATTACTTACAAAAAGTGGGTCTAGTTACAAAAATCCTGTTACTATTGAGAGCATAACACCAAATTTGCATGTTTCCAAAAATTTGAAAAGTTGAGACATTCTTTCTTTTTCTTTTTTTTCAAAGCTTATTAGCAATTTTGGTTGCACATTTTTGTGTATGTTTTTTTTTGTAATGAATGGGTCCTGTTACTTGATCAATAAATGATATAATTTAATTTAATTACAAGTGGTCTTGTTACCCCTCCAACTAAGCTAATATAAATGTTCCACGATATCAGTGTATTATTAGATAAAGATAAAATATTAAGAACATTTTATTTGTGTAAACATGAGTATGCATACAAATTGAGAAAATGCATGCAATCTGGTAAAAAATAATTAATGTAACATACATGTTTGAACCACATAAGCGTACAAATTTAGATAAACTATTGTTTTTTAAATCAGAATACAAATTAAAAAAACATTACAATTTAAAAAAAAAACATTCTAGCAACTATAAATGTAATGTATACAAATAAAAAAGGTCATGTCAAATTAAAATAATACGAAACAAAAAAAAACAAATCATTATCCGTCAAGTAATCATTTATATTATTAGTAATCTATACTAATTACTAATCTTCTTCTTCTATAATAAAACAGTAACTAAGCGAAAACTGTACTTGTAATTTAAATTAGGGGAAGCATTATGAACGCTATAGATTACGAAAATATAATTTTTTAAATTTTTGTCTGTATGTATGTCCGTTTGAAAAATCATCACGCTGAAACTACTGGACGGATTTTTATGAAACTTAAAGTGCGAAGAGTGTTAGCTTATACTATGGAATAACTTTTAGAATATTGGTTATCCCGAAAAATATGAAGGTTTTGGTGGGGCACGGGAAAAACAGGATATTTTTATGTATATGTTATGAAATCTATTAGGTAAACACTTCTCAGATGATATTTTGATCAAATGTATATGTATAACAGTGTTTTCATGAAAAAAAAATACAAAAATCAGGAAACGGGAATCGTTCCTGGTTCCGTAATTATACGTGCAAATTTACACTGTTATTCTTAAATTCGCCACATTGCACATGTACATGATTGGATCAGGTGGAGCAGAGATTGCTTTAAGAAGGGTCGAATCTCAACACGTGAGAAATTTTGTCGAAAATGTAATGTTTTTGTAGTTTATAGATTTAAACTTATAGATTTAAAAACGGGAATTTAACGTGACTTACGCGATGTCGATATAGCGATCGACATATGTTTCGGCCTCATCCGGAGGCCTTCTTCAGGATCTTGAGTGCGGGGCGCTCGCCGACGCGTTCAACCTCTTTTTTGTAGTTATTTGCGCGCAAAATAACTAATATTTTGCGCTTATTCTCAATAATTCGAAAACATATTCGGATTCGGAAGCTTCAGTTTTAATTTTATTCTTTTTTTGATACCTGAGCTGTTTTGCGCGGAAACCTTTCCAATAAATCACTGATTTTTTCTAATTGATATATCAAAATTAACCGATCGGAGCTTTGTGAATTGCAAAGATCCAAGTCGAAGTAAAGGCAGTTTCCGAATTCGAATTTGCTTTCGAATGATTGAGAATAACCCCGCTGATAGGCTTAGCGTTTACCTACTATCTCGCTTGGTGCTAAGCGATGGTGTCATCGAAGATAATGAATCCGCTAGGCCTAAAATGATCCTGAATACCAAGGGCTTTTTGTTGTTGGACACCGTAAGGATACGCCGGCAGATGTTCTCCTTGATGGTAAAAAGCTATTTTATGTCAACAAGTCAGGCGGAACAACAGATATAATGCTCCTACTACGTGTGGCAAAATTAAACGCAGGCCTCATTATTGGAATATAAGCGAAACGAAGCTAGCGCCCAACTATCTTTGAGTTACTCAAAGCCAACTATATATGAGAGCTAACCGAAGCTAAGTAAGATAACCGAAGTAGGTTTCCATTTGAAACATGAGATGTAGATGACGAATTGCTGTGCCAGTCGATGTTTTACCTTACATTACACATTAGAACTGCACATATTACAGGATCGTCGGGTTTCCCAGCTTCTGAATTCGTATCGCTGGCGTAGTTCTATTAGGTAGAAATGTTGTGCAGTTTCGTATCATTTTAGATTCTTCATGTCTGTCCTTCCGTCTGTCCATCCGTATGTCACAGCCATTTTATTCCGAAACTTTTAAGACTACACAGTTAAAACTTGGTAGGTAGATATATTCTATGAACAGCTTTACAAGTTTTATATAAAAAAAAAAGATTAAGGAGGGGGGGGGCTCCCCATACATGGGAACAGAAACTAAAAAAAATTTTTTTTATCAAACCTTTACCTGCGGTATGTTTTTGGATAGGTCGTTGAAAATAACATCGAGGTTTTTAAAACATTTTTTTTTCAAAGTCATTCGTTTGAAAGTTTCACACTTCTAAAGTGGTAAAATGTGTGTGTAAAAAGTGAAAAATGTAAAAAAAAATATCCTGTAGATCTCAATAAAACTTTCACCGAAAATTGGTTAGAATCCAGTAGTTTTTGAGATAAAGCACATTTTCCGAACCGCAAATATAAATTTGTTTTTCATAAAAACGCTTATGTTACGGAACCCTACGAGTGCGAGTCCGACTTGCACTTAGCCAGTTAAGATTTTCTATTGTTTAAGTTCACTCTCTTTAGATAAATACCCAAAAAACTTAAAACATGCTTTAGACAAAGCAATAAATGTCGGTTAAAATTGATCTAAAAACCACGCTATGGAATGCATTTTCATCGATATTTTACCTTCCCTGAAACTTTCAGCTGGATAACTAATTGGAAAGTATTTGAAATTTAAGTCGTCAGATTACACCTGGAATTACCGACAGACAAACAAGAAAGTAACTTACTATTTCGTGCTAAAAAATCATCATAATAATAATTTACAAGAAAAGTGTGTTAACTTTTATTATGAAGATGGTCAAACATGTATCTATGAGTACTCTCCGTACTCTTATTTAAATCGAAGACATTCAAATTCATTAAAAGTGTCATTTAAAATTATAAACATAATTATATTTCCATTTAGATTTGAATTTAACGAATTGAAATGCAAGTATCTCCGTTCCGATAATTGTGAATTGCAAAGATCTAAGTCGAAGGGGAGGTAGTTTCTGAATCCGATTTTTTTTCGAATGATTGTGAATAGCCCGGCTGAAATTGAAAGGTGCCTTTTATTAAAGGTTATATATGAACGTTTTTAATAAGCCTATCCCCGGTTGTCGAATTTATTGGAGTCGTCGTTGATGAGTTTTTTGATTCAGCTATCAATAGTTTTAAGCATCTGCTTAGCTGGATTTTTTTATAACCGTCAACCATCGCTTTGATATAGATTAAACTGCTGTGCCGGGTGAAATATTGTCTAACTTTAGTCAAAACGCCAAGTGGCTGACTAAACTTTAAATTCAACTAACGACCCGCCCCAACTTCGCACAAATGGTTTCAGGGCTAGCATGGCCTTATCCCCGGGGGAAAGACAAAATTATTTTCCTATTTTCGCCACTGACAGGAGATCAACACAACAATTTAAACAATATTATGTTTCTTTGAAGTGTCTCACACTTTATATTTTGTTTTTTACTTTATAATTTAAACGCTTGGTGAAGTTACACCCCGAGTTTTGATTTTGTTTCGTATTAAAAAGTTTAAAAAAAGAATTTATTATAAGTCAACGGGTGTTTATAAATGTCGAAAAACTTTATTTATAATTTGCCTTCTTCACCAAACAAAACACGGATAGGTGGAAAAACAAAATAGTCCCCTTGCCATGCTAGCCCTGCTGGGTAGAGCATATATGCCTGTATCTGTTTGCATTACTTTGTGGCGTCGAGTATGAATTATTTTTTACATAAAACCTTAACGAATTATACACGTAAACCTTCCTCATGAATCACTCTATCTGTATTTATATTCTCTTTGCACTCTATCTATTGGTGAAAACCGCAAATTCTGTAGTTTATCGCAAACTGACAGATAGACGCGGCAGGGGACTTTGTTTTATATTATGTAGTGATATAAAAGTAAAATTAAGAGTTGATGCTTAATGAGATGCCGAGAATATCAAGGCGGTTAGTTGTCGTTATAGGTATATCTTTAAATGTAGGAGATCAAAAGTTGGACGAGCGCTTCTCTATGAGGCTGGATTTTTGTGCGGCTTGATACATTATAACGACGTTGTATCTACATACCAAAGTACAATATTTGCCAAATTTTCGTTAGACAATATATTATGTAATAGTATATGCAATTAAAAATTGGTTAAGTATTCCATTTAAAATACATTGTCTTTAAATTTTAACCCTATCTACCAAACTGGGCAATGCAATAGTGCCCATATATTGATGGTTAGTGTGGAATATTTAAATTAAGACATGAATTGTTACATTAAAAAAAATTACAGCGTAGCAGATATAACTTCTCTTGGCCTAATCATAATGTAAGGCATTGATTTGAACCTTAATGAGACGAATAAAATTGAGTGTAGCCACACTAACGTTAAGGTTTTGTTTAGTTTTTGTAGGAATCGCGAACGAATTCGCGGGTACAGCTAGTTACTAATATACTAATAATATCATAAAGAGAGAACATTTGTATTTTTTTATTTTTATATTTTTGTATGTTTGTAATCATTTGGCTCAAAAACTACTGGACCGATTTGAAAAATTCTTTCACTAATAAATAGAATGGACTTTCGAAATGAAAATAGGCTATATATTATCCCGTTTAAATCAAAGGTACATTCGTGGAGACCTAATTTGCAACCTAAGTCGACTAAAAAATTGACGAAAAAACACGTTTCTTACGAATGCTGCTCAATTGAAAATAGATGGAAGAATATTTTCCATCGAAGAACTTAAAAAAAAACCTACAAAAAAGTCCGCGACAGCATATGTCTATCTCTTAAAGTTGACTCACAGTAACCATTTTAATCTTTATTTTTTTGTTAAAATATATTACATAACTTCCAGGGCTATTTTCAAGTATATAGTATTAACCCTTATCCAAATAATTACGTTAATTAGCTTGGCCACATATTATAGATTTAAATTGTCCTTTACAGTATATAATTCAAATGAAACTCTAGAAGATATCACGGATTTCACATACACGCATCGCAAAATTAATAAAATATTTGTAGTGAAACCACAGATTAGGTCATAGTTACTACGAAAATATGATTATAGGCTTGGCTATTCTGTCGATCCCCACCGATTACAATCAATTTGAAGTCAATATAGTATAATAATATGATCTATTGTATGAAATAAAAATTATCTATGTATATAATAATATAATATTTTGAACCACCCCGACTGATCTATGTATATAATCTTTTCATTAAAAGCATTCCAATGACTCTAAACACGACATTTAAAATCTGAGCTGTAAGTTGGTGAGGATTTGAGTATGCTGTAGTGTACAAGGGTGCAATGAAATGAAACCGCAGACAAATATTCGGAACGATTTTAGCGCTTTATTCAAATCGCAAACACCTTACCTGGACTCTCGGTAAATTTCACCACCGCGGGCTATCTTTTCTACAGTCGCCATCTAGTGACAACGACGGAAACTAATATGACTTTGGACATACCGCCCACCAAGGACGATTAGTCCTTAACCAAAACGTAAGAAACATAATAAATCTTATACAATACAAAGATAAACACCGAGAGCCCGCAATACATTACAAGCCGTTCAAATCATCTATAAATGCTATAAACATAGGTAGATGTGCAATTTTAACTAAACACAGGCAATACATTTTGCAATACAAATATACAAACTCAAATTAAAGGCTAACGTTCGTTAATTTTAAATTAAAACTCTTTAATCAAGTTTACATACATTTAACAACTTCTGTGGACTGTAATCACATAATATTAAACAAAACTAATGCAATTTTGAGACATATCTTCAATTAATTTTTTGTTGTACAATCTAAACAAAAAAACAAATCAAGAAACAATAAGCAAAATTAGACTTAACATGCTATTTGCTTTAAGAATTATACATAAGTACATCAATCTTTCGTAACTTTAATCATCAACATTGATAGAAAGTGGACAGAGCTTGGAGACTGGACGCTGAATCAGTGAATTTTTGTAACGAAGAGTTACGACCCTCGTGATATTATCCTTACCCGGATGGACCTGTACTACCAAACCATAAAGCCATTTAGCTGGGGGCAAGTTGTCTTCACGTACTAAAACAACGTCTCCAAGTTTCAATTCTGGAGTTCGTGTATTCCACTTATATCTTTGAAAGAAACTAGTGAGGTACTCCTGCGACCAACGCCGCCAGAATTGTTGTACCATTCGCTGTGTAACTTGCCAACGGCGTAAGCTACCCGGGTGCATTTGTTCATAATTATGATCTGGAACCATCAGCAAAGGTTCACCCACTAGGAAATGACCTGGCGTAAGTGGCACGGGATCGTCCGAATCCGTACTAACTTGAGACAATGGACGGGAATTAAGACACGCTTCAACTTGGGATAAAACGGTCGCAAGTTCTTCGTAGGTGAGCGTAGAATCACCAAGTAAACGTTTCAAGTGTTGTTTTGTGCTTTTTATCCCTGCCTCCCAAAGTCCACCAAAATTTGGAGCATGCGGAGGGATAAATTGCCATTCTGTTCCATTATTAGCTAGGGAAGCTGCTACTTCGCTAGAAAATCCTGAACGTTCGCTTGTTAGCAGAGTCTTTAGTTCTTTCGCAGCCCCTACGAAATTAGATCCATTGTCGCTCCACAGCTGTGTACAGCGACCTCTTCGGGCGACAAAACGCTTAAAAGCTGACAAGAACCCTTCAGAAGTAAGGTCTGAAACGGCTTCTATGTGTATAGCTCGTGTAGCCATACAGATGAAGAGACAGATATAGCCTTTATAAGACTTCTGACCTCTGCCTTTTGACACACGAAGGTTGATTGGACCGGCAAAATCTGCGCCTGAGCACAAAAACGGCTTGTTTGGAGTGACTCGACAAGTCGGCAATTGGCCCATCAACTGAGTCTTTGTCTTTGCTGCATTGCGTATGCAAGGTACACAATGGTGAATGTGGGTACGTACTAAATTATTTACTTTAGTAACCCAATACCTGGTTCTAATATAATTACAGGTTAGCTGTTGACCACCGTGCAGCGTCATCTTGTGCGCATCTGCTACAATCAGTTTAGCCAAATGTGACTCTCCACTAATAATAATGGGGTGTTTGCTGCAGTCAGGTAAGTCCGAGTTTTCTATTCTTCCACCAACCCTTACAATACCTTTTTTATCTATGTAAGGATTTAAAATTGCTATTTTACTGTGTTTACTAATTTCTTTCTGTTTCAGGAGGCTGGTGATTTCGTCGTGCAACGAATGCTGCTGGTGCTGTCGGATACAACAGGTAAGTGCATCTTGCAATTCAGATGCAGTTAGATACGGTAAGTGTTGTGCTTTTCTTTTAGGTTCAGGATCCTTCAATCGCAGAAACCTTCTACAGTACGCTACAACCCTGACGAGCTTCTGGAGAGAGGAGAACTTTGCGAAGAATTCCGGCTCCTGACATACTTCTACTGTCGAGGTATGTACTTTCAACAATTTTGATTCCAGGTCTGTTTTTGTGCAAATGGATTGCGGTTTGCCATATTCTATACGGTCGGTTTGCAGCCAATCGGGACCATACATCCACAACCTGTTTTCTAGTAGCGCTGATGCGGGTATACCACGCGATGCACAGTCAGCAGGATTGTCCTTAGACGCCACATACGACCACTGCGATGAATCTAATAGCGTCAGTATTTCAGATGTACGATTGGCCACGAACGTCTTCCAACGGCTTGGATGATCGCTCAACCAAGCTAATACGACCGTTGAATCAGTCCAGGCGTGTAGGTCTGATTTTGATATATTCAAAACTTCAGCGACTTCCAGCAGCAGTTTGGCAACCAGGACAGCTCCACATAATTCCAACCTGGGAATCGAAACCTGCTTGATTGGGGCGACTTTGGTTTTGGCAGTTACTAGGTGAGTTTTTATTGTACCATCGGATGCAATGCATCGAATATAAACCACACTCGATATGGCGGAACTTGATGCATCGCTGAACCCATGTAACTCCACCTTTGCATCATCGTCAGCCCGATGAACCCATCGAGGTATGTGGCAGTTTACTAACTTACATAACTCATCTCGATAAAATTTCCATTCTTGCAGGAGTTCTTCAGGTACCCTATCGTCCCAGTCAAGTCCAGTAATCCACAATTTCTGGATAAATATTTTTGCAGTGATGATGCATGGTGCTATCCAACCCAGCGGGTCATACAAGCGGCAGATTTCAGCAATGATTTCTCTTTTAGTTGCAGGCATAGGAGAATCAGACGATAAACTGACACTATAGTCAAATTCATCCGTCCGGCGATTCCAGGTAAGACCTACCACCTTTGTGATATCATCTTCCTTCAACTCCATATTCTCAATATCCTCCTTTCCTTGGTTCAGCAATCCTTTCCGGTTACTTGTCCATTTCTGCAACTCAAATCCACCAGTTTTCAATAATCCATTCATCTCATCATATAGCTGTATTGCTTCCTTTTCAGATTGACAACCAGTCAGAAGATCGTCCATGTAAAAGTCCGTGTGAACCTTTCTCGCGGCAAGCGGGTAATTATGACCTTCATCAATTGCAACTTTTTGCAATGCTTTGACAGCCAAGTATGGTGCACATGAGGTCCCAAAAGTGACTGTCAGCAATCGATAATCACGAATGTTATCGTCCTTATTTTCTCTCCAGGCTATTCTTTGATAATCAACATGTTTGTCTGCGATCTTCACTTGTCGGTACATTTTGATAATATCAGCAGTGAGGCAAATAGGATATAATCGCCAACGCATGACCGTATGTCGTAACTCCGGCTGTAAGGTTGGGCCCACCATCAGTGTCGAGTTTAATGAGACTCCATTCGCAGTTTTATCTGAGGCGTTAAAAACCACCCTCGTTCGCGTTGTGGTTTTATCATTACGAATGACTGCATGATGTGGCAGCCATACCTTCTCTTCTGACCTTTCCGAATCATGATGAACCTCCGCCATATGTCCTAGAGAAAGATACTCCTGCAGAACCTGAACGTAGTCCTGTTTTTGTTCGGGATGTTTATCTAATCTCTTCTCTAAACTCTTCCAGCGATTTACTGCTACTGCTCGGGTGTCTCCATAATTCCGGTCGGCGTTCGGGCGAAAAGGTAACTCCACAATGTAACGACCAGTGTTGTCCCTTCTCGTGGTAGCTTCAAAATGTACTTCGCAAGCTTGTTCTTCTGAAGTTAGAATCTTTGCTTTGGATGTAGGCTCAGATTCTAGCTCCCAGAACTTCTTAATCAATTCATTATCTTCCAATCTGACGTGCATGTTGACAATGCGATTATGACAACTTTGATTGTTGTCTACGTGGCCGCCCACCTTACCCGACAATACCCACCCGAGGGACGTATCCTGCGCAATTGTGGTACCGAGAGGGTTTCGTAGTAAATCCTCTTTCAGGATGACGCTATATACCTCGGCTCCCAACAAAATATCAATTTTGTTGGGTGCATTGTATTGGGGATCTGCTAGGGGCAGACTACCCAGTTCTGCCCATTCTGGCATAACAAATTTCTTGTCAGGTAATAAAGCTGTGATTGTATTGAGGACGTGCGGTTTGACTTCTAACATAAATGTAGGATCACAGAGAGACTGAATTTTAACCTTAACCATAGCCTTCGAGGTCAAGTCACTCTGCTTACTACCCAGTCCTGCAATACAAGTCTTAGCTGCAATTTTCTTCAACCTTAACAGTTGCACTGCGGCTTCTGTTATGAAGGACGCTTGAGAGCCCTGGTCTAGAAGGGCTCTTAACAGTAGCTGTGAACCATTTTGAGACGTAGCTTTAATTAAGGCTGTGGCCAGCAGTGTCTGACCATCACCTGTCGCAAAATGATTCCGAACGTTTTCGGCCTCCCTCGTCTCAGAAGACGATTCCGAAATTTGATTTGGTTCCATTTTTGGTTCGTGAGTCCCTGACCTGTTGTAACCATGAAGAAGAGTGTGGTGTCCACTATTGCACTGACGGCATTTTGTTTTAACGCGGCACGTTTTACCAAAGTGATTTGTTCCTAAACAGTTAAAGCACAGTTTGAGTGACTTCACTATTTCATGACGTTTCGCTACGTCTTCTTTGGCAAACTGACTACAAGCGTACAGACGATGGCATTCATTGCAATGAGGACAATTCATTGCATTGGTGGTGGGAGAAGTAGCGTGCATGACTTTTGGATTTGAATGGTTAGTATTAATTCTAGGTTTAGATTTTACAGGTTCAACAAATTCGAGAGCGCGGAAACGACATTCCAAAAAATCTTTAAACTGAACAAATGAGGGTAAGTCTTCGCCTGAGCTATGAACATTTAACTCCCATTGTTTCCTTGTTTCAGCGTCCAATTTTAAGCTTACAATATATATCACAATTAAATCCCATGATACTATATTTATACCTAAATTTGACAACTCATGCAAGCACTCTGACGTAGTATCTAACAATTCTTTAATAAGTTTAGCCGACTCACAAGATATTGGCCGCTGATCAAACAACCTTTTTAAAGCACAATTTGCCCTAAATCTCTTGTTATCATATCTACTTTTTAATAATTCCCAGCACTTGTCATAGTTCGTTTTTGTAGTAGGAATATGCTTAATCAGCTGCTCCGCTTCTCCACGCAATTGAGTTTTGAGGTAATGTAGTCGCTGAACGTCGTCGAGTGATTGATTGTCATGGACTAACGACTGAAAAAGGTCTTGGAATGTTGACCAGTCTGCATAATTTCCGCTGAACACCGGTAACGAAATTTGTGGCAATCTCACACAAACTTCTTTAGCGACGCTCGTCGATGGCGGCGTCGCCGTAACCTTTGGCGAGATATTTGCCAACTCTGCATTCAATTCGCCTTTGTAGCATAAATATGTCTCGTAACCTACATCATAGATTTCATCTTGATACTTCCCATACTCATCTTTACTATAGGTAGATACAAATATTTCGTTACGGTGTGAGTACTTTTCGAATATCTGTTCAAGTCCGTCTAATCTTGCTTGTACGTAAGTATCTGTGATTCTTTCCTTTGGAGACTTTCTAAAGTTAACGAGACCTTTTTCTATTTGCTTCTTTAAATCAACCAAAACACGCAAGTCTTTCTCCATCTTATAATACAGTTGTAGTTACAACACTTGTAATAATTAGACTAAGTGTGGTAAAAATTATCTTCAAAATTTTTCTAAGTCCATGAACTTTTTTCTCGAATTTTTCTAAGTCGATGAACTTTTAGCTCGAATTATTCTAAGTGTTTGAGCACACTTTGTAGGCCAGGCGAAATCGGGCATAGGTTCCCCGTCTCGTCGCTTTTTCGCAAACTATTCTAAGTCCCTGGCTAGCACTTATTGAATTCACTAAGTCCCTGAGCTAACACCACACTTAACTAATTGTACTCACGGTTCTCCTCGTATTCACAGTCACAACACCACTTAACTAATTACCACTTAATTTTTACTAATCCGTCTCGGAGGACCCTGTACAAGGGTGCAATGAAATGAAACCGCAGACAAATATTCGGAACGATTTTTGCGCTTTATTCAAATCGCAAACACCTTACCTGGACTCTCGGTAAATTTCACCACCGCGGGCTATCTTTTCTACAGTCGCCATCTAGTGACAACGACGGAAACTAATATGACTTTGGACAGTAGAGTCCAGGAGATGTCCCAGCATTAGGTCAATGCTTCCATGTTCTTACAATATCGTTGAAGAAGAAGATTTTCGAATTGATCAGACCTATGCAAGTAGATTTCATAGCGCAATTAACTAGAAAAAAGCTCATAGTTTTATAACGATTGAACGAATTTTAATGAATCAAAGCTAAAGACACTCTTGATGAAGACATCTATCAAACAAAAAAAAACTGTCAATAGTAAAATCAAAATCGGTTCAACCGGTTGGGTGCTAAGATTCTACAGACAGACACACAGATACACACATTAAACGTATAATTCCCTTACTTCTTGCGTCGGGGAACGCCGTAAGGTTACGGCGGCAGATGTTCTCCTTGGTGGTAAGCTACTTTTTAGGGTTCCGTAGCCGAATGGCAAAAAATTGAACCCTTATAGATTCGTCATGTCTGTCTGTCTGTATGTCCATCCGTCCGTATATCACAGCCATGTTATTCCGAAACTATAAAGACTACAGAATTGAAACTTGGTAGGTAGATGTATTCTGTGAACCGCTTTCCGATTTTTATAAAAATAAAAAATATAAAAGTTTAAGGGGGGCATCCCATACATAGAAGTGAAACAAAAAAAAATCTTCAAACCTATACATGTCTATGAATAGGTCTTTAAAAATGACATTGTGGTTTCTAAAATCATTTTTCTCAAAGTCAATAATTGAAAAGATAGGCGCGTCTAAAGTGGTAAAATGTGTCCCCCCCCTACCTTTTAAAATAATGGAGTGAAAAATCTAGAAAAAATATATTCTGTAGATCTCAATAAAAACTTTCATCAAAAATTAGTTTGAACGAGATACAGTCAGCAGTTTTTGAGATATAACGACCGCAAAGATAACTTTGTTTTTCATTCAAACTATTAAAAACAAAGTTAATTTTTTTGTGGCGAAAAATTAAAGTTATAAAATACTCTACTGTTACGGAACCCTACGAGTGCGAGTCCGACTTGCACTTGGCCAGTTTTGTTAGATTTAATGATCCCACTACGAAAACCCATGATTCATGAATGCACATAAAACTTTCATTTATATAGCTAGGATTAGAACCGTCGGGTCAGAATCAGGGTAACTATCCTTTACGCCAAAGGGCCGTCCAATATCACTACGTAAGTATTATAAAACAAAGTCCATCACTGCGTCTGTCTCATCATCATCATAATCAGCCGGTATCAGTCCACTGCTGGACATAGGCCTCTCCCAAGTCGCGCCACTGAGCCCGATCTTTGGCTCTTTGTTTCCAGTCACTGCCCACCGCTTTGCGAATGTCGTCGATCCACCTGGTCACAGGGCGTCCTATGCTACGTTTACCGATTCGCGGTCTTCACTCTAGAACCAGTCTGCCCCAACGGTTATCGGTCCTACGGCAGATATGACCAGCCCACTGCCACTTCAGTTTGCTAATCCGTTGAGCTATGTCGATCACTTTAGTTCTCTGGCGAATAAATTCGTTCCGGATTCGATCCCGCAGAGAAACACCGAGCATAGCTTTGCGTCTGTCTGTTTGTTTGCAATAATCTCAATAGCTACTGAACGGATTATCATGCGGTTTTCACCAATAGCCAGAGTGTTTATGAGGAAGGTTAAGATGCATAATTTGTTAAGGTTTTGTGTAAATTGGTTGAAATATGACGATGATTGTTAAATATGTTAATATTTTACATTCGATGCAACAAACTGATGCAAATTTTGTAGGCATATATGTTCTACCCGTGCGAAGCCGGGCGGGCTGCTAGTCATTTATATATTATTATAAAAGAAATTCGCTTTTGGGTCTGGATTCTTATTTAAAGGTACTATGGTTAAGGTACGGACACACCGCGGCGTCCTGCGTGCGCGATCTAGGCGGCGATCAAATAGCGCAATAGTATTTGTATCGACTGGTTCACACCAAACGCGATCAGAAAACAATTGAAATGTACTGAGATTGCGCCCGCAGATTGCAGGACGCCGCGGTGTGTCCGTACCTTTAGCTCGGGTTTGGTAATATTCTAAACTAGCAGCCCGCCCCGGCTTCGCACGGGTAGAACATATATGCCTACAAAATTTGCATCAGTTTGTTGCATCAAATATAAAATATTAACATATTTAACAATCATCGTCATATTTCAACCATTTTACACAAAACCGTAACGAATTATGCACCTAAACCTTCCTCATAAACACTTTGGCTATTGGTGAAAACTGCATGATAATCCGTTCAGTAGCTATTGGGATTATTGCGAACAGACAGACGCAGTGATGGACTTTCTCTTATAATACTTACGTAGTGATATTGGACGACCCTTTGGCGTAAAGGATAGTTACCCTGATTCTGACCCGACGGTCGTTGGTTCTAATCCTAGCTATATACCTACAAATGAAAGTTTTATGTGCATTCATGAATCATGGGTTTTCGTACAGAGGTAGTGGAATCATTGAATCAAAATCAATCAAATCATGGGATCCAAGAAGGGGTATTATACGTTTAACGTGTGTAGCTGTGTCTGTCTGTAGCATCTTAGCACCTAACCGGATGATCCGATTTTGATTTTATTATTGATATTTTTTTTTTGTTTGATAGATGTCCTCATCGAGAGTGTTCTTAACTTTGATTCAAGAAAATTCGTTCAATCGTTATAAAACTATGAGCTTTTTTCTAGTTAATTGCGCTATGAAATCAACTTTCATAGGTCTGATCAATTCGAAAATCTTCTTCTTCAACGATATTGTAAGAACATGGAAGCATTGACCTGATGCTGGGACATCTCCTTTACTCTACAGAATACTCAAATCCACACCAACTTACAGCTCAGATTTAGATTTTAAATGTCGTCTTTAGAGTCATTGGAATGCTTTTAATGAAAAGATTATACATAGATCAGTCGGGGTGGTTTAAAATATTATATTATTATATATAGATGAATATTATTTTATACAATAGATCATATTATTATACTATATTGACTTCAAATTGATTGTGATCGATGGGGATCTACAGCATAGCTAAGCTTATAATAATATTTTCGCAGTAACTATGACCTAATCTGTGGTTTCACTGCAAATATTTTATTAATTTTGCGATGCGTGTATGTGAAATTCGTGATATCTTCTAGAGTTTTCATTTGAATTATATACTGTAAAGGACAATTTTAATCTATAATATGTGGCCAAGCAAAATAACGTAATTATTTGGATAAGGATTAATACTATATACTTGAAAATAACCTTGGAAGTTATGTTATATTTTTTAACAAAAAATTAAACATTAAAATGGTTACCGTGAGTCAACCTTAAGAGATAGTCAACCTTAAGACATATGCTGTCGCGGACTTTTTTTATAGGTCTTATTAAGTTGTACAACTCTTTCATAGAAAATATTCTTCTATCTATTTTCAATTGAGCAGCGTTCGTAAGAAACGTGTTTTTTCGACCGTTTTTTTGCCGACTTAGGTTGCAAATTAGGTCTCCACGAATGTACCTTTGATTTAAACGGGATAATATATAGCCTATTTTTATTCCGAAAGTCCATTCTATGTATTAGTGAAAGAATTTTTTAAATCGGTTCAGTAGTTTTTGAGCCAAATCATTACAAACATACAAAAATACAAATGTTCTCTCTTTATAATATTATTAGTATAGATGACGCAGCTAATCCAATAGTTAAAGATTAAGATACTAGTACTGTTGTCAGAGCTGATTACAAAAGTCAAAATAATGCTGACAAACTAAGCAAAAAAATTTAATGCAAAAACTTTCCACACACAAACTATGCCGTAGAAATTCACACAAATATCTTTCTAAACCGACAAGCCGGAGCATCACAAAAGAAAGATTTTGAGATCATGAACTCCACCTCAAATAGAATAGTAATTAAGGTTGAATACTCAAACATTTACGCATGCGTGAAGCTACCTATTCTTAATGAGCCAGTCAACGTTGGTGTATACTTAACTTATGTTAAATTTGGCCTTATTTTACTTTCAATAATATTTCATCTTACCCTAGGCCTAGAAACTTTCTTGAGACAATCGAGCGTTTGACCTGATGTTAGTCATCAGTTGAGCGTTTCAGCTGATATAACTCACTTTCAACCGACTTCCAGAAAAAAGAAGGTTTTCAATTCGTCTGTATATTTTTGCTTGTATGTATTTTACGCGATTACTCCCGTCAATTGTGAACCGATTCGAATTATTCTTTTTTTATATTGGTAGGGCACATTTTCAAGGACCCATTGTATTTTTATGGAGATCCGATAAGCATTTCCAGCTTTCCAACTTAGTACTGAAAATGACTAGCGCGGAATTTTATCTGTTTTGTACACGATCTTGACAAGTAAGTTGATCGTTGAATGTTGATTTGTGCTGTTGCTTGTTGTGTTGTGCTTTTGACATTATCCGGCAAATCAGGAAGGTTTTTCTCAAATCTAATTATACATATAACTATGTATAATCTACAGGTATATAGTTATATACTTAAGTTTGCAGTAGCAAAGCAAAGTATAATAACGTGGTCCGTGCGACCGGATTTTTAAGATGAAGTGAAGTTTAGACTTTTAAGTTCCTTATATCCAAGTTCCAATCAACAGAAAAAAGTTGCAATTGTTGGTTACGATATAAAAGACGTCATCATCATCACGATTTTGAATCTATTCAGATATTGTTGATGAACTTATCAATCTTTAGAAATAAAAGTTGCCGCTTCATCATCATCATAATTATAAGTCCGGATTTGGCTCTTTTTTAAGGCCACTTGTCTACCACTCGATGAGTTGCAACTGGTTATAATATCCTATGCTTCTTTAAAAACATAAACATTTTTTTATTTTTTTAGCTTTATTGATTTACTGTATAGGATGCACCTGGCAATATTTAAGAAGACATGCTTAACTGGACCAGTATATTTACAATTCGCAGATAAATGTACAATAATTGTAGAGTTTAGACAAATGGAAAAGTGAATTTAAGAGAAACCAATACATCTATTTGTAGATAAGCCAGCTGAAGAAATTGGTAATTATGATGTTTGAATGAATATGCAAATTTCTTTACACAATTAAGGCTAAGTTTATAGGTATTGTAGTTAAGCGTGACACAAGTCAAGATGACTTCAGTAGAATAGCCTACGCCCAGCAACCGATCGCGCTTTAAATAGACAGAAACGAAAACTAGAAAACTCGTAAACGTATGTGGTCACGTTACTAAACATATTATAGTGGTGGTGACATACAAACCTACACAAGAATAATTTCCAATATGAATACTCGTAAACTTGTATTTTATATTTCGACATAACAATGCTTTAACGATGCTCTTCAAGGTCCATGTGCCTTAAAATTGATTGGAGAAATTTGAAGGATGATTGGAAATTTATTTGGCAAGACTTAAAAATTTACAGACAATATGGGGAGAGTCCCATAACAATTTCAACTGATCTTTATATCTTGGAAACTTGTTAGTAGAGAAATTCTCAAAATTCTTAAATGAAGAAGTTGATAGTATATTGTTGTTTTATTTGTTGAAATTTTGTGGGTTCCTTTCTGTTTTTGCAATCAAGGTTCGTTAATTTGATTTTAACCAATGTTTTCCGGGTCTGCTGCAAAAAGTAAGGTGCGATGAAACATAGATTTTCCAATGTTTATTTAGCCTGAGAATTAGTTATTAATGAACTCTACTTCGAGTATAACCCAGCAACATTTTTTTTAGATGATATTTATGATAATTTATTTAATATAGCATTATCGCCACCACTTTTACGCATTGCAAATGAAATTAGGCTAACTAGAGTTCAGCCAAACTTAGCGACTATTATTATGAACATAGTTGGAGTCCCATTTACACTTCAAACAGTAATTTCTTATGTTTGCTCGTTGTGAGACTATAGACGATGTATTACATTTAGGTCATTTGCAGGTCACGTAAAATACATGTAACATTGTATTGTAAAGTCTCTATCAAAAGACAGTAACAATGTGCCAAAGCATTGTTATCTGCTAAACATCAGAATCTGACTTGAACTGGTCGTTATAGGAACATCTTTGTAAGCTTTACAGTCAAACGTTAACTGTACATTCTCAACACTTCTGAAGTGTCATCACAATAAAACTATATAAACCTATCGATGGATCAAACCAAAAGTTTTCTCTTGTTCCTGAATTTTGATTGCTATTGCAAAGTGCATCAATATTATGGAACGAACACTGTATGGTTCACATAAAACATTATAGAAATTATTCGAGTTTCTGCTAAAACTGAACACTTGTGAGTGGATGTAAACAGTGGCTCTCACAAACTAGCTTAAAACAATTTCGCTAATAGTTTTTTTTTTTCTAATTTTTAACATAGCTTTTGATGTAATTCATTCCAAAGATGTTGGAATACTCTCACTTCTTGTATCAAACATTCTCCAAAAAATGCATATGTTAACATTGCATGAAAGAGTGAAGCAACTAAGGAAATAATCGTATCCTCCCGGTAGTATTTAGTCACTGTAACCAAAATCGATTAGGAGGACATCATCATCACTAAGAAAAAAAAGTTAAATATGAATTCCAAGTTCCAAATATAGACTGCTAAATATCATTAATTCTCATCTAATTTCAATGTCAGTAGGTCACCAATCATCAACTTCCTAAAATCGAAAGTCGTTCGTCCATATACATAGGTAGATATATCATTGGCATACGTCATTTCCCAATAAGCATAAGTTCTTGTTTTTTCTTCATACCTGTTTCGTGGAGAAAGTAAGACGCATACCCTTAGTTGTAGTAGGTTATCATTTTGTTGAAGGTATTTTTCCTTAAGGTCATTCGTCTGATGGTATGAGTTACAAAACAAATCAAACAGCTTTAATGTTATCTTAACGGCAAATCTCGTTTCTCTAAGCCAGCTGTTGTACTGATCTTTTTTGCTCTTGCTTTCAGTTCGTTTACAATCTACTATATTAGAATTTGTATTACGAGTACCTATACCTCGATAGATCAGGGTGAGTTTCATTATGTCGTTTATTAATTTGAAGTTATTTCAGCAATCAACACTTTGCCTTTTAATCTGAAAAGTGTTACTATTTCACTATTGTATAAATAACAATGCTGTCCCATCACCTCAGGCGGTAAAACAGTAGTTCTGTCATTTTAATCAAAAAATATTTCGGAAGATTTGACGTACTAATTTCTAACATAGTAAAGTAGGTTTCTAGGCTTGTATACTTCACGTCGATGCATATCACTAC
Source organism: Cabera pusaria (assembly GCA_954871355.1). Lineage (NCBI taxonomy): Eukaryota > Metazoa > Arthropoda > Insecta > Lepidoptera > Geometridae > Cabera > Cabera pusaria. The sequence continues at coordinate 7,333,228 of OX940907.1, forward strand.
TGTGTATTCTTGTATTCATACACGAATAGAAGAATATACATATTATTATATAATACTAGGTCTCTTTAGTATATATAAAGCAAAACTCTTAACAATATTCTCCTAACGTATCGTGTAAAAGCAATCAGAATGACACAAACATGCAAAAAGAAATAAATAAAAGGAAAAGGGGCGCAAACTACAAATGAAGCTTGGTTTCCGCGTAGAAAGTTTCTATGCCGACTTGGAAATGTAAACTAAATAGAATGACTAATGTTCGAAGAAACAAAGAATATACTTGCAGAACATTTCTAATAAGTATTGGTATAATATCGTTTAAAAACTAAAAAACAACCGACTTCAATGCCGCGCTATTCATTTTCAGTACCAATTTTGAGATGTTTATCTCAATATCTCTGGAGATACTTATCATACCTCGATAAAATTACCATGGTACCACACTTGGGATATCTCCTTTCGAACAAAAAAAGAATAACCGAAATCGGTTCATAAACGACGAAGTTATCCGCGAACAAACATTAAAAAAAAAAAAAAAATATATATACGGTCGAATTGAGAAACCTCCTCCTTTTTTTGAAGTCGGTTAAAAACTACGTAGCAAAACAAAACCGTGGACAAAACAATACAAAGGTGGGTCGGATACATCGAAAAGTAAGGGAAAAGCTGGTCAAGATTAGCCCAAAACAGGCATTAGTGGCATAATACGTACCAATTTGCGCCATGATATAATTTATAGAGCATCTAGTAGTACTTTAACACACTTAAGTTTGATATTGTAGTGCCTGGCCGTGATTTGATGATACCTTGCCTAGTACCTATATCCTAATTAAGGAAACAAAGAAACAAAACAAATATGAACCAGAAGCAGAACCGAAATCTCTAATTGGTGTTTTTGCTTGAAGTGTTCATAAAATTAAAGTAACTACAATACTCACAGCCGGCATTGAAATGAAAGTCAACATGGTGTAGATAGAGAAATTATTAGCAAACATGCGCAAATTGGATAACACGCTATCAAATAACTGAACGCGTGGTTGCGCTTACCACGGATGGGTGGATGGTATGTCTGATGAGGTGGATCATACAGCTATTATCAAAACTATTTACAAACAAAATGTATTAGGATGCTACTGTATGGAATGCCAACCGATAAAGATTTTAATCAGGTGCTTCTTTTAATTTGCGCGTTATTAGAAAGAGTCTCTTGCCGCAATGCTTGACAAGTCAACATCTCCTATGGATACTTCGTGTAGAGACTAAATACGAGACTATTTGGGGCAGAAACCCCAAATATCTTCGTTTTTAATCTCTATATATCATCTATCAGTCATAACTTGCTGCTACATCTCGCCGTTGAAATTTCGGACTTACTTTCAAGATTTATCTTTTTGGTTATTTTGTTTGACTTCAAAACGGCAAAAGGCTATTTGGCTGTTCGTCGTGTGCATCGTTCCAGGTTCCAGCGTGATGTTACGAGTCGTTGATGCAGTTCTGATCTATCTTTCAAGGTTTATTTGGCTAGTTCATACGTTCGTCTTATTAACCGAATTCAGGAGGAGGTTTCTCAATTCGACCGTATATATAAATATTTATTTATATATTTATGTTTGTTCGCTGATAACTTCGTCGCTTAGAACCGATTTTTATTATTATTTTTTTTGTTGGAAAGGAGAATACCCAAGTGTTGTACCATGGTAATTTTATCGAGGTATAATAAGTATCTCCAGAGATATGGAGATAAACACCTCAAATTTGGTACTTAAAATTAATAGCGCGGCATTGAAGTCGGTTCTTTTTAGGTTTTTAAGCGATCTTATTCATACTAACATCTGTATAAGAAACTTATAAAACGAACGGCTATATACAACTATCTCTGTAAGAACCAACATTAATTTAAGCAGTGCGATATCTCTCGTCGAATCTGAAAACTATAATTATTTTATCTGAATGATCAACTTCGAAATAGTTGACATAGATGGCGCTCCCAATGCATAATTGGTTAAAAATGCAATCCATTCGTTTCGTCGTATTGATAGGATCGTACTGTGGCTTACTTAGTTAGAGCACCAGGGCATGTTTCCCAGGAGGCTTGGGTTCAAATCCCGTCGGTACGATGAATTTGGATTGTGTGCAACGATGTACAACATTAATTTAAATAAATGTAAGTACCTACCTAAAACATAACTGAAGGTTGGAGAAGCTATGACATCATCAGAACATTATTTTATGCGTGGGAATCGATTATTTTAACCATCATCGTTGCTCTTATCTGGTATCACAAACGCGACATTAGTAACGTTGATAATATTCTCAAAGTAAATTATCTGTTTAGAAACAAAAAATCTTTGTGCAATAAATTCTACAACAAATCATTGACCAATAAAATATCATAAAAGGCAGGCACGCAAATGAAAACGCAAACAGCCCACTTCCTTATAAGGACAACATTCTTGCAGTCACAATTTCACTTCTTTTGTGGCATGAAAATATACTTCTGATCCTAAGTAAAAGTCGACAAATTCTTTTCTTGAGAGACTATAAAATATTTGGATATAAACATACAATACATGTATAAATGGGAAACTCAACAGATGGCGTACATGACAATAATCAATGAATAAATTAAATACAGTATGCATAGTACATAGTAGTAGTACATAAGAAGTAGGATTACTGCCTACTATCCTACTAATATTATAAAGGCGAAAGTTGGTGTGTATATATGTTACTTCTTCACGCTAAAACTACTCAATCGATTGAGCTAAAATTTAGTAAGTAGATAGCCTAGACTCTGTTATAACACTTACGGTAGTTTTAATCCCGATATTCCTACGGGAACGATGTCTATGCGAGTAAAAGCTAAAAAAAAGCGGCAGGGCAAAGCTTGTATGACTCATACATTTAGACTAAATTTAAAAGGAGAACGACAAAACCTGCTTCAGCGCCATCTAGATGCGTTTATATTAAGTTGTTGGGTGAAGATGAATAGATGTTTGTTATTCTTTCGCGCAAAAACGGCTGAACGAATTTTAATGAAATTTGGTATACAGATACTTTATAACCTGGATTAACACATAGGATACTTTTTAATGCGGGCAAAGCCGCGAGGCGTAGCTAGTACAGAATAAATGCTTTGAGTTTTGAGTGAAATTGATAATCTATTTGATAATGGCTTGACAAACCAGGGCATATACGTCATCACGCCATGAACCTCATTCATATACTTAATTAAAAGCGAACTTTGAACAGTCACACGCAGTTAACCACGTAATACCATTCGTAACTGTAACAGAAGCATTAAACTAACATAATGACATAGTAAAGTCAACTTCTGAAGGTCAAGACCGCATAAAAGCGGTAATGTTTGAAGAATACTTGAACCAATTCGAGAAAGATGCGGTTGCTGTGACGATTTGTGAATTACACCTCACTATAATCACTGTAATATAATTCTCGCGGCTTTTGTCAAAGTGACTGTACTGACGGTGGTCGGGGACGTCTGCTCCGCTGCAGGGCTAGCATGGCAAGGGGACTATTTTGTCTTTGCACCTATCCGTGTTTTGTTTGATGGAGAAGGCAAATCATAAGTAAAGTTTTTCAACAATTATAAACGCCCGCTGACTTTTAATCAATTCTTTTTTAAACTTTTTAATACGAAACAAAATCAAAACTCGAGATTAAACTTCACCAAGCGTTTAAATTGTTGTGTTGATCTCCTGTGTGTGGCGAAAAACAGGGAAATAGTTTTGTCTTTCCCCCGGGGATAAGGCCATGCTAGCTAGCCCTGCTTGTAGACAATATCCAATTGACATTCTGTTTATACCATTTCATTCCATTTCCATGTAAGCGCTGACGCTCAACGCAACTTCAAAATGTGTAGTAATAACATTTTTTTCCATAACAATTGATTTCAATGTCAATTTCATTCCCATACATTTAGAAGTTGGGTTTAGCGTAAATGCTAAAAAAAATTGGAATTTGTCTACCTTGAGGCGAGAGAAAAATATATATTAACCGTAATAGTAAAATTTAGCAATGCAAACTTGATATTTCGCAATTTTTTGTTATTATACTATAGATATGTAAGATGTTCATAATTATCTCCAAACTGGCTTAATCGAAAAGATGCGGTTTCCTGTAAAGGATTTGTGTTCCGTCGGCGATAGTTCTCAGATATTACGGTGCAAGCCTGTCAAGGGACGCTGCACTAACGTTGTCCGCTAAAAAGTCACATGCTTGAGAATTAAAAAAACAAATATCGTGTAGGTACAAAAGTATTTTCTCTGCACAGACTGCACTTATTATTCTATGTTTTTTAACCGACTTCAAAAAAAGGAGGAGGTTTCTCAATTCGACCGTATAATTTTTTTTTTTTTTTTTTTTATGTTTGTTCGCGGATAACTTCGTCGTTTATGAACCGATTTCGATTATTCTTTTTTTGTTCGAAAGGAGATATTCCAAGTGTGGTACCATGGTAATTTTATCGAGGTATGATAAGTATCTCCAGAGATATTGAGATAAACATCTCAAAATTGGTACTGAAAATGAATAGCGCGGCATTGAAGTCGGTTGTTTTTTAGTTTTTAAACGATATTATATTAGTCTATTCTCCGTGGTTTGAATGATGTCAATGGGCGTTTTCACACTGGACGATAACTGTTACCACAGGATATCGTTCCGATATTGTCGGACTGGTAGTTTGATACAATCACTACTAAATGCTTTCACACTGTGTCGTCCTGTGTCGTCGACAGATTGTATCAAACTACCAGTCCGACGATATCGTGCAGGTATCGTGTAGTTACAGTTATCTTTCAATGTGAAAACGCCCAAATGTCGCGTTCAGCTGATTTAGGGTTGAATCTGGCTAAGTTTACGTAAAAGTTTAATATGTGATAACGCGATCCCAGCTACTGAGAAGAGGAAGACTTTGCATGTAGATTAAATATCAGGCTAGGTATGCACAGTTTATTTATTACTACACTATTATTTAATGTTACAACTTGTTTAGTAAAATAGATTAGTAAAAGTATATATTGCGATTTTTATTGATTTGAATATTTGTAGGTTATGAATGCTCTTCTCAAAATATTGGTGGTCTCATTTCAACTAGGTAAATAACATTTTCTAAATATCTTTGAGGCAAATGATGACATAAGGTCACGTGAAAATAATTTTCCTAGAGCATTTCAAATTGGTGTTTATTGTGTTGTGACAATATATGTGACCTCCGGTGAAGTCAACTACATGTCTTTTAACTCCTGATGCAAAAAGAAGGGTGTTATAAGTTTTACGTGTATATCTGTGTATGTGTGTGTGTCTGCCTGTCGCATCGTAGCGCCCAAACAAACGAACCGATTTTGATTTAGTTTCTTTGTTTGATATGTGTCTTAATCGAGAGTGTTTTTAGCTTTTATTCGTGAAAATCCGTTCAGCTGTTTTAAGTCTGAGATTTTATCTGGATGATAACGCTATGAGATAATCTTTTATAGGTCTGATCAATTTGAAATTCAGTATCCTCTTACTTCATTGCTTTTAATATAATGTAAGAACATGGTAGCATTTAAATGATGCTAGGGCATCTCCTGTAATCTGCAGTATGAATACTGAACTCCTCACCTAATTACAGCAGAGTGATGTCGTGTTTAGGCTCATTGGAATAGATTACCTACATAGATACAGATATTATACATGGATCAGTCGAGGTTGGTTATAGTTTTGAATTTAAGTATGATATAACTTACTTACATTAATGTTTTCGACTAAGCCTACCCAGCCGTAGCAATCTCAATAAACAAGACGTGATCTATCTATCAGATGCAAAGCATTTGAAGATTTTGATTGAAGTTATTCTCCATGATTTTGATATTGAAATGACAGTTAACTGTCAGTTATACTTTTACTCGAAGATAGATATGGTAAGCAGGTAAGATAGTGAAAACGGCCGTAAGGGCCAGTGTCACTAGTCCCTGATAAGCATCATATACTTATCTGACACGTATCTAACAACTTTTAGGCCGTGTTTCACCAGTTACTGAAAAAGTTTTAGCTAGTTATTTGAGATATGACGCCATATAAACGCTGTCAAAAATCTGTCATATAAGTTCCTAACAGGGGTCTCTGGAACCGGTGAAACTGGCCCTTATATGGCGTCCTAGGTCAGGTAGAAATCTAAAACGGAAGAACCGGTGTAATTGGTCTAAAATCAAAATCAGTATCGAATCTCAAATATATTCGCAATATCACGTTACCATTTCGACCATTAGACTCGATTGGCATGTGATCTATTTATAACGCAGCTTTAATTTTTAGGGTTCCGTACCTCAAAAGGAAAAGGAACCCTTATAAGATCACTCTGTTGTTCGTCTGTCAAGATCCCCTTTCCTCAGGAACACGTAAAGATATCAAGTTAAAACCTATATCAAATATTTGGGTCTACGATCTCTTTTGACTGTAAACAACTCAAACTTGTAAGTCAACGAGATCAAAAGATTTGACCGTTTATGTCGCATATTTTCGCATAATTTGCGATTTTACAAAGGAATCAAAACCTAGAATCATGATAATTGGCAAGGAGCAAGGTCTTGAAGCAGTTATATACATAGGAATAAATCTAACATGTGAATTATTTTAGGAATTATTATTTTAGGACTGCGTCACAAAAATTAAGTGATCATAGTTTGATCACTTAAATTTCCAAACTCCAATAAAACATATATATATTCGTAATCACCGTTAAAAATTCATTATTTTGATACAATACTCGATGTTTTTTGAAAAAACAAATTGTTTTGTTAGTGTCAATAACACTATCGCAAACTTGCATATTTGGATTAGCAAAATATTGTTTGCGATAAAAAAAGACTTCAATGGGTGACTTGTTTTTCCTTCCAAATATTCAAACCACAATGTTCATCTCCTTATTTTGAGATAACTATTTGGCGCCAAAAATTCTTAATTTTTTTTTTATTTTGATGTACCCGTGTCACTCTCACGACTAAAACAAATCTATTGCAACCACTCACATAAAAATACGACAAACCGTATAGGCTCTGGGGCGTGCCAAAGAAATATACATACATACACTCGAAAAACATAACCCTCCTTCTTACGCAGTCGGGTAAAAACCGTAAATATTTAGTATAATAACAAAAAAAATTGAATTAACTATTACAAATTTATTATTTGCGGTTGGTGCAATACGTTTTCTATGGATCGAGCTGCAAAGTTAGGTTTATCCTTAAACCTAGTTTAACAAATTCGTGCAGAAGGCTCGGTGCGCAAGCAACCAACTCGCACTTGTCCGGTTTTTAGGGTTCCGAACCCAAAGGGTACCAACGGAACCCTATTACTGAGACTCCGCTGTCCGTCTGTCTGTCTGTCTGTCTGTCTGTCTGTCCGTCTGTCACCAGGCTGTATCTCATGAACCGTGATAGTTAGACGGTTGACATTTTCACAGATGATGTATTTCTGTCGCCGCTATAACAACAAATACTAAGAACAGAACATGGTTCAAAATTAAAGAAAAGTTTAAAAATATTTTTTACGATAGCGCCCCGCCATCTAGATGATCATTAAAGATGGCGCTATCGTCTTTACCTTTATCTGAATCTCGGAAGCGGCCCCAACGATTGAATAAAATTTAGTATACAGGGGATTTCGGGGGCGATAAATCGATCTAGCTAGGAATCATTTTCAGAAAATGTTGTTTTATTCGTGTTTTCAATAATCAATTTTATTGATAATAAACTTAAAATATTACTCTTCCCGACATCTATTGGCGAGTAGAAGTAGCTTTAGTGTTACTGTGTGGGTAAAGCAGTTAGTGGCTCTCAATTTAAAAAAATAGTATTATTATTCGTCAATAGATGTCGGGAAGAGTCATATTTGTCTGTTTAAGTGGCAAAAAATACCGAGCAAAGCTCGGTCAACCAGATACTAAATAATATTAATTACTACTATTACTATTACTACTATATAATACTATTCTACCTTTGTTTTAACGTTTACTTAGTTGGTGTTCGGTTTGGAACCCTCCGTGTGCGGGAAATAAGTCTGACTCGCACTTGGCCAGTTTTATTTATGTCATATAGTCAAACGTTTGACCGCCATGTCACGTGACGATGTGAGCTACAAATGTCTATTCATTTAACTTACATAATAATATAAGTAAATGTTCGGGGCCGATATGTGTGGATTTTTCGCTAGAGGTGCTAATGTCCACGAAATTTCAATGTAAGTTTTGGTGTTTTGTCGCTTTATTTATCCCAAACTGACATTGAAATAACATGAACTCTAAAACTTCATCATAACATAGATAAGTACATATAGCTGTAAAACGTGGAACACGCTGAATACTCAAAGAGAACACGCTTCTGTCTGCTGTTTTCCCGCAAGGCGCACGCATACAACATGCATACAACATGCAACGCACGCATACAACATGGAGTCCTTCAATAGGGGCGTTAAAAGAATCTTGACACGTCGGCAACGCATGAGTGACCCTTTTACCTTTTACCATTTTAACCACCCCTTTTATAATTTTATTTCAACCCCTTTTACCATTTTTATTTCACCCCTTTTTTCTAGAGTAAACAAACAAACAGACGCGCTGCCTGATGGAAAGCGGTTATCGTTGCATATGGACATCTGTAACACCATTGGCGCTGTTCATGCGTTGCCAACCTTTGGAGATTTGTAGATATTAAAACTTCCATCCTATAGCTAGAGGTAAATATCGCTGCGGGCAGCTCATTCTACATCTTACAGATCCGAGAAAGAAAACCACGATTCAAGCGGGTGGTGCGAGACTTCCAATTATGTATGATGTGAGGGTGAGTTCTTTGACGATGTCGATAGACAAAAGGCGACGATGATATTAGGTTAAAAAGCTCTTCAGAGTATTCCCCATTGTGGAGTCGGTAAAATATACAAGTGTTGCAAGTGCTCATAGGCGGAGGTGGACGGGAATAAACCCTTCTTTCCAGGTGGGTCGTTTGTTTGCTTGCTACCTATATCATAATCGGCGGCATCAGGACCATTTTACTCAGTGGCCTATTTTCTCGTTTACCAGGTGTGCCACCTGGTAAACGAGAAAATAGTAGTCTCCATTGGTTAAGGTAAAATGCTATATTCCAGAATGATACCCGAGTATCGATTTGCTCTTGGCATGGAGAAGAGCCATTTTATTACCCGACTGCGCCAGAAGCAGGGTTATGTTTTTCAAGTTTTTTTTATATGGTAGAGCAAGCGTTTGACAACTATCACACCTGATGCTAAGCAACGATGTGATCGACGATCTAGCACGCTTGCCTAGAAAATACCTGCTCACAAGCAATTTAAAGACCCCCGGGTTGTAGGTAGGTACCTCACAGAAAATACAGACTCTGGCAAGGAATCCCATTCCTTTACTGTGTATAGGTATACGATTAATGTGAAAAGAGTGTATGCAATGTATGCATAAGTACCTATATGTAGGTAGGTATGTATATTTCTTTGACACGCTCTGTAGCCTAAATGACTTTAATGGATTTTAATTAAGCATAGTACCTAGTACTCAAACATTATAAACTCTGAAAAGTTAATTTAGAAAGGTACCTCTAAGATATAATTCTTAAAAAAACAATCACAAACTTTCGAAAAAAAATTAAGTATAATTATGCGAAAGAGAACAAGACACGTTTAAAAGAATTTCACGTGATATTTATTAAGGTAATAAAACATTATTAATAAAGCTTTCAAATAAATTGCAACTCTATAAATCAGTTACTTCTTTAATCTAAAGAAGAATGATCTTCCTTTTTCTTAATTTTAAAGAAAGTATTATTCTAAACTTACCCAACTAAAAAGTTTGTTTAAAATCCTTTGCAATTCGAATTCAAATGCGCGGTAAAGTTTGTTTATGTCCGAAAGAGGTCACTACCGTTGCGGGCGCACATCCACTTCGTACAAAACGAATTGACTCACTAAAGTTATCTCGCGTGGCGAGAGTGGTCTCTTTCGCACTATTCGCTAATAGTGAGGGGAAAGTTTTTGTCGATACTTTGATGTTAGCCTATTAGTCGACTTTAAATTATTTGTTATTTAATCGGTTAACCGACCCTAATATAAGGTACACCTAAGACGTTTTCCAAATAGGGAATTATGATATTTACTTCCAAATGTTTTCTTATGGTAACATTTATTGTGACGTTTGTCTTTTGATTAACTTTTGTTTCAATATACAATATGAGATATTTTTTTAATGACAATATGATGGTCCCATATTTCATCCTCACCTTTATATTGTACGGAATTCTTAATAAATTTTGAGCAGAAATATTTAGAAGCAATTTCAAATGACAAATATCATCAATAATCAATATAACTAATAATATTTTTCGTTTTATGCTAGCTAACTACATGTTATAGTTGTGCTTTGTGGACACATGATTTTGTATTTTCTATGTCAATGTCAACATAGTTCAAATTTTTACGTAATTAAGGAATAAACAAACAGGAGAGAAAATAAAAGTGGATGATCTTGATCGTTTTAAGCAATATGTTTCATTGTCAGCACACTGTTCTTTATTATATCTATATAATCATTCGATTCTAAAGGCCAGACATTAACCATGGATCAAAAGAAGGGGTGTTTTAGAAAACCTGCCTGTGTGCCTGTATTAATGAACCCTCATTAATACTGTGACAATTTCTTATTCCTTTTCAAGAATGTTTATGTTATTTACAACTATTATCTGATTCGTTTGTAATATTATTTTTTTGATTTATTTGTTATATTTTCTTATGACCATAATTTCAATAAATTGATATATAACACACACAAATCAGACTTATAGAACCGATTAAAATTTGCAATTCACAAGAATTATGTCACAAAAACTTACGGAAAATTTGTCATAAAACAACAACATAATATAAACCTTAAACCAGGAAACCAAAAAAAAAATTTAAATATACATGAGGGTTCTGTAAATATCGCGTGTAGTAAGCTTCCTATCATCCCACTACTACCACACTTAATTTGATCAAGGATTGATGACTCACTCTGTAAATATATCGACATCTTTATCAAAAAGATATCTTTCCCTTCACTAGTATTTGTCAAACCGCAATAGACTGCACGTCAAGAGCAAGGTGAAGATCTGGGCACATCTGGGTCTTTGACCGCATATAGTGGCCGCTGGCGAAGGCCGGTGACACTGAAGCGGATTATAACCTTCGGTTAACAATAAAAAAATATTGCTGATGGTTTTAAGGTAGGTATTAAGCTCAATCCCACTTAATTGATTGTTTTACCCATCCAAAGAAAAATAAATAAATAGATAAAAACAAACCGCTATTTAAATTAAAATTACAGATAACGAGGAACAGGAACATGTATGAAAAAACAATAACAGTCTAACGACACATGTAGGTTAGCGGTGTGCGTTCCATAGTGTATCGGGTCCAATAACTATGAAATTAATGTATGGGGTCATATACAACTACATTTATCACAATGTAAAAAATAACATTCTTATCGGTTCAACAACGGAGTTTTGGGTGTACCTACGTACATATTATATTCAAATATAATTCGTCTTAATTAGAAACTCAGGCCTAGTAGTATTAACCAGACCAGGTTCGTCCACATCATCGTTTACCACCAGGCAAGATGTGGTCACTCAAATCAAATGCTAGCCTAACATATACAACGTATCTTTGGCTTCTGGACAAAGACCGAAATCGCAAGTAGAGTTACTTCTCAGGAATGCTCTAATGTTATATTTTTATCTGATGAGGTAAAAAAAAATATCATAAAACTAATTTAAACAAATCAACGATTAATAGTAACATACTGTAACATATTGTATCACTATAACATGTGCCATATAGATTGGCACTAAAGTGCGTTGACCTTTCAGTGGTCTAGCAGCGGTGACAAACCTTTTATGACTGTGATTATAATTAGATTTTCCTTTTACTTAGCGGTGTGTTTTTGTTTTTTAAGTTTTTTCTAAAACATTTTTTATTTGAGATGGAATCTGTAATAATTTTAATTTAATAATTTAAAGGGTTTAATGTAATATTAATGTGTGTTGGAAAATAAATAAATAAAATTTATTTCATATGATTTATTTTATATTGTTGGTACATTTAATTATATAATTGCCATCACTTAATTCTTGCCAAAATTAATTTATAACATAAATTAATTTATTATTGCCGAAGGTAACGCTGTTACCTGACGTAAAAACATGTTCCAGGTAAAGTGACACGTCGCGTTTTGTATATTTTCAGGAAGTAGTTTCGTAAGTATTATAAAAGCTGTTGTAATGGAAATTACTCTTTTTGTAATTTTTCTATATGTTCGTTGATAATCATTAAAATAAAGTATAACATAGAATACACTTAGCGCGTTAAAATCCCTTATTACAATAAAAACGGATAATAAATATCGAGATCATGAAAATACGACATTAAATATATCAAATAAGTTCTAGTAATATGAAGAATTGTAATAAACATCAATGATAAACAGATATTGTTGGTTTTCATTTTGGCAAAATTTTTAGTTTTTCTTAGCGGCTGACGAGAGGTCGGTGCACTTTAGTGCCAATATATATGGCACGGATTATAGTTTACAATGACGATAAGATTAAAGTGACACTAGTGACATTACATTGTTTAAATCTACATACAGGCTGTTCAAAAGTATTAAATTGTTAATCAGTCATTTATCCTATAAAAGTATGCCCATTGATATGAAACTTTGTAGGTACATCGGCTATAAATACCCAAATTAACACTTTTTTTTTATATTTGTACAGAGGCAAGAGACGCTATATAAAACAAGATCTATGCCGCGCGAGTCAGTTTTAGTAGCTAGTTTGAGACGTTAATCGACATATTTCTGGAGATATTTATCAGATCTCGATGAAATTATGAACACTATGATATCACCCTTGGAAAATCGCCTTTCCAACAAAAAAATAATTATACAAATCGGTTTATAAATGACGAAGTTATCCGCGAACACACATAAAATAATATACGGTCTAATTACGAAACCTTCTCCTTTTTTAGGGTTCCGTACCCAAAGGGTAAAACGGGACCCTATTACTAAGACTCCGCTGTCCGTCCGTCTGTCTGTCTGTCTGTCTGTCTGTCTGTCTGTCCGTCTGTCACCAGGCTGTATCTCATGAACCGTGATAGTTAGACAGTTGAAATTTTCGCACATGATGTATTTCTGTTGCCGCTATAACAAAAAATACTAAAAACGGAATAACTGAATTAAAAAATAATAGGGGGTCCCCATACAAGAAACGTGTTTTTTTCATCTATGGACGCATAGGTAAACCGTTCATAGATGGCGTTATATTCAAATGCCGATCCCTAACACCTTTGTTATACGTTAGATGGCGTTATAAGAAATAAAATCTTTATTATTTATTATTTTTTGCTGGTGAAAAATGATAGTGGTATTTTTTGCTCGATCTTATAAAAATCTGTAGTGTGGTACGGAACCCTATGAGTGCGAGTCCGACTTGCACTTGGCTAGTTTATTTGAAGTATTTTCTGAAAAGTCATTCATGTTCTAAATCTAAGCTGTACCCTTAGTACGAGTTTTCATACCAAACTCGATATCGTATATCAAGCAAATGTTATATGAAAAACAGTACCTACAGCGCCTCTAGTGGTTACTACACTTAACTAAATTCAGACCAATCAGGGAGCCAGAATAATTCGAAAACTATGTGAGATCGGCAAAAGCGTTTACGATAAAACTCGTACTAAGGGTACTTACTGTACTATGCCGCCCGTATGGCAGCTTAGGTGTAGAAGGTATTAATTAGGTAGGTTACGTGTGGAAGGATTAACATTGTATTAGTAAATTTAAAGTAGTGGGTTCTCTCCAGAGTCCATCACGTTGTTTAAACCACGTTTAACCTGTCAGTGTAACCGACTCATCTTTTCGAAAGCGACAGCCGGCTGGGCGTTGTATTTGGCGGCGGCGTGAATACGAATTAGGCTCTATTCACGTTAGAGATGGCACGTTGGAGATGGAAAAGTGCTTTGTTAAACGTTAACAAAGCACTTTTCTAGGGTTATTAGAAGGTACTTAGCCACTTATTAAGAGATTTGTATTTGTATTGGAATTGTATTGTTGTGAGAGACAAATTAATATGACCCATATTATAAGGCAGATACCTATTGTAGTTTTACTGAGTTAGTTAGACCGTGTTCATGGCATAGGCATAGCGCTAGTGCGTGTTCTCAATAATCGCTTCGCTATATATTAATGTAGTACAATTATTTATTCTATCTGTGTCCATTGAAATTACAGCGCATGTGAGAATTAAAATTTTTATATTTCAAGGTAACAGGCGCAGTGCAGTGACACGCAAATTTTTGGCTGTCCAGAATTTGCATGCCGCTGTATCTGTAATAGGTAGACGTCATCGCGTAACATTAGCCGAGCGTCGTGCGTGTCCTAAAATTTGTTAAAGTGATAATTTTCCAGCTGAATTTGATGACTGCGCCTTCCTTACTGGTATATAAATCTTAAAATCTATAGCTATGACCATAGATGAAGGAATAAAAAAAAATGTTGTTGTTATTCTATGCTATGACATAGATATTAGGTAGGTACCTATTTTTATTTAGTACCTACATCATATACGCCATCGCACCATAATGACTTTTTTTTGTCGCATGGACCGGATTTCCCAAAGCGAGACAAATAAGCGTGGTTTAAGTCTAATAAACTAGTTAACTTGTCAAGAATAATTATAATCCGAAGATGACTGGTACTGTGATAAAAAGAAAAATTGTCAAAAGATTTTCCGATACCGGGAATCGAACCCGAGCCTCCTGGGTGAGAGCCAGGTATCCTAGCCACTAGACCATATCGGAGTATATGCATAATATCGAAATTATAAAACATAATGACAAAAATAATAAAAGTAACTTGCTCGACTACGAATAAATTATTTATTTGCAGCAGGCACCTCATACGTAGCTTTTACTTATATTATGCTATAAACTGAAAGACCTTGATATTGAAATTTGATCAAAAGCTGCAAAACTGACAGATGTAGGTACCTACTAAACCTTAGCGAGGTCTTCTCAGCGGTCGATAAAAATACTTGATTTGTACCTAACAGGTAATCAAGACATTTATTCGAATTTATTAGTTTTGTGTGCGGTGACGGATTATGTAATGAGACATCTATACAAATTGTCTCGAAATACTAAGTGGGTTAGTTATCTATTACGTGAAATGAACAGCTGGACGCTTAGGCTATAATATTTCAGTCTCGTTTATCGTAGCCTCTTCGCCTTGCTCACAGATGTCGCTTAAATGAAAAAAAAACTGCAATTCTAGATAAATAAGATATAATTATTTATTAAATTAATAAAGATTATTTATTTACATATAATATTATTGTCTATCAATATAATATTAAAACTACCAAAATATTAACAAACCAAAAACTAAAATGTAGTCTACCAAACCACTACCAGTAGGTAAAGTTCCCAAAATGTTGGCTGTATTTCCCCGTTCAATGACGATGTTAAGTACTAAGATAGATAAAATTATTTATTGTCATAATCATAATCAGCCGGTATCAGTCCACTGCTGGACATAGGCCTCTCCCAAGTCACGCCACTGAGCCCGATCTTCGGCTCTATATATGTTTCCAGTCACTGCCCACCGCTTTGCGAATGTCGTCGCTCCACCTGGTCACAGGGCGTCCTACGCTACGTTTACCGATTCGCGGTCTCCACTCTAGAACCAGTCTACCCCAACGGTTATCGGTCCTACGGCAGATATGACCAGCCCACTGCAACTTCAGTTTGCTAATCCGTTGAGCTATGTCGATCGCTTTAGTTCTCTGGCAAATTACTTCGTTCCGGATTCGATCCCGCAGAGAAACACCGAGCATAGCTCTGTCCATAGCTCGCTGAGCAACTTTAAATTGGTGGACCAGTCTAACTGTGAGTGTCCACGTCTCGGCTCCGTATGTCATCACAGGTAGGACGCACTGTTAATAACTTTTGTTTTTAGACACTGCGGTATAAGTTGTACTATTCATTATTCTGTGGTATAGGCGACGAGAAGACTCGACGGAGTTTTCCGAACGCTGCCCAGCCCAGCTGAATTCTTCCCTGAATTTCCTTTTCGAAGTTGTATTTGCCTAGTTGGAGCGTCCTGCAGCGTTTCTGCCATAATGACGATGTCATCTGCGAATCGTAAGTGAGAGATGTACTTGCCGTTGAAGTTGATGCCACAATGTTTCCAGTCCAGCGTCTTAAACATATCCAAGGCGTTAGTGAACAGTTTCGGGGATATGACGTCCCCCTGTCTCACTCCTCGAAGCAGGTGATAGATAGGTGTTACGGTGACAACTGACTAGGGGGCGCTGCAGTAATCATTTGTTGGTGCAATTCGATGTTGCCATTTTTCTTCAAAACGATTAGTCCGATTTTGATGCATTTTTCAGTTATGGGTTCGTGTTTGATTGGTGCATGTTCTTAAGTAGGTGTTACGGTGTCAACTTACCAGGGGGCGCTTATGTAAACATTTGTTTGTACAAATCCATGTTGCCATTTTTCTCCAAAACTAGTTCGATTGGTGGTTCTTAGATAGATGTCATGATGTTAATTTTTTAAAGGACTTTGTCGTGGGTGTTTATTAAAAATTGTAATTTTGTTACTTGTAACTGTAAGCTATGATTTGCAAGAGTAACATTAGTGACAGTTGGAAGAAAACTAATAATAAGATTAGTCCATATTTCAATAATAAATTAAAAAGCAGGTTCCGGATACCTAATCGAAGACTTTTTGCAATAAGAATTGTGAAGCATGGTAGTTGAAAGTAAAACAATGTATTTAGGTAACGGGAATTGTATTCCGATATATTTTGTGATGCTCAAATACTAAAGGAAATGTCTCTTATTAGAATATTAGGTATTATTGGATGCCGCTCATAAAATTCATTCGTTTAATTCGAAAAGTGACATCTGTTGATAGTTAATCGCACTAAAAATGTATTGAGTGGTTTTGTCGTAGAAGTTGCCGCACATAAAGGATGCTAGTATATAGATCAATGTTCTTAAAGCAGATGTCACTTCAGTAATTTTTTATATCTGACAGACAAGAACTTGATTGGAAAATAAAGTGTATAAATGGCTTTTTGGCGGGAACGTGGAAAAGTGTGTGAGATCTCATTGTATTTTTTCCTAAAACTTCTGTTCTTCCGCGAGTTAATCCTAAATAATATTATAAATGCGAAAGTACCTAACTCTGTCTTTCTGTCTGTCTGTGTCACTTTCACGCCAAAACCACTGAACCGATTTAAATGAAATTTGGTACACAGATAGTCTATAGCTTGAGAACGGACATAGGCTACTTTTTAATGCGAAAAGAGGGTTGTAAGGGGTTTTTAGGGGGGATGAAAAGTTGTATGGAAGTGTCGTCATTTTAGGAGCTAGAAGCTTGAAACTTATTTTTTAACCGACTTCAAAAAAAGGAGGAGGTTTCTCAATTCGACCGTATATATATATGTATATATATATATATTTTTTTAATCTTTGTTCGCGGATAACTTCGTCGTTTATGAACCGATTTCGATTATTCTTTTTTTGTTCAAAAGGAGATATCCCAAGTGTGGTACCATGGTAATTTTATAGAGGTATGATAAGTATCTCCAGAGATATTGAGATAAACATCTCAAAATTGGTACTGAAAATGTATAGCGCGGCATTGAAGTCGGTTGTTTTTTAGTTTTTAAACGATATTATTAGGCTAATGATTCGATATAAATGAATATGACATTCAAAGTTTGTAAAAGTTTTACCCTCAAGGGTGTAAAATAACAATAGGGGATGAAAGTTTGTATGGAAATATGTAAGGTTTATGTTAATGTTTTACAGAACCGATTTAAATGGAATTTTGGTACACAGATAGTCTAGAGTAAGGACATAGGCTACTTTTTGATGTGAAAAGAGGGTTGTAAGGGGTTAAAAGGGGGGATGAAAAGTTGCATGGAAGTATCGTAATTTTAAAGCTAGATGCTTGAAACTTATTGTTTAGGCTGTTGATTCGACATAAATTAATATGTCATACAAAGTTTGTGAGGGGGAAGGGGGAGGGAGAAGGGGAAGAAGGACTGAGGGGAGGGGAGGGAGGATAGAAGTGAGGGGAAGGGAAAAGGGGGAGAGGGATGGGAGGTGAAGGAAAGGGGAGGGGAGTGGGAGTGGGGGGAAAGGAGAGGGGAGCAGGAAGTGAGGGAAGGGAAGTGGGGGAGGGAAAGTGGGGGGAAGAGAGAGAGGAGGGGAGGGGCAGTAAGGAGAAAGGGTGTGGAGGGAAGAGAGATGGAGAGGGGAGGGGAGGGGTGAGGGGGAGGGAGAGGGGAGGAAGATTTGCGCGGCGTGGTACGGTGCGGTGTAGGTGGCATACGCATGTGTCTTATTTGTAAAATAATTAGCCTAAATATTTAAAAATGCTACCCAAAGACACTATTTCACGCGGACAAAGTCGCGGGTACAGCTAGTGTGTAATAAATGTGGATAATCAACCATTTAGTGCCAGTGAATGTGTGTGACTATAGGGAAACAGCACAATGTTGAAAAACATGCTATTTGCGTTCTCACCAAAATTCCACTGAAAATCTTCAGTAAACATCACATTTTTACTGAAGGTATGACTTAGACTAGACTTTTACTTGAAAACTGACCTGAAATGAGACTTTGACCCATCTCCATGACTAAAATTCATAATAACTTGCAGAATTTCAATACTTGACACTGGCTAAATACACTAATCGTGTGGAGCCATAATAAAACTAAAAAAAAAGTTTATAAACTACGAATAACCTATAAGTAAATTCATTCGTAGTGTATAAATGAAATCGTGCATATCTGATATAAAGAACTGGCCAAGTGCGAGTTGGACTCGCGCACCGAGGGTTCCGTACAAACAAACTAAACTTTGCAGTTTGATCCCTAGCACGACGCGGCTTATACGCCAAACGCAAATATTAACTTAGCAATAGTAAATTCCTATTTTTGTTACTACATATTTGGGGTTTTTTAAGATTTGTAAGTGTCTAACCTTTATAAATGTTGTAAGACCTTGCTTCTTGCCAAATTTCAAGATTTTTGGTCAACGGGAAGTACCTTAGAGGTTTTGATTCCCTTGTGAAATAGCAATATCTACAAAAATAGGCGTTCATTTCTTTTAATACTCTGGATTCGAGTATTTGATATAAGTTTTAACTAGATACTTGTACATGTTCCTGCGAAAAAGGATCTTGACAGCCGGACAGTAATACAAAGGGACGGACGGATAACAAAGTGTTTTTCCTTTTGAGGTACATAACCCTAAAACAGCAACGAGACGAGGTGACAACTTTTTATACGCAAGAGGAGCTACAATACATATACAACAAAATGGTAAACGCCGATCTTTAATTCCACCCAGACCGAAAGACGAAAAAACAAGATAATGAAAATTAAAACGTGGTAAAATCAGATTCTGCCGGAAAGGTTTCCGCGACCATAAAGCTAATGGATTAATAAATATTCAAAACACATTCAAATGCCAAATCCGATTTTCAATTCCAAATCCAATTGAAATAGCCATGCACTGTTTTTATTTTAATCGTATACATTTGAATTTGGATTATTTTTAACCGACTTCAAAAAAAGAAGGAGGTTTCTCAATTCGACCGTATATATGTTATTTTTTTTTTTATGTTTGTTCACGGATAACTTCGTCGTTTATGAACCGATTTTAATTATTCTTTTTTTATTGGAAAGGATATATTTCAAGTGTGGTACCATAGTAATTTTATCGAGATCTGATAAGTATCTTCAGAGATATGGAGATAAACACCTCAAAATTGGTACTGAAAAAAATTAAAAGCGCGGCATTGAAGTCGGTTCTTTTTTGTTTTTTAAACGTCTTATTATTAGAAATCAATTTTGAAAATTCATTCAATTTTTAATTAAAAAATTCAATTTTGTAAATGGATAAGCGGCCATAGCTACCTATGAACAGAGATAAATAATACCTACTTAATTTAGTCCTATCCTTATGCCTTTACCTATTGCCTTTACAAACTTTAATCCTATCCCCTACCTACTTTTGTATGTTTTCTATATTCCCCTGGGGTGAATAACCGTAGTGAGTTAAAAATAAATGTATCTTGTCGTAATACGTATCTAGTCGTATTATTATTTATCAACCAATATTATAAATTATGCGAAAATCCGTTTGTAAATTTGTTTGTTTGTTTGGGACGTCTTCATGGTACAAACGGCTGGACCGATTTAGGTGAAATTTTGGACTTCTTGGCGGGGCACTACCGTGCCCCCAGATACAGTATCAGACACTGTATCACTTACTTAAATTTTTAAAGTTAAAATGAACGACACATTTTTTATGTAAATAATAATATTTTATTTGACTAACCCCGATTTTTCATTCCTCAGTTACACGATCAGATAGGGTTTATACCAATGATAGCATATTTTCGCATTTTTCAATAGACAGATAGAGGTAATCCAGGGAATAAATTCCTTACCAGAGGAGTTAATTTATCTGGCTCTTTGTGCCTCAGATAGCTGACTATTCTGTGGTGAAAATTAAGTTTGTGACAAGTTTTGACGTCAAGTCTTGACGTTATGTCATTATTTTTTTAAAATTTCATTACGGCTACACTCAATTGGCCAGAAACTGGCTAAATACAATAATTGTGCGGAGCCATAATAAAACAAAAAAAAATATTTAAATAATCGTTCTTGGCAGAATTAAAAATCAAATTTAATCAAATTTTTAGAATCTCCTTGAGTCACAATTTCAAATGGTTGTAAATCTTCGCTCTCGCTCTAACATCTATAGCACTGCGTAAGATTATCTCTTTCCCAAACTATTGTCGTGAAGATAGTTACAAAAAGACTACAGATATCTAACCTAGGATGATGGATTATAACCATCATCCTAGTATCTAACTGACTGATAAAAGCACATTGACCAATCGAAAGTTTTATACGGTAGGTAGTTTATATGGGCAGATAAATATATTGCATTGGTAACTAACTATCTGGCCGTTCTTCTAAGAATTGAATAAACTAGCCAAGTGCAAGTCGGACTCGCACTCGTAGGGTTCCGTAACACAGTTAAGTATTCCATAACTATGATTTTTCGCAACTACAAAATTAACTTTGTTTTTCATAGTGTTTGTATGAAGAACAAAGTTATTCACCATATCTCTAAAACTGCTGACTGTATCTCGTTCAAACCAATTTTCGTTGTTAGTTTTTATTGAGATCTACAGCATATATTTTTTTAAGATTTTTCACTCCCATACTTTAAAAGTTAGAGGGGGGGGGACACATTTTACCACTTTAGACGTGCCTTTCAAACGATTGACTTTGAGAAAAAACGGTTTTAGAAACCCATTTAAAGACCTATCTATAAACACCCCACACGTATAGATTTGAAGAAAATTTTTTTCGTTTCAGTTCCATGTATGGGATGCCCCCCCTTAAACTTTTATATTTTTTATTTTTGTATAAAAATCGGAAAGCGGTTCACAGAATACATTTACCTACCAAGTTTCAATTCTATAGTCCTAACAGTTTCGGAATAAAATGGCTGTGACATACGGACGGACAGACAGATAGACAGACAGACAGACATGATGAATCTATAAGGGTTCCGTTTTTTGCCATTTGGCTACGGAACCCTAAAAATCGGCCCTAGACACCACTATCAAACTATGTAAGTAGGTAAATAATTAAAAGTTAGCTTTTTGTAAAGACGTTTTCACATATAAAGATATTTAAGTACTAATGATACCAACAATACTATGGCTATACTAGCCCAATCGCGAATGTTGCGAACGCCATTTGCCGTTACGAAGTTGCCCTACAGCCCGGATCCATTTTTAGGGTTCCGTAGCCGAATGGCAAAAAACGGAACCCTTATAGATTCGTCATGTCTGTCTGTCTGTCCGTCCGTATGTCACAGCCATTTTATTCCGAAACTGTTAGGACTACAGAATTGAAACTTGGTAGGTAGATGTATTCTGTGAACCGCTTTCCGATTTTTATACAAAAGTAAAAAAAAATAAAGTTTAAGGGGGGGAATCCCATACATGGAACTAAAACAAAATAAAAATTGTTTTCTTTAAACCTATACGTGTGTGGGGGTGTCTATGGATAGGTCTTCAAAAATGACATTGAGGTTCCTAAAATCATTTTTTCTAAAAGTCAATCATTTGAAAGATAGGCGCGTCTAAAGTGGTAAAATGTGTGTCCCCCCCTCTAACTTTTAAAGTATAGGAGTGAAAATCTAAAAAAAATATCTGCTGTAGATCTCAATAAAAACTAACAACAAAAATTGGTTTGAACGAGATACAGCCAGCAGTTTTGGAGATATGGCGACCGCAAAGATAACTTTGTTTTTCATACAAACAGTATGAAAAACAAAGTTAATTTTGTAGTTGCGAAAAATCATAGTTATGGAATACTTAACTGTGTTACGGAACCCTAAGAGTGCGAGTCCGACTTGCACTTGACCAGTTTATTTAAATTATCACCGAAGATTAAAGTAAGAGACGTAAGTAGGTACATAAAATTTGAGTCCAACTGAATATCAGCAAGTGGTTCTAATTTAGCATACAATATTTGACCCACACGCACGGAAAGTTAAATAAAAGCTTGTAATAACCACTGTTTATTAAATAAATAATTATCTTTGTACAGAAAAAAGGATGGCATCTAAATTATATATATAAAGCTATGGCAAAGTTAAATACAAAGTTTTTTCTACAAAACGTTTTGGATTCTACTTTATTTTCGTATTCTACATTTGAGCAATCATCATAAACTGTAACAATCAAGAAAGTTGTCCATGTATTGGCTCCAGGGCCGGTAGTCTCTACGTGAATAGCGATGAATTTCGACCGATAATCATCGATAAGAAAAGAGATGCAGATTACAACTGTCTAGCTGCATCTCCTTCTACTAGACGCTTGCGATGACAGGACGCATCGCTATCAATGTAGATAGAGACTTCCACACTCTGGGAATTGCTTGTCTTACCATCGAAAAAGTTTAAATAGTTATGTAAGACTAAACTAACACCTTTTATACTAAACTTAGACTAGAGAAGATCTAATACAAAAAAAAAACGAAACATTCTACATTATCTACACTAAAATCAGTCACATAAATAAAAAAGATCTAAAGTCCGGAACAATAATGTTCTCAAGCACGTAAAACTTCATCAAATAAAATAGTCATTCCCACGGGTTGTCATCTAATGTATCATTCACAGTATCTTTTATATTAGTAAACTTCTTATTCATTCTGCTTTCTACAGCCCCTTCCATAATTTCTCCTTTGTTGAAATCTTCTGCAGTGATAACAGGTCTCGATGCATCCGTTAATTTAACTGTATTATATTGTACTTCTTTAGGTGCTTTAGTTCTTACTTTAAATGGAAAGTAAACGTATTTTATTCCATTGACTACCTTGTATTTTTGGGCAGTAGTTCTTCTGTTATTGCTTAATCCTAAGAGCTTGCTCATCCAATACATGTATGAGTTTTGGAGTATGTCTAGAATGCTGCGTTTTTGTCTTGTGTTTAGATTAGCTGTCATTTTATTTTTGATGTTATATTGGTTTATTAATTCAGCTCGTGTATCATCAATGTCCTTAGATTCTCGATTATTTTGAGTTGTATGCTCCTTGTTGTCGTAATTGTCTATGCTGCGTTTAGTTATTTCATGCTTATTATCCGAATCATCATGATTACTTTTAACATCATCAACTACATTTGAAGGTTCATGATAGTTGAATTCGACATTAGCTTTCTTATAAACGAGAACAGGCTTTTTAAATACTTCAGCTTCTATGTGATTGTTATATCTTACTATGGGCTTCACAAAGCTTATTTCAGGTTTGCTAAAATGAGTGTTTGACAGTTCATGTATACGAGAAGGGATAGCTTCTGCTACATACTTTTTTCGCTTCTGTGCCATTGTTTCAAGATCGCCATTGAAATTTTTGTAGACTTTACGGATTGAAGGTGTTTCTATAAAGCCTTCAGCTATTGATCTGCTTTGCCATTGGCCATTTGCGTCGTAACCTCCACCGCCGCCACCGCCACCGCCTCCGAAGTCTTGCCCACCTGGATGCAAAGGTTTTGTTAATGGTTTGGCTTGAACTTGAGGAAGATAATGAATATTATATTGGAAATATACCTGCTGGCATCCAGGCTCCTCCACCACCACCTGCGGCTGCCCAACCCTGGAAAGAGGACGTAATATATATTATTATTTTATATTTTACTAGCAGCCCGCCCCGGCTTCGCACGGGTAGAACATGTATGCCTACAAAATTTGCATCAGTTTAATGCATCTAATATAAAATATTAACATATTTAACAATCATCCTCATATTTCAATTTACACAAAACCTTAACGAATTATGCACCTAAACCTTCCTTATATTAACACTCTGGCTATTGGTGAAAACTGCATGATAATCCGTTCAGTAGCTATTGAGATTATTGCGGACAGACAGACAGACGCAGTGATGGACTTTGTTATGTAATACTTACGTAGTGATATTGGACGGCCCTGTGGTGTAAAGGATAGTTACCCTGATTCTGACCCGACGGTCGTTGGTTCTAATCCTAGCTATATACCTACCAATGAAAGTTTTATGTGCATTCATGAATCGTGGGTTTTCGTACAGAGGTAGTGGGATCATTAAATCTACCAAAAAGTAGCTTACCACCAAGGAGAACATCTGCCGCCGTAACCTTACGACGTTCTCCGACGCAAAAAGTAGGGGTATTATACGTTTAACGTGTGTATCTGTGTGTCTGTCTGTAGCATCTTAGCACCCAACCGCATGAACCGATTTTGATTTTATTACTGATAGTTTTTTTTTGTTTGATAGATGTCTTCATCGAGAGTGTTCTAGGCTTTGATTCATAAAAATTCGTCAATGGTTATAAAACTATGAGCTTTTTTCTTGTTAATTGCGCTATGAAATAAACTTTCATAGGTCTGAGCAATTCGAAAATCTTCTTATTCAACAATATTGTATGAACATGGAGGCATTGACCTGATGCTGGGACATCTCCTGGACTCTACAGAATACTCAAATCCTCCCCAACTTACAGCTCAGATTGTAAATGTCGTGTTTAGAGTCATTGGAATGCTTTTAATGAAAAGATTATACATAGATCAGTCGGGGTGGTTTAAAATATTATATTATATTATATATATATATATATATATATATATATATATATGTAGATCATTATTATTTTATACAATATATTATATTATAATACTATATTGACTTCAAATGGATTGTGATCGGTGGTGATCTACAGAATAGCTAAGCTTATAATAATATTTTCGCATCAACTATAACCTAATTTGTGGTTTCACTGCGAATATTTTAATAATTTTGCGATGCGTGTATGTGAAATCCGTGATATCTTCTAGAGTTTTCATTTGAATTATATACTGTAAAGGACAATTTTAATCTATAATATGTGGCCAAGCTAATTAACGTAGTTATTTGGATAAAGATTAATACTATGATAATGATAATGATATTTATTGCCAAAAAGTTTTACAAAATCTTATAAACTAACGTAGGCTCAGAAAGAGCGTTAACTTGTAAGATTACATTGTGAGTATCAGTGAGCCCCAAACTAAGCACAAGGCCTGTATCTTGAGGCTCGGGTGTGGTTTTACTAAAAGTTTTTGAAAATGATTTATACATGAGATATTCTGATGGCAATAATAAGTGTGTGCCTGTGTGTATGTGTGTGTTTGTGTATGGGTGTGTTTGTGTATGTGTGTGTTTGTATATGTGGTATTTGTCTATATATATATATGTGTATGCGCGTGTGTGTGGTTATGTGATGCTAAGATGTGTTAAAGTATGTATGCGTGATTGGTAATTGTGAGAGGGTGAACTTAAAATTTCAAAAACTAGCATAGTTCTTCTGTTTCTGCATAGGTAAGTTGATGTAACCATTCTTTCACAGTACATTTACAGGCATGAGTAGACATTTCCTTAATGTTGCAGACCTTGCTTACTTTGTTGTAGGTGAATAGGTGAGAATACGCAGGACACCTCCTAGCTAAGAGTGATTTTGTTTGTGGGAGAGGTAAACGAAAGGCGCGTCTATCCATAATACTATCATAGTCAATGTGACCTCTTAATTTCTTGTGTGTTTTGAGAGTAGCACTAAGGATAAAGAGTATACTATATACTTGAAAATAGCCTTGGAAGTTATGTAATATTTTTTAACAAAAAATTAAAGATTAAAATGGTTACTGTGAGTCAACCTTATGAGATAGACATATGCTGTTGCGGACTTTTTTGTAGGTTTTATTAAGTTGTACAACTCTTCCATAGAAAATATTCTTCCATCTGTTTTCAATTGAGCAGCGGTTGTAAGAAACGTGTTTATTCGACCATTTTTTTGTCGACTTAGGTTGCAAATTAGGTCTCCACGAATGTACCTTTGATTTAAACGGGATAAAATATAGCCTATTTTCGTTTTGAAAGTCCATTCTATATATTAGTGAAAGATGTTTTTAAATCGGTCTTGTAGTTATAGAGCCAAATCATTACAAACATACAAAAATACAAATGTTCTCTCTTTATAATATTAGTATAGAGTATAGATTTAGTAGAAAGACGACCAGGTGGAGCGTATACATACATACGCAAAGCGGTGGACAGTGACTGAAAAGAAGAGCCGAAGATCGGGCTCAGTGGCACATCTTGTGAGAGGCCTACGTCCAGCAGTGGACTGACACCGGCTGACACCACTGATGATGATGATGAAGTTCTGTCTTTCAGAAGTTGAACACTCGTCCAATGGTAAGACATGGCTTCTGTAATATAATGCTGTGATAATTTTAACGTTCTAGATTCCCAGAATTGGTGGTGTCAATTGCTCTTTGCCTGAGATATCTGAAATCTTTCTCTCTTCCTTTCAAGTTACTTATTATGAGTACGTTGACCACCACTTTGCGTATGTAGTCGCTCTACCTAGTCATAGAGTATACAAGGCTATATTCTATCAATGGATTATCTCTTCTTCAAAACCATCGTTGTATTTTAAAGTAAAATACGATTTAATTCATTTAAGGAGGTTTTGTAGAATTCATAATAAGTGTTGAATGGGAATGGGGGGGAATGGGGTTGAATTCATAATAAGTGTTAAAGGTTCTTAGTGACAACGTTGTAGAAATCTCCAGTGTGTCGACCAGGGTAGCGTACCTCATAATTAAGTTAACCGAGAGGTACAACCTCAAGGTTATCCAGGTTTACGCGCCAACCTCGACACACTTGGATGACCAGGTGGAGAGCATTTATGATGCCTTATATACCACCTCTAAGGCTCACTATAACGTTGTCATGGGAGACTTCAACGCCGAAGTGGGAGTACAGATTTGCGGCGAATCGTCTATAGGACCACACGGATTTGGGAGTAGGAATCACAAGGGGCAAATGCTCGTAAATTTTCTCGAGAAAGAGGGGCTTTTCTTGATGAACTCGTTCTTCAACAAACAGCACCAAAGGAAGTGGACGTAGCAAAGCCCCGACACTGTGACTAAAAACGAGATTGACTTCATCATTACGGACAAACGGCGCATATTCAGAGATTTTTGCATGGTGGTAGGATACTATCTAGTGTCTCCCTGGCCAGCTACCACCCTTAAGTTAGAAAATCTGTCGCCAAACATCTAATATGTTCCAGTAGCTATCCATGATAGCCAGTTCCCATTCTAGGCCTAGCGTCCTTACCATATTCGACCGCATCATCACTTACCAACAGGTGAGATAATAGTCAAACGCTAGCCAATAAGATATAAAAAAAACGTCTCAGTGATCACTAGGTTCAATACTGGAAGTGATCACCGACTTGTACTAGGCACTCTGGATATCGATTTCAAAGCCGAAAGATCCCGATTGATGAAGTCTACGCTACGACCGAACCTACTCCAAACCGTTGTTGGGTCCAAAACATTCCAATTAAAAGTGCAAAACTGATTTGCTGCCTTGGAAACCATCTGTGGTTTGGTGTGGTTGTGGTCTACGTCGTCTGCGACGTAGACCAGAAACTCAAAGAAGTGGTGGAAATCCTCAGGGATTAAGGGACGAAGTTTTGCGAAAGCAAGCATACGGGCAAAAAGTCCAAACTTTCGGCAAAATCACTTCGACCAATGGAAGAGAGACGAACAGACCTCTTGTCGGCTTTGTCAATTTAGCAGGTGCGCAACAAAACCATTAAGTAGCTGGTGCGGCGCGATCTCCGATCCTCTAACACGCTCTTGATTAAAGAATCAATTGAGCTGAATCGGGGGTCGGGAGTTTTTGTCCAGCCTCTGGGTAGAAGCCACCTCACATAGCTGACAACGTCAACGGGGAACGTCGTCGCATCCAAGTCGGAGATTCTGTCAGAAGTTAAAGACTTCTACGGCAAGCTCTACGCATCGCATGCTTCACAGCCCGTACCCGATACTGAGGATAGTAGAGCCACCTTAACCCGCCACTTCACAGAAGACCTGCCCGAAGTCAGCCGAGATGAGATCGTGATGGTCCTTAAACAGCTCAAAAATGGAAAGGGCCCAGGTGAGGACGGAATCACAACGGAGCTTCTAAAAGCTGGAGGAGCTCCAGCTGTAAGCCAGCTGCAACAGCTCTTCAATTCTGTTCTCTCCACTGGGAGAACTCCACAGGCATGGAATAGGAGCACGATGGTTTTGTTTTTCAGAAAAGGAGACAAAACGCTCTTGAAAAACTACCGCCCGATTTCGCTTCTGAGCTATGTCTATAAGTTGTTTTCAAGGGTCATCACGAACCGTCTTGCACGAAGATTCGACGAGTTTCAACCTCCGGAACAGGCCGGGTTTCGAAGCGGTTACGGCACCATGGACCATATCCACACGGTGCGGCAGATTGTGCAGAAGACCGAAGAGTACAATCGGCCCCTGTGCTTACTTAGCATTTGTGGACTATGAGAAATACTTTGACTCAATCGAAACCTGGTCTGTTCTGGAGTCCTTGCAGCGTTGCCAAGTCGACTGGCGATATATCAAAGTGTTGAGATGTCTGTATAATGCCGCAACGATGACTGTACAAGTACAGAACCAGCGTACTAAACATATTCACCTGCGTCGAGGAGTCAGACAGGGGGACGTCATATTCCCGAAACTGTTCACTAACGCCTTAGAGGATATGTTTAAGACGCTGGACTGGAAAGATTGTGGCATTAACATCAACGTCAAGTACATCTCTCACTTACGATTCGCAGATGACATCGTCATTATGGCAGAGACGCTGCAGGACCTACAAAGAATGTTGAATGGCCTAGCTGATTCTACTCGTCGCATCGGTCTCCGGATGAATTTGGATAAAACCAAAGTCATGTACAACGAGCACGCTGTTTTGGAACCGATTGCCGTATTTGGAATCCCACTCAAAGTTGTCACTAAGTATGTTTACCTAGGGCAGACGCTCCAACTAGGCAAACACAACTTCGAGAAGGAATTTCAGAAAGACTTCAGTTGGGCTGGGCAGCATTCGGAAAACTCCGTCGAGTCTTCTCGTCGCCTATACCGCAGTGTCTAAAGACAAAAGTCTTTAACCAGTGCGTCCTACCTGTGATGACATACAGAGCCGAGACGTGGACACTCACAGTTAGACTGGTCCACCAATTTAAAGTCGCTCAGCGAGCTATGGAAAGAGCGGTGTGTCTCTGCGGTATCGAATCCGGAACGAAGTTATTCGCCAGAGAACTAAAGTGACTGACATTGTGTGAAAGTGCTCAACGGATTAGCAAACTGAAGTGGCAGTGGGCTGGTCATATCTGCCGTAGGACCGATAACCGTTGGGGTAGACTGGTTCTAGAGTGGAGAACGCGAATCGGTAAACGTAGCATAGGAGGCGTCCTATGCTACGTGACCAGGTGGAGCGACGACATTCGCAAAGCGGTGGGCAGTGACTGCAAACAAAGAGCCGAAGATCGGGCTCAGTGGCGTGACTTGGGAGAGGCCTATGTCTGATACCGGCTGATTATGATGATGATGATGATGTTAAATGGGATTTTTTTTTCAGCAACAATCATTCAGCCCACCTGATGGTAAGTAGCTACAGCCGCCACAGCCCCTACACATTTTATAATGAAATTAAACATATTTATTATATATTGTTAGAATATTTCCAACTACCCTCACGCTGCGACTGGGCTCGATAGTATAAAAGCGGACAGCGAGCGGATATCAGGCTTCAGTCTTCGTGTGGCCGTCGTACGGTTCGGACGTCGTGGTTAATTAGGTAATTGTTATTATGTTGAGGTTCTGTGGCATTATGTAGATGTGGGTATTGTGATACTGTTTATTTTTTTTTCCTTTTTCACTTCTGGTCTCTAAGATCAGAAGTGGGATAGGTCCATTTGCACTTTACGCGTATAAGCCGTCTCTGACATTTGCCTTGATCTATTCAAAGTAACAGTTTTGAATAAATTAAGGTGCAACAATGTTTTTGAATCTAAGTGATACAGAGATCTGGTTTTTGTGAATATTCGTCAGTTGAAGTGTAATTTAGACGTTTGTCTGGGTATTTTGGGGTATGTGATATTTCTTAAAGATAAAAATACTTCGGAAATGTAATTTCGTTGATTTTTTTTGCAATAAAGGGTAGTTTGTTAGGGTTCTTATCTGGTAGTGTTTACCACCGCGTCCGAGTACGAAACGTAACGTGTAATTGCCGTTGCTCATAATGATTTGATTTCTCTGTAGTTGTAAGCTGTTTTGGTGTGCTACTACCGTGCAACATAGCTGATAATGCTCGTCGGCAAGTAAATGCGGCGGACAGGATTATTCTATGGTTGGTGTGGATACAGGTATGAATGCA
Source organism: Cabera pusaria (assembly GCA_954871355.1). Lineage (NCBI taxonomy): Eukaryota > Metazoa > Arthropoda > Insecta > Lepidoptera > Geometridae > Cabera > Cabera pusaria. Next base: position 7,364,187 of record OX940907.1, read on the forward strand.
ATGTTACTTTTGTTTCGTTACTCGACTATGCGAAGAGGTTGACTGTGTTAAATAATTAGGCAAGCCCAAGAGATTTAGATACGAGTAATTGTTTACTTAGAAATGCAAAAGCGTAGTCAAATCATTGTGCGACAACCTATAATAGGTCGTGTTAACATTTGTATTTGCTGTTACACCCACAAGGGGACATTGATATTACTTTGCGTGTTATTACTTTGAGTGATGTTCATAAGGTTTAAGCGCCAAGGTATTTGTTATAGGCAGACTATAGTCATGCCGACAAACGAGTGCTGTACATGGGCTGTTACCTACATTCTATTAGTGTTATTTGTCAATACGTAGTACAGTTATTGTTGTACGATGCCAGTTTAGACCGTGCAGTAGTAGTAGTAATAATGAGTTGAAATACTTAGTAAAAGTTTTGAGTAACATTTATTAGACACAAATTACAATAAATGTAAAGCGATTTCATTCATCCGCGTGTGTCTGTAACGTACTCGTAGTAGGTTATTAGGTAGTATGAAATATGCTAAGTTGCAAAAGTAAGTAAAGTGTTCCGTACAATTATTTTATCGTGACGAACGGACCTAGTCTATACCTACATGCTAGATGACAACGTACAGGTTTGGTGTAGAAGTTAGTTACTTCGAAATCTTAGTTAGTTTTTGCGGTATTGTTGTGAGTACTTCGTGACACGAGCAGTTTAGTTCTGGCAGTAAACTGATGGCGTTGTTTCGATGGTCAGGTTGGGCCGAACGTAGGAAACTTGAATCTGGGGAAATATAAGACTTACAGCGGCAAGCTTAAGGTGAGGTGATAGAAACAGTAAGCAAGTTACTTACTACTTATGATGCAAACTGTTATTTTAGTTTGATTTTATTTCTATTACTTACGAAGCGTTGTTCAACACTGGTGAACCATTTTAATAGCCCCAACATTGCGGCTATTATTCTGTGCACCGACATTGTGGCAACTTGTTACTTTTCTTTACTAACTTGTTCGTTTATTTTGTATTTTGTATGGTGACTATTGAGTGTTTATTTTGAGTAGTTATTTTGTACCCCGACATTTTGGTACTCGTGCTTCGACATTTTGGTACTCGTGCCTCGACATTTTGGTACTCGTGCCTTGACATTTTGGTACTGGTACCACGACATTGTGGTACTCGTACTCCGACTATCTGGTGTTTGCAGACCTCCGAGCATCGCGGCATCTGTTGGCAATCGCGCGCTATGCTGTGCGTGCTGGTGCTTGCATGCCGTGCTTCATGCTGAGCTCCACGCAGAGCCGCGCGCTGAAGCGCGATGCTGTCGGCAGTTGTGCTACTGTGCGCGCTCCCTGCAGCGCGACTGCGCCCCGTGCGAGGCGTGCTGGTTGAGCAAATCAATGCATGCAAATGCTGGTGCCAGGAGGAAACCAGGTGGCTGACGAAGCGGTCGAGGACGTCCCGCTGTCAGGAGAGGCCGTGTTAGAATATTTCCAACTACCCTCACGCTGCGACTGGGCTCGATAGTATAAAAGCGGACAGCGAGCGGGTATCAGGCTTCAGTCTTCGTGTGGCCGTCGTACGGTTCGGACGTCGTGGTTATGTTGTTAGCTTAGACACCTTATGTAATTGTTACTATGTTGAGGTTCTGTGGCATTATATAGCTGTGGGTATTGTGATAGTGTTTATTGTTATTATGTTGAGGTTCTGTGGTATTATATAGATGTGGGTATTGTGATACTGTTTATTTTTTTAGTCTTTTTCACTTCTGGTCTCTAAGAATATATATATTGCATATTTTTGTAACTCCTGTTACGTAGTAACTATTATATAATCTGTGCTCCTGGACTCACTCATATTAATTTGCCTACATATACCTAAATTTGTATAATAATAATATATCAGACGCAAAGCAAGTGCATTGCATGCTCTTTTAGAAAAATATGCTATTATATGTATGTATTATAACTTACTCCATCTCCTCCACCGCCACCACCTCCACCTATGCCACCAGCGCCTCCTTTCTTCTCCAAAATCTTCATCAGAAGCATCATCTGAAAATTTTAAAAAAACTTTTGTACATATCATAAGGTACGGTGATGTAACAAGGACTAAAAGCAGGTCACATAAGATGAAAAATATTTTACAGCTAATTTAGTAGAGCAACTTTCCAATGTTTATTGCTAAGAAAAAATTTAAGGCGTCTAAGATATAAAAATGAAAATGTACGTAAAAATGATTCGACTGAGTTGCTGTGTGTTGGCTTGATAATATATAAGTTCTCAAAAGTTTGAATTCCTGCCAAAAATTCAAGCAACATTGACCGCATCACCGCATCCTAACTGTGGATATTGTGATGCAGTCCATCATAGTCTGTGCTTACAGCCTTGTTTTAATAAATGATCGTTTAAAATATTATAAGAGCCGACTTCAAATGCCGCGCTATTAATTTTCAGTACCAAGTCTCAAGTGTTTATCTCCATATCTCTGGAGATACTTATCAGACCGCAATGAAATTACGATGGTACTACACTTGGGATATCTCCTTTCCAACAAATATGAAAAGAACCATCAAAATCGGTTCAAAAACGCCGAAGTTATCCGTGAACAAACATTAAAAAAATATATACGGTCGAATTGAGGAGCCTCCTCCTTTTTTTGAAGTCGGTTTATAATTGTTTTTTCTTGTTTATAGTTTGTACACATTGCTAGTTGCACTTTATACTAAATTAAACCTTATTGTTTGTTACTAATTAATAAATAACTTACTTTAGAAAGCATAAATGACATCATACTGAACATCATTCCTTTGAATGACATCATTCCCATCATACCCATCATAGCTGGAATCATCTGAAAAATCAATATTTACATATTCATTTATGAAATTGTAATGTATGACATTTCAAAGGTATACAAAATATGTTTAGCTACCCTCATTATATCTAATGTTCACGTTCGTTCTCCTTTGTAAAGAGCATTAACACCGTGGATGGAGTATTAAGTGGATGTGGCATTTATATAACAATAATAATATGAGAAGGATAAAACTATACAATCACTAGTATGAGAGAGCGAGATGAACAACATTTTTTTATACTTCTCTGCGTATGCGATTTTACTAACTGGCTCCAGCATTGGAACCAAGTTCTAGTGCACCCATTGGCTGTCACCCGCTGTCATGTATGACCCGAACAAATTACGTTGTTCATATTTTTATCTTATAGCTGGCATATGTATTACATGTTCATCATTTTAGTTGGCTATTTCATTCGCATACGCCAATGTTCTCTCTTCATATATATACTTTCTCTATGATTAACAGTCAGTCTGCGATAGCCCGTCTTTCATTTTACTATACTACAGAAATAATTTAAGATCGTTTAAAAAACGAAATAAACCGATATGAAATGCTGTGCTAGTCATTTTCAATACTAAGTCAGAGGTGTGTATCTCCATATCTCTGGAGATACTTATCAGATCTTGATAAAATTACAATGGAACCAAACAGAAAGCATATATATTCTCTTAAACAAAAAATAATTTTTCAAAATGGTTAAGAATTGACGGAATTCTGAGGTAACACACAAAACAGGTGATAACATAACCTCCTCTTTTTTTGTGAGGGCGGTTAAAAAGTTTTAGAGTAAAGCTCATCAAATTTTAATCTGCTCATTACCCATGCTCTCTATTTTGAACCAAGAGTAAAGTGGTAAAAGCAGAATAAAAACTTTCCTTGTTTTTATTTATTCAGTATTTAAATTATAGTATCTCACAGCAGGGTCATCCCATTAAATAACTCAAATACACACAGTTTCAAAATACGGAGATTTATATGCTATGTGAGTAATTAACCGACTACAAAAAAAGGAGGAGGTTCAAAGTAAGAAAGTTAAGAGTATTGTGTGCCAACCTCGGCATTGGCTCTCTGAATACTCTTGCCTTTTGGCAAAAAGCGCAACAGGGGATCGTCGGCCTTATCTTGTACATTTATATTATAAAATAATTTATAATCCCTACTTCTTTTTTTCCCTACTTTCTTATAATCGGGATGTAAGGGAGCACTAGTACCACCTCAGTGCTCTCAGCCAACCTCACCTGCCCGCGGTGCATCTTGCTGACCAACAAACGAGGCTCTGGCGACCGGCAAATGGCGGTATAACCATTTCAAATTATGGCGTGGCTAAATACTCGGTGCGAGAAGCTATGTCCTGCGATCGCTAACCCGCCTGCCCAGCGTGGCGATTAGGGCATATCCCTCATAATGAGCCGAAGATCGGGCTCAGTGGCATATCTTGGGAGGGGCCTACATCCAGCTTTGGGCTAACACAGACTAATTATGATGATGAATGCACAATATCTTAAACAAAAAAATATTTTTTCAAATCGGTTCCATCAATCAAGATTTGACGGAGTTCTGAGGTAACATACATTTAAAATAAAACTGGCTAAGTGCGAGTCAGCATCGCGTCTCTTATCGCACACTTAGGGAGGGTTCCGTACAATACGAAACATAACAGAGTTTCAACCTCATATATTTGATTAATTGATATTACCAAGAATATTTGGTTTGGTCGCGATCTAGAAAGACGGGGCTCGTTTACTAGCGCCATCTATGTCATTTTGCCGAAACTAATTAGATAGATGGCGTTTAAAAACACGTTTTTTGTATGGGGACCCCCTTTAATTTTTAACTTTATTTTGTTTTTAGTATTTGTTGTTCTAGCTACAACAGAAATACACCATCTGGGGTACGGAACCCTAAAAAACAGTCGAACAGTTGAGAACCTCCTCCTTTTTTGCGAAGTCGGTTAAAAAGCATAACCGAGCAAGAAATAATTATAATCAACATTACCATCATAAGCTTCATTTTCATGCACATCATGGCCATCATCATCATTTTCTTCTTCCCTCCATCATCATGACCTCCTCCGTGACCTCCCATCATACCTCCACCCCCACCTCCTCCGCCCTTACGTTTTTTTCTACCAACGAAGCCTTCCACTGAAAATTAAACATTTTTTGTAAACAAGATATCATATGTAAATAATTTACGATCGTACAAAACGAAAAAACCGACTACAGATGCCGCGATAGTCAAAATATCCAGTAGTTATAATCATGTCATCAAGGTATACAAATTTGTTTAAATTGTTTATCTCCATTATCTTTGGAGATGATTATAACGATGAAATTTGAATTGGACTAAAAAAAATACAGTCGAATTGAGAACCTCCAATTTTTTGTGAAGTCGGTTAAAAACTAGCTAAAACATTAAATTAAAAACCAAAAAACCCGACTGCGCAAAAAGTGAAGTGTTAAAAAATGAACTGAAAAGAAAAAAACAAGTAAGTCTAGTAGTTTAGACTTCTGTTTAGGGATATCAAAAAACTATACCATTTAAATTCTTTCTCGGTCGATACACTCATAAAATAAATTATACATTGTTATATGGAATATAGAGACTTTAACCGAGTATGTTCGACCGTATCGACCGAGAAAGAATTTAAATGGTATAGTTTTTTGTTATCCCTAAACAGTAGTCTAAACTACTAGACTTACTTGTTTTTTTCTTTTCAGTTCGTTTTTTAACATTTCACTTTTTGCGCAGTCGGGATTTTAGATTTTTTTATTTAATGTTTTATTTGTATGTATGTTACGCGATTACTCCTTCAATTGTGAACCGATTCGAATGATTCTTTAATTAATCGGTAGGGTAGGTTTTCGAGGTGGTCCCATTGTAATTTCATCGAGATGTGATAAGTATCTCCAGTGATATGACGATAAACGTCTCAAACTTGCTACTGAAATTGACTCGCGGGGCAATGGAGTCGGTTGTTTTAGTTTTTAAACTATCTTAATTATCCAGTTTGAGGTGGTTATCTCTAAGTAGATACTCTGCAGATCTCTCTTAGATGAATTAATAATAATTAATTAATTAGATATAATATATTATAATAATAATCTCGGATAAATTTAAAATCGACCCACTTCAGAAGTATCTCTTTCGAATAAAAAACAATTTTGCAATTTGCTTAACGCTACACATTAAAAGGCAGAAACACTAAAAGGCGCCACCGATTTATGGACTAGCTGTTACCCGCGGCTTTACCTTGGAACGGCCTGCCTGAGTCTGTGTTTCTGATTAAGTACAATATGGGGCCTTCAAATCGTGAGTGAATAGGTATCTTCTAGGTAAGCGCGCTCCATCAACTCGCGACCGCATCATCACTTAACATCAGGTGAGATAGTGGTCAAATGCTACCCAGTACGGTGTGAAAAAAAAACATTTGACAGAGAAATCAGTGAACAACATAAAAAACCTAGAGTAGAGTTTATTCTCCGTGATAAAAAACATACAGCAGAATTGAGAACCTCCTCCTTCTTGAAATTTTAAGGTAAAACTGATAGAAGTAGGAGTAGTACTTACTATTCCTAGGTATCGCAATATCTCTTCCAAGAGCATTGAACTTCAACACGTGGTTGTCAAAGAAGTCATCCACAGCCTTGTCTATCATGAATGCCAGTTCGTCACTGCTCTCTGTCACGTCCTCGTCTTCAGGTAATGTTGTGGTGTTTATTTTCACTGAAAACAAGCTTAACTAAACAAAAAGTTTAACAAACAAGCTTTTAGTCCAAGCCCGATGGATTTATCATGTATAGTGTAGGGATTCCTAAAGCCAAAAACATAAGAACATCCTCATACCATTGTACCATATTTTGGCATTGTCACGTTTGTATTGAAATGGGTAGTGGGTCAAATTTATATCCATACTATATAATTTAATATTTTAAAAACGTTTGTAACTCTTTCACTCTGTCTGTTTGGTACCTAATTACGCCTAAACGGACGATCCGATCTTATTGCAATTCAACAAGGAGGGCCCGGTGGTGTAAGTGGGAAAGCGGTCGGCTTTGATGACAGAGATACCGAGTTCAATCCCCGCCGCGTGCACCAATTGATTTTTCTATCGAAAAATGTATGTGCGCTTTTCACAGTGGCCCTCCGATGTAGGAAAAATATCGTTAAGAGACCAACAACCCCCGCATGGTTGTAGGACACTATCTAGTGTCCGCCTGGCCAGCTACCACCCTCAAGCTAGAAAATCTGTCGCCAAACATCTAATGTGTTCCAGCAGCTATCCTTGAGAGCCGTTCCCATTCTAGGCATAGCGTTCTTACCATCTTCGACCGCATCATCACTTACCAAGAGGTGAGGTAGTGGACAAACGCTAGCCTATAAGATATATATGAAAATGGAGATACTTTATAGCATGACGATGAACATAGGCTACTAAATTCTTGGTGTACATGAACAAAGTCGCAGGTTTCAGCTAGTTTGTATATGAATAGATAACCGAGACACCGGGACAGGTGAAACTCATTTATTAAAAGCTTTCAAATAAATAATTGAAGTTGTATTGTAGTATATGGAGCAGCTAAAGAGTTCGGTATGAAGACAGGTAAGGAAACAGCTTGTTTGGGGTCTAAATATAATTTAACTTTGCATTTCAGACGTCTAATTGACATCACCCATGACATGCCTGTAACCAAAGAGCTTACGCTTACCTCGGCCAACGTATTAGCCTATAGTCCGTGCCATAGAGATTGGCACAAAAGTGCATCGACCTCTCATAAGCCGCTAAGAAAAAATTTGTGTAACTTAAAATTTTTCAAAAATTAAAACCAAAAATATCTATTTATGTTTATTACAATTCTACATATTACTAGAACACATTTGATATATTTAATGTCGTGTTTTCATGATCTCGATATTTATTTTCCGTTTTAATTGTAAAGAGGGATTTTAACCCGCTAAGAGTATTCTATGTTATACTTTATTTTAATGATCATTAACCAATATCTCTTTTTGTATTTTTTCTACTCGAAATAAAAAAAAAAAATCATTACAACAGCTTTTATAATACATACGAAACTACTGCCTGAAATTATACAATACGCTAGTTATGTCACTTTATCTGGAACATTTTTTATGTCAAGCAACAGAGATGCGTCACCTTCGGCGATAATTAATTAATTTGTTTTATAAATTAATTTCGGCAAGAATTAAGTGATGGCAATTATATATAAATGTACCAAAAAATTAAAATAAATCATATGAAATATGTTTTATTTATTTATTTTCCAACACACATTTATCTTACTTTAAACTCAATATACTAATGCAGACTCCAACTTAAATAAATATCTATACATGTTTCAGAAAAAACACTTTGGATATTTTAGTGACAAATGAAAATTAGAACACACCGCATAAAAGGTTTGTCGCCGCTGCTAGACCACTGAAAGGTCAACGCACTTTAGTGCCAATCTATATGGCACATACTATAGTTATACAACGAGGTAACGTCGCTAGCTTTCTGGGAACATTACCGGCAGGTATTGTTCCAGTAGGTACCTGTACCAGTACCAGTAGGTACCTAGGTTCTGTCTTTTATTTATAACTAGCAGCCCGCCCCGGCTTCGCACGGGTAGAACATATATGCCTACAAAATTTGCATCAGTTTGTTGAATCGAATATAAAATATGAACATATTTAACAATCATCGTCATATTTCATCCAATTTACACAAAACCTTAACGAATTATGCACCTAAACCTTCCTCATAAACACTCTGGCTATTGGTGAAAACCGCATGATAATCCGTTCAGTAGCTATTGAGATCATTGCGAACAGACAGACAGACGCAGTAATGGACTTTGTTTTATAATACTTACGTAGTGATATTGGACGGCCCTTTGGCGTAAAGGATAGTTACCCTGATTCTGACCCGATGGTCGTTGGTTCTTATCCTAGCTATATACCTACCAATGAAAGTTTTATGTGCATTCATGAATCATGAGTTTTCGTACAGTGGTAGTGGGATCATTAAATCTACCCAAAAGTAGCTTACCACCAAGGAAACATCTGCCGCCGTAACCTTCCGCGTTCCCCGACGCAAAATGTAGGGTTAATATACGTTTAACGTGCGTATCTGTGTGTCTGTCTGTCATCTTAGCACCTAACCGGATGAACCGATTTTGTTTTTATTATTGATAGTTTTTTTTGTTTGACAGATAGATGTCTTCATCGAGAGTTTTCTTAGCTTTGATTCATGAAAATTCGTTCAATCGTTATAAAACTATGAGCTTTTTTCTAGTTAATTGCGCTATGAAATCAAGTTTCATAGGTCTGATCAATTCGAAATTTTGCTTCTTCAACGATATTGTAAGAACATGGAAGCATTGACCTGATGCTGGAACATCTCCTGGACTCTACAGAATACTGAAATCCTCACCAACTTACAGCTCAGATTTTAAATGTCGTGTTTAGAGTAATTGGAATGCTTTTAATGAAAAGATTATACATAGATCAGTCGGGGTGGTTTAAAATATTATATTATTATATATATAGATAAATATTATTTTATACAATAGATCATATTATTTTATTATATTGACTTCAAATTGATTGTGATCGGTGGGGATCTACAGCATAGCTAAGCTTATAATAATATTTTCGTACTAACTATTACCTAATCTGTGGTTTCACTGCAAATATTTTATTAATTTTGCGATACGTGTATGTGAAATTCGTGATAGCTTTTAGAGTTTTCATTGGAATTATATACCGTAAAGGACAATTTTAATCTATAATATGTGGCCAAGCTAATTAACATAATTATTTGGATGAGGATTAATACTATATACTTAAAAATAGCCTTGGAAGTTATGTAATATTTTTTAACAAAAATGTTAAGATTAAAATGGTTACTGTGAGTCAACCTTAAGAGATAGACATATGCTGTCGCGGACTTTTTTGTAGGTCTTATTAAGTTGTACAACTCTTGCATAGAAAATATTCTTCTATCTATTTTCAATTAAGCAGCGTTCGTAAGAAACGTGTTTTTTCGACCGTTTTATTGTCGACTTAGGTTGCAAATTAGATCTCCACGAATGTGCCTTTGATTTAAACGGGATAATATATAGCTTATTTTCATTACGAAAGTCCATTCTATGTATTAGTGAAAGTATGTTTTAAATCGGTTCAGTGGTTTTTGAGCTTACTCATCACAAACATACAAAAATACAAAAATACAAATGTTCTCTCTTTATAATATTAGTATAGATATAGGTATTATAACTTTATATAATTTTGATATTGTCATTAGGTAATTATTTAAATAAAAGTATATAAAACTTTGCATTCGATATTAAACTATCAGTGCAGTTAAATATTGAATTTAGTCTGTCCCAAAATATGCAGAATTTGGCCACTAAATGTGTAAGCTTGAAAGTGTAGGCACATTGAAAAGTTTAATCAGGCGCTGTCTGAAAAAACTTTAAATTATTGTAATTGTTTAGTATAATATTATATTACAAGCTACTTCCCACAGCTTTACCCGCGTTAAAAAGTATCCTATGACCTAATCTACTTTACTGGCTATCCCTGTGAAAAAACTGAGCTAAATCGGTTGAGCCGTTTGACCGTCATAAAGTGGTCCCAAACAAACAAATAAATAAACTGACATATTGGCGTTGATCTCACAAAGCATTTGCTATTAATTTTCGGAGGCGTTAGTATTTTAGAGGCATTAAAAGTATTCTAAAGGTTTATAATAAATAGCTTATACCTATGGGCCTTACAAAAATTTTGCCAAATTAAGTAATTCTGTGTAAATAAATATTATTGGGTACTATAAAATTGTACTTTGTTCATCACAGGGAAAAAAGATAACATGTTCTGTGTTGTTCTTTCATGCAATGTATTTCATTTTCACATAAATGTCTTAGCTATTATTTTAATCATCATCATCGTCAATTATCAGACCCACAGGACAGCGAAAGTCTTCATTGACTAACATTTGTCCATGTTTATTGATTTTGACCTGCTATGTTGCCAGTGTCTGTGTTTCGCGATAGCTAAAACCCGTAGGTCTTCAAAACGCGAGTGAACAGGTATTTACTAGGTAAGCGTGCTACATCGTCAACCACATCGTCACTTACCATCGGGTGAGATAGTGGTCAAACGATTGCCTATCTAGCAAAAAAAATGTTGCAAAAAGTTTACATGGTATACATATCCCATCTTCGAGACTTACCATGTCTTAAGTCTGCCACGAAGTCATTACAACCCAGGGGTCTTCGAATCGCGAGTAAACAGGTATCTTCTAGGTAAGCTTGCTATATCGTCACTTAACATCAGGTGAAATAGTGGCCAAACGCTTACCTAGATAGATAGAATACGCTTTATTGCACTTAAAACTTAGAATAGGGTACAATAGTAATGACATTTTACGGTAGAATCGCTGGCCTTATCGCTAATTAGCTCTCCAGGCAACCGTAGGCTGATTAGAGACACAATAATAACGTACAGATGGTAAGTGTGCATAAGAAGCAGCAATATAGTATTATGTATCTTAAAAGCAATATTTTATTATTATTATGTTTCTTTGAAGTGTTATACACTTTATATTTTTGTAAATTGTTAAACACAATCCAAAATGTCATCGTACCGACGGGACATTTTTGGATTGTGTTTAACAATATTATTATTATATTAATATAAATATATTATTATTGAAAGATTTCACATTTTTTCTGAGAATCCCCATGGTATAAACGTTGTGCTTTTTCTGTTACTATCTATTATAAAAAACTTCGTTTACGTACACCAAGAATTTTATTACTATACATCTCAGTCAATCAACATTTGCGTAAAAGCCATGATTTTATTTTCACAAAAAGCAGCCTATGTTCATTCTCGTGCTATAAAGTACATCCTAGTGTCTGGCGGGGGCATAGATACGCCATCACACAGGCACTCCTAGTTTGGGTATCTAGCCGAGATAAACACAGCTTACTTACTGTATTTTGATTTAGTATACATCACACACATCATACACACACACACGTACATCATAGTCTGCTATACCAATATATACCATTCATTTGTTCATCCTTTTTAAATTTCAGTAAGATTGGATCGTCCGTTTAGGCGTGATTAGGTAACAAACTGATAGAGTAACAAATGTTTTTATAGTATAAAGTCTGGAATTCAGGATTACACAATGTTAAAAGTAAATGATCACTTACCAAATTTTACATAATCACCAATCACGGATACCTCACTAAGATTATTCAACTCTCTCAAATACAAAAGTGTCTTTTTCTGCAAACACGCATATGAAAGATGCAGAAAACACTCCGAATAAACTCCATTGAAAACATTATCTGGACTGCTATTATTATCAACTAAAACATTATTGTCAACACTGTTTATAACCAAACTGTCAATGAATATAAAATTGTCAATAAATATCAATATTAAAATGTTGAGGGTAGTTTTGTAAAGCTCCATCGTTGTCAAATGAAAATTCTTTGTGCGGTATGACGATATTTATTTTCTTGTTTATAGGGCTCCAGGTTAAAGTGTCATGGCTTGATCGTGAAAACGTTTAATTTTCTATACTTATCTTCATGGAGATATGTTATTTTGTGGTTTTTTGATTAGATGGTAGGACAAAATTGTGCTTGCGGGCTTGGAAAAGGAACTGCGCTTAGTTGTAAGTCTTAAACCTAGTGTTCTACGTGTGGAATTTCATAAATAGACAGTTTTAGACAGTTGTCGTGGTGTTGTCTACTCTGCTGTATGTTGAGATAGGTAGGTACTTTGGTAAAAGCACTACAACATTTATTTCGTCGTTTATTAATTAAGAGTAGGTATACGAGTATATCTATACAAACATAAGGAAATACCTCATCATCATCATAATCATCAGCCGGTATCAGTCCACTGCTGGACGTAGGCCTCTCCCTAGACACGTCACTGAGCCCGATCTTCGGCTCTTTGTTTCCAGGCACTGCTCACCGCTTTGCGAATGTCGTCGCTCCACCTCGTCTCAGAGCGTCCTACGCTAAGGAAATTACTCTCTACCTACTAAGGAAATACTTAAGTATCTACATGATACTAATCATGGTAAAATTGAGTTTTTAACCGACTTCACAAAAAAGGAGGAGTCTGTCAATTTGCCTCTATTTTTTATGTTTCATGCCTCAGAACTCCATCATTTGTAAACCGATTTAGAAAACTCTGTTTTATCGAGAGCGTATGCTCTCCGGTAGGTACCATTGTAATTTTATCGGGATCTGATAAGTATCTCTAGAGATATGGAGATAAACACGCTTAGAACTGAAAATGACTAGCGCGTTACTTGAAGTCGGTGTTTTTGTTTCGTACACGATTCTAAATTATTATATTTTATAGTATTCAGGCTAAGCGTTTGACCACTTTTCACCTGATGGTAAGTGACGTACTGATTTAGTAACCCTCAACCATATGGTCGAGGGTTACTGAATGTATGAACCGCTGAGGTGTATGAACCGCTTTGGTTAATTCTTATTTTATGTATTTAATGATAGAATCGTTTTTACAAAAGAAAAGTTTTAAGTAAATAAAAGAAGTTTTTAACGCGGGCGAAGCCGCGGGGCATTTCTAGTGAATAGTACAAAATCGAAAAATAGACTATTATATGCTGATAAGCTAAACAAGCAATATTCATACAAATTTAATATCTCCATCTTTTGTCAAGTTAGTATAAATCGTTTCTATCATTCCAATTTTAATTTATGACTACTTGATTGTAAAGCCTCTTGCACAATATCCGTATAACCTTTTAAAACTTTAAAACTAAAACATTTATTTCTCATATTAAGCTAACTAAATGAACTAACATTAAGCAACATTGTCGTTCTAAGGAAATTGTATCAAATCTAAAAGTTCGAAGATCAAAAGAGACATATTTCATTCATCTTGATTTGCTACGACAATTTTCTTTGTCTAATGTTGAGTGAAAGTTGGGAGAAAATAAACTATTTGCTTTCAATAAAATGACATTTGTAATTATATACACATTCATAAATAATGATAGAATAACAATATACAGTTATAAAGTAGTTTTTGGTTTCATAGAAAACGATAATTAAGTATTCATAAGTAGAAGTAGGTATATCACAGTTATTTACTGCATATACATAACTTATATACACTTAAATTACACAATTTAAGTAATATAAATAAAAACACAGTTTTGTAAGGAAAAGATAAGGCTTAGAAGTAACGCATAAATATTTTAAACAAAATACAAAAGCGTAAAAAGAGATAAAGTTGAGAATAAGTCGTCAATATTCACGTAAATGATAAAATTGATAAATCGAGAAATAAAATATGAGAAAAATAAAAACATGCAATAAAAATATGGTGAGAAGAATTTTAAAGTAATAGGTACATCATAGTTATTTACTGAAAATACATAATATTAATAAAGAAAAATAACACAATTTAAGAAACATAAGTAAAGACACAATTTTGTAAGAAATATAGACTTAGAAGTTATAAATAAATGTTTTACATAAAATACAAAACAAATAAAGGATTCAAGTTATAAATATTAATTTATATGTATATAATAGCCATTGAAAAAAGAATAATAACAGATAATTAGAATACGGTGGGAATAAAAAATAAGTTATTAATTATACACTCACAATAGTCAAATAAATATGCAAAAATACATAAAGGTAATATGGTAAAGTATAAGTGAAAATCTTTAACACGCCTTCATAATTTCTGCAATAATTAAAAAAATCAACAAACATGCAATAATAGCTTATAATTGAAATAATTTAATAACCTCTAACAATCATCATAGTCTCTCAATTAATAATAACATTGATGACAATGATCATATTGATATTGAAAATAATATTAATCACGCAGTAATAAATAAACAAGCATTCTTATCTAACATTACAGAAGCCGTAACGACAACGCAATGTTTTGGCGTTCAGTACAATTCCTGGGCACACACATATTCGGGTCGGCACATTCGGCTCGGCAGTTTTGTTGAACGACAAACCCGGCCCGAAGCAATAACTAAAAATGTTTAAAAATTATTTGGCTAGTACTGATTGGGTATTCCATTCGGCGGCTATATAAGTGAGTCGGCACATTCGATTCGGTAATAGGTAGTATTGTTGAACGTCAATGTCGACCCGAACATCCGATGTTAGACCGAATGTTCATCGAATGTTCCGATGTGTGAGCTGAGCCCACGGAAGTCAAGCCACTGTTGCTCGGCTGAGCTTACCCGACTGTAGCATTTGCGGCTAAGCTGACGCAAACATTCATCCATACATATTCGATTTCGTCGCCAGGCTGTGCCGATTAACGCCGGCCTGACTATGTGTGTGTAGCACGCTTTATACAACGTTATTTTTACCGCTATGGCCGGGTAGTCTCTAGATAAAGAGAGCGATACATTTGAGCGATGAGCGTCGTTAAAAGAAGAGGTGCAGTTATACGATGTTTTAGCTGCATCTGCCTTTATAAGACGTTTGCAATGACAAGACGTATCGACATCAATTCAGAGAGCACCTCGCTTAAAAGTACCGAACGTTCATAACATCACGTCAAGTACGGTTTCTTCTTGGCATAGTCTTTAGCTGCTAGTTGTATCATAAGGCATATAGCTATTATATCCCGTGTCGTATGCTCTTCTATAACCACCATGATGACCATGCTCATGCTCATGATGCTCTTCATGGCTGTGAGAGTGATGATGGGAGACTTCAGGCTTAGCGATGATTTCGTAAGTGGTCTTGCCTCCACCACCACCGCCCTTCAATCCAACCAGGGCAGATAGGAGTAGTGACATAAGAGCCGTCATCAGAGCTTTGCCAGCAAGTAATGCTAAAGCACCAAGAGCTGCAGCAGCTAGGGTACCTGGGAAAAATATGAAGTTGCATCAGTTTTTCTCAAAGAATATAAATGTAAGAAGAAGTTGGAGACAGTTGTGTAAGTTTGTGTTAAGATATGAAACGAGTACTGGTTGATTGGAAAACGTAAGCAAAGATTATTATAGACACTGCTGAGATTTTGTAAAATATATACTCTGATTTGAGTATTACTGTTGCATAATAAAGTTACAACTCGTAATAGTTACTAGTCTCATTATGAGATAATGGGTGGCGTTGCTATGTTTGTTCATTTCAGATGCACTAGAGTTGAATTTAAAAATAAGTTATCTAAGATATTGCTGGAAGCATGTGACACTCAACAGAATCCTTATCCTATTCGCTTATAAAGTGTATAAAAAAGTAATATATTAGGAACGAATTAATAAATTATTTAATACTAATTATTATAAATAAATAAATAAATAAGTTATTATTTTCGACGATAGACGAGATAGACTCATCCTTATTACGTCATACCGGTGTATAGTTAAAATATTTAGAACTTCAATTTTATTTGAGGCTTAGCTATTTTAGTTGTTGTATAATTTTGTCAATAAATTACATGGTAAGTGATGTTGGGGTCAACAGAGTACGTTTGTTGTTCACTCATGATTCGAATACTACAAGGTTTTATCCTTTTTGGTTGCTTAAACTTACCGTTATGGTAGTTGGTAACCATTATCTAATATTAAATATAATTAAGGCATTAAGTGTGTTTTGAAGAGTGGGAATAGAGTTCCAGTTTGGTTTGCTTTAGATAAATATCTTTTTTTTTAAATATCTTATAGGCTAGCGTTTGACCACTAACTCACCTGTTGTTGAGTGATGATGCAGTCAAAGATGGTAAGCACGCTAGGCCTAAAATGAGAACTGGCTCTCAAGGATAGCTGCCGGAACACATAAGATGTTTGGCGACAGGTTTTCTCAGGCTTGAGATGGTAGCTAGCCAGGCACTAGATAGTGTCCTACCACCACGCAATAAAAATATTAACTATTCTGAATGACAAGTATTGTGAATGGTATACACTTGTATTCTACTCTATGTTTTTAATAAGATGCCTTTTATTTCTTTAATAATCTCATTGATAAGTTGAATGTTTTAAGAGTTTTATGCCGCTAGTTTAATCCAATAATATCATCATCATCATTATCATCAGCCTCTGTCAGTCTACCGCTGGACGTAGGTAGGCCTGTACCAAGATGCGCCACTGAGCCCGATCTTCGGTTCTTCTTTTCTAGTCACTGCCTTAGAGCCTTGGCTTAGTGTGTGACTTTGCATCTTTGGGAGGAATGACCTAATCGCCACGTTGGGCAGGTGGATTGGCGATAATATAATTTTCTGATATAACAGATAGCACTTTCAGATAATCAAATGTTTGTGTGGCATTATACCACAACGAACTGTTAAATGTATTATCTCGATATATATAACTTTACTTACCTTTCATCATCAAAGCTGCTGCTAGTAAAGCACCGCCGCCGCCACCTTTACCACCTCCAAGACCACCTCCTCCACCAGATTTTCTCCCAACAGACTCCTTGTCACCCTTCGCCATATCCATTGCTTCTTTCGTAGTCTGAGGATCCAATAGCTTATACTTCAGCGAGTGTCCATCCAAATAATCCTGAAGACGGTACAGCAAAAACCGATTTAGCTTCTCTTCAGGCTTTCCAGGAAATTGACGTGACAACTCCGCTGCCATTTCTTTTGGACTCGTAGAAGCCGTAAGATTGTCCTTCACTATGCTTAGTCCTGGCAGCAAATTAAACTCATCACGAGAGCTCAAGTCTTCAATAAACGAGAGTACGTGAACCTTCAAACATTTCGAACTGAGAAAACTATTGCATTCCTTATTCAAAGAACGCCCTGCTCTTTCAGTGTTATTGGGAATCTTCGGTATATCCAATATTTGGTTCGGTTGAGTTGGATCAGTTCCATCGATGGCTCCATACGAAGGTCCGTGACACATAAACACTAAAGCAGCAACGATCACCACATATTTGTCAAACATTTTGTTACACTTCACAGTTCTAATTGCATTTCGTTCGAGAATCCCCGATGGACTGATATTGTTGATCAGCTAACAATTTATTTTATAGTCGTTGATAACAAAAAGTGTATGACACCAAAGAAAAGGTAAAACGACCAAATTGAGCTAGTGCAGCTTATTGTTGGCGTGAAAAAGCACTTTCGCGTCGCATGTAAAACAAAATAAAAATGTGGTTCGGTAATGGAAAAGTGGAAAGTATGGAGAATGGCTTTCTTGTTAGATCGTAGATTATCTTGTTGTGATTGGTATTAAGTAACTCTTATTTAGGTTGCGTATTGGATTCAGTTAACAGATAACTAATTAGAATGGTGGGCAATGGTAAGAATACTCCATAATTTGCTCTGTGAGAAATTCTTCGTTGAGCAGCTAATAACATACTAAATATTGAATTATGGTAATTGAAGTTAAGCTCAGTAACTACAAGTAGATATATATATATATATGTTGTTAGTAGATATGTTCCCCGATTACTCAAAGATGCCTGAACTGATTTGAAAAAATATTTTTTTGGTTTCAAAGGCAACCCTTCCCAGGTGGTCCCATTTAAATTTTAACGAAATCGGTCGAGCGGTTATTAATAGATCAACATCTGTATTATCATGCATTTGTAGACTTCGATGACATAATATCGGCTGCTGGCTACTTTGACTAGCGCGACGTTTGAAGTCGGCTCTTTTAGTTATTTAAACGATCTTAAATTATATTAGACTGTGATTGGTATATACTAGCAAGAGCTGGATGAAATTAGCCGAGGATCGTACTCAGTGACGTGCAATTGGAGAGGCCTATGTCCAGCAGTGGAAAAGTAAAGGCTGATGATTAATAATGGATACCGTCATTATTCTTTTTGTAACCAATACGCTGCTCAAAGCTTGATATGGTTAAGGTTATGGTTAACCTATATACCTTTTTTATATTACCTATTACCTTTTTTTCATCATCATCAGCCTATTTCTTTCCACTGTTGGACATAGACCTCTTTTCTTTAAAGTAGCTAAACTTAAAAAAATTTTTTTTTAAATATCATATAGGCTAGCGTTTGACGACTACCTCACCTGTTGGTAAGTGATGATGCGGTCGAGGATGGTTAAGAGCCAGTTCCCATTCTAGGCCTAGCGTGCTAGGCCTAGAATGGGAACTGGCTCTCAAGGACAACTGCTGGAACACATTAGATATTTTTGCGACAGATTTTCCAACTTGCGAGTGGTAGTCCAGACGGACACTAGATAGTAGATAGTGTCCTTACACAACGCGGGGATTGGGGGTGTCTTAACGATGTTTTACCATCACCAGAGGGCCATTGTTAAAAGCACACATATTTTTTTTGATAGAAATATCCTTTGGTGCACGGCGGGGATTGAACTCGGTACCTTCTGACGTCAAAGCCTTCAAAGCCTAGCTTGCCGTCCACAATTTCCTGGCAAGGTCTTGTTGGATAGTCCTACTTTCGGATATCGGCGACATGATAATATGCGTTATTGCGTTTCCTGTCCATCAGTACTTAATCTTTACACGTTTCTCTAGACAATAAAGACATTTATCGGAAGTTCATTGCACACTTTGCTTAGAGGTGGTGAAAAAGATGTGTTAAATCTATTTTAACTACGTGACAAAACTTTAACTTCTGTAATATTTTTTATTCAAATATACACGAGTAAGCACGACTACATACATACATTAGAACGTGTTAAGTCATTGTTACAGATTTATAAAAAAAAAGAAAACTATAGCGTGCTTTCTCTTCTCTGATTACTGAAAAAAGTACAAAACTGTACCGAATGAATGTTCTTAAACGTTTTTTTTTTGTATTCATTTTAACACATGCTTTGCAGTGGGTATAACTGTGCGTTCTCTAATTTGTTATTATTATTACAAAAGGGTACCATGAGACTTTGCTGTTCCGTTAGTACGTCCGTTCTTCTGTGACAGGGCCGTAATGGTAGATACCTGATATTTAGACATAATGTATAAATTACTATAGCTACTTTAACAATAAACAACAATTTTTTTTTGTTACAGGTAGGGTTCACCTCCAGGGTGGTCGTATTTAAATTTTATTGAGATCTGATAAGTATCTTTAGATATAACGATAAACATCCCAGACTTGCTACTGTAACTGACTCGCGCGGCATAGAAGACGGTTGTTTTAGTTTTTAAACTATTTTTAACCGACATCACAAAAAAGGAGGAGGTTCTCAATTCGTCTGTATGTTTTTTTTTGTGTGTATGTTACGCGATTACTCCGTCAATTGAGAACGGATTCAAATTTTTTTTTTTTTATAGGTAGTGTACGTTTTCGAGGTGGTCCCATTATAATTTCATCGAGATCTAATTAGTATCTCCAGAGAAATATAAGGAGAGAAATACCTCAAACATAGGAGAATGTAATGGTTATAGAAGAAGAGTCCCAAGAAGATTATACACAAAGGAGGTTGCTATTGCATATACTTTTGAAGACTAAAAAATATGACCTTGAATAATGTTTTTACATCTTTCCTCTCGTCGATTTTGGTGTTTGGCAGATATTCTTACGGTAACTGTGAGCGAGATAGAAACAAAGGTGGGGAGAATTAATTTGTCTTCACAGGAATGTTCTACTGGCAAAGTCTGTTAGGGTGCAACGTTTTTGAGATTACCTAATATTTTTTGACATGACATGACGTTCCGCGAAGATGGCGGCCATATGGCGGCAATTAATGTTAATTATCGCAAATAATACTTTTATATATTCATTTTGGACTACAACTAGTCCGTGTTATAAAAGTATTTGGAATTATTGTAATAAAATAGACAATTAATTATCGTGTGTGTCAGATGCTTTTATTGCACAGGGCTATTTTGGACAGTGTCCTTTGATACCTTGATGAAATCATTATGACTAGTGGATATTTTCACTAGCACAGCATTTGAAGTCATTTTTAACCGACTTTACAAAAAAGGAGGAGGTTCTCAATTCGTCTGTATGTTTTTTTTTTGTGTGTATATTACGCGATTACTCCGTCAATTGTGAACAGATTCAAATGATTCTTTTTTTAATAAGTAGGGTACGTCTCCGAGATGGTCCCATTTTAATTTGATCGTTCGAGATCTGATTAGTATTTTCAGAGGTATGGAGATAAATATCTCAAACATAGGAGAATGTACTGGTTTTAGAAGAAGAGTCTCAAGAAGATTATACACAATGGAGGTTGCTATTGCATATACTTTTGAAGACTAAAAAATATGATCTTGAATAATGTTTTTACATCTTTCTTCACGTTGATTTTGGTTTTTAACCCTCAACGCAAAACGATCTGTGTGTCTGTCATCGTGGCATCGTAGCACCCAAACGGATGAACTGATTTTGATTTAGTTTGTTTTGTTTGATAGATGTCTTCGTCGAGAGTGTTCTTAGCTTTATTTCATGAAAATCTGTTCAGCCGTTTAAATATTATCAGCTCTTTTTTGGTTAGAAAAACTATGATAGCAACTTTCGTAAGGTCGTAGTCCTATGACCGCGGACGTCAAAAAATCAAAATGGCGCTGTCGCAGTATCTTGTACTGTTTGTACTTCAATGATATTGCAAAAATATGGTAAGCTTGATCTAATTCTGAGACATCTCCTTGGAATGGTCTCAATGTACAAAGTTATACATATGCTTTGATTATAAACTTGGATTACATATACAAATCAATCGGGAGTGGTTTTAATTTTTTTAATTTAAGTATTATAGACAGATATTTTTAAGGTAACTGTGAGCGAGATAGAAACAAAGGTGGAGAGAATTAATTTGTCTTCACAGGAATGTTCTATCAGGCAAAGTCTTGTTAATGTGCAAAGTTTTTGAGCACCTAATAGTTTTTGACATGACATGACGTTTGGCGAAGATAGCGGCCATATCAGTCCCGCCCGCGACACGGCATACATAAATAACTCAGAATTATAAACGTACTTTGTACAAACCAACACTGCAAAAAAAAATTATAAGCATAATACCACAGATTATATAATAGTTACAACGTAAATAATACTTTCCGTTGTTAGGTTGGCTACACAGTGCTTTCAAAATTCGAATAGTAACAATGTAAGGAAGTGCCAACTCTTATAACGTAGTAGAGTTATTCAGACTGTGTGGGCCATATGGCGGCAATTAATGTTAATAATCGCAAATAATACTTTTTAATATTTATTTTGGAATACAACTGGTCCTGGGTGTGTATAAAAACATTTGGAATTATTGTAATAAAATAGACAATAAATTATCGTGTGTGTCAGATGCTTTTATAGCACAGGGCCATTTTGGACATTGTCCTTTGATACCTTGATGACATCATTATGACTAGTGAATATTTTCACGGAATTTAAAGTCAATTTTTTAGGGTTCCGAACCCAAAGGATACCAAATGAACACTTTCTCAGACTTTGTTGTCTGTTAGTCCGTCCGTCCGTCCGTCCGTGTGTCTATATGGGCGCACTTTACAGATGTACCTTCTTAACCGTAATAGGTACATACTTGAAATTTTCACAAAGTATATATCCGTCAGTGTATAACGGCCCAGACACGAAATTTTGTAGATGCATGTAATTTAATTAAAACTTGTTTTGCACTATAAATAGTAAGATAAATTATTTTTCAAAAAAAATAAAACCGTCTTCATAACCACAAACAGGCACTCAAAAGCGAAAATAAATTACTTAATATAATTATTATATCTATTATCTATTTGAAGTCGGTGCCAGCCAAGTCTAATAGGTAGTACCTACATGATAGGGGCGTAGCTACAGCAGACCTTGATTTTTTGTAGAAACAAATTTTTCTTTAGAAGCATTTTCCAGGGAGGAAACGGGGGAATACATTTGTATGGAAAACTGCACACCGCGTTCCCTCTTAACTCCTTACCATAATTTGACAAATGCAGTATCGTTAAAAGCGTCTTGATTTTTTGTTGATGATAGGCTATGTTATGTCACATAAAATTGACAAAGGTGCCCTCTGGAGATCATGAAGTTATGTGACATTTTTTTTATTAATTTAGCCATGTTGGGTAACAAATGAAAGGACTTAATGAGCACTATATTGCGAGCTGTTACTCGCGGCTCTGTTTGCATGCACCCGATCATTCGTAATAATTTTTGAGACTAGAGTTTGACATTTCAGTAGTCGGGTTTTAGTTTTTTTCTTACATTTTATATTTGGTGTCTACCTATTCTAATTTCATATTCAAATATGTTTTGAAGTTATTTCCCACATATGAGTGTTTACTTTTACTTATTTAAAATATTTATCAATTATATATTATAATTTTAATCGATGTTTGAAATCGAAAATACAACTAAATATTTTAATTTTATAAAACTTGTTTCATTATTATGTGATGTAGGTAAGTACCTAATCCAGACCTAATATTATAAAAATGTTTGTAACTCTGTCACACTGTCTGTTTGTTACCTAATCACGCCTAAACGGAAGATCCGATCTTAAGATGTGTACAGAGTATGTAACATAACATGTTATATAACATTGTTATTTAACATGTTTCAGATAATACGAGACGGAATGTTAAATAAAAATGTTATAACATGTTATGTTACATAGTCTGTAGGCACCCTTACTGAAATTTAACAAGGAGATACTTCACAGCATCAGGATAAACATAGGCTACTAAATTCTCTGTGTCGACAACAAAAACACAGATATCAGCAAGTCATGTTCATATTGATATTTACAGGCTGTTTATGATCTTTAAACATATTTAAACCTTTTAATTATTTAATTATTATTTTATTATTTGTTGCTCCATAATAGCATCGACAATCCTACGGTTTTGTCTCGAGTCTCCCTATACGTGCCAGATCAGTACCTGCGGCTGCGCGCGCGACGTCTCTTAGAAGTACCTAGCTCACGAACTCAGACCGCGAGGTTTGCTCCCACAAGTCAGGCTCTTTGTCTCCTCAACGATCTGATTGCAAAGGAGTCGGATGTGGATATATTTTTCTCCTCATTTACCTTTTTTCTCAGTGCATGTATTAGATTTTTTAGTTAGTAATATTATATAGTCAGTAGTTACTAGTTCTGGCATGATGTACGCTTTGGTGTAAAACTGTAAGTGCAACATGTATTTTTTTCCATAAATAAATAAATAAATAAATAAATAAATAAATAAATAAATAAATAAATAAATAAATAAATAAATAAATAAATAAATAAATAAATAAATAAATAAATAAATAAATAAATAAATAAATAAATTAATTAATTATTAAAATGAAGTGATTTAACCAATAAAAACATTATGGTGCTGGGTATCATACTTTACTCCAATTCACACGGGTAAATTAAAATAACAATTATTATTATTTTTTTATATATTTCTTTGGGTGCGGAAGAGGAACATAATGTTATAGATATTATAAAATAACAGTATATTTAAACATACATTTTTGTTTAAAGTAAGAGCTATTAAAATAATAAAATACAATAAACAAATACTACAAATAATACTAAACATATTTTTAGGTGATGTTACAATAATTATTATGGTAATAAATATGATGATAACGATAGGTAGGTAACAACTACACTTTGCCATTAAATTCGATTTAACAAGATTGAATAATGTAATAATTTATGGCAAGTATTAAAAATAATTAATAGTTCTAAAACACATAAAACATACATAAATATTTGAATATAACTGACTCCTTATATATATATATATATACATATATATATATATATATAAACTTATCTTTTATATATAAATAAATATACAAACTATACATATATACATAAATACTACAAGTAGAAATTATTATAATGAACGTAAGTAGGATTAAAATGTCTACATTCCATACAAAAATATCATAGTTACACAATAATACATAGGTATCAATACAAATAATAAACATTCAATCAAGTCAATACATAAGCAATGATAAAGTGATGATGAAAATGATGGTAAATAAATAAAATTATATATAAGTATTTTGTGATTTGCCTAAGCTAAAATAAATTAATTCATCTTTCGAGTACACTTTTGTCACGTGATACCTAAAAACATATTATTGACTACTTATATTAAATACATACATATACATACACTCAATTAATACATATTTGTACCAAACGCAATCATCACATTTTACAATAAATAATTAAAAGAAAAAATATATACCAAGACATAATAATTCCCAATAAATTCAACTATCTATAAATTATCGTAACTTATTTTGAAGACTTTAACAACGCTAAAATCATAGTTTTACAATCCATAATTATATAATATTTTGAATATTTTGATTTATATGATATTTTGTAGCATAAAAAAATCTAAATCCTGTATCATTTAACTGTCTTCAGATCGCGTAACCCTAAAATCTAAAATAAATTATCATTTGCCAATGACGTTTTACTATAAATTCGACTGTGCACTACTACAGAATAATGAATAGTACAAGGCACAAGGAGCAAAAACCCGACCGAAAGAGACCGACACTGCATGGTGTTTGTCCCTTTCTTTTGTGGGAACCACTAAAGAAATGTATCATGCATATAATATGGACATAATGTTGCACTGGCAGATTGTTACACAAGGTTACAATCCGTTCTACAATCCTCTCGCTTGGCCCGTTTTGATGTATTATAGCAATTACAACCTTATGTTCATAGCATACAAATTAAATTGGATTTGTCAAAAATGTGCTGTGCATAGTCATGTTTATGATAAAACGTTATTGTCCTTTTCAATAAATATCTTGTCTATTATAGTAGATATAAATAAATTATATGTATTTATCGACGTTTACGGACGTTTAAGTTCCTTCCATAGCCAGAGTGTCCGTAACCTCCACCGACGTCTTCATGGGCGGTAGAATGTGAATGTGAGTGAGTGTAAATTGGCTTGGATACGATCTCGTAGGTAGTGGACTTTCCGCCTCCTCCTGACAAAGACTTGATGCCTATAATGGCTGAGAGAAGAAGAGACATCAAGGCTGTCATTAGAGCTTTGCCCGCGAGCAGTGCTAGGGCGCCGAGACCGATGGACATGAGGGTACCTGCAAAAGAAAAAACATTTATACATTTAGATAATATTAGCTGTACCCCGCGGCGTAGAAATCGTTCCTATCGGAATATTGGGATAAAGGTACCCTATGTACTATTCTAGGGTCTAAGGTTATGGATATACCAAATTTCAGCTCAATCGGTCAAGTAGTTTTAGCGTGATGAACTAACAAACATACACACCCACAAAATTTCGCCTTTATAATATTAGTAGGAAGAAGGATATGTCATAGTAAGGTACGAATAACTTTGCTGCCGCTGGGTTAGTCAATCGGATTATCTAAGAGCCCCGTTGGCCTTTTTTAACCGACTTCAAAAAAAGGAGGAGGTTTCTCAATTCGACCGTATATATATATATATATTTATGTTTGTTCGCGGATAACTTCGTCGTTTATGAACCGATTTTGATTATTTTTTTTTTGTTCAAAAGGAGATATCCCAAGTGTCGTATCGTGGTAATTTAATCGTGGTCTGATAAGTATCTCCAGAGATATTAAGATAAACATCTCAAAATTGGTACTGAAAATGAATAGCGCGGCATTGAAGTCGGTTCTTTTTTAGTTTTTAAACGATATTATAAGCCTTAAAGGATACATCGCTTGACTGAAGCGAGAGGTCGCCGGTTCAAATCCCAGCACAGGTACTCGTCTACAGGTAGCAGGAGCACATTATATCGATGTTTCGCCTGACTTGCTACTAAAAAATAGCTTACAAACATCAAGAACTTCGGCCACATTATCGCTTACTTCGACCAGCAGGCGAGATAGTGGTCAAACGCCAGCCAATAAGATATGAAAAAAATCAGGTACCAATTTTTTACATTTCCTATTTAAAAAAAAAATTATAACTGAACTTGTACTTGAACTGATCTAAACTAGTATAATAAAGTGGAAAGATTTGATTTTTAACCGACTTCAAAAAAAGGAGGAGGTTTCTCAATTCGACCGCTTGTATGATTTTTTTATTTTTTTATTTTATGTTTGTTCGCGGATAACTTCGTCGTTTATGAACCGATTTTGATGATTATTTTTTTGTTGGAAAGAAGATATCCCCAGTGTAGTATCATGGTAATTTTATCGTGGTCTGATTAGTATCTCCAGAGATACGGAGATAAACACCTCAAAATTGGTACTGAAAATTAATAGCGCGGCATTGAAGTCGGTTCTTTTTAGTTTTTTAAACGATCTTATTGTTTCTTTGTTTGTAACGATTTAACTCTAAAATTACTGGACCGATATCAAAAATTCTTTTACTTACAGATAGCTACGTTATCAGCAAGTAAAATAAGCTATATTTTACTATCTACGCGGGTGAAACGGCGAGGCGCTGCTAGAAACTTAATAAAGTTAACTTAAATCCTACGTTACATTACTGCATGGCTCAGTGCGGATTTTACTGTGACTAACAATAAAAAGGTTTTTTTTACGGTAAAAGGTAACAAGATAAGCACGACGCTCGCCTGATGGTAAGCGATGACGTCTACCTATAACAGATACAGCGGCATGCAAAATTCTGAACTGCTAGAATTTTGCATGTCACTGCACTGGGCCTGTTACCTTGAGACATAAAGATGTTGAGTCTCACATGCCTTTTAATTTCTCTGGATACCTTGCCATTTCAACCGAAAACATTCCTATTTCACGGCTGAACATTTATTGGCAAAGTGGTGGTACCGACTCAGGCGAACTGGCAGAAGTCCTACCGCTACAGAAATTTATTGCAACGTTTACTTTAAATTGCTTAATCAAAAATCTTAAAGAGACGTCACATGCCGCCTGAGTAATTAACCCCCAACACAAAAAGAGGGTTATAAGTTTTGACAGGTGTATCAGTGTATCTTTGTATCTGCGTGTCTTTCTTGCGGCATCATAGCTCCCAAGCGAATGAACCACTTTTGATTTTGTTTTGTTTCATAGGTGACTCAATTAAGATTGTGCTTAGCTTTGATTCGAGAAAATCCATTCAGACGTTTTAAGATTATGAGCTCTTTCATAGGTCATTTCATATAAGATTATAGAACACCAACTATTATACTCACTACTGTTTATTGTCGACTGTCTCGGCCTAGGTTGAACTCCCGAGGATGTGCATCGGAAATGCACGAAACCTAGGTCGAGACAGTCGTCAACAAACAGTAGCGAGTATAGTCGGTGTTTTATAATTATGATTCAAACTCATTTCATATACTCGTATCATAGGTGCCAACATTCATAATAAGTAGGTCTAATCAATTTGAAATTCAGTATCCCTTTACTTGAGTATCCCTTTACTTTAATTCAGTATCCCTATGCTTTAATGATATGGCAAGAACATGGTCACTTTTTTAACCAACTCCAAAGAGGAGGAGGTTCTCAATTTATTTATTTTTTCTTTTTAATTGTTTTTGTTTGTTACCTCAGAACTCCGTCATTTATTACCAGGTTTAGATATTTCCTTTTTTGTATAAGTAGGGTATACATCCCGTTTTGTTTCATTGTTCAATTAGAAAATCTGTCGCCAAACATCTAATGTGTTCCGGCAGCTATCCTTGAGAGCCAGTTCCCATTCTAGGTCTAGCGTACTTACCATCTTCGACCGCATCATCACTTACCAACAGGTGAGATAGTGGTCAAACGCTAGCCTATAAGATATTAAATAAAATATTTAAAAAAAAATCGAGATCTAATGATTATCTCCAGAGATATGATGAGAAATACCTCTACCTTGTTACTGACATTTACTAGCACGTGTAAAGTTGTTTTTTTTAGTTTTAACTCTGTTTTTATCCTCGTTAATGTCTGCAATTCCAATATTAAAAACGCATCGACTTGGGTGCCTCATTTTCCGAAGTCAGTCAAGTATGGCCGCTGCCTTCAATTACAAAGATATATCTACTGGCAGATAATAACAGTCAGACAATAAAAGTGTCGTTTACGGCTTTGACTTTTCTCTATAATTTAACGCTCTGCTTATTTATTTTAACGATCCAGCGACTTTGATTAAAATACATAGTAGATACACAGTTTGTTGATTGTTTTATTAATCCCCGACGCAAAAAGAAAGGGTGTTATAAGTTTGACGTGTGTATCTATGTATGTTGTGTGTCTGTCTATGGCGTCGTGGCGCCCAAACGGATGACCTGTTAGAATTTATTTTTGTTTGATAGTTGTCTTGATCGAGAGTGTTCTTAGCTTTGATTCATGAAAATCCGTTGATTATGAGATTTTTTTTAAATTGACTACGTTATAAAATCAACTTTCATAGGTCTGATTAATTCGAAATTGGTACGCCACTACACCGCAGCGTCCTGCGTCCGCGTGCGCGTTCGCGATCTGATTTTCAATCGTTTTCTGATCACCATAGATCGTGTTTGGTGTGAACCAGTCGGTACAAATACTACTGCGCTATCTGATCGCCGTCGAGATGGCGGACGCAGGACACTGTGATGTGGCCGTGCTCGTACTTCAACAATAATTCAAGAACATGGTAGCATTGACCTGATATTGGGACATCTGCTGGAGTTTGCAGAATACTCAACTACTCACCATTTTACGGCAGAGTTGTCGCATTTGGGCTCATTGGATTGGTCTCAATGAATAGAGTATATATATTTGGATAAAACTGTCGTGGGTGGTTTTAAATTTTGAATTTAAATATATTCGTCTATACATATTTTCAAGCAGAATATTTAATTCGATAAATTAATTTCAATCATCACTGTATGACATTTATAAGTTTGAATGCACAAAAACATATCAAAATACTAACTGATACCCGCGACTTCGTTCACGTACACCAATAATTTTATCACTGTAAATCTGAGTTATTTATATTAAGTTATGTGTAAAAATAATGATTTAATTTTCACAAAAATCCTATGTTCATCCTCATGCTACAAAAAGTATCTCCTTGTTAAATTTTAGATAGATCGGACCGTCCGTTTAGGCGTGATTAATTAACAAACAGACAGAATGACAGACTTACAAACGTTTTAATAAAACTATATTAGTCTGGATTAAATTTCACAACTTTTAAGGAATATTATTAGATACGCGAGTTTATTATGTAAAGGAACAATATTAAATTTGATAAATGCAATTTATATCAAGATAACCCCTACGATGAAATAGATTCTGGTTTGTCTGTTTGTATGGTTTATGGTTTAAGACATTTATATTCTCTAACGATCACATCACTTATCAGAGAAAATACTAGAATTACTTACAAATAGAGTGTACGAAACTTAAATAAAATAAAAAATATAGATTTTAATTACCTTACAAGAATATACGAATAAATAAATATGTCCTAGGTACTTACTGTATTGTAGGATAAAACAAATAAATTAAAATACCTACACAAAAAAAAAAGTTAAATGTAGGTAGTTTTGTATGTATATATTGTACGTATGTGTATATTGTATTATATGAATATATATAATATGTATTGTATGACATTATACATGTATTATATTGCTATATATGTATATATTGCTATGTATGTATTAAATTACATAAATTATATGTACCTTTGTAATTATGTACTTACCTATTATTTTATTTTATTGTT
This sequence comes from Cabera pusaria, assembly GCA_954871355.1. Lineage (NCBI taxonomy): Eukaryota > Metazoa > Arthropoda > Insecta > Lepidoptera > Geometridae > Cabera > Cabera pusaria. The sequence continues at coordinate 7,394,612 of OX940907.1, forward strand.
ATTTATTTATTTTTTATTATTATTTTTTCTACACCTATACCGTCATGTATGCTAATCTATTCCTTTCCACCCTAAGGTTGTCTGGAAGAGATCGCTTTAAGCGATAAGACCGCCGGTTGCCGCATTGTTTTATTTACCATTTTTTACTTTTAATTTGTATGGTGTAATAAAGTGTTTATCTATCTATCTATCTAGTTTTAGAATAACCGTTGGGAACTCGAACGGATAAGACAATCGTCATAGAAATCGGCGTTTTATCATTTACGTTTACGTATCTTACTTATCTCATTTACGTATCTCGTTGCTGTAAATTCTTTATTGCACAAAAATTTGTACAAAAGGAGGACTTAATGCTTAAAGCATTTTCATCACTCTGAGTAATTCAGACAGAATGTTTAGCTATGTTCTGAAATAATAGTAAATATTATGTTAGGAATAGTTACATACTAGTTTTTAGGGTTCTGTACCCAAAGGGTAAAACGGGACCCTATTACTAAGACTCCGCTGTCCGTCTGATTGTCTGTCTGTCTGCCTGTCTCTCTGTCTGTCTGTATCTCATGAACCGTGATAGTTAGAAAGTTGAAATTTTTACAGATTATGTATTTCCGTTGCCGCTATAACAACAAATACTAAAAACAGAATAAAGTTAATGATAATAGATGGTCCCCATACAAGAAACGTGCTTTTTCGGCATTTCATACCATCTATGAACGCTTAGTAGGTAAACGTCCCATAGATGGCGTTATATTGAAATGTCGATCCCTAACACCTTTGTTAGACGTTACATGGCGTTATAAGAAATAAAATGTTTATTAATTATTATTTTGTGCTCGATCTTATAAAACTGTAGTGTGGTACGGAACCTTACGAGTGCGAGTCCGACTTGCACTTGGCCAGTTTATTTAAGATATTGTAGGTACTATTGAATTGATCCATCAATCACACATGTATCATGATTAGTTAAGTGGTTCACGCACAGAATACCTATTTCAGTAATTTAAGAATGTACACGAGTGCCCAAGATACAGGCTCTGTCACGTTTGGGGCTCACAGTTTATATTTGCATATTATATAATGCTGTTTTTTAAACCAACTTCACGAAAAAATAGAAGGCTCTAATATCGACAGATTTTTATTATTTTTTATTTTTGTTTCCTCATAACTCCGTTAATTCTTAACCGATTTGAAAAATTCTTTTTTTTGTTTGAGTCATTATGCCTCCCGTTTGGTCCCATTCAATTTTTTTCGAGATCTGATAATCATCCCCAGAGATAAAATATGGAGATAAGCAATATAAACAAATGTGATACCTTGATGACAAGACTATGGCTAGTGGATATTTTCATTATCGCGGCATGTGAAGTCGGTTTTTTTGTTTTGTACGATCATAAATTATTTTGGCAATAACCTAAAAAAAACTATAATTAGTGATGAAATGTGAATACTATGATTATTATTCATTTATTCACGCAATACACCCGGATCTTTCGAAGGCATTGACGGAGTCGAAGCCAACGTCAAAAGACCCTTTAGAATTCATAACTTATTTATATTATGGCCCATGGATGGGAGGACATGACAAACTGTTTAAAGATGGTACAAAACATGGGCTATTGTTATGAATTCTTATTCATTATTATAATTTGAAAAACGAATCACAAAACGTTTCTATATCACCTACCTTTCATCAAAAGCGCAGCAGCAATAATACCACCCATGCCGCCCTTCTTGCCTCCTAAGCCACCCTTCCCTCTCGCATCACCAACAAACGACCTGGCCTCCTCTGCAGCATTCTCATCAAGAAGACGAAGCCTGACTGTATGCGTATCTAAATACGACCCGAGTCTAAACAGAAGAAACTTGTCCAATCTCTCATCAGGCTTAGTCGGTAACGACCTCGCTAATTCCGCTGCGAATTCTTCAGCCTTACTCCCATTTTCAGAAGTTTCTTTCACAACAGTAACACCAGGTAGCAACGTCAATTCTTCTTTAGCATTAAGCTTCGCAAGAAGAGACAATGCTTCGATTTTTAAACATGTTGCACTGAAGATTCCACTGGAACAATCTTTCGAACTTCGAGAGACGTCCAATGGCTTTGAAGTACTATTAGAAACATCGGGACTTGGTAAACTATGAGCTGATGCAAGGAGTGTAATGCAAGTTAACTGAACAACACTATACATGATGACGCGACTGAGTGTAAAGAAGCACCGATACACTTTGATAAGACTATGGTATCCACCATCTTTTTATATGTCTCACATAGATAGATGATTAGTACTGAGTACTGCACGTCCATTATATTTTCATACAACGTTGCTCGCAAAAAGTAATTCATTTTATCAAATATGAATATGTACCTTAGGCTTAGGTGTTACGGTTTAGTTTCATAGTGCTGATGTTGGTTTTGGTTTATTATCTAAAGCACTCATTTGAGTTGCAGCGACTGATTTAAATTTGTAGTTATTAATGAGTTTTTAATATACTAGGGCTTCTGTTGCTAATTTTTCTTTAGTAGTGTTTAGTTTACAAGTAAGTGTAAAATGTGTAAAAAATAAGTGTTCTTGAAAGCAATTGATTTATTTCATTCGGTATTTTTTTTACTTATCCTTATTGTAATTTTTTTATGCTCGTGAGGTTTTGAATCTGTCATGGATGAATTGGGGTTAGAGGTAAATTGCTTTTGATATTTTACTGTATTTATGATTTACCAGTTTTCGTTTAAAAATCTTGAAAATGGTTACTTGGATTCAGTAACAAGTAAGGCACTAAAAACATAAAATATGCAAGTATGTTTTTTGGTTTTAAAGCCAGTAGATAAAGTTTTATAGGTTCAGTAAACTCTTCTCTGTAAAGTCTAAAATACTTAAAATGATGTAAAAAATACGTTAATATTGTATAAGAAATCTTACATGAAATATAGTGCTGAAACTATTCTATCTAGACTAAATTCGATGTATAGTCTGGAAGCTCCACTCGTCCTATGATTATGGCTAAAGCAATAAATTGCTTCGTCACGGCACATGCTTTTACCTTCGTTAAGTACGCGAAGATTAGTTCTATACGAATCTATTATAATAGTAATAAAGGTTAAATTGGCTCGATGCACCAATGTTTTTTTTTGTACCGAAAAATGTATGTGCGTTCACAGTTTATCTTTGTTATAAGAACACATCATAAAAAACCCCTCGGATTGGTTAACTGCACACTAAGTTTAGCCAGCTTAAAGCATAATTTTCCACCGAGATCCACAAAGGAGGAGATTCTCAATTCTTACGTTTGTACGATTTTTTTGTATGTTTGTTACCCAATGACTCCGCCAATTGTAAACTAATTTGCATCATTCTTTTGAATGATAATGAACCCTATATATGAATTTGTAGGGTTCATCATCAAGACGATTACATTTAAAATTTTATCAAGATTTTATAGGATCTCCAAAGATGTTATGTCGATGAATGTCTCAAACTTGGTACTGTACTGAAACTAACTCGTGCGGCATGTAAGTCGGTTTTTTAGTTTCTAAACTATATTATTTATTATATAGTAAAATCTAGTGGCGAACGGCGAAAACTTAATGTGTAATTAATTCACTAAGCGGGTAGCATATAGGCGTTTGATTAGCTTGTATCATTCAATAACGCCTTGCATAGTAGAGCGGTGTCTTATGTCCGCCTGGCCAACTACTAAAGTCGGAAAACCTGCCACCAAACACGGTGTGTGATCTGCCATCAGCTGTCATTGGAAGCCTGATCCCATTCTAGGCCCAGCGTGTTGTCGTCATCGACGACATCGTCACTTACCAAAAGGTGAAATACAGTCCAAAAGCTAGCTTATAAGTGATAAAAGAAATTACCTTTCATCATCATAGCCATAGCCATGATTCCTCCCATGCCACCTTTCTTCCCCCCTCCGAGTCCACTCTTCGCTCTGGCTTCACCCATAGCGTCTTGAGCTTCTTCAACAGTCTCATCGTTCAACAACCTGAACTTCACTGAATGGGTATCCAGGAAGTTCCCCACATGATACAGGAGATACTTGTCCAGTTTTTCGTCAGGCTTCCCAGTCAATGACCTCGCAAGATCAGCTGCCACTGTTTCATACTTTGTTTTGTCATTAGCTTCTTTTACTAGACTAACTCCTGGTAATATCGACACTTCATCCTTGTTATTGAGCTTCTCGATTAGAGATATAGCTCCTATTTTCAGGCACGTAGGATTCAAAATTCCATTAGCACACTCCTTAACACGCTTATCAACTTTTTCTTCAGTTGGTAACGAAACACATGATCCTACGATCGCGGCAAGGATGACTACTTTATACATTTTTGGTTTAACACGTCCACTTGCTTTGCGTATCAATAAAACTGTGTTCCTCTATTATGTCGTCACCCTTTTATATTTTATATTTTGTGGTCAGATGATTACCCCTGGACCGCGTGTTCTGGTCCGCAAGTACGAGTGTTGTTTGCGGTTTAAAAATAGTCTACAACGGATTCTCTGACCTCTATACGCATAGTGTTAAGTTTTATTTTAACGCAGCACTTCTGAATCTACATTCTCCGCATTTGCAATGTTAAGTATGTGAACTCTTCTAATTTTCGTATCATCGTTTGCAGTCAAAAATTAAAATTGCACTTTCGGCTGGTGATCTTTAAGGTTGCTATTTGTCTGGCTTTGGTTGAGTAGAAGTGCTGAAGTCTTGTTTATTTTTTTCAAATCTTCAGTACGTTGTCGTAATGTGTTCGAGCATAGTTTCTTAGCGTGGTTTCAATTTTGCGGTTGTTTGTTTTTATTATGGTCGAATTTAGATGATATCGTTATTGAAACAATGGAATGGTTTCACTATTACTCGATAGCCCAGACAATAAGTGGATACTTTCGGTAAAATAAGAGCATTATCATGTTTTAAAAGTATAACCGTATTTTAAATTGAGACAACAAGGTTTTCAACACTATATCACTTGGTATTTAGTGTTGAAGCCGACCACGAAAAACATGCTTGCTATTCACTGTAAACTTGAAAACCTTTATTATAGTGTATGCAACTTCTACCATCTTGAACGGCCCGTTGGTGTAAACTTAAACGTAACCCTGCTTTAAGACCCAGTGATTGCTGGTTCAAATACTAGCTGAGCAACAATGGATTATTTTATGTGCATTCTAGGTGTTTGTCCACAGCTGGTAGGATAAGGAACATTATAGGTTTCGCCTGAATTCCTACCAAAACGTAGCTTGGAGCAGACAGCCTGCCGTCAAAACGTGTTCCGGCAGTAAAGCCTTTAAGAGTCAGATCATTAGGCTTAGCGTATTCACTATCCTCGACCACATCATCGCTTACTTCCAGGCAAGATAGTTAAGGGTGTATGATAAGTAATGGGTGGGGATTGAACTCACGACCTCTCAATTGCTAGTCCGACGCCTTAGCCATTGGGCTATTGCCGCAAATATTTTTTTAGTGGTCAAACGCTTGCCTATTAGATAAAAAAGCGCATATAAATACGTGTGGTTGTTCGATAGAAAAGAGAGCGACGGGATTTTTTTATTTTAATTTTTTTTTAATTTTTTTTTATTTTTTAAAAGGTTACTCGCAATGTGGGTTGCACATTACTAGTATTCTTGTTAACCCCTCCAACTAAGCTAAATATGCTTGTGTCTGGAGTGGGTTCACGTCAATAGTGCAATGGGTGGGGTGGGGATCGAACTCACGACCTCTCGATCGCCAGTCCGACACCCTATCCATTGGGCTATTGCCGCCTTGCAATGGGTGGGGATTAGCTAGTGCAATTGATCAGCACAACCCAAAATTTGTTGTATTTAAAAAAGCTAATAGACAAGTAACTTGGCGACGGTGCTGAAGGTTTTAGATCCTCATGCTAATTAACTCGTCATGAATGTTTTAGCTCTCAACTTACTTGCCTCCAGCGCTGTCAGCTGGTATTTTTCGAGCTAGATAGAGTCTGTAGAATCGTCGTAGAAATTGAGAGCACATGTTCTAATTTACTGTTTTGTTGCGTTGATGACTCTCTGTCTGTCTCTGTCTCTGTCATTGCCAGTACGACTAAAAATGTTAGATACTTGTAGGTACTTACTCTTATCAACAAAATGTACTATATGTGTAATAAAATGTACTATACAGTAAGAGAAATGCTTAATGAATGACTGCATTACAAGACTATTTATAACTATAATTTAAAATGTCTGGTGCTGTAAATGTGTGGTTGTATGACTCATAATCTTGACATACAATAATCTGACTTATAATCTCTAAATATATTTTAAATTTGTATAATTGTTATAATGCTATACTGATTTCACATGCTCACCCACGAGCGAAATAGAAAGAAGTTTGCTAAATAAATCCATCAAATTGTACTCTATTTTTTGTGAAATATATATATTTCATTTCATATCATTATAAGGTGCTACTAGGTAGATATGTACCTTTCTTCCTTACCTTTGAATTTTAGTTCATCGTAACGCCACGACGGTTCTCTTTATGCACAGACTATAGGGAATTATCGTGAGAATAAGGGCCCAGGTCCGGTATATAGCGTATAATAGCGTTGAATTTCGACCGATAATCTTTGACAAGAGTAGAGATGCAAGTAACAACTGTCTAGCTGCATCTCCTTCTACTAGACGTTTACAATGACAGGATGGAAGTCTCTACATTGATAGCGATGCGTCCTGTCATCGCAAACGTCTTATAGAAAGAGATGCAGCTAGACAGTTGTTATCTGCATCTTTTTTCGTATCGACGATTATCGCTCGAAATTCATCGCTATTCACGTAGAAACTATCGGCCCAGGGGTGGAAGTATCTACATACATAGCGATGAATTTCGAGCGGTAATCGTCGATACGGAAAGAGATGAAGATAACGACTGTCTAGCTGCATCTCATAAGCAAAGTACACCGAATCCTTTTCAACTTCAAATCTTCTAATCGATGTCTCCTACGACCAAAGAGCTGGCGCTTACCTCGGGCATCGCATTAGTTTCACGATTCAAAGAGGTAATGTTGCCAGCTTTTTGGGTACTCTACTAGCAGACAGCGACCTAAATTCCATTTATTATTTGTAGTTTTTATTTGAATCATTAGTCATAGTTAATATTTAAGTTTAATAAGTTTTTTAAATTGTGTTGAGAAATAAATTGAATAACAGTAAAATCTTCTTGAACATTTCCTTTGTACCATCTTCTTGGCTGTAGCGACCAACATTAATCACACATCCATTGTAGTGCCAATTTCTGGTATAATATTTGGCGTCACCTATTTCCATATGCAAAAGCAGATAGTCAGTTTGTGGATGTACCTAAAGGAACGGATACACCGCAGCGTCCTGCGTGCGCAATCTAGGCGGCGATCAGATAGCGCAGTAGTATTTATATCGACTGGTTCACACCAAACGCGATCAGAAAACAATTGAAATGTACTGAGATCGCGCCCGCAGATCGCAGGACTCCGCGGTGTGTCCGTACCTTTACGGAAATTAACCACAAAAAACATAACTCTCATTTTCAACCAGTCGAGCAAGTTAACTGTCACATAACCGTAACACAAACATTTGGGTGTGTCACGACATATATTAAACCAATTATAGGGTTGACATCAAATTGTAGCAGTCGTGGTCTCGGAGACCAGAAAGCGGCAACGGGTTTAATGATAGGCACGAGTTTTGGTTACCATAATTGGCTTGTCAAGCCCTGCAGAACATTAGACTTCGACTTACGTAGTAACTATGTACTTATCTATATCTTTCAAAGTGACCAATAAATAAAATGTAATAATAAAAGGCGCCACCGATTTATGGTAGATATAACATTAACCTAAACGAAGGATTTGCTTCTTCGATCGTCATACGAACCGCCAAGGAATGAAATACCCTGACTGAGTCTGTATTTCCGGTTAGGTACAATATGGGGTCTTTGAAATCGCGAGTGAACAGGTATCTTCTGGGTAAGCACGCTCCATCATCGATCGCATCATCACTTAACATCAGGTGAGACAGTGGTCAAATGCTACCCAGTTCGGTGTAAAAAGAATGTAGTTAAAAAGAAACTAAAAGACACCGGCCACGTGCGAGTTCAAGTCGCGCACCGAAGCTTCTGCAGCAACTGTCAAAACCAACTTAACTTTTCAGTTCAATCCCTAGACCAATCCCTAGACCGATGCCTAGATACTAAATGCACTAACTGCAAATAATAAGCTTGTGTGTTAATTAGCTACATATTCACGATTATCAATATATTTACAAGCTTTATCTCTACTTCACGGCGAATTTATTTGTCCGTCACAAATCTAGCGATTGATTTTAGAGCGGTTCCTTCTACTTCTAACTAACTTCTAACTTCCAGGGGTTCGATTGAGCTGAAATTTTGCATACAGGTGTAAGTCGCGTGACAATGCAATATTATGATGACATGGTGCTGATCTGATGATGGAGCTGGAAGGTGGCCAAAGGAACTCCTAAACTACACATGTCATACCTGTCGTGTTTGGGCTCGTTGAATTTGGCTTGACTTACTCTGGTCCTATGTTATGTTAAAGCTTGTGTTTAAAAATGTTTTTATAATATTACTTGTTCTTTTATAAGTGCTGCAAGACCTTGCTTCTTACCAAATTTCATGATTCTAGGTCAACAGGAAATACCGAAATCACAGCTGATAGATACTGTAGACCCAAGTATTTGATATAAGCTTAAACTTGATATCTTTACGCGTTCCTAAAAAAAAGGATTTTGACAGACGAACAGATTTCGTATTTATATATTTGAATGGTGGTAGGACACTATCTAGTGTCCGCCTGGCCAGCTACCACCCTCAAGTTAGAAAATCTGTCGCCAAACATCTACTGTGTTCTGGCAGCTATCCTTGAGAGCCAGTTCCCATTCTAGGCCTAGCGTGCTTACCATCTTCGACCGCATCATCACTTACCAACAGGTGAGGTAGTGGTCAAACGCTAGCCTATAAGATATATAAAAAAAGACAGACGGACAACAAAGTGATCCAATAGGGGTTCCTTTTTCCTTTTGAGATACGGAACCCTAAAAACTGACTACAAGTAAACCCTTCGAGGAATGGAGGAGTTTTCTTTTATCCATTGAATAATTACCTTATTCACCTCCAATCTTCATCATCAGACCCTCGTTACCAAGCCCGATCTATTTGATTCGTTAAAATGAATCAAATGAGCCAAAATTCAGGGGTTTTACTAGCCATTGAAGATTTACATTATCCACCTCCTAGCTCCATCATCAGATCAGCTTTAAGATACCAAATTATAGTATTGTCATCCGAACTACTATTTTAAATTATTTTTATTTAATAGTAGATGAGCGAGCGTTTGACCACTATCTCACCTGATGTTAAGTGAAGATGTAATCGACGATGCTGCACGCTCGCCTAGAAGATACCTGTTTACTCGCTATTTAAAGACCCCCGGATTGTATTTAGCAGGAAACACAGATTCTGGCAGGGAATTACATTCCTTTGCTGTGCGTGTGATAAATGTGGATGCAAAACGTATTATGCCATAGAATGGAATATAAATATATCAACCATGTATCGACGGCGTATTATCTGTGATGTGTATCACAGACACAAAGTTTCATTTCGGTATGTCAATTTAATAACTGAAAACAACTGAAGATCGAGTTCAATGGCATGCCATAGGAGAGGCTTATGTCCAGCAGTGGACGGAAATTGGCTGATAATGATGATGATGATGTCAATTTGGAAGTAGGTTAAAAATTGATTTCTAAGATTTTATTACATACATATAATCACGCCTGTTTTACCCTGGGGTAGGCAGAGACTACTTCTTTCCACATGCTTCGGCTACGATAGACGTCTTTTGCTTCTTCCACTTTCATGAGCGCCTTCATACATGCTCGCCGGTTATAGGTACTTTTGACTTGGCCTTTCTTTAAAGCGTCTCCGATCTGGTCGTGATACATTCATAGATGCCAATAGATTATAAATCATTGTTAGTTACAAGTTTAGCTAATCAAGTCAGTAAGAACCCATATCTGCATCATCATCATGATCAGCCGGTATCAGTCCACAGCTGAACGTGTAAGCGTCTCCCATAATGCACCACTGAGCCCGAAAACCTATATCTTGAAGATTGAATTTTTTTTTGGATTCTAGCTTCTGCTGTGTCTCAAACAGCCCATCAAACGCCCATCAAAGCCAATTAAAGTCGCCATTTTTCGCTTTTGAACCGGGAAGTTGCCGACTTAACTTCTAGTCCTAAGCTAGAATACTCAGAGACTCAAGGACTGTGTCTGTGTACCTACTGCCGGAACACAATAAGGTTATGGCGGCAGATTGTTATTTTCGATTAATTTTGCTTTAATTTTTCACCGATACCTGTGCAAACACCATTTTTAGATTTTCATGATAAAAAGAAAGTAGAATAATAACATGTTTAGCATAAAACAAACACATAATCAATAGAACCAGCCAGTGTGTTATTTTAGCGTAATTACTGAGAAAATTGCAACTTACAAACTATCACCTACGTAGTCTTTTTTCTTTTCAACCGACTTTCCAAATAGAAGGAGGTTTTCAATTCGTCTGTTTCCTTTTTTTGTATGTTACGCGATTACTCCGTCAATTGTGAACCGATTTGAATGACTCTTTTTTTAATCGGTAGGGTACGTTTTCGAAATACTCCCATTGTAATTTCAGCGAAATCTGATAAGTATGTCCAGAGATATGACGATAAACGTCTCAAACTTGCTAGTGAAATTGACTCGCGGGGCATGGAAGTCGGTTGTTTTAGTTTTTAACTATCTTAATGATTATTTGTTGTTGTTTATAGGAAAGTGTTTGACCTCTTTCTTACCCGTTGACAAAAATGAATGAATGACAAAAATGCATGGTCTGAATGCCCAAGCTCCAAGATATAATATAAATTGTATGACAAAAAAATTATTGTTATAGATTTTAAAAATTATTTACTATGAATCTAAAAAAATATGAATTTAAACAATTGACAAGCGCCTTAGAGTTTCTTGGTGTTTCTTTTCTGATGGGAGATTCTATTTCTCTACTTCCGAAACACAACTAGATTCAAAAGTCATTCAGTTTCCTCTTGTACTGCGATTACTTTGCGTTTCATTTTTTTATTATGTATCATTATTTCACCATTTTTAGGGTTCCTTAGCCAAATGGCAAAAAAACGGAACTCTTATAGATTCGTCATGTCTGTCTGTCTGTCTGTGTCCGTCCGTATGTCACAGCCATTTTATTCCGAAACTGTTAGGACTACAGAATTGAAACTTGGTAGGTAGATGTATTCTGTGAAGCGCTTTCTGATTTTTATACAAAAATAAAAAATATAAAAGTTTAAGGGGGGGCATCCCATACATGGAACTGAAACAAAAAAAATTTTTTTCCTTAAACCTATATACCCCACGGTCTATAGATAGGTCTTCAAAAATGACATTGAGGTTTCTAAAATCATTTTTTCTCAAAGTCAATCATTTGAAAGATAGGCGCGTCTAAAGTGGTAAAATGTGTGTTCCCCCCCTCTAACTTTTAAAGTATGGGACTGAAAAATCTAAAAAAAATATATGCTGTAGATCTCAATAAAAACTAACAATGAAAATTGGTTTGAACGAGATACAGTCAGCAGTTTTAGAGATATGGCGACCGCAAAGATAACTTTTATTTTTCATACAAGCACTATGAAAAACAAAGTTAATTTTGTAGTTGCGAAAAATCATAGTTATGGAATATTTAAATGTGTTACGGAACCCTACGAGTGCGAGTCCGACTTGCACTTGGCCAGTTTATTTGGATAAAAATTGTCTGAAGTACTGAAACACATGCATTGGGGGTGCACGTAATAGTACGGTTGGCAATCCTATATTCATCAGGGAAATTAAACGTTTTTTAAGTTTGACGTTCGACGTTTATATGAAAGCTAAATGGCTTATTATTTTTTTATTTTTTAGGGTTCCGTACCTCAAAAGGTAAAAAAAGGAACCCTTATAAGATCACTTTCTTGTCCGTCTGTCTGTCTGTCCGTGTGTCACCACCGATTTTCTCAGGAATGGGAGGACCTAGCAAGTTGATGTTTATACCTGATACTGAGGTCTAAAGTCCCTATTGGGTGTATAAAAATCAAGGTCTTCAGTCAACATAATAAAAAGATATGGGCAAATTTAGATTTTTGCGAAAACTTCTTAGTACCAAAATGTACCTTAATTTTCAACTTTTTTTAATTTTCGGAATTTTTCCTTTACTTGTGCTGTAAGACTTTCTTTTAATCAAAATCAACAATTCTAGGTCAACCGGAAGTACCGATTTTGGGTCGAAAACCTATAGGGTACTTCCCGTTGACCTAGAATCATGAAATTTGGCAAGAAGCAAGGTCTTACAGCACAAATTAAGGTAACAATCCAAAAAATAAAAAATGTTTAAAATTAAAGGGTGCCCCCATACAACATAGTATACGCCAATTAAGGAAGACCTCTGAGTTATATGAGCGCTGATACAATTTAGAGGTCTATCTTAATCGGTACTTCCTATACAATATGTAACAATTAAGTACGTTGTTAACGTACGTAATTAAGTACGTACAATACTATACGTTGGTACGGAAGCCTCGGTGGGCGAGTTCAACTCGACTCGGCCGATTTTTAAAAAATTAAAGCAATAATTTAAGATTTTTTTATGTTTAGAATAATAATTATTGATATGATCTATTAAATGTTATTTGACGTGTGTAAGTGCAGATTTCTAATTTTCCAATACACTGAATAAAGGCTTTGACTTTTGAATTTTGTGACTTGTTTTGGTAAATAACGCTGTCGTCGACGATGTTAGTACTAGAACTAGGTCGTAGATGGATAATTAATAATTTAAGATCGTTTAAAAAACTAAAAGAACCGACTTCTAACATCGCGCTAGCCAAAGTAGCCAGTACACGTAGTAACTATTATCTCTATATTAAAAAAATAATCATTCGAATCCGTCCACAATGGACGGGTAACATACACACAAAAAAAATACAGCAATGAATTGAGAACCTCCTGCATTTTTGGGAAGTCGTTTCAAAACTAGGTAGAATGAAAACTGGCTCCAAAGCTACAGTTGTCACTGTTAGATATAAGTGAACTTGATAGTGGTAGCTGATCAGGCAGACACTAGACAGTGTCCTACCACCATGGGCATCGATAAGAAACCCCTAACCCCCGGTATGACCCCATACCGGGGGTTAGGGGTTTCTTATCGATGTTGTACCTTCACCGGAGGGCCACTGAACTGCGCATATACATTTTTCGATACAAAAAAATCCATCGATGCTCGGCGGTGTTTCCACCCGCAACCTCTGGCGTTAATGCCGACCAAATTGTCCCAGTGTGGTACTAGACCCTTATATAAAAGCGGCAATAGCCCAATGGATAGGGTGTCGGACTGGCGATCGAGAGGTCGTGAGTTCGATCCCCACCCCACCCATTGCACTATTGACGTGAACCCACTCCAGACATAAGCATATTTAGCTTAGTTGGAGGGGTTAACAAGAATACTAGTAATGTGCAACCCACATTGCGAGTAATCTTTATTTAAAAAAAAAAAAAAAAAAAAATATCCAATGGTTTACGGTGGGGAATTGAACCCGTTATAATATATGAAACCAAACTTGGTACTAAAAGTAGCTTACCACCTACAAGGACAAAATCTGCCACCATAACTTTACGAGGCTCTGATAGCACAACCCTTAAGAGTCAGACCATTCTAGGCCGGGTTATTCCACAAATCCCCATTGACATTCCCCATCAATGGGGATTAGTGAACTTTTTTCTACAAATCCACATTGCCGCCCCATGGCGCCCCATCTAAATAGGGATAACTGGAAAAATTATTCCACTAATCCCCATTGACGGGGATAGCGTGTTCGCCATCCTTGACCACAATATCATTGCTTACCATTAAGCGAGATAGTGGTCAAACGCTTCGACCACACCATTCCTTACCACAAGGGGAGATAGTGGTAAACGCTAGCCTATCAAATACAAAACAAATGTTTTTTTTATTGGGTTTGGATGGCATAATTCTAAAGTATAGAAAATAAATTCGAAAGTCAGTTTATGTCTTTGTTTGTTTGTTTGTCATTTCTTCACGGTCAAACGGATCGACCTCAATTGATTTGATTTTTCACATAGGTAGTAAATAGGGTAGAATATGTATTGTATGGTGTATCACAATTGTATGGTGCTGGAAAAGCCGCGGCATGCAGCTAGTTCTTTATACTTTAATACTTTATTGACTATTTACACTCAATAAAAATTACTTAACACATTTCATAATCAGTCAGTGTACTGGGCGTAGGCCTCTCCCAAGATAGGCCACTGAGCCCGACCTTCAGTTCATTGGGAGGGATATGCCCTAATCGCCACGCTAGGCAAGCGGGTTGGCGATCGCAGGACGTAGCTCCTCGCACCGTCGACGCTGCTGCCCGTCACCGGCCTGTAGTATTTAGCTGCGCAATAATTTGAAATGGTTATACCGCTATTTATCGGTCGCCAAAGCCTCGTTTGTTGGTCGGCAGGATGCACCACGGGCAGGTGAGGTTGGCTGGGAGCACTGAGGCGGTATTTCTGCTCCCTCACATCCCTGTGCTCCTTTACATCATAAAAACACATTTTGTGTGTGGAATTCCACGTAATAAAGTAGTTTAAAAACTAAAACGACCGACTTCCATGCCGCGCGAGTCAGTTTCAGTAGCAAGTTTGAGACGTTTATCGTCATATCTCTGGAGAATATGGAGATACTTATCAGATCTCGTTGAAATTACAATGGGACCACGTTCAAAATGGACCCTACTAATTAAAAAAATATGTTCTGTTTACCCGTTTAAGAACTACGGTGCCACAGACAGACAGACACACACACACACACACACATACTAGTCAAACTTATAACATGCCTTTTTGCGTTGGGGGTTATGTAAATTAATTAATATCGATTAATACTATATGGACAAAAATGTGTCAAAAGTGTACCTCTTATTAGACATCAATACAGCTGCAGACACATTAAAAGAGGTAAGCTTTTAAACTAAAACAGCGATTTATATGCTCTTTTTCCTTTTGCTGAAATTATACGCATCAGCTATTTTAGAACACACTAGAATTATCTATTTTTAGAAATCCTAACATAGAATTTTGTACTCTATTAAGTCATTTTATGATTCTTTGTTAAAACAAAGTTGTAACCTACCTACACAATAAAAGGAAAGGCACACTAACATATAACACTTTTGCTGCAATACAACTTCTCCTACAAAAGAAAAAAACATTAATCGCGGCCGCCAAAAAATAAAAATAAACAACGCACTCTCGCGGCAAGTCAAGATTACGCTATAGTTTTAGCCTTTTTGTAAAGGAGCTTTCATTTCGATTCACAGCCGGCATCAATAGATGGCACTAGTAGCATGCTGAATATTATCATAATTTTAGTTCACGCAAGGCTGCTACTAGATAACGTTAGTAGTTCTTGTTGTAAACCAAAAAGAACAAAAGTTTTGGTAAGGCTTTTATATTTTATTGTAATTTTCTACGTTTAGGTCTTGTATTTTTATTGTTAGTAATGATTTTAAATGTTGAATGAATATCATTTATCTACTTTCTAAATTAGTGTAGTTGGCAGGTATAGTTAATTATATCCTTAAAAACGCAATTATATCTATATGTTACAATCAGCTAAAAATATTAAAAATATGTATTATTATTGTAATATATACATCTAAACCATTTACTGTCCTTAGTTAGAAAGAAATTATATTAGCTGTGCGATAAACAATATCAGCTCATATTAAAATTAAATATTTTTGCTTTTTTTTTCATTACTATTTTTGTGCCAAAATAAAGCTTTTAATATATTCCCATTTCTAATGTAATAAAAATATTATACTTCACAAAATTTATTATGTCTATCGATATATACTACTAAGTAAATGTTATGTCAAAGAAAAGACATCAACGCGCTGCTCATGTAATTTTATTTTTTGTTAGAAATACATATGTATAATGTCCACTCGTACCTAATTATATTTCAAAAGTTTTAGAGGATTTCCGTGCTCTGTGTTTCAAATAGACAAGTTACCCTGCTTGTTAGGTGTTTGATGATTGTCTTAAGGTAAGCGATGACGTCTAACTCATCAAAAAATCAAAATAAATGTATTTACCTATTAGTACGAGTATACTAGAAAATATTAAATTTTACCATGTTGCCGTGTTTTCAACAAGATGTTTTTCGTTTTACTTACTGTGAAACCTAAAATTCTATATGTAGAATTTCGAAGTCTTTCTTTTTCTCAAAATACGATAATATCTTTATTTGTCTTTTAACATTATGCTTTTAACAATTTGTATATTATTAATTTTTACTTAAACCCGGATCGTTAGTTGCTCAGTTAGCATACGGCAAAGTGGATGACAAATCGCAAGCCACTTTGGTGGCTCATATTTTCCAAGAGTTACATTTTTACAGTACTAGCGGTGCCCCGCAGCTTCACTTGCATTAAAAAGTATCCAATGTCTTAATCCACTATACTGGCTATCTCTATACAAAATATTAGCCAAATCAGTCCAGCTGTTTCTCCGTGAAGAGGTCCCAAACAAACAAAGAAAAAAATATACAAACTGACTTTCACGTTAGGCCAGTGTTAAACCACTATTTTATCTATTGGTAAGTGACGAAAAGATCGAGGATCATAGCACGCTAGAGGATGAGAATTGGCTCACAAGGACAGCTGTCAGAACTCTGTTATGCAACAGATTTTCCAACTTGAGGGTAGTAGCTAGGTGGACACTAGACAGCGTCATAACTCCATGCAGGTAACCATCTTCTGTATATATATGTAAATTAATTGTCGTTTGTTAGTCTCACAAAACTCGAGCACAGCTGAACCGATTTGCCTTATTTTGGTTTTGAAATATTCGTAGAATCCCAAGGAAGGTTTAATAGGTGAGAAAATTCGATCTTACTGAAATTTAACAAGGAGATACTTTATAGCACAAGGATGTACCTATGTATTTTTTTATTTATATATACTTTGCATAGGTACGTAAACGAAGTCGCGGATATCAGCTAGTAATATGATAAAAATATACGTTAACATTTTCACGTGCCAATGATCAGTGTCAAAGCTACGGTAAGTAAGGTCATTATCATACATCTCTCATACAAGCTCTCATACAAAATGATGCCACTAGGTCCCACATACCATGATCTGTCCTAAATACATACATAACACTAACGTGTTGGAAATCGTATTCACGATAGAGTAGTTTCAATTACTACATAGAAACGGTGGAAAACGGCATCCCTGGTGATTTATTTATGTAGGATATCTACAGGTTGAAATTCTTTCGATTTTTCCGTCTATTATGCAAAATATGATTTCAGGTAGATATATAAAATAAACTACAAGCTGAGACCCGCGACTTCGTTCACGTTTACCAACAATTTTATCACTTATTATGTTTCTTTGAAGTGTTTCACACTTTATATTTATTTATGCTTAATTGGCAAAGCACCGGGACATGTTATTCCGGAGGTTGCGGGTTCAAGTCCCGTCGGTACGATGAAATTTTGGATTGTGTTTAACAATTTACATTTTAACATTTACATTTAAATTTTATCACTGTAAAGCTTTGGTAATCAACATTTGTGTGATATGAGTTATTTAAGTTTTGTGAAAAAAATCATGATTTTATTTTCACAAAATGTAGCCTATGTTCATCCTCATGCCATAAAGTATCTCCTTGTTAATCTTAGATCGTCCGTTTAGGCGAAAGATTATGTAACAAACAGACAGAGTGACAGAATCTCAAACGTTTTTATAATATTAGTCTGGAAGTCTGGCTTTATTGATACATCATATCTATTAACTAAATTACATACATAATTTCACATGGTTCTTAACGATTTTGCATAATATCCTATGCGGTGTTTTGTCTACTTCTTATGCATTATTATTATTGGCTTCCATTTAGCCTTCGTGGCTTCCAATTCGCCTTCGCCGGAATGCACATATCATGTCCCTTCTCTTCAATATCCTATTTCATCCTACTTCTGCACCTTATCTCAAACATATGTTCCAATTCCTTCACACCTCCAATACCTTATCTTTACGGCCATCAGAGAATCATACACTGTCAATGCCTAGCCACCATAGCTCTTTCTATGACAACTCATTTGCAGTGCAAGCTGTCAGGCTTTGGAATGCGCTTCCATTGGAAATTAAACGCTCACAGACTCTTACTACGTTTAAAGATCGCGTCAAGGCCCACTATCTCTCCTGAACTGCTATTGCTTTTGATCACAATTCTCTTTTATGAAATATGTGTATATTGTATTATATGTATATATGAATATATATAAAATGTATTGTATGACATTATACATGTATTATATTGCTATGTATGTATTAAATTACATAAATTATATGTACATTACGTACTTACCTATTATTTTATTTTATTGTTATTTTTTTTTTTTTATTATTTTTTTTTCTACACCTATACCGTCATGTATGCTAATCTATTCCTTTCCACCCTAAGGTTGTCTGGAAGAGATCGCTTTAAGCGATAAGACCGCCTGTTGCCACATTGTTTTATTTACCATTTTTTACTTTTAATTTGTATGGTGTAATAAAGTGTTTATCTATCTATCTATCTATCATTATGGTAATAATTTAAAATCGTTTATAAAACGAAAAAAAACCGACTTCAAATGCCTCGCTAGTAATTTTCAGTACTAAGTTTGGGGCGCTTATATTCATATCTCTAGAGCTTTCTAGAATCTCTTTAACCAACGTCACAAAAAAGATAAGGTTATTTCGCCTGTTTTTTTATTTGTTGCCTCAAAATTCCGTAATTTTTTTACCGATTTGGAAATTCTTTTTTGTTTGAGAGAGTAGATTTCGTTGGGTCCCATTGTAATTATATTGAGATCTGATAAGTATCTCTAGAGATATCACGCTGATGAATGCCTTAAATTTGGTACTAAAAAGAATTAAATTGTTTAAATTTTAAAAACTAAAACAACCGACTTCCACGCCGCGCCATGTTTCAGTAGCATATTTGAGACATTTATCATCATATCTCTGAAGATACTTGTCAGATTTTGATACAATTTCAGTGGAACCACCTTGAAAATTAACCTTACCTGTAGCAAAATGAATAATTAAAATCTGTTCTCAATTGGCGTAGTAATCGCGTAACATACCTACATACAAAATGAAAAAAAATATATACAGAGGAATTGAGAACCTCCTCCTTTTTGGTAGTCGATTGATGACTAGCACGGCATTTAAAGTAGGTTTTGTTTCGTAAACAAATTTTAAATTATTGTTCCTTTAAAAGTGTTTAAATAAAGAGTTTATCTATCTGCCTTTTTAAAAGTTCAATATAGAATCGAACACGTTATAATTAATATAGTTTAAAAACTCAAACAACCGACTTCCATGCCCTACGAGTCAGTTTCAGTAGCAACTTTGAGACGTTTATCGTCATATCTCTGAAGATACTTATCAGATCTCAACGAAAAATAGGACCTAGGACCACCTCAAAAATGTACCCTATCGATTAAATCAAAAATAATTCGAATCGGTTCACAATTGGCGGAGTAATTAAGTAACATAATAAATTAAAAAAATAAAAATAAAAAAGCCTTATATTTCCCTAGTTTTACAATAATTAAAAAAATTAAAATATTATTTATTTAAAAATATTGTTTTAGTTGTTTGAGGGAGCCCCTGAGGTGAAAGCCTCCTCCAGAGAGTGCCATGTTTCTCGGTCTTTCGCTATCTCTAACCAGCGTGATCCAGCCAGACGCACGATCTCGTCCTCCCAGCGTGTGTGTGGTCTTCCTCGTTTCCTTATACATAACGTAACATACATACAAAAAAAAAACATAAGTACAGACGAATTGAGAACCTCCTATTTTTTGGAAGTCCATTAAAAACTTGTACACATACTGTCTTTAGTAAGATTTTTCTTCTGTAATACAACCAAGTACATAAAATCAGTGAAGTGTACCTGTTACTACACAGGTACACCGACCGAGTGGGTCGTACAAGACTAAGTGTCAACGACACCAGCACACCTCGAGAGAAAGTTTGTGCTGTTACCTACCTACTTACTTACGTTACATGTAGAGTCCAGCCGTTATTGATGTTTGAACACAGTCCATTGCGTTTCAATTTTAGAACGATTTCAGTTGCATGAGATACTCTATTCGTTTGAATGTTCCCGTTTTAAAACTGATTCGATTTCAAACGACTTCCAAAATGAAGGAGGAGGATGGGAGGAGGATCTTTGTATTTTTTTTTTGTGATTGCTTCGCTAATTGTGAACCGATTTGGATGATGTTTTTTTAATCGGTAGGTTTTGTTCCGTGGTCCCATTTTAATTTCATTGAGATTCGATGAGTATCTCCAGAGATATGACGATAAACGTCTCAAACTTGCTACTGAAACTGACTCGCGTGGCATAGAAGTCTGTTGTTTTAGTTTTTAAACTACCTTAATTATTTTAGCTTTAATACTGTCTTTATTAATTATAGGGGAATAACTCAAATTTCGTGAATAGTGCCTTAAAAAGTGATTTTTAGAGAAGTATATAATTCTTTTATTTTTGGAACCTATGGACTGATTTCGATAATTATTATTTTGTTCGATAGGTATACTAGTATTAATCTTAAGAAATACTATATATAATACTATACACTGTGTAGAAATACTATGTAGAAATACTATACACTGTGTAAGACACAAGTACCTACATTTTATCAGGATTCTATAAAAATCTTCAGAAAATATGTTTACCTAAGCAACTCTCACTCGCAAAGTAAAGCACAGTCGGTCTTTTTCTACATTTTTTAGGTGACTGTAGTATTTTTTTAATGATGATAAGTGATGAAGAAACTGCCTATTTAATGTGATAGATAGACTTTTCTATTTATGGAAGTACTAGTAATAGGTATAGATTATCTAGAAAATACTAAGTCAGGTACTAAGTCGCTTGCCTACATATCATGAAGTGGAATAGAAGTCAATGCCTTAAATATAATTCATTAAAAAACGTAGGCGCTGAGTACCCAGTGGCGCAATGGGAAAATGCTCGGCTTTGATGCCAGAGGTAGTAGTGGGTTCAAATTCCCACCGCGCACTAATCAGTTTTTCTATCGAAAAATGTATGTACTTACACATTTAACAGTGGCCCTCCGACGGATGAAAATCCACGGGAGCCCGGTTTTGAGGACCCGTGGTACCGAGTTCAAACCCCGCAGTACACCAATGGATTTTTCTATTGAAAAATGTATGTGCGCTTCTCACAGTGGCCCTACGGTAAATGATAAACCACGTTGAAAAACTCTTGACCCCCTGAATGATGGTAGGACACTTGGTGTAGTGTCCACCTGGCCAGCTACCACCTCAACTTGTAAAATTTGTCTCCATAACATCTAATGTAATCCGGCAGCTGTCCTTGCGAGCCCGTTCCTATTCTAGGCCTTGCGTGCTGCCTTAACCGCATCATCGATTACCAACAGGTGAGATAGTGATCACACGGTGTTCAAAAAAGAATCCAACAGGATGGTGCTAAATGAGTTGGGATTAAAATCTACAGTTCAGCATCAACTCACTTCTATTTCCAAATAAACGTAATCCCATTATCAGATTACATCCTCACTTTTCATCAGGTAAAATCTTGGTTAAGTTCTTATCATCGTCTATAAAATAATTAAGGGTCGATTAAAAAACTAAAAAAACCGACTTCAAACGTCGCGCTAGTCAAAGTAGCCTGTAGTTAGTAACATGTCGTCGAGGTATAGAAATGCATCGTAATACAAATGTTGTTATATTAAAAACGGCTAGACCGATTTTGTTAAAATTTAAATGGGACCACTTGGAAAAAGTTCCCCTTCAAACAAGAAAAGATTTTTCCAAATCTGTTCCGGCATCGTCTAGTAATCGGTGAAAACACATTAAAAAAAAAGATTCCGACGAATTAAGAACCTCCTCCTTTTTTGCTAAGTCGGTTAAACCACCACCACTATTTTGCTTTTTAACCAATCATACATCAAAGGAATTACCCATTTATCTGAACACAAGACCTCTGAAAGCGTATACAGCTTACATAACCCAAAGTCGACAGTCAAACAAAAACTTTCATTCAATGACGTCACGTGGAGTTAGATAACAAGATGGCTGCCACACGCCCGTGAAAGTCGTTCGATGAACCCGGGCTGGCATACTTTAGAGAAATGTTCTTATACTCTCGTCATTTTAGTACTTGTAAAGTAGATATCTTGTTATAGTAAACACATTTGTAGGAGTGAATCTTTGAAAATAGTATGAATGTAAAATTATACATAAATAATTAAGATAGTTTAAAAACTAAAACAACCGACTTCCATGCACCGCGAGTCAATTTCAGTAGCAAGTTTGAGACGTTTATCGTCATATCTCTTGGGATACTAATCAGATCTCGATGAAAATTACAATGGGACTACTTTGAAAATGAAAACGTACCCTACCGATTAAAAAAAGAATCATTCGAATCAGTTTACAATTGACGGAGTAATCGCGTAACATGCATACAAAAAAAAAACACATATAGACGATTTGAGAATCTCCTTCTTTTTGGAAGTTGGTTGAAAATAAAACAAAAACTGACTTCGATGCCGCGCTAGTATTTTTTTTCAGTACTAGGTTTGAGGTATGTATATCCATAATCTCTTGCGATACATATCAGATCTCGATGAAATAGGTTTTCAATTGACGGAGTAATCGCGAAAGATACATACAAAAAAAATAACGACATTAAAAAAATACAGATGAATTGAGAACTTCCTTCTTTTTGAAGTCGGTTGAATATGTAGACTAAACATTCAAATAAACCTACTTAGAAAAAACCTTAATTTAGAAAACGAAAAAACCGACTTCAAATGCCGCGGTTTGAGATTTATCTCAATATCTCTGAATGTACTTATCAAATCTCGATAGATTTACTGTGGGACCAAACTAGAAATATAATATACCCCTCTCAAATAAAATACTAATTTTCTGAACATTCTATATAATAAAAATATTCTAAAAAACATACAACAAAAAAAAAAAACAGTTTAAGATTAAGAACCTATTTTTTTAGTCGGCTAAAAATACTGCTATTGGATTACAAATTTACCCACAGGTGGTAAGAGTATATTATATCTAAGATCCGCCTGACTTGCTATCTAAAAGTAGCTTACCACTATCAAGAAGAAAATCTGCCGCCATAACCTTACGGTGTTCCGGTAGCACACAGCCCTTGAGAGTTCGGACTCTGGTCAATGGCGTCTTTTAATTACCGTCTTCTCTAATCATCACTCACTTGTCATTTTACCTAATTTCAGGTGACAAAGCGGTCAGATGTTTGTCGGAGAGATATAAAAATAATTAAGATAGTTTAAAAACTAAAACAACCGACTACCATGCCCCGCGTCAATTTCAAGTCAATTTCACTAGCAAGTTCGAGACGTTTATCATCATATCTCTGGAGGTACTTATCAAATCTCGATGAAATTAAAATGGGACCACCTCGAAAACGTACCCTACCGATCAAAAAAATAATCATACCAATCGGTTCACAATTGACGGAGTAATCGCGTAAAAAACACACACAAAAAAAAAGAATAACATTAAGACGAATCGAGAACCTCCTTCTTTTTGGAAGTCGGTTGAAAAAAGGAACCTTTCAATTAATTTTTGCCCATCTTCAAAAAAAGCCTGAAGCCCGAAGTCATTTTACTTTCGTTTCAAAAGCATTACATCATTGTATCAATGTTTCGCAACTGAATTCGCCAACCGGATGTGAGTTTTTTAGCCCACCGAAGGGGAAAGTGGGCAAAAGTGGGACACACTTGACTTGAAAGTGGTGAAAGTGAACGCGGCTTGGCCGGTGTTTCGGTAATTTCTGTGTCGGTGATGATTTTGATTAATATTACACCTTTTTCGGCCTTCTCCGAAATTATGGTAAAATTAATCAACATGCGGAGCAGAGACAAAAAAATCGGGTGATTTTCTGTCAGAAGTAGTTACATCCGACAGGAAATTACCCGTTTTCTTAGTAGTCCTCTAAATACGTTTAGTCATTTGGTGAGAATAGGCAGGGCTTGATGCCGAATTTAAATGAGTGTGAAAAAATATCTAAGATATGTGTCTAATTTCTTTGATATTTTTACCTATATATTTGACTGTATAATATGATTATTTTCACGTTGCCAAAGGCAACGGGTAACTAACATTCCATCAGGTGGCGGCCTGTTTGCTTGTTTATATTTTTAAGCATTAAAAAGTATAATTATTTGTGAGCTCCAGGACTTGCTTCAGGTCTTTCTAAAATACAGCATTCGGGTAAGATCTAAGAAATGCGAGTCTAGGAAAAGCCTGTTTCACATCACACAGCTTTTTGAAACAATTATGAAGTTTATGTTTCTTTTAGTAATACACACTTTATATATTTTTTAAACAAATAATACGCACAATCCAAAATGAATTCGCGGGTTCGAATTCCATTGGTACGATTAAATTTTTAATTGTGTGTAATAATAAGGAAGTTCCTGAAAACTCCAAAACAGGCTTTCAAAATGAACGCAATGGTATCATACTATCACTCTATACTCACATTATCATACTGGATAAATATGATAAGCCTCATGTATCATTATCATCATTAACAGCCAGTATTCGTCCACTGCTAGACATAGGCCTCTCCTATAGCACGCCACTGAGCTCGATCTGCAGCTCTTTGTTTCCACCCGCTGCCAGCCAGCTTGCGTATATCATCGCTCCACCTTTATATTATGTTTACCACTTATATTTATTATATTTCTAACATTTCTTCTTCGACGACCTTTCCTTTATTATAATAGTAAAAAATAATAATTATGATAGATTAAAAACTCAAACAACCGACTTAGATGCCACGCGAGCCTGTTTCAGTAGCAAGTTTGAGACATTTATCGTCATATCTCTAGAGAATCAAATCTCGATGAAATTACAATGGTACGTACTACTTCGGAAATGTACCCTACCAATTACAAAAAGAATAATCGAATCGGTTCACAATTGACGGAGTAATCGCGAAACATACCTACCAAAACGAAATAAAACGTCAAATTGAGAACCTCCTCCTTTTTGGAAGTCGGTTAAAAAAGAAAACAAAGATTCACTTTGAAGCTTTTGACAGTGACGTCTCAAAAGGTTGGAATCGAAAGCCACCTAGCAAGTGTAGGCGAACTATTTTTTTAAATATCTAAACGGTTCCATGTAAATTACATATTTACTACTACATATTAGGTACTACTACATATAATAAGTAAAATAGGCATTAGTCATGTTTATATATATCTTACATCAAAGTAAATAATTTCACAATATGTATTGCCCAGGATGTGCGGGCAATAAATCCCGTCATTCCCTCATCTCCATGTATGGAACATAGAAAACGCACAGCCACGCCGCTCTCGGAAACACTTTAAATTAAAAAAGAAAACTGCACAGCCACCTGTTTTCATCTGTCTTCCACTACTCATATCCACCGTTCAACCATTAAAATAATAACCTTAACTAAAGCTAATTAAGTTCAATTTTGAAAGGTATTCAATGTCGTATACGTTTTTTTAAGCTTTTGTCAGATTTTCCACGTAAGTTCATCAATCGCACCATACGATTTAAAGCTTTGTATGTAAGTCGGTAGCGATGGTTTTTCTTTATAGTTTGATGGTGTTTACATCGTTTTGGATGGAATCTTTCATTGAGGGCATTTTGTTTACGGAGTGGAGACGAGAAAGCTAGGAGAAAGGCGAGGCTTCGGAAACCAAATTCTTGTGGTGGTGAAACGCATTTTTGAGAACAGGTGCGGGTTTAAAGTATGGGTGGGATTTGTTTACGAAGGTTAGAAGGTAAATAAGGTAATAAATCTATTAACTAGTCTACAAGAAATTAAGTACTTGTCTATACAAACATAACATAACACAACACAGGCAGCTTTGCACCCGGAGCGCTCAGGGACGGGTTATTTGACTAGGTTTATTTTGACTTGATACTTAAATGATTATAATTTATTTTTGTCGTTTGATAAATAAAAAGATTAAAGTAACATAACACAAAAATAATTATATACTGAAACATATTTCTCTCATTAAGCTGTTACATTATTTGGGAGTTTAACAGTAATTTCCTACGCCATTTTCCCCAACTAAAACGAACTTGATAGTAAATTTCATTTAATGTATTTTACAGCACAAATAAGCTACTCATTTCTGGCCGACATAAAAAGAAAATATGATATTAACTCAACTTCCAAGGCAAAAACGTGACGATAATATTTTTTTACACCGTACTGGGTAGTACTTCACCACTATCTCACCTGATGTTAAGTGATGATGCGGTCAATGATGGAGCGCGCTTGCCTAGAAGATACCCATTATAATTAGTTTAGTTTTGAATTCATTAAGTAGATGAATGTGAAGGAAATATACTGCTGAGTCTGACTGTAATACCTGGTAGGCTTGAACGATAGAAATAATCATATATAATTTATCCATCCGACTTCACTTAAATTAGTGATAAATAGACATTTAAAAATATATACGGTCGAATTGAGAAACCTCCTCCTTTTTTTGAAGTCTGTTAAAAATGCTGCCCAATCATTATAACGTCTCAATAAATTATTTTTTTAATGATAATTTTTAGGTTATATAACAAACAATTAAAAACGAATTATCCATTTAATGTTATTTGACGCGTGTACGTGCATATATTTAATTTGCCTATAAACTGAATAAATGCTTTGACTTTTGACTTGACTTTTGAAAAAAATAAAACATTAGTCGGGGCGTGTAATTTTAGAAGCATATGATGCTGATGATGATGATAACAAGCTAGACGCTTGCCTGATGGTAAGCAATGTCGTGTGCCTATAACAGAAACTAAGGCACGCAAAACTCTACTTAGCCAGAATTTTATGCGTCACTGCATTGTATTTGTTTGCTAGATATAATTAAATATTGAGACATCCCCTGTAATTTTAAAAATGAATAAAATTTTACTGTAACTATTCATTAAATGCTTTATATTATTGAATGAATGAATGAATGAATGAATGAATGATAACTCTTTATTGCACATAAAAATGACAATGGTAATTACATTAATGTTAAATCTAAAGTACAAGCGGCGGTCTTATCGCTAAGTAGCGATCTCTTCCAGACAACCGTGTATTGCTAGGAACTATTTCATAACTATACGGTAGAGTGCAAGAATAACATCTCAGTTAACTCTAATAAAAATTAAAACTAAAAGAAAATACACAAGCAAAATTGCAAAAAAAAAAAAAAAAAATTAAACAATAATAAATACTCTCTTTGTCCAATACATACTTATATACAAAATACACACATATATAAACATACATATATAGATACAATATATATATATATATATACCATACATAAACATACATAAAATATGTACATAGATACATATAGGAAGATACATACACGAAAAATATCACATTATAATATAGCTTAATAATAAATAACATAAGAACATACAGCAGTTAGTTTACGAAAGTGAAGAAAGGTAAAAATGTTTGACTCGACTTTATTATTATTGCTATATACTATTCAATAATTAGCAATTCGTTTTGTGCTTTAAGAAAATTGAAAGTATATTATATTGCTATTTTACATTATACAAAGATACGCTGTTCTAATTTAAATCAACTCTTTTATTTTATATTCTATTTTATACTTTTTTTATATGCGAACGTTTGACCACTATCTTGCCTGGTGGTAAGCGATGATGTGGTTGAAAATGGTAAACAACTAAAATTTAATTAATACACACAATTACTTAATTTATATTCTGCTTAGTGTATCTTCATAATAATTCTAAATCTTGCCTAATCTAACCAAATACGTTGAAAGTTAATAAATAAACATAATTTGTGTAATTAAGTTTATAACACACATATATTTAAAAGAAAAGTGCATACGCGCTTGTTATTTAAGAAAACGGATGAAAAATACTGAGGAATGCAGGCAGACCAGTGAAAGTGGCACTCACACTAACAAACGTTTAGCTTGTGTGGGTGGTGAAAGTTGTCTATATTTGTAAAGGAAACAGGGAAGCTGTGGAGACGATGTGAACACTTTTTATAATAATATTTATAAAGCGCGATATACCTATACCTTTTAATAATAATAAATAATATCTTTATTGTCACAAAAGAAAAGACTTAGATAAACACAGTTGTTAATCTTAGTAGTAAAACTTAACTAGGTCTAGGAATTTATATAATTTTAATGCCTCTTTAATTTTTGTACCTGATAAATGTGTTTTTATAGACTTTTGGCACCTGAACTAGTAATAAAACTGTATTACAGATGCCAAAGCCCCCGTATTACATAGGACTCAGTTACAATTTATTTTATATTGAATAATTTTGATCCTATCCGATTCATCAGGAATCTTTTATCTGGCTCTTAATTCCACACTTTCCGACTAGGGTATCCTATAATCTGATATACGCTTGAAATCAGATCAGATCAGATAGTCTGATTCATCTTTTCGATATTGTTATAATATTTATTAATATAAAATTGGACGTCTCTCCAACAAATTTTCTGATTACGCGATCCTAATTATTGAATGTAACCAATCCGATCATCGGATATAATGAAAAGTCGTAGAACGTGTTCAATAAGTATTAAGTACCTGGTGCAGTGTAAGTGCGAGTCAATTATTTTATTTTGCAGGCATACTGCCAAAAATGATACATGAATCAAATTACCATAATTAATAGAACACAGATAACCCAGTTTAATTAATAAAGCTGGTTAACAGCAAGGACTCGTCGACACAGTGTTTCGAATTAAATTACAAAATATAACATTAGATATTTATTTAAGAACGACATACATATTATTATTATTCCATACTAGATATGTCCCGCGGTTTTTATACGTTTACCGACTTGAAAAATATAATACTTTATGTTAAAGCTTAAACATTGACCAATATAATAAACACCAATATTATAAATGCGAAAGTCCGTTGGTGTATATGTTGTAGTCGGACCTCTTCACGGTCAAACGGTCAATCAACCTCTCAACCGATTTGGCTAAAATCTTGCACAGAGATAGCCATCATAGTACATTTGGTAGATTTTGGTAGATTCGGTCGAGGGATACTAGATATAACGCGGGCGAAGCTGAAAGGCGCATCTAGTGATGTATACTTACATTACTTACTTTTCTGCTCCTTGATCAAAAACTTTTACAACACAATCTTATGCATCTCCATGGATTTCATTGTTCTCACTTCGTCTGTCATAGTGTAGGTAAGTGAAAGGCGTATACTTACACCGTCGTATCTACACAGTTTTCTGTGTGTAAGGAAAGATGGCATGTCGTTTTTAATACATTCTTCTCTATGGAAAACTAGTATAAAAGTGGGTAGGTCCGTTTGTACTGCTTAGTTTCTAATTTGAGCTGATTGGGAGAGGCTGTTTATGTTTTTCAGGGAGAGGTAGCTAAAACCGGATATCTTATAACTTCCGGTCGTTTTAGCTCTCAATTCTATCCATTACATATATTTATTGAAGTTTTAAATGTAAATGCCAAAAATATTATTGTTTAATGCACTGACTTAAATCAATTGACCTATTATTTAATTTAAAGCCGCGATTTAGGTTTTCACTAAATCAAAATCCAAATAATTTGAATAAATTTAGTCTAATAATATTTAACAATGGCAAACTAACTTTGTTTATTGCTGGTAGATATGTTTTGATGACGTTAAACGTTTATATTTTACTTTGATATATTTAATATAATATAATATAATATCTGTTACCGAATGTTGAATTGGATGAAAAATAAAGTTTTTTTTATTGTATGCAAACAATATCGTTGAAAAAAATAACAACAGACTAATAACATTAAGTGTAAAAGGGTTTTTTAAATACAACTTAATGCTATATTTTATAAAGATTTTTTAGTTATGGTTATTTTTAAACCTGAATTTAATTGAGGTTCATGGGGCTATATCAATCCATGTTCTTAATACGTTGTATAGAAGTTATTACTATATATTATAATACAAGTAGTAACACACTTGCCTGATTGTCAGCGAAAATTGTGAGTAAAAAGGTGGTAGGAACATTATATCGATTTTCCGTCTGACTTGCTACCAAAAAGTAGTTAATCACTATCGAGGAGAAAATCTGCCGCCATTACCTTGCGATGTTTTGGCGGCACAGCCCTTGAGAGACAGATCATTGTAGGCCTGTCAAGCATGTTCACACTGTTCACCATTCTCGCCCACATCATCGTTTACCACCAGCTAAATAGTGGTCAAATGCTAACCTATCAGATATACAATAATTTAAGATCGTATAAAAAACTAAAAGAACCTACTTTAAACGTCGTGCTAGTCATTTTCAGTACTAAGCTTGAGGTGTTTATCTACTTATCTCTAGAGATACTGAATATATCTCGATGAAATTTAAATGAAACCACCTGTGAAGTATAACAAAAATAATTTTCCAAATCGGTTCAGGCGTCGGTGAGAAATCGGTGAACATACAAAAAAAATACATACAGTCGAACATAGAATCCTTTACCATGCCCACCAAGAGATGGCGTTACGAGTACCTAACGCGCAACTTCACGCTACTCGTAAAATATTTTTGGGTTGTAGTCTTCGAGCAAATGCTCGAAGGTTGTAGTAGACTAGTTAACACGACAGACGTTGCCTTTAGAATTTTTGTGTACACGATTTTTTTTAATTTTATAAATGCACACGTATGTAAAACAAGTACTTTGTACCTAAATACATTTAGAGATTAATAGTCTTTTTTCAAGCTTTTCTTCTTGCCATGTTAGTATGTATGTAGGTATATAATTTATACCTATATACTATGTTATAATATGTTTGTGTTGAAAAATCTTGGAAGCTTTTGTTTATGGTTTTTACGATATTTTTTTAATGATATAAGGTAACAGGACAAGCACGACGTTCATCTGTTGGTAAGCGATGACGTCTACCTATTACAGATACAGCGGCATGCAACATTCTGGACTGCCAGAATTTTGCATGTCACTGCACTGCGCCTGTTACCTTGAGACATAAAGATGTTGAGTCTCACATGCCCTGTTATTTCACTGGATACCTTGCCATTTCAACCAAAAATCATTCCTATTTCACGGCTGAAAATTAATTGGCAAAGTGGTGGTACCGCCCTAGGCGGACTAGCAACAGTCCTACCACTACAAATAAGAGTTAAATTAGAACCACTTACTGACGTTGGATTGGACTCAAATTTGTTATTCTACTTGTGTTTCTTCTGTGACAATGCAATTATATGGTACCATCGATCTCAACTGATGATGGATTCGGGCTGTAGGGACTAGAACTCCGTTTTCTCTTACACTGAACTGGGCAGCACTTGACCACTATCTCACCTGATGTTAAGTGATGATGCGACCAATATAAAGCATGCTTATCCAGAAGATACCTATTCATTTACGATTTGAAGACCCTCATATTGTACTTAACCAGAAACACAGACTCAAGCAGGGTATTCCATTCCTTGGCGGTTCGTATAATGAACGAAGAAACAAATCGCTTCGTTCGGGTAAATGGTATATCCGCCATAAATCGATGGCGCCTTTTAGTACCTCAGGATGTTTGATTATAAAATGGATGATGATGGCGGAATCAAATCAAGTAGTTCCATTGCACATACTCCGGATTATTGGATACATATCCAATAATCCAATTACCAAGTGACTGCGGCAATGCGCGAGACTCTCGAGTCTCTTGCTTACTAGTAGGTCGTCGCTGATGAGTTTCTTGGCTCTCCTCGCAATAGCTTCCAGTATCTCCAGCTGATATTTGGCAGAACCATCCCAAAGGTGAGAACAGTACTCCATACACGACCGGACTTGTGCTTGGCAAAGATTAACTGTCCCGGTGTGAAGTACTGTCTCACCTTAGCCAAAACGTCAAACTTTTTTAGGCCATACCCTAGAATAATAACAACATTCCTTTATCTATGGCCATACCAAGTCCAAGTCATATGCCCTCTGTAAAGATGTGGATTGTACTGAACATTTTCAGTGAAATTTTAGTGAGAACGCCATGTTTTTCAACTTTGTGCAGTTTCCCTAGACTCTCTCACCTTCGAGCATTTACCAATGGAGATGTTAACGCAAGGCGTACCCCTCTGCTGGCCATATAGCCATTATTGGCCATATGAGCGTGCGTGACTACGCTGTATTTTTAATACTGTGTGCGTGTTTCAAGCTAGTGTGCGGGATCGTTAAAGAGAGTGATTTGGGTGTGTGCAATGCGTGTTTACCTCGTCCCCCGTAATTATCGGCAGAAAAAAATGTTTGCGGATTACAACGTTAACATCTCCATTAGTAAATGCTCGAAGTCTCTCACAGTAATTGACACTTAACAGTTAATAATCCACATTAAATTTATAACACATTAACTCGCGGAAGCACACAAGTTTTGGGAAAAAGTACCATGAGAACACGCACACACTTTTTAATGTTCACGTCAAAACTGAATTAACTATTTTACCTTTTATTACGTTTTTTTCTACATAAAATATAAAATAAAAAAAACACGAATAAATTTAAAGCTGTTTTATTTACTCACTTATTATTAATTTAAATTAATAGTACGTAATTACAGTCTTTATTTTAATTAAATTAAAATATTATCTATGACACAAGCACCCGTATTATGTAAATATAATTTTAAAAAAGTAAAAAAGTGTATTTAAGAAATGATTTTCTTTTCAATTATTTATACCCTGTACTATCCAAACGTTTGAAAATTGTACAGTTTAATTTAAATAAATGTATAACTATGCCCTCTCAATAAACACTACAATAATATAACTATGCACCATCATTCAGCTTCATAACTTAAGAGCGAACGCCGGGTGCACTTTTCCATACAAATGTATTCCCCCGTTTCCTCCCTGGAAAATGCTTCTAGAGAAAAAAATGTTTCTATAAAAAATCAAGGTCTGCTGTGCAAGCTACGCCTATCATTTTCTTTTTTTGATTTGACCAACCAATCGCAAATAGAAATATGACCCTTCAAAAATCTTAAAGAGGAGATTAGAAGGCTTATATTTCTTTTTGCAATTGGTTTGTCCAAAAAAGCAAATTGTAGGGGTGGAGCGTAGCTACAGCAGACCTTGTTTTTTTGAAGCATTTTCCAGAGAGGAAACGGGTGAATACATTTGTATGGAAAAGTGCACCCCTCGTTCCCTCTCGCGTTAACTCTTACAACAAACATTTGTTGTTCTTAAATTATTCATTAAATTAATAGTTTAAGATCATTGGAAATCTGTATTTTCACCATATCCCGTAAAGTTCTGCTACACAATTCAATTCTATCGTCAACTAACCGATTGAAAAGGAAAACAACTATACAGTCAATATCTCCTTTGTTGTGACAGGACCGTCAAATTGGTCAGTTAATTGAATACTGTAGAAGAACCTTTACTAAATTCTATATAAAATAAATAAAGCATACCCACATATGCACAATATTTCCAATCACAAACACTCAATAAATAGTTAGAAAATACTTATTTCTAAAATAAATATTCATTGCATTGCAATATTAAAATTACATTATTTAATTAAATTAAAAAAACTGAAAAATATTTTTTTTAAGTACAGCGATTGTACAATTTTCCCAGCTGTGAAAAATTGTGACATAACTTTGATCTCATATTATGTATCAAAAACGACTGCTGCTAAATTAATAACAAAGGATATCAAGCGCAGTAAATGATCTCATCTTTTTCTATTTTGAAGACATTTAACATACTCTCCATGTAAAATCCACAAGCCAATCTATCACCAAAATACTTAACCCTTTTTAACCGACCTCAAAAGGAAGAGAGTTTATATTCAAATCACGGCTCGTACCTAACTTTCGGAAAATTACAATATTATTAAAAGATTTTTATTCTTAACATGTACGAATGTGTACTTATATATATGTCATTTGTGATGTGTGTAATGTGTACTACACTACAATTAAATAATTAGGATTTAATATCGGGAATTGTATCTTACGTACAACGCTAAAATTTTGTTTCTGCTATATCATTCAATTTATCGGCAATTTTATCGTCAACTAACCCAACAAGAAAAGAGACACAGCTATACATTCATTTAGCCGTATTTTATATATATATATATATATTCCATTAACATTCGATAAAATTGGCCGATCTAATTAAATGGTGTAGCGGGCTATTTAAATAGCTCGCGCGCTATTTGAAGTCGGTTTCTAACAAACGTTATACATTAAGCGACATGGCATAAAAGCTGAATTAAAGGCCTGACTTATATTTTAAAATTGATCTTTTGATATTATTTATGAGCTAAGCTGTGATTTATAAGCTAAGTCATTAGCATCTTGAGCTATGCTGGAAGATCTGGCGTAAGGGTAGGATGATGCAGAGGCAGTCGGTGATGACCATTGCTGTGGGGATGATTGGAAACTGGCGATCTGGAATCAAGAATATGAAATAATTAAGCAACAAAGTTTTTTTTAATGATATAAGGTAACAGGACAAGCACGACGCTCACTTGATGATAAGCCATGACGTCTGCTTATTGCAGATACAGCGGCATGCAAAATTCTGGACTGCCAGAATGTTGCATGTCACTGCACTGCGCCTGTTACCTGGAGACATAAAGCTGTTAAGTCTCACATGCCCTGTAATTTCACTGGACATTCATTTATCATAAAACGAGTTTAATAGCTGTTAAGCTGACTAATATCGGCTGTCAAATGATTACTGTTTATTTTTTCAGATAAAAGGTGTATGACATGACACACTTGCTGGAATAAAAGCCGTAGGTTTTAACCACATGAGCTAAGAAACGGGTTTTAAGAGTAGCTCTATCGAACTCAGATATTATTTTTTCTAGCTTGCTTTGTGTGTCATTGTCAAAATGTTGTACCCATCAGAAACTGTGACAAAGTCCTTGAATAACATAAATACCTGGGTGCCCTAGCCAAGCTCGTTTTATTTTGTCTCAAATCGCGTTCTTACAAAAATTACTAGCATAATATGTAAAAAATATTTTTCTTGTCTTTGTACCTTATAGGCTAGCGTTTGACTACTGTCTCGCCTGTTGGTAAGTGATGATGTGGTCGAAGATGGTAAGCACGCTAGACCTAGAATGGGAACTGGCTCTCAAGTATAAATGCCGGAACATATTAGATGTTTTGATTAGCGTCAAATTTTGTAGTATGTGTTGGAAAAAATCTCACAAACCTTGCCACTAATGTTGTTCAGTCCACCGCCACTCAGCAGTTTCTGAAGACCAAGAGCTGCAGCCACGAGGAAAGCCAACTTGGCCACCACTAGAGCCTTGGTGACGAGGAGTGTCAGACCTCCGAACAGAAGACCGACTACTGCAATGACCTTCACACCGATGCCCGTCAGCAGGGGCGCATATTTCTTGATTTTACCACGAGCTGTAAAATAAAGTTTTCTTTCAAAATGTTGGTTCAAGTTAATGTTGGTTTATATTGCACTATTCTGTGAATTTATATATCTATAGATTATGATCTCTGTAAATCTATATATAGTTGCCACCTATCAGGTCCAATTGTGAATCTAAACCATCTACGGACTAACTCCAACAGCTGGACCGATTTAGATGAAGTTTGGTGTGTATGGACACCAAAATTCATCTAAATCGGTCCAGCTGTTTAGGAGGAGTTCAGTGACATACACACGTACAGTGAAATTATATATATAAAGAAGATAAGAAGATTTAATATATACTAGCTGATACTCTCGAATTCATTCACGTACACCAAAAATGTTATCATTTTATAGCTCTATTGATAGAGTTGATTGCAAATAGAAATATGACCCTTTTAAAAATCTTAAAGAGAAAATTAGAAGGCTTATATTTCTTTTTGCAATTGGTTTGTCAAAAAAGCAAATATAGGGGAGGGGGTAGTTACAGCAGGCCTTGATTTTTTATGCTACAACTTTTGCTCTAGAAGCATTTTCCAGGGAAAAAACGGGGGAATACATTTGTATGGAAAAGTGCTCCCCCCCCCCCTTTCCGTCGTAAAACATGCTTTTTCACAGTTAAAAGAGCTAGATCAATATTTTCCCAACTGTAGATGGATTCTGAAAATACTTCTATGAAGTTTTATATCATCATCAGTTTCATCGGTAAAAAATGTTGTGAACATACCAATTTTGTTTCATCTCGCTCAAATTTACCGTAAGAAGTCTGTAATATTCTGTCACACTAAATATACGAGTACATAACACACTGAAATAAACGTGTACAAAACAGCAAGTACGTGTTTGAAGGCCAAATTTTTAGTCTTCAACAGTTTATTTTATATGAACTTTCATTGAGTATAGTGTACTTGGTTCTTATTAAACTCTCGATTGACACCAGCGCGATTCTAGTTTTTCTTAAACTATTATTTACTACATTTTGACGAACTATTTTTTAGTTAGATTTTTGATCTTATTATCTCCTCCACTCTCCAAAATACAAACGCTCGAATCCTTTCACTTGCACCACAACACCGTAGAGTAACCTTGACCGAACGATTGCGCCGTCACACGTAACAGGTCGAAGACCTTTCTACTTTCCTTAAAGAAACCCTTCACGAACAAGCAATAAATACAGCCGTTTTTGTATATATTGATAAGTATAAATTAGTATTTAAAGGTAGTTACGTCGATGATATTTAGCTAGACGCATATGGGTAAGCAAGTGGATAAGTATTGTTTGATTTGCTTGCCTTTATGATTATGACATTACTTTTTTATCTTATAGGCTAGGTTTCCATTATGTCAACTGGTGGTAAGCGTACCTTACTTAAAATATTGAATAATCAACATCAATATTATAAATGCCAAATTCAGTTTATTTACATGTTTGTTTGGGACTTCTTCAAGTTAAAACGGCTGGACCGATGAAGCTGAAATTTTGCGCAGAGATAGCCAGTACTCTAAATAAGGTTATAGAATACTTTTTAATGCGATTGAAACAATGGGGTGGTCATTTATAAAAAATAACCATTCAATTCAGTAAAAAAACGTATATATGTGCATAAAACAAAGAGAGAAGCTCAGTAAAAACTGAGCTTCTTCTCTATTAAATTAGAATCAGAGTATTTTTTTGAGTTACTGACTTAATTTACAATAGGCAATGGCACATAAAAGATACTAGTCCACGGCAATGGGGGACTTCATGGTATAGTAAGATTTTATTTTAACTTTAGTAAAAGACATTAATAATTTTATGCAGTCGATCCAAATTAATGTCAGAGTTAAATATGAGTTATTAAAGGCCAGTTTCACTGGTTCTAGATAGCCCCATTAGGAACTAATCTGCCAGATTTTTGACAATATGGTCTCATCTGTCAGATAACTATCTGACACTTTATAAGGAACCGGTGATACTGACCCTCAATTAAATATTATATCTAAAGTAGGTTAAAAGCTGTGTGTTATTCAGAAACCAACCTTCCTCAAATGTCCTAGCGGCTTCTCTAAGCTCTCCAGGTTCAAATTTCACATTCAGTTTTTCTTCGCCAGCCGCGTCCCTGGAAAGTAAAGTTTTTTCATAAGTACCTTCAAATATTTTTTAGTATCTACTTGTAATCTATTTATTAATTCAACCTAACAATATAGGAACTGGAACGATCACACCGCGGCGTCCTACGTCCGCGTGCGGGTTCACGATCTGAATTTCTATTTGATCAGATCTGATCTCAACTGATCGCCGTAAATCGCGTTTGGATGAACCAGTCGGTACAAATATTACTGCGCTATCTGATCGTCGCCTAGATCGCGCACGTAGGATGCCGCGGTGTGGTCGTACCTTTAATAAGCGTAATTTAAAAAAAAATAACTGTTGATGTTGCTATGCTTACGATACTCTGTGATTAAATTAGATTGTTTGTAAAATTAGATTTTTTGTCATGATTATTTTCGAAATAATTTAAATTTATTTTTAACCGACTTCAAAAAAAGGAGGAGGTTTCTCAATTTGACCGTATATATATATATTTTTTTTTTATGTTTGTTCGGGGATAACTTCGTCATTTATGCACCGATTTTGATTATTCTTTTTTTGTTCGAAAGGAGATATCCCAAGTGTGGTACCATGGTAATTTTATCGAGGTCTGATAAGTATCTCCAGAGATATTGAGATAAACATCTCAAAATTGGTACTGAAAATGAACATTGAAGTCGGTTCTTTTTTAGTTTTTAAACGATATTATAATAAAAAGTAGAAAGTCACCCATGCGTTGGAGTGATCAAATAAAATCAACGGTCTCATATCAGTCGTGAGAGAGGAATGGCGATGAATAATTAAGCGTATCACTAATAAAGCTTTATAAAAAAATATATTAATAATACTGAAGTGACGACCACGACCACTCTGCCAAGAGTGATACGATGAAGAAGAAGAAAAAAAAAAAAAAAACCGACTTTAAATGCCACGATAGTCATTTACAGTACGCGCGATTATAAACCACCATCAAGGATAAAAACTGGAAACAAAACCTACAGTGTTCCGGCACCCAGCCCTTCAGAGTCAGATCATTCGTGCTTACCATCTTCGACCGCATCATCCCTTACCAACAGGTAAGATAGTGGTCAAAACGCTAGCCTATATGATATTTAAAAAAAAACATACACTTTGTGAAAATGTCTGCTAAATAGATATATGCTTTCTTTTTAAACCACGAAGCTAACTACGCATGAAAAAATAATGACATCAACGCTTTTTTGCTAAATAATTCGTCTGTCGTTTTGTTCTACCAACACCTAATTTCGCTATTGTTATGCAAAAGTGTTCAGCCTTTTATGGCAAGAACTCGATTTCTTATTTGAAAGTCTTCACCATCATTGTCAGCCTATCTCTATCCACTGCTGGACATAGGCCTCACCTATTGAAAGTCTTAAGAAGAAGATCCCTTATTCTTATTTTATTTCTTATTTAAATTTGACTAAGGGTTATTGTCACCCACGAAAGGGTTATTATTACCAGTTCGCGTCCGTAACCTTAAACCCTACTGCACTTGAACCCTGGTTTGTGTTAATTGGGTAACTGGTAAAAGGCTTCGGTTACAAAAAAAACAAACAGCCACAGGAGCCAGGATGGTAAAACTTCAACTCAGTACCAGCCTACTCATTCCGCAAGTTCTGATTTTATATATCTTTTGGATTTGACTGACTTCGATGGCAGATTTGCTAAAAGAGGCTGGACTTGCCTCTACCAACTTAATTTGCGCATATATGAAAAATAGCTCGAAAATGTTGCCAAACTACTAAAATAAAAATAAAACAAATTCTATTACATTCATATTTTTTTATTTTATTCATTTATTATTTTCTGAGAACATTGAGTTACAAAAAACATATTATCGGATTAGAATGAGTCTGTAGAGGAATTTCACATTTATAGAGATAAAAGACCAAAATGAGTAAAACAGAGATTGTTTTAACCAGAAATACTTATAAAGGCAAACCTAGAAGTTTACAAACACCTACATACATACAAGTATGTACATTAAGACTAGGCCTACACTTTAGTGACTAATAAATAAATGAGTATTTCTAAAAGGAATCTATGTCAGTACCCAAACGAATTAGGAATATGAAATCTGTACTTTCATTTTGTGTGAATCATCGAAAAAGTACTTCTGATCTACAGAAAGGACAATTTTATTAATGTTCCAAAAACAAAAACAATTGAACTCATATGTCGCTGTTGCTTTCAAGGCCATAATACATTTTGCTAAGGTACGATTTATCATCTCCGCTTCTTATTAATTAGGATTTTTAGCAATAAATCAGGGTGCAAGTGGTCCAACTAAACTTATCAGCGTGCAAAAATAACTTTCAATTACCTTGTTTTAAGATAATCAATTGTTTGACAACACCAAACATCTAACGTATTCCGGTGGCTATCCTTGAGAGTCAGTGCCCATTCTAGGCCTAGCGTGCTACCGTCCTTAACCGCATCATCACTTACCAATAGGTGAGATGGTGATCAAACGCTAGCCTACATGATATTAAAAAAAATAAGGGAGTTAGTACTTTTGAAAGTTGTATACTAAATTTAGTTGTATATATCATATACGTAGGTAAGCCTAATTTCAGTTGTTTTTAAAATACTAAAACTAGCGTGAATTTTCATCATGCATGAATAAGTATAGAAAAGAAAATAGAACAACTCAAGACGAGTAAAATGCTTTGAATATTTGACTTCTTCAAGGTAGTATGACATAATCCTTTAGTTTTTTTTTCATTTCTTTGTTACTTAAACTTCATGGTGATTTCGTGTCATTTGTTTGTGTTTGAGTCACTTGTTATGGAATTCAGCCTAGTTTTTTTTATTTAACTGTTACTTCTTGTTGAGTCATATTTAAGTCATAGGAAATTAGGGTTAATTATATTCCATTAATCAAA
This sequence comes from Cabera pusaria, assembly GCA_954871355.1. Lineage (NCBI taxonomy): Eukaryota > Metazoa > Arthropoda > Insecta > Lepidoptera > Geometridae > Cabera > Cabera pusaria. The sequence goes on from OX940907.1 coordinate 7,435,204, forward strand.
AGCAAACGCTTTTCTATCTATAAATAGGTACATATTTTAAACATTAAAAGGAGTGACTTCATATGCCTCCTATAAATAGTTACTGGCTTTCTGTCATCGCAAATGACACATAGAAAAATAAATTGAAATAAATTAAGGTGGACTAAAGTTATGCGTCCACTGGGTTGTACTGGGAGCGTACGGAGCGAATCGACGAGGCGCAAGACAGCTCAAAAATGGTCCTGCGCCAAAAAGACAATCACAATTCCATCCTAGACCACAAATAAGATGGAATTCAAGTGTCTGTTGAAATTAAACCAACAAAAAACAACTCTTATTTTTAAGCTGAATAAAGTTATCAGCCCATTAATCGCTGAACATTATGAGATCCCAAGAATTAACGCAATGTATTCCTGACAACTTTTAACTTTAAGGTACCACAACGCGTCGTCCTGCGTGCGCGATCTCGGCTGCGATCAGCCAGCGCAGTATATTTGTACCGACTGGTTCACACAGATCACATACAATCAGATCGCGAATGCGGACGCAGTACACCGCGGTCTGGTCGTACCTTTACACCTCCAGTATCGCAAGAACAAGGCCAGTTAATAAGATATGGGCAAATAAAAAATGGGGCCCCTAATGTAAATCCAATTTCTGTTTCGCATTCACGCAACTTCAAAATGTATGGGAATGACAACTTACAAAGTACCCCCCCATCCGAAAACGCAACCGACAATTTTTTTAAAATAAATCAAGGAACTCGATTGCCCAGTGTTTGTGAATAATGCGACTTGTAGGTGAGAACAGACAGACAAACATCCAGACAAAAGCATTTTTATCCTAGTAGAACCTGAGACGGTTCTCATAATATATATATATAATTCTAAATATAGAAAGAGAGAAAATAGATTTATTGCTTTAAAATAAAATAAAAACAACAAATGTAATGAGCCTTTTAGCTTTCATCCAAACGTCGAACGTCACACTCTAAAAAAATGTTTAATTCCTCTAATTAATGCAGAGTTGCCAACCGCACTATTGCATGAACCCCCAATGCATGTTTCAGTACGTCATGTATGTCATGTAAATACAAAATAGATCTTGAAGAATTGGAGATCTCTCTCAAATTTCGTAATTAATGACTTTGTCTCATGAAATCTTTATGAATAGATCAAAACAAAGGCTTTAGAGAAAGCAGCTGATGAATCATTTAACGGCTGGGTATTTCCTAATCGGTAACAATTATAGCTGTTTACTTAGGTACATCCGTGACCCACATTTTTTTGGACAGACAGGCACTTGAATATAAAATCCCCTGCCATCTAGACAAAAGTTTCTGTTAGCGTTCTCGCAACTTAAAAATGTTAGAAAACAGTTAAGGCTTCTGTTGTGAAAAATGAAACGTCAATCCCTGCGTTTGGCGAGAACGCTTATAGAATATATATTTTATCTATTATCATAATCATTTTTTCTTATAAGAAAACATACGAAACACTTGGTCGTTCACTGAGCTAAATGAGCTGAAGACCTAAATGTGGGATAATATCATAAGATCAAAATTCACATGGTGGTCCTTAGGACACCATCTAGTGTCCGCCTCGCCATCTACCTCCCTCAAGTTAGAAAATCTGTCACCAAACATCTAAATGTGTTGCGCTTGCTATCCTTAAGAGCCAGTTTCCATTCTAGGCCTAGTGTGCTTACCATCTTCGACCGCATCATCACTTACCGATAGGTGAGATAGTGGTCAAATGCTAGCCTATGATATGTAAAAAAAATATGTATATCTCTTTTCTTTTCAATTATATAATCTTTGCAAGGCTATAAGAAATAGAGTACAATTCAGATGGTAGGTTTTATGGAGTCCGACTTCACAAAAAAGAAGGAGGTTTTCAATTCATCGGAACATTCATTAATTTTTTTTTATGTACGTTCACCGATTACTCGAAGACGCCTGAACCGATTTGGAAAATTCTTTTTTTGTTCCAAAGGGTACTCTTCCCAGGTGGTCCCATTTAAATTTTAACGAAATCGGCTGAGCCGTTTTTAATATATGAACAATTGTATTACGATGCATTTATTTATCTCGACGACATACTACTAACTACTGGCACAGATTATGTAATAGTTACTGCGTCTACTTTGACTAGCGCGACGTTTGAAGTCGGTTCTTTTAGTTTTTTAAATTATTGTTGCATCAGTTCAACCCTCGATCAAAGCCTACCATCATATTGCACCATGACTTAATGGTATAGATCATCACCATAAAAAGGCTTGTCCTCTTATTTTGTTGAGAGTTACAAACGTTTTTACCGACTTCAAATAAGGAAGAGGTTCAGAAAATTGAGTTTTTTAATGTATGTTCACCGACTACTCGAAGACGCCTGAACCGATTTGGAAAATGTATTTTTTGATTCAATGTTTATACTTCCCAGGTAGTCTTATTTAAATATCATCAAGATATGTTCATTATCTTCAGAGATATGGAAATAAATACTTCGAACTTGGTACTGAAAATGACTAGCGCGAAGTTTAAAGTCGGTTCTTTTAGTTTTTAAACGATCTTAAATTATTATAATATTATAGATAACATTATTATTATATGTATTGGAATCTATAATCGACTATTTGTAATTTTCATATATTTTATGTCTATATATATATATATATATATATATATATATATATATATTATATGTATGTATATATTACAATTAGTATGTAACTATTGCTAGCATGATAATATATTTACTATTGTTTCAGAACCTAGCTAAACATTCTGTCTGAATCACTTAAGAGTGATTCCGACTAGCACGCCCTAAAATGTTCCCCACCGCTGCTGAATGGCTGGTAGAAACTGCTTTTAGTATCACGTCCTCCTTTTGTACTAATGTTGTGCAATAAAGAATTTTACAAACAAACAATTTTGTCTGGATGCAGTACTTACTTTTCAATGGCGACTCCAGAAAATAGCTCGATCCGATCATCTTCAGTTTTCCCCGGCGCTGCACTGCACCCCACAACCGCCACGATCAAAACTAAACACAGCACTTTCATTGTAAAAATTCTAGATAGTTCTAGAGAAGATTCTAGAGCGGTCCTTCGCTGTCGGGTGTCGAGGATAAAATGAGAAGCAAACGGGATAGCGCCGCTTTTATATGGGGTGACGAAAGATTTAGTTTCTGAACACGAGTTCAAAGTTTGGGCAGCTGCGGCGAAGATCATTTTGATACTTGACAAGTAGTTTTTTGTGTGAGAAATATTTTTTTTTAGGATTACTGCTCTGTTATTGTGTATAGGATATTTTATGTATTGGTATTTTATTATATGCCGTGCTTATATTTATTAGAAATTAATCATCATGCAGTACTGAATGATCGGAATATTTAATTATTACGAATTATATCGATTTGTTTTTCCATGAAGTTTAAACTCAACAGAATTTTGAAAAACAATTTTAAAATTGTTTATACTTCAAACTTTCTTAACTTACAGCTTCAATTATCACAGAATTTTACATTTTTTTTAATAAATTTACCATTTTTAGGCGTAATAAATTGTATATTTCTAGAAAAGCACTCACGTTTTACCACTATGTCATTTGGCGGTATACGATTATGTATTAGAGGATAGTGTACACGTTAGACCTAGAATGGTCTAACATACGAGTAATGTCAAATAAGCAACCATACTATCTAATGCAACCATGTACTGTTGTACGACAGTACATGCAACTTCCTGCATCTAATCTAATGCACACTATGCTAATGAGACGACCACTATCAAAAATTTTTCGATAATTACAACAGCAAGTATCAAAATTCTCCACTCGCACTACCCAAAAGCTTAAACGATTCATTCATACATTCTGTAAGCGGACTTAAGTAGGTACATACGTATTACAACAAAAAGGTATGACGAAAACTGATGTACTCGACTGACGGATATATTTCAAACGTAAGGTGAAAATAAGGTCTTTGTTAGATCTTTAACACGTAATGTTTTGATGGGAAGTACCTACCATAAATAGATTCTAAGTGACAAAGTGGCAATAGTATATACAGGGAAAGGTTCTATGTAGTACATAGTACATACATACAGTTACGCCTTTTTCCCGTTGGGGTAGTCACAGACTACCTACTTCTTTCCACATCTTACGATTCTGACATACCTCTTTTGCTTCTTCCACTTTCATGAGCGCCTTCATACATGCTCGCCGCTTATAGGTATTTTTGACTATGTAGTATGTATACTTAATTTGTAAGGGCTTTGTTTTTAGGGTTCCGTACCCGGAGGGTACCAATGGAACCCTCTTGCTGAGACTTTGCTGTCCGTCCGTCCATTTGTCTGTCTGTCAGAGGGCTAAACTAATTTTTCCAGCTTGTAGTACGGAATCCTACCCTACGAATGCGAGTCCGACTCGCACTTGGCCAGTTTTTTTAATGTACTTATTGTATAAGCACTAGCGTCACTACTATCTCATCTGTTGGTAAGTGACGATGTAGCCGAGGATAGTAGCACGCTAGGTCTAGAATGGGAACTGGCTCACAGGGACAGCTGCCGGAATATATAAGTTGTTTTGCAACAGATTTTCTAACTTGTGGGTGGTAGCTATTATAAATGTTTATTGACCAAATAAAACCTTATTTTCTTATTAATATTACATTCTTAGTTGCTATTCAGGGCAGTTGTTAGGTATGTTAAAACAATATGATCACTAACGCTTAAACTAGCCGTAGCTGTGGGATAAGCGCAAGAAGATGACCAGGCGGACACTAGATAGTGCCCTACAACCAAGCAATTTTAGTTTGATTTGTGTTTAAAGTGGTAAAGTAGATCATCGTTTATCTAACTGTTTTGGTTATTAATTACAGCACTACTATTGAATGGTGGAAGATTGATTGAATAGGGTAGAGTGGGCCTCGCGTAGTCAGATTATGTAGAGCAAAAGAAGCCAGTGCAAAAAGTTAATGTAAAATTACCGACAGTATATGTGGCTTGTTTAAAGCATTGACGGATTTTGTAGTTTATTGCCGAAGAAATCCTCAAAAACCAAAACATTATTGCTTGTCTGTGGTAACACATTCATTAAAGGTGACAAGCAATGGTAGGTATTCCTAGACAGAAATTGTGTAGGTAGTAGTCATCTTCTAGGCAAGCTAACTAGCTAACTATAATCTCAAAATACTAATATTACAAATTAAGTTTAAAAACATTTAATTCAGTTTTAATATACACACATTACACACACACACATCACATACACATCACACACATTACATTCCAAAACATTTGATTTAAATAAAAGTCATAAAATTAAACTATTCAGGTACTTATAGGTAACATTATACCTCCAAATTTTATTATTTATTCGTATAACAATATCGTAAAATTAAAAAAAATATATAATATATATCTACCTCTCAATAATAAGCTTCTCTAAAATTATAATATTTGTTATCTTTTGTACTTTGTACCAAGAATATAATGTAAGCCGATTTGAATTTTTTTTATTGTGAATCTTTATTTTTATCGTGAAATCATCTGCCTACCCTTATGTAACTTAAGTAAAGTCGGTGCAAAATGTTTTTCTCTTCCATTTGAATCTATCTATTGTGATTTCTATAAACAGTCAATTTGCAATCATATCTTCTGCCACATAGCCCATTCACACTTTATTCGGTCTTCTTCCTCTATAGTTTGTTGCCTTTCTAGTCGCGAAGTTATCACTTCTTCTCGTATAATGATTAGACCAGGCTAGCCTATTGCTTCTTAACTTTTCTGTCAGTGGTACCACTTTTGGGCTTCCTCTTACAACAGACTAGAACTAGACCTTCATCTCAACATTCGCATCTGCACTTCATGCAATCTCTTTTTATCCAACATTTTAGTGTCACACCACGTAATTTAAACAATTTAAGGTCGTTTAAAAAACTAAAAGAACCGACTTCAAACGTCGCGCTAGTCAAAGTAGCCAGCAGTAAGTAGCATGTCATCGAGGTATATAAATGCATCTTAGAACAAATGTTGATAATTTAAAAAGCGCTCAATTGATTTCATTATAATTTAAATGGTACCACCTGGGAAGGACACCCTTTAAAACATAAAAATAATTTTCCAAATCAATTCAGGCATCTTTGAGTAATCGGTGTACATACATAAAAAAAATAGAAAAAAAAAGATTCCGACGAATTAAAAACCTCCTTTTTTGTGAAGTCGGTTAATTATGTAATTTTCACGCTAAGTTTAAGGGGCATTTTGTCATCACGGTCGATGTCGTCATCATTCTGTTTATAAGGAACCAAGATAACGAAAGTCGGAACAGGCTGTTAGGGCAACTCCATTTGAGGCAATCGGTCTGAAACTGGACGGACCACCGAAATCGTGAAGCAATGTTATTGTTAAGTCACTACAGAACAATTTTAACATTACCTATATATCGCATTGAACATCTTATTCACACATTCCATTTAATTTACGTCATACAAAATGTTTTCGCTTTCACAAGGATGTTACTATAGGGAAATATTTTTTTTAACATATTTTTTATATTTACTGAAGTTATGAATTCCGCCTTTTATTAATAATATTTGCGTATTTTACACGAAAGCTCGTTATTTATGTGTTTAAAAATTAAAGGTACGACCACACCGCGGCGTCCTGTGTCCACGTGTTTTCTGATCGCCGCAGATCGCGTTTGGTGTGAACTCGTCTGTACAAATACTACTGCACTATCTTATCGCCGCCTAGATATCGCACGCAGGACGCCGCGGTGTGGTGTACCTTAGGTAGTAACTCCTCAGTCAGACCGCCAGACTAAATATATCACGCGTTAGCGAAAAGTCTCCAAAACTGGTGCAAAAAAAAGCTCTTAGTCTTCACACGGCTTCGACGAATTTTCATGAATCAAAGCTAAGAACATTCTCGATTAACACACTTATCAGAAAAAAATAAACTAAATCGAAATCGGTTCAACCGTGTAGGCGCTACGATGCCACACACACGTCCAACTTATAGCACCCCTTCTTTTTGCGTTAGGGCTTATCAATATACTGACTCAGAGAACGAATTGTTCATATTATTTTACTAACGTAAAAAAGTTGAGGAAGAATAGAAGAGAAGAGATGGAGTAATTGGATTTAATAAGCAGATTTTTTATATCGCTAGCGTTTGGCCACTATTTCTCCTGTTGGTAAGTGATGATGCGGGCGAGGATTGTAGGACGGTAGGCATTTTTCCAACTTGAGGGTGGTAGCTGGCCAGGCTATAGGATATAGGCTGGACACTCGACAACCAATAGCTAAGGCGTCGGCCTGGTGATCGAGAGGTCGTGAGTTCGATCTCCACCCATTGCATTATTGCCCATATTATTATGACGTGAACCCACTTCAGACACAAGCATATTCACCTAGTTGGAGGGGTTAACAAGACTACTAGTAATCTGCAACACACATAACATTTTTTAACAACACATTTAAATAATTAAGATAGTTTAAAAACTAAAACAACCGACTTCAATGCCCCGCGAGTCAATTTCAGTAGCAAGTTTGTGACGTTTATCGTCATATCTCTAGAGATACTTATCACATCTCGATGAAATTACAAAGGGCCCACCTCGAAAACGTATCCTACCGATTACAAAAAGAATCATTCGAATCGGTTCAAAATTGACGGAGTAATCGCGTAACGTACACACAACAAAAAAATAAAAAAAAAACATACAGACGAATTGAGAACCTCCTTTTTTTGGAAGTCGGTTGAAAAAAATCTTATTTACTCCAGGAGGCCTTTCTAAAAACGGTCAAGGGCACTTTCACCAGTTCCCTGTCCCTTGCACCTATTTCAAGGTTGTGCTATTGAACTTGAGAAGCCACTTTCTATTTGGACTGCCCGTGGTTTGTAGTATATGTAAATTGTAATAAATCATATTGTACTTGCGAGGTTGTTTCTGGTGCTTACAGTTTTTTTAACTGAAGTTTCCCTTTTTAGGGTTCCGAAGCCGAATGGCAAAAAACGGAACCCTTATAGATTCGTCATGTCTGTCTGTCTGTCTGTCCGTCCGTATGTCACAGCCATTTTATTCCGAAACTGTTAGGACTACAGAATTGAAACTTGGTAGGTAGTTGTATTCTGTGAACCGCTTTCCGATTTTTATACAAAAATAAAAAATATAAAAGTTTAAGGGGAGGCATCCCATACATGGAACTGAAACAAAAAAAGGTCTTCAAAAATGACATTGAGGTTCCTAAAATAATTTTTTCTCAAAGTCAATCATTTGAAAGATAGGCGCGTCTAAAGTGGTACAATGTGTCCCCCCCCCCGCTCCCTCCCTCTAACTTATAAAGTATGGGAGTGAAAAATCTAAAAAAAATATATGCTGTAGATCTCAATAAAAACTAACAACGAAAATTGGTTTAAACGAGATACAGTCAGCAGTTTTAGAGATATGGCTGACCGCAAAGATAACTTTTTTTTTCATACAATCACTATGAAAAACAAATTTAATTTTGTAGTTGCGAAAAATCATAGTTATGGAATATTTAACTGTGTTACGGAACCCTACGAGTGCGAGTCCGACTTGCACTTGGCCAGTTTATTTTACCTGATATTAATTAGGTGATATGTAGTTAAACATCATGTTGTATTGAAAGCGTTCGATTTCTACAAATCCGGCTTTATACTATGAACTTGATATGCTTTATCAGCAGGAATTTAATGAAGGAACTGAGGTTTGAAGGGTATAGTGTCAGTAGTTCATGTACACTAAGAATTTTACCACTGTAAAGCTCTGTCAATTAAAGAGCTATTTAAATAATGTGTTATCATCATTATACATCAATTAGGTACCAACAGGTGAAATAGTAGTCAAACGCTAGCCTATTAAAAAAATGTAAGAAAATCATGATTTTATTTTTACAGAAAGAAGCGTATATTTATATCCTCATCATCATCATCGTAATAATCAGCCTGTGTCAGTCCACTGTTGGAAGTAGGCCTCTCCCAAGATACACCACAGAGCCCGATATTTGGCTCATTGGGAGGGAGATGCCCTAATCGCCACGCTGGGCTGGCGGGTAGGGATCGCAGGACGTAGCTCCTCGCACCGGTGACGCTGCTGCCTGTCACCGGCCAGAAGTATTCAGCTACACCATAATTTGAAATGGTTGTACCTCCATTTGTCAGTCTCCAGAGCCTCGTTTGTTGGTCAGCAGGATGCACCACAGGCAGGTGAGGTTGGTAGGGAGCACTGAGGTGGTATTTGTGCTCCCTTACTTCCCACATCCTCATACTATAAACTATCATCTCCTTGTTAAATTTCAGTGAGATCAGATCGTCCGTTTAGGCGTGATTAGGTCTCAAACAGACAGAATAGAGTTACAAACCATTTTAACCGACTTCAAAAAAAGGAGGAGGTTTCTCAATTCGAACGTATATATGTTTTTTTTTTCATGTTTGTTCGCGGATAACTTCGTCGTTTATGAACCGATTTTAATTATTCTTTTTTTGTTGGAAAGGAAATGTTCCAAGTGTGGTACCATGTTAATTTTATCAAGGTCTGATTACTATCTCCAGAGATATGGTGATAAACATCTCAAAATTGGTACTGAACACTAATAACGCGGCATTGAAGTCGGTTAATTTTTTAAACGATATTATTATAATATAAGTCTGGTTGTCATTAATGCATATCCCTTTAAAAGGACTAATATCAGCATCCCTTGGCTATTTTTATATTCCGACGAAGGTCAAACTATATTGTCTGTTATTTTACCATATACTAGGACTGGCCGTATGCAACCAGTTGTCCGTATTACACAACTTCGGACCACGAGAGCAATGGCATACTTTCTTACATCATAACTTGTAACTTGGACTTGGAAAATACTATGTTTACAGTAAATACAATGGTTTTGGTTTTCATCTGCCTAAATTACTAAATGGATTATTAGAATAATAGTTGTGTACCGCAGCTTCAACTGTGTTAGGTTGTAACCTAAATCGTATTACCAACAATAATTTAAGACCGTAATCTAAAAGAATCGATTTCAAACATGGCGCTAATCAAAGTAGTCAGTAGCCAGTATCATATCATCGATGTATGTAAATGCATCGTAATGTTGATATATTAAAAACCGCTCGACCGATTCCTTTGAAACAAAAAATAAATTCCATATCGGTTCAGGTATCTTTGAGTAATCGGTAAACATACATAAAAAAAATAGATTCCGACGAATTGAGAGCCTCCTCCTTTTTTGTGAAGTCAGTTAATAAGCTGCAAAATGCCGCGTTACTATGAAGACTTCTTCATGGTAACCTAACAACAGGACTTTCGCATAATGCTAATATTGTATATTATGTACAACTAGCTGTACCCGCGACTTCGTCCGCGTGGAATAGTGTCTTTGGGTAGCATTTTTAATTATTTAGGCTGATTATTTTACAAATATGACACATGTGTATCCCACCTACACCGCACCGTACCCGCCGCGCTAATCCCCCCTCCCTCTCTCCCCACCCCTCTCCCCTCCCTTCCCCCTTCCCCCTCCCCCTTCCCCTCTCTCTTTCCCCCTCCCCCTCACGTCACTGTCCCCCTCCCCTTCCCCCACCTCCCCTCCCCTCTCTTCCCCTCACTCCTCTTCCCATCACATTCCTCTCCCCTCCCCTTTTTCCCCTCTTCCCCCTCCCCTCCCATTTCCCTCCCCTTCCCCTTCCGCTCACCTCCCCTTTCCATTCCCCTTTCCCTTCCCCTCACTGCCACCTCCCCTCCCCTCCCTCCTCTTTCTATCCCCTCACAAACTTTGAAGGTCATATTTATTTATATCCAATCAACAGCCTCAAAAATAGGTTTCAAGCTTCTAGCTCTAAAAATGACGATACTTCCATACAACTTTTCATCCCCCCTTTCAACCCCTTCCAACCCTTTTTTCGAATCAAAAAATAGCCTATGTCCTTTCTCAGGCTCTAGACTATCTGTGTACCAAATTTCATTTAAATCGGTTCAGTGGTTTTGGCGTGAAAGTGACACAGACAGACAGACAGAGTTACTTTCGCATTTATAATATTAGTTAGGATATAATATGTATTTGTCTATATGTAGGTAATAGTCTTTTTTTATTTTAGTGTATAAATTGTACGCTACTGCCATGTTTTGTTTTTATACCTTTTTTGCCATGCAAAGTTTCAAGAAATTTCTCTAAGCAATGAGACCGCCTATTACATAGCCATACTTGTAATATATATATATATATATATATATATATATATATATATATATATATATATATATATATATATATATATTTATTTTTGTTAAATGTGTAATATTGGTTATTAAAGAGTTTTTGTATTCTATTGTAATTTTCGCAATGATTTTCATCATTATAAGCTTCTACTAGCACATTTTTTTTATTTCTTATAGGCTACCGTTTAACCACTATCACACCTGTTGGTAAGTGATTATGGGGTCGAAGATGGTAAGCACGCTAGGCCTAGAATGGGAACTGGCTCTCAAGGATAGCTGCTGGAACACATTAGATCTTTTGACGACATATTTTCTAACTTGAGGGTGGTAGCTGGCCAGGCGGACACTAGATAGTGTCCTAGCATCATGCGGGGGTTGTTGGTTTCTTAACGATGTTTTTCCTTCACCGGGCCACTGTGAAAAGCGCACATAATTTTTTCGATAGATAATTCCACTGGTGCACGGTGGTTTGAACTCAGTACCTCGGCATCAAAGCCAACCGTTCTCCCGATTTCGCCACCGGGCCATCACATTCCTTGACATAAGCTTCTCCAATCATAAGCCACTAAGTACGATCTTCAGCTACTCTTTAGGTACGGACACACCGCAGCGTCTTGCGTGCGCGATTAAGTCAACGATCAGATAGCGCAGTAGTATTTGTACCGTCTGGTTCACACCAAACGGGGTCAGAAAACAACTGAAAAGTACTGAAATCGCGCCCGCATTTCGCAGGACGCCGCGGTGTAGCCGTACCTTTATTCAGCACTTACCAACGACTTTGTGAAAATCATCGTTCATTCTAGTTCGAATTCATCGTTCCCTAAGTTTGGCAAGTCGCGGTCTTCACTCAAGAACTCATTTACCCTATATCGATTGTCGGTCAGTTTTATTTAATATTCAGTCAGATCACCTCCACCATCCTCCAGAGAAACTCTCCGTATAGCCGTTTCTTTCACTCACTGAGCGACCGTAAATATGTGGAACTGCCCATCCTTTAGTGTGTACGTTTCAGGCCCGTAAATGTCACGCAGTTAAAAATATCTGTAGTTGGCTAAATAGAATCTTCTTACATAAAACTAAAACCTTCATAAACTATCATTCATCAAGAAACAAACAAAAGCCTCCTATTCTCTCAGTCAGTATGACACTGTCAAAACTTTAAAAAGCAAGATGTGAGAAACCAATAAATTGCAATAAAATAAACACAAAAACCAAAACAGTGATGCCATCCAAAGGGGACTAGCTTTTCGTCACCGAAAAACCTAAAGGAGCCAAAATAAAAATGGGTAAGAGGAAGCGCAAAAGCGTGTTTCCAAAAAAGAAAAAGTCAGTCTTCCGAAGACCTCATCCTATGAGACGAAAGATTCTCATCCGGCATAGAAAAATGAGGGCGTTTTTCCAGAAACATAGTCCAAAATTCTATATCAAAAAAGGTGTGAGAAGAATGGTCGGAGGCATATACTCAGTTTCCGATAGAGTAAGGGACAAATTAGCAGAAAGCACCATGGCTTTAGACAACCCCTTTTCTGCTCAGTTTTACGAAGATCGGTGTATTATACAATAGACATTTTTTTTAAATAAATGCTATTGTTTTCGTACTCTTTTTGTCTTTTTAATTTTACCTATTTTTTCTTGAATTATAGGGCCCTTCGTGTCTGTGAGATTATTTATAAAACTCCTAGTAGTATTTTGAATCACTTCATGTTAGTCTGTAGTAGTAAAACTTCTGCTAGTTCACCTGAGGCAGCACCACCTCTTAGCCAATTAATTCAGTCGTGAAACATGAATGTTTCTTAGTCTAACGCTAACCAATAAAATATTTAATTATATTTAACTGCAATGTGTCCAGCGAAATTACAGGGTATGCGAGCCTTAATGCCTTTGTCTCGAGGTAACAGGTGCAGTGCTGGCATGCTCAATTTCTGATTATCCAGACCAGTAGACGTCATAGCTCACCACCAGGCGAGCTTCGTTCTTGTCCTGTTACCTTTTATAATTATACAGGTAATTATAGTACCTGAGCAAAATAGTACAGGTAAGTACAACACCTATACCGTCTTGCCAGCAAAGTTAGACTAATTGATAGGTAAGACATTGTTAATAAATATACAACTGAATAGGCCAGGGTTTTTTATGATGTATTCCTTCATTGCTTTAGCATTTAGGAATGAGCACATACAATTTTCTATAGATATTAAGTCGTATTGTAAATATTTAAGTTGTATTGTAAAAGGTAATCTGAAGAAAGAAAAAGAAAGACAAGAAAGAGAAGCGAAAGCCTGCCTGATGGTAAATGATGATGTCTACCTATAACAGATATCAATCTTATATAGGCTAGCGTTTGACCACTATATCGCCTGGTGGTAATCGAGCTTAAATAATTACACGATAGTGGTAATCATGTCGAATAGAAATGAAAATATTAGGTGGTTCATATGACAATACTATAATTTAGTAACTTGGAGCTGATCTGATGATGGAGGCAGAAGGAGTATAATAGTGGAACAGACACTTCAGAGGCTACTAGTAAATGAGTTTATTTCATGTGCTCATCACTCATCAGCTCATCAATGAAATATTGTTTATATACAATATTTCAATAACAATACTAACAATATTTCCTAAATTAACATAATAAGTTGTAATAATCAGTTCAAGAATATTCAATATAATTGTATCTGTATTATTCAATTTGTTTTGTAAATAAATATTATTATTATTCATTTCACATCACGGGCTGCAAATCGCCCGGTCCTTTGGAAGGCATTGACGGAGCCGAAGCCAACGTCAAGAGGCCCTTTACAATATTAAATTAAATAAAAATATGATTTGTGGATGGAGACATGAAAAACTATAAAAAGATGGTACTATAATTTATTATGGCTATGAATGTGTGCTGCTTGATGACTGTTTTCTGGTCTATGGGATGAGGTACGGCACCCGCCAATTATGCCTCATTTCAAAATATTAAGGCGAGTGGTGACTAGCTATACACTGAATGGACCCCCCATAAAGGCGGACCGTTATGTCGGCGCCGAGGGGCAACATTGGCGTGGATAGCTAAGGGTGTTGAGAGGTGTGCTGCACTTTCACTAAACGCTACTAGCGGCTTTATGCCTTTAACACTTCCACCCTGGAGCTTTGGTCTTAGCTCTTGCGATTCCCACCACCGGCCGGCCGGTCAAGGCAAGCCGGGGGTCAGAGGGTCTCATTTAGCCCTCACGGGATAGGGGTCCGCGGTGTCGCCACTCACCGTCGGCTCGCCACAAAGCCGCCCCTGCGGGATTATTATTATTCATTATTCATATGAATAGTTTTGATAAGTCTAGCTTTGACTTGGTAACGAGGGTCCTATAATGGAGCCATTACACGTCTACATTTTAGACCAAGCAAGTTTTATTAGTTACTAGCTGTGCCCGCGACTTTGTCCACGTGGAATAGTGTCATTGAGTAGCATTAACTAATAAGACACATACGTATGCTAGCTACACCGCACTCTACCACGCCATGCTAATCCCCCTTCCCCCCCTCACTTACCCTCCCCTCCCCCTTCCCCTCACTTTCACTTCCCCTTACTTCCACTTCCCCTCCCCCTTCCCCTACCCGCCCTTTCCCTTAACTCACCCCACCCTCCCCTCCCCTCCCCTCCCCTTACTTCCAAATCTCCTCCCCCTCCCCCACCACTTCCTCTCCCCACCCCCACCAAACCCCTCCCCTCCCCTTCCACTCCCCCTGCCTTCCCCTTCTACTCACCCTTCACTCTCCCTTCCCCCTCACACACTTTGAATGTCATATTTATTTATATCGAATCAACAGCCTAAAAATAATTTTAAAGCTTCTAGCTTTAAAAATGACGATACTTCCATACAACTTTTCATCCCCCCTTTTCACCCCTTACAACCCTCTTTTCGCATTAAAAAGTATCCTCTGTCCTTTCTCAGGCTCTGGACTATCTGTGTACCAAATTTCATTTATATCAGTTCAGTGGTTTTGGCGTGAAAGTGACACAGACAGACAGAGTTACTTTCGCATTTATAATATAAGTAAGGATAAGGATAAGGATTTTTAACTATAACTTATTACAAAAAAAACTAACTACGTGCGAGTTGAATTTGCACACCAAGGCTTCCGTACAAATTTGTCTAGGTAAAAGGACAACTTAACTTTGCAGTTCGATCCATAGAAAATGTATTGCACCAACCGCAAATAATATGTTTGTAATAATAAGTAAATTCAGATTTTATTGTTACTAAACTATATATTTACGGTTTTCAGATTTATTCCTGTATAAATTCTTCAAGACCTTGCTCCTTGTCGAATTTTATAGTTCTAGGTCAACGGGAAGTACCCTACAGGTTTTTGAACAGGTTTGATTGATTGATTCTTTGATGTGAAATCGCAAAATATGCGACATATATATTACTTACGATCATATTTTTTGGTCGCGTTGATTTATATGTATTTGATATACATTTCAACTATATAATAATATCTTTACGCGTTCCTGAGAAAAAGGTTCTTGACAGACGGACAGACAGACAGACGGACAACAAAGTGATCCTATAATGGTTCCTTTTCTTTTTGAGGTACGGAACCCTAAAAATAATACTTTTTTTATTTTATGATAGCAGAACAAGCACAACGTGATGTAAACCAAGACTGAATAAGGCCTGTTTGTGGAAACCATCGACATCGACATTCTAACCCTACAGGTTAGGGTTAGCCCACACCGCAACGCGACGCGACGTGACGATGCTTTTGATTTCGCGCGGCGCAGCGCGGCGCAGCCAGAAGCCGCACGGCGCAGCCTGAAGGTGCGTACAGGCTATGTAATATAACATGTTATAACATTGTTATCTAACATGTTTCAGATAATATGGATACGGAATCTTATAAAACATGTTATAATATCATGTTCCTGTTCATCACCCTGACGCCGCGCGGTGCAGCAAAACGTGCAACGCCACGAAATTATCTCAATGCAATGTGTATCTTATTGTGTAAGTAACAATTGTTTCTTCCCGCTGCGCAGCGCAGTGTGGCGTGACGCCGCGCGGCGCAACCAGAAGCCACGCGGTGCAGCACGGCGCAGCGAGACGCCGTGCGGCGCAGCCTGAAGCCGTCGAACTAACTCAATGAAATGTCTTTTTGTACAGTAAATAAAGTTCTTTTTTGTATTACTATCTTAATAAGTGCGCGCCGCGTCGCGTCACGTCGCGTCGTGGTGTGAGCCCACCCTTAGGATGTCGATGATAGAAACTGTCTATGTATAATAGGGTATATTATTATATATGAGAAAATCTAACAATATTTTATTGAGATAGCTTAGGCAGGTTCATAAAATAGCAAACTAAATATTTAAATTCAGTTCAAAGGCTTTTTTTTATCTGTTTCATAAGAACATTTAATAGTAGTCGCCATGTTATTACGTCATACGGCTATGTGTACGTAGAAGTGTCCACTTTCAACTATTACATCACTGCATTTGTTTACACAGCCAACTGACGTCATGACCACAGAGCAATATGGCGTCCACTGCGTCCAGCGTTTTCGTCAAATTACGGGTGAAATTTGTATATACAAAATTTAAATGCATTTTTATGGTACTTAACGATTGAATAAAAATGTTGTGGTTTATTACCACTATAGAATCTACTTGAAATATTACCCTATTGTGCAAGCCGGTGCAAGCAGTGCAAGTTTGTTATTCATAATGCTTTAAATAAATGATTTTGAATTTTGAATTGTTTCTTTATGGTCCAAAAGGTCTAGCAGTCGGTTTTGAACACTCTAGTTTTTTTTTCCTTTTTCAAACTTTCTTGCATTAATTCACTAATGAGTACTTATAGTGAAAACTGTAGTACGTGTCATTAAGTCATTATAAAGTAATGCTCCATAGGCTATGAACTCGTTACCGGCTATAAAAGTCAAGTTCAAGTTGTCACTCGAATCAGTATAGTGAACATTCATCATTAAATTCGACGTTAGAAAAACAAAATTATACCAGCCAGTATAAAAAACAAAAACAAAATTAGTTTTTTTTTTTGGTGAAAATATTCGAATTTTAAATTGTGTAAAATCAAATCTTCAACAAATAATAAATCAAGGACATAAACATATGATCGGGTATCAACATTTTGTTGGTTGTAGTTGTAGGTATCGAGGGATTATTTTACTGACTGATAGAGTTTATTGACAAAATGTCTACCATAACAATAGTATATAAAGCATGAAATAAATAAAGAAAATAAATGAATTTTAATTTGAGATGGGATTTTTTTGGTCAAAAATTTCAGATTTATGTGAAATCGTTTGAATTTCAGAACCACTGTGCTTATTCTCCAACAAATACATGTAAAATTATTCTCCATGCATTTCACAAAACTCTTCATCTTTGGTCTTAGTTAATTGGCAACACTTATCAAGCTCAGCGTAGGCCAGAAAGAAGTCTTCAGAGAAAATGTTGCCTTTATCTCGAGGGTTAATCTTGGATAACACAAATAACTATGAGATCATGAAAACAGAGACCTTCATAGGATTTGGTCCTTCTAATCCTGCGAATCGCGAGAATTATGTTCGAGAACTCAATTCTTCTGAACCTTTGGAAGATTGGATATTTACACATGGAAACTTTGCTCCGAGATCTTTGAAAGGTACATTGTTTTAATGTTTTAATAGTATAAGTAGATAGCGATTATTATGATACTGTTGCCATGTCAATTTTATTAGTTAATGCTTTGAAGTTTTTTATTCAATTTATTTTTTAATCGAGTTTGAAAAAGGAGGAGGTTCTCAATTTGTCTGTATGTTTTTTGTTCGCGTATAACTTCGCAAATTTCTAACCGATTTGAATGATTTTTTTTTTTCATATGTAGGTTTAATCTTCAAAGTGGTTCCACGATCTAATAAGATAATCTATACTAATATTATAATCTATACTAATATTATAAAGAGAGAACATTTGTATTTTTGTATTTTTGTATTTTTGTATGTTTGTAATGATTTGGCTCAAAAACTACTGAACCGATTTAAAACATTCTTTCATTTATACATAAAATGGACTTTCGAAATAAAAATAGGCTATATATTATGCCGTTTAAATCAAAGGTACATTCGTGGAGACCTAATTTGCAACCTAAGTCGGCAAAAAAACGGTCGAAAAAACACGTTTCTTACGAACGCTGCTCAATTGAAAATAGATAGAAGAATATTTTCTATCGAAGAGTTTTACAACTTAATAAGACCTACAAAAAAGTCCGCGACAGCATATGTCTATCTCTTAAGGTTGACACACAGTAACCATTTTAATCTTAAAATTTTTGTTAAAAAATATTACATAACTTCCAAGGCTATTTTCAAGTATATTGTATTAATCCTTATCCAAATAATTACGTTAATTAGCTTGGCCACATGTTATAGATTAAAATTGTCTCTTACAGTATATAATTCAAATGAAAAAACTAGAAGATATCACGAATTTCACATACACGCATCGCAAAATTAATAAAATATTTGCAGTGAAACCACAGATTATGTCATAGTTACTACGAAAATATTATTATAAGCTTAGCTATGCTGTAGATCCCCATCGATCACAATCAATTTGAAGTCAATATGGTATAATAATATGATCCATTGTATAAAATAATATTGATCTATATATATAATAATATAATATTTTAAACCACCCCGACTGATCTATGTATAATCTTTTCATTAAAAGCATTACAATGACTCTAAACACGACATTTAAAATCTGAGCTGTAAGTTGGTGAGGATTTGAGTATTCTGTAGAGTCCAGGAGATGTCCCAGCATCAGGTCAATGTTCCATGTTCTTACAATATCGTTGAAGAAGAAGATTTTCGAATTGATCAGAACTATGAAAGTTGATTTTATAGCGCAATTAACTAGAAAAAAGCTCATAGTTTTATAAGGATTGAACGAATTTTCATGAATCAAAGCTAAGAACACTATCGATGAAGACATCTATCAAACAAAAAAAAAACTATCAATAATAAAAACAAAATCGGTTCATCCGGTTAGGTGCTAAGATGCTACAGACAGACACACAGATACACACGTTAAGCGTATATTACCTCTACTTTTTGCGTCGGGGAACGCCGTAAGGTTAAGGCGGCAGATGTTCTTCTTGGTGGTAAGCTACTTTTTGGTAGATTTAATGATCCCACTACCACTGTACGAAAATTCATGATTCATGAATGCACATAAAACTTTCATTGGTAGGTATAATATAGCTAAGATTAGAACCAACGACCGTCGGGTCAGAATCAGGGTAACTATCCTTTACGTCAAAGGGCCGTCCACTATCACTACGTAAGTATTATAAAACAAAGTCCATCACTGCGTCTGTCTGTCTGTTCGCAATAATCTCAATAGCTACTGAGCGGATTATCCTGCGGTTTTCACAAATAGCCAGAGTGTTTATGAGGAAGGTTTAGGTGCATAATTCGTTAAGGTTTTGTGTAAATTGGTTAAAATATGACGATGATTGTTAAATATGTTCATATTTTATATTTGATGCAACAAACTGATGCAAATTTTGTAGGCATATGTTCTACCCGTGCGAAGCCGGGGCGGGCTGCTAGTAAGCTATATACAGAGATGCAATGACAAATGTCTCAAACTTGCTACTGAAATTGACACAAGCGGCATAGCAGTCGGTTTATTCTTTTAGTTTTAATTTATTTTTTGTTTTAGTTTTTATTATCTTAATTATTATATTAGGATGTTCTTAAAAAGTTATTTTTTCTTGTTTCATTCTTTTACTGATTCATATTGTGAATTGCAGTTTGTATTTAAAGTGATCTGAAGAATCAGAAATCGTGTTTTTGCTGTTAAGCATTTAAATATAAAAATTTGTTAAACATAATCATGAAATGACAGTCTAGGGTGTGTATGGTACTTAAGCAAAGCTTTAGCAAGTAGTTAAACTGTTTTTTATCAAAAGGATTTTATGCCCCATCCACACTCTTGCGAGGCGCCTCCTAGAGGCACGAGTCTTGGTGAGTGGAGGGGGCAGGAGTGTTAGCCATCCACACTCTCGATTTATTTAGCGCGTCCCCCTAGCGTCCTTTGACTTGCGCCCCCAAAACCGACACGAAGCGGAGCGATAGCGAGACGAGGGAAGACGAGGGGACACGAGCGCAACGTTCTGACTCTCGCACTCGTGTTCTCTCGTGTAGCCCCGTGGAGAGTCTGGATGGGGCATTACTAATAAGTCAATTCGATTGTATATTTGCAGTGGCAGATGACGATGCATCCAGAAAGTATCATACAACCATTGAAGTCACTACTGCAAAACCAAAGAGTCGCTTCAAGAAAGCCAAAAAACACTCAAAGAAAAAGAGAAAAGGAAAAGTCAAGAAATGTATAGTGAAATTCTTGAACAAAGGAGGCGGAGGAAAAAGAGGCAAGAAGCGTAAGAGAAGAGGGGACAAGTTCCAAAAAATGCAGAAGAAGTATATGCTACCTCTCATTTTGGGACTCTTGGCTGCTAAGAGTCTTTTGATACCTATCGCGCTAAAGGCTTTAGCTTTTCTATCGGCTAAAGGTAAGAGAACATTATTTAATCAAAGCCTCTTGTGTAAAACTACAGTTAAGTGATTCGCTTAGAATGATGTAAATTTCAATACAAAGGTAACTTATATGCTTTAAAGTGAGCAATGCGCCTAATAGATGCATGTAGCAAATATAATTCGTCAATCAACCTAACCCTAGTCTACTGACCGACATGGGCCTTACTCATTTTTAAGATATGTTATTAACAAAGCCAGGTCTTGTATCTTTTTTAAATTGCATATCTACTACTTACTTACTGTACTTACTTACTCTTGGCATATAACAACCTGAATTATTAGACTTTTGAAAGCAGTTTGCAAATTTGTCATCATTGTCAGCGTGTATCGACCGTACCCTATACTATACCTGTGAGTAACCCTATCTTTTACACCATTCATGATTGCTTAACTGTGTCAATCCAACTCATTGCACTTCATTTTGTCACTTGTCACTGAACACTCTAGCTGAATGATCGTCTGCTTACTCTTATTTTTTTATATCAAATAGGCTAGCGTTTGAACATTCTATCGCCTAGTGGCAAGCAATGATGAGGTCAAAGATGGTGAACACGCTAGGCGTAGAATGGGCTAACTCTCAAGCACTGTGCGCTGCCAGAATACGCACCGTGAGGTAATGGCGGCAGATTTTCTCCTAGATGGTGGTAAGCTACTTTTTGGTAGCAAGCTAGGTGAAGCATCGATGTACCGCTCCTACCACCTGTTAGATCTAGGCATTAAAAATAAATGTGACTCAATATTTCAGGTCTTATGATGGGATTCTTCTCAACGGTGATGGCATCAGTCCTTAGCTTAAAAGGGATGTTCGACCACTCCCACGGCTACCAGAACCGTAAAGATGACACCAAGACTCAGGTGGAGATCATCCATGTACCTTCGAAGAGCGATGACCATGTGTATTACGATGACCATTACAGTCGGGGCGATTTTGTCCCTGTCACTGTTAGTAATATTATATGAAATGGTATATTACGATACGTGTGACTTAAATAGTCTATTATTGCACGGCGTGAAGTTACGCCGTGCAATAACAGACAACTTAAGTCATGAGTATCGTATATTATTGTATAGCTATCAGTGTGACATAAAGCCGCACTTTACGCTTGCTACACTTTTCCGTCAAATAGAAGTTCCGTACAATAATCGACTATTTAAGTCACGGAAAAGCGTGCGTAAAGTGCGGGTTTAGGTCACACTGTGCTATAAACGTTGTTTTTGTCACTGTAACAATGACGCAGTGCCCGAAGCATCGTGCACTGGCGGGGAAAATGTTAACTACGTCGCGTCCAATAACGTATAATTAGCTAAAATTCTTTGTAAATTAATTTTAGTGTTGACTATGTCGCGTTTAATAAGATAATAATATGACTAGCTAACTAGCTATAATTATATGAAAATAATGATAGAATAACGCTAAAATAAGAGACATTGTGTATATAATAAATCATCAGAAAAGTAGCTTTCAAAAAGGTAGGATATAAGAATAAACTGGCCAAGTGCAAGTCGGAATCGCACTCGTAGGGTTCCGTACCACACTACAGTATTTTATAAGATCATGCAAAAAATACCAATACCGTTTTTCGCCACCAAAAATAATAATTAATAAACATTTTATTTCTTATAACGCCATCTAACGTCTAACAAAGGAGTTAGGATCGACATTTCAGTATAACGCCATCTGTGGGACTTTTACCTAACTAAGCGTTCATAGATGGCGTGAAATGCCGAAAAAACACGTTTCTTGTATGGGGACCCTCTATTATTTTTAACTTTATTCTGTTTTTAGTATTTGTTGTTATGGCGGCAACAGAAATACATCATCTGTAAAAATTTCAACTGTGTAATTATCACGGTTCATGAGATACAGCCTGGTGACAGACGGACAGACAGACAGACAGACAGACAGACGGACAACGGAGTCTTAGTAATAGGGTCCCGTTTTACCCTTTGGGTACGGAACCCTAAAAATGACAATAATTAAGGCAGTATACAAAAAAATTTGTGACTATCACAATAAGCAAAATTGTATGACATTTTTGTGTCTGTATTAGCTAATATTATTGATGAAGTTTGTAAATATTATTGATCGATTTATTGATGGAATCGTAAGCAAATTATTGATTTCAGGCAGTTTGATAAAATATTTGTAAGTTCCGACGCCTATTTAAAATTCTTCGTACATTTGAAAGTAGTTTGTACTAGATTACCCGTAACAACATTAATATTCATTGTATTTTAGATATTTCTGATCGAACTTAAAACAAGAATGAAATTCTCAACATGTCGTATATTGTTATTTTTACTTAAGTTTCTTGGATATTTACCCATCAAGATTATACTTTAAAGGGTTGTCTTGCAGAGGTGTGTCTCATACAATCAGAAATTTAAGATCAATTGTGATTTTTAGATAACCATTGAGCAGCATTCCAAGGATTTACTTTGAAGATTGCTGGTGTTTTAACTGCAATAAAATTGTTATTTTGTAGTTTTTAGTACCTAACAATTTTATTCATTTTATATTATTGTTTTAATATGATGTAAAAAAATTGTCTGTAAGTAGTTATAGAATAGTAATGGGTTTATCGTTGTTAGATTTTTGTACTCCCTTTTAAAAAGTGTATATATTTTAGTAGTTTTTTTTTTTTTAACACGATGTATGAAACTTTTATTGACACAGTGTAAACTAGATTCATAATTGAAAAACAAAATTAAATATGAAATAAAAATGTATCAAGATATTTTTTTCTCAGTAGAAAAGTCATAAACTACTTCGTTACCTATATTTTTTTTATATCATATTGGCTAGCGTTTGGCCACTATCTCACCTGTGGTAAGTGATGATGCGGTCGAGGATGGTAGCACGTTAAGCCTAGAATGGGAACTGGCATTGATAGCTGCCGGATCAAATTAGATGTTTGGTGACAGATTTTCTAACTTGGTGGGAGTTGGACATTACATACATAGCGGACATTACATAGTATCCGGCCACAATTTTTTATTTATTTTCTTAAGTCTAGATTTTTAGGGTTCCGAACCCAAAGTGTACCAACGGAACCCTATTACTGAGACTCTGCTGTCCGTCTGTCTGTCTGTCTATCTGTCCGTCTGTCACCAGCCTGTATTTCATGAACCGTGATAGTTAGGCGGTTGAAATTTTCACAGATGATGTATTTCTGTTGCCGCTATAACAACAAATATTAAGAACAGAACAAAGTAAAAAATTAAAGGATTTAAAACAAAAAACTTGTTTTTTACGATAACGCCATCTATGAATCTTCAGAGATGGCGCTATCGTGTTTACCTTAATCTCTGAATCTGAATTTGAATCTCGAAACGGCTACAAAGATTAAATAAAATTTAGTATACAGGGGATTTCGGGGGCGATAAATCGATCTAGCTAGGATTAATTTTCAGAAAATGTTGTTATATTTGTGTTTTCAATAATCAACTTTATCGATAATCAACTTAAAATATGACTCTTCCCGACATCTATTGGCGAGTAGAAGTAGCTTTAGTGTTATTTTACTTAGCTAGTGTTAAAAGTTCGTTAGATATTCGTTAGATGGCGTTCGGGACCCTCCGTGTGCGGGACAAAAGTCTGACTCGCACTTGGCCAGTTTTATTATTACAATACCAGCTGATACCCGCGATTTTGTTCACGTATACATCAATAATCTCATAACTTTAAAGCTCTGTCAATCAACATTTGTGAGATCTGAGTTATTTAAATTATGTATAAAAATCATGATTTTTTTTTCACAAAAATAGCTTATGTTCATCTTCACGCTACAAAGTATCTCCTTGTTAAATTTCAGTAAGATCGGATCGTCGTCGTTTAGGCGTGATTAGGTAACAAATACGGACAGAGTGACAGAGTTACAAACGTTTTTATGATATTAGTATGGATGATATGAATAAAAAACAAATTACTTTATTGAGACCTAGAATGTCACCAGCTGCAGAAGTGGGTTAAAACTCAAGCTAGCGGTTGTTAAGGCTGCAGAGAGAGGAACCTCCTGATTATGCGTGCCGTGTCTAGGAGTACTTCCTTCTGTATGTAGCACTTGATCCAGCGAGAGTCTCTTGAGATGTTGGTCGAGACTCTTCACTATAGATTGATTGTTCAAATTATAAGTACAGGCACATAATAAATAATAGTACATGTATAGGGAGACTTAAATATGGTTATGTTTTGATAATTTATGCACGTTAGTTCAACATTTTATTACTTTACTTAGTTCTAAAAATAAAATTGATATCAAGTTTAATGTGTATTTTCATCCCTGTCAGTAATTTTGAAGTCCACATCCTTCTTTTCAATCATGACTGAAATGAGTTAAACATTTATCCAATATCAATTTATTGTCATAACGATTGGTCTCAAAATCAAGACAGTTCAGTTCACTTAAAATATAAGTAGGTAATAATAACCTCCTTTCAACTTATTCAAGCAAGAATACGAGTTGGGTTAGTTGCTTAGTGCGAATTGGATTGAAGTTAAATTTTCCATCGCCACCATCTTCCATTTTCAGACATCCAGATTCCAGACAAGCACGATGCCATCTGAGACCGAATCATCACTTAAAATCAGGTTTAAAAAAGGTCAAGTGCGTGTATTTATATAGCATAAACGATCAGTTCTGTATGAAAGAAGGTAAGTCTTGAATTTAAATAAAACTTTAAGTAGAGCGGAAAACCAATCCATCGATAGTAGGTAATGGTTTTGTTCTACGGTTCATGATTTTGAATAGGTTTGTAATATTAAACGACTGACGGCCTTTTCTATATATTTGATCTATCTTGTTTTCATCCAACTACAGATTCAAATTGTACCAGTCTTTTATTGGATTTACAGTTTCATTTCTGAAAACGTCTCATTCAACGCATATACAACATTTCGTGTCTGGGCTGTCGACCGTTGAGGATTTCTGACATATGGAGCCGATAGTAGATGTAAAATCATACGCAAAAATGCATTCTGAACCAAACCATGATATGAAATGTTGTCTCCATATAACGTAAGAGGAAGAGGAAGTTGTTCTAAAACAGCTCCAAAGATGTGACCTAAATTAACACACACACCTACAATAATATACAAATAAAATAATAGCTCATCTAAATTCTGAACTGATAATAAAAATACGTAACAACTAAAGCATTTGTGTATTATTTTAAAATACTAAACACGATCGGCGCAACAATAAAAAAATACAAACTGTCTACATTATGGTAACTAATTTTAATCAAATAAATAAATCTTACATTATTCAATAAATAATTTAAATTATGTTACAAATAATGAAAATATTTACAATAGCGCGAACCTTACAGTTAACAATAATGTATTTTAAAATAACTATATTGATAAAAATATAAAAAAGAATACAAACATCAATAAAGATAGAAAGATCCTGTCAAATCGGTGGATAACAAATATGTATCAGTTAAACTTGTAAAATAAGTTTTTGTTTGATCCGTAAATAAAAACCCATTTTAAAGTTGATAATAATACTTTTGTACACAAAATACAACACAAAAACGCGATTAATTACACGATTTGAGTGCAATCTGTGTATTTTTCTTTTATTTTGTTTCTAAACATATTATGTTTAGACCATTTATAAAAGACCATTTGAGATCACAAATTAGTTTCTTGAGTTGAACCTATCTGATGAACTTCAATACAAAGAATAAGTATCTACTTTAAAGATGACACAATCGACAGCTTCACTCCAACGACTACAAAAGTTGATGCCGTTTAAACTGAATACACTAGATAATTTACACACAATACCGGAAATAAAAACGTCACTTCAGACTAGTCAATATCTTGAGCAGCAGCAACACATAATGAAAAAGCTAATATAGCTTAGATGGCAACTGCGATTTCGTCGACTTTAAGTTCACATTCACTCTCAATATAGTCAATATCCCCCTTTCTGTAACCCCATCACTGCTGCAAATAACGCGAAGAAGAATCCAGCAAGTCCCGTGGCACCAACCAACAGAACTAGACCTCCAATCATCACTGGTACCAGAGCAAAATACTTCATCTTGTAGGCCAAGAGTAGCGGAAGCATGTATTTCTTTATTTTGTGCGGTTTTAGTTTGGGCTTCTTTATTTTTATTTTGTTGCCTTTGTCTTCAACGTCTTCAACTTCAAATTCTCCATCTAGTTCATCTTCATCTTCATCATCATCGTCGTCATCGTTCACACCAAGCATATCTGGAATTGAGACAGTGAACTTCTTAGCAAATCGAAAGATTAATAATACCATACTAAGGGCCAGTTTCACCAGTTCCTGATAATTCGTTAGATAATTATCTGTCTGTTAGTTATCTGACACATGACACCATATAAAAGCTACCATATAAATATGTCAGATTTCTTCATATTTACAGCGCTATCAGGGATTGGTGAAACTGGCCCTAAGACATGTAATAATCATCATTATCATGAACATTCAATGTTAGTTAATTTAATGCCACAGATAAGCCTGACCAATGAGTAGGTAAAAATTAACATTAATTTAAAACACAAAATATGGCTGATTACTAATAATTAACGAAAGTATTTGAGTATTTATAGCTGCATAATATTTTTTTCTTATGTTTAATAATATGCAAAAATAATAATGATAGATCGGTTATCATAGTCAAAATTATTGCTCGTTTTGGTAGAGCTTTTAAATTTTGGTAGAGATATAAAAGGACTTAAAATTTAAGCTCATTGCGAGATTTAAAATAAAATGAATCATCGATTTTAAACATTTGAGACATAGATTTATAAATATTTGAGATAAAAATGAATGAAAAATATACCAAAAAACAATTATATGATGCGTTAAACAAATTGCGTTCGTACTTTCGCTATCTATCTCGAGTCTATTATATGCGTATCTCTTCAGCTTATTACTGAGATAATTAACCATCTCGTAAAACTACGTGTGATTATACAGATTTATCAACGTCACGTAAAATTCTTGGTCTGAAAGTTGAACAGAAATAGAAATTGTATTGTTTTCCAAGTGCTAGTACGAAATGATTGCCGCCTATCTGATTGTACTAATATAAATATGTTATCTAGCTAATGTAACCCCGGATCTCAAATCCACTCTATTTTCAACTGGCTATATAAACGATGATACGCAGCACTCAAAATAAAAATAATGACATGTGTCAGTCAATTTTTTTTTAGTAAAATGATTTGAGGTCCATGGTTACATAGTTTAAAAGCCATAAAAAGAAGAAGAATAACCGTGGTTACACTAATGAAGTCAATTTGCTGTGAAAGAGTCAAATAATATGTATTGGATTGTTTGATGTTTAGGGAGTTTTCATTGTGAATTGATATGGACACGAAGATTAAATTGTAAATTGCTTTAATAATGTTAATTGCTACGATACCATCAGTAGATCAAACCTTGAGTGGTCGTCGCAATCTCGCTGCGTAAACTCCCGAGGATGTGCATCGGACATGCATGAAACCTAGGTCGCGACAGTTGACAACAATTATTAGTGAGTATAAAAGTCGGTAATTTATAATCATGATTCAAGCTCACGATAACTATAAATCTAAAAGATCAAACCTTGACAGAAAGTATAAACAAGCTGTGTAAGATTGCGTTCTGTGCAATGTTAATGTTATCTTCGACTGACAGGGAATAGAGAATTGAATATATATAAATATATCTTCTTATATAATAAGCTTCGCCTGCACATATAAGTATCTTATTGCTAGTATCTTATAAGCAAAATTTCAGCTAAATCGGTCTCGACGTTTGACCGTGAAGAAAAGAAATCTCAAAAACAAATATGCAAACTGAATTTCTCAATTATAATATTGGTGTTAAGTAATGAATCCTCACTATAAATTTTAAGTTAACTGCATTATTTTTTATTGTTTTCATTATTTTCTATGATTCATAATTCCATACAAGGAATGTGCCTAGCTTTTCCTTTGACATGTTTCAATTATGTAGGTCTATTATCAGTATCAACAAACATTTGCATCTTCCTTATTCTACCACTTGGTAGCATTTCAGCAAATTTTTAATATTTCCTAACGATAATTATTGTTTTTTTTTATCTATTTCCTTATTAAGTTTTGTTTCCTTCTAGTTTCACGGTAGAGTTAACTACTTAAATCAATATGTGATTACGAATGCCAACTGCCGTCGCCAAGCACGACAGGTTATATCATTACAATGTTTAGACCGTGACGAAGATACCTACTGGTTGATATAACGGTTCCGATGAGTGATCGACTGATTGCTGATGACATTGTTCTTCGTCGCCATGATTACCATCATCATTTTTGTCTACGAACTAACTTTCGTCGGAACCATTTTTGTTATCACTGTCTTTTGTTTTATGTGTTCGAGATGTTTCATTATTTGGGTACTTAGATATTGAGTCACTGTGTGCTTATTATGATTTAGTGTTGTAATATAGTATTTGTTTTAATTATTACTGTTGAATTTAATTAAGCTTATAATGCTATCTTAAGCTTATTCGCAAAGCGGTGGGCAGTGACTGGAAACAAAAAACCAAGATCGGGGTCAGTGGCGTGTCTTTGGGGAGGCCTACGTCTAGCAGTGGACGGATGATAATGATGATTATGCTATCTCGTGGTATAAATTATTCACATAGAGCACACCTTGTTAGAGTTCCGCAGCCGAATGCCAAAAAACGGAACCCTTATAGATTCGTCATGTCTCTCTGTCTGTCTGTCCGTCCGTATGACACAGCCATTTTATTCCAAAACTATTAGGACTACACAGTTAAAACTTGGTACGACGCAGTTTCTTAGTAAATGTGTATGAAATAGTTAAATAAAATTTTAAATAGACTACACAGCATAGAATTGTATAGGAAATAATTATTGCAGTAAAAATCAATGCTTTGGCTTTTGGGTCCGAACCCGTTGCCAAATTTTAGTGGTAGCATGTTGTATTATCAAATTATCTATAACTGGACGCCTAATAGACTGATGATGGTCTCCATCACTGTTTCTAAGCATATATTTAGAATATTCCGTCCGTGACGGGTTCAGTGGACCACACAGTTATATATATTATGCAGGCTAGCGGAAATAATGGCGAGCTATTGATTCAGGGCTGCGGTGAGAGTGAGCCGAGTTGTAGAGCGGGTAATGATGGGGCATTGATGTCTTTCGATTTGATTGAGGTTTTGATGGGGTTCTATAGGATGATTTTCATTTTTTATACAGAAAAACATTTTGATAACTTTTCTTTTAATTGGTTGCCTTTGACCATTATCTCGCCAGGTGGTAAGCGTTGAGATGATTGGAGATGGTGAACACGCTAGACGCTCAGGGGCTGTTTGCTTTAAGAATACCGTACGGTTATTGCAGCAGATTTACTATTTGATTGTGGTCACCTACTGTTTGGTAGCAACTTATAACAAGTGGTACATTATATATTAAACTTTTAAATTGTAAGTATGTTTGAGTAGGTACTGATATGTGATGTTTAAATGTTGAATCAAGTCAAGCAACTTGATTCGTGTCCTTCAAGCAAAATGTTTACCAGTTTAGTGATAGTCCATGGTTCACTCTGCCTACAATATCTTTCTCAGAAATGCAAGTATAATGGATATGTGTCCATTCAGAAAAATTAGACAGCTGTTACTAAGTCGTTCTCACATCTTGACTCCTAAGCCTCCACTGGATCTTATATTATCATCATCAGTTTTCAAATTATATCAGATGATAAGGTCATGCTTGCACTATGATTTAAGGAAGGCTTATCATTTGAAATTATTTTAAAGACTTTGAACTAGTAAATTAGTTTGAGAGCCAGTTCCCATTCTAGGCCTAGTGTGCTTACCATCTTCGACCGCATCATCACTTACCAACAGGTGAGATAGTGGTCAAACGCTAGCCTATAAGGTATTTAAAAAAAAAAAACAAAAAAAATAAGCGTAATTCAGAGCTCTTTTATTTCAGAATGTAATTGAAACAATTATGCTGCATAAGAAGGATCTCCTCACGAGTTATTCCGTTATTAAGTTTCATTTGCTATGCGTATTAGGTACTTGCCATCCGCATCGGGTTGCACGCAATATTTGCATGCTACTCTTTGAGTGAAATCAGGAAGTTTCAACTATGTACAATTTCAATTACACTACTATTAATATCCATTTCAGTTTCATTACGTCGGACGTCACTTGTAATTAATTACATACTTAGTTCCTAGTTTGATCAATTGCCACGTTAATTAGATATGGGTTGAGAACTTCTTGTTGGACCAAAAAACTAAATAGCTGTTGAGACACCATCCTAAAATTAATGATTCTTTCTGGTCTAATTGTCCAAAACACATTAAGATCTCTTTTACAGGAATATTATGAGGTATATGCCTGTCTGTTCTCTTAATTTTGTCGCCCTAGGGGGATAAACAGGACAAAAAGTTCGAGTGAAAGACAGAACTTTTTTCCTATACCATCCTCATCTCATAGGCTCATCAAATATAATTTTTTTGACTTAAGATCTCCGAATGTGTTTACATCTTATTTTGTGCTTGACACACATTGCAATTATTTTTATTTAGCTCTATAATATGTGGCGATGTGATCTACATAATGTGGTATTGTATTGGGCTAGTCTGAAATTCGAAACCGGTAGTGAGACAAGGCTGTGGAAAACAGATGCAACCTTTGGCGACATGTCTATGTCGGGTGGTTGGCTTGAGTCACCAACAAACTTATCTCTATTTTGCTAAAGTCACTATGATGTTTAGTTCTAGCCAATTTGGAGTTTAGGTTGGGATAGTTGCGTGATATGGAATAAAATTCTAATCTAGTAAATATCATACTACTTTTCTTCGCATCAAGACGTGCGTGACACCGTGTTAGATAGAATCGTTACCTAACATAATTTGAGATTGTGGAGTTGATGATTCGCTGAGGCCACAGACCCGATAATAACAAGTGCACGCACACAGTTTCCATCCAGTAATAGTCATCGTGCGTGACAAGTGCGTGCATCACCAAAGGCTTAGAAAGTGTTAGTAAGGTATCAACTCCAATCCTGATAAGTATAATCCAGGGAACTTCAAATCGAGAATAAACAATTGCCTTCAAGGCAAGCGTGCTACATTGTCGATCTTATTGTCACTTAACAACAAGTGAGGTAAAAGATCAAACTCTTGTCTGTTAGGTATACTTATTGACTATTTTCTCTGCACCACTACACTGCACAGCAGAAAATGAGAAATGAAAAATGGGCTTTACAGCTAGGCAACGCTGCACTTACGGGAAGGTGTCGCCGTGCTCACAGCAAGGCGTAGCCGCGCTTACGGCAAGGAGTTGCCGCGAAAAATCTCTGTCTCTGTCTTGTTTTAATGTAGCCAAGAAGTTACTTTGCAGCGCTCAGGGAAGACCTGAGCGCGTGGATGTCAGGCTGTAAACGTGATGGCGAGTTGACCGGGCGCAGCTTGAGGTTTGTAAGCTCGTCCTAAGGCGAGACGATTACGTTACGATGTAAACATAATTATACGCAAATCAAACTGCTTACCGAGCATTATCTGCTAATTAATGCTGTCACTGTAAAGTGTGTCTACAGACAACGAGCTGAAGCTCATACTTGAGCAATTATTTTTTTGCTGAGCGGGAGCGGTGCGTTAATAATGGTCTTTGACCTTTAGTGTCTTTTGCGGAATGTTGCTTAAAGCGGAAAGAAATTGTTGACCAATTACTATATATAGGGTTCATCACGTGACATGGTTGGTGCTCCTTGTTGCCAAATTTGTCGATGACAGTTAAAATAGGGTGATGATATTTTGTCTGGTGATGACGATGATAATTAAAGACATCCAAGTGGGCTGGCTATGATGACGCCCTTTAATGATAATCGACATTCATCTTTGATGATTTAATTATTTGGAAAAGAGATAGATGTAAATTCTACCCTTGAATTAGGCAGGTCATTAAAAACTAATAGAAAATCATAGACGACTAGCCAGATGATACGAGTAAATGTTTTACCCTGTTTGTGTCAATCTACAAAATTTGTTTATATTGGTACTACAAGTGCATACTTGCGTTTAGTGATAACTTATTAATACATTAAAGCTATATTAACTATATATATTACAATATGCTTTAAAAAATTCAAATTAGGATACATTGTTCGCATTATACAGCCAATCAAGTCAATGTTCATTTTAATTCTAATAAATAAAAGACTCGTTATACAAACAGCTACACCAACAAGCAAGTGATCCTATAAGCATAATCTTTTTCTAAGAAATAGAAGTATAACTTACCAGAAATTGATCGTCTCGATGCCTGCTCCGTAAACTCTTCAGGTTTCTCAATAATTGGCTCCTCAACCAATGACCTCCTCTGGAACTCCTCATTTCTAATCAACGGAATGACCACAGGCATGAACCTTGCCTGCCTTGACTGTCGATCACTCGAATTACTTTTCTCTTTGGAAATTGAATAATAATTGCCAGGGAAAAGTTGTGGTCTCTTCACCTTTTCCTGTGAATAATACGCATTCTTATGCTCCTTCAAAGGTATAGCTCGAGGCTTAAACCCGTATCTAGCATATCCAGATTCCCCATAATTTGATGGTTGGATAACTATAGACGCACTGGTCACGTTAACAACCGAAGATCCATCGCTGACACCGGACAGTGACCAGAGCTTCGTCAGCTTGTTGTCATACTCCTCAGCAGTTGTCAAAACAATGCACACCACAACAAAAGTCAAGCACTTCATGATTAGTTCGTTTGTTTACTAATTATTTCACTTTCTTCTTTATTTTACCCCCGTCTCGGCATTTTGTTGCAAGCGATCGCGCAAAACTGAATCACTGTTGTGGGTTGACGTTATATATATATACATGTGTCAGTATTGCAACGTTTGGTTCCGCTCGGGTGATCCCACAGGCTTCCTCGGATTGGGAATGTGGACGAAATATAGTCGCAATAGTTAAAATTTGTGTGACGCCTGGTTTCTTCCGGTAATAGCGGCAGACTGATTCGCTTTTCTGCGATAGACGGTAATTTCGTCTCGTTATCGTTGTCTCGAGCTATTTTCCTGTCTTTTGGGATAGGTTTATTTAATTTTGTGTCAGTCAAGGTGACGGTTTTATTGCGATGTTGGAGGGCTTGGAAATTTTAGGGTTCGACTTGCATGTAGGTTTTTAGATGAGGATACATTTTACTACATTAATTTACTTACTACATTAATATCGTGACAAGCGCAGTACTTCACAGAGTTTGACTGAATTCGCAAAAAGGCTGAACTATTTAATATGCGTAAAGGTACGGCCACACCGCGGCGTCCTGCGATCTGCAGGCGCGATCTCAGTACTTTTCAATTGTTTTCTGATCGCATTTGTTGTTAACCAGTAGGTTAAAAGAAGAAGAAAAAAACTGTTTTTAGGGTTCCGTACGCAAATATTATGGGGCCAACGTGCTCTTGTTTGCTGAGTTTTAGCTGAACATTGAAAGGGATCTCCATACAAGAAACATGTTGTTTTCGGCATTTTTAGCTTGATCTTATGAACCTTAAATGATAGACATTTGACATGTCTACTAAGTGTGTATATAGACCGCTAAGGCAACAATTAATAAAAAGTTAATAAAAGGCGGTCCTGCATACAAAACACACGACGAATTTTTGAGACATTTTTTTGGTTGTAGTTCGTACTGAACCTTTCGTATGCGAGTTCGACTCGAACTAAGCCGGTCATTTTAATTGTTTAGAAAACCAATGTATTATGAATGATATATCTAATACTATAAGAATCTTTGTCCTAACATACTGACTGACTGTCTGACAGACAACGCACAACCTAAACCGCTGGTCGTAGAGACTTGAAATTTGGAGGGTATATTTATCTTAGTACGTAAGGGAAACAAAACTAAGACGGTATTTTCCAAAGAAATAATTTTCTAAAATTCACCTTTTAAGAGGATGAAACGAGGGTTCAAAATTTGTATGAAGAAACAATATTATATTATATTTTCCAAAGAAATAATTTTCTAAAATTCACCTTTTAAGAGGATGAAACGAGGGTTCAAAATTTGTATGAAGAAACAAGATTAGATAGTTTTTTTTCTATTAGAAACTTTACACAAGTGCTTCAGTAAATAAATAAGTAATGACGTGTTTCAGGCTTTTTCGAAATTTAACAGGGGTTAAATTTCTCAGGGGAGAGGGGTAAAATGGGGTAACAAAGTGTGAAAATCAATACTGTTTTGGATTGCGCTGAAATTTGGCATACAGATAGTCATTATGACGTTACAATTTGTTAAGAAAGGAGTGTCCAAAATTTTCACCCCTGAAGGGGATAAAACGGGGTTTCAAAGTTTGTATGGAAAAAAATATATATCTTTCCTATTCAAAACTTCGCACAAGTACTTCAGTAAATAAATAATAAAATACATGTTTCAGGTTTTTTCGAAATTCCACCCCAAAGATGTTAAAGTGAGGTACCAAAGTCTTAAAATCAATATTGTTACGGATTGCGCTGAAATTTAGAATGCAGATAGTTATTATGACGTAGGT
This sequence comes from Cabera pusaria, assembly GCA_954871355.1. Taxonomy (NCBI): domain Eukaryota; kingdom Metazoa; phylum Arthropoda; class Insecta; order Lepidoptera; family Geometridae; genus Cabera; species Cabera pusaria. The sequence continues at coordinate 7,470,572 of OX940907.1, forward strand.
ATCCGTTCAGAAAGTATTTTTTTTTAAATCCTCCCGGATACGGAACGGGGATTCAAAGTTTGCATGGCGAAACACGATGAGATAGTCTGTTTTGTTCGAAACTTCACACATAAGTACTTCTGTAAATAAATAACAAAAAGTCCTGCGTCCTGCGATCTGCGGTCGCGATCTCAGTACATTTCAATTGTTTTCTGATCGTGTTTGGTGTGAACCAGTCAATACAAATACTACTGCGCTATCTGATTGCCGCCTAGATCGCGCACGCAGGACGCCGCGGTTTGTCCGTACCTTAAGTACGTGTTGTAGGATTTTTCGAAATGGGGTAGGTAACAAAGTATGAAAATGTGGGTTTTCTTTCGGGTTTTATAAATATGAATCCCGATTTGCCTTAGTCACGCGATAACATAAAAACGGGTGAACCGATTTGGGTAATTCATATTTGATGTCTTTAGTGATAGAATCGTTTTTACAAAAAAAAAGTTTTAAGTCAATAAAATGAGTTTTTAAAGCGGGCGAAGCCGCGGGGCACTTCTTAGTTAGTAGCTGTATACCATATAAAAAAATCGTAAATCATAAAAAAATACATTCACAAAATATCGCACCACTTTTGAAAAATCGGTTAAAAAGAACATAAATAAATTACTTAAACATAAACACTCTAAAAACTTAATTGTTAATGGATTTTAATTTTGATGTGAAATAATAGTAAAAAAAGCTGTTAGAAATAATAGGTACATGCAAATCACGCTATCTGAAAATGAATTACGCTGTCTGTCTAAAAAGAAGAAAAAACCGACTTCAAACGTCGCCCTAGTCAAAGTAGCCAGTAGACGTAGTAACTATTATATAATCTATGACAGTAGTTAGTTGTATGTCGTCGAGATAAGTAAATGCATACAAATGTTGATATATTAAAAACGGCTCGGCGGATTTCGTTAATTTTAAATTTAATTTAAATTTAATTGTTTAAGACTGTGTAGGTTTGAAATATAAGCTCAAGTAGTCTTTTTTTACCGACTACCAAAAGCATTTATTTAGGATATTCTCAGTTTGTAATATGTATATTGAATTGGTAGGAAGTAAGAGCGCATATAATATTTGTTTCTGGAGAAAAATATGTAATGTGTTTCATGTAGGCCACGCTCGCGAAGCTGCGGACAGAAGCTAGTCTTGAATAAACACATTGACTGATCTTAACGACTGATAAAGTTTCCGACTTCTGTCATAAATTCTTAAATATTGCAATTAAATTGTAATGAAACACATAAACATGATCATCAGTCCATGCGTCGTAGCATAGACAATATATACGCACTTTCAACGATGATTATAATTATATGGCCAAGTGCATGTGGGACCACGTATAGTGAAGGGTTCTTTAAGATCAAATATGTATGATGAGATTTTGATCATCTATATTATGTAACTAATCTGATAATTCAAGCGGATTCAAATATGTATAAAGATTAGCGCATTTATGATATGAATATTTCGAAGACGAAAACCTTAACTGCCTACCTGCCTAATAAAGAGACTGCAAATGATTGCAGAGTTTTTACATCAAAACACAATTAATATAAAGCTGTAATTTTTGATATTCGGCTACGGAACCCCAGAGAAAAAAATTAAGTATACGTTGGGTATGTACATAGAACAATTTACTCTCTATTTTTACCCGTCTATGAGGAGGTTTATAACTCTAACCGGTATGTATTTATGTATGTGTGTATGTTCATCTGTTCCCTCATAACTTCTGAATTTTGACAAATTAATAAGGCATATCTTTGGAATTTATGTGACGGCACATTAAATTAAATAGCATCATCACTTACCAACAGGTGAGATAGTGGTCAAACGCTAACTTTAATATTTTTTTTGTAATAAAGAAAAGAAAATGAGATGCAAATGTAAACTGTGTAGCTGCATCTCCTTCTATAAGACGTTTGCGACGACAGGTCGCATCGCTACCAATGTAGAAACTTCCAACCCTGGGGTGGAAGTCTCTACATTGATAGCGATGCGTCTTGTCATCGCAAACGTCTAGTAGAAGGAGATGCAACTAGACAGTTGTTATCTGCATCTCTTTTCTTATCGACGATTATCGGTCGACATTAATCGCTATTCGTGTAGAAACAACCGGCCGAGGTGGAGCGAGAATATACGCAAAGCGGTGGAAAGTGACTTAAAAAGTAGAGCCGAGGAGCTCAATGGTGTGCCTTGAGGACTTCTACGGAACCCAACACTGATGGTGGCCCGACACGTACTTGACATATTTTTGAATCTATCAATGTAATATCATCTTCACTTTATACATTATGCACCAGAATTATTAATGAGCTGAAAAAACGTTAATAATGCAGTGAAATTGAAAGCTTTATGCGATGACTATAACAGGCTTCAGTTATAGTGGATATTATTTTACTTGGTTTCCTAGAATAACGATAAATCTATATTATACCTTTCTATATCCTTTAAGGCTAGCGTTTGACCCTACCTTATTATTCATATTTCTGTGGTTTGATCACTATCTCACCTGTTGGTAAGTGATGATGCGATCGAGGATGGCTACGCTAGGCCTAGAATGGGAACTGGTTCTCAAGGATAACTGCCGGAACACATAAGATGATAGCTTGAGGGAGGTAGCTGGCCAGGTTGACACTAGATAGTGTCCTACCACCATACTATAACCCTATTACTGAGACTCCGCAGTCCGTCTCTTCTGTCTGTCTGTCTGTCCGTCTGTCACCAGGCTGTATCTCGTGAACCTTGATAGTTAGATAGTTGAAATTTTCACAGATGATGTATTTCTGTTGCCGCTATAACAACAAATACTAAAAACAGAATAAAGTTAAAAATTAAAGGGGGTCCCTATACAAAAAACGTGTTTTTAAACGCCATCTATCTAATTAGTTTCGGCAAAATGACATAGATGGCGCTAGTAAACAAGCCCCGTCTTTCTAGATCGCGACCAAACCAAATATTCTTGGTAATATCAATTAATAAAATATATGAAGTTGAAACTCTGTTATGTTTCGTATTGGACGGAACCCTCCCTAAGTGTGCGATAAGACGCGATGCTGACTCGCGCTTGGCCAGTTTTATTTATCGATATTTTTCCTTCAGCCACCTCCTTCCGGAGAGCCACTGTGAAAAGTGCAAATACATTTTTCGATGAAAAAATCCATTGATGCACGGCGGGGAGTGAACCTTTATAGTTTAACGTATATAACTTCATATAACTAGTAGTTCTGTGAGAATAGTAAATCTCACGTGCCCTTAAAACTATAGAATAACCGACACTTTCCCCTTTCCCCTGGGTTAGCAAAGTAATGTCAGAGTTTGGGCTTTTGCAAAAAAAAAAAGTTTTAGCTATTACTCGCGTTCCTTTGGCCCTAGATGTTTGTATCTGGTGTCTACGGGTTTGCCTAATAAAGGCTAAGATGACTGCGTAGTCAGATTGGTGTAAGCAGATAAACATTATCAAAAAATAAAACCGGCCAAGTGGAGTTGGACTCGCCCACCGAGGCTTCCGTACCAAACCAACGTTAGTTGGTACCAATTAAGCTAGACATCTAAATCGTATGAGCGTTCATATAACTCAGAGGCCTACCTTAAGTGGCGTAAACTATGTATGTATGGGGACAACCTTTAATTTTAACTTTCAACTTAAAAAAAAAGGTGAAAATTAAGGTACATTTTGGTACTAACAAGTTTTCGCGAAAATCTAAATTTGCCCATATCTTTAATTCGTCTTAACTCAGGACCTTGATTTTTATAAACCTTATAGGGACTATTGTCTTCAGTACCTGGTATAAATTTCAACTTGCTAGGTCCACCCATTCTTGAGAAAATCGGTGGTGACACACGGACAGACAGACGGTCAGACAGACAGACAGGCGGACAAGAAAGTGATCTTATAAGGGTTCCTTTTTTACCTTTTGAGGTACGGAACCCTAAAAAGTATCAACGTCGTCTTTATATGACGCTACAGCAATATTCACCCCCATTTCCTTCCTCCACTCCTACTTTTTGGAAATTGTTTCACAACATCTTATGTAGATTTATCATCTTGGTTAAAAGTTAGTTAAAAGTCCTTAGTGTGTCTCTCAAATTTGATTGAAATCCGACGATAACTAACGCTACAGCAAACTTTCGCCCCCTTTTCCCTCTCTACTCGCCATTTTTGTTTTTTTTTTCTGTATAACGTGGCATTTTTTTTATTTATTTTTTTAATTTTTATTTTTCAGGCTAGCTTTTGACCACTATCTCACCTGTTGTTAAGTGATGATGCGGTGGGTGATGGTAAGCACGCTAGGTCTAGAATGGGAACTGGTTCTCAAGGATAGCTGCCGGAACACATTAGATGCGACTTTTTTTATTTTTATTTTGGCGACAGATTTTCTAACATGAGGGTGGTAGCTGGCCAGGCGGACACTCACGGATACTAGATAGTGTCCTATCACCATGCGGGGGTTGGAGGTTTCTTAGCGATGTTTTTCCTTCACAGGAGGGCCACTGTAAAAAGGGTATTGCACATACATTTTTCGATAGAAAAATCCATTGCTGCACGGCGGGTATTGAACGTGGTACCTCTGGCATCAAAGCCCACCGTTCTCCCGGTTACGCCATCGGGCGCTCATGCGCGTGGCGTGTGCGCGGGTAAAGGCGGGCAGAACGCGCGTGTGGGTCCTGTGCGTAGGGACCACGGATCATCTGAACACGCCCTTAGGCTAGTAAAACTCTTCCACATGTCTCTACTTCCGTTAATTTGGGTTTATAGCTAGCATATCTAGCCTTATTTAAATTCATTAAAATTTTTCCCAACTGTGCCACAATAAACGTTATATTTTTCCAGTGTATGTATATTCATTCTATACACGTTCTATAGCCTAGACGACTTGACAGATTTTAGCTTGGGAGGTGCTTTTAGATTCGACTTAATTGTGAGAATGACACTGAGTTTATAAAAAATTAAATAGCCTAATGAATAGTAGTTGGAAACAAAGAGGTTGAAGATCAAGCTCAGTGGCGTGCCATAGGAGAGGCCTATGTCCAATCGTGGACGAATACTGGCTGTTAATGATGATGATAAATCAATGTTGAATAAAAATCTCTATCTTGCTTCTGAAAATGAGTCACGCGGCATAAAGGTACGGCCACCGCGACGTCCTGCGTGCACGATCTAGACGGCGATCAGAGAGCGCAATAGTATCAGTAAATAAAAAAACTGGTACACACCAAACGCGACCTACGGCGTTCAGAAAATGATTGAAAATCAGATCGCGAACGTGCACGCCTTTGCGAAGTCAGTTTTTTTTAGTTTTTTAAACGATTCTAATTATTACAGAACTAACAGCAAATTATTATAAAAGAAATTATAAACAAATCTCATTCCTACCGCAGGTCGCTTTACAACTCAACATTGTAAGAACTACAAATAAAAACAACCATTCGTAAGTTAACAAGTGCAACACGCACGGAAACGTTTTACTTCCACGCTCATTACTTAATTGGCATATTTCTGTAAGCAAATTAGAAAAGCGGAATCGTTGACCATAAATTGACTGCGAATATTAAAATATTTGAAAAGTTACTTACGTTTTGTTTATATCTTAGGACCGATTCAGTGCGACGCAAATGACCTATGCGAATGTCCGCAACGGTCGGTTTTTAGGGTTCCGTACCTAAAGGGTAAAACGGGACCCTATTACTAAGACTCCGCTGTCCGTCTGTCTGTTTGTCTGTCTGTCTGTCTGTCTGTCTGTCTGTCTGTCCGTCTGTCACCAGGCTGTATCTCATGAACCGTGATAGTTAGACAGTTAAAATTTTCACAGATGATGTATTGCTGTTGCCGTTATAACAACAAATACTAAAAACAGAATAAAGTTAAAAATAATAGAGGGTCCCTATACAAGAAACGTGTTTTTTTTAGCATTTCACGCCATCTATGAACGCTTAGTTAGGTAAACGTCCCATAGATGGCGTTATATTGAAATGTCGATCCCTAACTCCTTTGTTAGACGTTAGATGGCGTTATAAGAAATAAAAATTTTATTAATTATTATTTTTGCTGGCGAAAAATGATAGTGCTTTTTTTTTGCTCGATCTTATAAAATACTGTAATGTGGTACGGAACCCTACTAGTGCGAGTCCGACTTGCACTTGGCCAGTTTATTCATTCGTTGGTTCGGACTATTGGTTTGAATGAATGTTTCTGTAGGCCCGGTGGCGTAATTGGGAGAACGGTCGCCTATGATGCCAGAATTACCGTGCACCCATGGATTTTTTTATGGAAAAATTTATATGCGCTTTTTAAAGCGGCCCTCCGGTAAAGGAATAAAAATGTTAAGAAACCAACTAACCCCGCATGGTGGAAGGACACTATCTAGTATCCGCCTGGCCAGCTACCACCCTGAAGTTAAAAAACTGTCGCCAAACATCTTATGTGTTCCGGCAGCTATCCTTTTGAGCCAGTTCCCATTCTAGGCATAGCGTGTTTATCATCTTCGACCGCATTATTACTAACCAACAGACATTAATAAACAACAGGTGAGATAGTTGTCAAACGCCAGCCTATAAGATTTATAAAAAAAATGTAGATGTTCACTGCTCGACGGACGGTCTTGCGGGGTGGACCAGCAAATTTAAATGTTTATCCATGACTGTAAATGTACTCTCAATCACGTCCGCATAGACTGCAATGCGGACCATCCGCATCCGATGGTCCGCATTGCACTGTATCGCGCCTTAGGAGCTTTGCATACAGTTGCGCAAATGGTGAATAAATTTAAACCCGTAATTAATTTAGATGCATGCTATCACTGTTCAACCCCCAACGTAATAAGAGTGGTGTTACAAGGAAGCGTATTTTTTTACCGACTTCAAAAAGAAAGAGGTCTAAATATGTTTTTATTAGAAAACTTAAAAACAAAACATTGCAAAAATCTCTTGAAGAGGTTTCGTTGTAAATAGATCCGTTGAAATCTGATGAGTATCTCTAGAGATATGGCTATATACACCTGAAACTCTCTACTGAAAAATACTAGCAATGCATTTGATGTTTGTTATGTTTTTTTTCAATTCAGATCGTTACTTTTTTTTAATAATTATGTTAAAGACTAGCTGATCACTATTTGACCACTATCTCGCCTGGTGGTAAGTGATGACGTGGTCAAAGATGTTAAACACGCTTTGTCTAGAATACTCTGACTCTCAAGGGCTGTGTGCTGCCGGAACACCGTAAGGTTATCGCGGCAGATTTTCTTCTAGATTGTGGTAAGCTACTTTTTGGAAGTTAGGCGGAACTTCGATATAATGCTTCTACCACCCGTGGACATGATGATTGCATCTTAAACTGCATTGTGACACAGTATTAAGGTACGACCACACCGCGGCGTCCTGTGTGCATGATTTAGGCGGCGATCAGATAGCGCAGACCAAACGCGATCTAAAATCTGATCGTCAACGCGCACGCGGACGCAGGGCGCCGCGGTGTGGTCGTACTTTTAGATGGAAGCATGGTTGAGCTTATGATGGAATCAGGTCTGGAAATGAAAAAGGGCAGGAAGATGGAGCACTAGATATTATTCATTAATAATGAAGAAAACAATTTATTTATTCGTTATTCGTCATTCGAATAAACTTTGCCCAACTCTGATTTGACCCACACAAACATACATTCGTATAAATATACATACTTTTACGGCTGGTTACATAAAAGCTTTTGAAAATAGAACTGGCCTGTTGTGCTTGTAAATGTTTTATTTCTGCAATAAATAATATTCTAATGTAAAATTCATTGGCCACGTCAAATCGTTGGACAATTTATGCTTTCAGCTCAATTGGTAAGATGAAACTGTTGTGGTGTTTCTATTTCTTGAATCACCTTCATTCAGGTTTCATGATTCATACTTTTTTATATTGATAATTTATGTTTCTATTATTGGGAGATGGAGAACGTTTTCAAAAATTGAAAGAATGACAGTGGAAAATATTGTGAAAGGAGTCTATCTATACAGAGTCTAGAAGAAGTAAACCATGAAAATGTTTCAAAAATATGTTTTGCTGAGATAAATGAGTAGCTGGTGCCGCACTTGGTGCCGCCGACAGAATGGCGAGTCTATATGAGTCTATAGTAAGATATACATGGAAATGTACTAAATCATTCAAAAGCTAAAAAGTAACTTTTACGTGGAAAAAGAGCAGAGGAAGGCACGACTGGATACCGGCCCAGGAAGACGGTGCTGATGTCGGAGTCCGAGGTGCAGGACTCTGCACCGAGTCCCGGGAAATATTCAGCCAACTCTGCTGGAATTAGAGACGCTACCCAAGATTTGTGGTGATGTACGGTTCCCTATTGTTTCGCATAACATTTTTTGTCATAATATAGTTTAGAATAATGTTGTTTCTCATAATTATATTTAAGCATACATTAACTTGGCATAAAATTATTATGCATATTGTACTTGCCATAATTACTGTTAGCATAAACATTTCTAGCATAATATTCTCAAGAATAATATTATAAACGCATAACTATAATTGGGCATAATTATATAGGCATAATTTTTTTGTCATAATTTTATAGCATAATTATTAAATAGTACTTTTTTTCATTTTAATCTTTTCACGATAAATCTAGTCAGTATACTGATGTTGTTAAAATATTACTCTAGTATACCTAATATTATGGAATAGGACATGGAATACTTTTGAACGCAGACGAAGCGGCGAGGCTCAGTTTATGGTTTTGTATACGAAAAAAAAATAATGAAATTAATAAAATGCTTGGTATATCTATGAATAAGGTCAAGATGCGCATAATAAATGTAAAAATTGACTTATTGACTGCCTCAGCAAATTACCAAACAAAATTATTATTCAAATGCTAAAACAAAGTCGTGAGAAAGATACATTTCGATAAAAAGCAAGTTATGTTAATTTAATGTTTGCGTTGGGTCAAATAACCTTCAGTTCTAAAATAAAAATAATCGCAACGTAGGGGTGGTCCAAGGGCCACCCCCGCCGAACATGAAATTGCTGTCACAGTCTAGTACCAAATTATATATTGGTATTAATAACTTAATATTATTTTATGTAATTACCTTTATTTGGCTTGTCTTGAAGTTCATATATTAATAAATATAAATAACTTGAAATCACGAACTTTTTTTTTGAGCCAAACATCCCTCCACTAAATACCTATGACGCAGTCCCACCTTAATTCTGACTTTGTAAATGTTAAATAATTTTTTTATGTAATTTTATAATACAATCGTCCTTTCTATAGAAATTAAAAATTGTGTAAGTAAACTTTTTTATTTTCATTAGAATCATTTAGCATAACATAAGTGTCTGCTTTCAATAATGACTTTATTTATTATGTCTAGGCCAATAGAAAATATGCCTTATAACTTTATGCGAATCTAAATTATGCCGAAACAATAAAGTCCAAATAAAAATTAAGTTCAAAAACTACAACCCGACTACTAAAATTTCACTCTCTAAAATGTTTGAAACAAGAAAATATTCTCATCTGGGATCGCTATGTACAAACTAATCATTATGTATCGTGTATTATACAAACAACTAACTTGTAAAAAAAATATTATTGTATTTCATATATATTCATAGTGGTGTTCAGTGGATACCCGTGGTCGTATGTTACTTTGCAGAGTGTATTGTTTTGTTACGGTAGGTAACATACGACCACGGCTATCCTCTGAGCACCACTAAGAATATTTATGAAATACAATAAAATATTTATTACAATATATATATATACAATTTAAATAGTTGTTTGTATAATACACGATAAATAATGGTAAGTTTGTATATAGCGATCTCAGATGAGAATATTTTCTTGTTTCATGCTTTTTAGAGAGTGATATTTCAGTAGTCGGGTTTTAGTTTTTGAACTTTGTTTTTATTTAAAGCATTTTCGGGTTTATACATTTTAACATACTTACATACGTACATAGTGATCAACAAACACATAACCCTCCCAACTGCTTCTTTGCGACGCCGTAGGTTAAAATTAAGTTTTCTTGACTTCGGCGGGATATATTTCGCCAACGCTACGCCCTACAAAAATATGATGTACTAAATTCTATCTTCATTTTAAAATCCCTATTCAACAATACCACACACGATGTGGCGGGGTGAGATTTTTTTTTTAGTTCTGGATTTCGTCCCCTCTAGGGGGCACCACATTCAATTTATTGTAACTTCACATAGCCTATGACCAGCAAACAAATAAGACGCATCCAATTACACCTCATTTGTTAAATTATGATAAGTAGTCTAGAAGTTATGAGGGAACAGATGAAAATACATACAAACATAACCCTCCTTTTTGCTTCGCCGTAGTCGGGTAATGAAAGTAATGCCTTATTGTATAAATGCCTATTTATACAATATGCCAAAATGATGCATTAGTACTATTATGCCATTTAAAATTATGCGTAACCCGTTATGCCTAAGAAAATTAGGGATAAAAAATTATGCGAATGAAAGGGATCCCGGTGATGAACACGAGGCAACCACGAATACACCAACCTAAACCGCATCTATGGTTTCTATGAAGAATGCAAACGCCGGTATATTATAAGGTCGTGGAAGACGTTTGCAGATTGCTGTTTTAACTGCTTGCCAATAGCCGCAACAATAATCGATGAGAGAATATTCTATTTTTCACAGGGAACTCCCGCTAGACTTTCAAGGCTATGATATGATACATGTCTCGAAGTTGTAGGGATATAATTATGGAGTAGAAGAATATTGAAGAACATTTTGTATAGAGTTAAGTTGATTTCTTTTATGATAATATAGCCTATAAAATGTACTAACTATTCTTTATAATCTGTAGTCTAGGTTCCTTTTACACATGAAGCAGTCGATAGGCGTCCCCTTTACGTTACACTGTATCTTATTAAAAATGTGACCACAAAATACTTACTTACGCAAGTTAAATAATTAAAATAGTTTAACAAATAATTAAGATAGTTTAAAAACTAAAACAACCGACTTCTATGCCCCGCGAGTCAATTTCAATAGCAAGTTTGAGACGTTTATCGTCATATCTTTGGAGATACTTATCAGATCTCAATGAAATTAAAAGGACCATCCCAGAAACGTACCCTACCGAATAAAAAAAAGAATCATTCAAATCGGTTCACAATTGACGGAGTAATCGCGTAATATACACCCAAAAAAAAACATACAGACGTATTGATAACCACCTTTTTTTTTAAGTCGGTTGTAAAACTACTGCAATGTCGCGCGAGTTAGTTTGAGACGTTAAACATCATTATATCTGGAGATACTTACAAAAAAATCAACATGTATGTTGATTTTTTTGTAAGTATCTCAACTGTAGTTTAGAACCTCTTCCGTTTTGGAAGTGGGTTGAAGAATATATAAATTGCAGAGTTCAATCCATCAGAATTAGAAGCAAAGCTTTGCTAGTAGAGCCTGCCAGTAATACTTGTTCTTGAGTCGTGTAACAGATGGCGCTTTTCACAATACGTTAACACAAATGGCAATAAATTGTACTGAAGAGATATAATAATGCAGTTTTCTATCGTTGTCATATATATTATTGTCTAAACTTTAACATTCGAGTAATAGGATATCAAATTTCGAATTCATCAGATCTGTGGTAGTGGCTCTCATACTCTCATTAACTAGAACTAGCTTTTATATATTTTATAGGCTAGCGTTTGACCACTATATCGCCTCTCGTTAGCGATGATGTGTTCGAAGATGGTGAACACACTAGGCTTAGAATACTCTGACTCTCAGGACTGTGTGCAGCCGGAACAACGTGTAAGGTTATGGCAGCAGATTTTCTTTTTGATGATGGTAAGCTATGTCTTGGTAATAACAGAACAAAATGAGTAACAGAAAAACAGAAGCAGTTACAAAAAGTAACAGAACAGCAAATACGGTTTTTTTCTGTCGATACACACGGCAAACTTATAACTCGAGGATTAAAGGATTAAAAATATAGGTAGCTTTTATTAGGGAGGAAAAATACAATCTTACAAATAAGATGCGAATAAAACAAAAAAATATAAATTCAATAAATGTATTGTCGTCTTTACTGAGTATTCAGGCACAAAGTCGTTTGTAATAAACTAAAATAAATAAAATACTTAATCTAGCCTTATACTAATAATAAATAATTCTTTTAATAAAAAGTACTATTATTTGCCCTTTTAGGACAACATTTAAAAATTATTTATTAAAGTAAACAAACCACCGATGCGATAATTCTTTAAAAAATACTACAAATTAAGACAGTTAATAAAAGAATTGTATTCTTCAAAACGGGAGAAATTAGAGCAGATAAGATTTTATCGAAGAAGAAATAAACGGTTAAAAAGAAGAGGATTACAGTCAAGAGTATAGATAGAGTATTTTTAGACATAGATGTTCTATAAAAGCTGCGTTTTTAACGCATAGAAAATACACTTTCTTTTCTACAAAAGAAGGAAAATTTAAGATTAAAAAAAAAAAGAATTGACGTAAAAGAGGGTGAATATTAATTAATAATGAATATGAAATAAGCAATAGGTTAAAAGTGCAGTACGTACAAGAAATATAGGGATGACACCTTAATAAATAAAATAGCGGGTTACAAAATCAGTACTTATATGGAAGTTTGTGAAAGTTGAAAGAAAAAATAGCTTTTACGTGGACATAGCTAAATTGTAGACCTGCCATTCAAAATCCCAAACAAACGCGGTGGTAAATAATCTACAAAAAAATCTATTTCTAAAAATAAATAATTTTACTATCAAGCAATTTGAAAATCATAAATAAAAAAACTTGAAAAGTATTTTACATTGTAAAAAATATGCATAATTTTTAAATGCATTTCAATATCATAGATTTCTTTTACTTTTCTAGAAGGCTGAAATATATTATGTTACTTCAATACAATAACTATGGTTTATATTTTGTCATCGTAGTCTAAATAGAAGTTATTTATTTTGTTTAGTTTATACTTCATTTTATTATCGTTTGATGCCATTTTAATGATACTTAGGTAGGTAACAAACAGAAATCATATTTATAAAATAATTTTAACATGAAACTGTGATACGCTTCACTTTGCATAACAAAGTAATGAGTAGCACTGAATTTTTTAAGAATATTGCTTACCACTACGCAAACTGCCTGCTTATTAAATTTCTGAACGTTTGCTCAAAGAATTGTTTGCTATAGAATCAGCACCTTTTATTACAACAATGTCAAAATCATGCCAAGATTCAATTCATCGGTTGCTAATAATATCATAAAAGTATTGTTGTTTTCAAACTTAAGCTTTTTTAATTTATTATGTCTGGCAGTAATAATAATAACAGGAATGGTAAAGAAAAGTTTTCTCTCATAAACGGTATTCAGAGACCCGACGTCGCACCTTATAAATCTTTTCAACAACGATATCGTTAAATAGCTATAATGTTCCAGCCTTCTAGAATGATTTCATACTTATCTTATTATTCTTATCTTAGTTTACAATAATTTAGCGAGATTTTTCACTCCTAATATTATAGAACTATCAATAAATAGAGCTAATTTAGTTTTGATACCTTTAAACGGATTATGCTAGTATAAACGTATTCTATTGCATTTGTATCGAAATAAGCACAATATACAACAATCACACAACATATACAAAACAAAATCTGTTAAAGTTATAAGTTGCGTTTTAAATTAGCGTTCAGCAGGGCTATTCAAAATAATTCGAAAACTAATTTGAATTTAAAACTGTCTCTCCTTCGACTCGAATCTTTGCAATTCACAATTCTCTGATTGGATGCTTTTGACATCGTAATTAAAACAATCAGTAATCGTAGTCAAAAGAGTTTCCGCAACTAAATAAATAGCTCACGCGCTAATTCGAAAGATTTAACTATCGAATTTGAATGTATTATTTTAAAATGAGAATACCCACGCTGAACAGTTTCATTATTTTTTTTGGAAATGCTTGTATCTAAAACTTCGGAACTCTATACAAGGTCATTTTTAAATACGTAATTTGATCTTTTCCTGTCTACCTTCTCGTTTTATCATCTTGTCTTACTCTAATCTCTCTTATAACCAGAATAAGGAAGATCAGCCGTGGTGTCGAAGGACCGTCTGTCGTATCCACCACTACCTCCAGAAGACCAGCCACCACTGCTGCCGTAGCTACCACCGTGGCTGTGGCTGTCACTGTGGCCACCACCACCACCACCACTGCCTCCCTTCTGACCCATCAGCTTCTTCAGCACCATGATGCCGGAAAGGAGGAGTGCGATCTGGAATTATAGAAACATATAGGTTAGTAAATCATTTATGATAGTTTAAAAAACTAAAAGAACCGACTTCAAACGTCGCGCTAGTCAAAGAAGCCAGTACCCAGTATCATGTCATCGAAGTATACAATTACATCGATGATTTTTGTTGATGTATTAAAAAAAACTGGTTTAAAGGTATTAGATAAAGCCCTGTATGGGTAATCTGTAGAGCACCGTATAGTGTCCACCGGGCCAGCTACCATCCCCAAGTTTAAAAATCTGTTGTCAAGCATCGGTGTGTCCCGCTAGCTGTCCTTACGAGCCAGTCCATTAGGGCCTAGCGTTTTACCATCCTCGACCATATAGTTATTTACCAAAAAGTCAGATAGTGGTCAAAACTAAATACTAGCCTTAATAGGCTGTTTAACTTTTTGCTATGTAACTTTATTTGTAATGGTAGGACTTCTGCTAGCCCGCCTTGGGCGATACTACCACTTTGTCAGTACCGTTAGTACGAGTTTTCATCGTAAACGCTTTTGACAGATCTCACAAAGTTTTCGATTTATTCTGGCTCCCTGATTGGTCTATATTTAGTGAAGTGTGAAAACCACTAGAGGCGCTGTACTGTTTTTCATACAAAATTTGTTCGATGTACGATATCCAGTTTGGTTTGAAAACTCGTACAAAGGGTACAGTTAATTCAGCCCTGAAATAGTAACGGTTTGAATGGCAACAAAGTGTCCAGTGAAATTTTAGGGCATTTAAGATTTAACACCTTTATGTCTTGAGGTATATCGAATACTCGTTATAGTGCAGTGGCATGCAAAATTCTGGCTACCCAGAATGTTGCTTGCTATTGTATCTGTATTAAGTAGACGTCATTGATTACCACCAGGCGAGCGTCGTACTCGTCCTGTTACCTTTTATCATAAAAAACCTATATAAGTACGTATAAAATTAGGCACGTTAATAATAAAACTGTTAGCGATAGCCTTTATTTCTTTGTTAGCGATAAGACCGCCCGTTGTATCAGTAATAGTAATTATGTTTTGTACCTATTGTTTTTATCTGTATGTTGGTGTACAGTAATGAGTTTTGTGTTTGTTTTTTTGTATTTAATGTGTGATAAATCTATTTATGTTCATAAAATGTTATTATAAGTATTGAGTACAGCGTTTTTACTACTGCTGATAAGTGATTGTTTATGTACATTGTTACATTATTATTTATTCGATTGTTTAAGTGTAGTGTTATTATTAAAATAATTAAGATAAAGTAAATTATTATGTCTCTTGAAGTGTTACAGCACACTTTAATATTTTTGTAAATTGTTACATTCAATCCAAAACTTCATTGTACCGACGGGACTTGCACCCGCACCCCCGGATAACATGTCCAGGTACTCTGCCAATGACGCCACGGTTCGATACTATCGATACGACAAAATTAGTGGATTGCATTTTTAAAGTTCAAGTCCCGTCGGTACAATGAAATTTTGGATTGTGTGATATTAAGATAATGTAGTTTTACAAATACTAATAATATAGGTAATTAAAATAGTTTAAAAACTTAAACAACTGACTTCCATGCCCTCGCGAGTCATTTTCAGTGGCAAGTTTGAGACGTTTATCGTCATATCTCTGGCGGTACTTATCAGATCTCGATGAAATTACAATGGGACCACTTCGAAAACGTACCCTACCGATTCCAAAAAAAATACATTTGAATTTGTTCACAGTTGACGGAGTAATCGCGTAACATACATACTAAAAAAAAATACACACAGATGAATTAAGAACCTCCTTCTTTTTGAGAAGTCGGTTAAAAAGAGTCGTTGGCTTTTATTTATACCTAACCAGCTATGCTTTCTAGTTTTGCTCAAGTAACGCATTGTGTACATGTGACAAAAACAACAAAATAGCTACGTAAGACAATAAACGATGATGACATGACTTTGAAATACGAAAATGTTATTATTATATCAACCGAATTTCAAAAAGAAGGAGGTTCTCAATTCGTCTGAATGTTTTTTTTGTGTATGTTACGCGGTTACTCCGTCAATTGTGAACCGATTCGAATGATTATTTTTGTAATCGGTAGGGTACGTTTTTAAGGTGGTCCCATTGTAATTTCACCGAGATTTGATAAGTATCTCCAGAGATATGACGATAAACGTCTCAAACTTGCTACTGAAATTGACTCGCGGGGCATTGAAGTCGGTTGTTTTAGTTTTTAAACTATCTTAATTATGTTAACACTACTTATTTGAGTCCCGCGGCTACGCCCGCGTAAATATTGATGTGTGGCAAGTGGAAAGCAATAACAGATTTACACACATTTTCTTTCGAATTTATTTTAACAGTATGTGTATATAATAATAGTATAGTATTTGAAAGTTTGTTTGTACCGAGTTTTGAGTGTATCGAACCAAGTTAAAAAAATTCTATCGAAAGCCCTGCTTAACCATTTAAGAGGATGATTTTTGAAACTATAATTAAGATTAATTAAAACAACCGACTTCTATGCCCCGCGAGTCGATTTCAGTAGCAAGTTTAGAGACAATTATCTTCATATCTATGGAGATACTCATCAGATTTCGATGAAATTACAATGGGACCACCTTGGGAACGTACCCTACCGATTTAAAAAAAGCTCATTCTATTCGGTTCTCAATTGACGGAGTAATTGCGTAACATACATACATACAAAAAACCATACAGACGAATTAAGAACCTCCTTCTTTTTGGAAGGCGGTTGAAAATTAGCCTATGCGTTATTCCAGAACCAACACTATCTACAGTTTAATTTAAATTGATTTAGTAGATAGTTACGGAGATACGTGGAAACAATCATTAACTAGTACTTCTGTGAGAACAATAAAACTCGCGTGCCCTTATACAAATTTAAATCCGTCCATATTTAACGCTACCGCAAACTTCACCCCCTTCCTCCCCTTTACTCCCCCTTCATGGAAATTTTTCCATCACATTTTATGTAGAATGAAGTCTTTATTGTGCCACTCAAATTTGATTAAAATCCGTCGATAAATGACGCTACAGCAAACTTTCCATTTTCCTCTATTCACTTTCCCTTTTTTGAATTTTTTTTCGCATAGTCTTGTGTAAATACAGTTCTTAGGGTGCCTTCTGCCTTTTCAATTTGACTGAAATCCGTTAATAAATGAAGCTACAGCAAACTTCTCCCCTTTCCCTCTCTATTCCCCTCCCCCCACAGTCAAAATTAAGCAATCGACAAAAATTTTAAATAAATCAAGGAACTTGTGAGTTTTTCAAACTCAACTTTTCCGCAAGTTGAGTTTTGAAACCAATTTTCGTCAAAATCGATTGAAAAATGCGACGCTTCAGGCTTTTAGCTTAGAGCAAGAAGAGAATAGGTAGAATCATTATGTTACAAAAAGCATGATAAGTCTATAACAATTTAAATACAATAGGCAATCTTATAGTTTGCAGCGACTTCTATCAGACAATATTGAAATAGATGGGAGAAACATAATTTTACTAATAATAAACTATCTACTTCTACAGTCAATTTATTTACCATGATTTCCAAATTGGGCGGCTATTTTACCATCACTCGAAGTAAATCTCGTACGGCTTGAAATAAACACAAGCCGCACGAGATTTACTTTGAACAACAGTTAAAAGAAATTCTTCGGTAACGTCTTCCGTGAGCTGGATATTCGAATTATTTGAAGCGAGTTAATCGTACTCTTTGAATATAATCTTCACGAGTGCGTTCAAACGAAGCAATCAATTGACTGGTAGCCGAGTGATGAAGTTGCCAGTAGCACGCACATAATATGCCCAATTTTTTGTTCCTTTGTTTTTATAACTGAATTAAGTTACCCTTGGTTATTCTCATTGGTCAATGTATTGACGATATTGAAATTTAGGTAGTTACCATCAATAACAATATGAAATTTCCTAAGTGTGAGAAGGTATTTCAATGAGAATCCCAGTGAAGTTATAAATGCCTAATATTTCGTACTAGGTCTCTTAGTCCCTAACTTAAGTGCATATTTATTTACACTTAAACATATCAACGCTTTTAATTATTTTTTTTGCTGTACATAAATTTGGTTTAGAGTAAAAAATAACTTACATGTCATTAGTAGTAGTTTATTTTATTTGTGTTTGTGTATTCTAATTTTTGGAAAAATTAACTTTATAACCTTAGTTGCCCACCTTATAACTCTTATCATTTTTTTGTGTAAGTTTTCCCAGTATTCACAGCAGTATCTTTTGCACTAGCAACACTGAACTTTATCAAAATGTGCGAGCGGGCCTCGATGTGGTCCATCGAAGGACGGTTGCATTCATATTGCGAAAACTAATTAAATTCCTCAACTTCCCAAATATATTCTACTCTAATTGTACCAAGATAAGGTTCGTTTTCGAAAGGGAATTATCGGTTTGCATGCGGAACAGATATTCACATTATAATTATATCAGATTTCGTTCTTTGATTATTGATTTTGTTGCTAGGTTCGTGTTTTCAGTCTATTATAGTAAATTTTCGGTTGTTTTGCCTTTTGTAGTTGGGTATCTAATATTTAACGTCAAAAGGAAAGTGGGAACACTCACATTTAATGGGAAGCTCGGGCTGTTAGAAATTAGTTCAATCAAAAATCACAAATGTACTAATCATCATCATCACCATTATCAGCCGGTATCAGTCCACTGCTGGATCTTCGGCTCTTTGTTTCCAGTCACAGCCCACCGCTTTGCGTGTGTTAAATTATTTTCATAGTACATACCGATATACGACATATTTCCAATGTTTGATGATGTTTAATTGATAAATTAATAATGTTGCCTTAAATGAGGGTGTTTATACGGTATTCGATACATTTGAGGGTAGTATAAACCTTACAAGATGTGTCAGAGCCGCCATCTTGGTTTTCTGTTTGACTGATGCTTTAAAAGGACGGTAGAAATGTTAGTTGAGGATTTTTGCTCGAGCAGCCTTCGGGCTAACATCGTCACCTTTACTCTGTCGGGAATATCGTTCAGACGACAAAGTGCTGTCCAACTCAACGAAGCTAAGTATTTGTATTACATAATGTATTGAATAATTATGGCTAGAATGTGGTTTTCTAGGGTATGTTTTAATAATGATGGTTTTACCTAGGAATGGTGATGTTAAAGTATTTTAGCTTCGTTGAGGGTGGTAAGGAAAGGCTATGAGGGGTGGTGGAGACCTTTTGGGGGAAACCCCATAACATTTTGTATAAATTGTGTAAATCGGTATGGATTTTCATGTTATGTCTTGTTGAAAGTTGTTATAAAACCTGATGATGTAACATTAAATACTTATTGGTATATATTGCTGTTCTGTTTGTTCTAAAAGTATCCTTAACTATATTGTCTATTATAATGGTCCTGAGTCTCCTGATGGTACATAAAATGTTGTTATAATGATGCAGGTACAAATAAAATCCTTTTTCAGTGATGTCCTGACTTTTCTATTTTATGAATAAGTCCTACCTATTAGCTAAAGTATAGGCAGGTAGTTTTGGACGTGGTTCCAAGTGAATATTTAGCTCCAGACATATTAAGTTTATGGTAGATTACTAGACTACCATCTACCACACCCGCCTTGTTATATTTGAGTATGCTAACACGTGCATAAGTAACTGCCAAACGTAGCGTAGGACGCCCTGTGAGTAGGTAGATACTAATAATAATTTAGGACCGTTTAAAAAACTAAAAGAACCGACTTTAAACGTCGCGCTAGTCAAAGTAGCCACTAGACTATTACATAATCTGTGCCAGTAGTTAGTACGAGTAGTAAGTCGTCGAGGTAAGTAAATGCGTCGTAATACATATGTTGATATATTAAAAAAGGCTCGACCGATTTCGTTAAAATTTAAATGGAACCACCTGGGAAGGTTGCCCTTTCAAACAAAAAAGAATTTTCCAAATCAGTTCAGGCGTCTTCGAGTAATTGGTGAACATATATAAAAAATTAAAAAAAAAGGTTCCGACGAATTGAGAACCTCCGCCTTTTTTGTGATGTCGGTTAATAATTTGACAATAATATCTCTTTCTAACGACGCGTACTTAGTACTTTCCCTGTGACTTTAGACCTTGAGTGGTCCGTTTAATTTGCTTTCTACATATGGTATCAGATATTAACTGATGTTAAGTGACGATGTGATTGACGATGAAGTACGCTTGCCTAGAAGATACCTATTGTAAGAGTCATTTTCATAAATAATAACAAAAAAATATTTATTTGCTCATACTTATAAACATTGTATCTAATATACAGGCCATAAACAAATTAAGATTGTTTAAAAACTAAAACGACCGACTTCCATGCCCCGCGAGTCAATTTCAGTAGCAAGTTTCAGACGTTCATCGTCATATCTCTGGAGATACTTATCAGATCTCCATAAAATTACAATGAAACCACCTCGAAAACGTACTCTACCGATTAAAAAAATCATTCAATTCGGTTCACAATTGACGGAGTAATCGTATAACATACCACGATACCACAGAAAATAAAAACACACACAGACAATTTGAGATCTTCCTTCTTTTTGGAAGTCGGTTGATAAATTGAATATGGTTTCTTTACAATAATAAAAGTTGAAATGCTATTATTAGTATTCTTGAAACTTGGCTCAATCAGGTCGAAAGTTATGAATGAATTAGTGTAGGTTTCATGGCTGCGGCCTAACTCCTTTCTAGGTTTTCCTGTATTTAGTACATTAAAACCCTTCCAGTCGCCGACTAATTTTATGTCTAATTTCTAATTTGAATCTTAATTTTATTTGTTACTGAGGTTAATATTTTATCATATTGTATTTATACATTGCTGTATGGATATATTCTGTATTCTGTAAAAAATCATGAATGTGGAGGTAGATGTGGTAAAAAAAATAATGAAATATTTTGCTTGCGAGCTTATAGGTAGTGTAACTTGAACTTAACTATTATTTATACTTAAAAGAAATAATGACGGTAGGAATAGAATATTTGGATTTAAAGCAAATACCTAGGATTCGCTACGTAGTGAATGCTATGTCTTTGATTTGTGATTAAATTCGTTATGATTAAGTATTTACAAAATAGTCGGCTTTGACGCCAAAGGTCACAAGATCAATCCCCACCACGCACCAATGGATTTTTCTATCGGAAAATGCATGTGCGCTTTTCACAGTGAAGGAAAATTGTTAAGAGGGAAAGCAGGGTGCGTTTTTCCATACAAATGTATTCTCTCGTTTCCTCCCTGGAAAATGCTTCTAGAGAAAAATGTGTTCTTCTTTTGACCAACCAATTGCAAATAGAAATATGATCCTTCAAAAATCTTAATGAGGAGATTAGAAGGCTTATATTTATTTTTGCAATTGGTTGTTCAAAAAAAGCAAATACATTTTCCAGGGAGAAAACGAGGGAATACATTGGTATGGAAAAATTACACCCGCGTTCTCTCTTAAGAAACATATTTAAGAAACCCCCAAATCTCGCATGGTGGCAGGACACTATAGTGTCCGACTGGCCAGCTACCACCCTCAAGTTATAAAATCTGTTACCATACATCTCATGTGTTCCGGCAGCTATTCTGGATAGTCAGTTCCCATTCTAGGCCTACTACCTACTACCATCCTCGACCGCATCATCTGCACTTGCCAACAAGTAAGATAGTGGTAGTAAATAACCTGTACCTATCCCAACGGGAAAAAGGCGTGATTTTGTGTATATAAGATAGTGGTTGATGATATAAAAAAGTTAATGCAGAATTTTTCCCTCAGATAATATGAGCCAGCTCTTTAGTCACCAGCTGCATCCACCAATCTATAATTTGGTCAAATCTCGATAACTCCCACGGCCCAAAAGTACCTATTTTGTATATTATTATCTAATAACTGTGATTTGCACTATTCAAAATCCACCTTATAGTCGTGTATTGCTTATTTATCCAACAATTTGTAGTGGATGTCATTAAGTAATTACTGTCATCATTTTAACCTTTGATATCTGATGCAACCTTTCCCTTGGTAGAAAGTAGTACTTGATAATTGTGTTACTGACATACGGTATGTTGTCAGTTCTGGTAGACAGGATTAATACATTAAAATCGTTTTCAAAACAAACAAAAAATCCAGCTTCAAATACCACTCTAATCATTTTCAGGTATTTATTAAATCTCCATCTGAGGATACTCATTAGATCTCGGTGAAATTACGGTAAGATCAAACGGGAAGTACACTCTCTTAAACAAAATTCAATCTATTTGACAACCTCTCTCTTTTTTGTGAAGTCTGTGTAAAAACAAAACTAGGCCAAAGAGACAAATCGACACAGCGTATCGTATACAGCTCCTAACGAACTTCTTAAGAAAACGATATATTTTCAGCAGATTTCCTCAAAAAATGCATTTACGAAGCCTGTACGTATTGTTCGAAAGTTTAAAATTACGCACCATACAACGGAGCGTGCGGTAAGTACTACAAATCGCTGGCTATCTTTAAATCCATGGTAAAAGCCCATTACTTGTTCCAAACATGTTAAAACTGCAACACTATGGTGATTTAATATATATATGGTTATGTATATGTGTATTTAATATTATATATACATATATATGTATTTATATTAATATATTTAGGAACATTATTAAATATATATAGGGTATTTTTATGTATTATATCATAATATACTATAATTTTAGTAGTCTATTTTGTGTATTATTATTATATATATTTTTTTTCTGACATCATTAATTTGTATTGTACGCTACCCCCAATTTTTGTTTGTATTCTTCTTTTCCATGCCAAGGTTGTCTGGAAGAAATTGCTTTATGCGATAAGACCGCCGATTGTATTGCCTTATTATTCTACTGTCTTTCATCACATAGTATGTACAATTTGTAATTTCTTTGGTGATCAATAAAGAGTTTTTGTATTGTATTGTATTGTATTGTACTTACCGCACGCTCCGTGGTATGGCACCGTGCGTATCCTTTACGGTTTTTAGGGTTCCGTACCCAAAGGGTAAAACGGGACCCTATTACTAAGACTCCGCTGTCCGTCTGTCTGTCTGTCTGTTTGTCTGTCTGTCTGTCTGTCTGTCCGTCTGTCACCAGGCTGTTACTTATGATCCGTGATAGTTAGACAGTTGAAATTTTCACAGATGATGTATTTCTATTGCCGCTATAACAACAAATACTAAACACAGAATAAAGTCAAAAATAATAGAGGGTCCCGTAATAAATAATAAGAGTAATAAATAATAATACAAGAAACGTGTTTTTTCGGCATTTTAATGTAACGCCATCTATGAACGCTTAGTTAGGTAAACGTCGCATAGATGGCGTTATATTGAAATGTCGATCCCTAATACCTTTGTTAGACGTTAGATGTCATTATAAGAAATAAAATGTTTATTAATTATTATTTTTTGCTGGCGAAAAATGATAGTGGTATTATTTTCTCGATCTTATAAAATACTGTGGTGTGGTACGGAACCCTACGAGTGCGAGTCCGACTTGCACTTGGCCAGTTTATTTTTTATTTCCGTAAAACCTACGAGTACATAAGAATTCCACCAATCATTTATGTTTGTTTTATTACCAATTGTAGTGTTTTCTCGCGCTGAAAAATTTTGTATGGCACACATGCGGATATTGGTTTTAACAAACTCGTCGTCCCTCGACTTCGTCTTGGGCTTAAATTCGTCTATTCGTTTGTAAAAACCAACTTACCGCACTAGTATCATAAATAAATATTTACTATCGTAATTCATTTCTGTAGTTGATTGTGTTTGTTTATTCACTATTCCTATGTTTTAATATCTGGAAGATATTTATTAATTCATATTTTCGAGGAAATTAACATGACCTTCTACTACTTGTTCGTCTTCAGGTGGTAGGAGGTTCCGCCTGACTTGCTACTAAAAAGTAGCTTACCACCATCAAGAAGAACATCTGCCACCATAACCTTACGGTGTTCTGGCAGCACACAGCCCTTGATAGTCAGAATATTCTAGGCATAGCGTGTTCACAATCTTCGACCACATCACCACTTTTCACGAGGCGAGGTAATGGTCTAACACTAGCTTATAATATATTTTAAAAAACTGGCCAAGTGCAAGTCGGACTCGCACTCGTAGGGTTCCGTACCACACTACAGTATTTTATAAGATCGAGCAAAAAATACGATTATCATTTTTCGCCAGCAAAACATAATAATTATTAAACATTTTATTTCTTATAACGCCATCTAACGTCTAATAAAGGTGTTAGGAATCGACATTTCAATATAACGCTATCTATAGGACGTTTACCTAACTAAGCGTTCATATATGGCGTGAAATGCCGAAAAAACACGTTTCTTGTATGGGGACCCTCTATTATTTTTAACATTATTCTGTTTTTAGTATTTTTTTATTATAGCGGCAACAGAAATACATCATCTGTGAAAATTTCAACTGTCTAACTATCACGGTTCATGAGGTACAGCCTGGTGACAGACGGAAAGACAGACAGACAGACAGACGGACAGCGGAGTCTTAGTAATAGGGGCCCGTTTTACCCTTTGGGTACGGAACCCTAAAAAGATACGTAATAAAAATGAAATCTACAGTAGAACCCTCATAATCATTAAGTTTAAAAAATACAGATGAAGAGATGGTAATCATCAAGAATCAGCCTCATGGAAAGTCGTACACTTCCCATTCAATGCCAGATATGTGGGTGACCTTCAATGAACGATCAATGCAAAAACCTATTCTCACAACATCTATTAATTTCACATTATTGTGAACTTTTTGCTGATAAACTAGGCTAGTGGAGCTATGGCAAACGCATTAGTAGGCATTGAGTGATGTAAGATAGAGTCATGATTTTAAGATAGAATTTGTGTAAATTTATTGCTATTTTGGCCAATTAAAAAAAGAGAAGCTAATGTATTTATTTCGTTTCTATTATAGGCATACACCATCGTTTATTATCAGCATTTTGTTTGTCCTGTCCTGACCTTTACTCTAATAATTTAAGATTTTTACCAAAACGAAAAACTACTAAACTTCAGTACAGTACCTACCAATTTTAAGATGTTTATCTCCATATCTCTGGAGATATTTATCATATCACAATAAAATAACTATGGAACAAAACGAAAATTATATTATCTCAAATAAAAAAGAATCTTCCACATAACTTAATAAATGAGGTCTGAGGTAAAAACTTAAAAAACAAACGATTTGAGAAACTCCTTCTTTTTTAAAGTCGTTTAAAAACAGAATATCGTCTTTAATCATCACATGTCTTTAAAACATTTTTTAAACAAGCTTTGTGATAAGTATTTCGTCATTATGTGTAATGAAGTCTACTAAGAAACTTATGATAACAAAACAAAGTTGCCTAAATTCCACTGGCCTACCATTTACCATTGGGAAGTTACAGTCACCGAACTTTCAGCTCAGTTAAAAAAACAAAAATTACCATCAAGTGGTAAAATGGCTTGCAAATTTTGCAAACAATTTTCAAACAAACATTACCAGAAAAAAAACGACATCACACGCGTGAATCATTAACCGATTTTACAAGAAAGGAGGAGGTTCTCAATTTGACTGTATTTTTTTATTTTATTTTTTTAAATATATTTGTTACCTCACAACTCTGTCAAATCTTAACTGATTTGATAAATTATTTTTTGTTTGAAAGATAATGCCTCCCGAGCTATGACAATTATCTCCGGAGATATGGAGATAAACAATATAAGCAAATTTGTATACATAGATAAGATGATTATAACTACCCAGTATTTTGACTATCGCGGCCTTCGAGCATTTACCAATGGAGATGTTAACGTTGTAATCCGCAAACATTTTTTTCTGCCGATACTTACGGCGGACGAGGTAAAGACGCATTGCACACACACAAATCACACACTTTAACGATCCCGCACACTAGCTTGAAACACGCACACAGTGTTAAAAATACAGCGTAGTTACGCACGCTCATATGGCCAAAAATGGCTATTTGGCCAGCATACGCCTTGCGTTAACATCTCCATTGGTAAATGCTTGAAGATCGCGGCATGTGAATTAGGTTTTTTCGTTTATACGATCATATATTATTTTTCGTTGGTCTTTGAAATTTCAAATAATATTTTCGATGTGAAACTTCTTTAAAGCACACTGGGATAAAATTACACGGAAGAGACATAGCGTCACGGTCCGAATTAACGGAAGTGACGTAAGCGTCATGTTATATATTATATTTACAAATACCCTCTATTTGCAGAATGGGGTTACTCCGAAGACGTGTTAACTATCATTTGGGCATTCGTCCCGCTAAGTCAACAGATGGATTGGTACAAAAAAAAAAGTAATGTTGAGAAATAAATCGAGTGAACTTGGGAGTTTCAATTCTAACGCGTAGTTTTCTTAGCACCCTCTGTTTTATGGGATAACCCTATTGTTTACACACATAAACTACACAGGCTTTCTGATCTGTGCTTGAACATTTCCAACAAACAATAATCGTTTTAATCAAATTCTCCCATTAAATTTATAAATATAGATCAATCATTATATCACAATCAAACGTGAAAAATAATTTCTCCCAGTTTTCCAGCATTTCCTGAAGATTACCATCTGCCAGTGACGTGTGAATCTCATCTCAGTCTAGATTCCGTGTTACAATGGAAAGCTGTATCGTGACTCTAAGCATATAAAACAGAACATTGTTCCTTTCTAGCAGTAATGGGAGATTTGAGTACGGTAAGAAAAAAAGGTCCATGCATTTTTTAACTTTTTCTTTTTTTTTGGGATTGCTGAAAATGTATATGTCAATAACGTTATTCTGTCAGAATAATTTGTGTTATGAAACCAAATCGTTATTCTACTCTGAACGTTTGCTACTAGAACAAATTAAGGTTTAATGAAGAAAGAAAAAAAATACACTTATATTTCATCTTTCTTGCAATATAAGCGTTTTTATGTAGAACCAAAATTATTGGAATAACTCACCGGATTAGAAGTTCTTGTTCAAATTGATCGGCCAAAGTCAAAAGTCAAAGCATTTATTCAGTATATGGGCAGATTGAAAAACTTCACATACACACGTCAAATAATAAATAGATCATATCAATAATAATTTATCTAAACACAAAAAAAAATTAACCATTCAGCTTTCATCCAAACGTCAACGACACATTTAACAAAAAAGTTTAAATCCCATGATTAATGTAGCCATAATTATTACCAAAAAAAAAATCAGGGTGTTCATAAGGTTTTAGCGGAAACTACGATAAGAACGCTCTCAGATTATGTGTACCGATGATATTTGCAAAATAGGTAATGGCAAAGGCTAGAGAATAATATACTGCTGAGGACTGCATTATTTTTTAAACGACGAGCCTATACTTGAATCCATAGGATAACTATAGTAAAAATGTTTTTTAGTTTGATTAATGTTTTGGTTTTTTTTATTTGAACATGTTCAGTGAATACGGATTTAAAGGCCAGTAAATCACATAGTTTCAAATTATAATCTAATTCACCATTACTATCAATTTAATAAATATTATTGTTATTTAGAAATAACAATGTAAAATATAGCACAAAATTACAGTGGACTGTAATTTTGTACTATATTTTACATTTATAATAACATATTTTTAAATTAAACATTTCTCATTGAAGTGAGAAATCTTTTCTCTTCTCTGCAGCAAAAAACCGTAACTAACATAAACGAAACATCAAGTAACAGAAAGAAAATATATAAATTTTATATATCTGCTAAGGTAATACTAGAAAAAAGAACAAATTTTGTGACAACTGATGTAGCTAGCGTACGAGCTACACGCAAGTGGTAGTAACGTGTACCAGTTTCTATTTTCAAAAAGATTATCGTTTTTGTTGTCATATACAATAATTTATTGATAATTTGTTTGTTTTATTTACTATAATTATATTTGTTAATTATTTTTACTGTATAAATCATTTTTTTAATGTTATTTACAAAAACAGGCAACAATAAAATCGCGGCAAAGTGGATCCAGTGGTGGTATTAGTATTAGTATTACCATTAACGAACAGATAGGTTATGGAACAAATACATATAATTTACTACAGTTCCTACACGTTCGACGACAATTTCAGTTCAATGGGGTAAACTGAATGAAGTAGAATTTTGTTATGAATGATAAACCTTCTTAGAATCGTACGTCCCACGCAGTAGTGTTAGTACTGTACTGCGTGGCGTACTTATTTTATTTGTACTTGGTGTATAACTTAGGTTTATACTATTGCAAAATATTATTCTACTTCGATTTGTATTGTTGTCTATTTTATTATAAAATTAGTATATTACGATACGAGTGGCTTAAGTAGTCGATTATTGCACGGCGTGAAGTTAGCACCCACGCTCGGGTGCTAACTTCACGCCGTGCATATCGACGATTAAATCAAGAGTATCGTATACTATTTTATAGCAGTGTGACATAAACCCGCACTTTACGTACGCTTTTCCGTGCAATAATCGACTATTTAAGTCACGGAAATGCGTGCGTCAAGTGCGGGTTTAGGTCACACTGTGCTATAAAAATTGTTTCAGATTTCCCTAAAATATTTTTTAGACGTTTTGTGCTGTCGCTACACTAAGTGCCTTGACATTAAACCACAGTTTATAAGTCTAGTACTGTGCAGTAAACAGGTAGACAGATATTATTATTTTCCATCTGTGTCACAGAACTATGTAACTTAGCTCTGCCTAGGGCATACTTTGAATTTTCCTTTTGTGATGTCTTCGTTCATTTTATCTGGCTTTCTTAGAACGAGCTGAAAATCCGCCACGGCACTATTCGAGATAGTACAAAGGTCTAAAAAGGTCTATATTAAATCTGGTACTATATTGTCTGTCTGTTCTAGAGTTTTTAAATTAATAAGCTCAGCCCAAAAACATGCATATAAATAGCATGTACCATGTATGTACAAGAGCTGTGCTGCAGAGTTTTTCCCTTGATGGTTGTAAGCTACTTTTTGGGAGCAATTAAGGCGGAAATTCGGTATGATATACTCCTTTCACCTGTTAACAAACACCCATGCTAGCTTTTGGTCCGACGACCTCCCGCTTACAACTCAAATCTATCCTTTACGCCAATGGGCTGTCGACAGCTATATTAGTCCAAATCACAGAAAAATATTCAGAAAATATGCTTCCCTTTTAAAATATTGTGGTATTACGTTTGTATGGGCAAGTCTTTTTAACAGACTCTTCAAAAAAAGAGGAGGTTCTCAATTTAACTGATTTTTTTAACCGACTTCACAAAAAAAGAAGAGGTTCTCAATTCGACTGTATTTTTTTGTTATGTTGGTTACTTCAGACCTCCGTCAAATCTTAACCGATTTGAAAAAATATTTTTTTGTTTGAGAGATTGTGCCTTCTATTTGGTCCCATTGGAATCAAATCAATTTATCGAGATATGACAATTATCTCTGGAGATATGGAAATAAAAAACATAAAAGGCGGCAATAGCCCAATGGATAAGAATCAAGAATCAAGAATCAAAGCATTTATTCAGTGTGTAGGCAGTATAAATATACGCACATATACACGTCAAAATCATAAATCATAACCAATTATCAAGTAAACGTAGCAAAAGCAGAATTTAACGCTTTGAATTGGAAAAAAAAAGTAATGAACCATTCAGCTGTCATCCAATCGTTTACGTCAGAATATTTAAAAAAAATTAAAGTAGGTTAAAACCAACCATACATGTAACTGTGTGTTTCAGTACTTCAGACAATTTTTATAAAAAAAAATATAAAAAGTGAAATAGTGAAACACAACATAGAGAAACGCATACCGATCACAGTACATATCATGATCCAAATGGAACTGATAGTCCGTCTGTCAGCTGCATAATATTGTTTAAATAAAAATAAAAATGGCAAGCCTAGAAAGAAAATCTGCGGACAAGGGGAAAACTGAATGGCTGTTGAATCTACCGGTGTTTCGGAAATACTCCCATCAGAGAAGAAACACCAAGAAACTCTATGGGGCTTGTCTTGTCATTTTATCTTTTTTTTTTTTAAATTAATTGTACATGTCAGCTTTAAAATTTTAACAATATATTAATAATTATAATACAATTTATATTTGTTCTTGGAACTTGGGGCATTCAGGCCATGCATTTTTGTCATCCATATAGTCACCTATTGTATAGTACGATTTTTTCATCAAATTGGATTTTATATAGATTTTAAATTTGCTCATAGGCAATTGATCAATATCTTTAGGTAGGTTATTGTAAAAGCGTACACAGTTCCCCATGAATGAACCACTAACTTTCTGCAGTCTGAAATTAGGTATAATTAATCTATTTTTATGTCTTGTATTAAAATTATGTACTTTTCTTATAATCATTTATATTCTTGCGTATGAACAAAATATTTTCATAAATGTATTGACATGCCACTGTTAGAATTTTAATTTCCTTAAATTTTTCACGAAGTGAATCTCGCGACCTCATACTATTTATAGAGCGAATAGCTCGATAGGGTGTCGGACGGGCAATCGAGAGGTCGTGAGTTCGAATCTCACCCCACCCATTGCACTATTGACGTGAACCCACTCCAGACACAAGCATATTAAGCTTAGTTGGAGGGGTTAACAATAATACTAGTAATGTGCAACCAACATTGCGAGTAATCTTTAAAAAAAAACAAAAAAAAAAATTGATACGAAAGATTTAAACGATCTTAAATTATGTCAAGAGCGTCTATATGTCCTCAAAGTTTAATGAATTTAAATATATAAGGATCAGACTTTCTGAGAAAGGGTCACTGTCACGTGATAATGTCATCATAGAATAGTTCCCACATTCAACTATGGGGGTAGGTCACGCTCTTGTATGCCTAGTCAGAGCACTAATTAAAATAGTTTTCCCATGATAATTGATAAGTTTCTTTATCTTTTTGTCTCTAGATGTAGATACAATACCCGTGTGATTGCGCTGTTAATTACTCTTTATGAATGTCGTTTAGTTCAAGCTTTGTGATTAAGAGATTAAGGTAACATTAAGGTTACATACTTTTTATGGTTTTGAAACAAGAAACGATTCTAAGCTCAGTTTATTTTTTAGGACTTATCAAAAAAAGGTGGTTCCCATACAAGACGTGTTTTTTAGGGTTCCGTACCCAAAGGGTAAAACTAAGTAAACTAACTAACTAACCCTATTACTAAGACTCCGCTGTCCGTCTGTCTGTCTGTCTGTCTGTCTGTCTGTCTGTCCGTCTGTCACCAAGCTGTATCTCATGAAGCGTGATAGTTAGACAGTTGAAATTTTCACAGATGATGTATTTCTGTTGCCGCTATAACAACAAATACTAAAAATAGAATAGATTTAAAAATAATAGAGGGTCCTCATACAAGAAACGTGTTTTTTTCGGCATTTCACGCCATCTATGAACGTAGTGTGGTACGGAACCCTACTAGTGCGAGTCCGACTTGCACTTGGCCAGTTTATATTTTGCAAATCCATAAATGACGAAGTTATGCCCAAACATACATAAAAAAATGGTTCCTCCCGAATTGAGAACCTCCTCCTTCTTTTTTGAAGTCGGTTATATTACGACGGAAATCGACACATGAAAGACTCTCTGATTTATTTAACTGCTACAGTTATAATAGCATATAATAGTCCATTAAAGTATGTGGCTTACTATTAACTACATACACGCTTTCCTTTGGAAGAAAGATTCAGTGCAATCTGAAGGTGTTATTAAAACTCTTGTACGTCTGTTAATTGAACCAATTACATAAGCTACAGTGTAATTAATATGTTCAGTATGAATTGTAATCTTTCTTAGAGATATAACTGTAAAATACAATTGACTATTTAGTTATTTTGCGAATTTATGATTTACTTATTTCAGTGATGATAGTTTTAAAAAAATGTAGAAAAACCGATTTTAAATGCTGCGCCCGTCATTTTCAGTACCAAGTGTGAGGTGTTTATCTCCATATCTCTAGAGATTTTCATCAGATCTTTACGAAATTTAAATGGGACCATTTCGCATTAAAGTTCTTTTGATCAAAGAATAACTTTGCAAATCTGCCTAAATGATACAGTTATGCCCGAACGTACGTAAAAATATATAAAAACATCCGAAATGAGAACCACATCCTGGAAATCGGTTGAAAAAGAGTTTTTTTATAATTTAAGTTAAACAAACATTTTAAATAGAAAAAAAATGCAAGACAAAAGTTTTAAGGTAAAAATGGCACATCATTCATATTTTAAGCAACGCGGCCCAATTCTTTAGTATTTTGAAATTTCATCCCACAAACCAACATAACCCTAATATCAACTATTATCTTTTCTGTAGTAGTTCTGCTAGTATTTAGTAATTTTCTTCTGCTCATTAAGGCTAGAAAGTAAAATAAAACCATATAGCCAACCAAGGTCATGGCGTGTTTAAATTCTCATTGTGGTTATATTTAATTGTTATGTGAACTTCAATGGATTCGCTTGAATGTATGGGGACTTCATTTGTCAATTCAATGGGGGTTACGATTTCTCTTTCTGTCATTATCTAATTATTTTCGACTTTGATTTCCCGTAAGGAAAATTCACTTATCCATTGTCGGTTAATTTATTTCACCGTGGCTTTTGCGTAATAGTTTGTATGTGATTGAAGACTAAAGAGACGTCACTCACGACCAAAGAGCTCTGGGGCTCTTACTAAGGCCAACAGATTAGCCTAGCAATTCGACGAGGTAACGTCGCCAGCTATTTGGGAACGTTACCGGAAGACAGTGACCTTGGATCAGTTTTTAATAATTATAATATTTTAATTATAACATTTTAATTGCAGACTCTAATAAGTTTGTTCAATCTTTTAAATGTGCGAGTATATAATGTTTAAATAAATTTAAATTTGATTTAATAATAATATAAATTAATTATGCTTACATTAATTTTATCTATTTCATAAATATTTAAAGTTAAATCATTCAGATTTTTTTGTCATTATTATTGGAGTTTCTGACAGACTTTTCTACATTAACATAATTATTGATTATACGAAATTTTGGGCGAAAAGATTTGTTAAGCGCACAACATAAACCATACTTGAGTAAACGTCATCATATCAATCAATCAAATTGATTGGTTTTTGTAGAACTCTTTTTTTTTTGTTCTGAGTTGATGCGAGAAATGTGTTAGTACACATTTCTCGCATCAACTCAGAACTCAGAACAACGGAACAACTTCGCACTGTCTCATCCCTTTTAATTTAACTGCTCGCTGTATCATCTAGTAAATTGGTACTCATTGCATTTGTTTTAGGGTTCAATTTACCTTAGCGACAATCAAAGCTTTTCCAGCCAACACGAAGAGTCCAGCCATTGCTATCGGTGTCATCGCCACCATCTTCATCGCTGCTCCCATCATCATCATCCCCATCATCTTCTTCATTTTGCCTCGACCTGGAACCAGTATGGTAAAAGTGTGAGTAAAAGATAAACAAAAAAATATCGATAATAGGACAAAAATATCCGAAATTTTTTTCGGATAAATTTGTTAATACCCTACAAAAAACGGCAAAGTTGCTTTTCTAACTACGTTCAACATTACAAAAGCTGATTTAGTAAAAGTGTCACATACAATGCATGCGAGAAAATCTTTAATCCATGCAAAACGACGTGGGCGAGAAATTTTATGCAATAAGCGATACGGAGCGTCCACAGATATATTTTTCAAAGTACTCCATCAAACATTTAAATACTAGAATATCTCGTAAAGATATGTAGGTACGCTAAGGCCTTTTGCAAATTATAAGATATTTTCTTGTGTTTTGTGTCTTATGAGAAATGAGATATTCAGTCGCATTGATTGTTATATGAGACTATACTTATTACAAGATATTTTTTCTTATTTTGGATAAGACACGCGCATACTAGTCATCCGTCGTCGGTTAGTCTCTCTAGTCTAGTCTTGTCTGTCAAAGACAAGATAATATCTTATAATCTCAGACTATCATAAAAAAGTAAAGTAAGTAAATAAATTGCAAAAGATTTTAATTGCTATAAACAAAGAAGTTATTAGAAAAAAATTTTATGGGCATTCAGAAAAACATCACATTGGCTAACTTCGCTACGATAATATAAAGCTGATTTACGGAAAGTCTCGGATTTATGATTCGTATGCGAGAATTTTAAGCGAGATTGTTTTCGCCTAATGGTTATAACCAACCAAAGGCCTTTTGCACATTATAAGCTCAAACTATCATAAAAAAGGCAGACAGATTCATGCCGAACACCCGAGTGACCGCAAGTTGAGTAATACTAAATTCTTGAGTAATACGTGTCCGCGCTCAGTCCGGCATAGTCAATACGGCATGATTACTACGTAAGCAACGCTGCGAAATAATACTGTACGGAAGCGTCCGACCCTGCTGCCGCTTGGTAGAAAACTGAGCGCGGAAGCGTATTACTCAAGCATTTAGTATTACTGAACTTGCGGTCACCTGGGTGTTCGGCACGAATCTGTCTGCCTTTTTTATGATAGTTTGAGCTTATAATGTGCAAAAGGCCTTTGGTTGGTTATAACCATTAGGCGAAAACAATCTCGCTTAAAATTCTCGCATACGAAATTTGAATCATAAATCCGAGACTTTCCGTAAATCAGCTTTATATTATCGTAGCGAAGTTAGCCAATGTGATGTTTTTCTGAATGCCCATAAATTTTTTTTCTAATAACTTCTTTGTTTATAGCAATTAAAATCTATCGCAATTTATTATTATATTAATAAATACATTAAGTTCTTTGACATTGACATATACATATTTTGGGGTTATTATTAACAGATAAAATAATAAAGATTAAAAATTCGAAAAACAAAAAAATTAACCTTTGTTAAATTTAGTCCATTTTTCTTTTCATAAATTAGGTACATTCATAGCCCCAAAATCTAAAATATCATTAGAAAACCCAAAGCCACCGAAATAATTTATGACCAATAAAAGTAATTTGATAAAATCAGCTAACATTAACAACAAAGAAAAACATGGCGTGCTTAACTCCTATTACCATAAAAAATATTTACAAAAGTATCGTCAGTAAAAATATTTCAATACTAAGTGAAAATTCTGATATTTATTTATTCAAGACTTTGTACCGTACTTATTTTAAATAAAAATAATCTTAAATCTAATAATTACGTTATTATATCAAATAAAAAACTAAAAGCTAATTATAACGTTATTTTATCACCAATCTACCCAAACTACAAAAAAAAAACTTCATCACCAATACATATTTCAAATTTTGTTTGAAATAGGTACTTTTAAAAAAATAGGATTCGAATGATTACTTTCCTTTAACACAGCATCTTTTTGGAATTCGCCAATTATTTCAACAATTTAATATCATTTCTGATTGTTCCCTTTTCAAGTCATTTTCTCATGGGAAACGACAGTCGAATTGTCTTTTCTCCGCACTTTCGACCGCATTTTTCACCGTCATATCTTATCTGAACACTAACAATAGTTTACTAATTATGTGTTCAAAAGTACCCACCTCCTTTCTTTTTTTTCGAAGAACCTACAACAAAAAATACTTGTTTTTAATTATTTTTCTCGACAATAGTTATAAATTTTGAAAAGTTGATGCTGATTTTTGTTTTTTACGTCATAGTAGTAACATATTAAAATCAAAGTAACAAAATTGATTTTGTAAAACCTATTACAGCTAATTTGGTGATTTACAAAGTAAATAAAAATAACTACAACTTAATTATATCGACATGTAATTTTCCAATTCCAATTTTCCAAATCGAAATGTAATTTAAATTTAGCCTACCTACACATGACACTGACTTCTTTTGGTATTACATTCATAAGAAATAATAAAATGCGTAACAGAAATCTTTGCCTAGGAAAAGTGACTATTTGGTCTAAAATAAACTAGCTCTTCTTGAAGTAGAAGATTCGAATATTGACTAACTAGACTACGTTACTGCCTCTGGTTAACCAATAAAGCAACTGTCCTAACATTTTAGTTTATCAGAATATATACAAAGGCCTATATATATATACCTATATATATATATATATACTATGGCAGTTTTTTTTAAAGATAACGCTATACTTTTATCCAAAATACTATTCTGATTTTCACCCTGGCATAAGCCAGAATGATTTATGTTATTGTGATAGGAAATTCGAAGCCGGTTATAGCAGTGGATTGAATTTCTGAATAGAAAAATGAACAGCAGAAGCTGATTTCGCATCGATGGCCATTATAAACTATCGCTCAATCAAGTGAAATAGTTTAACGTACTAGCTCAAAAATAGACCCTTATACCTACTATTAAATTATTCTCGTTTAATACGCCAGTTTACTCACTAGCTTACTAGATTAGAAATGAAGCAAGTTCTGTGAGCTAGAGCTTGCAAGTTTACTATGTTGATTTTCTATCCTAGCTCTAAAATACTCGTGTGTGAACTTGATTTTATGATAGGATGACCTTGAAATTATCTAGTTAAACCCGGGCATAATATCAAGTAAATAATTTAAGATCGTTTAAAAAACTCAAAGAACCGACTTCAAACTTCGCGTTAGTCAAAGTAGCCAGCAGTAAGTAGTGTGCGTCGAGGTTTATAAATGCATCGCAATACAAATGTTAATATTATATTAAAAAGCGCTCAAACGATTTCCTTAAAATTTAAATGGGACCACCTGGAATGAGTACCCTTTGAAACAAAAAAAGAATTTTCGAAATCGGTTCAGGCATCTTCGAGTAATCGGCGAACAAACATAAAAAAAATAGATTACGTCGAATTGAAAACCTTCTCCTTTTTTGTGAAGTCGGTTAAATAGCAGTAAAAACTGGCTGGTTTGCAAGCCCCAGTTACTATTAAAAGTTGACAGAAACTAACAGCTAAGGTTAAAAAAAATATTGCCTATTCGGCATCTTATAGGTCTCTGAAATTCGCATCTCTTTACAACTTTCTTCGTTAATGTCAAATCAATCAAAGACGTTCCATCAATTGTTAGCTCGTTTTGTTGCATTTTCATAATAGGGCCTTTCTCCAAAATTTACTATTGTTTGTATCTTTGACCTGAAGACAGAGTCGATAGCATCACGATTGTGTGATAGGAATAATAATTTTCCCGAGAGGCACTAGCTTTCACTCGTGTTACTGTAATTGGGCTTGCTTGTCTTGCTTTACCCGACTGGGTTAAGGAAGAAGGTGAGGTTTTTCAGGTTGGTATAGATGGATTTCAGTTTTGATGGTACCTACATTGTGTAGTTTTGACCTTACTTTAACCGACTGAGTTTAAAAGAATGAGATTTTTACAGTTGGTATAATATTAAGTTAGAAAATCTGTCGCCAAACATCTAATGTGTTCCGGCAGCTATCCTTAAGAGCCAGTTCCCATTCTAGGCCTAGCGTGCTTACTATCTTCGGCCGCATCATCATTTACCAACAGGTGAGATAGTGGTTAAACGCTAGCCTATAAGATATAAAAATATATATGTATATATATGAAGTTCAGTGGTATAGGTTTAAATGTAATTTTTTTTAAATGTCGTATAGGCTTGCGTTTTATCTCTATCTCACCTGTTCGTAAATGATGAAGCGGTGGGAGATGGTAGAACACTAGGCCCAGATTGGGAAATGATTTCAAGGACAAATACCAGAACACATTAGTATAGTTTGGTGATAAATTTTCTAATTTGAAAATAGAAGCTGGCTAGGTGGCCATTCATATACCTACATTTCATACTAACATTGGATTTATCGCAAAAAATGTATGTTTTGTTAAGTCTTTAGTTTTGTCTTAAAACTTATAATATCGGTTACTTTGAGGTTATATAAAAGTGTTTATCTCCATATCTCTGAAGATGCGCATCAGACCTCAAAGAAATTACAATTGGACCAAATGGGAAGTATAACTATATCAAACAAAAAAAAATGACCGGAGTTCACAGGTCACAAACATTAAAAAAACCCAGCGAATTGACAACCTCTTCTTTTCTGAAGTTGGTTAAAAACATTGATACGGTAATATAACCGTTGTCAAAGCTTCAAAATGACCATTTTGTTTAACGGTCGTGGTTTGAGGTTTCTCTATAATATGTGGAACATTAGATACATTGAAGCTGTTTAATATATTGTCATAACATAACAGTGTTATGTCCATGACACGCGATCTAAGTGAAAATCTCGAAAGCTTGTGATTATTACGAGAGTAACACAGTCTTAGCTTTTCGATAAAATATCTGCGTGGAAATACTTTTCGCGCCCGGTGTTAGGGTAAAGCACTTATAACACTATTATGAATTTGGATAAAACCAAAGTCATGTACAACGAGCACGTTGTTCCGAAACTGATTGCCGTAGATGGAATCCCACTCGAAGTTGTCACGCTGTATGTTTACCTAGGGCAAACGCTCTAACTAGGCAAACACAACTTCGAGAAGGAAATCCAGAGAAGAATTCAGCTGGGCTGAGCTGCATTTGGGAAACTCCGACGAGTCTTCTCGTCGCCTATACCACAGTGCCTAAAGACAAAAGTCTTTAATCAGTGCGTTCTACCTGTCATGACATACAGAGCCAAGACGTGGACACTCACGGTTCGACTAGCCCACCAGTTTAAAGTCGCTCAGCGAGCTATGGAAAGAGGTATGCTCGGTGTTTCTCTGTAGGATCGAATTTGGAACGAAATATTTCGCCAGAGAACTAAAGTGATCGACATAGCTCAGCGGATTAGAAAACTGAAATGGCAGTGAGCTGGTCATATCTGCCGTAGAACCGATAACCGTTGGGGCAGACTGGTTATAGAGTGGAGACCGCGAATCGGCAAACGTAGCGTAGGACGCCCTGTGCCTAGATGGAGCGACGACATTCGCAAAGCGGTGGGCAGTGACTGGAAACAAAGAGCCGAAGATCGAGCTCAGTGGCGTGTCTTGGGGGAGGCCTATGTCCAGCAGTGGACTGATACCGGCTGATAATGATGATGACTTAAAACACTGTTACATTTTTAGGAAATCTAATTAGGAACACTCTTACAAGGAAGTTAGAAGCTAGTGATCACACTAAATTGGATTCTAAATCGGACAGACTACTCGCAATCGTGTTGTCGAGTTGTTTGATCAATTTGACTATATATATATAACTAGTATATATAACAATAGGACGCCATCCAGCTAGGTGGAGCGATGTTTTACGCAAACTGGCTGGTAGCAGTTGGAAGCAAATAGCTGAAGATCGAGCTCAGTGGCGTGCCATAGGAGAGGCCTGCAGTGGACGAAAATTGGCTGAGAATGAAAACTATATAACTATATTTATCTATAAATAGGGTAGTAAATTTTAAACATTCGCGATTTACACACATAATTATATTGTAATACGGAATTTATCGCGCTAAAAACATAATTTTATTTACCTCGACGTTTCGATCAAGTTGCATGGACCGTGGTGGTAGGTCCCGAAAAACCGCCAGGTTACTAAGTCCGCCATCGCCGAGCATTTGCTAGATTCGGGACATAACCACTGGATTGAACTTCACCACCCTAAAATTCTCTTCACCGAACGTTACTATTACTCCCGTATTGTACTTGAAGCGGTTGAAATCAAAAAACACCCGAATTTCAACCGGAAGATGGTTTTAGGTTGGCCACAACTTGGAACCCAGTGATTAGCAAGTGTTCCAGTCGAAGTTTAAATCAACGAAAATCTGCCAATGTCGTCAATATTGTGTGTCGCAATGGCAACTCCAATCAAGATCAAATGAGGGTAGTTTCAAACTACTCTCAATCATAACAATGCTGATACCCACAACTTCAGTTTTCTCATGACCACGGTCAATGCAACTTGATCGAAACGTCGAGGTCAATAAAATTATGTTTTTAGCGCAATAAGTCCCGTATTACAATATAATTGTCTATAGGGTGCCAACTAGTTAGAACGCTCTAAATCGTAGCGATGCGATTAAACTCTGAATTGCAAGCAATTTAGAAAGAACTGCGGTCGGGATCTACCTATCACACTAAATCGGTATCTAACTGTTCTTACTTCGATTGCATCTTCCGATTCCCTTATTAGAATTGCTTAAAATTGAATAGAGTAATAGGTGCTTGATATTTGGCATTAGGTGATCCGTAATATACCATAGGTGCGTGAGGAAGCGAAGCAGCGCACGAGGAAATGATCCATAACATATGGTCTAGAATGTCGCATAGTGGAGGCGCAGTGAAAAGTCACACAGATGCAATCAGAAAACAATTGAAAAGTACAGAGATCGCGACCGCAGATCGCAAATTGTGCAGCGTCCTGCATCCGCTTGCGCATTCTCGATCTGATTTTTAATCGTTTTCTGATCGCCGTAGATCGCGTTTGGTGTGAACAAGTCGGTAGAAATACTACTGCGCTATCTAATAGCCACCTAGATCGCGCACACAGGACGCCGCGGTGAAGCGGCCTTCGTTTTGCTTGGTCAATAATTAGAACAAGGTATTTCTTACTTGTCATCTTATCTAAGTGAACCCAGTGACTGTCAAAACTAACTTGCTTCAAGAAAATACAAAGTAAAAGTTAAAATTATACTTGCAATTGATCTAATGACTGCATTTAGAGAATTCATCCATATTAATACACCATTTTGAAGATCATAAAAGTGAAGTAAAATCATGAATTTTAATGGAAAAATTATGTATCTTAGGTTTTTTTTCGTGTAGTTTAATGTAATGTAACGTGTATTTTTTTGAATTAATTTTGCTTTAAGTCCGAAATTTTGAAAGGGTTTTTTAAACCAGAGTATATCATATATTTAAATGTAACTACTTAGAGTTGGTTATTTAATGCAAATAAGGTGTTAAGGTACGGCCACACAGCGGCGTCCTGCGATCTGTGGGCGCGATCTCAGTACTTTTCAATTGTTTTTTGATCGCGTTTGGTGTGAACCAGTCGGTACAAATACTATTGCGCTATCTGATCGCCGCCTAGATCGCGCACGCAGGACGCTGCGGTCTGTCCGTACCTTTAGAAAACTATGTACTCATTGAATTAATTGTTAATTTCTTTATAGATATTGAAACATTTGCTATACAAGAAATATATTTTCTTATTTCTTTTTTGTCAGAAATTTCTCTGTTTAGCAAACGGTTCGAACAGAATCAATGGGCAAGTATGAACCAAAACTAAAAAATTATGATCAATAGAATAAAGTTTACAAATAGGCGTTTAAAACACTGAATATTATGACAAATTACTGGATAATCTGATATGTATAAATACAAAATTGTTTATGATTATTATAAGTACCATGCGTTTGACTTCTATTAACATGAAACGAATCGGTTTGCATATTAAGTTCCTATTCAAAAAAAAATACATCTTTTCAAAATTCAACCTACATTAGGTTGAATTTTGACCAGTGAGCGACCATAGTGCCTATATAGGCACTTTTAATTACTTCCTAGTACGAGTAGGTAAGAAAGGATTTCTAGATAAATATACAAATTATAATGCGTTAAAACATATTCGTATAGTTTATAATAATTAATATTGTCCAAGGCCAGAGTCCTGATGGGGGATATAGGGGAAAAATTAAAGGCGAAGACAGGTGACTCGGGCTCCGGCCGTACCTGTAGGGCTATTCTGTAAGCTCGTTTATACAACTCGGAAGCGGAATCCACGATGAGATTTGAATTTTGTGTAACGAAATTGAAATTTCACCGCGGATTCCGTTTTCGAGATGTATAAACGAGCTTACAGAATAACCCTACAGGAGCAAAAGTTGACCATTGGCACCCAACACGGAAACGCCGTCACAGTTGTGGGTACTTTTGTACCGGGTACAGTTAGGGGTGGGTTATTTTCATAGAATAGGCTATGTTGAGGTAATTATTGGTTAAATGTTATTACTTTGTTAATTAATGGAGTTCTTAATTGTGATTGTATTATTTATATTGATAATAATTATTGAATGTACTGGTAAATAATATCTGTTACCTGATATTGTTAAGTAGCATTAATAGGCCTCTTGACATAGAAATACGTAATTATTGATGGTTGTTACGAGTAGGTACTGATAAGT
This sequence comes from Cabera pusaria, assembly GCA_954871355.1. Classification (NCBI taxonomy): domain Eukaryota; kingdom Metazoa; phylum Arthropoda; class Insecta; order Lepidoptera; family Geometridae; genus Cabera; species Cabera pusaria. Next base: position 7,512,952 of record OX940907.1, read on the forward strand.
CTTATCTACGAATGGTAGTATACATACATCGATGACATAGATTACTCATCTTAGTATCTATGTAGACACTTAAGGTACGGCCACACCGCGGCGTCCTGCGATCTGCAGGCGCGATCTCAGTACTTTTCAATTGTTTTCTGATCGCTCTTGGTGTACACCAGTCGGTACAAATACTACTACGCAAACTAGTCGCCGCCTAGATCACGCACGCAGGACGCTGTGGTGTGTCCGTACCTTAAGATGAGTAATTTGTAAATAATACTACAATACACTAATAACAATACCATACCATCGCTTACCACCAGTTGAGGGAAAGGATAGAGACAGCAAATGCAAAGGGATGAAGGGATACTCGTAATTTTTTTTAGGAGTATAGTCCCTCCCCGTAAGACAGATTTAAATTTTATCAAAATTCTAGTTAGGTAGGTACGTATTTTGTTTGATTTTTATGACTACAATGGGTTATTATGGACATAATTATATGATTATGCAATTGAAAAAGATCTATAATATCTATACCTATCTATACAGCCTTTGGCATTATACATATATCTACAGTAAAATTACTTTAATAGTAGCATTGTAATCAAATAAGGAAGTAGGTATGTGTTATTTCACATATTTTGTTAATAGCCTCCGTAAGTTTTTAATTTCTATCAGTTCAGCTGTTATCAGTCTGTATCATTTTATCAGGTACCTTTGGTACTTTCTATATATTTTCTGAACTTCAAACGCTGCCCTTTCGTTAGTATTAAAACTAAAATATTTATAAGTTTTGTGCAAGATGATTAAAACGCTGGTGCAATTTGATTTAAAGCAAAAGACCTTAGTCACCTCAAAAACGTTTAGAATTTACACATTACTCATCAGTAAGTACCGAGATTTTCAGAAGATGCCAGAATTTACATATATCAGTAAAGATTTCAAAAGTTGGAATAGTCAGTGTCAGATAAAAAATTAAAAACATAAATTAGATCAAAAAGAGTCAAGGGTATTAATAAAAGAAGAATAGGAAAGTTAGTAATCCCAATACGATACCTTCTTCCAATCCTCGTCCCAATTCTTCCCCAGTCATCTTTGGTAAAGATAATTGTATCGTCCTCGAGTTGGCAAAAGACGCTATTCTATCCCACAACATTTCCGTCAATGCTTCGTCCTTCTCAGGCAAACTCCTTGGTAAAGAAGAATCAATCTCGTTCTCACTTATTGGAATGACATCTGCTCCGGAAGTCTTGACCACATCGACTCCATCTATCAAAGGTATAGTTTCCATTCGAGCAGCTCTATCGAAGAACAGTATCGCCTTTTTCTTTAAGCATGGTACTATATCCGTTTTTGCACAGTCTTCGTAAACCCTCATGAGGTATTTCACTCCCATATCCTCCCTGGCTGAAACCGCCAGCACTAACGATAAAAGCACCACTTTGGCAAACATGTTTGCTTGATGCTTTTCAAAAAAAGACTGTCGGTCTGTGTGCAACGACGTTGACTATTTATAGGCTAAGCCGCGACTGTAAGAAGACTCGTGGAAGTTTAATCGAGGGAAGTAAAGCGCGTTTACAATTGTTGGGAATGAATGGAACTGTGCGGTACTTGTATGATGGTTCCGCTGATGTGAAGGTGCTTTAGGTGTGCATGTGTGAGTGGTGTAGCGAAATGGAAAATTGACGCTGTTGTGGGGTCGTGATTAGATGTGGTAACTGGAAACTTGTGGATGTGGTATATAGTTATGTTAAAGCCTTTTATGTCTTTCTGCTCAAGGTGGGTACAAACATACTGGCTGAAGGAACGACAGTGAGCACCGCATATAAATAGACCTATATAACTGCATTCTTGCGTCTTCTTTCATTAAAAATTTGTTCGCTCTCGTTTGTTTAGTCTGGACTGGACCTGGCATATTACACACATTTACTTATACCAACATCTCATTATTAAAGCTTCTCAGATGACCCGAATTTTTATATAATCTTTGGTAATTCTACTGGCTCAGGTGATTTTCAAACCAAAGATTAGTAGATACTTCTTAGATTACTACAAAAAAAAAATCATACATTCCGATCATATAACCTCCAACTTTTATGAAGTCGGTTACAAAATAAAAGTGTACTCAATATATAAGTGCCACCCGGCAGACTACACAAACAAAAATATAATAATACATACAACAATATACATATTAACAGCTTGGAAAAGTGGTAATACCGCCCCAGGCGGACTAGCAGAAGTCCTACTACTACAAATATAGATACAAGCTTTCCAAATACCTATCCCCTGCCAGTTTACTAAGCCGGGGATGTTTTTCTTCACCAGAGGGCCATAGAAAAATGCACTCGACGGGATTTGGACACACTACCTAATGACTTGAAAGACCCTTAATTAAAAAAAGCGGCGATGGCCGTAGGCCTGGCGATCGAGAGGTCGTGATTTCGATCCCTAACCATTGCAATATTGACGTGAACCCACTCCAGACACAAGCATATTTAGCTTAGTTGGAAAAGTCATCAAGACTACTAGTAATGTGCAACCCACATTGCTAGTAAGCTTTTTAAAAAAATCTATGTTTCAGAGAAGCATCTTTGCAGAGAGCTAACTTCGCAAAGGTAAATGCCGCATCCATGTAACTTAACGTCACCCAACTTCACGTTCAAAGCTGTCACCTCACCGACAGCATGTTCTAACAATACTTTTATTAATCTGTACGTTATTAAGTAATGAAATTATTAAAATTTACGACCGTTACTATCACTCTCTTGTTAGTTATTTTAATTATTTGATACGTCACATTTTATTGGTTTTATAATTTTAACAGTGCTGTAAAGTGGCCGCTATATCGCCGTCTTGATTTTTTTTCGTCGGTGTTGTCAAGCAGATAAAATACTCTATGAAATATATACATATTTTTTTTTATCTAGGCTAGCTTTTGACCACAATTTTGCCTGATGCTAAGCGATGATGTCGTCAAATCTCTCAAGGGCTGTGTGCTGCCGTTACGTAATACCGTAAATTTATGGTGGCAGATATTCTCCTTGATGGTGATAAGATAGATAGATAGATAGATAGATAGATATACTCTTTATTGAACACCAAGAAACTTAGAACAATTTTTTTTGGTAAAAATAGTGTAAATGTGCGGTCTTATCGCTCAAAGCTTCCAGACAACCATGCATGGATAGGTTTAAAATAGAACATAATCGATGGCGGTGGTCATAAACTATTTTGTAATAATATATAAATATACCTACAATAAATACCTATTGTATTACACGTAAATACCATTCATATATTACATAATATAGTATAATAAAATACATTATATATTTATGTAAACATAAATATATATATATATATATATATATACATAATTACAAACAATATACATGCATAAGTACATGCATATTATCAGTGATATAAGATAAACAACTAGCAGCAGATTATTCGGAAAGATAGTTTCTTTTACGCGACGTATAAAAACATCCAGAGTTTGTATACGTCTAATTTCTATGGGTAAAGAGTTCCATAGACAGACAGCGTTAACAGTAAAAGAATGACCATAGAAATTCGTATTGTGCGAGGGAATTTTTAACCTTAAGTTCTCTGATGACCTAAGTGTGCGTAGGGGATGGGATAGGTAAAGGTATTCGAAGCGCTCATGAAGGTAGCGCGGAGAAGCAGGATTGAAAAGGATAGTAAGTAGTAGTAGTAAAGGAGTGATAGTATATGGATATCCCGGCGACGGCGAATAGAGAGCCACTTGAGCTTAGAGCGGTATTCGGAAACATGATCGTATTTTAGTAAGCCGAAAATAAATCGTATGCAAAAATTTTGGTTTCGCTCAAGTTTATTTAATTGCTCTTGGGTCAGATCGAGATAGCAGACGTCAGCGTAGTCTAATATAGGTAACAAGAGAGTCTGTGCAAGTGCAATTTTAGTGGTAGTGGGTAAGAAGATAAGCTACTTATTGGTAGCACAAGTTAGGTGGCACATCGATATAAATGCTCCGACTACCTTTTTTATATCATACAGGCTAGCGTTTGACCACTATCTCATTTGTTAGTAAGTTATGGTGCGGTCGAGGATGGCAGCACTTAGGCGTAGAATGGGAACTGGCTCTCAAGGATAGCTGCCGGAACACATTAGAAGTTTGGCGACAGATTACCTAACTTGAGGGTGGTAGCTAGCCAGGCGGACACTAGACAGTGTCCTGCCACCATGCGTAAGAACACCCGTGCTAAGATTGAAACTGGTGAGTTAGGACTTCTGCTATTCCGCCTGGGGCGGTACCACCACTTAGTCAATTTATTTTCAGCCGTGAAATAGGAATGTGTTGTGGTTGAAATGGCAAGGTGTCAAGTGAAATTACAGGGCATGTGAGACTTAACATCTTTATGTCTCAAGGTAACAGTGCAGTGACATGTAAAACGCTGTATCTGTAATAGGTAGGTGTCATCGCTTACCATCGGACCTGCGTCTTGCTTGTCCTGTTACCTTATATCATAAAAAAAAAACAATAAAAAAAATTTGGTAAAATAATAATTCATTCTTGCGGCGGAATGCAACAATTGCGTAAAATAATTAGGTTAGTTTAAACCTAAAACAACCGACTTCAATGCCCCGCGGGTCAATTTCAGTAGCAAGTTTGAGACGTTTATCATCATATCTCTGGAGGTACTTATCAGATCTCGATTAAATTACAATGGAACCACCTACAAAACGTACCCTACCGATTACAAAAATAATCATTCGATTCGGTTCACAATTGACGGAGTAATCGCGTAACATACACACAAAAAAAACATACAGACGAATTGAGAACCTCCTCCTTTTTTGTGAAGTCGGTTAAAAAGGTAACAAATGGATATTGCAATAAACATTAGGGAAATTTACATCATAATACATTGTTCAAAATATAATATCGTTTAAACAACTAAGAGAACCGGCTTCAAACGCCGCGCTATAAATTAACCGACTTCAAAAAAAGGAGGAGGTTTCTCAATTCGACCGTATATATTTTTTTTAGTACCATGTTTGAGGTGTTTACCTCTGTGTGGTATCTATCTCTGGCGATTCTTATTAGATATCGATGGAATTACTATGGTACCACCCTTTAGATATCCCCTTTCCAACAAAAAATGAATAATCGAAATCGGTTCATAAACGACGAAGTTATCCGCGAACAAACATAATGTATACGGTCGAATTGAGAAACCTCCTTTCTTTTGGAAGTCGCTTAATATAATATCGTTTAAAAACTAAAAAAGAACCGACTTCAATGCGGCGCTATTCATTTTCAATACCAATTTTAAGATGTTTATCTCAATATCTCTAGAGATACTTATCAGACTGGAAGAGAAGAGCCGAAGATCGGGCTCAGTGGCGCATCTTGGGAGAGGCCTATGTCCAGCAGTGGACTGATACAGGCTGATGATGACTTATCAGACCTCAATAAAATTACCATGGTACCACACTTGGGACATCTCCTTTCGAAAAAAAAAGAATAATCAAAATCGGTTCATACACGACGAAGTTATCCGCGAACAAACATTTAAAATATATATATATATGTATACGGTTAAATTGAGAAACCTCCTCCTTTTTTTGAAGTCGGTTAAAAATCGTACACGTGGTTTTACTAAAATATTTAATAATCTATCACATTACTTTATCAAACATGGAAAAACATCTTTCTGTATATCTACTACACACTAATAAAAACGTATAACTTACATCTAAATGTAAATGAGACATTAATTTTAAATTGCACATTAAAATCTGTGTATTATACTATCTTTACATATGTATTGTATGGCTGTCGTCGTATTTATTCAAATTAAATAGTACATTAGACGCAGATTTTAAAAATATTTTATAGGCTAGCGTTTGACCACTATCTCAATGCATTCAATCAATTTCTTTTTTTCAATTTTGCATAGTGGTAGGACACTATCTAGAGTCCGCCTGGTCAGCTACTACCCTCAAGTTAGAAAATCTGTCACCAAACATCTAATGTGTTCCGGCAGCTATCCTTGAGAGCCTGTTCCCATTCTAGGCCTAGCGTGCTTACCATCTTCGACCGCATCATCACTTACCAACAGGTGAGATAGTGGTCAAACGCTAGCCTATAAGATATTAAAAAAAAGTGGTGGTAAGCGATGTGTTTGAAGATAGTGAACACGCTAGGCTTGGAATACTGAGCTGTGTGCTGCCGGAACACCGTAAGCTTATGACGGTAGAATTATTCCTTGATGGTGGTAATCTACTTTTTGGCATCAAGTCAGGCGGAACATCGATATGATATGCTCATACCACCTGTGGGTAACATGCGCAGTGTAATGACGCTTATAATAATCTGGGAAATCAAGAGTATTGAATGTCAAAGCATCTGGCAGGCAGTTATTTCATTTTTAACCTCGGAAAAAAAATAGGGGAAATTATAACAATTTCGACGGTATCTGTGTATGTGTGTGTTTGTGACCGTAGCGCACAAATAGATGAACTAATTCTGATTTAGTTTTTTTGTTTGTTTGGTGTCTTATTCGAGACTACCTATTCTGAGCTTTAATTCATGAAAATCCGTTCAGATGTTTCTAGATTATAGATAGATCACTGATGTGAAACACTTCAACAAACATAATATTTAATTTACGCAGTGCAAACATCTCTCGTAAGATTTAAAAACTGTAATGATTTCTTCCGAATTATTAACTTTCAAGATAAGTAGTCATAGATTGCGCCACCAATGCATAGTTGGGTTAAAAAATGCAATCCACTAATTTCGTCGTATCGATGGATCGAACTGTGGCTTAGTTGGCAGAGCACCTGGACGTGTAATCCGGGGGTGCGGATTCGATTCCCGTCGGTACGATGAAATTTTGGATTGTGTTTAACAATTTACACAAATATAACGTGTGAAACACTTCAAGAAACATAATATCTAGATAGATTAGTTTCTAGATGTTTACGCTATGAGATCAACTTTAATTGGTCTGATCAATTCGAATTTTAGTATCATATTAATCATATTTTAAGAACATAGAAGCATTGACTTGATGCAGGGACATCTCTGTAATCCGTGAAGAGGTCATAAACAATTTGACGTTAGCGTTATAATTATGTGTTGATTACAATTTAAAGAAATTATTCCTTGATAATCTTTATATTATTATATGCTAGCATTTGACCACTATCTCTCCTGTTGGTAAGTGATGATGCGGTCGAGGATGGTAGCACACTAGGCCTAGAATGGGAACTCTCAATGAACAACAAAACGAACAAAGGCATTAAAAAGCCCTTGAATGAAAGTGTTTAGAAAACCTCTGTACACAAAGCCCTCCGAGCACAGGTTCATTCTTTAGAAAAATTATGGAAGAAAAGTGTGAGAACTACGGCCCTCAAATAAAGGCATTGATGCAAAATAAATAATTTTCTTTCTTGCGTTTGAAAGAAAAGTCTAACTACAGAATGAACATTCTAATTACTAAATATACCATTTCCTAGATAATTTTATGAAATTGTAGGGTAAATAAATTGAAGATTCCGATAATTTTTCGCTCTTTGGGATTGCAAAAACATATTTTTTTTTTTAAATTTTACTGACTTTGATTGACTACTGACTCTTAATCTGTAGTAACGCTTGCCTTTTGTACATAAAAGGCAAACTTAACTACAGATTTTGTTTACAAATAAAAACTACAGTTTGCCTTTTATATATAAAAAGGCAAACGTTACTACAGATTAAGTGTCGGTAGTCAAAGTCAGTAAAAGAATATAAAAAAATATGTTATTGTTATTGAATGACTAACAAATCTCACAGAACAAAATACACCGCTTCAACCACTAAACAGATTGCACTGAAATTTGGCAAAAATATAGTTATTATGACGTAGGTATCCGCTAAGAAAATATTTTCTATAATCCACCCCTTCTAGGGATGAAACGGGTTCAAATTTTTTGTGGAGAAACAAGACTAAATAGTCTCTTTTATTCGAGACTCCACACAAGTACTTCTGTAAATAAATAAGTAAATACTTGTTTCAGGCTCTTTCGAAATTCCAACCCTAACCGCCTGTTCACATCTGTCGTGTGTCGGATCCTACCTTGCTGTTCATATTTATGTGGTCGGATCCAATTTTTGTTCCATGGGCAGAACATTTTATATGACGCTATTCACACTTGTCGGCCCGATATGGTAATGTGTTTTGACAACTCGATTAATAATCGGACCCTACACACGACAGATGTGAACAGATGGTAATAGGGTTAAAATGGGGTAACAAAGTCTGAATATCAATATGTTTTTTTCATATAAATCAATTTCAGTTTGTTTATGTGTTTGTTCGGGACTTCTTTACGGTCAAACGGCTGAACCAATTAAGCTTAAATTTTTACAGGGATAGCCAGAAAATACTATGGATTAGACCAAGGGTGCTCAACCTTTTTAACAGTTGGGCCAAACGGAGGATTCAGACATTTACGGCGGGTCACTAACAATTCCTATTTTGACATGCACAAAAAGTTCTCAATATTGAGAAATGAAATTCATAATTATTGTTTAGGTTAATTGGTAATATTACACAGACACAATGAGTATCTTATGCTAATTCTGTAATAAGCATAAGATACTCTTTGTTTGAAAATTGAACTTAAGTTTGTATCTTCACAAATCATAATGATCTGCGCTATTTAATTTTACATAATTAAGGTATAAGAACTTTTCACAAGCATAATGTTGATCCAAAGCTACTTAAAAACTGCAACGCCTGGTCAGTTATTGCTGGTAAGCCTTCTTCTTTTGGTACCAATTACCAGAAATCTGTCAAATGTTCTAAATAATTTTGTGGTTTCGACGACACTTTGTCAGTACAAAAGTTTTCTAATGTATAATCAAAAATTAAAAACTCTAATTTTAAAGAATAGATATTGTACAATTTGGCGGGATTTTTAAATTTGGTGGGAATTTCAAAACTTTCTTGCGCGGGCCATTAAAAAATCGTTCGCGAGCAATAGTTTGGCCCGCGGGCCTGGGGTTGAGCAGCCTTGGATTAGACTATAGGATACTTTTAAACGCGGACGAAGCTGTGGGGCACAGCTAGTATTGAATAAGTCGAGAAAAAAATCCAAAACAAATGTATGAGGATAAGTTTTATTACTAATACTAGTTTTAGGTAGATAGGGCGATTATATGCGTGAGCTGTAAGCAAATAAAAATAATTAAGGTAGTTTAAAATCTAAAACAACCGACTTCCATGCCCCGCGAGTCAGTTTCAGTAACAAGTTTGAGACGTTTACCATCATATCTCTAGAGATACTTATCAGATCTCGATTAAATTACAATTGGACCACCTCGGAAGAGCTAAATTATATTTCGAATCGGTTCATAATTGACGGAGTAATCGCGTAACATACATAAAAAAAATATTAAAAAACATACAGACGAATTGGGAACCTCCTCCTTTATGGAAGTTGGTTGCAAACGTAAAATAATCATATTTCACCAATTTCGAAAATAACATCAAAATTTCACAGAACTTTTTGTTACTTCTATTAAGACGCAACTATTTAGTCCTTTTTCAACCGACTTCCAAAAAGAAGGAGGTTCTCGTCTGTATGTTTTTTTCCTGTTTTTTGAAATCAAAATCAAAATCAAAATATATTTATTGTAAATACTGTGTTACATAAGATGGTATGTTTATATTTGTATCAACAGTATGCCCTCTTCGGGCGTACAATAAAGCTCTCTGCTGAGCTAGGTTAGAAAATAAGACTTACTTAATTAAACGTGTAATATAGATAATATCAACACTTAACAAACACTTAAAATTATAATTACCTTTCTTTAATAGGAAGGTATAATATATATACATTAAGAGATTATTATAGACTTATTCTAATTTTACATATATAATTTACAACAACTTTTAATTTTCTAATTCTTATGTTAATGAAAATATTAGATATAAATAATACATTATAACTATATAGTAACTGTAACACCTTTTAAAATCCTTAAGTTCTATTGACTTGAAAATACTCATTTAAATTATAAAAGCCCTTGCTAGCCAAAACTTTAACCAAAGCTTTAATTTTTTTTTGAACTGAGGATTTTTATTAATTTTTAAATTAACTGGCAAATGGTTATAAATTTTGATTGCCATGAAATATGTACTTTTTTGAAATAACGTATTATTTGCTTGGGGCATATAAATGTTATGTCTATATTTTTGTCGTAATATATCAGATCTACTAGATTTCGTTTCAAAGAAAAAGTTGTAGTTATCTTTCACAAAAGAACAAATTTGGTATATAAAAATACATGTCAAGGTCAGAACATTTTGCTGTTTGAAAACATTTCGAAGAGTGTCTGTACTATCTAAACGATATATGCATCTAAGTATCTTTTTTTGCAATAAAAATGTAGATTCTACTTCTACTGAATTTCCCCAAAACATTATACCATAACTAAGTAGAGGAAAAACGTAGCCATAATAAGCATTTATAGCAATTTTTACGGAAGAAGCTGATCTTAATACTGATAAAGCATATGTATATTTACACAAATTTGAGTTGACTTTTTTAATGTGTGCCTTCCAGTTTAAATTGGAATCGATCATCACTCCAAGAAAACTTGTTTCATTTACATTTTGTATTTCAATATCATCACTTTTTATATCTAATTTTAGTGGAATTTGTTTATAGTTTCTAAATTGTATGATTTTAGTTTTACTTTTATTAACATTTAGATTTATTTTTTTGAGCCAGTCAACAATTTTTTTTAGAGTACTGTTCACCTCCATTTCAAAGTTTATTACATTTTGATTTTGTTTTCTTATAAATATAGTAGCATCATCTGCAAACATAACACATAAATGTGTTGTTATTAAGGGTAATTCATTGACGTATACCAGAAATAATAACGGGCCAAGAATGCTGCCCTGGGGTACCTTGAGAATATTGTTGGATTTAGAATATACTTTTTCTATAGATTTATTGTCTTTATTGTATGTTTCTAACATTGTTGGTTGGTTCCTATTTTCTAGATATGATTTAATAAGATTTAAGGCCAATCCACGAATTCCAACATTCTCTAATTTTGATAACAGTATTGAGTGGTCAACGCAGTCAAACGTTAATTAAATTGTTAATTTGTTCCCATACTTGTTTAAGCATATTATAAATTGCTAGCGACGTGTTTTTTCGTTTTTGAAAACCAAACTGATTTGTGCTAAGTGTGTTGTGTAAATTAAAGAAAGATATTAGCCTATTGTAAATTATTTTTTCGAAAATTTTAGAGAAGCAAGAAAGAAGTGATATGGGCCTGTAATTTGTCATATCATCTTTTTGCCCTTTTTTGTGTAGAGGTTTTATTATGGCATTTTTTAGGTCATCTGGAAATATGCCTGACAACATCATTTGATTTGCTATGTACAAGTGGGTCAGCTATGTATTCTATGCTGTCTTTAATTAGATTTACCGGAATGCCATCATGGCCTACTGATTTTTTACTTTTTAAGCTTCTTACTATATTAATTATTTATGTTCTATTAGTTTTATTAGTTTAGTTTGTGTGTATGTTACACGATTACTCCGTCAATTCTAGACCGATTCGAATGATTATTTTTTTAATCGGTAGGGTACGTTTCCGAGGTAGTTCCATTGTAATTTCATTGAGATCTGATAAGTACCTCCAGAGATATGATGATAAACGTCTCAAACTTGCTACTGAGATTGAGTCGCGGGCATTGAAGTCGGTTATCAAACTTATAAACACCCCTTATTTCGTCGGAGTTAAAAAAAAAACAAATAAGACATCTATAAAATCTAGTAGTACACAGTCGGTCCGTCGGTGTCATTTAAGGTCAACATAATAGTACTCAGAGCTAGAATATCATTTCTATCATGAGAAGCATCATCATTAACTTCGTCGTATGAATGTTGACCTTTATTGCAGCGGATGTAGGTGAGTGGCCGGAGGTGTCAATCTATAGAGATCGATAAAAAATTGTAACATTATAGATAGATCATAGACGTAATATATAAAATAAGATCGTTTAAAAAATTAAAAAGAACCGACTTCAATGCCGCGCTATTAATTTTCAGTACCAATTTTGAGGTGCTTATCTCCATATCTCTAGAGATACTTATGAGACCTCGATAAAATTACCATGGTACCACACTTGAGATATCTCCTTTCCAACAAAAAAAAATAGTCAAAATCGGTTCATAAACGACGAAGTTATCTGCGAACAAACATAAAAAAAAACAACATAAATACGGTCGAATTGAGAAACCTCCTCCTTTTTTTGAAGTCGGTTAAAAAAAGGATGGTGCACTGCAGATATATTGACAAATTCAATTTAATCCGTACGCTGTAATTGCTTTGTAGAAAGAACAAAACGGCCAATTGAGAGACACCCGTGAAGGAGTGTGCCCTTATCTAAAAACCTGCTAGTGCTATATATTATGTTCTTATACTATATATATATAGTATATATATAAGTTGCATACAAAAGAAAGGGACAAACTCCGTTCAAGGTCGATCTCATGGGGGCCGGTGTACGCGATCAAGTTTATTAATATGTAGCAGGTCTGTGAGATAGATAGATGGGTACAGTCCGGCAAGTATAACTTGGCGCGGCTGTGCGCCACTGTGCTTTTACTTTGTACTTTGATAACGGTTTCTCTTAAACCACTTTTAATTACTTTTGGCATTATTGAACTATTTTAATGTAGCAGATTTATCAACAATAATGTCGCGGTAATCTCTCAAACGTCATACTCACAGTTTCAAGAGAGCGGAATTAGTTCCAAAAACCACCACCGCCAAGTTATACTTGTGGGAATGTATATGAATACTTTATTGTATTCCAATCAACACATTATAATCTACGATAAGGAAAAACTAATTATGTGTGACCATGGGCGACTTTATCGCTCAGAGCATTCTCTACCAGACAACCTTTGAATGGACAGGAGCTAGTTTTGAAAATAAGCAGTCGATGGCATACAATACCTTTGACAAAATATGTGTAAGGTACGGACACACCGCAGCGTCCTGCGTGCGCGATCTAGGCGGCGATCTGATAGCGCAGTAGTATTTATACCGACTGTTTTACACCAAAGGCTATCAGAAAACAATTGAAAAGTACTGAGATCGCACCCGCAGATCGCAGAACGCCGCGGCGTGGCCGTACGTTACGATCAGACTGTACAGTTCGACAGTCTGATCGTAACGATTTCTCGTAGTATATATGGCCACCTTTACGATCGGTCGGCACAGTTCGTCCGATTCCGATAAATCAATTGAAATTTTCGTATTGTTCCGTTCGACTGTACAGTCTCAAAAAATCGTGCGAAACTGCACAGTTTCATAACATACATGTAGTGATTTATCGGTACCGTTCGAACTGTACAGTCTGATCGTAACGATTTCTCGTAGTGTATATGGCCACCATTAGACACAATATTATTTCACATAAACCTGCATACAAATAAAGTCTAATTATACATTTCAGTGTTCGAGTTCGACATAGATAGTTAAAAAAATAGATAAATAATTCGTTGCACGACATAGGTTAATTGCTTTCTACAAAAACAATAGTTGCATTTTTTTAAATTGAGTAAATGTATACTAACAAAATATTGGCTCTTGTTGCATCTTTTAAATCTCTTTGGTGAATTTATGTCGTACCTTAAAAAAACTTAATAATAAATTATGTCAATTATTATATTATTATCTAATATATAAAATTCTCGTGTCACAGTTTTCGTTGCCATACTCCTCCGAAACGGCTTGACCGATTTTGATGAAATTTTTTGTGCTTATCCGGTATCTATGAGAATCAGCCAACATCTATTTTTCATCCCCCTAAATGTTAGGGGTAGTCCACCCCTAAATTTTATTTTTTATTTTTAGACAAAATTTTTAATTTCTATTTTTTTATGATACAACATACAAAAATACATACAATCCTCAATTTTCACCCTTCTACGATCAACCCTTATTTTTTAATAGCCATTTTAGTAATTTAATCATTTTTCCTCTCCGGTTGAAAACTGATAATTATTTATATGGCAAAACAACGTTTGCCGGGTCAGCTAGTACGATATAAAAACCTTTTTAAACACAAGCTTTTACATAACCTAGCATTAGAGGAAGTCAAGACAAATCCAACGAGCCCAAACACGACGGGTATAACATGTGTAGTTTAAGAGTTCCCTTGGCAGTAGCCAATGATGCCTGGTAGCCAGATGATGGAGCTGGAAGGTATTCCAGCTCCATCATCTGATCAGCACCATGTCATCATAATATTGCATTGTCACGCGATTTACATATGTATGCCAAATTTTAGCTCAATCGAATCCCTGAAAGTTGCTCTAAAATCAATCGCAAGATTTGTAACGGACAAATAAATTCGCCGTGAAGGAGAGATAAAGCTTGTAATAAAATAATAACCTTGACGCTTTCATAAACAGATGTGTTTTTGTTTATTCATTTTTTTATTCAATTTTGTAGTGACTTATACAAACGTATAACGTACGACTAAACGTATAATAATATATCGAATTTCACCCTCACAAAGAATACAAAACGTAATATTGATACTACCTATGATTTGGAAGATTCACTCGTTTGTGAAATCCCAATGAATACAATGACCACCACCACCGTCCTTTTACCTCCGAAGTCATCGTCGGGGGTTGATTTCGCTACAACCTCTGAGAGCAGCTAGGCTATTCTGTAAGCTATCTCGACAGCGGAATCCGCGGTGAGATTCGAATTTCGTACTACGAAATTCAATCGTATCACGTACGTAATACGGTTAAATTTCGTAATACGAAATTCAAATCTCACTGGGGATTCCGCTGTCGAAATAGCTTACAGAATAGCCCTACAGTTTGTCGAGCGAAAAACACGAACCACCGTTTCTACTATATCTTCATATATATGATACGCTTGTGATCTGTATCATTGTATACAATGTCACAACAATCAATCAATCCTAATTTTACAAAACATAAGGAGGGCCCGTTGGTGTTGTGGGAGAATGGTCGGATTTGATGCCAGAGGTACCGTGCACCCATTGATTTTTCTAACAAAAAAAATTATGTGCGCTTTTCACAGTGGCCCTCCGGTGAACGAAAAACATCGTTAAGAAACCCCCAAGCCCCTCATGGTGGTAGGACACTATCTAGTGTCCACCTGGCCAGCTCCCACCCTCAAGTTAGAAAATCTGTCGCCAAACATCTAATGTTGCGCCAAAAAGTAATAAAAAAATAACGAGATGAACATTGCGGTTCGACTATTCGAAAGGAAAAATAACTGACGCATTGAAGTCTTTTGTATCGCAAACTTGCAAATTGGGGTTAGCAAAACAATAACACTAACAAAAAAATATGTTTTCAAAATACATCGAGGGTGGTATTAGAATAAAGAATTTCTAACGGTGATTACGAATATTATATACATAACTTATATGTTTTATTGGGTTTTGCAATAGTTTAATCACTTAAATGTTTATCAAGCAGTTGGGTTTTTGTTCCTAAAATAATTCACTTTTATATTCGATGTAAAGATTTCACTGCCATTTTCTAAGCAAAATCCTATGAGGTATGGATGCTAAATATTAGAAGATAACATTTACTCGAATTTAGTAACAATTATCCTCTTTTTTGTGAAGTCAGTCAAAAAGGATAATTATGTAAATTGTACTACTAATTACACAGGTACTAGAGAAAGCATCACAAAAAGTACAGTAATAACACAGTCATAACTTTTACTTGTTGTCATTAAACAACGTAAAATTATACACGCTAATATAAAAGAAAATTCCTCAATGTAACATGCTTCGCAGATTGAAGGTAAATTTATAAATAAACGAATAAAAAGATAATAAAATTGACTATCTTGAATTTTTGACCGACTCGCCCGAAGAATATCCAATTCCTGTGTTTGTTGCTATTACAAGCTTTACTCATTTACTCATTCATTTGTTTACGGAAAATAATACTATGATATATTTGAGTATTCACCTAGAATACTCAAAGTATGATATACATTAATATATTTTTAAAACTACCTGACTACAAACAAATAAATAAACCTAATAAAAAACAATGAAAACTAAAATTTAGTTATTTATTTATAATTATAATTAATTATTATATAATTGTTTATATTTATAATTTATGTAGTTTAAAATTTAGCTTTACTTGAAATGTTCATATTATGTAAGTTGACCGTCAAAAGAAAACCATTTTAACCGACGACAAAAAGGTTGAGGTTCTGAATTCGAATTGTTTCTTCAATTGATTATTTTTCTACCACTTTTTGGTATGATCTGAGTAAACTAAAACTTGGCGTACTATTTTAACCGACTTTAAAAAGCAGGAGGTTCTTTTGTTTATTTTTATGTGTTTGTTACCTCAGAAATTGTCATTTATTAACTGATTTTGGAAATACCTTTCTGTTTGAGAGCGTGAACTTCTCGTTTGATCCCATTTTACGATTCATAGAGATAATATGATTAAGTATCTCCAGAGATATGATATGATATCCAGAGGTATTTAAATACCTAATATGTTAGATAAATATCCAAACGTGCTACTGAAAATAATAATTAAGATAGTTTAGAATTTAGTAGACTTCAATGCCCCGCGAGTCAGTTTCAGTAGAAAGTTTCAGACTTTTATCGTCATATCTCTGGAGATACTTGTCAAATCTCGATGAAATTACAATGGGACCACTTAGAAAACGTACCCTACCGATTACAAAAATAATCATTCGAATCGGTTCACAATTGACGGAGTAATCGCGTAACATACACACAAAATAAAACATACAGATGACTTGAGAACCCCCCCCCCCCCCATTTTTTTGAAAGTCGTTTAAAAAAAAAACAAATGATACAATGTCTTAGGGTCATAGTTACAGCAGACCTTGGTTATTTGTAGAAACAAATTTGGCTCTAGAAGAATTTTTCAGGGCGGAAACAGGGAAATCCATTTGTATGGAAAAGTGCACCCCGCGTTCGCTCATAATGGACTTAGGCAATCCTAAAGCCTGGGTTTGCTCACAATAGACAAATAGTCTAGAGATGCGTGACTTTAGATCAAGTAATAAAACAAACATTAAACAGCATCATTTCTCGTGACTTGACCATCAATTTAGCCATGGCAAGGTGACGATTTGGCACAAGCCAGAACTTTAATGCTACTTTCACCTTAAACCCTTGAGTATGGTGAATGAGTAATTATGTGATTTACGACCATTGAACACCCATCCATAGATGCCGCATGATATCGTGTGTGAAAACGCACCGCTCATTTGGTTAAATATTTAGTAAGATAATATTGACATATCTGACTACAATTTTAGTTTTGGACTAGTTTTAGGTAGGTATGTTGTTATATGAATTTATTTTACTGCTAGAGAGTCAAAGCAGTGCAGTTCCTTTAAGCTGTTGTAGTTGTATGATATATCGTTTTTAGGAATTAAAAATGATAAAAGCAACAAGACAGGCACGACGCTCGCCTGATGTTCATGGTAATCGATGACGTCTATCTATTACAGATGCAGCGGAATGCAAAATTCTGGAAAGCCAAAATTTTGCATGTGACTGCACTGCGCCTGTTACCTCGAGACATAAAAATGTTAAGGCTCGCATGCTCTGTAATTTCACTGGACACTTTGCCTATAAAACCAAAAAGCATTCTTATTTCACGCGCCTAAAAGTACGACATTTATTTCATATAAACGAATGTGAATGTTTGTATGTCAGAATGTTTGTTAATCAATTATGCAATAATGGCCGAACAGATTTGAATAAAATTTACATACAAACATACATACAATCACGCCTTTTATCCGTTGGGGTAGGCAGAGACTACTTTTTTCCACATGCTATGATCCTGACATACCACCTTCGCTTCTTCCACTTTCATGAGCGCCTTCATACATGTTCGCCGGTTATAGGTACTTTTGACTTGGCCTTTTTAGGGTTCCGTAGTCCTGACAAGGAACCTTTATAGTTTCGTCATGTCCGTCTGTCTGTCTGTCCGAGGTTTTGCTAAGGGACCGTTAATACTAGAAAGCTGTAATTTTGTGGGATTATGTAAATAAATGACGCCGGCAAAGTGCTGAAATAGAATTTGGAAAAATATTTTTTTTTAGGGTAGCTCCTCTATATGAGAAGTGGGGATGAATTTTTTCATCGTCTACCTCATCGTGTGTGGTGTCGTTGAATAGGTCTTTCAAAATGACTTAGGTGTTGCTAATACCATTTTTCGATTGAATGCTCCATTTATGAAATATTAAACTTTAAAGTGCAAATTTTTGTTACAGTAGGGCGTCCCCCCCCCCCCCTCTAAAAGCTAAACTGCTGGCTTGAAAAATCTGGAAAAATAAATTCGTGATATAGAGCGAGAGAGAGTGTAGAGAGATATAATAGAGCATTTCATGAACTTTAAAGGAAAATTATAGCGCTTAAGATAACTTTATTAGTTTAGCAGTAATAGTGATTGAACTTGGGTGTAGGATAATTTTGTACCAAAAACAAAATCCTTACAATAAATCCTTTAAAGTGACAAAGACGGAGTACCTAGTTGCTTGTTTATAACGGGTAAAGACTTGCATTAAATAACAGGCTACTACGGAACCCTACACTGCGCGTGGCCCGACACGCCACTTGGCCTGTTATTTTAAAACGTCTCCGATCTGGTCGTGATACGTTTGCCTAAGTTGGCCTCGACCAACTGGCCCATTCACACTCGTCTCATAAATCTGTTTCGTCAATCTTTCTTCATCCATCCTCTCTAGATGTCCAAATCATCTAAGCATCCCTTTCTCTATCTTTGTCACTACATCTTCTACCACACCACAACATTCCCTTAACACGCTGTTCTCCAACTTATCCATTAGAGTCACTCCGATCATACTTCTCAAACCTCTCATTTCTACAGCATTAATTGATAAAATTTTGTATACAAAAATGTTTATTTCCTGTATTACCATAAAATACTTATAACAAAAACATTGAACGCGGAGCACACTAAAACCGTAATTTGAGAAAATATTATTGCGAAAATGTTTTACTATAAGTTATTTTTCAAAAAAAATAAAACCGACTTCATAACCACAAACAGGCGCTCAAAAGCGAAAAATAAATTACTTAAAATTATTATAAGCGCTACCCCCTTATCTATTTGAAGTCGGTGCCAGCCAAAATAATCTAATAGGTCTAATAGGTAGAAAAAGTCTAATAGGTAGTAGATAGATAATACCTACATGTATCTACCTACTTACTAATCTACATGTACCTACTTACTACTACTACTTACATAGTATCTATCTACTATCCAATAGACTTGGCTGGCACCGACTTCAAATAGATAAGTGGGTAGTGCTTATAATAATTTTAAGTAATTTATTTTTCGCTTTTGAGTGCCTGTTTGTGGTTATGAAGTCGGTTTTTTTTTTGAAAAATAACTTATATTGCCTTTTTTAGTGCAAAACAAGTTTTAATTAAATTACATGCATCTATTAAAATTCGTGTCTGGGCCGTTATACACTAACGGATATATACTTTTTGAAAATTTCAAGTATGTACCTATAACGGTTAAGAAGATACAGATCTGTAAAGTGCGCACATATGTATAGACACACGGACGGACAGACGAACGGACAACAAAGTCTCAGAAAGTGTTCATTTGGTACCCTTTGGGTTCGGAACCCTAAAAAAATTGACTTTTAATGCCGCGCTAAAGTGAAAATATTCACTAGTAATAATGATGATGATGATCCAAAATGGCCCTGTGCAATTAAAGCATCTGACATACATGATAATTAATTGTCTATTTTATTACAATAATTCCAAATACTTTTATAACAAGGACTAGTTGTATTCAAAAATGAATATAAAAAAGTATTATTTGCGATTATTAACATTACTTGCCGCCATATGGCCAACAGAGTACTGAATCACTCTACTACGTTATAAGAGGCACTTCCCTATATTGTAGAAACCCGAATTATGAAAGCACTGTGTAGCCAACCTAACAACGGAAAGTATTATTTACGTAGTAACTATGACATTATCTGTGGTATTATACTTATAAGTTTTTTTGCAGTGTTGGTTGGTACAAAGTACGTTCATAATTCTGAGTTATTTAATAATGTATGCAGTGTCGCGGGACTGAAATGGTCGCCATCTTCGCCAAACGTCTTGTCATGTCAAAAAATCTTAGGTATGTTTAAAAAAGTTTGCACCCTAACAAGACTTTGCCCGGTTGAACATTCCTGGGAAGACAAATTATTTATATTTATATATTATTATTTATTATAATTATTAATATATTATAATTATTTATTGAGGGCCCGCTGGCGTTATTGGGAGAACAGTCGGCTTTGATGCCGTGGTACCGAGTTCAAACCGCCGTGCACCAATGAATTTTTCTATCGAAAAATATATGTGTGCTTCTCACAGTTGCCCTCCGGTGAAGTAAAACATCGTTAAGAAACCAACGCGAGGTGGTAGGACATACTAGTGTCCGCCTGGCCAGCTACCACCCTCAAGTTAGAAAATCTGTCGCCAAAAACATCTAATGTGTTCCGGCACCTATCCTTGAGAGCCAGTTCCCCAGTCTAGGCCTTGCGTGCTTACCATCTTCGACCGCATCATCACTTACCAACAGGTGAGATAGTGGTCAAACGCTAGCCTATAAGATATAAATATATATATATGTATATATATATATTAATTATCCCCACCGCTATTTCTATCTCGCTCACAGTTACCGTAAGAATATCTGTCAAAAACCAAAATCAACGAGAAGAAAGATGTAAAAACATTATTCAAGGTCATATTTTTTAGTCTTCAAAAGTATATGCAATAGCAACCTCCATTGTGTATAATCTTCTTGGGACTATTCTACTAAAACCAGTACATTCTCCTATGTTTGAGGTATTTATCTCGATATCTCTGGAGATACTAATCAGATCTCGATAAAATTAAAATGGGACCACCTCGGAAACGTATCCTACCTATTAAATAAAGAATCATTAATTTTAAATTCAAAATTTATGGAGAAATCGCGTAACATACACACAAAAAAAAAAACATACAGACGAATTGAGAACCTCCTCCTTTTTTGTGAAGTCGGTTAAAAACTAAAAATCTTTCTGGAAAACGGCGTTTAGTACTGATTTTTGACGCAAAGTTATTTTAAGTGAATAATGGAAAATATGTCTTACAAACTGATGTCTCTTTAGGAAAGCGTTTACTCAATTATTAATGTGTGGAGCGTATTTGCTTGTTCTGTGAGCAGTATCTATATGAGGAATTTCTATGGTTTCGTTCAAGGTCATGGTAGCTATAATTTTATTGTTACACAGTCATTATCTTAAATTAATTAAAAAGTACTGTTGTAAATATGAGTACATTCTCATTTCTTTTAACCGACTTAGAAAAGTTGTTTTATTTTTTACTAGCTATGCCCGCCACTTCGTCCGCGTGGAATAGTGTCTTTGGGTAGCATTAACTAATAAGACACATGTACGTATCCCAACTACTCCGCACCGTACCACGCCACACTAAACCCTCCCCCCCTCCCCTCACTTACCCTACCCTCCCACTTCCCTCACTTCCACCTCCCCCCTTCCCCTTCTCCTCCCCTCCCCTTCCCTTCCCCTCACTTACCCTACCCTACCCCTCCCGTTCCCCTCACATCGACTTACGCTAACCTCCCCCTCCACTCCCCCTCCATTTTTTTACCCTCCCCCACACTCCCCCTTACTTCCCCCTCCACTCCCCCTACCCTTCCTCTCCACTTCCCTACCCTCCCCCTCCACTCGCCTTACCCTCCCAAATCAACAGCCTAAAAAATAAGTTTCAAGTTCAAGTTTCAATTTAAAATAATAATTTAGGTTATTTTGGTATAGGTTGGGCGCGCAAGGGACGGCATCAGGACTTAAAGTCATAACCTTTTTGTATGCAGGTGTCACTAAATATTACTATTTTACAAGCTTTTATTTAACTTGCAATGTATGTATGTATGTATGTATGTATGTATGTATGTATATATGTCACTATGTATGTATGTCACTATGTATGTTCGGGTGGAATCTTGGAAGCTAAATTAGACCCACTTCTCGATGTCCAATTGGACTCAAATTTGGTGTACTTATGTATCTTCGGTGACAATACAATGATATGATACCATGGAGCTGGTGTGATGATGGAGACGGAAGGTGGCCACGGCATCTCTGTGATAAAACAACATACCTCCACCGAGCTTGGGCTCGATTGATTTGTCTAAAAGAAAACTTTACGCCTAGATGATATCTAGGGTCTGATGATGAATCTGGAAGGTGGCCACGGCATCTCTGTGATAAATCAACATAAACCTATCAAGTTTGGACTCGATTGATTTGTCTTGAAGAGAACTTTACGCCGAGTTGATATCCAGGGTCTGATGACGAAGCTAGAAGGTGGCCACGGCATCTCTGTGATAAATCAACATAACCCTACTGAGTTTGGGCTTGATTGATTCGTCTTGAAAAGAACTTTTCACTTAGATGATATCCAGGGTCTGATGATGAAGCTGGAAGGTGGCCACGGCATCTATGTGATATATCAACGTAACTCTACCGAGTTTGGGCTCGATTAATTTGTCTTAAAGAGAACTTTACACCTAGATAATATTCAGGGTCTGATGATGAAGCTGGAAGGTGGCCACGGCATCTCTGTGATAAATAAACGTAACTCTACCGAGTTTGGGCTCGATTGATTCGTCTCGAAGAGAACTTTACACCTAGATTATATTTAGCGACTGGTGATGAAGCTGGAAGGTGGCCACGGCATCTCTGTGATAAAATAACGTAACCCCAGTGAATTTGGGCTCAAATGATTCGTCTTGAGGAGCACTTTACACTTAAACGATAGCCAGGATCCGATGATGAAGCTGTAAGGTGGCCATGGCATTTCTGTTATAAAGCAACATAGCCCCACCAAGTCGATTGATTTTAC
Organism: Cabera pusaria; assembly: GCA_954871355.1. Lineage (NCBI taxonomy): Eukaryota > Metazoa > Arthropoda > Insecta > Lepidoptera > Geometridae > Cabera > Cabera pusaria. The sequence continues at coordinate 7,535,970 of OX940907.1, forward strand.
TTGAAGAGCTCTTCACCCATAATCACATCAAATATCCGTGGAAAATTTTAAAACATCATGCCTTCTCTTAAATATTTAGGTAGAATTACTTTAGGTAGGTAGTCGGTATCTATACCTACCTCCTAAAAAGTTAAAAATAAATTATAAGCAAAAAATATTTTTAAAAACAAGCTTTTATCTGGGACAATGAACTAAAATGTTAAAAATAAATTCTAGTAAGTATTTGGCGTGTAGGTACTTACCTAAATTTTCAAAAGCTTGAGGTACTGAAGTATAGTAATTATCTAGCTTGAAAAACGGGTAGTGCTTCAAGTTTTTAAGAATATAGGTAAGTACCTACACGCCAAATACTTACTAGAATTTATTTTTAACATTTTAGTTCATTGTCCCAGATAAAAGCTTGTTTTTAAAAATATTTTTTACTTATAATTTATTTCTATTTAGTTGTTTATTTGTAATCCACATGTCCTGTTTTGTACCAATAATTAATTTTATTGTAGTGCGAAGCGTTTCCGTTTCAGCTTGAGCAAAAATGATTTAGTATAACCGGTCAATGTTCGGTGGATGTTGGTTTGTTCTTCTCTACAGCTAATTATTTTTCTGTTGTGCTTATGATTGTCGGGACAAGGTTTGTATGTAAAGAAAAGTTCTCATCCTCGACCGCATCTTCACTTACCAACAGGTGAGATAGTGCTCTAACGTCAGCCTATACGATACATAAAATGTGTAACGTTTGTGAGGCTTTTACTGAAAAATTATTTGTCTTAGTTTCTTCAATTAAATGACTCATAAGTAATATAATAGTAAAATATTCTGTACACCAGCCAGCCCATTCAAAGCAAGTGCGACGAAACGTTCAAACGTTTCATATATATATATATATATATATATATATATAAAATAAAATAAAAAAATATTTATACCAAAAAACAATATACATTGTATGGGAAATCAGAACATTAAACATATAGGAAATCACATTGAATATAAGATCGTTTAAAAAACTAAAAGAACCGACTTCAAATGCCACACTATTAATTTTCAGTACCGTGAGGTGTGACATGTTTGAGGTGTTCATCTCCATATCTCTGGAGATACTTATCAGATCTCGATGAAATGACTATGGTACTACCCGTGGGATATCGCCTTTACAAAAAAAAAGGAGTCATTAAAATCGGTTCATAAACGACTTTGTTATCCGCGAACACCCATAAAAATATATATATAACTAGCAGCCCGCCCCGGCTTCGCACGGGTAGAACATATATGCCTACAAAATTTGCATCAGTTTGTTGCATCGAATATAAAATATGAACATATTTAACAATAATCGTCATATTTCATCCAATTTACACAAAACCTTAACGAATTATGCACCTAAAACTTCCTCATAAACACTCTGGCTATTGGTGAAAACCGCATGATAATCCGGTCAGTAGCTATTGAGATTATTGCGAACAGACAGACAGGCGCAGTGATGAACTTTGTTTTATAATACTTACGTATTGATATTGGACGGCCCTTTGGCGTAAAGGATAGTTACCCTGATTCTGACCCGACGGTCGTTGGTTCTAATCCTAGCTATATACCTACCAATGAAAGTTTTATGTGCATTCATGAATCATGAGTTTTCGTACAGTGGTAGTGGAATCATTAAATCTACCAAAAAGTAGCTTACCACCAAGGAGTACATCTGCCGCCGTAACCTTACGGCGTTCCCCGACGCAAAATGTAGGGGTAATATACGTTTAACGTGTGTATCTGTGTGTCTGTCTGTAGCATCTTAGCACCTAACCGGATGAACCGATTTTGTTTTTATTATTGATAGTTTTTTTTGTTTGATAGATGTCTTCATCGAGAGTTTTCTTAGCTTTGATTCATGAAAATTCGTTCAATCGTTATGAAATATGAGCTTTTTTCTAGTTAATTGCGCTATGAAATCAACTTTCATAGGTCTGATCAATTCGAAAATCTTCTTCTTCAACGATATTGTAAGAACATGGAATACTCCTGGACTCTACAGAATACTCAAATCCTCACCAACTTACAGCTCAGATTTTAAATGTCGTGTTTAGAGTCATTGGAAAAAGCTATTATACACAGATCAGCCGGGGTGGTTTAAAATATTATATTATATTATTATATATATAGATGAATATTATTTTATACAATAGATCATATTATTATACTATATTGACTTCAAATTGATTGTGATCGGTGGGGATCTACAGCATAGCTAAGCTTATAATAATATTTTCGTAGAAACTATGACCTAATCTGTGGTTTCACTGCAAATATTTTATTAATTTGCGATGCGTGTTTGTGAAATTCGTGATAACTTCTAGAGTTTTCATTTCAATTATATACTGTAAAGGACAATTTTAATCTATAATATGTGACCAAGCTAATTAATTATAACTAATTAATTATTAACTAACGTAATTATTTGGATAAGGATTAATACTATATACTTGAAAATAGCCTTGGAAGTTATATAATATTTTTTAACATTTGTTAAAATGGTTACTGTGAGTCAACCTTAAGAGATAGACATATGCTGTCGCGGACTTTTTCGTAGGTCTTATTAAGTTGTACAACTCTTGCATAAAAAATATTCTTCTATCTATTTTCAATTAAGCAGCGTTCGTAAGAAACGTGTTTTTTCGACCGTTTATTTGCCGACTTAGGTTGCAAATTAGGTCTCCACGAATGTACCTTTGATTTAAACGGGATAATATATAGCCTATTTTCATTCCGAAAGTCCATTCTATGTATTAGTGAAAGAATTTTTTAAATCGGTTCAGTAGTTTTTGAGCTTACTCATTACAAACATACAAAAATACAAAATACAAAAATACAAAAATACAAATGTTCTCTCTTTATAATATTAGTATAGATTATATACGGTCGAATTGAGAAACCTCCATTATTTGAACTCGGTTAAAAAAGAAACTAACATTCTTCATATATTCTGTTGTTTCATTACCTACCAGTACGTAGTACTATTAAGTATTCTGTGCTACCAGGTAATTATCTACATCCCCTACCACGGATCACCCGTGCGTTACCGTAGTTGGTATAAAAGCATCAATGACCGTTTGAAAGACGCCATTGAACTTGCAAAGCGTGTCATCAACTTCGAGCATTTACTAATGGAGATGTTAACGTTGTAATCCGCAAACATTTTTTTGCTGATATTTACGGGGGACGAGGTAAACACGCATTGCACACACACAAATCACTCACTTTAATGATGCCGCACACTAGCTTGAAACACGCACACAGTATCAAAAATACAGCGTAGTTACGCACGCTCATATGGCCAATAATGGCTATACGAGTATGGCCAGCAGAGGGATACGCTTTGCGTTAACATCTCCATTGGTAAATGCTCGAAGGTCATCAATGGTTCATGACTGAATACTCGTGTCATGTAGTAGGTATAGTAAAATCGGAGTGTCGTGTATTTTTCAAACCGACTTCCAAACAGGAGGTTCTCAATTCGTCTATACGATTTTTTAAATGTTTGTTACGCGATTACTCCGCCAATAATTGTGAACCAAATGATTTTTTTCAAGTGAAAACTTCTTTAGCGGCGATGTTAACTTTTTGGGATGGGTAAAAATGTTAAGCTCGCGTCAGAACCTCGCGTAGGGACCCGTGACCTGATCGAAAATTCGTAAGACGGAGGGAGAGTAGAAACTTTTTTACCTGTCCTGAAAGTCCTGAAAGTCCTGACTTTGCCTGTCTTGTGACTTTTTTATATGAACCATAATAGATAGAGACTAGAAATCTTCAGAAAGTATTTAATACTATAGCCGCTATAACAAAAATTACTAAAAATGGAATCAAGTTAAAAATAAAAGGGGGTTCCCATACAAGAAACGTGTTTTTTTCAGGCGTTTTATGCTCGTCGTAAACGTAATAGAGATTTGAAATTGGCTCATAGTATGAAATTGTATTAAATAGGTTGCTATAATACACTTCACTAAATTTAGACCAATCAGGGAGCCAGAATTCGAAAACTTTCGACTTATTCTGGCTCCCTGAGACGTGAGATCTGTCAAAAGCATTTACGATAAAAACTCGTACCAAGGCTACTGGAGACGTCTTGTCCTGTCTAACTATAAAGTTACTGTAGGATGCCATATATTTTTTTTGTATCATAGAGGCTAGCGTTTGACCACTATCTCACCTGTTGGTAAGTAATAATGCAGACAAGGATGGTAGCACATTAGGCTTAGCATGGGAACTGGCTCTCAAGGATAGCTGCCGGAACACATTAGATGTTTGGCGACAGTTTTTAGGATTCCGTACCCAAAGGGTAAAATGGGACCCTATTACTAAGACTCAGCTGTCCGTCTGTCTGACTGTCCGTATGTCACCAAGCTGTATCTCATGAACCGTGATAGTTAGACAGTTGAAATTTTCACAAATGATGTATTTCTGTTGCCGTTATAATAATAAATACTAAAAACCGAATAAAGTTACAGATAATAGGGGGTCCCCATACAAGAAATGTGTTTTTTTTCAGCATTTAAATATAACGCCATGTATAAACGCTTAGGTAAACGTCCATATATGGCGTTATATTGAAATGCCAATCCCTAACATTTTTGTTGGACGTTAAATGGCATTATGAGAAATAAAAAGTTTATTAATTATTATTTTTTGCTAGCGAAAAATGATAGTGGTATTTTTTGCTCAATCTTATAAAATACTGTAGTGTGGTGCGGATCCCTACGAGTGCGAGTCCGACTTGCACTTGGCCAGTTCATTCTAACTTGAGGGTGGTAGCTGACCAGGCGGACACCAGATAGTGTCAGCTGCCACCATGCGGGGGTTGGGGGTTTCTTAACGATGTTATTCTTTCACCGGAGGGCCACTGCGTGATAAGCGCACATAAATTTTTCGATAGATAAATCCATTGGTGCACAGCGGGGATTGAACTCGGTACCTCAGGCGACAAAGCCGACCATTCTCACACTTCACCACTGGGCCCTTGATTTCGTGAATTTAAACATGTTATTGTTTGCTTTCTCTAATTTCAACATCTCGTGCAGTGTCCAGACCAACCGAACAACAAGAGAAAATGACTGGCGTTGGGGAACCTTTGACAACTTCAAACAGTACAAAACACCGGCCACGCCCCCTAAGTATACGATTACTAGCAGGATTCGGCCAGCGGTGCTTCAACGGTTGTGCGTTTTGTAATTGTTTTGGCTGTATATTGGGTACTTTTAGCTGCTCTTTGACTTCTAAGATATTATTACATTGTTGGTTAGTTTTTTCTCGATTTCCTGAGATTTCATCATCAGATCGTGACTTGATCCACATCGGGAGTATAAACTTTGGAACTAAAAAAGATTTTTTTAAATCGGTTTACATCGGTTCGCGAAAATATCAATGAACAATCATATATAATAACATACAGACGAACATATAACCTCTTCCCTTTTCGAAGTCGGTAAAAAAGACAACAGTGCAACATTTTTAGCTGGCTAGGTCAGGAGAATGTTTCAAAGGTTTTCTTGCCTGAAACTGAGAACCTTCTCCATGTTGAAAATAGGTTGAAAAGTTACTTTTTTTACGAGCAATATATTCCTTACAACATTTTTGGATGATGAACCTATCAAATCTGTCCTGCCCGTTTTACCAGCAAGCGATCAGACAAACGTGTAGGTACACTCGAAAAACATTGCCCCATCTTTTTGGGCAGTCTGGAAAAATTGTATATGCCATCACAATGTATAATCGCAGCAAGTTTAAATAACTGACAAACCACTGCTATAATTAAAATAGTATTATAGTTTTCTTTACATAGCGTGCCAATGAAATATATCTACTCCGGTACAACATTGTTGATAAATCGAATAATAGTTACGGTATATAATCGAATGCACGCGAATGAGATTCATTGGATAATCGGAGTTTGTTTACCTCTAGTGCAACGTCAAGTCAATAATTATATTATAAACGAGTCAATGACTTGATACGTTTCGTAAGTTAAAGAAAATGAAGAAAAACGAAATGAAAGTAATAAATAAACTGGCCAAGTGCAAGTCGGACTCGCACTCGTAGGGTTCCGTAACACAGTTAAGTTTTCCATAACTATGATTTTTCGCAACTACAAAATTAACTTTGTTTTTCATAGTGTTTGTATGAAGAACAAAGTTATCTTTGCGGTCGCCATATTTCTAAAACTGCTGACTGTATCTTGTTCAAACCAATTTTCATTGTTAGTTTTTATTGAAATCTACAGCATATATTTTTTTTAGATTTTTCACTCCCAACTTTAAAAGTTAGAGGACACATTGTACCACTTTAGATAAGCCTATCTTTCAAATGATTGACTGAGAAAAATTGATTTTAGAAATCTCAATGTCATTTTTGAAGACCTATGCCTAGACTATATATATAACACGTATAGCTTTGAAGAAAACATTTTTTGTTTGTTTGGAATGCCCCCCCATAAACTTTTATATTTTTTTTAAATCGGAAAGCGGTTTACAGAATACATCTACCTACCAAGTTTCAATTCTGTAATCCTAACAGTTTCGGAATAAAATGGCTGTGACTTACGGACGGACAGACAGACAGACAGACATGACGAATCTATAAGGGTTCCGTTTTTTGCCATTCGGCTACGGAACCCTAAAAATCGGGTCAAGGCCAAAATCTATGAGTTAAATTTTTTTATGCGTCTTAGATAGATAAACATTTTTTTTAACACTTTACAAGTTAAACATAAAAATATAGTTTACAACAAACAGTGTAGGTACTGAACAATCATAAGTATTTTCCAAATACGTCAAGATTTCAAGAGTTTTTACAAAAAGTTGTTTTTATATGAACTGGTTTTTTCCTTTGGTCGCTTAATATAATATTATAAATATAGGTTGGTAACTATTTTCTAGAATTAACTTGAACTGACCTTAAAAAAGGTAAACACAAGGTAAAAACAGAAACTAAACTAAATTTAAATGTGAGTTAACATAACTTACATGTCAATTTAGTTTGCCTTATTTGAACCAAGCAATGGTTACTTTATTTCATAAAAACATTAAACATCTACATTCAATCATTGGGTTTTAGTTGTTTAGTGTTAAAAGCGATAGATGGATCCATACAAAACCACTCAAAGCTCTACGAAAAAGCCTTTGTACAAAATATTTGCACGCCAAAGCAATGTTTTTTTTATTATAACTCGTAGACTCGTAGTAGTTCCGCATGATTCCAGTAGATGGCAATGTTTTCAATTATATTTTCTAGAATCAAAAACTAAAAACTTTTCAAGTTTGTTCAATAAAAAATATTTTTCTTTTTGTGTGATGAATATTTGCATTACTATTTTAATTCCTATGATATGTTTAATTTAGAGGGATTTGACGGGAGCTGGAATTGTATTTTACCGTTATACTTTAATGATTCTTTGTAGTTAGTTATTGGACAAAATAATTTAGATTGGAGAATTGAAGGTGAAAGCTCGGTGTAACGTTTCTGCGACCGAAGGATTCGATGTGAATCTTACTATACTGGTGGTGCTAAATGGGTGACCACTGTTGGTAGGGTTTATCGAAGCTTGAACCACCTAAAAACAAATACTCATCTCTAATCAATTCGTCAATTCGTTTCTTGCTGAGCCTAATATCGGTGGCAGCCCATTTTTAAGATGTTTAGGGAAAGGTTTTTATGTGTTTTGTTTTAAATAATATTATAACTAGTTGCGCCCGCGGCTTTGCCCCTTCGAATCCTAGTTATAAACCTTCCTCTTTAATCACTCTATCTATTGATGAAAACCGCTTTACAATAGGTACGTTGCGAAGTTTAGAAGATCTAATCGTACGGAGGAAGCAATTTTGTTTTATACTATGTAAATATAGCCTACTGTTTGACTACCTCACCTGTTGGTAAGCGATGATAATTATAGTCAAAGATGGTGACACACGCTAGGCCTAGAATGCTCTGACCCCCAAGGACTGTGCTGCCGGAATACCGTAAGGTTATGGCGGCAGATTTTCTGCTTAGTGTTGGTAATCTACTTTTTGGTAGCAAGTCAGAAGGAACATCGATATAATGCTCCTACCACCTAGTCCAAATATGACTAATCTCTTCTATCGCCGGCTAGAATCTTGTCTAACAGCAGTCTTCAATTTACAGGCAAGCTTCTACAATTTGCATATATTAATCATTAAATTGTTTTGGGAGTGATTAAGTCGTCCTTAGGTACATTGTAACCTTCCTACGTAGGGTTAAACCATAGGTAATTAACGTAGGTTTCGGTCATGGCTCGAACCACCCACTAAAACAAAGAAATGTCCTAGCCAAAGGGCCCATTGGTGCAGTGAAAGACCAGCTTTGATGTCAGAGGGTTCAAATTTCCGGCATACACCAATGGATTTTTCTATTGAAAAAATTATGGGCACATTTCACAGTGGCCCCTCGGTGAAGGAAAAACATCACTAAACATAAGTCCCCGGCATAGTGGTAGGACTTGGTAGGACGGTCTAGTATCCAGCTGGCCAGCTGCCACCCTCGAGTTGACAAATCTATCGCCACACATCTAATGTATTTCGGCAGCTGTTCTTGAGAGCCAGTTCCCATTCTAGTCCTATAGTGCTACCATCCTCGACCGCATCATAACTTACCAACAGGTACCAAACGCTAGCTTTTTTTTTAGATGGTAGGCGACAAATTTTCTAACTTGAGGGTGGTAGCTGACCAGGCGGACACCAGATAGTGTCCTACCACCATGCAGGGCTTGGGACCTTCACCGGAGGGCCACTGTGAAAAGCCCACATACATTTTTCGATAGAAAAATCCATTGGTGCACGGCGGAAATTGAACTCAGTACCTCTGGCATCAAAGCTGACCATTCTCCCACTACACCACCGGGCCCTCAAAAACAACTTAAACAATAAATTGTTAAACACAATCCAAAATTTCATCGTACCGACGGGACTTGAACCCGCAACCTCCTGAATAACATGTTCAGGTGCTTGGCCAATTAAGCAACGGTGCGAAGTATCATTACGACGAAATTAGTGGATTGCATTTGTTAACACAATTATGCATTGGTGACGCCATCTATGACTACTTATTACGTAAGTTAATAACCTCAAGCTTATACGAAATAAAATAATGTTGCCAAGTCCACTGTCCTGCGACTCGAATCGCTACCCTTCAATTTTTAGACAAGCATGGTCCTAAGTATATTTAACATCATTCACTCAGCATCAGGTGAGATCTTTGGTCAAGTGCACATCTGCCCAGCACAATAAAATCTAAAGTCCCGGATCTACGCACATTGTAAACGTAAAAGTGCATCCGTAAAAGCTTTATAAATAGCATACAATTGTCATAACCCGTTTTCCATAAATCATAGATGAACTGAATGTAGGATCATAGATAATGTAATAGTTAAGACGTAAGTAGGCCGCTCGGTAAACTGAAACCGATCGCGTTTCTTAACTGATTACGCATCCCGTAAGTGTTACAGTCCATAATAGTATTTACCCGACTGCTCTTAAAACAGAATTTTTAGTTTTAAAGTGCTTGCTGGGTGGGCATGCGTTAAAATTGTCTCTTTTTAACGAACTTCCAAAAAGGAGGAGTTTTTCAATTCCACTGTATAATTTTTTTGTGTGACTGTGTGTGTGATGGAGATGGCGGTGGTAATGGACCACCAACTGTGTTCGAATTAGGAAATGTCTGTTATGATAAAAAAAAAACTGTAGTACATGAAATTGCGAGGAAAGGGTCTTGCAGAGGATTCTCTCATATATTCAGAAATTCAAGATAGATTGTGATTTTTAACCGACTTAAAAAAAAGGAGGAGTTTTCTCAGTGCGACCGTTTATAGGTATATTTTTTAATGTGTGTTCGATGATAACTTCATCGTTTATGAACCGATTGTAATGTTTTTTTTTTTGGAAAGGATATATCCCAATGGTAGTACCATTGTAATTTTATCGAGATCTGATAAGTATCTCCAGAGATATATAAACGTCTCAAACTTGCAGCTGAAACAGACTCGCGCGGCATGGAAGACGGTTGTGTTAGTTTTTAAACTTATATTAATCCTAATTAGTAGGTTAATAGGAGGAGGTTTCTCAATTCGACCGTATATATATATATATATTTTAATGTTTGTTCGGGGATAACTTCGTCATTTATGCACCAATTTTGATTATTCTTTTTTTGTTCGAAAGGAGATATCCCAAGTGTGGTACCATGGTAATTTTATCGAGGTCTGATAAGTATCTCCAGAGATATTGAGATAAACATCTCAAAATTGGTACTGAAAATGAACATTGAAGTCGGTTCTTTTTTAGTTTTTAAACGATATTATTATTCTTTATGTAAGCAGTTCTTAGACTATTGTCGATTAGTTCTATAACAAAATCTTTTTTTTTTCAAACGAAACCTGTACTCTATTATTAATCACTATACACCTATGATAATAAAGGCATATTAATTTATTTACTTCAAAATATCACAAAAAACTTTATAATCTTGTACAATTTATAATATCTTGGTCATATTACAGTCATTATAGCCACTTCAATCTAGGTTTCGAGTGCCATCTAAAACTAGGGCAGTGATGGCAACATCAGCCCTCGGGTTATAACTGGACTACTAATATAATTAAACCTATTGTGTCAGTATTAAGCTAAATGCAGGAACACTACGCTCTAAGGAATTCCGAAAAAACGTAAACTTTAAAACCCCTCCCGAAGAGAAAAAACAATAACGATATTTGAGGCAAATCTTATCAATAAAATCTTAGCAATAATAATTATTAGTAATTTTTATATCTCGTACATAATTAATTTAAGTATTCAATGGAAATTTAGGAACTTATACAAAGGCCAATAAAACCCCTTGTCCTTGACTACTTACTCATCGTCTGGTCAGCACTGAGTCCAATGTCACCCACACATCGGCACACCCTCACACCAGCTTACAACCCCCGTGCACACACGCGCCTCAGTGCTCAACGATACGATGCAACGATTGCACGCTCTAAAAGATTTATAGATAAATGCAGTTCCCGGTGAAAATAGATAAATGCCAGTGCACATGTATTCTGTGCACATTTCAATAGTCGCAACCGCATTGGCTGGACATTGGCTCACGGATTGACAGCAGGACAGACGCTCAGACAACATGGCGTGGCGCGGAGGCATCGTCCTCTTGTGCCTCAGTGCTCTCTCCCTAACATCAGCGAATACCTTCGCGACCAGCCTGAAGATCCTCGGCAGGATGTACGACAACTGCGAGAGGTCGCAGGAGATCGTTAAGTGCTTCAAGATCCAAGCGGCAAAGTTCATCGACCGGGCAGCCCGCGCGGACAACCTCCCCATTCTCGACGGCATCAACCTCGTCCAGAGAGGGGAAACGGGACGAGCTTTCCCTTCGTCTTTACCCGATGGCGATTTGAATTCGTTACCATCGGAGCAAATCGACAAATTCCTTCAACTAGCCACTTCGAAGTTAATGCAGACTCATCGGATTGTTATATCGCCGGTGGCTGTGGGAGACGACATCGGAAGGTCTATGGACGAAGCTAGGGGCAAACTGAAGAAGATGATGGGGCCGATCATTGCAGGTATCGCTATTAAAGGAGGTTTCCTCGCCATCGCGTTCCAGGCCATTGCTCTCATCGCTGGAAAAGCTCTGCTGATTGGTAAGATTGCATTATTACTATCTGCTATTATCGGTCTCAAGAAACTTGTATCGGCTGGTGAATCTCACGAGAAGACCACTTACGAGATCGTGAAGCATCCTCAAGTATCTCAGAGCCATACCTACTCGTCGTCTCATTACGGTAATGACTTTGACACCACCGGTCCTGGTGGTCACTACAGAAGAAGCGTTGAAGACGAAGCCGCGGCCCAGGATAGGGCATACAGTGCGTTCGCCAAGAAGCAGTAGATTTAAATCAGACTTACGACTCCTTTACATAATTACAACGACTCGGCATTTTAGCACAAGCTCAGCATTACGCCAAAAACGCTCATAGTTTTGGTACGTTTTGCGAAAATTTCATATTAGGTGAAGGACCTAGTTATTATTTATTCAATAAAAAATATAAAAATATATTATTATAACGAATAATAATATGCTTATTCAAACGACACTAAATATTTATTCACTAGTTTAATATGACGGTTATGGATTATTATTGCAAATATTATGTATGGAAGTATAAATAAATTATGTATGGTTATGCGTTCGCGAATTTGCATGAATGTATGTTTTGTATGATATAATAGCACCAAATATTTGTCAATAGCGTTTATATTACAAATAATTTAATTTATTTACTCATTACTGTAAGATTAATATGTTATATAATTTAGGTTTAGTCGACGGGTATTGTGCATTTCTGTTTTTAAAACATTCGTTTGTCCAATTTTGTATAAATAGTATAAGTTAAATAGTATTTTTATTATAACGGTGCTGTTTAGAATAAGTTTTATGAATCTTATAACCGTTTTGTATTAATCTTGTAATAATAAATATTTATCAATTTAGATATTAAGGTGGGGTTACGCAAGTACCTTTTGTTTTTGAATGTATTATTTAATGTTTTCAAATAATATCGTATAACGAATGTAACTCTATGATTTTGTTGTAAGTTTAAGTTATAATAAATAATATTCAAATGGTGAAACAAACGATGAGAGGGCAGTCGATAAAAATTGGAAATTTCAATGACGCTGTTTTATTTTTGATCCCAAATTAAGGATTAAAAGTACGATCGAACCGCGGCGTCCTGCGTGCGCGGTCTAAGAGGCGATCAGATAGCGCAGTAGTATTTGTACCGACTTGTTCACACCAAAGGCGATCTACGGCGATCAGAAAACAATAGAAATTCAGAACGCTACCGCGCACGCGGACGCAGGGCGCCGCGGTGTGGTCGTACCTTAAGTAGGTAAGTATTTTAGTCTCTGAATCTGAATTTGTTTTCGAATTTTAGTGAATAGCCTTACAGAGGACGGGTTTCCTGACTCGTAGCGATCTTGGTGTATTGTCGGCCCGTTGGCGTAAAGGATAGAAGACTTCTAAGACTTCTAAGCGGGAGGTCGCCGGTTCTAATCCTAGTACGGATATTTGTCTACAGATGGTAAAAATATTATATCAATGTTCCGCCTTACTTGCTATCAAAAAGTAGGACTTTTTCAATTTTATCCGCCAAGGCGGACTTTTTCCTTAGTGGAGAAACCCATACCGGTATTGCGGCAGCATACAGCCCTTGAGAGTCAGACCATTATATGCCTAGCGTGGTTAACATATTTGACCGCATCATCGCTTACCACCAGCTAGATAGTCGTCAAAAGTTAGCCTATCAGATATAAAAAAAACCTAACGGATAGCTCCTTAGTTGAACTATGTGAATTGGACTATAATTTAAGATCGTTTACAAAACTAAAAGAACAGACTTCAAACGTACCGCTAGTCAAAGTAGCCAGTCTGTACCTTGTACTATTAATTATTCTTTGCCAGTAGTATAGCCAGTATAGCTAGCATCATGCCATCGAGGTAATTAAAGGCATCGTAATACGAATGTTGATATATTAACACGTTCGCTGCTGAAAAAACACACCGTGCGTTTTTTTAATATTTTGGTATCGGAAGTAAAATTAAAAAATAATTATAATACATTTTTTTTTAAATTAATTTTTTCACAAGGCGTGCGTGTAATCTTCTGCTGTTGGATTTTAGTTTTGATTTGATGCCACAGTTACGAAAAAAAATTACCGCCTATTTTATATTACTTAAATAAACCACTCGACCTATTTTGTTAAAATGTAATTGGGACCACCAGAAGGGTACCCCTCCCCTTTGAAACAAAAAAATAATTTTCCAAATCAGTTCAGGCATCTTTGAGTAATCAGTGAACATACATTTAATAAAAAATATTCTGGCGAATTGAGATCCTCCTTTTTTTTGTGAAGCCGGTTAAAAATCGAATATCCGTAATTGCCTCATCGTCTCGATTAATTTTTTACTTACAGATAAATAAGATATTAGATCGTAACTTTCCAGAAAGAGTTTCCCAGTTCGTCTGTATGTTTCTTTTGTAATTTATATTTTTTTATATGGCATAAGGTAACAACAGGATAAGCACGACGCTCGCCTGATGGTTAAGCGATTAAGTCTACCTATTACAGATACAGTGTCACTCCACTGCGCCTGTTACCTTGAGACATAAAGCTGTTGAGTCTCACATGCCTTGTAATTTCACTGGACACCTTGCCATTTCAACCGAAAAACATTCCTATTTCACGGCTGAAAATTAATTGGCAAAGTGGTGGTACCGCCCCAGGCGGACTGGCAGAGGTCCTACCACTACAACAGTTAGATTTTTTTGTAATGTTTGCGTTACGCGATTACCCCGCCAATTGTGACCGATTTAAATAATTATTTTTTTAATTGGTAGAGTTATCCCTAAGGTGCTCCCATTACACTTTAATTGGGATCTCCAAAGATATGAAGATTAATATCTCATACTTGGTACTGAAAATTACTAGCAAGGCATTTGAAGTATGGAATTATTTTTCCTTTAATATTTTGACACATATTTTTAACACATAATATAATGAAGCTTTATTTATTCCATACATGCAAATTTACATACATTTTACAAATAATAATTTCGTAATACCTCAGAATAATAATTTAGCATTCGTTTGACCATAATACCTACTTGCAACGAATAAAAGCATAATCTTTATAACATAAGAATTAGATTTATTAATTTATCTTAATAATCGTAAATTGTAAGAAGCTATTTCATTTTTCTGTTCTATTAAATATTTATGATCTCATAATTATGATTTTACTCGTTACAATATTCAAAATTGTATATAGGTCAATTTAATAACATTTTCATATCATCTTATAACATTGTTATTTAACATGTTTCAGATAATGTTGACACGGAAAGTTATAAAACATTTTATAATAACATGTTATAATATCTTGTTTTATAACATTCCGTGTCCACATTATCTGAAACATATTAAATAACAATGTTATAACATGTTATATCACATAGTCTGTACGCACCTTTAAAACAAGAAAACTTAAAATAGAAACTAAAAATATAGCTTTATAGCACAAGGTAGTTATTGCTGAAAATATGACAATAGAGCATCTTCACCCATGGATAAGTGACGTAATTTTAAGTACTTTAAGTACTTAAAAGTGACGTAATTTTAAGTACTGCTAGTACTTAAAATTACGTCACCTCGCACCTCGGCACATAATAAATATTGCAGTAAAAAATGCATTTCTGTAGAAGAGAACAGACATGCGGCAAAGCATTTGCAACCGACTTCCCAAAAGGACAGAGGTTCTCATTTCGTCTGTATGTCTTTTTTATGTATATTACGCGATTACTTCGTCAATTTTTTTTTTTTTTTAATTTTATTTATTATTCTTTATTTCGGGTATCAATGACCCATACTATACAACTTAATTATTACTAACTAGCAGCCCGCCCCGGCTTCGCACGGGTAGAACATATATGCCTACAAAATTTGCATCAGTTTGTTGCATCGAATATAAAATATGAACATATTTAACAATAATCGTCATATTTCATCCAATTTACACAAAACCTTAACGAATTATGCACTTAAACCTTCCTCATAAACACTCTGGCTATTGGTGAAAACAGCATGATAATCCGTTCAGTAGCTATTGAGATTATTGCGAACAGACAGACAGACGCAATGATGGAATTTGTTTTATAATTGATAGATATTGGACGGCCCTTTAGCGTAAAGGATAATTACCCTGATTCTGACCCGACGGTCGTTGGTTCTAATCCTAGCTATATACCTACCAATCAAAGTTTTATGTGCATTCATGAATCATGAGTTTTCGTACAGTGGTAGTGGGATTATTAAATCTACCAAAAAGTAGCTTACCACCAAGGAGCCCGGGCCCGGTGGCGTAATCGGGAGAACGGTCGGCTTTGATGCCGTGGTACCGAGTTCAAACCTTACCGTGCACCAATGGATTTTTCTATCGAAAAAATTTATGTGCGCTTCTCACAGTGGCCCTCCGGTGAAGGAAAAACATCGTTAAGAAACCAACAACCCTCGCATGGTGGTAGGACACTATCTAGTGTCCGCCTGGCCAGCTACCACCCTCAAGTTAGAAAATCTGTCACCAAAACATCTAATGTGTTCCGGCAGCTATCCTTGAGAGCCAGTTCCCATTCTAGGCCTAGCGTGCTTACCATCTTCGACCGCATCATCACTTACCAACAGGTGAGATAGTGGTCAAACGCTAGCCTATAACGTATAAAAAAAAAAAAAAAAAAAAAAAAAAAAAAAAAAAGATCAGTCGGGGTGGTTTAAAATATTATATTATTATATACAGTGTGGATATTAAACTCAGGCCCTGGAGGGAAACTACTTTAAATCCTTAAGCGAGCTCATTTTACTTAAAGGAGACATTCCTTTATATTTGAAAAGAAACAAATCTGCATTAAAAGATTTTTTTAAACTCGCTTGCTTCGCCCGGGTCAAAATGTTTAACTCAACATCGCTATAGTCCAAATTTTGTTGCTGTGGGCGTCCAGTCTTCTTTTTAAAACTTCCAACGGTCAGTAAATTATTCACAATTCGAGACAAAACTTTTCTAGATGGTAGTTCTCTGTCTGGATACTTCTCGCGATACCACTGCAGAGCTAAATCGTAGCTCTTGTTGCAAACAAAGTAAGCTTCTAATAACTCGAATTGTTCTTGATACACCATTATGAAATAATTTAATTACGTAAGGAAAGCAACACTACTTAAATAAAATCTGTTAATAAAAATCGTTCGAATTTTAAAATTATTGTGCCGCATTGCAAACAAAGTCAAACGTTCCATTTTTAAACTTCTCCACTGAAAGCCTCGGATCATGTAAGAAGGAAATGTGCATAGAGGTATTACCACCATTGAACAATTTTCTTATCGAAGATTTCAACAAGGTACTTAACGATAAATTAGCAAGCGTGTACTTCATACGAAGTCTTTGAGTGTTGGAGAGATAACAGAACTGTTACGTGTCTTTTACTTGTTAAAAGTGAACAGTAACCAAAAATTTTTTAGAGAAACTTTATCCTGAATATTAATACTACCGATTAGTATATTAAAATAAAGAGTGTTTATTTTTTTTAATTTTAGTTGGTTCGAGTCCTGGGCGAAGCAAGCGAGTTTTAAAAAATCTTTTAATGCAGATTTGTTTCTTTTCAAAAATAAAGGAATGTCTCCTTTAAGTAAAATGAGCTAGCTTAAGGATTTAAAGTAGTTTCCCTCCAGGGCCTGAGTTTAATTTCCACACTGTATATAGATGAATATTATTTTATACAATAGATCATATTATTATATTATATTGACTTCAAATTGATTGTGATCGGTGGAGATCTACAGCATAGCTAAGCCTATAATAATATTTTCGAAGTAACTATGACCTAATCTGTGGTTTCACTGCAAATATTTTATTAATTTTGCGATGCGTGTATGTGAAATCCGTGATATCTTCTAGAGTTTTCATTTGAATTATATACTGCAAAGGACAATTTTAATCTATAATATGTGGCCAAGCTAATTAACGTAATTATTTGGATAAGGATTAATACTATATACTTGAAAATAGCCTTGGAAATTATGTAATATTTTTTAACAAAAATTTTAAGATTAAAATGGTTACTGTGAGTCAACCTTAAGAGATAGACATATGCTGTCGCGGACTTTTTTGTAGGTCTAATTAAGTTGTACAACTCTTGCATAGAAAATATTCTTCTATCTATTTTCAATTAAGCAGCGTTCGTAAGAAACGTGTTTTCTCGACCGTTTTTTTGCCGACTTAGGTTGCAAATTAGGTCTCCACGAATGTACCTTTGATTTAAACGGGATAATATATAGCCTATTTTTATTCCGAAAGTCCATTCTATGTATCAGTGAAAGATTTTTTTAAATCGGTTCAGTAGTTTTTGAGCCAAATCATTACAAACATACAAAAATACGAAAATACAAATGTTCTCTCTTTATAATATTATTATAGTAAGATATAGATTACTATTACTTAATTATTGCCGTATCACAAAAATTTAAATTTGATAACAAAATTACATTAATTAACATTTAATTGAATTGCAGAATAATAATGTCAGTTATTAATTGTTAAGTCAGTTATTAATTGTGAACCGATTTGAATGATTATTTTTTTAACCGACCTCAATAAAAGGAGGAGGTTTCTCAATTCGACCGTATATATGTTTTTAGGGTTCCGAACCCAAAGGGTACCAACGGAACCCTATTACTGAGACTCCGCTGTCCGTCTGTCTGTCTGTCTGTCTGTCTGTCTGTCTGTCCGTCTGTCACCAGGCTGTATCTCATGAACCGTGATAGTTAGACGGTTGAAATTTTCACAGTGTATTTCTGTTGCCGCTATAACAACAAATACTAAGAACAAAACAAAGTTAAAAATTAAAGAAAAGTTTAAAAAAAGTTTTTTACTATAGATTAGCTAGCATCAAGGATGGCGGCGCTATCGTCGTTACCTTAATCTGAATCTCGGAAGCGGCTCCAACGATTAAATAAAATTTAGTACACCTACAAGGGATTTCGGGGGCGATAAATCGATCTAGCTAGGAGTCATTTTCAGAAAATTTTGTTTTATTCGTGTTTTCAATAATCAACTTTATTGATAATCAACTTAAAATATGACTCTTCCCGACATCTATTGGCAAGTAGAAATACTGTGTCAGTAAAGCAATTAAGGCCCATTTAGACGGGGAGAGTTTCTCGTACGTTTCCTTACGAGAAACCATACGCTAAAAATGTTTACATACAGGCAAGAACTAAAATCTCGCCTACGATTATGTCATACGAGATTCGCATATGACTTATCGCTAGGCGATAATTGCCCAAGTTTGTTTACACAACAAAGTATAGTAAGCAGATTCTTGCTTATGAGAGTCTCGACTTGTATAAACACGATCTCGTATGACATTATTCAAGTTCATACGAGTATCGTACAAATCGGATTGAACGGTTTTGAGAGCGAGAATCGAAATACGAGAAAATTCTATTTAGACCGACACTATCAATATTCTATTGCGAGTCAATTGTCGCCAGAGTGGAAGAGCGAGAGGTGTGAATGTTTAGACTTATAATCTTCTTTATATTCATTCGATAATCGTATCTTCGAGACGAGAAGAGTTATTCTACTTTGGTGAAATCAGGTCTTAGTTGGCGTTAGTGTTCGTAAGATGGCGTTGTACTGAATAAGGACGCGGCTCCTGTTTTAATAATGTTTGGAATTGACACGGTAATATAATATAATAATATCTGGATGGCCGAGCTTTGCTAGCAATTGTTTTTTTGTTAATCGTGTTTTATGTAATTTTTTGGCTCCCAATAATAGTCTTCTTATAACAATGTAGCAATGGCAAAATTTACCTTCATATTCTAATTATATTGTAGGAGTTTTTCATTACCTGAAAACAGGGATAAATCAACTTTTTCTGAAAATGAAAACCTAGCTAGATCGATTTGTCAATTTATTACAAGAAACGTGATTTCTTTCAGCATTTTTTGCTCGATTTTATAAAATATTGTAGTGTGGTACGGAATCGGAACCCTACGAGTGCAAGTCCGACTTGCACTTGGCCAGTTTATTTTTTTATATATTTGTTTGCGGATAACTTCGTCGTTTATGAACCGATTTTGATTATAATTTATTTTTGGAAAGGAGATATCCCAAGTGCGGTACCATGGTATTTTTATTGAGGTCTGATAAGTATCTTCAGAGATATGGAGATAAACACCTCAAAATTGGTACTCAAAATTAATAACGATCTTATTTACCGGTAGGGTTCGTTTTTCAGGTGGTCCCATTTAATTTCATCGATATATGATGATAAACGTCACAAAATTGCTACTGAAATCGGCTTGCGGGGCATGGAAGTCGGTTGTTTCAGTTTTTAAATTATCTTAATTATTGTCCAATCTAAATCGGAGACTTTCGCTTTGCCACAGAATAAATATAGTACAAGTACTTCGCTCGGTCTATTCTTTATTCTGTGGCTTGGTCAATAACAATGCGGCCTGGAAGGACATGTACTTTTTTAACCGACTTCACAAAAAAGAAGGAGTTAGTTTAGTAATTAGACTGTTTTGTTTTTAGGGTTCCGTAGCTCAATAGGTAAAAAAGGAACCCTTATAAGAACACTTTCTTATCCGTCTGTCTGTCTGTCTGTGTCTGTCCGTCTATTCGTGTGTCACCGCTGATTTTCTCAGAAATGGGTGGACTTAGCATGGAATGTATACCTGATACTGAAATCTATAGTCCCTATTGGGTGTATAAAAACCAAGGTCTTGAGTCAACACAATAAAAAGATATGAGCAAATTTAGATTTTCGCGAAAACTTGTTAGTACCAAAATGTACCTTAATTTTCAACCTTTTTTATTTTTCGAAAATTTTTTTTACTTGTGCTGTAAGACTTTGCTTTTGACCAAAATTTACAATTCTAGGTCAACCAGAAGTACCCTATAGGTTTTGGGTCGAAAACCTATAGGGTACTTCCCGTTGACCTAGAATCATGAAATTTGGCAGCATACATACATAGTTTACGCCAATTAAGGAAGACCATAATCATTTATTCATATAACAAAATACACGTCATTTACAAAAATAATAAAAAATCCGAAATAAAATAATAAAATTAATAAATTGAATAAAAATTCACAAAAAATAAAAATAATACTATTAATAATTTAATTCTTATTAGAATTTATAAATTCATCGTATCAATAAAAGGAATGGTCGATAAGCCAGTTCTTCAATCTGACTTTAAATTAAGAAACGCTCGGTGCTTCCGTCACATTGTCAGGTAGTCGGTCGGTACACTGACGGTCCCATGACATAACCTCTGAGTTATATGAGCGCTGATACAATTTTTTAGAGGTTTAGCTTATTTGGTACATACCAACGTTGGTGTTGGTACGGAAGCCTCGTTGGTCGAGTCCATCTCGATTTGGCCGGTTTTATTTTTTTTGTTACCTCAGAGTTACAGTCATTCCGGCCCTGGGCCAGTAGTCTCTACCGGCCTTACTAATAAAAATTTGCCTATACATCTGTTAAACGGTTGTACAGTTGCACAGTGAATGAGCGCTAAACACGCGTCAATCCATTGTTTGACTAATAAACGTTGAATAGGCGGTGGGTATCTACATAGACGTTTAACACTTTTTTCTTTTTCATCT
The DNA here is from genome assembly GCA_954871355.1 of Cabera pusaria. Taxonomy (NCBI): domain Eukaryota; kingdom Metazoa; phylum Arthropoda; class Insecta; order Lepidoptera; family Geometridae; genus Cabera; species Cabera pusaria. Next base: position 7,557,249 of record OX940907.1, read on the forward strand.
GGCAACTATTAGTCAATTCGTTTCGATACTGTTTTCGTCTTAAATAGTTCCGTAAATTATTTTTTTATGAAGTTTACTAATTATTAACATTAGTCAAGAAATGTTGTTTTAGGAATGCTATATTAATCAAACAACGTTGTTTTTAGAACTTTTTGTTGAAATTTGTTGATATAATGGAAAATATTTTCTTTTAGTAGGAGTGAAAGACTTAAAACAAATTTAAGAAAGAAACACTCAAATTGACTGTTGTCCTCTGTCTACGCTGTTGACATTGTATCCATGGAGACTAGCGTTCTCCATGGCAACAATATAAACATGAGTGTAGCCATCTTTGAATAAATTGACAATTTCCAAAGAGAATGTAATCACTGCGTTTAGTTTGTTCCACATAGCTTAATAAATCTAACACATACAAACGATCCTCAAATAACAGCATACTTTTTGAAGTTTGAAGAATCAAAACGTTTATTCACAGAATACTAGACACAGATTCAATAATAGTTACTATGTCTAGACATGATTTCGATCAGCTGATAATAGAGAAATCCGCTATTTAATCCTTTACATACTCGCTAAACTAGGGTCCCAGGCTGTTTAAGAAATGATTAGCCACCTTTGATTATGGCACATCTGTATACCAACTTTATCCAACGCTTACGTCAAAAATATTTTTATTGGTCAGCTTTTGTGGTATACAGAGTGAAAAAAACTTTATTAGTAAGGCCGTACATGAATAGCGATGAATTTCAAACGACAATCGTCGATAAGAAAAGAGATGCAGATAAAAAATGTCTAGCTCCATCTCCTTTTAATAGACGTTTGCGATGACAAAACGCATTGCGATCAATGTAGAGACTTCCAGCCGTTCTGTGATTGCGACACTAGCATTCCGTCAACCAAATTTGCTGGCACTGAACCTCAAGCCGAAACTAGGCAAATCAGTAGGCATAAAGTCTTTGATTAGTAGGCTAAAAACCCCAATCTAGGAAGCCCATCTTACTGCAAGTGGTTTGACACAAAGTATTAACTGATGTCCTGCAGAACATTCGACATTTGCCCCCAAAACCCCTGTCAAACAAGGAACAACAATATTTAAGGATACGTATTTGTATTTGCCACGGAGGATTTGCTTTTTAAGTATTTGCTGTTCCGTGTTGTCAAAATACATACAATAGGTATATACTTTTTATGCTATTTTTATGCGTTTGACACGTATACCATGTGGCATAACAAGTATGTAAGGTGAGACTGTCAAAGTCTCACCTTATGTTAAATAAAACTGGCCAAGTGCGAGTCAGACTTTTGTCCCGCACACGGAGGGATCCGAACCGAACACCAACGAAGTAAACGTTAACACGAAGGTAGAATAGTATTATATAGTAGTAATAGTAATAGTAGTAATTAATATTATTAAATATCTTGTTGACCGAGCTTTGCTCGGTATTTTTTGCCACTTAAACAGACAAATATGACTCTTCCCGACATCTATTGACGAAAAATAATACTATTTTTTTTAATTGAGAGCCACTAACTGCTTTACCAACACAATAACACTAAAGCTACTTCTACTCGCCAATAGATGTCGGGAAGAGTAATATTTTAAGTTGATTATCAATAAAGTTGATTATTGAAAACACGAATAAAACAACATTTTCTGAACATGATTCCTAGCTATATCGATTTATCGCCCCCGAAATCCCCTGTATACTAATTTTTATTTAGTCGTTGGAGCCGCTTCCGAGATTCAGATTAAGGTAAAGACGATAGCGGCATCTTTGATGCTAGGGAGATGGCGCGGCGCTATCGTAAAAAACTTTTTTTAAACTTTTCTTTAATTTTTAACTTTGTTCTGTTCTTAGTATTTGTTGTTATAGTGGCAACAGAAATACATCATCTGTGAAAATTTTAACCGTCTAACTATCACGGTTCATGAGATACAGCCTGGTGACAGACAGACAGACAGACAGACAGACAGACAGACGGACGGACAGCGGAGTCTCAGTAATAGGGTTCAGATAGATAGGTACCCTTTGGGTCCGGAACCCTAAAAATGACACAGTTCATGATGAAGCATGCTTGCCTAGAAGATACCAAATTTACTCGCGCCTTGAAGACGTTTGGCGGAACTTAAGTTGGTAATTGCTAATCGTACGTATCCTGTGAAGCTTGGTATGACGTTATTAATAAAACTTTAACAAAAAGTGACATTCAGTTCCGGTAGCCATCATACATGATCATTCTCTGTGCTAGCTATCTGTGCTAGGCTATCTAACGGTTGGGATCTGCTCTAACGATCTCAGGAATGTTGTATACATATTTACTATTGTCTATGTACTATTGCAATCGTTAATTGCTTTCTTCGGGTCTTATTTTTGTACTTAATTATTAGGAGGTTTTGTGATGAGTAGTACTAAATAACATCATCATATCAGCTGGATGTAGGCCTCTCCCAAGATACGCCACTGAGCCCAAACTTCGGCTCATTGGGAGGGATATGCCCTAATTGCCACGCTAGGCAGGCGGGTTGGCAATCGCAGGAATTAGCTCCCCGCACCGGTGACGTACGCTGCCCGCCACCGGCCTGTAGTATGTAGCTACGACATAATTTCAAATGGTTATACCGCCATTTATCGGTCGCCAGAGCCTCGTTTGTTGGTCAGCAGGATGTACCACGGGCAGGTGAGGTTGGCTGGGAGCACTGAGGTGGTATTTGTCCTCCCTTACATCCCTACTACTAAATAACTGCATGAATAAAATAATAATTGATACACACATATTGATTAGATAGATAGATTAGATTAACTCTTTATTGTAAATCAAAAGAACTTAAAATTAAAGTAACAATAAAACAAAAATCGGTTTTACAATCGGCGGTCTTATCGCATAAAGCGATTTTTTCCAGACATACTAGATATTATATATATATATATATATATATATATTTATAAATATAAAACTTTTACTTATATTCAAAATTTAAATCCCCCCAACTGATCTACGTATAAGCAGTTCATTGAAACCGTTGCAATATCGAGCAAAAACGAGCAATAAAATCACGTTTATTGTATGTGAGCCCGCTTAAATATTTATTGTATTCTGTTTTTTAGTATTTGTTATTATAGCGACAACAGAAATAAATGATCTGTGAAAATTTCAACTGTGTAACTATCATGGTTCAAGAGGTATCTCTTGAACCGTGATAAGCTGGTGACGGACAGACAGACGGACAGCGGAGTCTTAATAGGGTCTCGTTTTTTACCCTTTGGGCGCGGAAGTCTAAAAACGAAGTACAGCTATGATTCACAGAAACTAACCAATATGTAAAACTTTGTAGCGAGTCGATCGAGAAAATTTGATCTTCTACACGCAAAACAAGTTGCACGGAGGATGAACACGCGACTCACATTCTGAAAATAATATGAAAGTGTAGAGAGGGGACGCTGGATATAAAAGAGCTGGTACTTTTGTCACGTACATGCTGGTCGGTATTTAGAGATATTTCTTAAATTGTAAATCCCGCAGCTTCGCCTGCTTTAAAAATCCTATGGCCTCCTAATCCATAATACTTGGTATCACTGTGGAAAATTTCAGTTAAATCGTCGGTTCAGCCGTTTGACCGTGAAGTCCCAAACAAACAAACAGACAGACTGACTTTCGCATTTAGAATTTATGTTGATTGGTGTTGATTATTTCAAACAATAATTATTATTTCACTACAATTAAACGATTGTATCGTAACTTTAAAATAAATAATTTATAATCGTAAAATACGAAAAAACCGACTTCACATGCCGCGATACTCAAAGTACTGGCTAGTTATAATCATGTCATCAAAGTATACAAATTTGCTTGTATTGTTTATCTCTATATCTCCGGCAATAATTGTCAGATCTAGATAAAATTCTAATGGGACGAAACGGGAGGCATAATCTCTCAAACAAAAAAAGAAGAAAAAGACAGTCGAATTGAGAACCTCCTCCTTTTTTGTGAAGTTGGTTAAAAAAAACCATATCCCAAATGGATTTTGCTCTGGTTCTTAAAAAAGGTTCCACACTACGTCCTATCCGAATGTTTGAAAATGCGTTCCACAGTAGTTGTGGAACTATTTGTATTACTTTACGCACTAAATTCGATTTCCATCAACCGATTTCTCTCAATTCATCAATCATCATTCAAGATTATTGACGGACCGAAGTATTCAAAAAAGATGGCCCTGAATTTCTTGGATTCAGATCAGAGATTCTGTTTTTTTTTTATATCTTATACAAGATATAAAAAAAAAACAGAATCACATAATATCTTATAGGCTAGCGTTTGATAGCGGTCAAACGCTAGCCTATAAGATATTTTATTATACTTTCGCCTGGTGGTAAGCAATGATGTAAACGAAGATGGTGAATACGTTACGACTTAGAATACTCTGACTTTGAAGGGCTGGCTGCCAAAACAGCGTAAGCACAGAACGGATAATAATACTACGTATGAGAAAGACCTATTTATAGATACCCCACAAGTATAGGTTTGATGACAAAATGTTTTTTGGATTCAGTTCAATAGAAGTTTTTTTTAAATCAATTTTTTTTATCAATATTTTTTATCAATTTTTTTTTATTAATTTTAGTTCAATATCTTTTATTTTTTGCCGTAAGGTTGTGGCGGAGAATTTTTCTTTGATGCTAGTTTTTGGTAGCAAGTCAGACGGAACATACGTATAATATTTTCTCTTACCCTCTGTGGATCATGCTAGATCACTCATGCTAGGATATAAGCTGGCGACTTCTCGCTAAAGTCAAACCATAAATCCTTTACGCCAACTTAAGGTACGGACACACCGCGGCGTCCTGCGATCTGCGGGCGCGATCTCAGTACATTTCAAATGTTTGCTGATCGCGTTTGGTGTGAACCAGTCGATACAAATACTACTGCGCTATCTGATCGCCGCCTAGATCGCGCACGAGGACGCCGCGGTGTGTGCGTACCTTTAACAGGGCTCTTAAAAAAGGGTCTTAGGACTATGCAACAGTTGAGAATATTAATTTAACATAATATTAAAATTTTATCAGAAAAACTCAGGTTAATTTTAAACTAATTAATTTAAAATCGGGAATTTCATGTGACTTGGATTACTTGGATACTACGCTATAGTTGGGCGCTACGCTATATCGACATCGTGTAAATCACGTTAAATTCCCAATTTCAAATTAATAAGATCAAATTAATATGTTCAGGACAAACAGCGAGTAAGCGAGTAGTTTCGATATCAACATATTAATTAAGATAGTTTAAAAGCAAAAACAACCGACTTCCATGCCCCGCGAGTCAGTTTCAGTAGCAACTTTGAAACTTTTATCGTCATATCTGTGAAGATACTTATCAAATATCGATTAAATTATAATGCCTTACCTTGGAAAAGTACTCTACAGATTGAAAAAAAGAATCATTCGAATCGGTTCACAATTGACAGAGTAATCGACATACAGAGGAATTCAGAACCTCCTCCTTTTCGGAAGTCGGTTGACATGATAAATATGTTCTATGAATGTGCTTCTATATCGAAATAAGATCTACTAAATAAGAACATTACCTTAAATAGGCTAGGTAGGTAAGTGCAGACAGCTAACAATCTCACGCATATTTCAACGTCACAAACACAATCGTCTTCAAATCAGAGCTAAGGCTACGTCTCCATGTGCTGGGATAAAAACGCAGTTTTTGCCTTGCGGCACAGAACATATATGTTATACTACGCACTATACTAGCAGGCTTAATTTTGTTACTGTGTAGGCCTACTCGTTAACGTCAAACTGAGGAGAGTGTTACAAAAATATAACCTCTCTACTTGAATTCTGTTCGGTGCAAATATATGTATTTCTGGCATGCAAGCTGATCCAGGTCTATTTCCCTTGAAAAATTTAAATCGTGCCGGATGCAACACAAAATAAGCAATATTTTTGGAATTAATGTCATATTAAAGATAGAAATACAATAAGCAATCTTAATCCACATGTTTGCGTGTATTGTCTGACAGTGGGTAAAAGAAGGTTATTATAAGCGTAGGTATTTTCTTTTTGCAGGAGAGAGAAGTATCTGTTACGAAGTAACTATTTTGTAATCTCTGATCCAGGTCAAATAGAGTTTAATCACTTTCTACTCAGGGTTAAAAAAAACCTCGAGTAGAAAAAGCTGACAAATATATATTGTTGTATACTGCGGCAAAGCTAGCTCTCCGATTAATGTAGCCTACCAGGCAAAACATTGCACACCACAACGGTAGAATGTAAGAACATCTTAAATACTACTTCATCTTTTTTGTACTACATTTTCAGCACAAAAATTATTTCATTTCATTTCATTTCATTAATGTATCTAAAGCCGCCTTGACGTTTTCCTCGCTTATGGAAGTGTTTCCTTAGCCCACTAACTGCGTGTGACAACCAGAGCACATAATTGTACAAGTGGAGCAGGATGTACGCATCATGTGAAAACTAGAGAAAACACTAATTAGGCTTATTGATCACAGTTTCACTGTCTCTAAATTGTAGGTAGGTAGCTTTTTTCTTTTATCCACCGACAGTGTGCCCGATAGAAACCGGGTTTTCTTTTTTTTAAGCGAAAATAGGTAGTGCTTGACCACTATCTCACCTGATGTTAAGTGACGATGCGGTCGATGATGTATTGCGCTTACCCAAAAGATACCAATTTACTCGCAACTTGAAGACCCCTAATGTATCTAATCGGAAACACAGACTCAGGCTTGTACTATTCATTATTCTGTGACTCAGGCAGAGAATTCCATTCCTTGACAGTACGTATGATGAAAGAAGAGTCGAATCGCTTTGTACGCGTAAATGGTACATCTACCATGAAGCGATGGTGCCTCTTTGTATCCCTGGTTTCCCGATTATAGAATGGGGATAGCGGAATCAAATTGTGAAGTTCCGATGCACACTCTCCGAAATGAATCCGATAAAAACCCGATAAGCAAGCGACCGATAAGAAAGTCTTTTGACTCCTTTAATCTTTACATAGCATATGATTAAGATAGTTTGAAACTATAACAACCTACTTCCATGCCCCGCAAGCCAATTTCAGTAACAAGTTTGAGACGTTTATCGTCATATCTCTGGAGATACTTATCAGTTCTCGATGAAATTACAATGGGACCACCTCGTAAATGTACCCTATTAATTAAAAAAATAAACATTCGAATCGGTTCATAATTGACGGAGTAATCGCGTAACATACATACAAAACAAAAAATCCAAAAGAAAAACATACAGACGTATTGAGAACCTCCTTCTTTTTGGAAGTCTGTGGAAATCAAAGTTTCTCCCACTGTCTGTACGCGTATATCTTGTTAACTACGTAACGGATTTCAGCAATAGTACAGTGATTCGAGAGGAAGGTTTGTAACCAGGATTAAATGCGAGCAAAGTCGCGGGACGCAGCTAGTTAAATATAAAAGATAGATTGAATACGCTACATTGCACTTAAAAACTTAAAATATTTTAAAGGAAGTACAATCGGCGGCCTTATCGTAAAATAGCGGTCAAGTCCAGGCAGCCGTGGACAGATATACATACAGATAAGTAGGTGTGTATGAGAAGCTGCTATAATATTTTAGGGTTGAATAATTAATCGACTTCAAAAAAAGGAGGACGTTTCTCAATTCGATTCGTATGTTTTTTTTTATGTTTGTTTTTTTTTGAAAGGAGATATCCCAAGCGTGGTACCATGGTAATTTTATCGAGGTCTGATGAGTATCTCCAGAGATATGAAGATAAACACCTCAAAATTGGTACTGAAAATTAATAGCGCGGCATTGAAGTCGGTTGTTTTTAGTTTTTTAAACGATCTTATTACAAATAAATACATAGTATAAATATTTTGATTGTCTTATTGGTACGTAGTACTATTAATTATTTTGTGTTATAGGCTAGCGTTTGGCCACTATCTCACCTGTTAGTGAGTGATGATGTGGTCGAGGATGGTAGCACGCTAGGCCTAGAATGGGAACTGGCTCTCAATCACAGCTGCCCGAAAACATTAGATGTTTGGCGCCAGATTTTCTAACTTGAGGGTTGTAGTTGGCCGTCTGCCTACTTCTACTAGACAATAAATTAAGATTTCTCTGCCTACCACCATGCCGGGGGTCGGAGGTTTCTTAAAGATGTTTATACTTCATCGTAGGGCAACTATAATGAAATACGTAATACATGTTCCGATAGAAAAATCCATTATTATACGGTGATACCTCTGTTGTTAAGACTGACCATTCTTTCACTGCGCCATTGACGTTATTAGTTATTAAAACAACTCAATAAATAAAAACAATGACTTATATATTCAATTTACAATTTATTTACTCTGAATTTACAATTAATTATAGTTGATACAAAATTTCTATATATTATATTTCCATATAATATATCTGAGATACAATAAAATGAAGGTATTGTTTTATTTTATTAAGAACCAATCTTGACTAGAGTTACAAAAAATGTAGATATGAATCAACACCAATATTATAAATGCGAAAGTCAGTTTGTTTGTTTGTTTGGGACTTCTTCACGGTCAAACGGCTTGACCAACTTGGCTGAAATTTTGCACAAGGATAGCCTGTATTATGGATAAGGCTATGGGATACTTTGAAATGCAGGCGTAGAATTTTACCTAAATACAAATAGGACCACAACTCAATTAAAATCTATCACAAAATTATTATTATCTATTTCTTCTTCACCTGAATTTCCAAACGGTATATAAGAGAATGCTTTAAATATTATATCCATATTAATGAGGTTTCATGATACATGATTCATGATCGAAACGGCAGAGATAATTAAAGTAGGTAGTTCATATTAAAAAACTTAAATATCTAGATTTTCAGGATTACAATTTTGGGTGTAAGTATTTAAAGCAAGCAACACTCTGATAAAAGATAGTTCAGATAGTTTAAAAACTAAAAGAACTGACTTCTATGCCGCGCGAGTCAGTTTCAGTAGCAAGTTTGGGACGATTATCGTCATATTATATGTAGTACTTTTAAGTATTCTGTGGTCATATCCCTGGAGATACTTATCAAATCTAGATGAAATTACAATAGGACTACCTTGTAAATGTAACCATCTTATTTTTTGAATTGTTGAATAGGAGAATCATAAAGATTTCAGCTGTTTCGTTTGATGGCAAACGTCACATTTCATTGAGTTAATTCGGCGGCTTCAGGAAGCGCTGCGCGGCGCCGCGTGTTACAGCTCGACGAAGCGAGGCGTGCGGCGCGGCAGAATTATCTCAATGAATTTTCTGTTTTATTATGTACTTAATAAAGTTCAGTTTTTTATTACGCGGCTTCCCGCTGCGCCGTGTTAAACCAGAAGCATCGTCACGTCGCGTTTTGTTGCGTCGCGTGTCGTCGCGGTGTGATCTGACCCTCGAGTGGCTTGCTGTTTGTCTGTTGGCTAGTCTACAGAATTGAAAAGAAGACGAGCGTCTTGTACTATTAATATCATCGATAAACATCGGTTTATAATTGTATAGGAGTCCATGCAAAATTCCTCGCGTTCCTGATCTTCGTTTCCTCCTTATCGTCATCTTTCTTGGTGATGAAAAACCGCTCCAGCCTGTCTCGGAGCTCGTCAGGGGTGATGGGAGTCGCTGTGGTCTCTGCTGACTTTTCTCTATAGTAATAATCCTGGTGATGGGGCTGCCTGTTGTAGTATCCTCCTGGAAAAAAAACATGTTTCCTTTATTTTAGTCGAGATAAAGCTCAGTAGGCTCCAGGAGTATATATAAAGATTTGAGAAGAGGACTGGCAGAAGTAAGGAATTCTGCCGAGTCCTATTCTCAAATCCTTATTATGCAGGTAGCATGGGCAGCAAATCTTCCAGTGATTCATTCGTTAAAGGAAGGAAGGAAACCTAAGCCTAAATTAAAACCTTCTGAGACAACTGACATTGATCTATAATGCAGTATTCATTGTCATTACGTAACATATAAACTACTAAAAAATCCTATCAAGGAGATTAGAAAATAAATTGGAGAAAGTGCCTCCAAAAGCCCTTCAAGCATCTAAATAAAATAGGTCAAAATACTTACAACTTATCCGAGGCACTTTCGACTTTATTGTTACAGGATTAAGGTCCTTTGTATGTGAATACGAACGCATCTGATGGTTTCGTAACAGTGCATCGGCATGAGGTCATTGAACCTGCCATCGGAGAAGTTGTAAATTTCTATGATTTTATTTTTATAAGTTGAAAATTTTAATTAATTGTAATTAACAAAAATACTGCCTAAAATGGTCTAAAAGAGCCATTTTTCATCCCTTGTAACATTGATCATCCCATTATGACTGACGTTTTTCTAGATTACATGTTATGCTTCCAAGCCTGTCCTGGAGCCATAATAATATAATCATAAGTATTTTTTGTACTTGTGTGTCCACGGTTTTTCTCACCTTTCCCTTTTTAGGGATTTTACTCTATAAGTGCCATCTATCATATATTGTAATCCACCACCTTCTTATTTTAAGTAGGTACCTACACCCTTTATTTTTGGATGCAATGCAACTTATCAAAACATACGTGAGTTGACTCTACTAACTTAATAATCACGAACATAGTTTATCTATCTACGCTATGAAAAACTATGTTATATGGACTCTCTACCATAAAAAAACAAAAACCTCGTGTCTCCAACTCAGCGCCACCTATCGAGTAGGTTACCTACTTATCTGATTCGTGAAATACAAGATAATTTTAATAATTTATTGAGTGTGGCCATGATAAGTTGATAAGTAAATTTATGAAAACAGTATGTCGGTTGCCCAACGCCTCGTTTCAGCATTATCATGTATTTTCAGAAAAAAACGATTTCATCTCAGACCTTATAGTCACCTTGTAATATAATCGTCTGTGGCACAGACTCTGTGCTTAACATCAGGTGAAGTATTATTCATGTACTTAACTGAGCACAAAACTACAATAAGATGTGTCAGATTTAAACTTACCTGAAGAACTGTGATGATCATGTAAATGTGGATGCTCATAGCTTGAAGTATATGAAGAAAGCGAAGGACCTCCAAATCCACCAAATCCTCCAAATCCTTGACCAAAGCCAGAGCCAGAGAACACTGTCACTGCTAGAAGAGCCAATTTTGCCAACAGGAAAGCTTTTTTGCTAGCAATCAATAATAAACCCAGTAGTATAGGTAATAATGTTGAAAGTTGAAATTTAAAGCCAAGTAGAAACGGCACCAATAGGTTTCGGGCTAGGAGGCGTCCTAAAAGAAAATGTATTTTTATTTTTAATATAAAATTCAAATATGTGTATTCCTTCATTTGAGCATCATAGAATTCATTTAAAACATTGTCTTGAATCTGTAAGTCAAATTATTGAAAACACGTAAAATTTTATGGGCATTACCATAGATGGAGCTAGCAGCACAGTAATATTATTTATTACCACAGTCACCATAGTGTAAAGTTACGCGAATGTCAAGTTCATTGGCAACCAAGCTTTTAAATTATTGTCAAAGTAAATTGATAGATGGCGTTGAAATAAATTGTTGAAAACAAGCACTAAAAATAGGCAGTGAGAGAAAATTCTGTCATGATTAAATTCAGTTAAATTGCAGCACGTTTTGATAAAAAATGAAAGCAAAAACTCAAAGATAAAAATCTGCGGCTTGTTTATGGTGGAAACCGCTTGCAAACTCGCAAAGAGCTTAATCGGTTATTGTAGTTGTGGTTTTTTACAAAGTAAAAGAAAAAAAATTATAATAGCTGTGTCCCGTGGTTTCGTCCGCGTTAAATAGTATCCTATAGCATAGCGCATAATACTGGTTATCCCTGTGCAAAATTCTAGCTAAATTGGTCCAGCCGTTCGACCGTGAAAATGTCCCAAACTAACAAATAAACAACTGGCTTTCGCATTTATAATATTGGTTAAATTAATTTTATTATGAAATTTAAAAGTACTGAAAACGTCATATTAATAGAATATTGACTTAAGTTTTGGATAAATAAATAAATCTTAAAATTTGATTTTATTATTTTTTATCTGTTAATACTTAAGATATACGTACTCGTCCAAGCTAAAACATCATAATAACAACCGACTTCAATGCCCCGCAAGTCAATTTCAGTTGCAAGTTTGAGACGTTTATCATCATATCTCTGGAGATACTTATCAGATCTCGATGAAATTACAATGGGACTACTTCGAAAACCTACCCTACCGATTTCAAAAACAATCATTCGAATCGGTTCACAATTGACGGAGTAATCGCGTAACATACACACAACAAAAAAGAAAAAAAAAACATACAGATGAATTGAGAACCTCCTCCTTTTTTGTGAAGTCGGTTAAAAAATAAGTTCTAAATCTAAACGCCGGCTACTGAAAAATCACACTCTAAAAAGTATAACACGAAAATATTATTATCATCTGAAATTGTTATGTACAAACTATTCTTTATTTTATTGTGTATTTAATAAATTACGTACTAGTAAGAAATATTTTTTGTATTTCATACATATTCATAGCGGTGTTCAGAGGTTAGCCGTGGTCGTATGCCACCTTCCGTAACAAAACAATAGATTCTGCAAAGTAGCATACGACCACGGTTTTGGGACTTATTTTTTATTAAAACTTTTTTTGGGTTTTTGCTCAAATGTATACATTCATACAATTATACACATACCGATCAACAGACACGTAACCCTCCCTTTTGCTTTTTTGCGACGCCGTAGTCGGGTAAAACATTAGTTTTCGTAACTATGACGAGATATATCTCGCAAACGGTACGGTGCGGTGGAATGGAACGAAAAAGTTTTTAGGGTTCCGTACCCAAAGGGTAAAACGGGACCCTATTACTAAGACTTCGCTGTCCGTCTGTCTGTCTGTCTGTCTGTCTGTCTATCTGTCTGTCTGTCTGTCTGTCTGTCTGTCTGTCTGTCTGTCTGTCTGTCTGTCTGTCTGTCTGTCTGTCTGTCTGTCTGTCTGTCTGTCTGTCTGTCTGTCTGTCTGTCTGTCTGTCTGTCTGTCTGTCTGTCTGTCTGTCTGTCTGTCTGTCTGTCTGTCTGTCTGTCTGTCTGTCTGTCTGTCTGTCTCTCTGTCTGTCTGTCTGTCTGTCTGTCTGTCTGTCCTTCTGTCACCAGGCTGTATTTCATGAACCATGATAGTTAGACTGTTGAAATTTTCACAGATGATGTATTTCTGTTGCCGCTATAACAACAAATACTAAAAACAGAATAAAGTTAAAAATAATAGAGGGTCCTCATACAAGAAACGTGTTTTTTCGGCATTTCACGCCATCTATGAACGCCCTAACACCTTTGTTAGACGTTAGATGGCGTTATAAGAAATAAAATGTTTATTAATTATTATTTTTTGCTGGCGAAAAATGATAGTGGTATATTTTGCTCGATCTTATAAAATACTGTAGTGTGGTACGGAACCCTACTAGTGCGAGTCCGACTTGCACTTAGCCAGTTTATTTTTTTCGCGCCACATTCAATTTAACGTGACGTCACATAGCCTAAAGGCTGATATATGATATATATGAGATGTCATTGGAAGCGCCTTGTTCGTCTGCTAATTAAAATCAACATCTCATTAGTCACGTTATAATAAGTACTTTAGAAGTTATGAGGTATCAGATGAACATACATACATACTCAAATATTATGTTTTTTGAAGTGATACAAACTTTATCTATTTATTCTGTGTAACAACATACATATTTACATACATACATACCCACATACTGGTAAAAAACATAACCCTCCCCTTTTGCTTCACCGTAGCGTAGTATTATTATCTTTTCTATGACCGTAGTAGGGTAAACATCGGCCACCTACTCTGTTCGTTATGGCTGATACTTGGCCTCATTAAAATATACACAAAAGAAAAATTTTGATTTCAATAGGTATATATTTTTGTGAAGTCACTAAAAATACCAATGGTACGCAATGACTATTGTGTATAATTATCTGTGCCAATGGTCGAATCAGTTTAAAAGCAGCACCTGTAAATATTTTGTCGATGAAGAAGATATTAATAAGGAACTTACCAGTAGAAATCTCTCCATGAGGCTGATGATGGTAAGTACGATCTTTGATCCTCGGATCCATGACAAACTCAAGCACTCCATTGGCCAACGTTGGGCCAATCCTCATTACCAACCCTGGGTATAGGACGCTGAGGTCCCAGTGGAGGGAACGCTTAGATATCAGACTGCTTGCATCTTCTATTATGGAGCTGAAAATAGTATTTAACTTATAGTATACTTCTTGCCTGCCTGGGATGGCAGGTAATAAAAGGTTCAGACCAGGCGAAATTTGTTGTTCAACCACAGAAGACTAGTCCTACGGATCAACTTCCTAGAGATTTACGATACAAGTTACAATAAATACTCATTCAATACTAATTCTATCGATTAAATCGCGCTTAAGCAGCCAATCAAATGGCTTAATTCTAAACCTTATTATCGCTCTATAATGTCAACCTAAATGTTCTTCTTACGAGAAAAATAATTGAGTAACAAAATTAGTACTTTTATCTGGCACCTAATAAGTGTCGATTCCAAAATATCGATTCTCAAGGCACCTACTTGGAATCGTAAGAAAAGTACATACCTCGGAAGTTGGAAAACAACATCGTCTGATGTGAACTCGACATAACAGGATAATAAGTTTGAAGACATAAGTGAGTACATTATAACGACTAGATATCGCATATTTTCTTGCTTGTCTCTTACTTATTAAAAAATCGACCAAACTATCGGCGGCCAATAATTTAATCACAGTGGTAATTATTTTGGCTGCTAGAAACCTAAAATAGTTGCATAAACATCGTTTATTTACAATTATCTAATAACTGAATTGACTGTTAATAAGTTACCGAAAATCCATAGGATCCTTATCCAGAAAGCTGCCAATATCCCTCGGAGTCTTTTCATCTCTAACAAATGAAATACCCGTCGCCAAACTGAAGGTTTCCGCTTCGTCATATTTGTTCAATTTGTTCAGCAACTCTTTTCCAAAACAGACTCCTAGCTCCGAACTCCTCTGAACACTGATACACTGATTCAACTGTGAATCGTTGACCTCATTTTGATTCAACTGTTCACCTTCTTGTAATTGAATTGATATAACTTCTACTAATAGAAGAAACGACACTGCCAATAAAGCGTTGGAGCTCATTTTTTATATAAAAGAAGTAATTGAAACGATAGAAGAGTTGAGAAAAACAAATGACGCTCTACATTGCAATGCAATAATCTATCAAGATTTAATAAAAATGATGTTAGAGTAAAAAGTTGCGTTGATTTAGGTAAAAAGTAGACTGATTTGAATGAAGAAAATGTTACGTATGAAACTGTAACAATTGTTCGCCGGTTATATAGACTTTCCTGGTTATGTTCCGTTGAACTTTGCCATTGTTTTCGTAAGGAACAGAGCTTCACGGTGTGTTCCCACAGATTGACAATAGGGTGAAAATTCGATGGAGATAATTTGGATCTTGAGAATGGGCTCGGATGTTACGGCTAGTGATGTAATGTGTTTTGGGTTATGTGATGGTACAAAAATGTGTGATACATAGATTTACAATGTTCTACATACTAATACTATTATTTGCTGTTCTTTTGTTGTGTTTCTGAGCGGAATAAATGGATTTTGTTTGGGTTGGAATTCCGTTCTAATTAAGTTAATCGTTTTTTTAATGGAATAGAATTTTTGGAAATGGAATAGCGTCTTAGACTTCAATCTTACATGTTATGTCTAGAAGAAGCTTAATATGTGACCACCACTAGATTTCAATCGTAGCTCGGACCACCTACAAAACAAGCCAATCGGTTGCCCGAATCCCGATCTGTAGGTAGTACTACTAGCTAGTTCGGAAGACAGTTGGAATATTTTCGCGTATTTGGATTTGACTAGTCTTTTTCAACCGACTTTCAAAACAAGGAGGTTCTAAAATAGTATTTATGTTTTTTTTAAATTATTATTATTATGTTATTGTACGTATGTTACGCGATCGCTCCGTCAATTGTGAACCGATTCGAATGTTTCTGTTAAAATATAAATTACTAGCAGCCCGCCCCGGCTTCGCACGGGTAGAACATATATGCTTACAAAATTTGCATCAGTTAGTTGCATCGAATATAAAATATGAACATATTTAACAACCATCGTCATATTTCATCCAATTTACACAAAACCTTAACGAATTATGCACCTAAACCTTCCTCATAAACACTCTGGCTATTGGTGAAAACCGCATGATAATCCGTTCAGTAGCTATTGAGATTATTGCGAACAGACAGACAGACGCAGTGATGAACTTTGCTTTATAATACTTACGTATTGATATTGGACGGCCCTTTGGCGTAAAGGATAGTTACCCTGATTCTGACCCGACGGTCGTTGGTTCTAATCCTAGCTATATACCTACCAATGAAAGTTTTATGTGCATTCATGAATCATGAGTTTTCGTACAGTGGTAGTGGAATCATTAAATCTACCAAAAACAAAAAGTAACTATGACCTAATCTGTGGTTTCACTGCAAATATTTTATTAATTTTGCGATGCGTGTTTGTGAAATTCGTGATATCTTCTAGAGTTTTCATTTGAATTATATACTGCAAAGGACAATTTTAATCTATAATATGTGGCCAAGCTAATTAACGTAATTATTTGGATAAGGATTAATACTATATACTTGAAAATAGCCTTGGAAATTATGTAATATTTTTTCACAAACATTTTAAGATTAAAATGGTTACTGTGAGTCAACCTTAAGATATAGACATATGCTGTCGCGGACTTTTTTGTAGGTCTTATTAATTTGTACAACTCTGGCATAAAAAATATTCTTCTATCTATTTTCAATTAAGCAGCGTTCGTAAGAAACATGTTTTTTCGACCGTTTATTTGCCAACTTAGGTTGCAAATTAGGTCTCCACGAATGTACCTTTGATTTAAACGGGATAATATATATCCTATTTTCATTCCGAAAGTCCATTCTATGTATTAGTGAAAGAATTTTTTAAATCGGTTCAGTAGTTTTTGAGCTTACTCATTACAAACATACAAAAATACAAAAATACAAATGTTCTCTCTTTATAAAATTAGTATAGATGACTAAAACTAAATAAAATAATGACTAAAATATTGACTATGACTAATAATTAAAATAAAAACTAAAATTAAAAAATGGAATTTAGGTCGCTGTCTGCTGGTAGAGTACTCAAAAAGCTGGCGAAATTACCTATTTGCGTTGCCCGAGGTAAGCGCCAGCTAGTTTTAGTTTCTTACATTATAAAAACTAATAGTGTCTTGCGAAGGTTACTCAATGAACTGTAGAATATGTCTAACTTTTGGTCTCAGTAAAGCACAGTTATAATGCTATAGGTAGCAAGCAAGCAGACGGAAGTGGTCACCGTCGCTTATGAACACTTATAACACTCTGGTCACTCATGCGTTAAAAAAATCCTTGTCAAGTCGGCATGTCAAGATTCTTTTACCCCTTTTGAAGAACTTCATAATTACTAGTATAGTAGGTATGGCAGAAATGACCGCTTAAATCGAGATGTGTGTAACTCCAAATGACAATAAGATGTGGGTGAGTGAAAAATTTGCAAGGTGAGATCATAAAATTTTACTGCCGGAACACCGTGAGATTGTGGTAGCAGATTTTTTCATTAATAGTGGTAAGTTACTTTTTGATAGCAAGTCAGGCGGACCATCGATATCGTGCTCCTACTACCTGATAAAAATCACTTGTGCCATACTTGAACACAATTACAGTTGTTGAGCTTAAAGAAAAAAATTTCACCTCACGTTAAGTAAACATTTGTTGTTTGAGATTTAGGTGTGTTTGTCTGGAATTGGAAGATGATACTGAGACGAGGTGCTGATTAACAGACTTCAGTTCAATCCACAGGGCGCAATTATCCCAATTTATCTTCCATACTGGCTGGTACCGAACATAATGCTGCAATTCGAAGGACTGATGGAAACAATATGTCTTTGTCCAATGGGTGGTTCGAAACAGGGCCGAAGTGTACTACCAGTGAACAATTAAGCGCCACCTATGGTTAATTCGTAGGATTAGTTGAGGTCTACGCCTTCAGACGCAGGAAGACAAAAATGACTCACGCTTGTGTGACACTGAAAGATTTTAAAAACATCAAAAGAACGGACTTTGATGCTCAATTTTAAGACGTTATTTTTTTTAACCGATCGATTAGGTAATCATAATAAAGGAAGTTAAAAGATGATTACCAAAATATATGTCATAATGTTTAAATTTAAAAAGGAATCAAAAATGCTCAAAAACAACAAAATATTTTTTTCCCGCAGTCCTGTTTTTTGTTCTTTTCAATAATTCACTTGTTTAATGTCTACCTAGGACGCAACTAATAATAAAAGCTCACGCGTATGAAGCCTTTGACCCCTGGCATTGTCTAACCTGCCATTTAGATAGTTCTAAAACGTCTTTCACCTCTCTAGAATTTCAAAGAAGTATATTCCCTAAGTTGTGCCGCTAAGGCCTACAATCGAATAAATCCGTTTTAGTCCAAACATCATTTTGGAAAATAACCTGTTCCAGAAGTGAAAGTGGGTATTATTTTTGCATCCGGTTCTGTGGTAAAAGTTTCGACTGATGTAATAACTTCTTAAGTTTATATTGACAGGATATACGGTATTGAGATGTGACTTATAACTATAAGTAGGTACCTATAATAACTGTCACATGGAATTTGAAAGACTGGATCAGGCACTTGCGCTATGTAGACTATATGTGACATTTCTCGTTTCACTGCGACCTTCCAGACAAGTTTAATTCCCTCTTAGATAGTGTCGTAAGATTGTATCCAAGTAGTTCGAAGGAAAGGATAACTTTGTAAGTATTTTGTTTATCAAAAGCAGATTTCTGCTGAGCAGGCCTTTAGATATATAACAGTCTAGGACGAAGAAAATAAAATAAGCTAATATATACCAGCACCCAAATTCAAATTTGTGAAATGACTTTATTTTTGATTAATTTAAAAATAATATTACTCGATTAATAGAAACATATTGATATACAATTTGAAAAGTGCTGATATTAAAATTTTATGAAAAATATAACTGTACCAAACGCAAATAATTGTAAATTAATAGTGTAGTAGATACTTAAAAATAAACAGCTTAAAGCATTTTAACTAATCGAAATTATGCAATATAAAGTATGGAACAATAATTTATCAGTCCCAAACATAGTAATAACGTATTATCACACTTGACATAAGTATAAACTGAGTCAAAGAAACAATCATCAAAATATTTAAAGAATTTTCAGAATTCATCTCTCTCGACCTCTGCTCCATACATCAGTCAATGATTGCTTTCGCCTCTATAGCCAGAGGGCCATCTGATTTCTGTATCTCACTTGTTTTATGTAATCTCCCCCTCTTTACTTTTCTACATGATCCACCACTTTATCAACACTATCTATAGGACCTATATCAAGAACAGTAAAGTCCAAAACCGCTTGATCTTTTTCTTTCTCAACTGCATGTGTAAATTTGTCGTCTTAAGCTTCGTCTATAGTTAATGCACCTTCACGTGTTAGCTTGGCCACGTGAGTAAATTCTTCTTTTTTTATTTCAAAGCCTTAAAGTTCATTTTCGATGGTAAAATGTCTTTCAAAACCGGTATTTTGCCTTGGTCATCGGGTAGTAAACGCAAATTTATATCGTGCAGTCTAGAAAGTTGCTTATCTACTTCAGTTAGACCTTATGGCGTTGGTATAGAGTTCAAATTCAGGAGAAATTCAGTTTTATGGGTACCATGGTATGTTTATGGTATTTTAAAGGAAAAGCTTGGATGTGAACCGGACGCAGGAACGCGTGTGAAGAGAAATTTCTTTTTTCTTTTAGGAAAAGGATGTTGTAGGTGCGTTTGACACAAATTCTTTGGTGACGCAATGTCTGGAGGTGTTTCCTTTCGTCTGCAATGTCAATGGTGTAATTTGCATGATTAAGGTGTTAGTAGGTCTTTACTCAGTTATTTCTGAAATTCTTTAGATTGTTTTGTTGTCTCCATTCTATGTACTATTGCAACGTGTTTTTTAGGGTTCTGTACCTCAAAAGGAAAAACGGACCCAAATAGGATCACTTTATTGTCCACCTGTCTGTCCGTCTGTCACGGCCACTTTTTCTTAGGAACGCGTAAAGATATCAAGTTGAAACTTATATCAAATACGCAAGTCTATGGTTTTTTTTGGCTGTGAAAAAATTAAAACTTGTAAGTCAACGCGATCAAGAGATATGACCGTTTATGTCGCATATTTTCGCATATTTAGCAATTTCAAGGGAATGAAAACCTATAGGGTACTTTCCGTTGAAAAAAGTTAATTTACTATTTCAAACTTATTATTTGTGTTGGTGCAATACATATTCTATGGATCGAACTACAAAGTTAAGTTTGTCCTTTAACCTAGTCTGAGAAGATGGAACGGAATCCTTGGTGGGCGAGTCCAACTCAACTTGGCCGGTTTTATTTTACAGACAAGCACTTGAACACTATCTCTCCTGATGTTAAGTGACGATGCGGTTTAAGGTGAAACTGAAAGACGGTAAAGAGAGGCAGCACAGGACAAAGGTGTGTTGGAGATTGAAGCAACTATAATTTTCTGCTTTTTCAAGACTTATGTTCGTTTGCACTAAACTTAAGAATCGACTAAGATTTTAAAATATCTCAAGTAACACGTTCGTTGCGTTAGGAGATTTATTCGATATCTTGCAAGACTTTCGTTTTCGTTCCTGCTGAAAGTTTGTTTAAAATGATATGTCGCAGTGACCGTGTTAAAGCAACATCGGGAATCAAAATCTCAAAATCTCACTTTATTCCGAAATTATTAAGACTACACAGTTAAAACTTGTTAGGTAGATATATTCTGTGAACCGATTTTTATACGAAAATAAAAAAATAAAAGATGAAGGGGGCTCCCATACATGGAACTGAAACTAAGTTTTTTTTGTAATCATACCCATACGTGCGGTGTGTCTA
This sequence comes from Cabera pusaria, assembly GCA_954871355.1. Taxonomy (NCBI): domain Eukaryota; kingdom Metazoa; phylum Arthropoda; class Insecta; order Lepidoptera; family Geometridae; genus Cabera; species Cabera pusaria. The sequence goes on from OX940907.1 coordinate 7,578,315, forward strand.
TAGATAGGTCTTTAAAAATGGCATTGTAAAGCAAGGGAGTGATAAATCTCAAAAAAATATATGATGTATATCTCAATAAACACTTTCAACGAAAATTGGTTTGAACGAGATATAGTCAGCAGTTTTTGATATAATAGCAACTGCAAATATAACTTTGTTTTATGTAAAGGGTGTCTCAGTAAGATTGCGCTTTTTCATTTTTAAATGAAAACAAGTATTTTATGACAGAGTTGTGACATTTTTATTGTATTGTAAATAAGACATGTTCCGATTAAGTATGAAATAAAATATCCGGCAAATGACCCCTACGGCTCCGATGACAGGCCATTACTCTTTTCATGAAATTTTCCATGACTTTTGCACAGAGATGTGGCTGTATCTCACCGATGACGCATTGGATTTCCGATTTGAGCTCAGATATTGTTTCGGTTTTATTCGCATAAACCCGAGATTTGATAAAACCCTAAACAAAAAAATCGCACGGCGTTAAATCGCACGACTTTGGTGGCCAGTTGACATCGGAATTTCGTGAGATAATGTGTTTCGAGCGGTTTCAGCGTAAGTTTCCCCATTTTGTAATGAGTTTTCACAATTATAACGCGTTGTTATTTCGAAAAGCGCTCCATTTTTATTAATCGGAATAAACAGAGGTGACAGCTGTCAAATTTTTGAATTGCCAAGTGCGAAAAAAAAAATCCAATTTTAAAAAGTGCACCCTTACTGTAAACCGTAAACAAAGTTGATTTTTAGGTGTACTCTACTGTGTTACGGAACCCTACGAGTGCGAGTCTGACTTGCACTTGGCCAGTTTATTTTTTATAAGCTGGATTTATAACATTTTTGTTTTTATAAGCCAGCCAACAAAGTAATGATTTATAATATTGATAAGATAAGCAAGACGCACGTCTGATGTTATGCGATAACATCCATGTAGGTATATAGTTCAATGTTTACCTATGTTTAATGCTATTCCATTAAATATGAATATATTTGTGTTATGCTTAGAGTATTTGCAATGGAATACAAATTAGATTGTAAGTACTTCGTTTTACTAAGTACTTACAATCTACTTTGGACTTAGTAAATAATTATATATAAAGCAGTAGGCATCTGTTTATATTTTTCACCACCGTTCATTCGTTGTGTTTACTCCTGGTTATTATTAATAAATAGTTATTGTATTGTATTGCATTTGTATTATATTGTTAATTTAGATAACTGCGTACGCAAAGTTCTAGGTTAATATCATTTTCCTAGTCACGGCACTACATTTGTTACCAAGAAAGTCCAAATCAGTTAAGATACTCGTAAAGCTTTTGTCTGTCTGCTATTAAAAAACGCAACTCATTCCGGTTGAAATCAATTATTATTACACAACGACGTGATAAAAATAAATTATTATATCCGTATAGGAACCGATATCAATTTACAAATTAGTACTCATATTATATGAGCCGCTCATTCATAATAATTTCATAGTATCCGATTTACAACGAGTATAAGTGTACTACTTCAGTTCCATCGCTTTGGTGGCACGTTACAAATTATCACGCTCACATAATTTTTTTGCTCATAAAGATCGTATTCATTCTTTGAATTTGAGAAATATGTTATTATTGTATGCTGATAACAATAATCTATTGTTAAAAGAAGTACAAGTTTGAAAAAAAATTAAAGTAATTTTATCAATGGCAATTTTATTTGGGCACCGTTGAACGTAGCCACTGCATAGTTGAATAAATGAGGAATTTAAAGTCAAACGCGTCTCTTTGGAAATTAAATTGAGAAATAGCGTGACCGACGCGTGACGAATAAGGGACCGACATATTAAGTCAAATAAAAGGATCAGGTCATTACAGGACAGGGACTAAGCCCGCAAGAGAATATGTATAGAGTGACGTGTATATCTCTCCGTCAATGTAACCTCACACTATATCACAAATATTGCAGCATTACTCCCGGCAGCCCGTCCGACTCCTTTGGTAGACTAGCTAAAAAACTAAATCAGACGATTTAGTTATTTGAAGCGCTTATTTTTAGAAAAAGCGCGCACTTTAGTATATCTGATAAAAATCAATAAACTTACTACTGAATCTCTAAAATGTTGTTGTATTGAATACATTTTTTTATTAATCATAGTGAAAAATGACAATGTCGAGCATACAAAATATTTTTATATCTTGCCACATGTATGTCCACAAAATACTTTGAGATTTCAAAACTTTATAAGACAGCCATCACAACCTACATAGTAGCGTAGGCTTTTTCAAGTAAGCAATTTCTGTAAACAATTTATCATCATCATATGCCGATATTAGTCCTCTGCTGGACGTAGGCTTCTCTCGAGATGCGCCACTGTGCCCGATCTTCGACTCTTCTTGCGAATTTCGATTATTAAGAGAGATATGCCCTAATCGCCACGCTGCGCAGGTGGGTTGGCGATCGCAGGACGTAGCTTCTCGCATTGGTGACGCTGCTGCTCGTCACTGGCCTGTAGTATTTAGCTGCGCCACAATTTTGAAATGGTTATAGCGCCATTTGTCGGTCGCCAGAGCCTCTTTTTTTTTTATACGTTATAGGCTAGCGTTTGACCACTATCTCACCTGTTGGTAAGTGATGATGCGGTCGAAGATGGTAAGCACGCTAGGCCTAGAATGGGAACTGGCTCTCAAGGATAGCTGCCGGAACACATTAGATGTTTGGTGACAGATTTTCTAACTTGAGGGTGGTAGCTGGCCAGGCGGACACTAGATAGTGTCCTACCACCATGCGGGGGTTTTGTTGGTTTCTTAACTATGTTTTTCCTTCACCGGAGGGCCACTGTGAGAAGCGCACATAAATTTTTCGATAGAAAAATCCATTGGTGCACGGCGGTTTGAACTCGGTACCACGGCATCAAAGCCGAACGTTCTCCCGATTACGCCACCGGGCCCTCGTTTGTTGGTCGGAGCACTGAGGTGGTATTTGTACTCCCTTACGTCCCTACTATTATAAATCATTGATGATAATCCGCATCATCACTTACCAACAGGTGAGATAGTGGTCAAACCCTAGCCTATAAGATATAAATAATAATAATAATGAGGTCGTACACAATCAAACTAATACATTGCCAAAATCTGAGTGCATCACAAATCGCCTCGCCGCGCCATACACAGTTCGCTAAGCTTCGTTCAAGCTCTAAGCGCTACAACTGGAGTAGTCACGCTACACGAGCCGGCTCAGAATGAGAAAGTGACATCGTTCGTTGCAGGATGTATGTTTAGTGTTGCATAAGAGTTTCTCACGTCGCGATCGCTAATTTTATTGCCATGCTGATATTTGGGGTCATCGGTACTCTAGGTACCTACTTGACAGTAGCACTCTTAGGGTGCGTTCAGACATAACATGGTATTTAACATGTTTCAGACAATGTGGACATGGAAAGTTATAAAACATGATAGTATAACGTGTTATTATAACATGTTTTATAAAATTCCGTGTCCAACTATACCATTTAAATTCTTTCTCGGTCGATACACTCATAAAATAAATTATACATTGTTATATGGAATATACAGTCGGGACACATTAATCCCCATTCGTTAAGCCATTAATGTGTCCCGACTTTTAAAGTCTCTATATTCCATATAACAATGTATAATTTATTTTATGAGTGTATCGACCGAGAAAGAATTTAAATAGTATAGTTTTTTGATATCCCTAAACAGAAGTCTAAACTACTAGACTTACTTGTTTTTTTCTTTTCAGTTCGTTTTTTAACACTTCATTTTTTGCGCAGTCGGGTTTTTTGATTTTTTAATTTAATGTTTTATTTACTAGAGCACTTGTGTGAAGTTTCGGATAGAAAAGACTATGTAATCTTGTTTCTCCATACAAACTTTGAACCCCCATTTCATCCCCTAAAAGGGTGAATTTTGGAAAATCCTTTCTTAGTTATAAATATGAAAATACGGGACTTATCGCGACTAAAACATTAATTTTATTTAACTCGACGTTTCGACCAACGACGATCAGTCGTCTCGTGACCACGATCAAAGCTACTTGGTCGAAACTTCAAGTTAAATAAAATGTATGTTTTAGGAGCGATAAGTCCCGTATTTTCATATTTATAACTATGTGTTCAAATCGCGAAAGTTTAAAGTTAACAAATCCTTTCTTAGTACACCCTTACGTACTAAGACAAATATACCCTCCAAACTTCAAGTTTCTACGACTAGCGGTTTAGGCTGTGCGTTGTGTCTGGCAGTCAGTCAGTCAGTCAGTCAGTATGTCAGGACAAAGATTCTTATAGTATTAGACTAGAAGTGCCCCGCGGCTTCGCCCGCATTAAAAACTCCTTTCATTTACTTAAAACTTACTATAATAAAACCACATCAAAATAAATTAGCCAAATCGGTCGACCCGTTTTCAAGTTATCGCGTGAGTAAGAAAAATAGGGATTATTTTTTATAAAACCCGAAAAACTATATTAATTTTCAGACTTTGTTACCCCAATTCACCTTCTTATGGGTGGAATTCCGAAAAATCCTGCAACACGTATTTACTTATTTATTTACAGAAGAACTTAAATAAGTTTCGAAAAAAACAGATTATCTAAAGTTGATTCTTCATACAAACTTTAAACCCCCGTTTCATCCATTTAAGGGGTAAATTTTGGAAAATGCTTTCTTAGTACACTCTAACTTACTAAGCCAAAAATACCCTCCAATTTTAAAGTCTCTACAACCAGTGGTTTAGGCTGTGCGTTGTCTCTTAAGTCAGTCAGAAAGATTGTCAGGACAAAGATTCTTATAGTATTAGATACATTTTTTTTAAATCTATTAAAAGTTAACATGGATATAAAATACTAGCTGTGCCCGCGACTTCGTCCGCGTGGAATAGTCTCTTTGGGTAGCATTAACTAATAAGACACATACGTATCCCAGCTACACCGCACCCTACCACGCCACGCTAATCTCCCCTTCGCTCCTCCCCTCACTTACCCTCCCCTCACTTACCCTCCCCTCACTTACCCTCCCCTCTCCCTTCCACCTCCCCTTCCCTTCCCCTCACCTCCACATCCCCTCCCCCTACCCTCCCCCACCACTCCCGCTCCCTTCCTCCACCACTCCCCCTTCATTCCCCCTACCCTACCCTTCCCTTCCACTCTTCCCCCCCATCCCCCTCACACATTTTGAATGTCATATTTATTTATATTGAATCTACGGCCTAAAAATAAGTTTCAAGCTTCTAGCATTAAAAATGACGATACTTCCATACAACTTCTCATCCCCCCTTTCAACCCTTTATAACTCTCTTTTCGCATTAAAAAGTAGCCTATGTCCTTTCTTAGGCTCTAGACTATCTGTGTACCAAATTTCATTTAAATCCGTTGAGTAGAACATTTGCATAAACCTTACGTATTTCCATACAAACTTTCATCCCCTACCTATTCCCTTTTATTATTTTACACCCTTGAGGGTAAAACTTTTACAAACTTTGAATTTTATATTTATTTATATCTAATCAACAGCCTAAACAATAATTTCAAGCTTCTAGTTCTAAAAATGACAATACTTCCATACAACTTTTCATCGCCCCTTTCAACCCCTTACAACTCTTTTTTCGCATTAAAAAGTATACTGTGTCCTTTCTCAGGCTCTAGACCTGTGAACTAAATTTCATTTAAATCGGTTCAGTGGTTTTGGCATGAAAGTGAGACAGACAGACAGAGTTACTTTCGCATTTATAATATATAATATATATCTTAAAATATATAATATATATATTATATAAAATTATATTATTATTAATATAATAAGGATAGACGAATAGGAGCACCTCGCGGTTTCACCCACGTAGTTCCCGTACCCGTGCGAATACAGGAATAAAATATGTTACTTGCTGTTAATGTAGCTTCCCATTAATGAAATATTTATGTTTCTTTGAGGTGTTTCACACTTTATATTTTTGTAAATTGTTAAACATAATCCAAAATTTCATCGTACCGATGGGACTTGAACCCGCAACCTCCGGAATAACAGTGCTTTGCCAATTATAATTGGCAAAGCACCGGTACATGTTATTCCGGAGGTTGCGGGTTCAAATAATTGGCAAAGCACCGGAACATGTTATTCCGGAGGTTGCGGGTTCAAGTCGTCCCGTCGGTACGATGAAATTTTGGATTATGTTTAACAATTTACAATGAAATAATTGTTGAAATCTATCCAGTAGTTTTCGAGTTTAATTGTAACAAATATACAAACAAACAAACAAAAAAATCAAATATTTCCACTTTATAATATTAGTTAAGATAACAGGTATTGCAGTGTACACGCACAGTGGATCTCATCGTGCCACATCACTTGTTACTTGTTAATACAAACAAGTACAGTTAGTGTTCGCTCTATATACAACAAACGGAATTTAATCTGATTTACTGTAACCCTACATTGAGATCTAATGAACAATGCCAGAAAATTATTATAAAAACACACGTTCATTTTAAACTTATTGTTTTAAAACGAGAATGTATGATTATCTTAATAATAATTGTTTGTTAGTGTCCTCTTATTTTCATCCAATTAACCGTTTTTAGGGTTCCGAACCCAAAGGGTACCAACGGAACCCTATTACTTAGACTCCGCTGTCCGTCTGTCTGTCTGTCTGTCTGTCTGCCTGTCTGTCTGTCTGTCTGTCTGTCTGTCCGTCTGTCACCAGGCTGTATCTCATGAACCGTGATAGTTAAGACTGTTGAAATTTTCACAGATGATGTATTTCTGTTGCCGCTATAACAACAAATACTAAGAACAGAACAAAGTTAAGAAACAAGTACTGTATCAGTAAAGCAGTTAGTTGCTCTCAATTAAAAAAATAGTATTAATATTCGTCAATAGATGTCGGGAAGAGTCATATTTGTCTGTTTAAGTGGCAAAAAATACCGAGAAAAGCTCGTTCAACCAGATATTTAATAATATTAATTACTACAATTACTATTACGACTATTACTGTCACTACTATATAATACTATTCTACCTTTGTGTTAACGTTTACTCAGTTGGTGTTAGAAGTTCGTTAGAAATTCGACAGATGGCGTTCGGAACCCTCCGTGTGCGGGACAAAGTCTGACTCGCACTTGGCCAGTTTTATTTATATCATACTATTCTATTCAATTTATTTATATAAACAACTTTAAAATAATTACCTAATGACAAAATCAAAATTATATAAACTACAATATTTAATACCTATACTATAAATAATAACCGGCCAAGTGCGTGTCAGGCCACGCGCAGTGTAGGGTTCCGTAGTAGCCCGTTATTCAACGCAAGTTTTAGTTTAATTTGCACTTTAAAGTTTAATATTTCGTAAATAGAGCATTCAATCGAAAAATGATATTAGCAAACCTTAAGTCATTTTAAGAGACCTATTCAGCGATACTCCACACGATGGGGGCTCCACACGAAGCTTTACATCATATATCATATATATATAATCATATATGATTGTAAAGCTGTGCTAATACGTTGGCCGAGGTAAGCGCCAGCTCTTTGGTCACGGGTGATGTCAATTAGGCAATTATCTCGACCCCATGGGGCCATTGTTTCGTCTCCAAACGGAAGAAATATGCATCCATCACCAATAATACATTTATTTCCTCCGTTTAAGGTTTTCTGCTGCATCCGATGTCTCGCCCGGTGACCGTGAGGTTCCGCATATGTGGGACGCCGCTAAGGTGTCAGGCTGTCAGCTCATGTAGCGTCCAACACACACGGTCTCCCTTTAACCTAGTTTGAGAAGTTGATACGGAAGCCTCAGGGGGCGAGTCAAACTAGGCTTATCCGGTTTTATTATGTTTTGTGAACGATCATCTTAATTCTTTTTTGTCTCAAATGGTACCCTTTCCAGGTCGTCTCATTTAAATTTTAACGAAAAAGGCCGAGCCCTTTTTAATATATCAACATTTGTATTACGATCGACGCATTTACTTATCTCGACGACTTACTACTAACTACTGGCACAGATTATGTAATAGTTACTACGTCTACCGGCTACTTTGACTAGCGGACGTTTCAAGTCGGTTCTTTTTGTTTTTTAAACGATCTTAAATTATATATACTTCATCTTCGATAGATGTATCTGTACCTATGTATTGATCAAAGAAAATCAAGTACGTATAGACAGGCCTGTCGCACTCCGCGCTGTAGCTATGAAACTACAAGTACCTCCGCGCACCCGCTAGGGTTCAAGTTCAGTCAGTTAAGTTTCACGCGCGCTCTCGATCGGCCGCGCGCCTTACTTGTACCTACCTCAATATTATATTCCTTGCTTCATATAGTAACTGTAAAGAATAACTATATAAAATGCAAAGAATGTCACACATAAAATGGTAGGTAGGTATAAATCAGCTGAGTTTCATGTTACAAGGGAATTCACGTAATGATCTTTAGGGAATTTCTATCGACATTACATCTTGCTTTATTTAGTTAGTTCTAAGATAAATAAATAGGGTAGGTACCTACTAACGTTTACTTCAATTATCCTTTTTTTCTTTCTTAATGATTTTGTCGTGTCATACGATAGTCAGATTTTTATAATCGGAGAGTTAATGTAATTAAAGTACTTATAGATCTCAGATCACTGAGATTCACTAAGATCTGATAAGTATCTCCAGAGATATGACGATAAACGTCTCAAACTTGCTACTGAAATTGACTCGCGGGGCATGGAAGTCGGTGTTTTAGTTTTTAATCTACTTCACAAAAACGGAGGAGGTTCTCAATTCGACGGTTTTTAGGGTTCCGTACCCAAAGGGTACCAACGGAACCCTATTACTGAGACTCCGCTGTCCGTCTGTCTGTCTGTCTATCTGTCTGTCTGTCTGTCCGTCTGTCACCAAGCTGTATCTCATGAACCGTAATAGATAGACAGTTGAAATTTTCACAGATGATGTATTTCTGTTGCCGCTATAACAACAAATACTAAAAACAGAATAAAGTTAAAGATAATAGAGGGTCCCCATACAAGAAACGTGTTTTTTTGGCATTTCACGCCATCTATGAACGCTTAGTTAGGTAAACGTCCCATAGATGGCGTTATATTGAAATGTCAATCCCTAACACCTTTGTTAGACGTTAGAAGGCGTTATAAGAAACGAAATGTTTATTAATTATTATTTTTTGTTGGCGAATAATGATAGTGGTATTTTTTGCTCGATCTTATAAAATACTGTAGTGTGGTACGGAACCCTACGAGTGCGAGTCCGACTTGCACTTGGCCAGTTTATTTAAATGTTTGTGACCTCAGAACTCTGTCAGATCTTAACCGATTTGAAATTGAAAATTCTTTTTTTTTATAGGTTTCCGTAGTCCTGATAAGGAACCCTTATATTTTCGTCATGTCCGTCTGTCTGTCCAAGGTTTTGCTAGGAAACCGTTAGTACTAGAAAGCTGAAATTGTGTAGGTATGTGTGTATATCAATAACGCCGACAAAATGGTCAAATAAAATATTGTCTTTTTTTTTAATATATTTTTTTTATTTTGATATTCAACTATTACAAAATAAAGTTTTCCTAGAATGAATAAAATACATAATTATTTTTGGTCGAAAAAGTGAGTCGGCTCCTACACTATTATAATGTTACAAGTCAAACAACCTACGATTCTAGGCAAGCGATACTATTGTCGCGTTATTTAACTTACGCAATCTAAAACTTTACTCAATTTTAATTGAACGTCACGTATTTTAGTTTAACTGTAGTACTTTTATCCTTCCTACCTCGGCATTAAACATTAATGTAGTACTTATTATCAGTAATGTACTCATTACATTGTTCTACGAGTATTCTTCTACCAATTAAAGGCTTACAAGTTTTCTCATAACATTCAACCCTATAGTAAAGGCCGCGAGTTGACCGAGTTATTCAGACTCTCGCTGTGCGGACTTACGGTGCATTTTACTGTGCGCCTCACGCGGTTCATAGTTACTATTAGTTGATACTGTGGCGCAAATTCAAGGTCGCACCCGAGGCGTGAAGCGCATTTTGAACGTTACTAGCGTTGTAACTAGGTTTAATCTCGCATTTTTGCTCTCAGGGAGTGCAATTTCTGTACTTGTACTATTCATTATTCTGTGGTATAGACAAACTACTATTAAGACTTCTTATCAACAGCGATAAATTTTTCAATTGACAAGTAGCCTCACGCAATCTGTCGAATAGAAGAATTTATTGCTTGATCGAAATTAACGGCAAAGTTATTGAAGGCGGTAATTTCTACATTTCTAACAAATATTGTAAAGTAAGCGGGATTTCTAAAGTAAACGAATAATAAAACACGTATTATATAATAAAAATGTACTAACTTAATATGCAAATGTTTTCTTTTTATTACGCAAGATAAACAATTCACAGATGCTAAAAGCCGTTCAGTCTTAATGATGGTACAGTGCAATAGTACATTTTATACTTTCGCGATTTACACACATAATTATATTGTAATACGGGACTTATCGCGCTAAAAACATAATTTTATTTACCTCGACGTTTCTATCAAGTTACATTGACCGTGGTCACGAGAAGACTGAAGTTGTGGGTATCAGCATTATTATGATAGAGAGTAGTTTGAAACTACCCTCATTTGATCTTGATCGGAGTTGCCATTGCGACACACAATACTGATAACTTGATCGAGGTAAGTAAAATTATGTATTTAGCGCGATAAGTCCCGTATTACAATATAATTAAGTACAGTGCAAGCCAAGGAAAGTAAGGAAATTTAAGAGGATATTGGGGACAAGGCGCTTTAAAATCGTGTACACCATGTTCTTTATAAGATTCTCCCCGGAGGCTAAATTTGACTGTGATCTGATTTAACCTGCATCTGATTTGAATCGGAAACATTTGGATTTGGAAGCGTCACTTTGAATTTTGAATAGGTATTGATTAATCCGTAAACCATTTGTTTACGAAAACCCTTCCGATTAGTATAACAGCTGATGAATTATAATTGAAATAAGAGCATTGTAAATGGCAAAGATTCGAGTCGAAGGATAGGCAGTTTCGGAATCCGAATTTGCTATCAAATGATTCTGGTTATCTCTGCCAACTGAAATTAATTATGTAAATTAACACTTAATTAAAACTAAGCGAAAATCATCTCTTCTATAGTTAATTAAATTTTTATAATTATTACCTCTGGTGAAGGAAAAATATCGTTAGAAACCCCCGACCCCTGCATAATGGTAGGACACTGTCTAGTCTCCGTCTGGGCAGCTACAACCATCAAGTTAGAATATCTATCGCTAAACATTTTATGTGTTCCGGCAGCTATCCTTGAGAGCCAGTTCCCATACGGCTAACATTTGATACTTTAATAGAGGTTAGCTTTGAGCCTATATAAATCTCGCCTGGTGGCAAACGATGGTATGCTCGAGGATGGAGAATATGATTGACCTAGAATGGTATAAATTACAAGGGCTATGCCGCCAGAACACCGTAATGTTTTGGCGGCAGACTTTCTCCTTGATAGCAGTAAGCCTCTACTTGGTAGCAAATGTTCTACCAGCTGAGGACAAGCACTCATGAATGCACATAGAAAAATCCGTTGTGCACCAGGCTAGGATTTTAACTGTTGACCTCCGATATAGAAATTGAGGTGTTCAACCTTTACGCTAACGGGGTCTATCATGACAAACTTGAATTATACGCATGTAAGATTATTTTTCTCTGCAGCTAGCCTATAATTACGTTCATCTAACCGTAACCTTTGATTAATACATATTTGAGAAAGAAAGACTTGGTTACATAATTACATTGGCATGTTTGTGCGAATCATTTAGCCTATTATGAACAAACATTATGAATAGATAATCTGTATTAAGATTTTATTAACTTATTTACTAACTATATATACATATGATGCAAAATCAAACGCGGCAGAGGCGCATGACGATTTCCTTGCTGTTGGTCCCTAGATTGCATTCGTAAAGAGGTTATCCGATAGAAAACCTAAGTTAGCTTAAAGAATTGGGAAGTGGTAGTAGACTGGACACTTGTGTCGAAAAACAGGCAACAACTGGATGGATTAACTCTTTTTCGAAGTGGAAACCAGGGACTAGGCAATTATAGCGTTGGTTTACCGCTAAGTGAAGCAACAACATCTGCAATGTAGATTGAACAGAAAACTTATTATCGAGCTTCATGGAAATAAGAAAGGCCCATGTCCAAAAAGTAGCTTATGATGATTGCTACGCAGAGAACTTGTTGAAGCTAGTAGTGATAATATTTTTTTAAATAATTACTTGTACCAAACCTTTAGTATCATTAATTATTCAAGTATAGGAATAAAGTTTATGCCTTAACACGCAGATGGTTGACTCTCCTTTATAACTGTAAAACTAAACTGACAACAAATTGTTGGTCTCTAGTCAGTCAGTATCATGTTAAAATATTCTTGTTGGCAGAAATCTGCTTATTCAAAGACTTTAAAGTTCTTGATCATTGAAGTTTGTAGTACATTAATAACCAATAGAGACTATCAATGTGTATAAGTACAGTTAGACATAATAATATTACCTATATTATATTACTTCAAGATCATTCAATATATCTCAATCAAAATCGAACTAGACCTCAGACGTGCGTATGTGATAGCATCATCGAGCAGACAAGTGTCTGGATGAAAATATTTCTTTTTTATTACACACGACGGAACGAAGACTGTATATGCGTTTGGGGTGAGAGGATGTTTGTTTGTTTGTTTCTGTGTGCAAATCCATGTTGCCATTTTTCTCCATAAATATTAGTCCAATTTTGATGCAGTTTTCAGTTATGAGTTCGGGTGTGTGATTGGCGCATGTTTTTAAATAGGTGTTTCGATGACAACTCACCAGGGGGTGCTGCATTAATTATTTGTTGGTGCAAATCAATGTTGCAATTTTTCTTCAAAACGACTAGTCCGATTTTGATGCAGTTTTCGGTTATGGGTTCGTGTTTGATTGGTGCATGTTCTTTAATAGGTGTTACGGTGTCAACTCGCCAGGGGGCGCTGCAGTAAAATTAAAAACAGGCATTTAACGTGACTTACGCGACGTCGATATAGCGATCGAAAATTGTTTCAACCTCGAGATCCTGAAGAAGGCCTCCAATTGCAGCAGAAGAAATTGTTGATCGCGTAAGTCACGTCAAAACCCCGTATTTAATTTAAATCAATTAGTTTAAATAGAACGCGAAATAAATGTATATACTTCGTTTAAATAAATATAAAATATAGATTTAGGACTAACGTACCGTAAGTAATATAGTTTCAAAGTGGTAAGACTTTGCTTGCCTACATATAATGATACAGCTGCTGTTTTAAGTTTTCAACTTTAACAGGGATAAAAACACAAATGTTGATTCCAGTCTAAGACCAACAGCCAAATGGCAAAAATCAGAACCCTAATTGATTCGTCATGTCTGTGTGCCTGTCTGTCCGTATGTCACAGCATACAAATAGTATGAAAAACAAAATTTTTTTTTTGCTGGCGCAAAATAACAGTGGTATTTTTTGCTCGATCTTATAAAATATTGTAGTGTGGTACGGAACCCTACGAGTGCGAGTCCGCCTTGCACTTGGCCAGTTTATTCGTTTTAAATTCATATGGGATGAGTAGTGGATTTCCTCAAAAGTGTGTCATTCTGAATACAATGTATTTAAAAAAAACTATTTCAAACAAGGATATTACAAAAACAAGTTATACACGCATGAACTAAGTCATTAATGTTAATGTCAGGTTGAGAGGTGTTCTACTGCTGGATCCAAATCTAAATCACCCCCATGTATGTTCCACGATTTTTGGTAGTTTAGGAGTTCTGTCCTTCTCTAACAATTTCTAATAAATTACGACTACAGAGAAATTTTTGGCCATACTAACCTTAATAATTGAGATAATTGGCTGATTGTTTCATTTTAGAATGTTGCTGGTTAACTTATCAATAATTACACATTCAAAAAAAACAACAACATTAACCAGTTTGGTAAATAAAATCTTTTTCAAAAACAATAAAACCGACTTCATTACCACAAACAGGCACTCAAAAGCGAAAAATAAATTACTTAATATAATTATTACAAGCCAGCCAAGTCTATTGGATAGTAGATAGATACTATGTATGTAGTAGTAGTAAGTAGGTAGATACATGTAGGTTCTCATGATTACTCATGACCAAAGAACTACCTCGGGGTAAGCGCCAGCTCTTTGGTCATGAGTAATCAAGGTAAGCGCTCTTTGGTCATGAGTGACGTCTATTAAGCGTCTGGACAGCTCTTATACAAAACCCCGGGCATCTCGACCCCACGGACCCACTGTTTCGACCCCAAACGGAAGAAAAATGTAGCTATCACCAATAGCAGCATATTTCCTCCGTTTGAGGGTTTCTGCCACATCCGTTGCCGCACCCGCTGCTCGTGAGGTCCCGCATATGTGGGACGCCGCTAACGTGTCAGCACACGTCGCGTCCCAAACCAACGGTCTCCCTCGGCACCACGGAACCAACGTCATACCGTCGGGCCTCTTGCCATCGTCACGTGATATACCGTTCGGCTCTAATATAGCCAGCACGTTAACGGTGGCAAGGGCCCGACGAATGACGTCATTCAAGGAGGCGTGACGTGAGAGACGCCCTGCACTGCGGCGGCATGATAGGCCATGGTGACCTAATCTGTCTACTTCACTGCCGCAGTGACAATTGTGGGGTACTGTCCGGGAGATGCCCAGACGTAATCCCACAGCAATGGAGAAGCTGTCTTTGTCCATAAGGGTACCTATGTTGGAAGAAGGTAATGCGTGTAGCCAGTATCTAGATTCTTTTGTCACGTGTGGCAAAGAGACGAGCCCGGTCCCTAATTTTGACACTATTTTGAAATAGTTCATCTTGAATCATTTTACAAAGGGACTCGTCCTATAGCCTTTGTGAACTTAGTTTTTTGGGTAAGACCTCACCTGGACAAGCCAAAGACCAGGCCGTTTTAGCTTCTTCCATGTATGCATATGGAAATTTCCGATGATGATTTTGAAATTATTTTTTTAAAAAGAGCTGGAACACTATTAGTAGAAGATAAAAAAGCTGGTAGCGAAACACTTGAAATTTTGCGGATGCCAATGCCTCCAAACCAAATAGGCAGAAAGGCTTGACACCATGTATTATTTGAAAGTGAACAATTAAGAATTTGGGTTAAAATATTTTTGATCGCGTCATCTAAACTTAATAGTAAAGGCATATGAGTCCAAAGAGGACAACAGCGTATAGTATGTATGTAAATTTTGGCACAAAAAGACAATAATTAATTAGATGGAAAGCCATGTGGTTATTAATTTCGGTGAGACGCTTAGACGTATTGTCAAATTTTGACGATGTTCATCCACAAAGACCGGGAATGACTCTTGAAGGATCGGAGCTCCTAGGAGGCGTAGACTTTCTTTGTTGAGTAATTTTAAATTTGGAGCCAAACTGTTAAATTTATTATACAAATCGTCTCTTTGGTACGATGGTACAAAATCTGTGATAAAAAGTTCACGCTTAGAAAAATTTAGTTCCAGGCCAATCAATTTAAATTTGTCGATTAAAAACTGTAAATCTTGTAATACAGTTGTAGCTTTGCCTCCGAGGGTTCCGTCGTCCAGATACCACATGTTTAATTTTGAATTTAGGCTCGAAATTACGGGGTGTATTGCTAGTCCAAAAATGGCCGAATAAAGAATTTATTAAACGGTCTCGGTAAAGTAATTTAGAATCCAATCTTTAACATTGCCAAAGGTAGTCAAAAGTTTCCGGAATATAATTTTGAATTTCATTCAAAGCAGTAGTACGATCAACAGAGTTAAAGGCGTTTTTGACATCCACCTTCAATATCACCTCACCGCAATCGTGATGTACAAATGTACGGAGAGCATGAATAGCTGCCTCGCATCTGCCCTTACTGCCAAAGCCTAACTGAAGGGGCTGGAACTTTTCAGTCAGTTTTGTATGTATGTGACGGCAGAAAACCTTGGATGCGATTCTCCTATATGTGCAACCTACGACCATTGGCCTGACGCCGCCATCTTTCTTTTTCAATGCGCATAGGTTTGCACCATATAGGAGAGGGGCAATCTGTGCATGCACCTTACTTGATAGCATGAAGTATATAAGGGCGGTGATGTCTCGCAGTAGACTCTGGCCCGCATCCCCAGTAGCTCCAAAAATAAGATCTTTGATGTGTTGGGGAGTTAGGCTATCAAGTCCACCGGCCGATCCATATTTAAAAGACATCACTGCCGCCCTTATGTCTTTTTCTGTCGCCTGTAAAGATTCAACAGGAGTGGTGGTAACCGGAAGGTAAGGCGGTGATAGCGATGGTGGATGCTTGTCAATCAGGGCTGATAAAGTGTCTGACGTGTCTGGAGCGATGGTGTCATTGGTAAATAAGGGCTGAGCAGCTCCCTTTAAGTTCTTATCACTTATTTTAGTCTCATCATCATCATCATAATCAGCCGGTATCAGTCCACTGCTGACATAGGCCTCTCCCAAGTCATGCCACTGAGCCCGATCTTCGGCTCTTTGTTTCCAATCACTACCCACCGCTTTGCGAATGTCGTCGCTCCACCTGGTAATAGGGCGTCCTACGCTACGTTTACCGATTCGCGGTCTCCACTCTAGAACCAGTCTACCCCAACGGTTATCGGTCCTACGGCAGATATGACCAGCCCACTGCCACTTCAGCTTGCTAATCCGATGAGCTATGTCGATCACTTTAGTTCTCTGGCGAATTACTTCGTTCCGGATTCGATCCCACAGAGAAACACCGAGCATAGCTCTTTCCATAGCTCGCTGAGCGACTTTAAATTGGTGGACCAGTCGAACCGTGAGTGTCCACGTCTCGGCTCCGTATGTCAAAACGGGTAGGACGCACTGATTAAAGACTTTTGTCTTTAGGCACTGTGGTATATGCGACGAGAAGACTCGACGGAATTTTCCAAATGCTGCCCAGCCCAGCTGAATTCTTCTCTGGATTTCCTTTTCGAAGTTATGTTTGCCTAGTTGGAGCGTCTGCCCTAGGTAAACATACTTAGTGACAACTTCGAGTGGGATTCCATCTACGGCGATCGGTTCAGGAACAACGTGTTCGTTGTACATGACTTTGGTTTTATCCAAATTCATCCGGAGACCGATGCGAAGAGAAGAATCAGCTAGGCTATTCAACATCCTTTGTAGGTCCTGCAGCGTCTCTGCCATAATGACGATGTCATCTGCGAATCGTAAGTGAGAGATGTACTTGCCGTTGATGTTGATGCCACATTTTTTCAAGTCCAGCGTTTTAAACATATCCTCCAAGGCGTTAGTGAACAGTTTCGGGGATATGACGTCTCCCTGTCTCACTCCTCGACGCAGGTGGATATGATTAGTACGCTGGTTCTGTACTTACACTCATCGTTGCGGCATTATACAGACATCTCATCACTTCGATATATCGCCAGTCGACTTGGCAACGCTGCAAGGACTCCAGAACAGACCAGATTTCGATTGAGTCGAAGGCCTTCTCATAGTCCACAAACGCTAAGCACAGGGGCCGATTGTACTCTTCGGTCTTCTGTATAATCTGGCGCACTGTGTGGATGTGGTCCATAGTGCTGTAACCACTTCGAAATCCGGCCTGTTCCGGAGGTTGGAACTCGTCTAGTCTTCGCGCAAGACGGTTCGTGATGACCCTTGAAAACAGTTTGTAGACATGGCTCAGAAGCGAAATGGGGCGGTAGTTTTTCAAGACGGTTTTGCCTCCTTTTTTGAAAAACAAAACCACCATGCTCCTGTTCCATGCCTGTGGAGATTTCCCAGTGAAGAGAACAGAATTGAAGAGCTGTTGCAGCTGGCTTACAGCTGGGGCTCCTCCAGCTTTAGAAACTCCGTTGTGATTCCGTCTTCACCTGGGGCCTTTCCATTTTTGAGCTGTTTAAGGGCCATCACGATCTCATCTCGGCTGACTTTGGGCAGGTCTTCTGTGAAGTGGCGGGTCAAGGTGGCTCTACGATCCTCAGTATCGGGTACGGGCCTTGAAGCATGCGATGCGTAGAGCTTGCCGTAGAAGTCTTCAACTTCTGACAGAATCTCCGACTTGGATGCGACGACATTCCCCATTGACGTTGTCAGCTTTGTGAGGTGGCTTCTACCCAGAGGCTGGGCGAACACTTTCGACCCCCGATTCTGCTCAATTGATTATTTAATCAAGAGCGTGTGTTAGAGGATCGGAGGTCTTATCGTACCAGCTTCTTAATGGTTTTGTTGCACACCTGATTAATTGACAAAGCTGACAAAGGGTCTGTTCGTCTCTCTTCCATTAGTCGAAGTGTTTCTGCCGAAAGTTTGGACTTTTTGCCCGTACGCTTGCTCTCACAAAACTTCGTCCCTTCATCCCTGAGGATTTCCACCACTTCTTCGAGTTTCTGGTCTACGTCATCTGTGGTTTCCAAGGCAGCGAATCGATTTTCCAATTTTAATTGGAATGTTTCGGATCCAACAACGGTTTGGAGTAGGTTCGGTCGGAGCGTAGACTTCATCAATCGGGATCTTTCGGCTTTGAAGAATTTTAGTTTCTACTTTTTCGAAAATACTATGAGATTTTTTATGTTGTGAATTATTCTGCCAATGTGAATATTTTTGGAAATTTGAAATTTGGGAAGTATTATCGTGCCTAAAGTGAGACTGTGTGAGACAGTTATTTTTAATTGCGGTAGTGAGAGATTTCGTGGTATTTTTAGAGTGGAGGACTTCGAAGGGAAAAACCAACAATTGTTCCCAAGCGCTTTCAGAAATTTTTTGTGTAACTTTTTGAATTTTAATTGATAAATTTTGAGCAATTGATATTCGTGCACCACGGGGAATGCGCTTAACTATCGAATTGCATGATTTTAATTTAGATAGATATTGCCAAAAAGGTTGTGAATTAGAACATTGTGTCTGAATGGGAGTTGGAGTCAAAGCGGAACCAATGTTAACAGAATGTACACTCCGAGAAAGAGATTTGTGGCTCTTTCTAATGTGTATATTAAGTCCTCGCTGACCCTTAAAGAAACGCGCTTGGGAGCAATGAGGACACTGCACCAGCTCATTACCCTCATACCTTGGTCCAACATAGGGAGCACCGGCAGGCTGTGACCTTCTAACTACATCACTAGTTTCTCTGTCCTTATTTTTCCTTACAAAAAAAATAATTACAAAAAACGCATTAATAATTATAAAAACAAACATTGAAAGACATTGTCACTGAATTTCACTTGAATCAAACTCACAGACTACAGAGGGGGTTTTATCAAGCTGCATTTTTTTGCCACACAGGCGCACACGGGGCGCGCCCCGGCGCGCTGCGGCTCGGCACCATCCAAAAGTTTTCTTCAATAAGAAGTTGTTATTCGGTTTCTATTTATAGACATGTAGGTCCACCCGTCGCACCAAACAATAATTGTTAAATTTATGTATGTGGTTGGTTTTTGATGACCACTTTATTGCGCTTATGAAACGTAACGTAGGTATATAAGGCCCTCGTAAGGGATTGTTGTTTTATTGTAACTCGTGGGATGTGGTCCATAGTGCTGTAACCACTTCGAAATCCGGCCTGTTCCGGAGGTTGGAACTCGTCTAGTCTTCGCGCAAGACGGTTCGTGATGACCCTTGAAAACAGTTTGTAGACATGGCTCAGAAGCGAAATGGGGCGGTAGTTTTTCAAGACGGTTTTGCCTCCTTTTTTGAAAAACAAAACCACCATGCTCCTGTTCCATGCCTGTGGAGATTTCCCAGTGAAGAGAACAGAATTGAAGAGCTGTTGCAGCTGGCTTACAGCTGGGGCTCCTCCAGCTTTAGAAACTCCGTTGTGATTCCGTCTTCACCTGGGGCCTTTCCATTTTTGAGCTGTTTAAGGGCCATCACGATCTCATCTCGGCTGACTTTGGGCAGGTCTTCTGTGAAGTGGCGGGTCAAGGTGGCTCTACGATCCTCAGTATCGGGTACGGGCCTTGAAGCATGCGATGCGTAGAGCTTGCCGTAGAAGTCTTCAACTTCTGACAGAATCTCCGACTTGGATGCGACGACATTCCCCATTGACGTTGTCAGCTTTGTGAGGTGGCTTCTACCCAGAGGCTGGGCGAACACTTTCGACCCCCGATTCTGCTCAATTGATTATTTAATCAAGAGCGTGTGTTAGAGGATCGGAGGTCTTATCGTACCAGCTTCTTAATGGTTTTGTTGCACACCTGATTAATTGACAAAGCTGACAAAGGGTCTGTTCGTCTCTCTTCCATTAGTCGAAGTGTTTCTGCCGAAAGTTTGGACTTTTTGCCCGTACGCTTGCTCTCACAAAACTTCGTCCCTTCATCCCTGAGGATTTCCACCACTTCTTCGAGTTTCTGGTCTACGTCATCTGTGGTTTCCAAGGCAGCGAATCGATTTTCCAATTTTAATTGGAATGTTTCGGATCCAACAACGGTTTGGAGTAGGTTCGGTCGGAGCGTAGACTTCATCAATCGGGATCTTTCGGCTTTGAAGAATTTTAGTTTCTACTTTTTCGAAAATACTATGAGATTTTTTATGTTGTGAATTATTCTGCCAATGTGAATATTTTTGGAAATTTGAAATTTGGGAAGTATTATCGTGCCTAAAGTGAGACTGTGTGAGACAGTTATTTTTAATTGCGGTAGTGAGAGATTTCGTGGTATTTTTAGAGTGGAGGACTTCGAAGGGAAAAACCAACAATTGTTCCCAAGCGCTTTCAGAAATTTTTTGTGTAACTTTTTGAATTTTAATTGATAAATTTTGAGCAATTGATATTCGTGCACCACGGGGAATGCGCTTAACTATCGAATTGCATGATTTTAATTTAGATAGATATTGCCAAAAAGGTTGTGAATTAGAACATTGTGTCTGAATGGGAGTTGGAGTCAAAGCGGAACCAATGTTAACAGAATGTACACTCCGAGAAAGAGATTTGTGGCTCTTTCTAATGTGTATATTAAGTCCTCGCTGACCCTTAAAGAAACGCGCTTGGGAGCAATGAGGACACTGCACCAGCTCATTACCCTCATACCTTGGTCCAACATAGGGAGCACCGGCAGGCTGTGACCTTCTAACTACATCACTAGTTTCTCTGTCCTTATTTTTCCTTACAAAAAAAATAATTACAAAAAACGCATTAATAATTATAAAAACAAACATTGAAAGACATTGTCACTGAATTTCACTTGAATCAAACTCACAGACTACAGAGGGGGTTTTATCAAGCTGCATTTTTTTGCCACACAGGCGCACACGGGGCGCGCCCCGGCGCGCTGCGGCTCGGCACCATCCAAAAGTTTTCTTCAATAAGAAGTTGTTATTCGGTTTCTATTTATAGACATGTAGGTCCACCCGTCGCACCAAACAATAATTGTTAAATTTATGTATGTGGTTGGTTTTTGATGACCACTTTATTGCGCTTATGAAACGTAACGTAGGTATATAAGGCCCTCGTAAGGGATTGTTGTTTTATTGTAACTCGTGGGCTCACCCAAGGGTGCGAAAAGAATTATTTTATTTAATTGAAATAAAATTTTGATTTTTTCTTGCTGACAGTTCAGCCATCTTTTTGCCATCTTTCATTCAGAATTATCACTTTTTACTGAAGTATATAAAACTAAACAAAAATACACTAATTCATTTCAGTTAGTACTGAAATTACACCAACTAGTTTATTTTGTACATAAAATAAAAAAACAACTGGTTGCACTCTAGGAGTGCCGGCAGAACTTCAACACGTCTTTTTATAATATTTTGGAATGACACCACGTGCAAGCGCCCAGCGCTTTGTTGGGACGACATCACGAGCAAGCGCCCTGTGCTCCGTTGGAATGACACCTCGCGCAAGCGCCCTGCACTCCGTTGGAACGAAACATCGCGCAAGCGCCTTGCGTCTTACTAGTTTTTGGCTTACAATCAGGACATGTGACCCTGACGCGAGTTTAACATTTTTTACCCATACCAAGAAAATTGCACAACGCCGCTCAAAATGTTTTCACATAAAAAAAAAAAAATTTTGGTTTCACACAAAAACTTACATATTTTTTACAATTCTTAGTAAAAATATGTTTGCACGAAACAATATTTAGCATAAAACATTTTACGGACCAATGATAATAACGCTGGCCGCAAATTTACAAATGATAGAAATTTTAGTAATTAATAGCAATAAAAGAAGTAAATACCTCGGAGCGTTCAAGTTTAGAGATAATTGTTTTTTAGGGTTCCGAACCCAAAGGGTACCAACGGAACCCTATTCGATGACGTCTGTCTGTCTGTCTATCTGTTACCAGGCTGTATCTCATGAACCGTGATAGTTAGACAGTTGAAATTTTCACAGATGATGTATTTCTGTTGCCGCTATAACAACAAATACTAAGAACAAAACAAAGTTAAATATTAAAGAAAAGTTTAAAAAATGTTTTTTTACGATAGCGCAGCGCCATCTAGCTAGCATCAAAGATCTATCGTGTTTACCTTAATGTGAATCTCGGAAGCGGCTCCAACGATTAAATAAAATTTAGTATATCCACAAGGGATTTCGGGGCGATAATCGATCTAGCTAAGAGTCATTTTCAGAAAATGTTGTTTTATTCATGTTTTCAATAATCAACTTTATTGATTATCAACTTAAAATATGACTCTTCCCGACATCTATTGGCGAGTAGAAGTACTGTGTTGGTAAAGCAGTTAGTTGCTCTCAATTAAAAAAAATAGTATTATTATTCGTCAATAGATGTCGGGAAGAGTCATATTTATTTGTCTGTTTAAGTAGCAAAAAATACCGTATAACCGTAATAGCAAAGCTCGGTCAACCAGATATTCAATAATATTAATTACTACAATTACTATTACTACTATTACTATTACTACTATATAATACTATTCTACCTTTGTGTTAACGTTTACTTAGTTGGTAATAGAAGTTCGTTAGAAATTCGATAGATGGCGTTCGGAACCCTTCACGTGCGGTACAAAAGTCTGACTCGCACTTGGCCAGTTTTATTACTGAGCAAGCGTACTCCATCATCCTCGACCGCGTCGTCAGTTACCATCAGCTAGGCTATTCTGTAAGCTATCTCGCCAGCGGAATCTGCTGTGAGATTCAAATTAGGTATTACGAAATTCAACCGTATTACCAACGCGATACGATTGAATTTCGTAGTACGAAATTTGAATCTCACCGCGGATTCCGCTATCGAGATAGCTTACAGAATAGCCTAGCAGGTGCGATAGCGGCCGAACGCTTGCACAGTTTGACACACAATAAAAAAAAATGAAATAAATAAGTAATATAGGAATTTTCAATAAATGTAATTCGTAAATTAGCAGCCAGCGTTATTATAATTGCAACAAGAAGATTTGCATGCTAAATCCGACGTACAAACTTATAATTTTTACCTTTTATAAAACTTATGTGGATTTTGTATCCGATCATATTTTTTTTTATTATATTTAGCAAATAAACTAGTTAGTGTTATTTCAGTCTACAATTACACTAACTGGTTTATTTGAAATGTACTTTAACTTACTTTTTCTGTTTATTTACTTCTTTTCTTATTATTACTTACCTAATCTTCAATTAATTTTATTTTTAAATCAACAGCCAGCGTCATTAATCTTAACCAAGAAGTTTTTCGTGCTAAATGCGATAACATTCTTTTACTATTGTAAAAATTACGTTTTTTTTTGTATGAAACCATATAAATATTTTATATATATATTATTAAATAAACTATTTGGTGTTATTTAAGTACCTACTGAAATTAATTATTATATTTTTGTTTAGTTTTATTTACTTTATAAAAAGTGATAATTCTGAATGAATTGTTTCGGTAATACACAGATTGAAAATGTTGTTGGTTATGTATGTTAGATTAAATAAATTAACACACTAGCTGCAATATGTATAAAGCTGTCATCATGAATCTTTTCAAGATCTGGATCCTCAAAACACTTGTGTTCCCGACACTCCACAACTGCATAAATGCATCGATGCATCCCTCTCAGCAACGTCCACTGTACCGTGACTCTAAGCGCATATAAACGCAAACAGTGATCTAGTTTCGAACACAGTGCCTATATCGCCAACGAAGTGAGAACGACTTCAAAATGGTACCACATTACATCCTCATTTTGACCTTGGCGATTTCTGTCAGCGCTCGTACCGCCTTCACCTCCCAAAATACCGTCGAAGATACCTTCGGCGATCTTAGAGTCGCGTACGACACCTACAAAGAATGCAGTGGAGATGACATGGCACATTGTTTGAAGCAGAAGCTTGCAAAAGTCCTCACAAGGTTGGGAAGGAGTGACGAGCTTTCCTTGGTAAATGGAGTCACGATTAAGAAGGACCAGGACGTTAAGGTTAATGAGGTGGAGGCAGCGGTTCCGAGAGGTCTGGACGAAAGCTCCCTCGACAACCTTATCATGGACAAAATCATCGGATTTATGCAGACTCATACCGTCCAGGTAATTTGACTTTCTCTTAGAAACTAATCAGTAGCTTAAGTTGTGTTTCACTATTTGACTTTTTTTATATAAAATTTGTCAGGAGTACTGAAACATATAGGCACGTGTATGGTTGGCTACCCTTCTTTAATATTTATTTAATAGACTGACGTCAACGATTGGATGACATCTGAATGGCTCATTACTTTAGTTTTTTTTTTTTACTTCAAAGGTTAAAATTATGCCTTTGCTATGTTTACTTGATAATTGATCATGATTTATTTTATGATTTTGACGTGTATATGCACATGTGTATATCAATACTGCCTACATACTGAATGAATGATTTGATTTGATACATTTGGAAGCAAAGCTGTTCAACCACATTTGGAAAAACTTGTACTTGAAGTGCGATTTTCTACATAAAGTCATCTATCATTACAACTACTTTGACTTTTGCTGCAGTTTGGAACAAGAATTTTATACTATATTTGAACCAGATTTTCATTTTCAGCCACAACTTATACTTTCTTCTTAAATGATTTGCATAATGTTAACGATGCAGATGCTGTCAGCTGAACGGATAAATAATTATGATGAAACTATACACAATCTTTCAAGAATGATGAGACATAATGATTATCATGACATGTTATTATCATGATATGACAATGTATTTGTCAATATCATAGAACAGGTTATTAATGATGCAGTTATTGTTATTTGAAACCCAATTCAACAAAGTGAATTTGGATGTGATTAATCACAAATCTAGTAAGGAATCAATTACATTAAACATATTAAATTAGTTAGTGACAATGATTGCGATGAAGAGTGAAGTTCTGATAAGCCTTGATAAACTACATTACTTGCTATGCAAATGATTTTATTATTTACGGTTTTAATTATCAGCCGAATATAATCATTGACTTTTTTTAAAAATTGTAGTTTCGTAATACCATACTATCCTTTATCTATGTATAATCTTTATAATAAAACTTCTCGTAATACACGTCTTGACAAATAATACGTTTTCTACTCATATCTTCACTTTACATAATAATCTTTTATTCCTTACAAAGCTTTCGGGTACACAAACTACACAACTATCTTGCAAACATTTTGTATGGGCAATTTTGCTTGTTCATCAATTGTTGAATTTGTATCTCATCCTAACTTGATTGTTAAATTTCTTTTAGATGTATTTGTAAATAAACGCTCGCAAATTTGTAAACGCACTTTATGATTGTTCTTTTTATAATCTTTTCATTCTCAGTCATTTTCTAATTATTGAATTATTAGACATAATAACGGCTCAATACAGCTTATTTTATCAAATTCAATCCATCAAAATCTTTTAAAATGTTATCAAAATCCAATTTGTGTAAACTCATTATTTCTTTTATGTGTTGTTGTAATACACATGACGGTTATCAAATCAACATAATAACCAACATGATATTAAGTCGTAAAACTTCTGAGATATTAGATCCTAGGATTATTTGGAATTTCTATAATAATCAAAAGAAAATTATCCACGCCGTATTAATATTAACCACCATTTCATGTACATATGAATTAGAATCTAATTGTGTCATAGCAAGACATCCAGATTTAAGACGGGTGGAAGTCTCTACATTAATAGCGATGTAAATGATGAAAAAACCTATAAACAGTCTGATCTTTGAAGGTGACTACTCTAGGTCTAGCGTGTTCACCTACTTCGACCACATCATAGCTTACCACGAGGCGAGATAGTGGTCAAACGCTGGCCAATCATATCAGATGTAAACAAATAATCCTGTACCATATCCCCCTCTGTTCTATCTTACTACACCGAGTACAGATTGATATAATAATTTTGATACCGTGTTTGTGTCCAAGTCCATATTATATATTATATTATCTAACGTTTATTGGGTAAAAACTAGTTTATGAATATTAACCACCTATCGCGTTAAATATCTGCGTGCAACATTTAAGCTTACATGTCTATTAATATTGTAATCTTATTAAATTAGCATTTTCATGCGCACGCATCATGACATGTGTTGCTAATGATATGAAATGTAATTCAAAAAACGACATACCATGTCCATCGCAGCGTGATGCTTTCTAGTTGCATCTCTGTAATCGCAAGCAATTAATATATCTTCACTTTTTTTCACTCTATTTAACAGTTTTCTTGGATCCAACCTACTTACAGTCGTTCTGTTTGTTAATTGGTGCTTAATGAGAGTTGGCTTTCCAGTTCCTGTTGCAACCGGATATTCGTCTTTGGCTCCGTTCATTTAGCTTAGATCATTGACACTGCCCATTGAGTAAACATTCAGGCGCTTTTCTACAACGGAAATGAGCATATTAATTCAATTTATATTATGTACTGTGCAAGCGTTAGAAATGGAAAGTGACTTTAGGGCTTTGTTGCCATAATATGTTAATAGGTTTGCAGGTTTGTTTCGATTTGATGATTAACTGAGTCTTTTAATATTATGAAATAGAATAAAGCATTTCCTTGCTATGCGATTATGAATTGCTATAGTACTTGCCAAATAATTGCATTAATTTAGTGACATTTATGCTTCCTTGATTTGAAATATCACAAGTTTTGGTAAACCTATCACAGAAACAATAAAATTATACTTCTAATAAATAAAAGTGAATATTATAGCAGTCAATGAAACTGAAGTTAATACCCAAAATATTAAATTAAGATGTACTTTTTCGTTTTTCTCTATTTATTAAAACTTCGAGATGCAAGAAAAACGCTATCAGCTAAATGTTATCCTATCAATATAAAATTAATCATATATGTTTCAAATATTAGGTTTCTTTAACTGTTCCACTCTATTTTTTTGCTTATTTTGGATTGTGTGTAACACTGTACAACATAATTATGTTTCATTTTCACAAAAAGTATGGTTGTTCATTAAATAGGAAACGTTACAAATAGTAAACCAAAAGAACCATAACCACTTTCTTTAGTTCGTGCGGCATGCGATATAAACGGAAATCAGTTTATATTTTTTACATTATTTATGGATTTTATTTTACTACTGTGCAATTAGTAATTGGCATTAATTACTTTACAAGTTATTTTCTGGACACCATTTTTTAAATGGTAATTTTTTTTAACATATTTATGGTTTGAAAACGGGAATTTAACGTGACTTATGCGATGTTGATAAGCATTGTGATCGACATTATGTTTTGACTTGTTGAATATATTATTTATGCTATGATGAGATAAGGTTTGTTCCAAAAATTATTGTTTGTGAAATGAAAGTAGATTAATATTGGATCATGAAAAAAGTATGTTTAAAGCTTTCCAAAATACTCCCCCACCCCCAATGCAATGCATTCTGGTGAACCAGATTTTGAAACATTTAAAACTGTATCTCGCGGTAGGTCAAAAAATACCCACTTAAATTTTTCGACGGACTCTTCTGCAGAGTAAAATTAACCTATTATTAATTAACCGTAGGAAATAAAAATTATTGCACGGAGCTAAAACTGGGCTGCACAGAGCATGGGGCAAAATTAATTGTAACCCCCAAAGTATTCAAATAGTCCATAGATCTAGCAACTGTGTGAGCGGGCGCGTTAACTTGGTAAAAAAATGCCACGGTCACCGCTCCTAGATCGATCGCTATTCAATTCCCCTGAAGCTTGAGGCAGGGAAACTTCGCAATACCATGCACTAGTAACTACTCTACGGTCTTCTAGCAGAATTGTACTGCTACTAACCCACTGCATCGAAAAAAACCACTATAATTATTATAAAACGCTCTGACCGCGAACCACCTTTGTGGGCTACTCGTCTTCTCAAAACATCCATTGCGTGGATTGTTCCTTCGTGAGAGGATCGTAGTTTGCAAATCTTGGATTTGTCAGTTGAAGGATGTAGGGTACATTACTTTATTTTTAATTAGTTCTTATTCCAAATGGCCAATTTGGGTAGTGAACATTCTATTAGAAGCACTTACTATCCTCTTGATATTTTCAATACATCTATATGCCTATACTAATTCCAAAATATTCAAAAATGACGTGTTCAAGTTTTCACTTCTGCTGGAACTCCCGGAGCGCAACCCGTTGTTTTATTAAATTGTTTCATTTACACTAATTGTACAACAAAATGGGAATTTAACGTGACCTACGCGATGTCGCACTGACTCACAATGCGAGGCTGGACGCGTCTGCGAGCACCCCGCACACGAGATCCTGAAGAAGGCTTCAGAATGAGGCCGAAACAAATTGTCAATCGTAAATCACGTGAAATTCTAGTTTTTAAATCGATAAGTCGTATTTACACTTTACAATTTCCTTAATCGAGAAGTTCACAAACAATTAGGAATTACTTTACCTAACGTATATAACTACTACACTTTATATACCGATACAGAAACTTCGTTCCATTTTCAATTCCAGGTCAAATTCCCAACCGAGCAAAACGAAGTCGAAGAAGGCCGTGGCAGGAGAAAGAAGATTGCTCCTCTCCTAGTCATTCCAATCCTCATTATGGGTATGCTGGTCCCCATAGCGTTCGGAGCCCTGGCATTGCTCGCGGGCAAGGCTCTGATCGTGTCCAAGCTGGCTCTGGTGCTAGCTGGTATCATTGGGTTAAAGAAGCTGTTGTCTTCTAATGGAGGCGGACACGAGTCCCATGAAGTTGTGGTCTCAGCTGGACATGGAGGCTCTGGCTGGAGCAGGTAATTTTCTAACTAACTATTTCACCTTTTTGGAAACAGTGGAATACAGCTTTTGATTTATAGTTAACTAAGTATCGATTCGATCTTAGGTAATATAAGAAACCAACAAACCCCGCATGATGGTAGGACACTATGTAGTGTCTGCCTGGCCAGCTACTACCCTCAAGTTAGAAAATCTGTCGCCAAACATCTAATGTGTTCCGACAGCTATCCTTAAGAGCCAGTTCCCATTCTAGGCCTAGCGTGCTTACCATCTTTGACCGCATCATCCCTTACCAACAGGAGAGAATATAGTGGTCAAACGCTAGCCTATAAGATATAAAAAAGTAATATAGTACAACTTACCCAGACAGTTTTGAAATTAAACTTCTTTAGGCACACTGGGGTAAAATTTAACGGATGTGACGTAGTTTCACGGTCCGAAGGCAGCGGAAGTGACGTAAGCGTCGTGTTATATTTCATATTTATTAACGCCCTCTATAGTAAAACGGTGTAACTACGAATACAAATTAGCTAAAGCTCAATAGATGGAATTTTCTAAAAAAAATGTAATGTTGAGAAATAAATTGAATGAACTTGGAGGTTTTACTTCTAACGCGTAGCTTTCTACGCACCCTCTTTTTTGTAATTATCGACATTGTCTATTTTCATTCCTCATTCTCTTGAACACATGAAATAAAGACAGTTTAATAAATGTTCTAAAGTTGTATAACATAAGGCAAAATACTGCGTATAACAGATATATTTAATTAAATATCGCTGATAGTCTTTTAACACTCATTAACCAACCTTGGTTCTTGCGATATCAATAGTGTCCATCTTATACGTATGTATCTTAAATGTTATAATTTAAGATCGTTTAAAAAACTAAAAGAACCGACTTCAAATGTCGTGCTGGTCAAAACACCTCAAAATTGGTATTTTTAATAGTATTGAGGTGTTTATCTCTATTAATAGCGCGGCATTAAAGTTGGTTATTTTTAGTTTTTTAAACGATATTATTCTTTCTTCACACTTTATTTTGATTCCTTTTACAAACAAAGAGTTGTGGCATACGGGATGGAATCTATTTTTGTTTTATTACGCCAACGAAGTATAACTTCTTACATACCTACATAAATATACAAACACACTTTATTTTTATTTTCCAGGTCGCTGGAGAAAGCCCAAGACATGGCGTACAGTGCACAAGCCCAATAGCCGAAAACCCACCGTATACGAAAATGAAACGAACATTGAAGTTTCCACTTAAATATATTTTTAATTTATTTATTTAAAGACTTAGGAGGTTAAATGTTAGTACAGAAGACTCAATATTTTTATTTAAATTTGAATTTTCGGTAAATTAACGTCTTATAATTTCTAGAACAGTTTTAATTATGCGTTCAGGATTATAAGATGGTAAAAAAAAATAGTTTTATCAAGGATAGATTTAATAAACTACTGTAGATTAAAGCGTCGTTATAGATTACAATACAAATTATATTTTGTCAATTGTCATTATTCTATTCTTAAATAATTGATGAAAAAAAAGTATTGCTATAAAAAAACAACGGATGTTATTCAGAGATAATATATATATATTTAAAAATAATACCTTGATAAAATAAAATAAAAAGGCAGTATTTTTCAATTTTAAAATAAATATTTCGACGCTTAAATCTACTATAGTTCACGACCAAAGGCTTGTTTGAATGGGTTAAATGATTTTATTTAAATAATACGCCAAAAATGCTAAATGAGTTTATAAAAATGTACATCAACTCCAATGGGCATAATTTGTCGCGTACCTCAAATACTCCTTAAAACTATTGGTATTTATTTTATTATTATTATTTAACTTATATTTTGTTATTGTAGGCAAATATTATAATTATATCATCTTTATTTATACATATTAATATTAACTATGTTTATTTACGATATGTGAGTCTTTGGAATTTGCTTTAATTTATTATTTTATAATGCAAAGTACCGTTATTGATAATAAGTATATTATTTTAATTTGATTATGAAGTTAAATTTTATATATTTCTTGTATGTATTTTATTATAATATATTTTAATGTTTATATAAAATGTTCTATTATCTATATATTTATTTGTTTTCATACGAATTATTTTATGTAAATAATTTTACAAATATAATATTCAGTAGCAATATTTATATTTAGTATAAAAAAATATTTGTGTATTTATAATACATTATTTATACATAAATATAAGAATATATAAACGTACTTGTAAATATGTAAATAATTTATACTAAATTTTCGTTGAGTGCATAATTTATTTGTATTTTATTTATTTTTATATAAAGATCAGAATTATCATCACTTAATCAGAATGTATTAAAATGGCCAAATAAGCAAAATATGTATGAATCTTAAGTTGTGGATCTCATATATTTATTTTAATATATATTTGGTGCTCATCATTTTATGTAAATATTAAATAATTCAATCTTTTTTTCAGTAAATTTATGAAACTTAACTTATTTTGTAACCAAATGTTATCAATAAACTGTTGGTACTCATATTGTTTTTTATTAGACATTTTTCTGATTGACATTTGCCTCATTCAATGCTAAAGAGCGGATCTCCATATTTAAGTAACATTCTATAATACCGATCTTGAACATAAGATGGCTAGTGGCCGCAACAAACTGCTTGACAAAAGAATCTGATCTTCCGCACACTGTATGGCCACGAAGGTCCTTTTGTCTATACTAATCTTATAAAGAGAGAACATTTGTATTTTTTTATGTTTGTGATTTAAAAAATTCTTTCACTAATATATATAATGGACTTTCGGAATGAAAATAGGCTATATATTATCCCGTTTAAATCAAAGGTACATTCGTAGAGACCTAATTTGCAACCTAAATCGACTAAAAAACGGTCGAAAAAACACGTTTCTTACGAACGCTTCTCAATTAAAAATAGATGTAAGAATATTTTCTAATGAAGAGTTGTACAACTTAATAAGACCTACAAAAAAATCCGCGACAGCATATGTCTATCTCTTAAGGATGACTCACAGTAACCATTTAAATCTTTAATTTGTTGTTAAAAAATATTACAAAACTTCCAAGGCTATTTTCAAGTATATAGTATTAATCCTTATCCAAATAATTACGTTAATTAGCTTGGCCAAATATTATAGATAAAAATTGTCGTTTACAGTATATAATTCAAATGAAAACTCTAGAAGATATCACGGATTTCACATACACGCATCACAAAATTAATAAAATATCTGCAGTGAAACCACAGATTAGGTCATAGTTACTACGAAAATATTATTATAAGCTTAGCGATGCTGTAGATCCCCACCGATCGCAATCAATTTGAAGTCAAAATAGTATAATAATATATTATTACCTGTATAAAATTCTATTGTATAATATAGTTATGATCTATATATAAACCACCCCGATTGATCTATGTATAATCTTTTCAATAAAAGTATTCCAATGACTCTAAACACGACATTTAAAATCTGAGCTGTAAGTTGGTGTGGATTTGAGTATTCTGTAGAGTACAGGAGATGTCCCAGCATCAGGTCAATGCTTCCATGTTCTTACAATATCGTTGAAGAAGATTTTCGAATTGATCAGACCTATGAAAGTTGATTTCATAGCGCAATGAACTAGAAAAAAGTTCATAGTTTTATAACGATTGAACGAATTTTCATGAATCAAAGCTAAGAACACTCTCGATGAAGACATCTATCAAACAAAAAAAAAATATCAATCGTAAAATTAAAATCAGTTCATCCGGTTGGGTGCTAAGATGCTACAGACAGACACAGATACACACGTTAAACGTATAATACCCCTTCTTTGATCCCTTGATTTGATTGATTTTGATTCCATGATCCCACTACCTCTGTACGAAAACCCATGATTCATGAATGCACATAAAACTTTCATTGGTAGGTCAGCTAGGATTAGAACCAACGACCGTGGGGTCAGAATCAGGGTAACTATCCTTTACGCCAAAGGGCCGTCCAATATCACTACGTAAGTATTATAAAACAAAGTCCATCACTGCGTCTGTCTGTCTGTTCGCAATAATCTCAATAGCTATTGAACGGATTATCATGCGGTTTTCACCAATAGCCAGAGTGTTTATGAGGAAGGTTTAGGTGCATAATTCGTTAAAGTTTTGTGTAAATGGGTTGAAATATGACGATGATTGTTAAATATGTTAATATTTTATATTTGATGCAACAAACTGATGCAAATTTTGTAGGCAAGTTCTACCCGTGCGAAGCCGGGGCGGGCTGCTAGTTTTTAATAAAAAGTTGTAAAAAACTTAATCTCGCTATCAGGTAAAGAAATTAATTACGAGGTTGATAACTGGCTTAAAAGCCTAAACTATAAAGATACTGAAAATATACTACACATTATGAAATAGCTAATTTTTGTAAATAACCAAACACTGACACACACACACACACACCCACACACACACACACGCACGCACACGCACACACACACGCACACGCACACGCACACGCACACGCACACGCGCACGCACACGCACACGCACACGCACTCGCACACGCACACGCACACGCACACGCACACGTACACGCACACGCACACGCACACGCACACGCACACGCACACGCACACGCACACGCACACGCACACGCACACGCACACGCACACACACACGCACACGCACACGCACACGTACACGCACACGCACACGCTCACGCACACGCACACGCACACGCACACGCACACGCACACGCACACGCACACGCATACGCACACGCACACGCACACGCGCGCACGCGCGTACGCACGCACACACACATACACACACACACATACACACACACACACTTTAAAATTTTGTAATATATATAAATTTCATTGTCAAAAATAATAATACATATAATATAATACATTTCTTAATTGGTTACTTATCTCCAAATTTTCTGTTGTCTTCACTCCGTATGGCTTTAATGTACACCTGTAAGGTTTATGCAGATCTCTACGACACAAGATTTATTCTTAGTATAGGATCTGCACGTATCTGATTTTGCAATGTAGCCAAGACCAGTAATGTGATTTAAAGCAATTAAAACAATCATAGAGGCATATTCTTTAGTAATTAGTTTAATAGAGAATAAGTACTGTTAGTTTGAATTTATATTCCTAATTATTTTGTATTTACATTAATATTTGTGGAATAAAGAAATTATTATTAGAACTACTCACGGGATATTTACCATGTTTTTTATTAATTATGAGTTTCCGATATTTCGGCTCTGTTGCAAGCGCCATGATCACGGATGAAGTATCTGAGAAAGACGTGATGGTCAGTTTTGATGTCGAATCACTCTTCACTAACGTCCCGATCCTTGATTGTTTGGAAGTCATCAGGAGAAAAATTCAAGACAATGACATTCCTTTGGAGTATGCCAACCTGGTCGAACATTGTTTATGTACAAATTTCTTTGTATACAAATACTACCTCCAATTAGACGGTGTGGCGATGGGCAGCCCAGTGGCTCCGGTTGTTGCCAATATATGGATGGAGTATTTTGAACAAGAAGCCATTACGACCGCACCATGTTCCATGATACTGTGGAACAGGTACGTGGACGACATATTTGCTATACTTAGGGGCGATGAAACTGTTGTACAAACCTATGTGAATCATCTGAACAGCATCCATGAAAAAATGAATTTTACCTATGAAATGGAAAAAGAGAGGAGTATAGCTTTTCTGGACGTAGGGATTGGAGTTCGAGAAGACGGTTCCCTCAGTCACTCAGTCTACAGGAAGTCAACTCACACTGACCGCTACCTGCATGGAAACTCACATCACCACCCTCGTCACTTGCACTCTGTGGTGACCGCCCTCACTGACCGCGCATATAGTCTATGCGACGAGGCACATTTGGAAGACGAATTAAAGTATGTGAGTGGAGTACTACAGAGGAATGGATACAAGGGTCGAATACCACCACCCAGACGTACACAAAAACGTGACCTACACTACCAGGTTGAACGTCAACCAGCTTACTTACCGTACGTGAAAGGAGTAACAGACAAAGTGGCCAACATACTGAATAAATATTCAGTCAAAACTGTTTTCACTCCCTTAAAGAAGGTTTCACAATTTTTACGTACGCCAAAGGACAGATTCCCATTGGAAAACCCTGAAGTGTACAAAATTGACTGTAGCTGTGGAAGCTCTTATATTGGTCAAACAAAACGCACAGTAGCGTGTCGCGTTAAGGAACATATCAAAGATAGATAGATAGATAGATAAATACTTTATTTGCACACCAATAATACAGAAAATACTTAAGGTAACAGACTTATTCTAAGTAATGCAAAGGGCGGTCTTATCGCTTAAAGCGATTTCTTCCAGACAACCAAACTGATAGTGATATTGAGAGACTGTGACGGACGGTGGCGTATCTATTTTAAATCTTAGCTATTTATATAGTTATACATATACATAAATACACGTGTATACACAAACATACATGCAAATATACATATACATTACATAAACATATACATTTACACAAATACTTACATATATACACACATATATACCTATATCACATAATACATACACTTACATAATTTAATACATTAATACGATATAGAAAATAATTATCTGAATAGTAATTTCCAAATTAATTAACAGTAACAGGATCAGCAGTCATCATTAGATAAGTACCATTTCCTTAATCTTTCTTTGAAAGTATGGGGAGATGGAGATTGTCTTATTTCGACAGGGATACTGTTCCACAGGCGTGCAGCCTGTACCGTGAAGGATTTGTCGAAGAAGGTAGTCGAATGTGTGGGGATTTGCAAAGTAAGATTTTCCGCTGACCTCAACGTCAGGGAGTGTTGAGAGTGAAGATACTCAAAGTTAACTTTGAGATAGGGTGGGGAAGCAGGATTAAAAAGAATGCTATAAAGAAGAGAGAGGATGTGTGTATTCCGGCGGAGACGTATAGGAAGCCACTTGAGCTTGTGCCTGAAATAGGAGACGTGGTCATATTTGCGCAAACCAAAAATGAACCTTATGCAGAAATTTTGAAGACGCTCAAGTTTATTTAGCTGGTCCTCAGTTAAATCCAGATAGCAGGCGTCAGCGTAATCGAGAATAGGAAGCAGTATGGATTGTGCTAAAGCAACTTTGGTAGCAGTAGGAAGAAAACTTTGGAGGCGTTTTAAGGCGCCTGCAGAAGCGAAGATCTTACGTCTAACGGCTTCTAATTGTGGACCCCATGTCAGCGTTTGATCGATTATGAGACCTAAGTTCCTTACCTCTGTGCTGTATGGAATCGTTATGCCGTCAAAGATAATTGTAGGAAGTATATTTTGGTCAAGCTTGCTCAACATGCGGGTACTACCTACAATTATGACCTGAGTTTTAATAGGATTTACTTGAAGTCCATAAGCCCTGCTCCATGCAGCTATGCGTTGTAAATCCTCATTAACTGTTCTAACACAATCGAGCAGTTGATCTGGCGGTGCTTGCGAATAAATTTGTAAGTCGTCCGCATATAGGTGGTAGGGAGAAGAGAGATTAGAAGAAATAGTATCTATGAAAGTAGAAAAAAGAAGAGGAGATAGAACGCCGCCTTGTGGGACGCCAGCAGTAGTGTTACACCAGGAAGAGAAAGAATCATCAAGGCAAACCCTCTGTCGACGTCCAAAAAGGTAAGTACGAAAGAAATCAATTGCGGAGGGAGAAATGTTAAGAGAACGTAGCAGTTCTAGGAGAATGTCAAGATCGACGGTATTAAAAGCGTTGCTAAAATCGAGCAGGGCCAGCACAGTAAGCTTACCCCTCTCCATGCCGGCACGGAGGTCATCGGTAATTTTGACTAAAGAAGTAACTGTACTATGCCCAGGTCGGAAACCAGACTGGAACGGGTTAAAAAGACAGTTTCTATTTAGAAATATACTGATTTGATTGTGTACAAGCCGTTCCAGAACTTTAGAGAGGAATGGGAGGATGGATATGGGACGGTACTCGGAAAAGCTTTTAGGATTCGATTTTTTCGGGAGAGGGATGATTTGAGCATCTTTCCATGAAGTAGGAAAAACACCGTTTGAGATAGAGAAGTTAAGGATGTGGGTGAGGACAGGAAGAATAAGGTCAAGAATAGGTACAATCATGTTGCGACTAATACCATCGATCCCAACAGCGTTCGAAGCGATGGATAATACGCTTCTGTTAACTTCTCCCTCCGTAAACTGAGTGAAGGTGAAAGAAGGATAGGTAGGAGGCGATGAAGTGGAGAGAAAAGAGAGAGTTTTGGCTTTGTCGGAGACGTCAATAGATGAAGAGGTTGAAAAATGTCGGTTTAAAGAGTCTAAGTCCAGATTTTGGGAGATAGCGTTTTGTTTGGGCTTGCCAATGCCTAAGGTTCGTAAAAATCTCCATACCTTGGACGGATCATCATCGTCTACAGATTTATGAATGTGTCGGCGTTGAGCGTCCCTACACACCATATTGCACCGATTACGAGATTTGAGATATTTATTCTTATTCATTTCGCTAGGATTGCATTTGTATTTTGTTTTAGCAACTACTTTCTTGTGCATTAGTTGTTTTATTTCAGAAGTTAACCATGGAGCAGGCAGATGTTTTACCTTGATTGCTCTCAGTGGAGCATGAAGGTCATAGAGACGCAAAATAGCTGAATTGAACACATTAATTTTATCGTCAATTGAGTCAGCTTCCTGTAATGTGGACCAATCGACATTCTCGACGTCTTCGCGCAGATTGTTTAAATCCATGTTACCAAAGTTGCGTTGAAGAAGAGTTTTGGGTTTGAGTTTAGGAGGACGAATTTTGTAAGAGAGAAAAATTAGATCGTGATAAGAAAAAGCATCTGCCGAACATTGACCATGTTTAGCAACGTGGTCGGAAGAAGAAACAATAAGCAAGTCTAGAAGTGAGGGTGTAGTATTAGGAAAATGGTGGGTGGCGTTGAGTGGAAGAAGATGTAGATTGCTTGATCTTATCACGGATTCTAACATAGAAGAACGATAGTCATTTTTGAGAAGGCAGGTGTTAAAATCACCCATGATGATGGTGTGACTATAACATGGAATAGTATCTTCTAGAAAGTTTTCGAAGGAAGAGAAAAAGTTTAAACGAGAAGAAGGGCTATAGTAGACTCCGAGGAGAATTTTGGTATGTGACAGAAGAATTTCAATAAAGAGTTGCTCGCCAGCGTTAGAAGGGGGTGGTTGTGCAGACATATTTACTATTGAAAAAGGGATTTGAGCTCGAAGATATAGCACATAGCCGTATAGCTACACCACCACCACCACCACTAGTGCGGTCGTTGCATATAAGTTGGAAGCCAGGTAGAGGATAAAGATGAGAAGGAAGACATGGCTTGAGCCAAGACTCGGAGACTAAAATAGCGTGAATGTGTTTTAAATGCTCAAAGGTTGCCAGCATATCGGAGAAGTGAGCCGGAATACTCTGCGCAAAAAGCAGTCAAAAATAACGATTCACAGAAATCTGCTATCGCTAAGCACCTGTTGGAGTCTGGAACAAACCACTGGATTGAGTTACATAACCCTCAGATACTGTCGACTGACCGCCACTATATACCAAGATTGGTTAGGGAAGCGATTGAAATTAATAAATTTCAAAACTTCAATCGTGAGGACGGGTTCAAACTGTCGAGTATTTGGCATCCAGTGGTAGGTTTATGTAAATCCCGAAAAAGCCCGCGGAGTGATAAAAAACAGGAAGATACTGTGAGTGTTGTGTGTCGCGATCGAGATCCAGTGAAAACA
Organism: Cabera pusaria; assembly: GCA_954871355.1. Lineage (NCBI taxonomy): Eukaryota > Metazoa > Arthropoda > Insecta > Lepidoptera > Geometridae > Cabera > Cabera pusaria. The sequence continues at coordinate 7,617,331 of OX940907.1, forward strand.
AGTGGTAGTGGTGCCGAGCGTTCAAAACGAGAACGAAAGAAGGTAGTCCGTTTCGTTTGCTCGTAAACATTACTTCGACCCGCAATCTACAGTTCATCCGTGATCATGGCGCTTGCAACAGAGCCGAAATATCGGAAACTCATAATTAATAAAAAACATGGTAAATATCCCGTGAGTAGTTCTAATAATATTGTCAGTGACCATGAAAACCTTAAAACTTATAATAAAGAAATTATTATGAATATGACTCCCGCCAAAGGCCGCACGACCGAGTGTGCAACGTTCATATGGTTTCTTTAGTAAACCTGCGGGCTAATCACGAACATTAACAGTTGATTCTTGAATGAACTAAATGGCGGGGATGCAGCTATGCAGGTTGTATACTCCATCTCCATGTTTTGTTTCATTTCAATACCTGTAAAACTTTATGATAGGCGGCCTGCAGGTCGTTGCGGCCACTGGCAGAATTACACAAAATTAAAATTCCTAATTAACTCTACTAATGACTTTGGTTTCTAATATTATATTTTATGAGCTATAAAAAACGAACACAGTATTAAAAAACAAAAAATAACATTAATTAAGTAATTTTAGACTTATTTTATTACCAAGATTACAGTTGGTTACAGAAGTAGACTGTAAATAAAAAACTTTGAACTTGGAACTCCGGAATGTGAATGAAAACTATGTATTGATCATTAGTACTAGTTCCACTAGTTCCGCTAGTACTAATGATCAATACATACATACTAACACAAATTTGAATGTCCAACCATTTTCCGGAGTTCCAGTCCCTACAGCCCGGCTCTCATCATCAGGTCAGCTCAATGGCACCATACTATTGCATTGTAACCAAAGATACGCAAGTATAAAAACATTGTTTGAGTCCAATCGAACGTCAATATTTGACCCACACAAACATACATCATAATACGGCGAGTTAATATAAAGCTTGTAATTGTGTATTTTATTTATTTCATAACAATTAGGATAAGTATCACAGTTTCCCAATTCCTCTTACCTAAACTTATCTTGTGTGTTATAATAAAGTAAAAAAGTAATTATTTTTAATAATATCTCAAATTTTTAAACAAACAATTTTAATAACAAAAAATACACTTGTTAGATATAATGATAATACGACAATAATCTTCTATATTATATTATCTTCTATATTATAATCTATCACTCAATAGCCCAATAACAAAATCCATTGCAGCACTTTGAAAGTCACTTGAACTACAGGTAAATATTATATCCTAGCATGGCAAGGGGACTATTTTGTCTTTTCACCTATCCGTGTTTTGTTTGGTGGAGAAGGCCAATGATAAGTAAAGTTTTTCGACAATTATAAACGCCCGCTGACATTAATTAATCAATTCTTTTTTTAATACGAAATAAATCAAATCTCGGGGTTAAACTTCACCAAGCGTTTAAATTGTTGTGATGATCTCATGTCAGTGGCGAAAAACAGGGAAATAATTTTGTCTTTCCCCCGGGGATAAGGCCATGCTAGCCCTGCAGGTATACATAAGGTAATACATAAGCAATGAAAGTGGTCAGTAAACATAGAGCGCGCGAGAGTGGAGCTTAAAGGTGGAATTCCGCAGGACTCGGCGTCGGAAGACGGCAGTGGCAGACGGCCGACAGCAAATGTGTGCAAAACAATTCACAATATGACGAGCGGCAGTTGTCTCATACAAATTCTCTCAGAAGAACTCACCAACACGAATCCGCTCTCACCCGGCAAAAAATGTTCATTCAAATAAAAGCCTTATGACGTTCAGGTTACATTGTAACTATTATATAAACTGTGGTTCAGGGTTCACTTAAACTTTTCACAAACTTTTTTTTTTTAAATTTTTTTTTAATTCGTTATAGGCTAGCGTTTGACCACTATCTCACCTGTTGGTAAGTGATGATGCGGTCGAAGATGGTAAGCACGCTAGGCCTAGAATGGGAACTGGCTCTCAAAGATAGCTGCCGGAACACATTAGATGTTTCGTGACAGATTTTCTAACTTGAGGGTGGTAGCTGGCCAGGCGGACACCAGATAGTGTCCTACCACCATGCAAAATTTAGAACACCATGAAAACTTTAGATCGACAACACAAAGAGGAGACTGCGCTGTCTGCTGTCTCCTCTTTGTGTTGTCGCTGCTATTTTGCCGGGTGGGTATTTGTATGAGACAACTGCCGCTCGTCATATTGTGAATTGTTTTGCACACATTTGCTGTCGGCCGTCTGCCACATAACCTCAATACTTCAAAGTAATGCCGTGTGCCGTCGCGGCATATGCCATTGCTGTCTGCCGCTGCCGTTTACCATCTAGCCCATCCTGCGGAATCTCACCTTACGTACAGCCAAAGATATATAGGGTTACAAGTAATTCGACATTTTCCCGGCAGGGGCTGACAGGGGGGGTTAAAATGAAACCTTTTACCCCCCAATGTATGGCTGATATGTAATTAATTGAGTTACCGAGACATTTGGAAATTTGCAATTTTTGAAAAAATACCCAATAATGGAGGTTTGGAACAAAATTCAAAAATAAAACCGGCAAAGTCGAGTTGGACACGCCCACTGAGGCTTCCGTACCAACGTTAAAAAAGAAAAAAAAGAAAATTAAACCATTGTTGGTGCCATTTAAGCTAGACCTCTAAATTGTATGAGCTCATATAACTCAGAGGCCTATCTTAATTGGCTGAGACTATGTACGTATGTGGATTATTAAAGACACTATCCCACGCGGACGAAATCGCGGGCACAGATAGTCAAGTCATATAAGTATACAAATTTGCTTATATTGTTTATCTCCATATCGCTTCCATTGGAAGCGTTAAGCCAGTTAACCTAACGCCGTGCTCTGCTTCAAGGAGCTAGGATGGCTGGGTCGACGCTGGCAGGGGGAAATGCACAATAAACCTTGAGCGGGACGTCTGACGTCAACGATTGGATAACAGCTGAATGATTTATTAATACTGCCTCTATACTGAGCAAAGGTACGGACACACCACAGCGTCCTGCGTGCGCAATCTAAGTGGCGATCAGATAGCGCAGTATTTTTGTACCGACTGGTTCATACCAAACGCGATCAGAAAACAATTGAAAAGTACTGAGATCGCGCCCGCATATCGCAGGACGCCGCGGTGTGGCCGTACCTTAAATGCTTTGACTTTTTTTTCTATCTGACAAAGTGTTTGGTAATATTAAAGTTTTCCAGTACCTACAAGAAACTAAAGAACTCAATTTAATGGAAGCGAATATAACGTTAATTGATTTGTTTGAACTTTAATTTCTTGATACTGTTCTCGAAAATATTGTTAGAGAGATTTCTTTCAACAATATGACAGAAATGTGTAAAGTTTATGCAGTTTTTTTAATCAGTAAGTATAACAACTTTTTATACGTAAATGTTTCGTAATTCATAATTTTCATAATTAATATCAATATAATTATCGATGCTCCGCCTGCCTTGTTACCAAAAGCTAGGCACAAAGAAAAAATCTGCCGCCACAACCTTACGGTGTTCTGGCAGCAGACAGCCCTTGAAAGTTAGAGTATTCTAGGCTTAGCGTGGTCATCTTCGACAACATCATCGCTTTTCACCAGGCGAGATAGTGGCCAAAACTAGCCTATAAGATATAAACAACGCAACAAGATCGCGACCTTTAAAATTTAAAACACCTCCGACTGATTTATGTATAATCTGTTCATAGAGATTTTTAGGGTTCCTTACCTCAAAGGAAAAAAGGAACCATTACAGAATCACTTCATTTCTATCTGTCCGTCAGTCTATCTGTCCGTATGTCTGTCTGTCCGTCTGTCTGTCTGTCTATCTATACGTCAGCCTGTGCATCTGTCAATACCCCTTTTCCCAGGAACGCGTGAAGGTATCAAATTGAAACTTATATCAAATATTTAAGTTTACGGTCTCTTCTGGCTGTGAAAAATTCAAACTTGTTAATCAATACGATCAAAAGATATGACCGTTTATGTCGCATAATTTCGCTTATTTTCGATTTCACAAGGGAATCAAAACCTATTAACCTACTTACTTCCCGTTGACCTAGAATCATGAAATTTGGCAAGAAGCAAGGTCTAGAAGCACTTTTATAGGAATAAATCTGAAAAGTGTTCGAAATGATTGCACGGAAGCCTCGGTGCGCCAATCCAACTCGCACGTGAACTTTTTATTTACAAGAATTGAGCAATAATTCATGCTAAAAGTATTTAAAGCCTTGCCTCAATAATAAATGACAACTTTTCAGCAATATTTCTGAGCATACTCGGTATCTGGACGCAGACTAATTACTGGGATAGGCTAAAACAATATTCATTGACTGAACCGTGGCAGCTTCCATCAAATGTTCCTTCGTTGGAAAATATAACCGGTTGCAACTGTCCCAGAGTTTATTTTCCTGCGTGTGGTACAGATTCCATTACATATGTTAACGCCTGTGTCTTAAAATGTATGAACGTCACTAGAATGGTGAGGTTGGGACCATGCATTATATATCGAAAAAGTAATATCAATCTTACAGTGGCTATTCCAACGTTTTGGAAGAATGGAGATCAGCAAAATAACCAACATGATATATATATGTTAGATAATGTAACAATTTCTTTTGGGGAATTTTAAGTTTTTTCGAATTGTTTTTGAATAAATCGTTGTCGTGACAATTTTGCACTTGTTTTAATACTTAATATTTTTCGCAAAAATCTAAATTTGCCCATGTTGACTCAGGACCTTTATTTTTATACACCTAATAGGGACTATAGATCTCAGTATCTGGTATAAATGTCAACTTGCTTGGTTCACCCGTTCCTGACAAAATTGGTGGTGACACACGTACAGACAGACGGAGAGATGGACAAGAAATTGCTCTTATAAGGGTTTCTTTTTTACCTTTTGAGGTACGGAACCCTAAAAATCGTAAAGCAATTCACACATCTACTTACTAATTTTCCTAGTAGTCCTAATAGTTTCTGAATAGAGTGGCTGTGCCATACGGACGGACAGATAGACATGACGAATTTATAAGAGCTCCGTTTTTGTCATTCGGCTATGGAACCCTAAAAAGCATTTTCTACCCACTGGTAGACCTTCACCTTCAGGATCACTGATCCTGAAGGTGCAGAGAAAATGGTCTGAACCGTCTGAATCTACTCTTAGACCGGTATTCTGGAATCATACATACCATAGAATGATACTAGTACTCTTAGTACGAGTTTTCATCGTAAACGCTTTTGACAGATCTTACATAGTTTTCGACTTATTCTGGCTCCCTAATTGGTCAAAATTTAGTGAAATGTGAAAATCGCTAGAGGCGCTGTACTGTTTTTCATCCAAAGTTTGTTCGATAAACGATATCGAGTTTGGTATGAAAACTCGTACTGATGGTACATAGCACTGAACCGCTCTTAGCAATCACACGGTAATATTACCGTAGCACAGAGTGGAGTTTTTGACTGGTTAACGGACAGAACGAGGCACTTGCCGTAGTTTAGCCACAAATATATTATATTCTGTGAGTTTAACTTTTTTCTTTGCTAAGAGCCGACCCTCGCTTGAGTAACGTTCCAAAATACAGGCCCAAGATAAATTCGTCAAATTAAGTACTAAAAAAAATTTCTGTAATTAACTTCTAATGGCTTAGGTTTCTACTATGATATTTTATGAGCTATAAAAATGGGATAAAGTATTAACTAAGAAATGGCAATATTTCCTGAATTGTTTGTTCACATAAGGCCTCTCTATATTATATTAATTTTGAGTGATGTAGTACATTGTGAATGATTTCTTTTTAACTATCCTAAAATTAGTGTCCATAGTCAACAAACGTGTTAATGGAACTTATTTACGTCGGAGTACCGACGTTTAGCTGTTTGATCTGCGGGATCGAGTCCGGAACGAAGTAATTAGCCAGAGATCTAAGGTTATCGACATAGCTCAACGGATTAGTAAACTGAAGTGGCAGTGGGCTGGTCATATCTGCCGCAGGGCTGATAACCTTTGGAATACACTTGTCCTAGAGTGGAGACTGCAAATCAGCAAACGTAGCGTAGGACGTCCTGTGACTACGTGGAGCGACGACATACGCAAAGCGGTGGGCAGTGACTAGAAAAGAAGAGCCGAAGATCGGCCTCAGTGGCGCATCTTGGGAGAAGCCCACGTCCAGCAGTGGATTGACACCGGCTGATGATGATTATGATTATTACTATCTGTTCTGTGTTATTGATTATCAGTAAGTATGATTTTTTTTATTCAGACATTTTTCGTAAGTTTGCATCCCGATAAAAAAAATTACTGACTATTTATTACACTACACACATATATTGCATAAAAAGGGGATCAATCACAGAATAGTAGAATAGGCTATTCTGTAGGATGAATACATGTAACGGACAGGGCTTGTCATATTAACACTCTGGTATCCTTTTATACCAAACTTTCGCTTAAGAATTTTTGCACGGAGGCCTAAATACACATTGAGTGGCATTACCTCATGCATAATGCAAGGTGAAGAGGTACTGCTAAATATTTGTACAGTAAGGCAATAGGGAATAGTGTCAGTATTATTAATAAAACGTTACTCGTATTTGGGTACACTTGACGTAACTCCTACATGTCATGATATATGGAGCCGTTTCGACTTGGATCTTTGCAATTTTCAATGCTCCGATCAACTACTTTTGATATTTCAATTATAATTTTTTTTAAATTCTAATCGGAAAGATTTCCGCGACAAAATAGTTCACAGATTTATCGATATTCGAAATTTAAAATGATGCTTCCGAATTCAAATGTATCCTAGTGACACGAAAATTGCTATGCAGGTTCGACTTACTTGTATAATCCGATAATAAGAATTCACTCAGCGGCCTATGTCGAGCTATGATCGGGGTTTCTCTTGGGGGATCGAATCCGAAACAAATCAATTCACAAATGAACCAAGCCAGTGAACTGCTTATATGTCATAGGATCGATAACGACTGAGTTAGACTTGTTCTAAACTAGAATGGAGACTGTATATCAGTAAGCGTCTTAAATATTTCGGCAGCTGTTCTTAAGAGAGCCAGTTTCCATTTTAGATCTTGCGTGAAATTCGATCGATAAAATTAGTATTTTCGATCGAATCGTCACTTACCAACAAGTGAAATAGTAGTCAAACGCTAGTCTAGCCTGTCCTCATTCTAGGTTATGAATGGGCAACTGGCTTTCAAGGACAACTGTTTACGATGTAGGTATTCGATTTACCCAGCTATCTTACAGCATCACAACGAGGTCCGTCTTCACTTTCATTGTAACATTCAGTTCCGCTGACGTAACCTCTTTTCATTCCAACTCTTTGTTTTTCTCTTTAGTCATGACTGTGTCACTCTTTCTACCTTTTTGTTCGAATTGTGTAACACTTTGTAGGTCAATATCAGTCATAACATAACAGTTAGCTTTTGTCGGATTCGCCTCGTCTATTTGTTAATACGCTTTTGTGAGTCACTGGTTTTAAATGCTTTTGTCGAGTTTTACAAAATGTTTATTTGGGCGTTAATTTATGAATGGGTGCTAGGTTGCCTTCTTCTAGTATAATGGGTGACCATATTTGAATATCGTAGTTTGGAAAATATCGCTAAGATCAATTGACGATTACCGCTGAATCAAATAAACTGGCCAAGTGCAAGTCGGACTCGCACTCGTAGGGTTCCGTAACACAGTAAAGTATTCTACAACTATGATTTTTATTAAAAAATGAACTTTGTTTTTCATAGTGTTTGTATGAAAAATAAAGTTATCTTTGCGGTCACTATATTTCAAAAACTGCTGACTGTATCTCTATCAAACCATTTTTAATACGCTTTTATTAGCTTCAGACGTATGTATGTTTGTATGTTAGTATGTAACGGAATCTTTGAACATGATTTTAACCCCCTTCAAAACGTCGGATTAACTTGAAATTTGGCATACTTATTAAGGACCGATGACAATAAATAAATAAAAAAAAACATTTAAAAAAAAATTCGACTAAAAAATGAAAAATAAATAATAGTTTAAAAAAACTAAAAAAATACGCTTTTATAGAAAATCCAACTAAAAAATAAGAAATAAATTTTAATAAATTTGAATTAAAAATAGTGTAAGAAAAAATGATTTTATTGTAAAAAAAAGCGTGAGGTGCTTTTCAGGATATTATCAAAATAACTCTTCTAGTCATATCTGTTCATAAAATATTTGGAACTATTGATACCATGCACCCCACGCTTTTTTTACAATAAAATCATTTTTTCTTACACTATTTTTAATTCAAATTTATTAAAATTTATTTTCTATTTTTTATTTGGATTTTCTATAAAAGCGTATTTTTTAGTTTTTTTAAACTATTATTTATTTGTTGTTAATTTTTATTGTGATCTACAGCATATATTTTCTTATATTTTTCACTCTTATACTTTAAAAGTTAGAGGCACAGACACATTTAACCACTTTAAACGCGCCTATCTTTCAAATGATTGACTTTGAGAAAAAATGATTTTAGAAACCTCAATGTCATTTTTACAGACCTATCCATAGACACGTATAGGTTTGAAGCAAAATATTTTTTTTGTTTCCGTTCCATGGGGATACCCCGCCTTAAACTTTTATATTATTTATTTTTGTATAAAAATCGGAAAGCGGTTTACAGAATACATATACTCGTATCTACCAAGTTTCAATTCTGTAGTCCTAACAGTTTCGGAATAAAATGGCTGTGAGATACGGCCGGACAGACAGACAGACATGACGAATCTATAAGGGATCAATTTTTTGCCATTTAGCTACGGAACCCTAAAAACATCTAAAATGCATTTGAGAACTCCGTTAGAGGAAAGGATAGACAGACGGCTTGACTTCTGAGCGAGAGGTAGCTGGTTCAAATCCTAGCACGGGTATTTGTTCACAGGCGGTAGTAAAATAATATATCGATGTTCCGCCTGACTTGCTGACAAAAACTAGCTTATCACCATCAATGAGCCCCTGAGTATTCTAAGCCTAGCGTGTTAACCATCTTCGACTACATCATCGCTTACCACCAGGCGAGATGGTGGTAAAACGCTGGCTTAACAGATATTATAAAAAAGGAGAAAATCTGCCGCCGTAATCTGACGGTGTTTTGGCAGCACAGAGTTGGAGTATTCTAGGCCTAGCGTTTTCACCAGTTTTTTCAGTTTGTTTCAGTGTACCACCCACCAGGCGAGATAGTTGTGAAACGCTAGCTTATCAAAAAATAATATATGTAAATATATATATATATATAATATATATAAATCTTCAAGCCTAAAGTATAATTTAATTTATTATTATGATTTATACGATGCTAGTACGATGCGCCAGCATATTGTTACTGGCATCGTGTAAGGCTTGATAGACTTAAATTTCCACAGCAAGCCTACGAAAGTCATTGTCTAAGGGCAACACTACGCGTGCGTCCATAACTATCATTTGAAGTGGAAAGTGAATGCGAACATTCATCTAGTAACAGTTATCACCTTCCTTTGTATGTGATTTCGTGGGATGGGAGAAACTTGGAAGGTTAATAACAGACAGGTGCACAATTCTGAGTTATGATCAATATTAATATTATATTTCATTTGTGGTAGGAGCATACTTTCATATCGATGTTCCGCCTGACTTGCTAAGAATTAACTTACCGCCATTAAGGATAAAATTTGCCGTCATAACCTTACCGGTGTTTTGGCAGTACACAGCCTTTGAGAGTCATCTAGGCTTAGCGTGGTCACCATCTGCGACCGCATCATCGCTTACTACCAGGCAAGATAGTGGTCAAACGCTAGCCTATATATATATATATATACGTATGCATATAGCTACTTCTGTTTTCTGCAGGTGGTATGAGCTTTACTTTGTTGTTTTGCCTGACTTGTTAAAAAAGTAGCTAATCACCATCAAGGAGAAAATTTGCGACCTCGCCCACACAGCCATTGAAATAACTATTTGAGCATTCTAGGCCTAGCGTGGTAGCCAACTTCGACCACATCATCATGTGGTTGAAGTTTGTGAGTAAGCGATGGCTTGCCACCAGGTGGCATAGTGGTCAAAACTAGCCTATAAGAGATATGAAAAAAAAAAACTAGTGATACGTCTTTTGCTACTCCGCTTGAAGCGGACCTTACTTTTGTCCGTTAGTCAACTCAACCGTAAAATAGAAATGTTTTGCATGACAGTATTCTAGTATATTTTACAATACCATAGCAAGCTTGACGTTGACATAAAATGTTAGACCTATTCTTATGCATGGCCTGTGCTATTAGGAAATCAAGTTGGAACTATAATTGTCTAATTAAATATTGACTGTCACAGCTTATGGCAGATATTTTTATTTCTACCCAATAAGCGAGAGAAAGAAATTATATATGATGAATTCATAGAGAAAGTATATATATATAGAGAGAACATTAGCGTATGCGAATAAAATAGCTATAGAGATAAAACCCGACTAAAATGATGAACACGTGATACATATGCCAGCTATAAGATAAAATGAACAACGTAATTTGGTAGGGTCATACATGACAAAAGGGTGAGAGCCAATGGGTGCACTAGATTTTGGTTCCAGTGCTGAAACCAGTTTGTGAAATCGCATACGCAGAGAAGGGTAAAAAAATGTTGTTCATCTCGCTCTCTGATACTAGTGATTGTATAGTTTTATCCTTCTCATATTATTATTGTTATTTAAATGCCACATCTACTTAATACTCCATCCATGGATGAATTTAATTGTAAGGATATTACTACTACTATTACTATCAACTCGCACCTGACACTTATCCGTCATGACCCGGTGCACGTTCTCGGGCATGCTAACGACCTAATTTATATTTAAGGTTACCTACCTAACAACTACTTAGATAATATCAAACTCAACTACAGTAAGTCAGTTTTTTTATTGCAGGTAGGCAAGCATCTACCACTATCTAACCTTGACCACCTTGACCACCTTGATCTTACCTGGAGAAAAGTGACGATGTGATCGAGGGTGTAGCATGCTTGCCTAGAACATACCTGTTCACTCTTGACTCGAACAGGCCCAAATTATAGCTACTCGGACACAATTGTCAGCCGGCAACATGTTCCATTCTTTTGCGGTTTGGATTATAAAAGTAAAACCAAAACGTTTAGTGCGGATTGCTGGTATATCCACCATGTATGGATGCCGTTTGTTAGTTTGCCTTGTTGCCCAATTGTAAAAAGGGGAAGATGGACTTAAATTTTGTAATTTTATTTTTATTTATCAACAATTTAGCATAAATTGGGCATCAATCAGATTTTGGAATAACTATTAATTAAAGTACGACTGCGGTTGCTGTTCATTTGAACAAAATTTAAAATAGTCAACTGATATCAGAATTCAAGACTCAAAGCAGCATTTCATCACCCATACAATTTTTATACCACCTTTTGTGAATTCAGTCAAACACTCCCAAGGTTTACATTGTCAGAATTGATCCCCTTGCTTTGGCTAGAACAATGTCACTTATTAATAAGCTACAATTTGTAACAGCTTATCGTAAATCTATAGAAAGTTGAGCAAATTGGAAACTAACTATGAGAATCGATTGTTTTATAATCATCTCACTTTTATGATCATAGAATAGAAAGAGTGAACACGTTTGTCTAACTTACAAATTACTCTCACTGACTGACTGTCAGACATACAATATAAAGCCTCAGCCTCAGCCTCAGCCTCATATGCTAAATCAGCTTATTTAACCAACTTCACAAAAAATGAGGAGGTTCTCAATTGGTCGGAATGTTTTTTTTTAATGTATGTGTGAACATACATAAAAAATTAAACATTTTATTTGTACTCGAAGATGCCTTAACCAATTTAGAAAATGTAAAGGCTCTTATAAAAAAATAATAAACTAGGTGAGTACATAACGTACAATTATTTTCACGGAAACAGCTGAAACATTAATAACTAAAATACCGCCAGAAATAACAGCGTTACCGTACTACTACTGCTATACTGCTACTAAGTTTGAAAGGAAAGCGCTTTCACTTGCTATCATACAAACTACCTGACTCTTAAATATATTAAATGAGCAACATAAATGATTAAGATAGTTTCAAAACTAAAACAACCGACTTCTATACCCCGCGAGCCAGTTTCAGTAGCATGTTTGTGACGTTTATATCTTCGTTTATATGTCGTCATATCTCTGGAGATACTTATCAGATCTCGATGAAACTACAATGGGAATACCTCGGAAATGCATCCTACTAATTTAAATAAAATCATTGGATCTGTTCACAATTGATGGAGTAATCGCGTAACATACATACAAAAAAAAACATTCCTCCTTCATTTTGGAAGTAGATTGAAAATAACGCCTTAGGCTAAATAATGCTATCTTTGGATGCTTTTTATTTTATTTTTAACAAACATCAAAAAAGCATGAGGTTCTGAATTCGTCTCTATGTTTTTGTCTGTATGTGTTTGTATATTTGTTACACGATTATTCCGCTAATTGTGAACTATTTTTTTTTTCATGGGTAGGGTTTGTGAAGTACGTGCATTTCAATTTTATATCTATCTGATGAGCATCTCCAGAGATATGGAAATAAATATCTCAAACTTGCTACTGAAACTGAATCGCGCAGCGTGTGAAATCCGGTTTTGTAGTTTTAAACTCTTGAGGAAGGACACACCGCAGCGTCCTGCGTGCGCGATCTAGGCGGCGACCAGATAGCGTAGTAGTATTTGTACTGACTGGTTTACACCAAACGCGATCAGAAAACAATTGAAAAGTACTGAGATCGCACCCGCAGATCGCAAGACGCCGCATTGTGGCTGTACCTTTAATCATTATTATTTTATAGCAGCGAAAGTCTTGTTCATACAAGTTTAATTCCAAAATGGAGCATATTTCTTGTATTTTTACAAGCTTTTATTTAACTTGTTCTTACACAAAACACATGAAAAATAAATAACAACGAATTCAATTCAAATGCATCACGATATTTTTTTTAAGTTCCTGTCGACAAAAATTGTGTTAATTTTTGTCCGAGAATATAGATTATATTATAAAGTTTGTTACAATAAACAATATAGATATTGAGAAATTATAAGGTATCTCCTCATCATATTTGGTGTTACGTAACCATACAATCGCCTCAAATTGCATTTGATAGTGGATATCGCAGGAACCGTTAGCACAAACAATAATTTCACTTGGGCATGTATATTATGTTGCTGATTTCACATTTTTGGCGTTTTTTTTTGCCGGATCTTTGTCGGTAAAACACAAACCAATGCCTAACCCATTTAGTAACACACGATTAATTCTCACTGAACAACTAAATAATTGAAACAAACACGCAAAACATCATCCAATTACCCCACGTAACCTATATTTAAAAAGATAGCCTTTTTCTTTACACGGAACAACTACTGAGTTGGCCTTTTCGAAACTATGTGCACTGAAGTAAATTAATTATATAATTTAACCGTAGATTGCACATAACTGCATGGCAGTTTCCGATGTGTTTGCGTCGATCATCCTACGCAAGTGCCGCACCATTGAACCATGACGCACACACTCGCAACACACACACATAGATTAATAATGAATAGACCGTATCGGACCCCCGAAAAACGTGCGTACACGCACCGTTCTGTATTAACATAAAATTGTTTCGTCGGGCTCCAGTTTAATCGTTCACTTTTGGGCTCACTTTTCTTGACCGTCCGTCCGCATCAAGTAGTGGGGTGAGATGCTTAAAACAGGCTCACTTATACACCGAGGCCACACTTTGTGCTAAGCTTTCCGAAGGGGTTGTTTCACCATACGACATGAGGTGTTACGTGTTTGCCCTACTTTTGGTCGCGGCGCGGGCGATGCCTGCTCTCGAAGATCCTTCACAGGACGTCAGCGTTATAGATACCGTCAAAAAGTGCCTGGACGTTGACAACCCGACCCTTTGTGCAAAGGTGGGATCAGTGAAGTGCTGTGCAGTGTTAGTGTTGTGAACTACTTGACTAAGATTATCTTTTGGTTGCAGGAGACGTCGTTATCATATCTGTTAGAGAAGTCGAAGAGGGAAATTACGATAGCTGATGGACTTACGCTTATCAACAATGGCTCTCCTAGATCGGCAAGGGCTTACGAGCCTCTGCCTGATGAGCCTAAAGCGAGGGAAGCCGTTGTAGAGTCCAGGCTGATCGACACTGCTGCTGATTTTGTTGAGAACTATGTCATTCAGTTCAAGCTGCCCAGATCTGCTGTTGAAGGCATGAAGAGGTCTCTCGATGAAGGTAAGACATTCTGACCCTAAATAGACTGCAATGGTTTCTAATAATTTCAGGACTTTTCTGAATATTTTTTACCAATATATTGAAAAACAAGCTACAGTAATAAAAGCCAAGATTAATGAACTAATACCAGTAACAATGCATTGGAAGTATTTGTATACAAAGTTAACAAAATGTTAATGTTATTCACAGAATGCATAGTAGATGAGTGTGAAAAGTAAATAACCATTAAAGTGCTAAATGAATGATAATAAACTTTGCTTGGATAATAATTGTACAGTTGAAAATTAAATTAACATAAAAGAAACATTTTGCTAAGCTTTATAGACTTTATAAGTCAGATTAATATTCCTTAGAATAATGCATTTAATTAAGATGCAAGAGTAAAAAGCGGACTTCAAGTATAATAATCTTGAGTAGAATCCCTCGCGTGTATATTTCCAGGAGAGGTATAAACAAATCTAAGGATCTAAAATATCAAACCTTAAAGTTTTACTTAGTTTACTACTTTAATGATGGTATATTTTAAATAGGGATTTTTAACAGGAGAGAAGTTCAACTTACAAATTAATTACAAGTTTAACGTTCCAGTTTAAGATAAAAGATTAATAGTAAAACTAAATTTTAGATTAAAATCAAATTAGATATTTACAATTACAAAACAACTTAAAACATGTTAATTGATTTGCTACTTAATTAATTATATTAACGTAACATAATCTACTAAAGTAAATCATGTATGAAATTGTTCAAATGACATAGCAAAAATAATTCCGTTTACTTTCGCTCTCCGTAGTTATAGATAACATAACCTAAATGTTATGAAATACTAGGAAAGAAGATTTGAAGGTGATATAATATTTGCTTATAATAAACAAGAATATGTCAAACATAAAAAAATAATTTAAAAAAAGTGCTGAGAGAAAAGCTTCACGTCATATTTTTGTGGCTATTCTTAATGAATATCGGATTTTTACCACCAAGCACTTAATGGTTAGGTCAAGACAACAGATAGATCATTTATAAACATCATCTCACACCAACAAATAGAGTTGATGACAAGAAGGTCCAACCGGCTGTTAAATATATGACAAAATATTTTGGAAATAGCTAAACTACTTAATATTTCATTGATATGGTGGCTCCGATTCAGAATGATTAATAATTTAGAAAATTATTTACTCAGAATACATTTGTGATTGCAGTAGCTTTCAAAAATATTGATAGTAATAAGAAAAATAAAACAGTTAAATTTTTCATCCTTTGATATTTACCAAAAATCGTACCTATTTTACCACCAACAGTAAAAGTTCTAATAAAGCCAATTTAACGTTAAGATAAGAAATGAATGATCTTGATTATTAAGTACTTTCTCCATCATAATTTATATATTCATCTTAAAATAAAGTGGTATATTTTTTCTATGTAATAAGTCAAGTTATTGAACATTTTGGAATCAGGTCCGAATCAGACGAAATTTATAAGATTCAAAAATTCATTACAGATTTAATTTTATATATCTATAAAATACAACATTAATTATATTTCTCAAAAGAGCATTTTAGGTAATTATCTAATTAATATTTTTGAATTCGGAAATATATGTCATAATTTACATACAATTTGACTTAATTAACAGATTATATAAAACGCTATCGGCCTTGCTGATTATTAAGTTAATAAAATCAGATGAATTATTCATTTATCTATAGATGCAAACGGCGCATATTAATGATTAGAAAATAAATCATGCCATAAACGTTAAGAAAAGTTTTTTTTGCGATATCAGAAAAAATATAAAAGAGACATAACTAAATTGTACAGAACCTCTACGAATGAATTGTACAAAAGAACAACGAAGGCAAGTTCTGTTATAAAGAGATAATAATCAACTAACAACATAATACTAGTCTACATACAAAACAAACTATCATAATGCCAGCTACTGTGCATAGACAAACTAATGCAATAAAGAATAATGAAACCGGACTTATAAGAAAAACAACGAGTGCATTCATCTCGCCGATGCAAAAATAAAAAAAAATTAAGTAGCGGTTAAAGTAATTCAATGTTAAAGAAATAGAGCAAAACAATATTGTGGTCGGCCACGATCGTCTTATTATTTCTTTACACATGGCGTCTTTTTCACGCGCTGTCGCCTTATATCAAAATCGAGAAGAAAATATTGCACTTGCGATTTTAAAACAGCTTATAAAGATAACGTTTTTAAGAAAGAGGTGTAAAATAAATGCTTTAGATTGTTATACATCTGATTAAATTCTACTTTAGGTAAGACACGAAAAAAATATTAATTTGATTTTTTGATAAAACTACATTTTCGATAATATATAATTTTTTTATTAATAATTAAAAGCATGGTAAGCAATATATTATGCCAAAAGCAACGTTTTGAACGCGCTTCGTTAAGAATAAAAAGTTGTGTGTAAATGCCTATCACGTAGGGGTATTTGTTTTAATTTCTCCGTTTTCTTTTGCGGTAAATGATATTGATCAATTCAATAAAAAAAACCTATGCAGATTATTTTCTTCAAAATGTATTTGGCAATTTCTTATTTGTTTTTTAATATCTATCTATCTATCCTAACTCCTACTTTTGCAATGTTTTGCTCTAAGAGCTAACAATAACAACTTTCTTACGTAAAAATTAATTTTAAATATATTAAATCTTTGGAGACAATATTATTTTAGATTTCACTGTCATTCTCATTTAATAATTTCTCAAAGATCCTTTAAAGAAAACACACGATAATCGTTGTTGATTATGCCCTCCATCTCTCCGAAATTGCTTGACATAAACCATATTATTATGTAGGTGACAAACAAAAAAAAAAAATATATATACGGTTGAATTGAGAAACCTCCTCCTTTTTTTGAAGTCGGTTAAAAAAGAGAAATATTCCACGATTTCGACAAGTGTAGGTCAATAGACAAGTACGGCGAGCATCTGATCGGACTCCTAATGAGGCAAATCTAGTTCTACAGGTAGCGTTATAAAATTCAAATGCGTGCCCAAATAACATGAATAGGCTTTGAATCTGCTTTCGCTTTTGTTTTTACTTAAAGTAAAAGAACTTTGAAAAAATACTGTTAGATTTAAAACAAAATTGCATCTGACACACTCTTAATTAATGTCAAATTCCAAAATACGAGTATCATCAACATTTTTCGTAAACGCAAAAACACAAATGTGTTTTTTGTACAAGGTTCTTTTGGTTTTAAATTAATAGTACAAAACTTAACCACATCATTGTTCGAACCGCACATTTTTTACATTGTTCAAAACTTTTATTTGCAAAGTTCTTTCATAAATAATTTATTGAAACCATCTAAGATCTATCTTGGGTTTTTTCTTTCTAACTGACCGTAACTGCAAGTCAGTGAGCTTGAGAGACAGACTTTAAATATTGCATATAAATCATAAGTGTGTTAGACACTACTGCATTTATCTCATGTCACGGAAGTTAAACTTTCATAATTGTATGAGTTTATTAGCGCATTAGTAGCTTTATGCTCTGATATGTGAGCTGTATGCTTACATGTTTAATCACACTTTTCAGTGACAGATTATGTCCTATGTTTTTACTTTTATTGTATGTTATAATGCTCTCTTTTGGGCTAACTAAAAGCATTTTTATCGACAATATACGTCGGAATCAGTGCAATTCTAGTCAGAATAACTATTACCAATGTTTATGACGACAAGTCTTTTAATATTACGCTATGTAGGTAATGGTTTGATTTACTAAAGAGTAAAAGATATGCCTATAAATAACAAAATACAATATCTATAGTCACTACTTTATTAGCAGTATTTATCTGGGTAACGTCTCAGGAGCTCCGTATACTTGCTTTATAAATTAGTATGGAATTGATTAAGAAAATAGCGGTAAGACAGGTCTCGCTTGAACTTTGTCAAGGACTTTGCGGAATCATAATGTGTCCGTTACTTCCACGGGCTCGGAATGCTTGACATACATTTTGATACAACTAATGTGGTTTTCACACTATTTATTTGCTACTGAATTTGTAGGGAAACATAATTTCTAGTGTTTTATATTGTTAATGATATTGCTGACAATACAATATTTTTGTAACTTGACGACGCGACGATCAGAATTACAAATCAGAAAAACGATCCACACTCAACAATATTACTGAAATATTTAGAGATAATTGAAAGAGCATTACGAGTTTTCTCTACCCATTGCTTGCAGAATCGCTAAGTGTCGACAAGTGTAAAACTTGTCAACTACTAGCTAGGGCAAGAAAGTAGCACCAAGGGAGCAAGTGCTTCATACGGTCATTAGATATCAGGTCCTGACCAAACCGGCTTGCAAGACTCAAGAGCAAGTCATTGTGAAACCGTACATGCTACAACAAGCTTACGAGCCGCTCCTCTGAATCGTCTTTAATGAAAGTTGCCTTTCCAATAGCATTATCTGATTTCGGATGCGATTGGAAGTGTAGGTTTCATGTTGTTTCTGCATGAATCATAGTTATTATAGGTTTAGGGGTTACGCCTTCTTGCCTCGTAATGGCAGGTTATATTAGAATAACAAATCATCTATTTAACTTTGATGAAATTATAGTTTTGTAAACTGGTTCATTGAGAATAAACAGCTTTTGAATTAATACTTCAAATATTTCAAATAAGTGAGATAAACTAAAGAAGTAAAAGTAGTACTAAGTAAAAGTAGTAGTAAGTAGTTAAGCACATCAAAATAATCTAGAACAGATAGTTTTCAAACATAATACTTGTAAGTAATTACGAAGAAAAACACGACTGTGGTATTTACCAAAGACCGAGCATGTGGGATATTTAATCGTTTATAGTAAGCGGTTGACATAGAACTTGGTATTTGAAGAATGAAAGTGGAAAACAATGCTCGTTAAGTACGTGTGCACAAACAAGATCTTGTGAAAGTGCGATCGTGGGCAAAACTAGAATCTCTAAGAGATCTGTACAATGCAAATGATAATGTCCGTTTAGCTTATAAATATTGTAATTCTGTTTACTTTTCACGCTCTTTTGAACAAGTAGCTATTTACGTGTGTATTTCTTGATAACGTAGGTTGGTTATTATTATTTCACGGAGTTGTATTGTAATCCTAGTATTTTGAACTATTAGAACTAAAAGGATGTTTTACGAAATTTTTGTTGAATATAGTTTTTATAACGTGTCTTTTTACTTTATAGCTCGTGGCAAGAAAAAGAAGCTCAAGGCGCTGCTGCCCCTTCTGGCCATCGCTAAGCTGAAGATCATGGCTCTCATCCCTCTCTTCCTGGCTATCATTGCCTTCGCGGCAGCTAAGGCTGTCCTGCTTGCCAAGATCTCGCTCTTGGTGGCTGGTATCATTGCCCTGAAGAAGCTCCTAGCTAGCAAGCATCAAGAAACCAGTTACGAGGTTGTAGCACACCCACATCATGAAGAACACTATGCCGGTGGCAGCGGCCATGGCTGGGGCAGAGCAATCGACGAAGCCCAAAACCTTGCGTACGGCGCTCACATCAAATCTGACTAAACGAAAGACTTCCACAAGGACCTCTTCTAAGACCATTTTTATAAATACTCGATACACTAATTTATTTCTAGCTGTAAGTTTTATTTAATAAATTATTTTTTTATAATCCCTTTGTGAGGGACGTGAATGTTGTTGTTGTTTTCCCAAAAAATGTGGTTCTGAGTTTGTATGGTCTGTCTATATACTATATTAGTATACTTTTTCAAACCCTATACGGTATCCGTATTTGTGTATTTTTATTTTCAAAAATTTAGTTTTTTTTGTATTCTAGTCTTTTCTTTTCTAAGTCCTGTATATATTTTAGGAGAGTAAGCCTTATAGGCTACGTTTAGCCATAATTATGTTATTTATTATGAGTATACACTTATTTTATATGTGTGATATATTTGTGTGATTTTCTTTTATTTTAGTAGGTATATAATATCATTGTGTATCCATTTTTTTATCTATCATATCATATATTTATAATCTCTAATCACCTGCACTATTCATTTCATTTTTTTTGCACTTTTATTCAATCTTAATCTTTATATTATATGCAATTTTATAATATTTTTCGTTCGAACTATAATATAATTTTACGTATAGCATATATAATATTTATTTATTTTATTCATTATTCACTGTTTATATATATATATATATATATATATTATAATTTATTAATGCCATAAAATATTTATAATATATTGATTTTTATTTAATAATTTATTACATCTTATTTTCACCCATACATTATTGTATTGTATATGCATATTTGATTTAGGATTCGTACAAATAAAGAACTGTTATGTTTAATCTTTTCATTATTTTTATTTCCTTTTATTATCCAGACTAATATTATAAAAAAGTTTGTAACTTTGTCTGTTTGTTACCTAATCACGCTTAAACGGACAATTCAATCTTTGGTAACTAACAGACAGAGTTTCGTAGCATGAAGATGAACAAAGACTTACTTTTTAACCGACCGAAAAAAAGGAGGAGGTTTCTCAATTTGACCGTATATATAAATAAATAAAATAAATAAATAAAATGTTTATTGACTTTTAACAAAAGTGACATTGTATCCTAAATATACAGAACTAAGTACAAAATAGGACATATTTTATAACTAAAGGTTTGTTAGTGTCCGTAGAAGTTTCATTCATTATATATATATATATATATATATTTATATATATTATGTTTGTTCGCGGAGAACTCGAAGTCGGTTCTTTTTTATTAGTTTTTAAACGATATTAATATGGTAATACTAATATGGTAGAGTATAGAACCTAAGATACCTTACTTACATGAAGTTTTAAAAGTAATATAAAGGCAAAATACAGTTTATTGTAACTTCCTTGCGTCCGTTTGACCTTCGATCCCTGTTTGGGGCTAAAGGTACTGCCAAACCACAGCGATCAACGGCGCGTGCTTGGGCGCGATCAGATAGTGCAGTACCGTACTAGTATTATTATCTTTTCTATGGCAGTACTTATTATTTATACCGAATGGTTCAAACCAAACGCGATCTACGGCGCTCAGAAAACGATTGAAATGCAGATCGCGTCCGCGACCGCACACACAGATCGAACCTGTTTCGTCGTACCTTAAATGGGTGGCTTAAATCACCCACCGAAAAAAGACATGTTACCAATCGTTTTGTTGTGGAATAAATGATATGATATGACATGGTTGTTCATCTGACCGAACATCGTTCAGCTTGGAAGACGGGTAGATAAGTATATTAGTGTTTATGTAGATTGGATTAAAGTTCTCGCCGAGTCACCTTTTCTCTCACTGCCGTCTTCCATTTCCAGACTATTCCACAATTCCATCATTAACCGCATCATCAGATAGCATCATGTGAGATAGGGATCAAGTGATTGTCTGTCTGGAATAAAAATAATTATGAGCGTTTAAAAAAAGCCGACTTCACATGCCTGCTAGTCATTAACCGACTTCACAAAGAAGGAGGAGGTGCTGAATTCGTCTGTATGTTTTTTTTTTCAGTAGCAAGTTTGAAGTATTTACCTCTATATCTCTAGAGATAACCATCCGATTTATATGAAATGTACAATGAGACCACTCAAACAAAAATAATTTTGCCAAAGTGATTAATAAATGACAGTGTTCTGAGGTAACAAACGAAAAAAAACAGTGTAATTGAAAATTTCCTCCTATTTTTAACCGACTTCAAAAAAAGGAGGAGGTTTCTCAATTCGACCGTATATTTTTTTTTTTTTATTTTTTTTATTTTTTTTTTTTTTATGTTTGTTCGCGGATAACTTCGTCGTTTATGAACCGATTTCGATTATTCTTTTTTTGTTCGAAAGGAGATATCCCAAGTGTGGTACCATGGTAATTTTATCTAGGTATGATAAGTATCTCCAGAGATATTGAGATAAACATCTCAAAATTGGTACTGAAAATGAATAGCGCGGCATTGAAGTCGGTTGTTTTTTAGTTTTTAAACGATATTATAATGACCTATTTTGATTACCCATTCTAGGCCTAACGTGCTTACTATCTTCGACCGCATCATCACTTACCAACAGTTAAGATAGTGGTTAAAACGCCTAGCCTTTAAGATATAAAAAAAGTGACAGATAGACGAGTGATAAGGATAGGTATATGATATTTAAAAGCTCCGTTGGCGTAAAGGATAAATGTCATGACGTATAAGCGAGAGAGGTTACCGGTTCAAATCCTAGCTCGAGCATTTGTGGACAGGTGGTAGGAGCATATTATAAATCGATGTTCCGCCTGACTTGCTACCTAAAAGTAGCTTACCACCATCATGGAGAAAATCTGATGGTAGATTTTCTCTTAGCCCTATGGTTTTTCTAAACACACAGCTCTTCAGAGTTATACTTCTAATTCGACTAATTCTGTTTGCAACGTGCAACGTTTGCTTACCATCAGGCAAACAAATGTCTTAATGTTTATGTTAAATAATCAATATTTTGCCTGAAACACATTTTTAGTGCTAGAAAGTATACTTTTAATTTACCCAAATTTAAGTAGGTATAATATAATAATTTGTAGTGGTAAGACTTCTGCTAGTCCGCCTATCGCGGTACCACCACTTTGCCAATTTATTTTCAGCCGTGAAATAGGAATGTTTTTCGGTTGAAATGACAAGGTGTCCAGTGAAATTACAGGGCATGTGAGACTTAATATCTTTGTGTCTCAAGGTATCAGGCGCAGTGCAGTGACATGCAATGTTCTGGCAGTCCAGAATGTTGCATACAGCTAAGATGTGTCTGTAATAGGTAGACGTCATCGCTTTCCATCACAACACATCTTGTGTTGTTGTGAGGCAAGCGTCGTGCTCGTCCTGTTACCTTATAACCTTACCTAACTTAACCTTATATATTAAAAAAAATAAAAAAACTGGATATGTACCTGTAATTGAAAGAAAGAAAGAAAAATAATTTATTTGACATCACACGTAAATAACTTCGAGCATTTCTAATGGAGATGTTAACGCAAGGCGTTCCCCTCTGCTGGCCATATAGCCATTTTTGGCCATATGAACGTGCGTAACTACGCTGTATTTTTAATACTGTGTCCGTGTTTCAAGCTAGTATGCAAGATCGTTAAAGTGAGTGATTTGTGTGTGTGCAATGCGTGTTTACCTCGTCCCCCGTAAGTATCGGCAGAAACATTTTTTTGCGGATTACAACGTTAACATCTCCATTGGTAAATGCTCGAAGGTAAATAAATACTAAAACAATAAAACAAGAAATAAAGTGAGGTGTCAATAAAGACTTGTGTCAGCACATAATTATGTCTAGATTTATTTACACATTTATATTCAATTGCTTGGAATTAAGAAATTTTATAATAAGCACTTGCAGAACTAAACGCAAAAGTCTAGTGTAAGGTACCTAGATTGCAACATCCACTATCTTATACAACTTACTTGAAGCTTTGAGACAGGTTCATGGTCATCAGTTTCATAGCTAGTCGGGTAGATGGCGCTGTTATTAAAATGTACTGAACGGAACTTCAGGAACTGTATTTATTTTATGTTTAATGTATTAAAATATAAAAAAATAGTATAATATAATATTAACTAAGTATACCATATATACAGCTAGATGGAGCGACGATATACCCAAGCTGGCTGGCAGCGGTTGGAAACAAAGAGGTGAATATCGAGCTCAGTGACGTGTCATATTAGGTGAGGCTTATGCCCAGCAGTGGAAAAAAACGGGCTGATAATAATATTATCATTGATATATCATCAACATCATTATCAGCCCACATCAGTCCACAGCTGGACTCTCCCAATGCACGCCACTCAGCTCTGTCTTTAGCTCTTCTCCTCCAGTCACTGCAAGCTACCCTGCGTATATCATAGCTTTTCTTATCACAGGTTATCGGTTCTGCGTACATAATTATATGACCAGCCCACTGCCACTTCAGCTTGCTATGCGTTGAGCTATGTTGGTCACTGTTTACCCGACCACGGCGAATCAAAAAGGAGGGTTATGTTTTTGACCGGCATCTGGGTATGTATGTATGTATGTAAGTCTGTATGTGTATTTATGCATGTTTGTATGTATGTTCATCTGTTCCCTCATAACTTCTAAACTACTTATCATAATTTGACAAATAAGGTGTCGTTGAACGCGTCTTATTTGTCTGCTGGTAATAGGCTATATGACGTCACAACAAATTGAATGTGGCGCCCTCTACAGGGCCCGAAGTCCAGAACTAAAAAAAAATCATCCCACCCTATCGTGTGTGGTATCGTTACATAGGGATTTTAAAATGAAGATAAGGTTTAGTACATCATATTTTTGTCGGGCGTAGTGTTAGCGAGATATATCCCGCCGAAGTCAAGAAAACTAATGTTTACGAGTACCCCACGGCGTCACAAAGAAGCAGCTTGGATGGTTATGGGTTTGTTGATCGCTGTGTAGGTATTTAAGTATGTTGACATGTATACATGTATACACTTATACAAAAACCCCAAAATGCTTTAAATAAAAAATAAGTTCAAAAACTAAAACCCGACTACTGAAAAATCACTCTAAAAAGTATGAAACAAGAAAATATTCTCATCTGAGATCGCTTTGTACAAACTATTCAATATGTATCGTGCATTATATAAACAACGTACTTGTAATAAATATTTTATTGTATTTCATAAATATTGTTAGTGGTGCTCGCAGGATAGCCGTGGTCGTATGTCACCTACCGTAACAAAACGAAACACTCTGCAAAGTAGCATACGACCACGGGTATCCACTGAACACCACTATGAATATTTATGAAATACAATAAAATATTTATTACAAGTAAATTGTTTATATAATCCACGATACATATTAAATAGTTTGTACAAAGCGATCTATAATGAGAATATTTTCTTGTTTCATACTTTTTAGAGTGATTTTTCAGTAGTCGGGTTTTAGTTTTTGAACTTATTTTTTATATTTTCTGGACTTTGTCTAGGGGGCTTGTTTAAAAAAAAGAACCCATATATTAAGAAATAGACCAAACACTTTATACTATATTGCACACTTAAGTTACTTAACCTTCAGGTGATTGCACGAATATCGTTCATTAAACAAGAGCCGATGAATTAAGCCGAAGATTCTATCCTCAGACTGCTTGGAGCCCGGATAACTTGTTTCGTATTTTGTAACACGTGCAACGTGTGGCGGCTTTCGTTCATTTATAATATGATACCGTTTTAATCGAGTTCAAAATTTGTGGGTTACCAAATCGTGTGAAAACGTATTCGTCTTTAGGTGTCCACAGCACAAAGGGAAAATTGTCTGTCTGTCAATACTCTTGGATCTCAGCAACGCGAGCTGGTATCAAGTTTAAATTAACATGAAATACACATATAATATACAACCTTTTTAGCTTTAAAAAAATCAAGCTTCCAAGTTAACGCAACATAAAAATTGGCCATTATGCCGAATTATTAATAAGACAATGCCACTAAGAAGTATTAGTTTTTTATTTTTAAGCTTACCAGTAATGTGCAATCCACATTACTGGTAGTCTTATTAACCCCTCCGACTAAGCTAAAATGCTTATGTCTGGAGTGGGTTCACGTCAATATTACAATTGGTGGGGATTGAAATTATTACAAAAGTGTGTGTGCACTTTGCTGTTGACTTACCTATAATTTTGAATATTATGCTAGAAGCAACATTTATTATGCAGAAACTAAGCAATATAGTTATATTTATTTTAGATGTTTTACGACCAACGTTGTCACTATTGAGCTCTTGTTGAAAATGTCCAGGTAAAGTCCAGTGAAATTACTGAAAGTTTCGACCCCCGGTGAAAATGTATGGGACTAAAACAGCATAAGTTTGTTTAAAAAACATATCGTAGATGTTGTAGAGATAATGTAATGATTCGAAAACTTTTGCTAACTTTCGTTTTGTGAACTACACATTATCGCTTACCATCAGGCGAGTATCTCGCTTGTCCTATCATCTTATATCACCAAATGCATCGAAGATATTTTTGCCTCGAAAAGACATCCGGCCTCCGTCCCACATATCCGATGCAACTTTTTGATGTCACATACATTTTAAATATTTTAATGTCATTAAAATTCGGAGGTTATGTCATTTTTAAATTTATATGCAAAAATCTTGAATGAAAGCTTGCGCATGCGCAGGGTATGGCGTAAGAAGGAGGTTACACGACGTTTCTATTTAATAATTGGTTCAAATTATTATTTTACGGAAGCAATGTTATATATAATTAGGTTCTAATTTTAATTCTCATTTTAGGCCCAGTGTGTTATGCTATAATCCTCGATCTCATCATCACTTACCTACCAACAGAAGGGGTAGTGCTATATAGGCGCAAAATAGCGTTTTATTTTACCACAAAATATTGTATGTAGAAGTCCTACCACTGAAGTATCAATCCCTTTACAAACAATAACAAACAATAACACTTATTTGTTGTCTTGTTGTTGCTCTTTAACCGACTTCAAAAAAAGGAGATATATAATTATATACATTCATACTATGGTCGTTTGCGGTTCACGTCGTCGTTTATGAACCGATTTTGATATTTCTTTTTTGTTGGAAAGGAGATATCCCAAGAGTGGTACCATCAGATAAGTATCTCTAGAGATATGGAGATAAACACCTCAAACTTGGTATTGAAAATTAATAGCGCGGCATTTGAAGTCGGTTCATTTTAGTTTTTAACGATCTTATATATATTATATTTTTAAGATATTTCTTTGCACACAGCTAAGGAGATTATTATATTAAAAACTGTTAACGTATTTACCATCCGCATTGTCAATTCCCAACAGGTGAAATAGTGGTTAAAGGCTAGCCTATAAAGAATTTAAAAAAAAAAACAATAAGACTAAAAAAACTAAAAAAAAAAATCTTAGCAGGTAGTGTCTACTTGATACCTACCTACTTATACCAACTTGGCTTGAATAAGTCCAAACATCACGACAGAAGAGAAGTAGGCACTAAAAAGTTCAGTCACGAATCGGACACGAGATTCTTGTATCATAGTATCATGTCACACGTTACGACACGATGACGGCGCTTTCTTTATTTGGACCGGAACTTGGATTCGGTCAAAACGGTTTGTGCACACGCGATTTTTTTGTAAGTGACATCCTGCACTATTATTTATTCTGTAGCCATCTGTAGGTCGTGTAACGATTTATTTTGTTCTTAATAATTTATTGCAGATTTTGTACATCCATATTATTAAAATGAAGTAAAGATTATCAATCATAATTATTACACAAGTAACAAAATTAAAATGTTGAATAAACAGCCACGACAATGTCCTTTAGAAAATTAACGTCATAACATCTATCTAAGAACCACCACTGATTTTACGAACCGTTTAGAGACAAAATCGAACTATTTTTGGAGAAAAATGCCAACATGGATTTGCACAAACAAATGTTCACTGCAGCGCCCCCTGGTAAGTTGTCACCGTGACACCTATCTAAAAACATGCACCAATTACACCCAAATCCATAACTGTAAACTGCATCAAAATCGGACAGGTATTTTTGTAAAAAAATGGCAACATGGATTTGCACACACAAACAAACAAACATGCTCTCACCCCAAATGCATATACAGTCTCCAATCCGTCGTGGGTAAAAAATGTCAAATTACAAGTCAAACAAGTCAACAGTCAAAATACACCACAATGATATTATTAAAATACAGTAATTTCTGCTTTAGCTTGTACTTTTCATTAATCTGTGGCTTAAGTAAATCATAAGAATCATGCAACAATACATTTATGTACTGACAGTCAAATCTTAAGAAGGAACGCGGAATGCACTTTTCCATACAAATGTTTTCCCCAGTTTCTTCCCTGAAAAATGCTTGTAAAGAAAAAATTGTTTCTACAAAAAATCAAGGTCTGCTGTAGCTACGCCCCCTATTATTTTCTTTTTTTTTGACCAACCAATCGCAAATAGAAATATGACCCTTCCAAAATCTTAAAGAGGAGATTAGTATATATTTCTTTTTGCAAATGATTGATCAAAAAAAGCAAATAACAGGGGCGTAGATACAGCAGACCTTGATTAATTGTAAAAAAAAATTGTACTAGAAGCATTTTCCAGGAAGAAAATGGGGGAATACCTTTGTATGAAAAGTGCACCTCACGTTCCCACTTAACTTTTAGAAGACTGTTACAGCTGGCCCGAACTCTGCGCACCAGGGACACGGTAATAATATTATAAACAGTATTGTGACTCAGCGTGTCCTTAGATGATAAGCCGAAGATCGGGCTCAGTGGCGCACCTTGGGAGAGGCCTAAGTCCAGCAGTGGACGGACACCGGCTGATACTGATGATGATGTGTCCTTGAGATCAAAAGCTAAAGCCACGGCCAGGGATGTGCACTGTTTACACATCGTGGCATGAAACAATCGGCGTGCGCTTCGGCAATCATCCCCGTTGCACTACAGTACCGAGGCAGCCCCAACAACTCCCGAATACTAGTAATGTGCAACCCACATTGCTAGTAAGCTTTATTAAAAGAAATGTCCTTATTTTCGTATGAAACAAGGTACAAAAGACAAGCATGGAGTTCGGGTGATCGGTAAGTAATGACGTATGCCTTGTCAGGCACTTAGGTAATGTACTAATTACTTCAAGAAAATCGTAAGTAAGATAATTTCTTCAATGCAATTTTCAACCCGGAATTGAATTAATTCTTAATTCATTTACATCATAATTAATTAGAGAGTTTTTATATTATTTTTGTGTTAAAATGTCTTGTGGGCGCTGAAAGTTAACTTAACTGGCACTTAGCAAGTTAACTAACTAAATGATTCATAAGTACAGTAAGTAGAGCGAAAATAATTAGTTATAAGACAGTCCTTTTGTTTTAAACAATTAATGGTAACTACTATAAGCGCTTTGCGATTTAAGTAGCTTTTTCTGTTGTTTTTTAACCAGCTTCAAAAAGGAGGAGATCCTGAATTCATTTATTTTTAAATTATATTGCATGAGTTATATACAAAATGTTATTTGTGAATAAAAATAGAGTTGATAGAGTTTAGATTCGTAATTACTACAATAATGTATGATCGTCTAAAACACGAAAAAAAAACTATTTCAAATGCCGCGTTAGTCCTATTCAGTAAAAAGTTTGAGGTATTTATCTCCATATCTCTGAAGATAATCATGAAATCTCGATGTATTTACTAATAGGATCACCCCAGCAATATACCCATTTGAATAAAAAAAAACTGGCCAAGTGCAAGTCGGACTCGCACTCGTAGGGTTCCGTAACACAGTAGAGTATTCTATAACTATGATTTTTCGCAACTACAAAAATAACTTTGTGTTTCATAGTGTTTGTATGAAAAACAAAGTTATACTTGCGGTCTCTATATCTCAACAACTGCTGACTGTATCTCGTTCAAACCAATTTACGTTGAAAGTTTTTATTGAGATCTACAGAATATATTTTTTCTAGATTTTTCACTCCCTTTAGAAGTTAGAGGGGGAGGGGGGGGACACACATTTTACCACTTTAGACGCGCCTATCTTTTAAATGATTGACTTTGAGAAAAAAATATTTTAGGAACCTCAATGTCATTTTTATAGACCTATCCATAAACACCCCACACGTATGTATGTTTGAAGAAAAAAAAATTTGTTTGTTCCAGTTTTATGTATGGGATGTAAGGGGGAGCTCCCTTAAACTTTTAAATTTTTTATTTTTGTATAAAAATCGGAAAGCGGTTTACAGAATACATCTACTTACCAAGTTTTAATTCTATAGTCCTAATAGTTTCGGAATAAAATGGCTGTGACATACGGACGTACAGACAGACAGACAGACAGACATGGCGAATCAATAAGGGTTCCGTTTTTTGCCATTCGGCTACGGAACCCTAAAAAACGGTCAAGTGCGAGTTGACTCGCGCAACGAGGCTTCCGTACCAACTCCTCAAAGTAGGTTAAAAGACAAACTTTTTCAGGTTAAAAATAAAAAATCACAGTTGAAAGCCGAAGACTTGAGTATTTGATGTAAGTTTCAACTAGATACCTTTACGCGTTCATACTCAGATACACACATAAAACTTATAACACTTCTTTTTGCATCTGGGGTTAAAAATAACTATTTCTAGGTGCAATTCATAACTTAACTTTCAAACTACTACAAGTCAAGTCACATCAAACAAAGTACAGAAAAGGAACTCCTTGAGTGCATCCTATAAATCATTGATTTTTTTCCTTTGATAATTTAGGACGAATTGTGTTTGAGTAAGTGACTCGCATTGATGTTGTCACGGATGAACGTTTTGTTCGTATTCGTTAATGGGAATTGATTTACAGTAGGTATTTTGAAACATGAAATGCTAGTAATATTTTTTTATTTATAGGCAGACATAGAATTGCTAACAATCTCAGTAGTAATCTGCTCATCATTCGTTTCGCTATGTTTTCTTTTAGAGTATATAGACTACTGCTTTACTACTAATTCAGCTGCTGGTAAGTGACAATGTGCTGAAAGATGGTAGCACGCTAGGCCTAGAATGGGAACTGCCTCTTCAACTACCAATTACCATAATTTAAGATCGTTAAACGAGAAGTATACCCTGTCAAACAAAAAATATATTTAAATTGGGTAATAAATGACGTAGTTCTGAGGTAACAAAAATAAAAAATATAATACGCACTACCCATGGAAAAATGGCGTAAGATGAAAACACCAACTTTTCAGGAGCGTCAAAAAACTGATTTGTGAAGAAATGAGAAGTCCTAGACAATTAGTGTCTTTAGCAACATGGTAGCAAAATTTTTCATACAGTTACTATATACTCTATTTTTTTAAATAAACTCTGGATTTTGCAAAAATCTAAAATTAGGTGGTTACTCCATTAATATATGGAATAATAATATGAAATTGAGAAAAAGAAAAGTTACCGCTTTGTTGCTATGGAATATAGGCGAACTTCGTAGTTTTATTTCGAGTTACGCCTTTATTCCAGCCCAATTTTACAGAACATTTGTACGTAAACAATTATGTTGATTTCTTCCATGAGAGAATATTAAGAAAAATTATAGTAACTTGCGAAGTGCTGTTATTAAGTGGGATAAAATAAGAAAAAAAGTTGTATCACTTATTACTTACTTATTCTGTGGCTAACAGTTTACTTTGAAAGACGTATGTAGTAAATACGTAAAAAAATCTTCGTATATTTAATAACATAACTGAAGGTATGCCATACGCTTCCACTTGTGTGGATATAAAAAAAGCCTGTGTGCAGTTTGTGTTAATTCAATAGTTAGCCAGGGTGGCTATTTCTACTCCAATTCATTCAGATTCGTTATTTATTATGCGTAATACGTTTGTGACAAACACACCAAACAGTTTGCAAATTATCGTTTGCGTGTACGGGACGATATTTGCTGTCAACGTCTCCAAAACCTTGAAGACCCTCGCAATCTATGCTTCAGATTATGATAGACACAGCCTTAGAACTTCTCTACACCTATGTCCTTTGGCCGCACAATGGAGATCAGGAGACGTCCATACAGCCAATTGCTGGGACTTTCTACTGGCAACTGATCCAGACCACTACTCAGTGTCAGTATCATCACCGCTAGGTTGTTCCAACCACTATCGGATGAAGTCTACTCTTCGCCCAAACATGGCTTAAGAGGTACTCGACGTGAGGCGATAACAGGCAGCAGATTAGGATGAGTAGCGGTTGTTCCTTGCATTTAACCTTAAGCGGCCCGTATGCTTTTCTTCCGATAACCTTATGGTTTGTGTGGACGCTGTGACGAATTTCCTGCTTCAAAGAATGGAAAACCTTTTTTCATTTTCCGAATTTGTGATATAAAACAAACTTAGCCTTGGTTCGAGGTTAAATGTAGCCGTACTGTAGCGCCAACGCATGCAATTAATTTGGTCTGGGTTGACGCTCGAAACTGCAAAGCCAAAAATGTGTCAGCAAGGAAGAAAGCCTTTCACAACGCTGCCTTCCTAATTCTGCACGAATGCTTTACGGATGGCTCGATTTGACCACATAGCTTTGATTTATAAGTTGACTCGATCGTTTGTCAGCCCTCACTTCTTCCACTGCTGAAAATCGATGGGGCGCTGGCTCATACCACCAAAGAGAAAGCGATTTTGATTGCTTTTCTGTTCACGGAGTCTTTACATCCTGACACTGCCCGTGAGACACTTCCTCGTCTCCTTGGATGCGTGAAATAAATGTCAGATTTACCTGTCCGTCAGGCTAAGGTTAAAAAAACACTGCAAACTGTAGAAGTGAACAAAGTCAGTAGCCCGGATGGTATTCAATCCATAATCCTGAGGAACTGTGTGCCTGATCTCGCTTTTGTATTGATATGTTTCTTTCGCCTTTCTATGACATGTGGTCTAGTGTCAAAAACTTGGAAGCTTGCCAACGTGCAACCTGTACCCAAAAAGGTAGTCTTGCTTGCTGACCTTGCCAACTTTTAGACACATTTATACTCTGCAAGGCTATGAAATCTTTACTGAACAACTGGCTCCTCGCATATATAGAACTTTGTCAGTGACCGAAAATACGGGTTTCAACGTGGGGGGATCTTATGAGTAAGTCCATCTATCCATCCTACTCTGTGCAATCCACTCGTTTGTGTGTCTGAGTTTTGTATTTTCTTATGAATGACCTGTCGTTCAGAGTAATCATTGATGGCTGCTCTTCTAACCAATTGGCGTCTTTTAAGGGATCATTGCTTTCTGCCACTCTTATCCTGCTGCATATTAACTTGCTAATGCTCGGTATCATTGGGAATGCAGACGACAGCATCGTTGGAGAGAGCTATACGTCCAGTGCACAGTCTTGTGTGGCACAAATTCAATTTTATATAGTCAAGCGCATAAACTTGTTATTACAGGCTGTCTTCGATTGGGGCGATGCCAATCTGGTCAAATTCAATGCAGCTAAGTTCTAGGTTCCAGTTCAATTTTCTGTCAAGCTGAAAAAAACTATTCAAAATGTTTCCGTACAGATGGCAGACCACCTGAACTTCTTCTTTTTTTCTTCTTTTCATATTATACTGATGTTCCGATTTACTTGCTTTCAAAAAGTAGCTTACCACCATCAAAGAGAAAATTCGCCGCCATAAACTTACAGTGTTCCGACAATACACAGCCCTTTAGAGTCTTCTAGGCGTAGCGTGTGCACCATATTTTATTCAGTGATCAAAAGCTAGCCTATATGATCAAAAAAAAAAACGAGTCCACAGTCCAATTAGCGTCAAAAAAGCTTAGTTTTATGGCCAAGCTGAGGCAGTAGTTTTGAGGGCCTGGTGTCGTAATCGGGAGAACGGTCGGATTTGATGCCAGAGGTACCGAGTTCAATCCGCGCCGTGCACCAGTGGATTTTTCTATGGAAAAAAATATGTGTGCTTTTCACAGTAGTCCTCTGGTGAAGGAAAAATTAGTTAACAAACAAACAACCCCCCATGGTGGTAGGACACTATCAAGTGTCCGCCTGGCCAGCTACCTTGAGGGTTCATGTTAGAAAATCTGTCGCCAAACATCTAATCTGTTCCGGCAGCTATCCTTTAGAGCCAGTGTCCATTCTAGGCCTAGCGTGCTTACCATCTTCGACCGCATCATCACTTACCAACAGGTGAGATAGTGGTTAAACGCTAGCCTATAAGTTACAAAAAAAGTACTTCACTCCGAGATAGTTGATTAATTTATGTCAAACACAAGTCCGATCACGTACTGTTCGCACCTTAGAGATGGTTCTACCAATTACAGACCTTTGTTTGGAAAAGAACGAAATTATACATACATATAATTATAATTACGCATACAGCATGCGCCTGATTTAAATTAAAACTAAAGTAAAATAATAGAAAGTTCCATGCTTCCTATCGGGTGCATTTCGGAGAGTACCTATGCCATCCGATTGCGTAAAGTAATACCACCCTGCCTCTTCTTCGACCAGACCGGACCAAATATGCGCCACCGCTATGAGGTCCATCTCCTCGCACCAAGCGTTATGCTTCATCTTTTATCATAGGTACTGCCAATGAATGGAATTCCTTGTCAGTGTCTGTGTTTCCCGATAAGTATAATCTAGGGGTCTTCAAGTCGTGAATGGTACGTGCCGCAAAGCCAATGCCTTGCGTAGTTGCGTGTACGAGTATGTCCCGCTCTCGTGTGTAGAAGAGTGTGCTGGAGCAGCTCTCGCTGTTCTATTCTCCGAACATTTACTATGCTATGAATCGTCGTTATATATAAATGATTTATATTGACAGAGTTATCGTAAGAGAAACGAAATATTTTTATCACATATATTTTATACTGCTAACCAAGCATAGAAAAAGTAAGTATATTATGTAATTTGCAAAAAAAGTTATATTTTTATCACACTGAATCATAGTTATGCAAAAAAATATTCTTATGCTTGCCTGGAAGAAATCAGTTACTTCATTTACGAATAAAAGACAAGAAAATACTGCATAGAATAACTGCTTAATCATGCTTACTGATACTTTTCTTCCAAAAGTACCGTGAAAAAAGGCGTAACTGTATATACGCACACATAGCTGTAACATATCACGTGGAAAAAGTATGTAAGATCATTTATGCAACAAAAGTTTTTTAGGAAGACGTATAATAATTACGTAAGATTAATTAAGCTAATACTACAAGGAAACTTTGCAAATGTTATAAGAGTAACAAAACTTACATCATTTTATTAGGGAATTTATAAAAAAAAATTTTTCGTATTAATTTTTTAAATTCAAATTACTACGTAATTTTCTGGAATATGAATTTGAAAAAAATTGAGTATATGTGTTAGCCTTTCCTCTATCCAATGGTAAAATAAAAAAAAATTGACGCAAGTGTGTTTGCGTCATTCTTCCATGGGTAGTGCGAATAAACAATAAAATATCGAACTGCCTCCTTTTTTAAGTCGATTGAAAATACTAAATAATGGCCAATTGATAAAAAGTGCACTGTAGTGTCAAGTAAGCACTATACATAATGATTTCCTTAAAACTAATAATTTATCTAATATAATATCAAATGTTAAATGAATTGATTTTTGTCTTGATAACGTCTTATAAATTGAAGAATGCCGGCTGCACGCACGAAAAAGTGTCACGTTCCGCGTGCAAGCGATAGAGCGGCACGATTGTATGACGTTATCAAGTAAAAATATCGTCCGTAAACCGACTTTACAGAAATCCAATTTTGTTTTGCTATGTTTGTTAATGAAGAATGGCAGAGCCTAATTTCCTCTCACTGGTATCGTCAAAATGACTAGGTAACGTATTCAAACTCATAGTATTATTCAACCAAAATGTTTACTTGTGTGAAATCCACCGATATGCGTTCGTCATGATCTTCATGCATACGGCAGTAAGAATAACACAAACAACAGCTCCTTACTAAGAAAACCAAAGAATTTGTCACATAAGAGAGAAATCGCCCTTTGTACTTTATATTCACTGATTTCTTACACTCTGATAGATTCATCCTACGAGCCAAGAGTACAAAATTAGATATGCCAAGCTACTTTAAATTTAAGCAAGTAGTACATAGAGATTAAAATCGTATTCACAGAGAAAAGAAAAGGCAGATAGATGCAATAGTGTAAAAAGTACAAGTGAAGCTAACATTTATTCAGTAACTCCTTTTATGGCTTGAGATGCGGACAAAATCGTGAGAGAGCATCTTACAAAACGTCCATCTACGAATGCCAAAAACAGTTAACAAAAGTTTGGAAGGCTATGAGGTTATGGTATTAATCAAAGAAAGAAATGTCGTCAATCAGCTCGTCGACTTCTAGTGTGATGAAATATCATAATAATTAAACATAGTGCCATGTTGAATCTTATGTTGTCATAGCCGCTGTATCTGTAATACGATTAGGTAGACGTCATCGCATACCATCAGGAAAGTGTCGTGCTTGGCCTGGTACCGTTAATATATAATTTAAGATCGTTTAAAAAACTAAAAGAACCGACTTCAAACGTCGAGCTAGTCAAAGTAGCCAGTAGACGAAGTAACTATTACATAATCTGTGCCAGTAGTTAGTAGAAGTCGTCAAGATAAGTAAATGCGTCGTAATACAAATGTTGATATATTAAAAACGACTCGGCCGATTTCGTTAAAATTTCAATGGGACCACCTGGAAAGAGTACCCTTTAAAACAAAAAAAGAATTTTCCAAATCGGTTCAGGCATCTTCGAGTAATCGGTGAACGTACATAAAAAAAAAGGTTTGACGAATTGAGAATTTCCTCCTTTTTTGTGAAGTCGGTAAATAAAAACATCCAAGCATTTTTGAATATTCTGTCATAGATTATACCGTAACTTCCCGTGAAGTGAGATCGATGAAATGGTTTAGTGAAAGAGTAAAGTATTTTTTTGTAGTGGTAGGTAGGGCTTCCAATATTCCACCTGGGGGTGGTACCACCTCTTTGCCAATTATTTCGGCCGTGAAATAGGAATGATTTTAGTTTTAATAAGCAAAGTGTCCAGTTAAATTACAGGACATGTGCGACTTAACATCTTTATGTCTCAAGGAGACAGACACTGTATCTGTATAGACGTCATCGCTCACCATCAGGTGAGCGACGTACTTGTCCTCTTACCTAATGTCATAAAAAAATGTCGTTGGGAGAAGGCTAGCTGAATTTGCTATCAAATTCATCTTCCCACACCTCTCTGTGAGAATTTTGTGTCAAACTCGCACACAAAACCGGACGGTTTTTGCTACAAGTGCGAGTTTGACACAAAATTCTCGTCAAATTTCAAGCTCCCATGTGTTCATGTCACCGGGAAGTTCAATATGTATAGCGATGTATTTTTACCGGTTTTTTTAAATTCGACCGTGTATATATATATATATTTTATGTTTGTTCGCGGATAACTTCGTTGTTTATGAACCAATTTTGATTTTTTTTTTGTTGGAAAGGGATATCCCAAGTGTCGTAATATGGTAATTTCATCAAAGTCTGATCTGAAGATGAAGCTGTTTTTATCTCCATATCTCAAGAGATATGGAGATAAAAACCTCAAACTTTGTACTGAAAATTAATAGCATGGGATTTGACGTCGGTTCTTTTAGTTTTTTAAACAATCTCATTAATTTTGTGTTGACTTAAAAACGTGATTTTGTTACCGATCCAATGTATTTAATATAAATTTCAAATTGATACGAACACGCGCTTTTGCGAAAATAGTTCTAGACCACGGTAATATAATAGCTAGACATACACACGACAACGAGGTAGTCTGCATGCTCTCCAGTACGTAGTACATATACATCGATGGCTCTCTATGCTTTTTGAGGCATAGATATCTAAAAACACTCTCTCCGATGACAATGGTGTTTACACGTCAATTCACACAAACAAGTACAAGCTTTATGGTGGAAAGTTCAACATTTTTATATGCTTTGGCTTCAACACTGTTAATCATAAAATTATCAGCTACCTGTAAAGGTTATAAACTTGAGCCTTAACCATGAAATTAAGAACGAATTTGGGTTTACTATATGTTTAACTGACTTCACAGAAAAGGAGGAGATTCTCAATTCGACTGTATTTTTCGTTTGAGAGATTATGCCACCCGATTGTTCCCATTCAAATTTCATCGAGGTTAATTTTCTCCGGAGATATAGAGATAAATATCTCAAACACATTACATACCTTGATGACATACTATGCATTTGCATACCTTGACGACATGATACTACTGGCTATTTTGACTATCGCGGCATGTGAAGTCGGTTTTTTTCGTTTGCAAACGATTTTAAATTATTATATGAAAATACTGTAAATGTAATTTAAGATCGTTCAAAAAACTAAAAGAACCGACATCAAATGACGCACTATTCATTTTCAGTATCATGTTTGATGTGTTTATCTCCAAATCTCTAGAGATGCTCGTCAGATCTCGATAAAATTTAAATATGATCACCTGAAAAATGTACCCTTTGAAAAAAAAAATCCAAATCGGTTCAGGCATCTTCGATTAATCGGTGAACATACATAAAAAACGACGACTTGAGAACCTCCTCCTTTGTGTAATCGGTTAAAAAGCAAAGTGAAACATAATAACACCTATAAAATTGTAAGTTTGACGACCGTATCTCCAAGATCAATGAAAGCCAAGACCAAGTGCATGGCACACCTCGAATGAACATAAGCGTTGACATTCCTCAAGAAGAGTTGCACAAGTAACCTGTTCATACTGGTTATAAGAAAAGAGGCACCGACGGTAATCAGTCAACGAGTCTGAAATGAAAGGAAATTCATACGCAAAAACTATAAAAATGATGTAATACATAATTTTGATGGTAAGACTTTTGCATGTGACTTTGTTCAAAAACAGCTCCAAATAATTTTATTTTTATTTAAAATGGATGGAAAATATAAGTTTCAAAATGGTCTTGGTCATCTAATATTTCGTCAAAGCTCACAGCAATAAAACTCGACCAATTTTGGTGAAATGTTGCATAAAGTAGTACATATACAGTGCAACCTCGATATAACAAATCGGAGGGGAACAAGAAAATATTCGTAATATCAAGTAATTCGTTGAACTGAGGTTTGTTATGTTGAGGTTAGATTGGTCTAAAATTCGTTATAAAGAGGTAAAAGAATAGTTTTATTCACCTCAATATTACGTACTTATCTTGTTATAGCGAACAACTTCTACTAATAAATGACAACACATTTTCATCAAATTACTATATGTATTTGCTATGTATTTAACAACAATGATTACTTTACAAACAAAAGCGTGTCGAAACATGTCGAGACATGAATCACATTATAAGATTAAGAGTTATATTATTGGTGGAAACTTTATATAAAGGTTTTGGGTTGGCAAAATTCGTTAATTAGAGGCATGAATACTTTTTCTTGATAGTTGAAAATTCGTTATAAAGAGGATTACGAAAAATTTGTTAAATCGAGGAAATTGTTATATTGAGGTACGTTATATTAAGGTTGCACTGTATTATGTTATTAAATAGAATAGTCTAAATAAATAAATTCTGTGATTCTAAACATAACTAAAACTAGAATATCATTACCCTACTTTTAGTCGACATTTAACAATAACAAAAAGTACTACAGGTACAAAGTACTCGTATATAGATGGTGAAGGCCCGGTGGCGTAAACGGGAGAACGGTCGGCTTTGATGCCAGAGGTACCGAGTTCAATCCCCGCCGTGCACCAATGGATTTTTCTATCGAAAAACTTATGTGCGCTTTTCACAGTGGCCCTCCGGTGAAGGAAAAACATCGTTAAGAAACCAACAACCCCCGCATGGTGGTAAGACACTATTTAGTGTCCACCTGGCCAGCTATCAAGTTTGAAAATCTATCGCCAAAAACATCTAATGTGTTCCGGCAGCTATCTTTGAGAGCCAGTTTCCATTCTAGGCCTAGCGTGCTTACCATCTTCGACCGTATCATCACTTAACAGGTGAGGTTACTGTTCAAACGCTAGTCTATAAGATGTATAAAAAAAGTTACCTTATATAAATATTAATACTTCTTAATACGTCTATTCTAAGTTTTGAGATCAAAGTATTCTTTGAAATTATATAATACGCGCGATATCAACCATTCTTTCAGATCTCTCTTTAAATTATTGCCATCTAACAAGTAAATATGTAATGAGAGATAATTTATAGCACTTATATATAAGTAAGCTTTTTATGGTTTATAGAATTATTGCTTTAGATGCAAATATGATATTATATGACATAGGATACTTTTTAACACAGACAAAGTTTCCGCGCCCATGCTAATACGAGTAGGTAATATTAACAAACCATCATCAATATACCGACACATATTTTACATACGCATAATAATCATGAATTAAAGGAAAGCTAAGGTTACATAATTTAAATTTACGGGTCAGTCAACTCACATGATGAAATTAAAAGCAATTTTTACACTGACCACAGCTATGAACAAATAATACCATACTTTATATGCCATTTAGTCTATGTAACTTTCGCTTAAGAATATACAGTATGACTCGGAATGGTCGAATCATTCGCTCACAATACATACAAATTGTAGCTAATATAGGTAAAATGTCGAAGTTGTGATGTAAGATTATAGGTGTTTAGAAAGTGATTTGCGAAATCAGATGCGTGGCCAAGGAATGTGAAAAAACCGGAAATGCTTGTCGTACTATGCACAATATTTTTGCACATGTAACTGACACTACTATGCGTGAGCGTATGTAAGTAAATGAAAAGAAGTGAATGAATGACTCAGTTGTGTTTAAGGTGGTTCCGCTTCAGCCTGTATATTTTCTTTATTCTTAATATTGAAACCACAGGTTTTGAGCCTAGTTTAGCTGTCAGGTGTTTTTTAATTTGTAATGTTTGCCTTTTCCGAAATAAAGATTATTAATTGATACTACCCCCTTTTTGCCTTACGCTAAAGCTGATAGCGGGTTGTATAATAAATATAATAAAATTTCTCATATTTTCATTACAATACAAACATTACATTTTTCATCAATTAATCATGCCAGCAAATGTTTTGCACTTTTCACAGTATCCAGTGGACACAGTGGTGAAGGAAAAACATCGTTAAGAAACCCCATTCCCCGCACGGTGTTAGGACACTACGTAGTGTCTACTTGGCCAGCTACCACCCTCAAGTTAGAAAATCTGTTGCCAAACATCTAATGTCTTCCGGCAGCTATCCTTGAGGGCCAGTTCTCATTCTAGGCTTAGCGTGCTGCCGTTCTCGATGGCATCATCACTTACCAATTACTGGTGAGGTAGTGGTTAACCGCTAGCCTTTAAAAGTAAGTTTAAAGTTACTTTTTCTTTAACATTGCGAGTAAACTTAAAAAAAAATATGTGATCATATACAAAACCAAATAAAACTGGCCAAGTGCGAGTCAGACTTTGTTCTCGCACACGGAGGGTTCCGAACCGCAGTATAATAATATATAAGTATAATATTATATTATATTACCGTGTCAATACCAAACATGCTTATTAACTACAACGCCATCTAACGAATATTTAACGAACTTCTAACACCAACTAAGTAAACTTCAACGCAAAGGTAGGTAATTAATATTATTTATTAATAAGTTATAAAATCGTTCACATAGATGGCGCTATAGTAATAACAAGTTGTTTGTATGGGGACCCACTTTAATTTTTAACTTTGTTCTGTTTTTAGTATTTGTTGTTATAGCGGCAACAGAAATACATCATCTGTGAAAATGTCAACCATCTAACTATCACAGTTCATGAGATACAGCCTGGTGACAGACGGACAGACATACAGACAGACAGACAGACAGACAGACAGACAGACAGACAGACAGACAGACAGACAGACAGACAGACAGACATACAGACAGACAGACAGACGGACAGCGGAGTTTCAGTAATAGGGTTCCGTTAGTACCCTTTGGGTTCGGAACCCTAAAAATAACCGTCTTCAAATACCACGCTAATAATGTTCAGTATTTGGTACTGACTTTTGAGGTGTTTATCTTCATATTTCTGTAGATACTTATCAGTACTTGTTGGAATTACAATAATACCAAAAGAGCAGACTTGCGAACAAATAATTTAAGATCGTTTAAAAAACTAAATTATTATTATTATTTTTATTCCATTTATTATTTGTAGTTTTTATTTGAATTATAAGTCATAGTTAATATATTAGTTTAATAAGTTTTTTAAATTATGTTGAGAAATAAAAATAATCCAGTACAAAAACTAAAAGAACCGACTTCAAACGTCGCGCTAGTTAAAGTAGCCTGTAGTTATTATATGTCGTCGATGTATTATTAATGCATCGTAATAGAAATGTTGATATATTCAAAAACGGCTCGACCGATTTCGTTAAAATTTAAAGGATCACCTGGGAACCCTTTGAAACAAAAAATTAATTTTCCAAATCGGTTCAGGCATCTTTGAGTAATGGGTGAATACACATTAAAAAAAAAGATTCCGACGAATCGAGAACCTCCTCCTGTTTTGTGAAGTAGGTTAAAAATAATTTTCCAAATCAGTTATTAGATAATTTAAGATCGTTTAAAAAACTAAAAGAACCAACTTCAAACCTCGCGCTTGTCAAAGTAGCCAGTACACGCAGTAACTATTTAGCATAATCTGTGGCAGTAGTTAGTAGTAAGTCGTCGAGATAAGTAAATGCGTCGTAATACAAATGTTGATATATTAAAAAAGACTCGGCCGATTTCGGTAATATTTAAATGGGGCCACCTGGGAAGGGTACCCTTTGAAACAAAAAAATAATTTTCTAAATCGGTTCAGGCATAAAGTTTCCGACGAATTGAGAACCTCCTTTTTTGTGAAGTCGGTTAAAAAACGAACGTACGACGAATTAAGAACCTCCTTCTTTTTGAAAGTTAGTTGAAAATGTTATTAATCGACATGCACTACACCATCATAACTCTACAATAATTAGGAATAAGCAACCAAAATACATCATTCTGAATGTAATATAATAACAATTAATTATGTTTCAACAAAATATATTAAAAAAACCTGTACATACTTTTTCAACAAATTTCAAATAGATGCCCGCCCACGATTATTTATTTTTCAGCTCCGTCTTAACTCTAAAACCCACAAAAATAGAAAATCCAATAAAACTAGCCCAGATACCTGACCCTATGTACACATTTACTCGCATTTTTAATCTCACAAACGTGCTAAATGCGTTTAATGTTTAAGATCTTAGTATGTATTATGTAGGCATATTTGAATTTCCTCACCGACCCCACGCACACTGACGCGGCCTTTCCGTGACATATGGAAATTGGTAAGAGGGGGAACGTGAAATAAAACTGACGGTCTTACTACCATCCTCAACAATTTGAGTCAAGCCAGCGACAACATGAAAGCCTTTGCGGTGCTTTGTCTTGTGGCAGTCGTCGGGGCAATGCCCATGGCCAAGGAAGATGGATTTGAACGGTTCCTGTCAGCTATCCGGGATTGTGTGGAAACAGACACCATGCTGTGCTTAAAGGTGTGAAGTGACGTGAAGTGTTGTGATATTGTGCCCTATGGATTTTTATCTCAGTGTATCTATCAGTGAACAGAATCTCTGGAGAGCTGGAGAGTTGGGAACCAGGGTTCGAGTCCTTGGACTGATGTACTACTTAAAACAGTGTTCCAGTGTTTTGTGGATTGAATTCCTGAACCGATTTTGAAATATTTGAGTTTAAAAATAAACAAAATTGGGTCATGCATGACAAAAACATATTGGAATATTGTAATAAATTTGCACATCAGTAAAACTGTTAATAAGCACAGAATTATGTCCTTCAAAATGTAAATTAATGGACTATTTGAAATTATTAAAAGTAGGTCAACTGGTTGGTAGACCATTTTGTTCGATAATGACTGCTGGATTGTTGTTGGGACACAAATTTCTTTGCGATTTTAACTTTAAATCAGGTTGAGTGAATAATTCCTTAGCTACCAAAAAAAAAGTGTCTCAAAATTCGTCACGAGCACGAGGTGACAAAATAGAAGCCATTCATAAAAATAACACACAGTGACTAGCTAACAGATAATACGATATAATATAAAGCTGTTTATCAAATGTTTAATTATTATTTCCAAGAACCGTTTATCTTTAAGGAAATAGGAAAAAATACCTATAATTAAATTTCTCTCACAGGAAAAGGCAATGAAGTTCACGGAGAACCTAGCTGTCTCCAAGGACTTGACCGTCGCTGATGGCATCAGCTTCTCCAGGACTGGCAGCCCTCGTTCTGCCCGAAGCTACGAGCCTCTTGCCGTAGATCCTAAAGCCAGGGAGCAGCAAGTTGAAGAAAGAATCTTGGACAATGTTGTGGACTTCCTCGATAACCATGCTCTCCAACTCAGGATGCCCAAGGCTTTTGAAGAGGATAACTCTGTCGACGAAGAAGGTATGTATTGATACTTCTATTCCGTCTAAAAGTCACATATATCTTAACCATTTCGTAATATTTATAGCTATCTTTTTATTTACGCCGTTTGTTTCACCATTTCATCATCATTTGCAATTTTCATCTAGTGCAATTTGGTAAAACACAAGATACAAAATACTTACATAAT
This sequence comes from Cabera pusaria, assembly GCA_954871355.1. NCBI lineage: Eukaryota > Metazoa > Arthropoda > Insecta > Lepidoptera > Geometridae > Cabera > Cabera pusaria. Next base: position 7,661,773 of record OX940907.1, read on the forward strand.
TTCAATGATGTCAAGTCAAAGGCCTTAAAATAATGACAGCAAATCGTTTAACTGACCACCGACAGCACGTTACATTGCCATACTATAATAATAATCATAAATCGCAATAAAACAATAAGCCACTGAATAGATACTTTAAACTGACAGTTCTTAGCGCCAAAAATTTGATCATCATTAAATCAAACAATAAAACGATTACCAAATGCGTAAAGTGTGTAATATAATTTTGATCAGTGTTGCATCAAATGACTTGTAGAACTCTGGAACTCTATCTAAAGACTATTGAACAACTATTTACACAAGAACTAATAGAAGAAAAAAAAAACATTATTAAAGAGCTTTAAAAATATCTCATTAAAGGATGATTATAATTATAACTACCATATTATCTGATTATGATAAACTAATTCTAATTGCCTTTTCTTTAAAAACTTTAACAAATAGGTTTTAAACCCAGAAGATAACTAAAAACTTAAATGTTATACTTATGTTGACCCAAGGTTTCATTTACGCATTAACTAAAGAGTTTCTATACCGCAAACTACCACTTTGCACGAGCAGTTTAAGTGGTAGAAAATGCGTCCTTCTGCATACCTGCTACATATCTATTTCCTGTGAAGTTTCTTTGGTGTAAATTCTTGCTCATTTAATTTATTACACATACTTAGTTAAGTAAAGGTGAGATAAAATTACTTCGAAATGTATCAGAAACAAGTGCAATTTTCTTCAAAACTAAAATACGTGTACATAATTCCGTAAGAAAAAGTGTGTTTCAGAAATTTTTTTGTAAAGTCCACAACATGATCAAACGGGTTTCTTATTACCGTTCTGTCAATAGATTTTTGTGTCAAGACTGGTTGTTCACACACTTGACTATCTCGCTGTACCAAAGACTAAAACATTCCCATACTTTCTTACTTATCATTGTTGCTGACTGAAACTTGTGATAAATGAAAGTTAATCGCCGATTTGAAGATCAGTTAGTTCAAATCTGTGGTTTGTATGTCATCTTTTTGTTCGTGTGAAATTTCAAACAAAGCCATCTCGAGAATAATAACTGGTTGAAGGTTCGAATACTAGTAACGATCGTGTTGGATTTTAGTCGGCACTTCATAAATGTCATTGTTAGAGAATTTTTTTGGAGATATTGATTGGGCTTTTGTCTGCTTCACCTTCGTGGCATTTGATGTTGATGAAGATGACCGTAAATTTTGTACAAAAAGTTCTCTGTCATAAATGAAACGATGACATATACGAGAACTTTATGGTTTTTTTTAGTGAAAGAAGTCAAACAAGTGAAAGAAACGGTACTTATAAAGATTTTTTTCTAAGCTTATAACTTAATATACCGCAACGGCTTTAAGGGATTTCATAATGCCACTGCTTTTCTGACAACTATCTCAACTGTTGCTAAGGTATGATGCGGTCAAGGATACGCTAAATAGTACGCTAGGCCTACAATGCGAATAGGCTCTCAATGACAGCAGCCGGAATACATTAGATGTTTGATGACCAATTTGTCAACTCGAGGGTAGGTAGGTAGCAGGCCGGGCAGATATTATACAGTGTTTTACCACGATGCCGGGGCCAGCACCGGAATGGTGGTAGGACAGGGTTTGTTAACGTTGTTTTTCCTTTACCGGAGAGCCACTGTGAAATGCACACATACATTTTCTATAGAAAACTACCTCTGGCCTAAGCTTTTACGTGACTAGGCTCTCAAAATGATATATTGTGTATAGGGCCTTATTATAATAATATGAAAAACATAATAGGATATTTTAGCTGACCAAATATTCGAATAAAAATGTAAATATAAAATTTAATTAGTTTATTGATAGAGACAGTGTTACAAAATTTAAATCAATAGACGTTGTTATTCATTGTAACACTAGATAGAATCTATTTCCAAACTCAATCTATAAAAAGCAAATAACAAAGTACGCCCATCTGTCAACCTCGAGACTTCAGGCGTCCCACTTATAACCTGTTTGAAATTTACTACGCACACTAACTTATATAACATGTTCTTGAAGCTTTAAAAACGAAAGTTTGTTTCCTAATTCCGTTAATTCTTATTCATGATCTGTTACATAATCTATAGGAGATGTACTCTCTATTTGTTACAAAATAAACCTTACGACGTCATCGACTTCAATATTGATCGATCCATTTAGCTTTGGTGCTTGCAAGACTACTAAACAAACAGTTGTATCATTGAATGCTTTATGATATTGATATGTGCGTTCAACTTCACTGGCATTTCATCCTTTAATTTCACTTCTTCGCTTACGCCTCAGGCGTTTTTTTAAAATATGGAAATAAAGTAAGCTTTCGATTTTTTTTTCATTTACCATTTTTGTCTTGATGACCTTTGCTGAGATACAAAAATTTCACTTTCTCGAAAAACCACGGTTTAATGCATAAGTTAATTTCATTGTTAACCGCTAGTGGTATTCATAAACTCATTCAGTTGCAACAAAAGCAGTTGAACGAGTAGTTAAAGTTTAGAAATTGTTTATAATGTTTGGTACTGGCAGAATGATAGTCGGCAAATGTGCATGATCATTGGGTATCAAAAAATCCGGTTCGTTTATTGTTATTATATGCCTACTCACTACACTTTATTAAATCTTCAACAATATGTTTGCTTTCTTTTGTTGTTTTATATTCCGTTAGCTTGATGATCCCATAACAACTTTTACGGTTGTGTTGATTATAGCACTTAAACATGGGTCATTATAATTTACCAATTGCAACTTAAATATAGTCGATACTTATTTTTATTTACAGGTCGTGGCAAGAAGAAGAAGAAGCTGAAGAAACTCCTTCCCATCCTCGCTCTGATCAAACTCAAGCTGGCTGCCCTTATTCCTCTCTTCCTTGGTATCATTGCTTTTGCTGTCTTCAAGGCCTACATCCTCGGCAAGATCGCTTTCATCGCCGCTGCCTTCGGTGCCATCAAGAAACTTCTCGAATCCAAGTCCAAATCCAGCGGCTGGTCCGAACCTGCCCATGAAGAGCACCACGGTTGGGAAAACAGCGGTGGAGGTTGGGGAAGGTCTCAAGATGGCCATGACATGGCATATTCAGGACATGCCAAACAGTCATAACATAATTTATTCAACTAATTTATTCTAGGTGTAAGTAATTTATTTTTACACGACGAATAGTTTCGAACTCGTTATTGCTCTGCATGCTTTATTATTCCACCACCGTTATTATTATAATTATACACATTATTTTATATTATTTGTATTACCATTTATCTATTCATATATCTAATATATTATCACTCATGCCTTATTATAATTTTGTATTATCTTCATAATAATAATTATCTATGTACATTTTTATTCATAGCAATCCTAATATTCATATTCAACTTCTTTAGTATACACTAAATATATTTTTTCATAATTTTCTTCCCTCATATCATAATAAAATAATATAAAAATTTTAGTTACCATGACTAATTTAATATTAGTATTTTTATGTTTATAGTTCATGTGATTTATTAGTATTTGTGTTAGTATAATTTTTTATATATTATAAAGAATTATCGATATGTGTATATATTAAATAGTGTATATATATTTATATGATAAAATATCTTGTATGATTGTATATAATTATTATTTTCGTATACGGATAGTGATGCTAGTATATTTTCTATAAAAATATTTAAGTTTCTGTTCCAAAGATTATTATTTCTATCCTTTAGTTATTTTTATGTATTATTTTTATTTTTAGTCACTGTAATGGTGTGTATATGAGTGTATTTGAGTCACGTAATTTATCCGACAAAATGTATTGAAACGATATTTAAAAACTTTATAAACAATGGTTAAGTAATTTATTTTACGAAGGATCCTCGTAAAAAGTCATTAAAGCAATTTATAAAAAAACTTTTATTTATTTTTATTTTATATTCCTTAGTCATAGAGACGATTGAACGATGTAATATGTGTAAGATATCATATGACCTGGGTTCGAATTTTTGCTGTAGTATATTTTGTAAAGTTTATATTTATAATTATTGTCTTGTTTTTGCAATGATATACACAAGCTGGCTGGCAGCGTTTGGAAAAAAAGAGCTGAAGATCGAGCTCAGTGGTATAGGAGAGGCCTAGCCTTTGTCCAACAGTGGACTAATTCTGGCTATTAATGACGATGATGATGATGTTTAATGTTTAAAAACTCAAAAAACATATTTATTTTAATAATTATACTGAGTTAAAATTAAATTATTTTAGATCGTTTACAAAATGAAGTAATTTAATATTGTTTCCAAAACAAAAAAAACTAACTTCAAATGCCGCGCTAGTTATATTCAGTACTGAGGTTTAGGTGTTTATCTATATATCTCTTGTAATACTTATATAACTCGATAACATTTACAGAGGGCCAAACGAAAAGCATATTCTTTTAAACCTTTGAAAAAAAACTTAACGTAAAAAGTTTTTCAAAACGGTTAATAAAAGACAGAGTAACATTAAAAAACAGCATTATTTATCAAAAAACGATATAAAATCAGTAATAATGAGTTCAAATTTAGACCAGATACATACTAATGAGCAACCGCAGGTAAGATAGTGGGCAAACGCCAGCCTATATGAAAAAAAAAATTTTACACTATTTATGTACATAATATAGCATCTGATAATATTCGTGTCTATCTAATTTATTATAAGCCTTTGTAATAAACCCTTATAATCTATATATATAAAATCCAAAGTCCTGACTGACTGATTGACTGACTGACTGGGATATCAACGCGCAGCCCAAACCGCTTATCCTAGACACTTGAAATTTGGAAGGTATGTTTTTTGTAAAATGTAATCATCCACTAAGAAAGGATTTTTCAAAATTCCACCCCTAAGTGGGTGAAATGAAGGGTTGAACTACTTTCTATGAAACTTTTTATTATCTAAGTCAATTGTCTCGAAAATTGGTACACATACACTTTAATAAAAATAATGAGTTACGGGTGTCACAGTTTTTTTAAAAACCATCCCCCACGCGTTTTTCTGACTGACTGAATGGCTGCCTGATATACCAACGCACTGCCTAAACCATTGGTCTTAGAGACGTGATATTGATTACTCACCATAATAATTAATGACTTCAATAATAGAACATATCGAGTTTGGCTTTGGAGTCCTCTTTAATGACTTAACTAAAAGTTATGAAGTTATAAAGCTGGCAGGGTCATAAAAAGTCGTAAAAAATTTTCGCTCTTGCTTCGCTCGCGCAATGAAAGCGCTCGCTGCGCTCGCGCAACCATTCTCCTTATCTTCTTTTTAGGAAATATTTCAGGAACTTTTGTTTTAACACCTTTATGCATCAGACTGAGTCATACATTTATATGGCACATTTTTGTATACTTAACCATAATTATTAATGATTTAACAACAGAAGATATCGAATTCGACCTAAGAGTCATCTATAGTGTCTTGATTATTAGGTCATAAAAAGTTTTCAACGTTGCTTTGCTTGCACAAACATTCGCCTTATCTACTACTTTATAAGAATGTTTAATTAACTTTTGTGTTTTACATCCTCATGCGTCAGACTGAGTTATATTTATTACATTTAAACAGCACTGTCAACTTGGTATAACTAACCTAACCTAACCATAATGATTAATGACTTTGAAAGTAGAGAATATCGAGTTTGACCTTGGAGTTAACTATAGTGACTTATTAAAGGTTATGAAGCCATAAAACTGTCGGGGTCATAAAAAGTTGTAAAAAAATTTCGCGCTCGCTTCGCTCGCGCAATAATAAGCCTCGCTAGCACTCGCGCAGCCATTCTCCTTATCTACTGTGTAGGAAGTATTTCATACTTTTTGTGTTTTAACAGCCTCATGCATCAGACTGAGTCAAAGATTTAAATAGTACAACTTTGTCTACCTTACCATACTGATTATTGACCTTAACCACAGAAAACTTAATAGTCTTTAACAACAGAGGATATTGAGTCCGACCTTATGGTCATCTATGGTGACTTATAAGGTCATAAAACTGCCCAGAGTCATAAAAAGCCATAAAACATAACAACGCCACGCGAGCGATCCGCGGGCAGATGCTAGTGTGATACTATAAGAATCTAGACGTGACATACTGACTGACTGACTGACTGACAGACAACGTACAGCCTAAACCGCTAGTCGTAGAGACTTGAAATTTGGAGAATATATTTGTCTTAGTATGTAAAGGTATATTATGAAAGCATTTTCCAAAATTCACCCATTTAGGGGATGAAATGGGGGTTCAAAGTTTGTACGGAGAAACAAGATTAGATAGTCTTTTCTATTCCAAACTTCACACAAGTGCTTCAGTAAATAAAGACCGGCAAAGTCGAGTTGGATTCGCCCACCGAGGCTTCCGTACCAACGTTGGTTAGTACCAATTAGGCTAGACCTCTAAATTGTATGAGTGCCCATATAACTCAGAGGCCTACCTTGATTGGCGTTAACATGTTTATATGGGGATACCATTTAATTTTTTTTTTTTTTGGAATGTTTCCATTATTTGTGCTATAAGACCTTGCTTCTTGCCAAATTTCATGATTCTAGGTCGACGGGAAGTACCTTATATGTTTTCGACCCAAAACCTATAGGGTATTTCCGGTTGACCTAGAATTGTCAATTTTGTCAAAAGCAAGGTCTTACAGCACAAGTAAATGAAAAATTACGAAAAATAAAAAAAAATTGAAAATTAGGGTAAATTTTAGTACTTACAAGTTTTCGCGAAATCTAAATTTGGCCATATCTTTTTATCTTGTTGACTCAGGACCTTGATTTTTATACACCTAATAGGAACTATAGACTTCTGTATCTGGTATAAATTTCAACTTGCTAAGTCTACCCGTTTCTGAGAAAATCGGTGGTGACACACGGACAGACAGACGGACAGACAGACGGATAGACAGACGGACAGACAGACGGACAGACAGACGGACAGACAGACGGACAGACAGACGGACAGACAGACGGACAGACAGACGGACAGACAGACGGACAGACAGACGGACAGACAGACGGACAGACAGACGGAGAGACAGACGGACAGACAGACGGACAGACAAACGGACAGACAGACGGACAGACAGACGGACAGACAGACGGACAGACAGACGGACAGACAGACGGACAGACAGACGGACAGACAGACGGACAGACAGACGGACAGACAGACGGACAGACAGACGGACAGACAGACGGACAGACAGACGGACAGACAGACGGACAGACAGACGGACAGACAGACGGACAGACAGACGGACAGACAGACGGACAGACAGACGGACAGACAGACGGACAGACAGACGGACAGACAGACGGACAGACAGACGGACAGACAGACGGACAGACAGACGGACAGACAGACGGACAGACAGACGGACAGACAGACGGACAGACAGACGGACAGACAGACGGACAGACAGACGGACAGACAGACGGACAGACAGACGGACAGACAGACGGACAGACAGACGGACAGACAGACGGACAGACAGACGGACAGACAGACGGACAGACAGACGGACAGACAGACGGACAGACAGACGGACAGACAGACGGACAGACAGACGGACAGACAGACGGACAGACAGACGGACAGACAGACGGACAGACAGACGGACAGACAGACGGACGGACAAGAAAGTGATCTTATAAGGGTTCCTTTTTTACCTTTTGAGGTATGGAACCCAAAAAAATAAGTAAATACGTGTTTCAGTATTTTGCGAAATACCTGGTGAACCTATGGTGGTATGGGGTATGAACCTATGGGGTAACTATGGTGAAGTGGGGTAATAAAGTCTGAAATAAATATTGTTTCGGATTGCGCTGAAATTTGGCATGCAGATAGTTATTATAACGCAGGTATCCGCTAAGAAAGGATTTTTCAAAATTCTCTCCTTAAGGGAATGAAACGGGGGTTCAAAGTTTGAACCGATTTGGCTTTTACTTCTTTGATGTCTTTGATAATAGAAAGGTTTTTACAAAATAAAAGTATTAAGTAAATACAAGAAGTCTTTAACGCAGCCAAAGCCGCGGGGCACTAGTAAACCTATAATAGGTAATCACATTTTTATATTTAAAAATTAAAAAAAACTAACTATAACAATGTTAGATATTTTTATAATTTTAACAAAACAAAGTTTTGAATCAAAGAGAAGAATCAAAGAATCAAAGCATTTATTCAGTATGTAGGCAGTATTAATATACGCACATATACACGTCAAAATCATAAATCATAAAATAAATCATAACCAATTATCAAGTAAACATAGCAAAAGCAGAATTTAACGCTTTGAATTAGAAAAAAAAAGTAATAAACCAACCTTTCAGCTGTCATCCAATCGTTTACGTCAAAATATAAAAAAAAAAATTAAGTACGTTAAAACCAACCATACATGTAACTGTGTGTTTCAGTACTTCAGACAACTTTTATATAAAAAAATATAAAAAAAGTGTAATAATGAAACACAACTTAGAGGAACGCATACCGATCACAGTACATATCATGATCCGAATGGAACTGATAGTCCGTCTGTCATCTGCATAATATTATTTAAATAAAAATGGCAAGCCTAGAAAGAAAATCCGCGGCCAAAAGGGGAAAACTGAATGGCTGTTGAATCTACCGGTGTTTCGGAAATACTCCCATCAGAGAAGAAACACCAAGAAACTCTATGGGGCTTGTCTTGTCATTTTATCTTTTTTTTTAATTAATTGTACATGTCAGCTTTAAAATTTTAACAATATATTATATTATTGAAAGAGACTAATTACTTATTTAAGTCTTTTATAAAAATTTAAATCTGTAAGAATCAGAAACAATAAAATTGTAATTGATTCATATCTTATTATCATTTTTTTATTCATATATTATTCATAATATTCATCATCATTAACAGCTGTTGGACTTAGGCCTGACATTTATTACAAATTTATTTGTAAAAAGATATTATTGAATTTTTAAAGACTTCAAAAAGGAGTCTGTATAGTTTTTTTTATCAGTTCACCGATTTTTCCGGCAATTGTCGACCAATTTTCAAAATTATTTTTTACTCAAAAGAGTTATACAACTTCTAAAGTGGTTTCATTGTAAATTCATCAAGATTTGATGAATATAATCTTTGAGTATTGAACCAAAGTATAATCTTTGAGTATTTTCTGGCTGATTACTCAAAGAGTATCTTAGAGATCGACGGAGATGAAAACTGCTAAAACTGAAAATGACAAGCGCAGCATTTAAAGTCGGTGCTTTTTATTTTTTTACATGAACTTTAATTATTGGCTGCTAAAAAAATGTGGTCAAAAGAACTCACTTAAGGTACGGCCACACCGCGGCGTCCTGCGATCTGCGATCTCAGTACTTATCAATTGTTTTCTGATCGCGTTTGGTGTGAACCAGTCGGTAAAAATCATCGACGTCATAGCAATTAAGTCGATGCTACAAATACTACTGCGCTATCTGATCGCCGCCTAGATCGCGCTCGCAGGACGCCGCGGTGAGATCTCCTAGGTTAAAAAGCCTTTACAAATCTTTTTCGCTGTAGGTAATATCTTATAAAGTTAAAAAGTAAACAAGCCTTATGTAAATAGAAACGGATGTAAGCTTCGACATGTAGTTTACATATTTACAATGCTGAGGTAAACGGTATTATTCTGGAGAAGAAAGCTAAGACAAAATGGTATAATTAACCGACTTAAAAATAAGGAGGTGGTTCTCAATTTGTGAACATCTTTTTAATTATTTATGTATGATCTATCCCCGATTACTCGAAAACGCCTAAACAGATTAAAAAAATGTTTCTCTTATTTTACATGGCTTACTTTCCAGGTGGTCCCATTTAAATTTAATGAGATCTGATGAGTTAGTATCTCCACATACATATATATATATATAGTAACAACTTTGAGGTGTTTATCTCTATATCTCTGAAAAAAATCATCAAATCTCGATGAATTTATAACGGAGCCACCTTAGAAGTATAATCTTTTGAATTAAAAAATAATTTAAAAAATCGGTGAACATACATAAAAAAAACATATAAACGAACTGAGAACCTCCTCCGTTTTGAAGTTGGTAATGTTTTTAAACCATCTTAAATTATTTTGTCTATCAATTTGAGGGTCATTGTCAGCCAAGAGATTTTGACTCTTCTACGTCCGTATAAGCCTAGATTAAAGCTAAATGGGTAACTACAGGTTGTAGGGTTCTGGCATGGCTCGAGCCACCCATCAAAAAAGACATCTCCTCCGATGTTAAATGGCGATGCGATCGACGATATAGCACGCTTACCTAGAAGATTCCTGTTCAATCCGGATTTGAAGACCCCCGGATTGCAGTTAACGGGAAACAGACACCGGCAAGGAATGACATTCCAATTAATTTTTTGGTAGCAAGTCAGGTAAAACATCGATATAATATTGCTCCTACATCCCATAACCCCTATTTTGCATTGGTTAATAAAATATTATGTTAAACTTCCACATCTCGGGTTTTTACATTGGTTTTACATTTGTAAAACCCTCTTTTCGAGATGTGGTAGTTGAACTTGTTCAACGTTTCAGAATAAGGATATTCTAAGTGCACCTGTTTACATGTCATTGTACCTGCAGCTTCGTGGAAAGCCAAGCGTTTAGAAATTTAACACCACTGCGACGTACAAATATCACGTTTGAATGGACAGGGAAATGATGGGAAGTTTGGTGGGTGTTATGGTTTAGTAAGGTGCATAGTCTCATGACCGCGTTCAAGAACATTTTTTAGTTATGTAAAGAAATTAAATGTTCGAGGAATTAGCGATCTAGAAATATCATGAATACATTTGAACACTAATACTTAAATTCACAATTTAAAACCACCTCAGACTGATCTATGTGTAATCTGTTCATTGAAATCATTCCAATTAGCTCAAACATGACATCTCTGCTGTAAGTTGGTACGGAGTTGAGTATTCTGCAGATTTGAAGAGATGTCCCAGCATCAAGTCAATGCTAGCAAGTTCTAACAATATCTACAATATTCTGTGCTGCCGTCGTAATAAAAATGGTATCGGCTCGCCCGATGTATTGTTACACCATCTGTATGTCTGGTTGAGTATACCCTATCTATAGACATAATACGTATACGTATAGCACGTATACGTTCGATGAACAATATTTTTTCCGGTTTTAGTTCCATGTATGGGGAGGGGAGCCCCCCTTTAATCTTGAATTTTTTTATTTTTTATAAAAATCGTAAAATGGTTCTCTAAATACATCTACCTAACCTACCAAGTTTCAACTGTATAGTCCTAATAGTTTCGGGATAAAGTGGCTGTTACATACTGACAGACGAATAGACAGACAGAAATGACGAATCTATAAGGGTTCCGTTTTTTGCCATTCGGTTACGGAACCCTTAAAATGTGATATAAGTGTGAATCGGATGTATTTGTTCTGAATCCGCATTCAGCCCGAAACCTATTTGATGAATGTTGTGTAACGCAGGATGTCCGTATGACGGCATACCAAGGTAGGCGGGCAGGTGAATACCTGCTGTGTGGGTGCGTTCTTCGAAAGTTCTTAACGTACGAGTAGGTACTGTATTGACGTTTCACACGGATTGGACAACCGGACCGATTTGTTATCCGTTTTGTAGTTTACTGCTTGTACCTTATAGTGTATATTGTAGCTATGTTCTGTAGCTTACTCATATAAACTTAACTGTTAGGTTAAAGCCTCATGTATTAGGTATAATAAGTACGTTCAAAACTAAAACCTGACTACTGAAAAATCAAGCTCTAATTTTAAAAATTATTCTCGACTATCGGGTGCATGAAACTGGCCCTACATAATTATCTGCCCACATCAGTTCACTGCTGGACATAGGAATTTCCCAATGCTCGCCACTGAGCTCTGTGTTTGGATCTTCTTTTCCAGTCATTGCCAGCTACCCTATGTATATCGTCACTCCGTCTTGTCACAGGGCGTCCCACACTACGTTTGCCGATTCGTGATCTATCCACTCTAGACCAAAACGCGTCTAGCCCAAATAACACTACAATAGGGATTCATAGAAAAAAGTTCAAGAATCCCAATTGACGTTCCCTATCAATGGGGATTAGTGGAATATTTTTTCCACATATCCCCATTATCAGCTGTACTAGACGACAAATGCCTATTGAAGGCGAATGTGACGATCATTGGGTTATTCCACAAATCCCCATTGACGTTCCTCATTAATGGGGATTTGTTTGAAATTGTTTTCCACAAATCTCCAATCAGAGCTTTATGAGACGACAAAGGATTTGTGATTTGTAGAAAAAACTTCATAAAACCCCATTGATGGGGAATGTCAATGGGGGTTTTTGGAATAACCCAAGGAAGCTGGCATTTAATCTGTGGTTTTTATCTTTTAGCTCGTTTCGACTTGCTGATGAGTAAAAATATAATATATAGCTATACTTAGGTTGGAGTTTCTACTTCTCGTTCAAGTCTTCTGCGTGTATTCAGGTAACTAAGTACCTATAGTTCTTACCGTATGCGCCACACCCAAACATCGTAATTCAAGGCCACGAGTCTCAGTTGACTCATGGCACTTTCTTCTTGAACGTGAGAAACCGTACGTGGAGCCACAGGTACTTTATTTGTAGGTCACTTGACTCCAGAATGTCTGGAATTCACTCAGTTTAATGCCGGTACATTTGTACACAAATTAGTATGGTGCGGCGTAACCATTTAGTTCAACGTTGAACGTAGACTATGATTTTACTAACCGACTTCAAAATTGAAGGAAGTTCTATATTCCACTGTATATATTTTATTATTTTTATGTATATTCACCAATTACTTCATATACGCCTGGACCGTTTTGGTCTCAAGTCGACCGTATGTATATTTTAATTTTTTTTTTTATAGGTGTTGGTAGATAACTTCGTCTTTTATGAACCGATTTTGATATTTCTTATTTTGTTAGAAAGGCAATATTCCAAGGATAGTACCATAGTCATTTCATCGAGATTTGATCACTAACATCAGAGACATAAGACCTCAAATTTGGTACTAAAAATGACAAGCGCGGCATTTCAATTCGGTTCTTTCTAACCGACTTCACAAAAAAGGAGGAGATTCACAATTCGTAGGAACCTTTTTTTTAGTTTTTAGGGTTCCGTATCTCAAAAGGAAAAAGGAACCCTTATAGGATCACTGTGTTGTCCGTCTGTCTTCCTGTCCGTCTGTTCAGACACCTTTTTCTCAGAAACGCGTAGAGATATTACACTGAAACTTATATCAAATACTCATATCAATGGTATCTTTTAGCTGAAACAATCAAAATTGTAAGTCAACGCAATCACAAAAATTATGACCGTTTATGTCACATATTTTCGCATATTTTGCGATTTCAAAAGGGAATCAAAACCTATATAATAGCGTACTTCCCGTTGACCTAGAATCATGAAATTTGACAAGAAGCGAGGTCTTCCTTGCTTCTTGAAATTTACCACCACTTATATAGAAATAAATCCGAAAACCATAAATGTAGTTAAATAACAAAAAAAAGTGAATTTACTATTACAACCTTATTATTAGTACTACATTTTCTATGGACCGAACTGCAAAGTTAAGTTGTCTCTTAACTTAGTTTGAAAAATGTGTACGAAAGCCTTGGTCACTATTGTATTATTTACTTGCACTATTCATTATTATGTGCCTTGGTGAGCGAGTCCAACTCGCACTTGGCCCGTTTTTATTTTAAACGATCTTAAATTATGTAGCATTTGATTAAACTGTAAGAAACATTAAATGCCATGCATAAAAATTAGCACGGTCTAACTAGTGCTCGACTTGATTGATAGTAAGTAAGAGCACAGGTAAGAGTCTAGAAATGGTAGATTGCAGTGATATGAAATGCTAGACCACTGATGGTATGAAGATTTTGAAGCATGCATAGCAGCGAATTTGATAAAAGTTATATCAATAATGTATTGGTTTCAAAAATCCTGTCCAATGCGAGCACTGCCCCCGTATTTAGCACATGTTCAGCAGCTTAACCATTAACGACGTGACAACTGTTTTCAATTGTTTTCTGATCGCGTTTGGTGTGAACCAGTCGGTACAAATACTACTGCGCTATCTGATCGCCGCCTAGATCGCGCACGCAGTAAAAAACGCAAACATGCTAATGACAACAGCTTAATATGTGATAAACGTATGTAAAGTCGTTGCAAAAAGAATTTAAAGTCTATGCAAAAAGAGAACCGTCGTAGAAGTTGTCATTACTAATATGATTAAAAATGTTTGATATTAGGTAATTACCTATTCTTATTATTATCGTGTGCTAATAGGTAGGTATGTGGTACCTTCCTTACTTACCTTGGAATGTTAGTTCATCGTTACGCCACGACGGTTCTCTTTTTGCACAGACTCTACGTAATGTATTTACAGAACGTTTGTTGAGTAAATAGCGTAAGCAAACAACAAACAAACTTTCACATTTATATTGCTATTAATATAGTAGGATACTATTTATTTAGACTACGGTATTCCTTAAGAGAGAACGCAGGTTGCACTTTTCCATACTAATATATTCCCCCGTTTCCTCCCTGGAAAAAGCTTCTAGTGAAAAAAATGTTTCTACAAAAAATCAAGGTCCTGTAGTGCTGTAGCTACCCGTGCCCCGTTATTTTCTTTTTTTGACCAATCTATTGCAAATAGAAATATGATCCTTCAAAAATCTTAAAGAGGAGATGAGAATGCTTATATTTCGTTTTGCGATTGGTTGATCAAAAAAAGCTAATGGTAGAGGCGTATCTACAGCAGACCTTGATTTTGTATAGAAACAAATTTTGCTCTAGAAGCATTTTCCTGGGAGGAAACGAGGGAATACATTTGTATGGAAAAGTGCACCACGCGTTCCCTCTTAAAAATGTTTGATAGCCCATGACCATTGAAAATCATCGAAATGTAAAGCAATTTTGCTTTTTGTCGCTTAAATTTTCCACTTCATGATCATGATCATTAGGTTGTTCCAAGGCATTACTGGACACATGCCTGTCTAATTTTACGCCACTGAGCATGATACTTGAGAGACAGTTCCCATTTTAGGCTACCGTATTCTAGCGTGCTACCACCCACGACCGCATCATCACTTACCAACAGTGATCAAATGCTAGCCTATCTGATGTATAAAAAAACCTCAAGTACTCTCGTCTAGCTCTTACCATTCAACTTGCGAAGATGGATTGAGATCTGTGCTTTAGATTTTTCCGCTATTTGGATTTGATGTCTACCGATTTCCATAAAGGAGGAAGTCGGCAATTCTGTTTTTTTGCAAGTATGTTTTTTTTTTAATTTTTTTATTTACAATTTTGTACGTACGTGATTACTTCGTTAATTGTGTACCGATTTGAATGTTTTTTTTTTTTATTGATAAGGATTACAATTCTAATGTGGTCCAATTGTAATATCATCAGAATTGGATAAGTTTCCCCAGAGATATGACGATAAACGTCTCAAACTTGCGGCTGAAACTCGCACTATCATAATAATATCAAATTTAAATCGGCTTCCGTTTTGTAAACTATCTTTAAATAATGTCACGTCATTTCAGTTTTAGTAGTTTAGAATTAAATTTCTATGGTATGTATCGTTTAAAATAGAAAATGTAGGTAGGTCCCAAGATGGCACGAACGGTCTACTAACAGATAAGACAAGTTACGCATTTTCATCTAAAAATACCGTAAGTATTTGTAGAAGTTTGTGTGCTTCGGACATTTTGATTTGATGTGTCATCGTCCTAATGGCCTGGTATTCATTTGGGTAGCAACCAGCAGTGGAACTGTTTTATTTATAACTAGCTGACCCGGCAAACGTTGTTTTGCTAAAACCCAAATATCTTACGGAACCCTATTTTTTTCCAAAATAAAATTTAGCCTATGTTACTCGTGGATAATGTGGCTTTCGAATGGTGAAAGAATTTTTAAAAACGGTCCAGTAGTTTTTGAGCCTATTCATTACAACCAAACAAACAAAGTTTTCCTCTTTATAATATAAGTGTAGATTTGACGTATTTTCTATAAATTATCAATACTATTGTAAGATGCAATATACTTTTTATTCCCTATACAAAAAGTAGTAAAGCAAGGAGACCCTCCTAAACTCTTCACCGCTACTTAGAAGATGTCTTCCGAAAACTGGCAGCAAGCTGGGAAGAGAAGTGCATTATTATTTGAGAAAAGAGGCTTACAAACCTTCGATTCGCCGACGATATTGTCCCTATCTCCACTTCAGCAACTGAACTCTATCAAATGATCAACTAATTAAACAAGGCAAGTCGAGGTGGGTTTAACGATAAATATGTCAAAGACTAAGCTTATGACAAACAGCACGAAACTTAAGTTAGACATTGATGGAGTTGAGATTTAATATCTCTATGAGTATTTTAATCTTGGCCAAGTAGTTTATTTCCAAGCAAGATAAGGTAAAGAAGTTACGAGGCGTACCGAAAACGCCTGGAAAAACTTCTGGTCGATGAAAGGCCTAATGAAAGGAACACTTCCTCTTAACCTTAAAAGGAAACTAATGGACATGTGCATTCTCCCTATCTTAACCTGAATGGGATCACCCAGGAATCCCATGAAATTTATCCCTTTCAAACACAATAAAAATCCAAATCAGTTCAGGCGTCTTTGAGTAATCGGTCAACAATGAACATCCACAAAAAAACTGACGGATTGAGATCTTTCTTCTTTTTTGTCGGGGAAGGAACGGGGAATCGAGTGGATGTACAAAGGAAAAGAAATACTTGTACTTTTATTTATTCTGTGCTATTGTTAAGAATATTCCTGATATATCGATGAAATAACTACGTCAGTGTTTTATTATGGATCCTGTTACCTAATAACCTTCCTTTTATATTTCTGATAAGCTAGCGTTTGATCACTATCTCGCTTGGCTGTAAGCAATGTTGAGGTCAACGATGGTAAACTCGCTGCGCCTGAATACTCTGACTCTCAAGAACTGTGTGCTGCCGGAACGTTATGGCGGTTGATTTTCTCCTTGATGGTGGTAAGCTATTTTTGATAACATGTTAAGCAGAATCTATATATTGCTCCTGCAACCCGTCGACCGATTTGACCGATTTCGGCCATTGTGACCTTGGGTTGCTTAAATTCGCAGAAAAAGAATTGAATTCACTCTGAGATAACTCCTGTATCTAATTTTTGCAGTAAAAGTTAGTATGAAAGCCGAGCCAAGAAGGCCAAGTAGGGCTCCAGGACCTCATCATCAGATTTGACTCAGCTTCTAAGATATGGATTTAGGTGGAAATAATAATATTATTACCAGAATTTCAGAGAGTATGATGCGTCGTTACTCATGCATGGCGCAAGCACAAATGGGACATGACTGTTCCATCATATGGCTATATCCCATCATACCGTATGGTAGAAAAAAAAATGTATTTCAAAGTACCTACAAAACAAAAACATGTCACTAATAATATGAAGAGTTACTAACAGTTTAAACTTTTAGTTAAACTTAGTTTCAGTTTAAACTTAGCTCACAACAGTAACTTTGTTGTGAGCTAAGTTTGAAGGACAGCTTAAATACTCACAAAACAAAGTGATCGTACTCAGTGGCGTGCAGTTGAAGAGGCCTATGTCCAGCAGTGGACTAACATAGGCTGATGATGATCATGAAAAGTTTTCACTTCAAAAATCATAATATCATAACTGGCCAGTAGCAATTATTCTGTGCCAGGCCAGTAGCTCGAAACCGCTAACAACAGCCACTCGGTCTACGAACTTACTTTATTTTATGTAAGTTCTGTAATGCCTGCGTCAATACCGCAAATTTACAAAACGAATCACGCGTGCACTTTCACTTACGACTGAAGAGGTTACATTACGTCACTACCGTGCACTACTGTCGTTTAATCGTATTATAATTTGTGACCTAGACACATTTTTCTATTATGTCATGTATTTTGTGGGTCAATATTTTGTTTTATATATTACACTAAATGGGATAGCAATTGACCACTATCTCACATGAAGTTAAGTGATGATGCGGTCGATGATGAAGCGCGCTTACCCAGAAGATACTAATCACTCGCGATTTGAAGACCTTCATATTATACTTAACCGGAAACACGGACTTAGGCAGGGCATTCCATTCCCTAGTGGTTCGTATGATGAACTAAGATGCAAATCGCTTCATTCGGGTAGATGGTATATCCACCATAAATCGGTGGTACCTTATACAGCCAGTATCTATATTTGATCGTTTCGGATTTTCTTCACTAGAAGATTGCATTTTGACATTACTTCTATGAAGTATTATGTCAAATTCAATCTCAAGTTGTATGAAACCCAGAGAGATCGAATATAGATACTTGCCGTTAGTGTATCTGGATTTCCGATTATAAAATGGGAAAGGTGGAATCAAATTAGGCCATTAGTTCCATAGCACACTCTCCAAAATATAACCGATAAAAACCGATGAACAAGTGAGACTCTGGAGTCTCTGTTTTATGACTAGAAACGCCCTGTGGCTTTAATCGCATCCTATGTTTTTTTTACCTTTAACTAATTGAGCTGATGGTATATCCACCATAAATCGGTGGTACCTTTTAGTGTATCTGGATGTCCGATTATAAAATGGGAAAGGTGGAATCAAATTAGGCCATTAGTTCCATAGCACACTCTCCAAAATATAACCGATAAAAACCGATGAACAAGTGAGACTCTGGAGTCTCTGTTTTATGACTAGAAACGCCCTGTGGCTTTAATCGCATCCTATGTTTTTTTTACCTTTAACTGATTGAGCTGAAATTTGGCACACTTAATAGCTAATCTTTGAGCTGACCTGGCGCGACGATGAAGCGGAGCTGTAGGGACTGGAATTACCTAATGGCGAATAGTAGTACAGTCGAAATTGAGCTAGTGTATATCTATATCATTTCTACCACGTGTCACTAAGAACCTTGTTCACCAGAAACCCGATACCGCCTTGGAATGGCTGGTCTCCTTCTCTCTAATACATAAGATGGACCGATTCTAGAGTTATGGTGTCCTCCCCTGTATTCGGACTTCACATTACCCCAGAATGTGCCATCTTATATGTCCCAGCTACGCCAAATGATAGTTCAGTGGAATCGTGCGTCCATTGTAAGTTACGAGCGTTAGTTTGGTTTGCAGTCGTTAGTCGGCCTACCGTAGCCCGGAGATTCTTGTGCTAAGAATCCCGTGCCCTGCCGTTACCGTGACCGCCGCCTTGGTCAGGAATAGCAGGACGGCCGGGGACTGAGGGCCGCGGCTTATAGTGACTTTTTATTTTGCTTTTTGGAGGGTTTCGCCCTAATCACCACACTGGATAGGAGAGTTGGAAATCGATTAAATTTCACATGATAACATATTTACAATAATAATTAAAATAGTTTTAAAACTAAAAAACCGAATTCACATCCCGCGCAAGTCATTTACGGTAACAAATTTGAGATTTCATTGCCATATCTCTGGAGATCAGATCTCCTGTTCATTTTATGTGAAAAGTTCGAGGTGTTCATTTTCATATCTCTAGGAATACTGGATATGTACCCTACCTATTAAAACAAAAATCACTCGAATCGGTTTACAAATGGCGGAGTAATTGCGTAAGAAACAGAAAAAAAAACATGCAGACAGACTTGAAAATCTCCTTTGTTTTGGAAGTCGGTTAATATAAATATAAGTTTCTTTCAGTGGAATTTGATATCATCGATATTTTTCCTTCGTTTCCCTTCCACTTTTACTACCTTGTATATACAAACCTACTATGTAACATTCACACACATCTCTACAACTTTTGTGTTAGTCTTCAAGGTACATCCATGTTGTAGATCAAATTGACACGGGCCCTACAGCAAACACCACATTGTTCGTGACCTTCCCTTTTTTGGAAGTCAGTTGAACAAATGTAAGTTTAAGTTTCTTTCAGTGCAATTTGATATCGTCGATATATTTCCTTTGTGTCCCTTCCACTTTTACTACCTTGTATATATATAAACTGTAACGTAACGGAATGTAACGTGACGGAATGCCTGGAGGAGGCCTACCTCTCGCTACGGGTAATGAGGGAACCTAGACAAGATAAACTACAGGAGACGGGTTATACACGTATTGAAATAAAAACAACTAATTCTACGACACTACACAAACTGTTCTGGCGCAAATCTTTGGGCCCGTTCTATTCTGCGGGGAAGCTCGGCAATTACCGGGCCTCCTCAGATTTCCGTCACAAAATCCGGCATTGTTTCGGGTAATGAGATAAGACGTACAGGGCTATCAGAGTAACGAACAAATGATGGGACAACAGTCTCAACTGCGAGCACAGATTATTCATAATACTTATCTTTATCATGCAGCAGTCTTTAGCACACATCTTCTGCCAAATGACAAAATGACTGGCCAACAAACACGGAAGGAAGAATTTCTGTTTCTCCGTATTTTGACCTAATAATAGGTTTGGTAGTTCAATCGTGCTTTACTTTCACATTTTCGTCCTTTTTTCCCATAAAACTTAATTTTCTCCTTTTTGAATCATTTGCAGTACATTTCTTTGTCCAGACTGACTTCTTTATCTTTTCCGTCATTCTTTTTAAATTTTGAAAACGTTCCGATTTAAAAAGAAACATAAACGTCTATAAAAAGTTGTGAATCATGACACCATGCATGAAGGTGATTCAAATATGCCACAAAACCTAACCTAACCTAACTATGTACCATTCACATACACCTCTAGAATTTTTGTGTAAGTCTTCATGGTACATCCCTTGTTATAAATCAAATTGACACGGGCCCTACAGCAAACACCACTTTGTTCGTGACCTCCACTTTTTTTGAAGTCAGTTGAATAAATATAAGTTTAAATTTATGTTAGAGCAATTTGATATCGTCGATAATTTTCCTTCGTGTCTTCCACTTTTACTATCTTGTATATACAAACCTACTATGTAACATTCACACACACCTCTAGAACTTTTGTGTAAGTCTTCAAGGTTCATCCAATGTTGTAAATCAAATTTACACGGGCCCTACAACAAACACCACTTTGTTCGTGACAGCTAAAGTTGGCGGATGTTCAGTTTTACCAACTTTCAAAAGCTTATATCTACGAGTAAGATCTGACAATGGCATTAGTCTTAAGATCACGGTTTGTATGGAGTCTATGCGATTAGAAACTCTGTGCTAAACAGCTTAGTGCTGAGACCGTAGACTATAGCCTTCTCTCTCTACGGGTGAGACCTAACAAAATGTCAAAAGCTGTTATTATTGGATAATGTGAATTTTTGCTCTTTAAGGGTCGGCGCACACGGGCCACCGGCCACAAGCCGCCACCGGCATATTTCCTATAGTTTTCATACATTTTATATGGACTCGCCGCACACGGTGACGCCGGTGGCCACCACACGCTACATGATAAAATGTATGAAAACTATAGGGAATATTCCCTACCACCGGCATATGCCGGTGGCGGCGTTTTGTGGTTGTGGCCCGGGGCCCGTGTGCGGGGACCCTAATAACTTAATAGTTAAGATAGTTTAAAAAGTAAAACAACCGACATCTATTACTCTCTACATACTAGCAAGTAAATTTCAGTAGCAAGTTTGAGACGTTTATCGTCGTCGTATATTTCTGAATATACTTATCAGATTTCAAAAAAATGACAGTGGGACTACATCGTAAACGTACGTAACTCTATCTATTAAAAATAGAATCATTCGAATCGGTTCACAATTGACGGAGTAATCGCGTTACATACACACAAAAAAACATACAGACGAATTGAGAACCTCCTTCTTTTTGGAAGTCGGTTGAAAACTGTTGAATGAATGAATGATAAGCAAACATCTCACCTGGTGGTAAGCGATGATGTGTTCGAAGATCGTGAAAACGCTAGACTTAGAATGGTCTGACACTCAAGGGCTGTTGTGTTGCCGGAATACGTAAGGTTATGGCGGCATATTTTTTCTTTGATGGTGAGCTACTTTTTGGTAGCAAGTCAGGCAGAACATCGATATAATGCTCCTACAACCTGTGGAAGAACACCCGTGCTAGGATTTGACCCGATGACCAGCCATTTGGAAGGTAAGCCATATACTACAACGGGCCGTCGGTTTTGCACAAAGTATTTTAGAACCTGAATAACCCATCGAGGTACATGTAAACCAGAGGCGCCCATCATAAACTGACTTACGTGCCGAGCGGCGCGCGATCGGCGTGAGGAGCACTGATGCTAAACTAAGCGAGATGTAGATTCAGCACTGCTTTTTATTTGAACATAGAGCTAGTTCGCGACGCCACATGTGGTACGTAGTACATACGAGTATACATCGATGGAGTAATCTAATATTGATCCTTATACGTTTCACATGTACTTTTTAACGCAGGCAAAGTCGCAGGCCATACCTGATTGGTACACAGATTGATTAATTTGAAATGCTTCGTGCTAATTAGTATAATTATTAATATAAATCGTAATAAGTCTGATGGTTTTTGTTAAAAAAATATTGCGAGTTTGTAACATTATTAATGTTATATACCGGCTGTAATTCACGTACCTTTAGTCAAATTTTCTCGACCTAGGTTCGATTGTTCCTTTTTTAGGGTTCCGTAGTCCTGACAAGGAACCCTTATAGTTTCGTCATGTCCGTCTGTCTGTCTGTCCAAGGTTTTGCAAAGAGACCGTTAATACTAGAAAGCTGTAATTTTGTGGGGGTATGTAAATAAATGACGCCGACAAAGTGCTGAAATAAAATTTCGTAAAATATTTTTTTTGGGGTAGCTCCCCTATATGAGAAGAGGGGATGAATTTTTTTTTCATCGTCTACCCCATCGTGTGGGATATCGTTGAATAGGTCTTTTAAAATGACTTCAGAATTGTCTATACTATTTTTCGATTGAATGCTCCATTTACGAAATATTAAACTTTAAAGTGAAAATTTTTGTTCCAGTAGGGCGTCCCCCCCCCCCCTCTAAAAGCTAAACTGCTGGCTTGAAAAATCTGGAAAAATTCGTGATAATAGCGCATTTCATGAACTTTAAAGGAAAATTATAGCGATTAAGATAACTTTATTAGTTTAGCAGTAATAGTCGTTGAACTTGGGTGTTGGATAATTTTGTACCAATTTTGTACCAATACAAAATCCTTAGAATAAATCCTTTAAAGTGACAAAGACGGACTACCCAGTTGCTTGTTTATAACGGGTAAAGACTTGCATTGAATAACAGGCTACTACGGAACCCTACACTGCGCGTGGCCCGACACGCACTTGGCCGGTTATTTATATATATTATAGGCTAGCGTTTGAGCACTATCTCACCTGTTGTTAAGTGATGATGCGGTCGAAGATGGTAAGCACGCTAGGCCTAGAATGGGAACTGGCTCTCAAGGATAGCTGCTGAAACACATTAATGTTTGGCGACAGATTTTTAACCGACTCCAAAAAAAGGAGGAGGTTTCTCAATTCGACCGTATATATGTTTTTTTTTTTTATGTTTGTTCGCGGATAACTTCGTCGTTTATGAACCGATTTTGATTATTCTTTTTTTGTTGGAAAGGAGATACCCCAAGTGTGATACCATGGTAATTTTATTGAGGTCTGATAAGTTTCTCCAGAGATATGGAGATAAACACCTCAAATGTGGTACTCAAAATTAATAGCGCGGCATTGCAGTCGGTTTTTTTTAGTTTTTTAAACGATCTTATCTAACTTGAGGGTAGGAGCTGGCCAGGCGGACACTAGATAGTGTCCTACCACCATGCGGGGGTTGTTGGTTTCTTAACGATGTTTTTCCTTCACCGGAGAGCCACTGTGAAAAGCGCACATACATTTTGTTTCGATAGAAAAATCCATTGGTGCACGCGGGGTTTAACCTCTGACATCAAAGTCGACCGTTCTTCCGATTACGCCACCGGGCCCGGTTCCTAGGTCGATGTTAATAAATATAACTTTCCGTTGAATTGTCAAGCTTATCAGATGATTTGGGATTTGAATAGCGCAAACACAACTATTATACAACGTTACTAATTTATATAAGGCTGAGTTCTATTACACTAACTCAATTTCAACCGACTTCCATAAAGAAGGGTGTTCTCAATTCATCTGTTTGCTTTTTTTTCTTTTTTTGTGTGTATGTTACGCGATTACTCCGTCAGTTGTGAACGGATTTGAATGATTATTTTTTTAATCGATAGAGTACGTTTTCGAGGTAGTCCCATTGTAATTTTATTGAGATCTGATTAGTACCTCTAGAGATATCACGATAAACGTCTCAAACTTGCTAACGAAATTGATTCGTGAGGGATGGAAGTCGGTTGTTTTAGTTTTTAAACTATCTTAATTATTATATTTTATTAATTATTATATTTAATTTTAATTTTGTGATTTATTGTGTCTTTCGTGCTTATGTAATAATTAATTAATTATATTATAACTATGACATACTTATGGATGTAAAAGTCTGAAATAAATGATTTGAATTGAATGTTTGTTCCTTACCTCTGTTTCCTCATATTTTAGTCATCCGTAGTTTCATTTTGGTTAAAATGAGTAGTTGATTTAATTTAGAAAGTTGTAAATTATTAAGATCTAACGAGAATTACCTGAAATATCTATCAGCATTATTGAAATAACAGTAACTAAATAAATATAACAATAACTAAATAGCAGTATTTATTAATAGTTACTGCTTCTAAATTATGTTCTTTTTATTATCTGTATAATAGAATAATATTTGTTAGGTATATATTTAAATTAATTTGGGTGTTTTGTTTATACACCATTAACCCCAATATTATGTTACATTTGGCTCCTTACAAAGGTTGTCTGGAAGAGATCGCTCTAGGCGATAAAACTACATATTATTGCACATTCAATGTATATTAAAATTTATGTTTGTTTATTTTATTGAAGATGTTCAATAATTTTTTTATCAATCTGTCTATCCATCCATGGTGCATTCCATTAAAAGAAATAAAAAATTCTAAATCATTAAATAGCCTAAAAAGAGATAAAATACTCACAAAAATTTGAAAAATACAACCTTGTTAGGAACATTAGAGGTGTTTTCTAATTTTTTTTAGTAATATAAATTTTTAAACTTATAAATGTTCGCACTTTTGAATTTTGAATCTGATGTGATCTTTCTGTTAGTTTAAAGCTAAAGGTATAATTTAATTTACTCATAAAATTATGGTAAAAAATTACTTACTGATCAAAATTAATGTTTAATAACATTTAAACCCACTTGTAAAACTTCTAATAAATACATATCAATTTACAAAGTTTAGTAATACGGTGTCATAATTTAGGTTAACTTAGTTCAACATGATCCTGATAATAAAGTGAATTATTAAATCACTGATAGGTTGCAAATTGAAGCATATACAAATTATAATATAGGGGCTTGCGGTATTTATCTAACTGTTTGCACTTTTTGAGATTCGAGAACATTTACTTTACAGCAAAATTTTCACACTGAACGTTGTTTATTGGCGGATTTATTTCTATGAAATTAAAATATCTAATATTTCAATGGACCAGTAAGCTAACGTCTATTTCGTGATAATGCGACAGAAAGTTTGAGTTCCGCACCTCGAAATCGAATAGTTCCGGTTTTGAAGCCGACCTCGAATTCAAGAATTAATATAAAATAGCTACATATGAAATTAGGACCGGTTCATGCACTAGCGAGCAAAGAATTCAACTATGATATTTTTTGTTATTTTTCTACCCAAAAATCTACAATTTTTCAGATGCCTATGTATGTCGCTTGTATAATGTACTTAAACGAGTAAGCAAGATGCTGGCAGTGTTACGCCATTCATTTTCACCCAGAGTTTGCATTAGCTTACGAAAAATCAAACAATCAACTATCACACTTTTTCTTTCGTTTCATTTACACTAACATCACAAATGCCGCCATAAGAATACGCCTATGTCGTAAACGTATTCGCTTTCTAACATCCAATATTTGTTTTTCTACTTATCCTTACGTCGCTTCTTGATCTACCATCAGTTAGCGGAAGAACTCGTGCTGTGCACACATACTTTACGTCACATTGTCAAAACCATGGGGGGGACTTAAGGATATAATCCATCAGTTTTTTGGAAAAATATCATAAGTTGCCAAGCGTTGGCAGTTGAAGTACAAAACAATAAAAATAAAATTTAAAAAAAAATGTGGAAGAAGATAGCATTCTTCGCCATATTGGCAACAGTGAATTGTGGTCCAGTGCAAGAAAATGGGATTTCGGAGAATCTCGTTGGTGCTATATCGGAGTGTGTGGATACCGATACATCGCTGTGTTTTAAGGTGAATACTACGTGGATTTATTAGGACAGTGATCAACGTGCAGTGAAGTGATATCTAGGACCTTTTGAAGTGACAGTGATATTATGACCGAAAATATTGGATTATTTTATTGCATTTAAATAATTTATACGTGTTCTATTGTTGTATTTAATGATTATCATTAATCTATTTATAAAATCTAATATAACTGAAAAGAGATAATAAGTATCTTAAGTACCGATATCATTTAATTACCTTTTAATGACTATGAGTTCATAAACTCTGTGAAATTTAAATGCAGTTAACTGAGTCAATTGTTCAAAATATTTTTACTAAAATCTGTTTTAAATAACATTAATTAAAATCCAATTGAGGCTTTTCTCTATCAAAGTAGAACCAACATTATTTTTACTAGTCAATTTTTTTTAATCTTTTAGCTTTATCATAATAATTAGTGACTCTGACATTAATAATACATTACAGGAAAAGGCCCTTAAATTCACGGAAAAGCTGGCTATCTCCAAAAACTTGGATATCTTCGAAGGCATGTCCCTGATTAATACTGGATCAGCTCGCTCTGCCAGGAGCTATGAACCCTTGGCCGAGGAACCTAAAGCTAGGGAACTTCAGATTGATGAGAGAATTGCTGACAACGTTGGTGACTTTTTGGACAACCATGTGCTTCAAATGCGTTTATCTGAGCCTGATAACGAATCCCGTGGATTGGACGAGGAAGGTTAGTTTAAATAATGCAATCAAATGAAAATTTACTTTATAAGCTTCATGACACATTTAATCTAAATTGGAGTACCAAACGTTCATGAAAAAATGGGCTCACACCTATAATAGTAGTTTAATATGATTTTAATATAATCTTAAAAGAAGAAACAAAATTTTATTTTATTTATATTAATAGTAAAAAGTTTTAGTACAAAGTTCTTTACACAAAGCAATATGTGTGCCACTTAATTGTGAATATTGTTGGAAAGCCTGAAATCGTGCCAATGCTCCATCAATGAGCTTTTGTCTCCCATGCTTACCGCAATGTAGGTTTCCAAACAATACCTTAGCACCTATGTTTATATTGTGACACATGACTTTCTCTTCTTTACATATTTGTAAATTAACCTCTGAATGGAGCCTCCGCAACCCTTTATGGTTATTTAATTACCGTGAACAATATTTGCTCGTGACAATAAAGTATTAATCATATAAAAAGTTTTGAGTTCGAACAAGGCGGTAATTGCTTTGGGCTCACAACAAAAGGCTACTGTTTAATCAAAATTAGTTATTGCTGACATAATTATTTGACAATTAAATATTAACGCACTGTCTTTCCTTAAGTCATGCATTCTATAATCAGACCAATTTAACTCCTCTTGTCCAGTAAGTTATCTTTACCATACAAATGTTGGTCAAAAGTAATCAGCACAGAATGAAGGTCAATGTCCGACAGTTTTATAATCGTTACAATCATTACATCATTTACGAGACTAGAATAGATTTGAACGGTACGTGACGATGCAGTTTTGTCAATAGACGTTAACATTACTTTTTCTGATGACAATTTATGCTATTATATGAATGACTCATAAGAAATATCTCATATTGTTTCAGCCCGGGGCAAGAAGAAGAAGAAGATCAAGCAGCTTCTTCCCCTTCTCCTGCTTTTAAAGTTGAAGCTGGCAGCTCTTATCCCAATCTTCCTTGGAATCATCGCTTTCGTCGCCATTAAGGCTGTCTTCTTGGGAAAGATCGCCTTTGCCATGAATGCCTTCAATCTGATTAGAAAACTCTTCAATAAGAACCAATCTGGAGGCTCAGTAAGCTATGGTGTCCCTCATCATCATGAAGAACATCCTGGGTACTCTTACGAGCCCGCCCAAGGTGGCTGGAGCAGGCAGGCCAATGATGCGTCATCTTTAGCATACGCTGCCCAAGTTAGCAAATAATGGATTGTATGAGTGGCTAATTTATTGTGTGATGTGCTATTTATTTTGTTGTGTGACTGCATACAATACCTCAATTCGTATGTATGAATAAAGTATTATCTTGAATGTTGATGTCTTATTTCCTATTATGGTCATTTCAATAAATGTTTTATTTTTGTGTAAGATAATTTAAGTCATGCAGAAGCCTTTGCAGGATATGCGATAATTAATAAGTATACATCGATAGACCGAGTGAAATAACTTTAAATAACCCTTTTCTTGAGGTTTCACTAAACACTCTAGTTCGAAACTAATGCTACAAACTAGATTGGTTAGCAACTAGTGGTCGCTGCAAAAACCACATGCTGGTGGTCACTGCAAAAACCATTTAAACTGTTGTTGAAACGGGAGACTTTTCTAGGCCTAGCGAGCCCGCCATCTCCAACCACATTATTGCTTACCACCAGGCAAGATAGTGGTCAAACGCTAGCAGATTTAACAAAAAGAATCCGTATCCTTTCAACTGTTTTTGCGTGATAGTCTATTATTTGACCACTATCACATCATATTGATATACAGATAAAAACCGGCAAAGTGCGAGTGGGCCATGGACTTGCTCACCAAGGGTTCCGTTCAAACTTATCAAACTAGATTAACAACAAACTTAACTTTGCCGTCTGATCCCAAGACACAGTTCACGGATAGTTATTACAAATACCGCAAATAATAAGTTTGTAATTTAGCTTATTAATGAGCTACATATTTACGGTTTTCTGATATTTTCCTTCTAGAAAAATTGCCTCTTGGCAAATTTCATGATTCTAGTTCGACGGGAAGTACGAGTATATATCTCTACAGGTTTTGATTCTCTTGTAAAATCACAAATTATGTGAAAATATGCGACATGTATATGGTAATATCACAGACGAGCATATTAAAAGATAATATTTTTAGCGTGTTGACTAAAGGTACGGTCACACCGCGGCGTCCTGCGATCTGTGGGCGCAATTCTTTTCCATTGTTTTCTGATCGCGTTTGGTGTGAACCTGTCGGTACTAATACTACTACGCTATCTGATCGCCGCCTAGAGCGCGCACGCAGGACGCTGCGGTGTGTCCGTACTTTAACAAGCTTGACTTTTTCTTAATTGAAAGAAACCGTAGACCCGAGTATTTGATATAAGTTTCAACTTGATACCTTTTTCGCATTTCTGAGAAAAGGACGGACAGACGGACAGATGGACAGACATAGAACAAAGTGATCCTATAAGGGTTCCTTTCTTTTTATTTGAGGTACGGAACCCTAAAAATGGGTAGGCAGCTTAAATTTAGTTTACTCTTAAAGTACGGCCACACCGTGGCGTCCTGCGATCTGCGGGCACGATCTCAGTACTTATTAATTGTTTTCTGATCGCGTTTGGTGTGAACCAGTCGGTACAAATGCTACTGCGCTATCTGATCGCCGCCTATATCTATATATTCCTATATCGGTGGCGCAAGTTGGAGAATGATCGGCTTTGATGCCAGAGGTACCGAATTCAATCCCTGCCGTGCACCAATGGATTTTTTTATCGAAAAATATATGTGCCTTTTCCACAGTGGCCCTCTGGTGTAGGAAAGACATCGTTAAGAAACCAGCCACCCTCGCATGTTGGTAGGACACTATCTAGTGTCCGTCTGGTCAGCTACTACCCTCAAGTTGGAAAATCTGTCGCCAAAACATCTAATATGTTCCGGCAGCTATTCTTGAGAGCCAGATCTTATTCTAGGCCTATCGTGCTTATCATTTTCGACCGCATCATCACTTACCAACAGGTGAGATAGTAGTCAAACGCTAGCCTAAATATAAGCTATAGCTAGCCTAAAAATAAGAAATAAAAAAAAGCTAAAATAGTCAACTTATAATGGATCTTCACAAAAACATTATTGCTATTTTTGTCTTAAACAAGTTGGGCAAAGTTTCATACAGTTTGTTAAAAATTAAGCTTAGTAAACACAGAGCTTACAAATAAAACATACATTATGTATTAAATTGACTTGTACAATTGGCACTTTTGTATGAATTCGAATCATACATAATTTGAGATTTTATAGACACAAGGCGATTGAACCTTAAGTTACGCTTAAACCAGTTTTGAAATATCTGGTTTTGCTATGTGAATGTAGACAACATGAAATTTTACTTGAACTTTCTATGAATATTCTCGATTTTGTAATTGTTAATTACTCAGTTTATGGCAGAGAAATAGAAATGAAACAAAGATACAACGATATTTACTTTCAAATTCAAAAACTATCAAGTCCTGACTTGACTAATTCATTAATAATCGATTGTAGAAACATTTGAATTTGATTATCTTAAAAAGAGAAAGTTGACCCTTCAAACTAAATCATTATGATGTTACATATTGTATAAACCATCCAAAAGAAAGCAAAATCTAGCGTGAACTATCCGAAAATATTAATATTTATGAACGAATCTGTGACACTATGGCATAGTGTCGTTACCGGTGTCTCTCTATATGAGTTAAAAATGTTAATTTAGTTTATGCGAGTGGGGGATATTTAGATAAAAAACTGTTGCCGATCAGCAGATCATCACAGTTCGATCGATCTTGGACGCAGTGACTCAATATGAAGATTTTTGTGTGTGTTCTGTGTGCGGTGGCTGTGGTCAGCAGTACCCCAGTTGTATCTAGCGAAGATACAACTGCAAGATTGTTGGATGATGTGAAAACTTGTGTGGATAAGGAAGATGCAGTTTCGTGCTTAAAGGTAGGAAGTGATTAAGTGATACAAGTGTTAACTGATCTCGAGGAGTTAAAGTCAGTGAAGTTGAAGATGGACATGGATTTACAATTGTGGCTTTAGTGTTTACAATAGTGTCAATAGAGTATGTCGTTGATACAGTTAGGTGAAGTGTTTTTCTGGTTAGAGTGTCACGTAATTTATTTTGTTTAACTGGAATCACTCCTGAAATGTTAACTGCCTTCGAGTTCGAATTGTATCGTTTGAAAATCGTAGCTTGTAACTATGAGATTTTAATGAAGATAATGAAGCCTGTATATATATATATTTATATATATATATTTATATATATTTATATATATATGTATAAGCAAATAAAATTTGGGATATATGCTCCAACCATGTGTCATGATCTGATTCATTAGTTTTGCATAATTTTCGGAGTACTAAAATATTCATATTCAAAAATCATCAGCGTTCATAGAAATTCATATACCGAAATAAATATATAACTTAACAGAAGCAGGTTTGCATTAGATCTTATATTTAAAAACAGTCATTCTTGACCAATTTTCTCATTCAAAATAATTATTGCCCCAAAATCAATAGATACATTCCATGCAATAAAATTACTTTCAGTGTCTAAAACTGATCTCGTTCACAGGAACAAGCCCTGGACACAGTCCTAAGGCTCGAAGGTGCCCGATCCCTGAAACTCTTCAATGGAGTCACTTTCCTGAACAATGGTCCAAGGAAGTCTAGGAGTCTGGAGCCTCTATCCACTGACTCTGATCTGAGGAAGAAGCAAGTCACCGAGAGGCTGTGGAAGAGTACTACTGAACTGTTGGAGTCTGGCGATGTAGAACTCAGTTTTGGCGATGAAGAAGAGGAAGTTGAATCCAGGGCAATTAACGAAGGTAAAAAATAATTCAAATAAACTACTGAAATAATATTAATTTATTTTAATGGAATTTATTAAAGTTATTCACATATATTATAAAAATATTAATACGTTTCAAATGCTTAAACAATTTTCATAAAGCTATACAAATTTAAAAGCTCTTCAGTAAAATTGCAGTATTTTTATATAAAGACATAATAGTAAACGGTAATACATATACAAAGCTACTAGACTATTGCAACGCTAACTATATTAGTTAAACAAACGCAAATTATAGTGAAATTACCTAAATACATTTTGGTGCAGTTGATTTTTTAAATCAACTATAAATATTGCGAACCAGGACTTACGAAAAATTCTTTAAACCTTTTTTATTAGGAGAAGCTAGCCACTAAGCACTTGCTATCTGATACTACAGTAATGATACAGTAATGAATATCTAAGAAACTTAGCGATCGCATGACAAGTTCTGCTTGTTCACATGTTTCCTGCTCCAAGAGTGGAGATAATTATTGTTAACAATTTTCAAAATAGTCAAACTGAACGTTTATCATTAAAATATTCATTTCCAGTCACAATTTTAAAACGACACTTGCAAATTTTATCAATTCACAAACCAGTAAACCTAACAATGAATCATATTTGCAGTCGACGAAAGCCGTGGCAAGAAGAAGAAGCTCAAGAAGAAGCTGAAGGTGCTCATTCCCCTCATGATCCTCGCTAAAGCAAAAGCCGTCGCCCTGGTCGTTCTAGCCCTGCTCATCATCGCCGCTTCCATCTTCAAGCTTGCCCTCCTTGCCAAGGTTGCTTTCATTATCAAAATCATCGCCATCATCAAGGCTCTTCTCGCTGCTAAGAAGCACCACCAGGAAGAAACCTGGGAGATTGCTCCCTCTCATGGATGGGAGCCCCATGCGGAGCACCATGTTGAGCATGGTCATGGATGGGAAGGTGGTTGGTCTCGCTCCAGAAACGAGGGTAACAACCTGGCTTACTCTGCTTACTCTAACTAAGCTGGTACCAAAAATTAGAGTTGTACACCGAGGTTTTATGTAGCCAAACTTACCATGGAATTAACTTATTCGACTTGTTTTGTTTTTGATTAGTATTTATTCGCGAGAATGTGAGCATGAATGACTTTTTT
This sequence comes from Cabera pusaria, assembly GCA_954871355.1. Classification (NCBI taxonomy): domain Eukaryota; kingdom Metazoa; phylum Arthropoda; class Insecta; order Lepidoptera; family Geometridae; genus Cabera; species Cabera pusaria. The sequence goes on from OX940907.1 coordinate 7,694,836, forward strand.
GTTTTTTTTTTTGTTCTTTTTGTGTTTAGTTTTTTTTTTAAATAAAATCCATATATTTTTTCTATTAATTATTCTATTTTTTATAAAGTACAGTATATATTTTCGTTATTTATGTATATTTTTATAAATATAATATTAAATATTATTTTTATATATATTTTTATACAAACATATACATATTATATATTTAAAGACTTATACGAGTATATATTAGTTTATATATGCATATATTTTCGCATGTATTATTTGTACGAGTATAATTTATATATTTTTTCCTCGATCGCGGTCGTTATAAATCTATTGTTATAAATATGTATTATTTGATTTCGAACTTTCTTATAACTTTATAAGCTTTCATTTATATGTAAATATGTATTATATTTTTTAGTATTTAAGTATTTGTAATACCTTACCTATGTCTGATCTCTTAGATATTTGTGTTTTATATTTCCTGATATACTATGCCGTGTCGTGATTAGATTTTTGTTTTCGTGTGTCTGCAATTAATTTTAAGTTAAATTATTTTGTATATTTATTGCTAGCAATAAAATCGAAGAGCATTGAAAAATATTGATTGTCTTTTATTATATCCCACTTTGTACTTTGTTTTTGTTTGAATTCCATAATGAAAACGACAGATTACATCAATTCTTCCGTGTGTACGGTTCGATTTTCTAAACAACGCAACGTTCATCAATAGATAGAGCGATTCAAGAGGAAGTTTTAAAAGCAGGATTCAACGTGGGCAAAGGGCAAAGCCACTGGGCGCAGCTAAATTCGTATCAATAAGACATAGAAAATATTTTTTTCAATTAAACAGTAATCTGAATAAAACAATGTTATGTTATGGTTTTCGAAGACACATTTGGTTGATTTTTTTTAGAAATGTTAAATAGGTACATCAAATTTCGTATAAATTACACAGAGAATAGATTTTTAAAATAAAACAGATAGATAGATACATAGAATACGCTTTATTGCACTTAAATATCTTAAAATTACGTACAATAATAATTACATTTACAGTACAATCGGCGGCCTTATCGCTAATTTGCAATCTCTTCCAGGCAACCGTGGGCTGATTTGAGACACATTTATATCATACAGATGGTAGGTGTGCATGAGAAGCAGCAATATATTATTATTTTAAAATGATTAGCTACAAATAAAATAGTACACCTAAAATTAATAACTACATAGTTACATATACATTATAACATTCTAATGTCTACATAATATAAAAATAATTCATAGATAGGCATATATTATAATAAACAATTATACATACAAATACATACCTAAATAATATACAATACATACAAATGAATTAAGCAGGAAGAAAAAAAAATGTATATAAACAATTTATTAGCATAGCAACATCAAGAAACAACTTATAATTAACACTGAGAAAGGTAAAATAATTTAAAACGATTTTTGAACACATTCAAGGAACAGCAGTCTATAGAATATATATTATTATAATGTATATTAAAGTTATTCTTCAAATTGTTTATTCAAAATATACAATGACAATACTTAATTTATCTTGTTATTTATGTATTTTCATTGGTATTTTACAAGCTTTTATTCAAAATTATATTTAAAATAAACTTGCTGAGTTGGTATGAATATGTCGCAGGTAGATAGCTTAATAAGCCGTTCAATTAACAGCCTAGCCTCTTAACTAAACAGCGCCGTTCAACTAGATTCCTCAATGACATCCAGCCATTTGATCAAACATCTAGGCAAATGACCTTGGATCGATGACGTTTCAATACTATTTTACACACCAGTTGATGGCAACATCAGCTACACCCAGTAGCAAATATGTAGCTGCAGTCACACTGCCCTCAGCGTACTATTAATTATTCTGTGCCTCAGTATATAGTCATCATCGATTGTAATGTTTAGAAGCTCCGTGTGCCTTGAGACATTTCAGTTTTTATTTTATCGTCTTTTATCTTGAGGGTAAATAAGTAACAAAATTAAATTTTGCATTAAATACCCACGACAGCGTCCTTTGGAAAGTTAAAGTCATAAAATCTTATCTAAAAACAACCACTGATTAATTACGAACCGTTTAAAGACAAAATCGAACTAGTAGTTTTGGAGAAAAATTGCAACTTGAATGTATATCCAAACAATGATGACTATATGCTGAGGCACAGAATAATGAACAGTACGTTGAGGGCAGTGTGACTGCAGCTAAATATTTGCTACTGGGTGTAGCTGATGTTGCCATCAACTGGTGTGTAAAATAGCATCATACACAGCGATTTGGTGCTGAAGGATTTTTATATTATAGAAAGAATGAAGGATTTTTATTTATTTATATTTTATAGTAAAAACTATAAAAATTATATAGTGATAGCTATTGAAAAGCTGATGCCCATCCAGACTCTCCACGAGGCTACACGAGGGAACGCGTGTGTGAGAGTGAGTACGGTGCGCTCGTGTCACCTCGTCTTCCCTCGCCTCGCCTCGCCTCGCTGTCGCTTCGTGTCGGTTTTCCGGACGCGAGGAAGTAGACGTAGCGGGAAACTGAATAAATCAAGAGTGTGCGTGGCTTACACTCCTGCCGCCTCCATTCGCCAAGACTCGTGGCGAGAGCCTCTAGGAGGCGCCTCGCGAGAGTGTAGATGGAGCATGAGAAAGACGTTTCCCAAATTACTGTTCATTGACTTGTTTATGGCAACGGAGTGGAAAACGTATACAAGGCAAGCAAGTCAGGCGTTCACGTCAGTACATCGCAGTTTTTTCATATAATATTATATTGTATCAACCATTTATTATTTCCTTTTTTATGTTTCATTATTTCACAGTTTTTTTTTTGATAAAAATTGTCTGAAGTCCTGAAACATGCATTAGGGATGCACGTAAATAGTACGGTTGACAACCCCTACATTAAACAGGGGAATTAAACATTTGTTTTAAGTGTAACGTTCTACGTTTAGATAAAAGCTGAATGGCTCATTACTTTAGTTTTTTTTTTTTAATTCAAAGCAATGAGTTTTGTTTATGTTAGAATTATTATTATTGATATGATCTATTTAATGTTATTTGACGTGTGTAAGTGCAGATTTTTAATTTGCAAATTTACTTAATAATCAATGCTTTGACTTTTGACTTTGACTATTAGTCTAGATGATGAGGGCCCGGTGGCGCAATCGGGAGAACGCTTGCCTTTGATGCCAGAGGTACCGAGTTCAAACCGCCGTGCACCAATGGATTTTTCTATCGAAAAATTTATGTGCGCTCTTCACAGTGGCCCTCCGGTGAAGGAAAAACATCGTTAAGAAACCAACAACCCCCGCATGGTGGTAGGACACTATCTGGTGTCCGCCTGGCCAGCTACCACCCTCAAGTTAGAAAATCTGTCAATTTCAATTTCAATTTATTTATTGTTCCATTTGGGTACATCGTACACTTATGAACGTCATTTAAATACAATTAAGTACAAATAGTGACTAATACATTGTAATACCAGTACAAACGTAAAATGACTAATTGATATACACTGAACACAACAATGCAATATACGTGTGAAGCCTATAAAAGAAAAATATCATACAAAAGTGAAGTAGAATAAAATGTTGCCATTAGTCATAAAAAGTTACAGGAGTGTCAGAAAAAAAAAAAGTCTCTAAGCCTAGACTACGTCGAATTACATTATAAAATAACTAATAAAATGTCAAATTTAAAACAAAATAAAATTATTATGTCGATACAAAATGTAAAAAACTCAAAATTAATAAATGTCAAGTATAAAATGTAATATAAATGCATAAAGTATGTCACAAGTCAGGAAACAATAAAACAAATATAATAACATCATTCAATATAAGATTTACATTATAAACTCATTGATTTTTTCCAATCTATCAATGTCATGCCATGCCCTTTTGTCATCAAGAAACTCTTGTACAGAGTAATACGATCGATTTATTAGCATACGTTTTATCGTGGCCTTGAACTGTTTTTCCCGCAACTGGGTCAGGCATTCAGGAAGAATATTGTAGAAACGTATACTGTGGATAGTAAATGATTTACTTATTTTAGAGAGTCTGGTAAAAGGAAGTACGATTTTGTCTTTGTTTCTTGTCGCATAAGAATGTACATCGCTATGTTTGTCCACCAAACATCTAATGTGTTCCGGCAGCTATCCTTGAGAGCCAGTTCCCATTCTAGGCCTAGCGTGCTTACCATCTTCGACCGCATCATCACTTACCAACAGGTGAGATAGTGGTCAAACGCTAGCCTTTAACGTATAAAAAAAAAAAAAAAAAAGATTCCTAATCCAGGGTTCTGTAGATGTGTAAGTGCGGATCGGCCGATTAGGTAAGAGCTAGCTGGAGGGTCGATACGTAACGTTACACCTGTCATGGAGCCTGGAGGATTGGAAATAATAGCAAATGGTAGGACACATATGGTATGGTAGGTCGCATTTGGACTTGAATGAATTGTTATTATTAGTACTTTTCAATGCAAACATGATCATGTATTTACCTTTTGTGCTTAAAAATATTTCTTACTTTTATTTTATTTTTACTTTTAACTTTTAATATAATTTCTCACTCTTCATTTATTTATTTTAATTTATTTTTGTATGATTGAATTTAAAGCTAATAGGACCACGTTTTGAGTAATACAATATTGTATTATAGATCTACCTAACTTCTTTTATACATGCATAAGAAAGCAATATTCATAAGAACCTCCTTCTTTTTGTGAATTCAGTCGAAAAGACAAAGCGTTAACTTCAAACGCCTAGCGTATCAACGTTAGCAAGTCTCTACAGCGTTATGTGAAAGCTTTCTCTACTTTCTTTCGACTTGGCGATGGCATTTTTACGCTTTTGCTATAAATTATTTTGTAGGCTCGTTCGGACTTTTTTAACCCACGAAACGAAAAAGAGGGGTAACTGTAGTGTGTATCTGTGTATGTGTCTGTCTGTAGCATCGTATCTCCTAAACGGGTGAATTTATTATGAATTAGTTTTTTCCGCTTGTTGATTTCTAGCTTTGATTTAAAATAAACTGGCCAAGTGCAAGTCGGACTCGCACTCGTAGGGTTCCGTACGACACTACAGTATTTTATAAGATCGAGCAAAAAATACCAGTATCATTTTTCGCCAGCAAAAAATAATAATTAATAAACATTTTATTTCTTATAACGCCGGGCCATCTAACGTCTAACAAAGGTGTTAGGGATCGACATTTCAATATAACGCCATCTATGCGACGTTTACCTAACTAAGCGTTCATAGATGGCGTTACATTGAAATGCCGAAAAAAACTAGTTTCTTGTATAGGGACCCTCTATTATTTTTAACTTTATTCTGTTTTTAGTATTTGTTGTTATAGCGGCAACAGAAATACATCATCTGTGAAAATTTCAACTGTCTAACTATCACGGTTCATGAGATACAGCCTGGTGACAGACGGACAGACAGACAGACAGACAGACGGACAGCAGAGTCCTAGTAATAGGGTCCCGTTTTACCCTTTGGGTACGGAACCCTAAAAATCTATGTTTGAAGATTATGGTCTCATTTCTAGTAGGCTATGCAATCAACTGGCATTCATTTTTGTACATATAACTTTAAAGTCTGTCTTTAGAACCAATATCTTGGTTTCAATTCAATTGAAAAGACAAAAACTGTTTTTTTTTTTGTTAATTTTATGTGTGAATTATGGTATTTTTTCCTATGTTGTTTTTTATGATTATTAACGATTGTATCTACATTTGACTAACATAAGTGTACTGTAGTACCTATAGAAAATAAATAAATATTAATATGAATTATGTAGAAGGGTACACACTATTGGCATTTTGCTTATATTTCATCATATCAGTGTCATTAAAAACCTTGGTTTGGGATATAAAAATTACACACGATACTTCATAATTTTGCCAGATCCCTTGTTAGTTCATCAGCAGGATACACCACGACCAGGAAAGGTAAGTTGTTCCTAAAATATGTTTATTGAGAACCTTTACATCCCGATGCAACTTAAATTAAATACTAGGCATGAAATAAAAAGCCATGAATAATATTAAATGTTAAAAAAACAAACAAGCGCGAATACGATATCTTTTAAGTAAGCGTGCTACATTGTCGATGTCGCATCATCACTTAACATCAAATGAGATAGTAGTCAAGCGCTTACCTATATTAATAATAGTACTTATATACAAATCTCGACGGTAGCACAATGCATCTGGGAGTTCGAAAATTTGATTTATTTTTTCTTTATATGGTAGCGTTTGACCACTTAATTACCTGGTGGAAAGCGATGATGTAATCGAAGATGGTAAACAAGCTAGGTTTAGAATACTCTAAAACTTAGCTATCAAACTGTCGAAGAACAATTCAATAAATTAAATCGTTTAAAAACTAAAACTACCAACTTCCATGCCCCGCGACTCAATTTTAATAGCAAGTATATCGTCATAATATATCTGGAGATACTTATCAGATCTCGATGAAATTACAATGGGACCACCTCGGAAACGATAACATACATGCAAAAAAAACATATAGATGAATTGAGAACCTCCTCCTTTATGGAAGTCTGTTGAAAAAGAATAACAAACAAAAGTATTACAGTAAAAGCATATATTTGGCGATAAATGTAAGCTCACTTAACGCCAAATATATGCTTTTACTGTAATACTTTTGTAATGCAATTCACACTCACTCCGTGTAATCACAAAATTCGTTACAACATGTACTTATTGTAATAGATTATGGAATAAAAACACATGTTTCTAACGCAATTACATTGAGGTAAACGAACTCTTATGGAAATATTGCGCGAACGGGGAGAGTATAGCACGATATTGTGCGGTCAACGAGAATTGGTCTTGAAATTGGTCGTATCTATGTGATATAATAAGATCGTTTAAATAAACTGACCAAGTGCAAGTCGGACTCGCACTCGTAGGGTTCCGTACCACACTACAGTATTTTATAAGATCGAGCAAAAAATACCACTATCATTATTCGCCAGCAAAAATTAATAATTAATAAACATTTCGTTTCTTATAACGCCATCTAACGTCTAACAAAGGCGTTAGGGATCGACATTTCAATATAACGCCATCTATGGGACGTTTACCGAACTAAGCGTTTATAGATGGCGTGAAATGCCGAAAAAAACACGTTTCTTGTATGGGGACCCTCTATTATCTTTTACTTTATTCTGTTTTTAGTATTTGTTGTTATAGCGGCAACAGAAATACATCATCTGTGAAAATTTCAACTGTCTTACTATCACGGTTCATGAGATACAGCTTGGTGACAGACGGACAGACAGACAGACACACAGACAGACGGACAGCGGAGTCTCAGTAATAGGGTTCCGTTGGTACCCTTTGGATACGGAACCCTAAAAACTAAAAACAACCGACTTCAATGCCGCGCTATTAATTTTCAGTACCAATTTTGAGGTGTTTATCTCCATATATAGAGGTATACATATACTCAGATAGGAGATACTCATAGGAGATACTCATCAGACCTCGATAAAATTACCATGGTACCAACCACACTTGGGATATCTCCTTTCTAACAAAAAAAAAGAATAATCAAAATCGGTTCATAAACGACGAAGTTATCCGCGAAAAGACATAAAAATAAAAATATGCGGTCGAATTGAGAAACCTCCTTTCTTGAAGTCTCCTCTCGATCTCCTTTTTTGAAGTCGGTTAATGATAAACGGAAACGACCCACATTCTTGTATGTGTCACACAAAGTGCCATAAAATGTTCAGAAATATAACAACGAATATCATATTTTTGCTAAAAATAAATAGCATGATAAAAGTAATCTAATACTATAAAAATCTTTATCCTGACATACTGACTGACTGACTGACTGACTGACAGACAACGCACAGCCTTAACCGCTGGTCGTAGAGACTTGAAATTTGAATGGTATATTTGTCATAGTACGTAAAGGTGCTAAGAAAGGATTTTCCAAAATTCACCCTTTTAGGGGATGAAACGGGGGTTCAAAGTTTGTATGTAGAAACAAGATAAGATAGTCTTTTCTTCACACAAGTGCTGCGTAAGTAAATAAGAAAATAGGTGTTTCAGGCTTTTTCGAAATGCCACCCCTAAATGGGTGAAGTGGGGTAACCAAGTCTGAAATCAATATTGTTTGAAAGAAATTTAGCATGCAGATAGTTGTTTTGACGTAAGTATCCGTTAAGAAAAGATTTTTCAAAATTCACTCTTTAAGGGGATGAAACGGGGGTTCAAAGTCAGAACCGATTTGGCTTTAACTTCTTTGATGTCTTTTATGATAGAAAGGTTTTAACAAAATAAATGCTTTAAGTAAATAAAAGAAGTCTGTAACGCGGGCGAAGCCGCGGGGCACTTCTAGTTAACTATAAAAGTTTTAAATTCACGCTGAACACTTCAAAGTTATATGTAGCGTTATTATTATAGCGTTGCTATTGACGTCACTTTTGAGTACATCAAGTGCCAAATTCTAGACGTTCGGATAATAATTTGGTTTTTGTCATGTCTGCTGTGCGTGCGACCTGGCAGCGCTTAAGCTAAACTGTTGAAAGATAAGATATCCGAGTCTTGAGAGATGTGTACAACGCCACTACCATAGGCGGTCAAATCGAGAACCGGCAGTCTGAATCTATCCCCATACATCTTGGTGTGAGACAGAGATATTTTATCACCAAATTGTTCACAAATGTATTGGAGGATATGTTCAAGACGCTGGATTGGAAAACACGAGGAATTAACATAAACAGCCACTATCTTTCACACTTGCGATTTTCGGACGACAATATCATCCTAACAGAAACGCTGAAAGATCTGCAACATGTGCTAAACGGCCTAGCTGATTCTGCATGAACTTATATCTGACCAAATGTCCAGCAATGGACTAGTGGAGACTGATGATAAAGATAAAAGTCTATATTTACTTTTTTTTAAATAGATTATTTGTCCCCGTCATATTATATTTAATCGGGCAATTCTTGTACGTAAATATGTTGTGTATCTCTGAAACGGCTCTAACGATTTGGTCGGAATTTCCTCTTTTGGTAGGGTCTTGCTGTTTAAGTTTACCTACAATAGTTATATTTTTGTAAAAACGCAATTTTAGACATAAAAACCGAGCTAAGCTCAGTCTCCCAGGTACTAAATAATAATACACACAATAAAAAAATACTTACTAAAACTTTTTTTTTTCCATGGACAACTTAACAACCAGCCTTTCAGAAACCCTTGGCTATAATATTAATATTGCAATGACCAATTCTAGTAAGTCTCACAACAACAATCTTCACTTTAGAGTAGTTTAGAGACGTGCATGAAACCATTCATTTATTGCTTGTTTCACGCCTCTTGCTGAGCTCTGCTGAAGTTCAACTCGAAATCAAAGCTTGTGATAATTTTTTAAACGTGATCTTATTATTTTCATACTTTTAAAATGGGAAATTAATGTCTGTTGATTCTCGTATACCTAGTGATCTTTAACTATTACAGCTTCATGCTAAAGTACTTTTAACCTTATTCACAAAAAAGGAGGAGGTTCTTAATTTGTCGGTTTTTTTAATGTATGTTACGATTACTCCAAGATGCCTGAACCGATTTAGAAAATTCTTTTTTTGTTTCAAAGGGTACCTTTTCCGGGTAGTCTCGTTTAAATTTTAACGAAATCGGCCGAGCCGTTTTTAATATATCAACATTTGTATTACGATGCATTTATACATAGTGCCAAATTTAGTAGCATGTCGACATGCTATTAACTTCTGGCACAGATTATATAACAGTTACTTCGTCTAATGACTACTTTGACTAGCGTGACGTTTGAAGTCGGTTCTTTTAGTTTTTTAAGTTTTTTTGTTTAATTTTTTATTCATTACTATGAACGTCTCGCGACGCCACTTTGACAACGACGTTCTGTGAAGTTAATACAAGCCAATGTCATGAAACCAATACAATTATTGCCATAACTTGAGTCAAATCCACCGCTATTTGTTAAAAAATGTAAGATAAAACGGTATAGAACAGACAGAGTACGCACGCCAAGCGCCGCTCCCGCGCGCTTTGTGCTTGCTTAACGCCCTCACCAATACCAATGAGCATTTGGATATAGTCCATTGCACGCCGAGTGAACTTCAGAAGGCTAAGGTGGAATTTGTCACACATGGATGCAGTCAGTAATTAATTGTATTTAACTATTCTTATTACTTTTACTAATGTCATGTATTAACTTAGTTTAATGTATTTATAATACTGGGTAAGCGCATTGGGTTACACTGTAATACTTATCTTAAGGTTGAATAAATAAATAAAATCTTTATGAATACCAACTAGTGGTTCTGTGAGCTATAACAGTAAACCTCACGAGTCTATCTTTACAAAGTTTATAATTAAGATCGGTAAAAAAAACTTACAAAACCGATTTAAAAGGCGCTAGTCATTTTTAGTAGCAGGATTGATGTGTTTATCTTCATATCTCTGAAGATACTCATCGGATCATTTATCATTATTATCGGTACATTTTACAATTGAACCAAACGAAAAGTAAACTCTCTCAAATAAAGAAGATTTTTTCAAATCAGTAATTAAATGACGGAGTTCTAATTTTTTTTCGTTTTCAACCCACAACATTTATAAACATTTCCAAAAACTAAAACCATAAAAATAAATAAAAAAATTATCGAACCGGAAATTCCAAAAGAGGGGAAAAGGGGGGGAAGTTTGCCATAGCATTATTTATCGCCGGATTCAATCATATTTGAGAGACACACTAAGGACTTCATTTTACATAAGATGTTGCAAAAAAATTAAAATTTCACGAGAATCGCTTGAAAAATGCGTCCAGAAAAGTGCTGTAGTAGAGTAGAGAACAGCCTGACATACGAAATCATTTTTAGCCAAGCTGAAGCCGAGACCTTCGTTTCGCTTGCAATATTATACAACCTGTTTGATAAATAGGAATCTCAGATAAATAAGCTATAGGAATACAGCCGTTAGACAATCACTTTGAGTCCACATAGGTATGTAATTGCAAGTGATAGTAAGTATTACTCTAACATTAAACGTAACATAACAGTTATTCCTGCCTACGTGTCCAACCAAACTACTGATTTCTTTGTCTAACTGTGACTACAAATTATACGACATTACTGATTTTCTATTTCTACTTTCGCTTAACATATTACCCGTTTTTACTGAGCTCAAATTGATTTTTATTGGAAACTATTAGTTTGTATTTTATTGAGGTTAATATTTATTAAGTGGTACGATTATGAAGATTTATTATCACCGTTTACGTGATAAGCATTTCTCAGATATATACAGGACATTCGATTTATTATAAGTTAAAAGTTTTTGTTTTTAGGGTTTCATAATATATTGACTAGAAACTAATACGTTTTAACCCCCGACGCCAAAAGAAGGGGTGTTATAAGTTTGTGTATCTGTGTGTCTATCTGTGGCATCTTAACTTCGTGACTAAACGGATGATCCAATTTTGTTTCAGTTTCTTTTGTTTGATAGGTGTCTTAATCGAGAGTTTTCTTAGCTTTGAATCATGAATATTTGTTTAGCTGTTTTTAGACTGAGCTTATCTCCAGACCAGTGTTTCTCAACCTTTTTCATGACGCGACCCCCTCAGTATGATAAAAAATCCGCGACCCCTTACTTGCGCGGTTTATAATCTGCGTTTCATTATATTACTAGTTTCTGCCCGCGGCTTCGCTCGTGTGGCCTACAGGAATTAAATTACATATTTTTCTTCAGAACAAGTATTATATGCGCTCTCACTTCCTCTCAATTACAATACCTACAAATTCTTTTTAAATTAATATTTTCCTTGAAAAAAAAAACATTGCAATACATTGCTCTAGACAATGATGCTATGAGATGAACTTCTATAGGTCTGATCAATTCAAAATTCAGTCTTCCTCATACTTCAATGATTTAGTAAGTTTATGGTAGCATTTACCTTATACTGGAGCATCTCCTGGAATCTGCAGAATACTGTACTCCTCACCAACTTACAATAGACATGTTGCATTTGGCTCATCAGAATGGGTTTGATAAACATATTGTAAATAGATCAGTCGGGGTGGTTTTAAATCTTGAAGTATTAAGACCGACGTTTTTAGCTCAATTTCATGGACACTTGACATTTTTACTGAGTTTGTATTACTATAGTTGCAATGACATTTATGATGGTATGGAAAATTGAGGGGTGTACAAGAAACGTGTTTTTTCAGTATTTTTTTGCTCGATCTATGCATGCTATGCATGCTATGCAGTGAAGTGGATCCGGATACCGAGGGTTCCGTACTTCCGTATGCGAGTCCGATTCGCACTTGGCCGTTTTTTTAGGTTACCTACAACTATTTATTTTGATCACAACCAAAAAATTGATTCGACTAAAATTCCCCTTTCATCCGGAGGAAGAAAATTTTGAAAATCTTTTCGACAAGTGTTTTGTTTTGGAAAATTTCTCACACCTAAACTCATCAGCTGTTTAACCTAACATTATAATAAGAGAACTGCTTACTCTCTCCGCTATTCATATTTACATATGTTCTACATTTAAGATTGAAGGTAAAATCTGGTCACATACCACTACGCGGGTCATCGAGGCAAAACTGGAAAACGAAACAGGTTGGGTTTCATTGATGCTCACTTTCTATCAGTTTCTTGTGATTTCGTCTAATTTCTCGGACTTGAGGAACGTTTTCTTGGTAAGGGGTGTTTGATTGTCTTGGAAGTTACATTTGGTAGCGGCTAATGAAACTAGTTCATTATCACCGGATTTACTCGGACTAGTTTTGGACATTCTTGGAGCCCTAGCTAAAGACTTAAACATTATAGTTTAAGCTTACATAAATTCACCCGTTTTCCCGCTGGGGTAGGCAGAGACTTCATCCTTCCACGTGCTACGACCTTGACATACCGCTTATATTACTTTTGACTTGGCCTTTTTTAAACGTCTCCAATCTGATCGTGATACGTTCGCCTATGTCAGCTTCTACCGGCTGGCCCATTCACACTTGTCTCATAAATATGTTTGTCAATTTTTCGTCATCCATTCTCTCTAGATGTCCATACCCTCTAGCATCCCTTTCTTTATCTTTGTCTTTAGACCTTTTGCCACACCACAACATTCCCTTATCACGCTGTTCACCACCTTATCCATCAGAGTTTTCATTTATTCACCGTTTCCAAGATCTTTTCGTAGGATGTTCCACGTGACTTGCTACCAAAAAAAGTTAAGCTTACTACCATCAGACAGATAGACAGACAGACAAACAGATGGAAAAATGGACAACAAAGTGATCCTATATGGGTTCTTGTTCCTTTTGAGGTACGAAACCCTAAAAGAAGCTAATTTACAATTACAATCCGGTCACAATATCTGTGCACCTCGCTGGAATGCGGGCGAGGAGCGGGAGAGGCCCGCTTCCCCTGTCACCTCTCCGCGCACTCCCCGGTGCGACAGTACGGTTAGCACACCGTACCCAGACCGCCGATATGACGTCACGAGATCAGGTGCACTGATATTGTGACCGGGTTGTACAAACTTATCATTTGCGGTTAGAACACGGTTTACGGATAGAATTACAAAGTAAAGTTTGTCCTTTAACCTAGTTTGACAAGTTTGTACGGAATCCTCTCGGTGCGCGAGCCCAACTTACACTTGGCCGGTTTTAATTCCTTTTGAGGAACGGAACCCTGAAAATTACTGAATACTGAACCCTGAAATAATAAAACTACTCCAAGCATTTACTAGTAATTTAATATCGAATCGAATAATGGCAGCTGAGATCTCTGTCTATGAGATATGGGTATTACTAGACAAGAAAGTCTATAACTACTGTCAACAATCTCGGTAATAAAATTACAGGCGGATATTTGTTCACGAAGTTTGCTTTTAATAGCTTAAATGAATTTACTTACAAGTATAGGTACATACTATAGGTTTTTTTAACCCGACTATCACAAAAAGGAGTAGTGATATTTGGGTGTATTTAAATAAGATAAAGATATTCCATTTGAAAAATCATGCTTATACGCATGATTTTTCAAAAGGTTGTGACATAAGTTATGATCGTACAAAAAAAAACCGACTTCACATGCCGCGATAGTCAAATTACTGGCTAGTTATAATCATGTCATCAATGTACACTTTGCTTAGGTATATTGTTTATCTCCATATCTCCGGACCTTGAGCTCCTTGGCATTTCCTTTATTCCAACGTTGAATTTTGGCTCGTATATCGAATCAAAAGCACAAGTAGCCTCCAAAAAGCTTGGTGTTCTAGCGAAAGTGAGGCAGTACTTCACACCTGGACAGATGCTCAATCTTTATCAAGCACAAGTCCGATCATCTATGGAGTACTGTTCTCACCTCTGGGACGGTTCGGCTAAATACCAACTAAAGGCGTTGGAGGTAATTGAGCGAAGAGCTAAGAATCAATGACGAATAATCAACAATGACGAGCTCATTAGCAGAAGACTCCAAAGCTTAGAGCATCGCCGCAGAGTTGCTTGTTTATCGGTTTTTTATCGGATACATTTCGGAGAGTGTGCCTCCCAACTGCACGAACTTATTCCCCCATCACGTTTTTTCAATCGGACAACCAGACGTACTGATACGCGCCACCGCTACATGGTGGATATTGCATCAATCCGAACGAAGCGATTTGCTTCCATATTCATCCACCTCATTCATCATACGTACCGCCAGGAAATGGAATTCCTTGCCTGAGTCTGTGTTTCCAGAAAGGTACCATCTGGGGGTCTTTAAGTCGCGAGTGAATAGGTATCTTCTAGCAACTAGCCAAGCGTGCTACATCGTCGACCACATCGTCACTTAACATCAGATGAGATAGTGGTCAAACACTTGACTATAATTAATTTAAAAAAAAAGATAATTGTGATATCTCGATGAAATTTGAATGGGACTACACAGATGCATAATCTCTCAAACAAAAACATAATTTTTCAAATCGGTACAGATTTGACGGAGTTCTGAGGCAACAAGCATAAAAAATAATAATATCGTTTAAAAACTAAAAAACAACCGACTTCAATGCCGCGCTATTCATTTTCAGTACCAATTTTGAGATGTTTATCTCAATATCTCTGGAGATACTTATCATACCTCGATAAAATTACCATGGTACCACACTTGGGATATCACCTTTCGAACAAAAAAAGAATAATCGAAATCGGTTCATAAACGACGAAGTTATCCGCGAACAAACATAAAAAAAAAAAAAAAAAAAAAATATACGGTCGAATTGAGAAACCTCCTCCTTTTTTTGAAGTCGGTTAAAAATACAGTTTAATTGAGAACCTCCGTCTTTTTTGTGAAGTCGGTTAAAAATAAATCAAGAGTTCGTCATGTTTTGCAGATGGTGCGCTGCTTTACTCAGCTAAATATACATCCAAAATTAACATAATATCAATAATTAACCATACACAGGTAATTCTGATAATACTAAATTGAATTTGATATTTCTTTGGTTTGTATAATTCTATGGGATTTGATGATGATGTATCTGAATCTGAAATAAATGAATGAATGTAGCTAAAATGACTGGACTGAGTTTGAAGTGTGCTTTGTCTTTTAACCCCGAGTGCAATTATAGACTAATTATACCTACGTGTTTTTGAAGACCGCTTATATTATTACATTTCTTGCAAAAAAACAGAACTCGGTCGATTATTAACCTATTTGGAAAATTATTTTTTGTTTGAGAGATTATTACTTCCCGTTTAATCTCATTGTCATATATCAAAATCTGATGAGATTCTTTAGAGATATGGACCTTAACCTTGGTACTGGAATGTCGTTTGTACCCGAACTTAAATTATTTCTTTACTAGCAGTGCCTCGCGGTTTCACCCGTGTAGTTCCAGTACCCGTGAGAATACGGGAATAAAATAAAGCTTATGTTACTTGCTGATAATTTAATTTTCCATTAGAGAAAAAAAAAAAGATTTAGCAGTTTTTGAGCTAAATCGACACAAACAAAAAATAATCGACTTAAAACTCTATGTTAAAATGTGCTTTCTATGAGTCTTATGAAACTAAAGTGCCCCGGCGACGGTCTTTCGTTACTAGTCAATTGAGATTGACCGTTTCAATTGAAGATTCAAATGATGGAATTTCAATCGACGCGTCAATTGCTCGCCCATATTTGCTTTTCATATTTTTATGTTCAATTGCACAACGAGACGTTCAATGCTTTCGTCATTCACGATTGTCAATCAAATTGTCTTCTATCTAAATTTTCATCATTCGCCTTCAATCACGTAGTTGCGTATGAAAATGGCTTCAATTGCCTCTGTAAACGATCATGTATTGGCCCAATCATTAACGTTATAATTGAAAATTGCGAATGACCGTTTCCTAGGCACTTTAGTGTTTGCTTCTAACAATTCCATTCAAACGTTCGACATTCAAGAAACGATTCTTTTCGATTTCCTTCACTCACTATTGAAGCATGACTTTCTTTTGATTCGTGCCTTAAAGGCATTAATTTAAAGACCTTTGAGTTTAATTGGTGAAATAAAATTTTATATTACGGCTATTGAAAGAAGTTCACTGTGATTATCGTTTTAAAAGAGTCTGGTTACTTCCGGTGACGTTTGTTAGAAAGCGTTAGAAGAATTTGCGTTTACGTATTGTTGTTGTTTGTAATTAATCTGAAGTGGCAATAGCCCGATGGCTAAAGGTACGGCCACACCGCGGCGTCCCGCGATGTGCGGGCGCAATCTCAGTACTCGCGTTTGGTGTGAACCAGTCGGTACAAATACTATTGCGCTATCTGATGGCCGCCTAGATCACGCACGCAGGACGCTGAAGTGTGTCCGTACCTTAAGGCTTCGGCGACCTGGCGGTCGAGAGGTCGTGATTTAACCATTGCACTTTTGATGTTAACCTGCTCCAGACACATTTAGCTTAGTTGGAGGGGTTAACAAGACTATAATAAAATTAAAATGTGCAACCCACAGCCTTAAAATATTTGTTATTCTAGTTTATCAAATTACCTTTTTATTAGGGTTCCGTATCCGAACGGCAAAAAATGGTACCTTTATAGATTCGTCATGTCTGTCTGTCTGTCCGTCCGTCTGTATGTCAAACCCACTTTATTCCAACTACACAGTTAAAACTTGGTAGTAGTAGTTAGTAGGTGTATTCTGTGATCCGCTTTACGATTTTTATACAAAAATAAAAAATAAAAACGATTGAGGGGGACTCCCCATACTGGGGGGCTATAAAATACTCTACTGTGTTAATAAACCCTACGAGTGCAATTCCGACTTGCACTTGGCCAGTTTATTAATTTAGAGTTTCTTTCAACAGGAAAATGGGAACGTGGAACCCCGCATGGTAGTAGGACACTATTTAGTGTCCGTCTGACCAGCTACTACTCTCAAGTTGGAAAATCTGTCGCTAAACATCTAATGTGTTCCGGCAGCTATCCTTGAGTGCCAGTTCCCATTCTAAGCTTAGCATGCTTACCATCTACGACCGCATCATCACTTACCAACAGGTGAAATAGTGGGCGAACGCTAGCCTATAAAAAAAAAACTTTACAGAATTACTTCATTTTCTGTCTGTTTAACTTATCATGTTAGAAGGTTTGTGTTTCCTAAAGTTGTAATACCGCCTCAGGCCTCAGGGGAACTAGTAGAAGTCCCACCACTACAAAGTTTAAGCTAAAATTTGACATACTTATGTAAGTTTGGTGACATGCTATATGATGATACTGATCTCATGATGGAACCGAGCTGTAGGGAACTCCTAGATGCTGAGTGCGAAGACAGTCGATTTTGGGTTCGTTGGTTGTGTTGTAGCGTGGTACCATCCTCGACTACACTGTCACTTAAAAACAGGTGAGATAGTGGTCAAATGCTAGCATGATACAAACTGTATATCTAAATTAATAAATAAGGAAACACGTATGTACTGTATAAAATTAAAAGGCAAGAATCATCGCCCATAACCAGGCATGTCTTTCTTGTTCTTCTACCTCATGCCAGAAAATTAAAAACACATTGCCAAGCAAACCACCATTACCCACTTCAGGATTCCGCTTTCTCGGAGTTCATCAGAGGTTACTGCCGACCTGTTCCATGTGGAGTCTGTGAAAGCGACGGTACGGTATCTAAGCATCTTACATATATTATTAAAATGCGGTAGTCATTTGTTTGGACTCTAGCGCGGAAAATAATAGATATGTTACGGTGAACATCTTGATTGTAAGCGCATTTGTGTGACATTGTTTCTGTGGTAAATAATAGGGATTGATAGGATTTTTTTTTATTTCGTGATGGATAGTGGTTTTAGCTAGGCCGCACACTATCAACATTTTTTTATGAAGTTGAGCTATTTGAATATTCGGAGAAACAATAATTCATTAGATCTCGATAAAATTACAATGGGACCAAACGGAAAATATATATTTTTTAACCGACTTCCCAAAAAAGGAAGAGGTTCTCAATTCGTCTGTATGTTTTTTTTACATTACGCGATTACTCCGTCAATTGTGAACGGATTCGAATGATACTTTTTTTTAATGGGTAGGGTACGTTTCCGAGGTGGTCTCATTGTAATTTTAACGAAATCGGCCGAGCCGTTTTTAATATATAAACATTTGTATTACGATGCATTTACTTATCTCGACGATTTACTACTTACGAGTACTACTGGCACAGAGTAGATAGTAACTACGTCTACTGGCTTCTTTGACTAGCGCGACGTTTGAACTCGGTTATTTTAGTTTTTTAAACGATCTTAAATCATTATTTAATTTTCCAAATCAATTGTAAATGACGGAGTTTTGACAAACTTCGTTGCAATCGCAAAAATATATCGAGATTGTAAAGTATTCTTCATAGATAAGGAGTGAAACGGAAACACATATTATTTTGTTACACATACATTATAATAATAGGTCGAATTTTTTATCGAATAAAAATTCGACCTATTATTAAAATGTATGTAACCTAAGAATTGAACACTGCTAATATTAAAATATTTTGGTCTTGATAAACGCCAAACAGACCGAATCGTAAAAGCCAATCAGAAGCGGGGAATTAGTCCGACAAATTTCTAGCGTGTATTTCCTGTTTGAAATATCTGATAGTGTGCAGCGGAGCTTATACAGATCTATGATTGAATCTAATTTGACAGAATTATCTTTTACTGTCAAATTACTCTCAATCTCAAACTTATCATGATTATGAGTACGACCACGGAAGATAGATATCTATCATCCGTGAGTACGACTCTGTTGTTGAAGGTAATTATAATGAAATTCAATGGTGGATGAATAAATAAAATTGTTCTTAACATTTCAAAATACTAAGGCTAGTTTCAACGGTTCCTGATTATAATTTCCATTAGGCTATTAGGAACCTGGTCTGCTAGATAAAGTACAACTTTTATATTCCGTTATTGCCAGATGACTATCTGACTTAAAAGTCAGATAGTCATTCTTGATTCTTGATAAATCAAGAACTGGTGAAACTGGCCTTTATTTTACTTGTAATGTTCTGTCTACGAGTATAAAAATGAAAAACAAAAAAATAAATTTTAATAAGTTAATTTAATGGCAATAAATTAAGCAATAAATAATAATAAATTAAGTCTTTGTACAACAGCGTTTGAGGTTACGTTTTGGTATTAACTATCTATTTTCTATGGGCATAGCCGCTGTAGGCTAGACCTTGGGCTTCGTCAAGGTTCTTGTTCCAGTCGGAGCCATAGGAATAGCCACCGCCTCCGTGACCATGGGCTTCGTGAGAAACATGTTCTACGTGGACTGGGTGATGAGATTCGTGATGATGAGCATGGGGGATGACTTCGTAGGTGGTTTTAGTATGGTCTTGCTTAAGACACCAGGCAGCGAAGAGGATTCCGGCAAGGATGAGAGCGATCTTGGCAGTGGCAAGGGCTTTGAGGGCGATGAGCTTCACGATGAAGAGTTTACCGAAGAGCAGCTTAGCGGCCAAGAGACCGATGATGCCTCCCATACCACCACCACCCTTCTTCTTGCCACGACCTGATAAAAAATACAAAGTTGGTAAGTATGTATTAACAATCGTAATAATTATATTTTAATACGGAATTATCGTGCTTTTAACATAATTTTATTTACCTCGACGTTCCGTTCAAGTATTTTATGCATTGATCGTGGTCACGAGAAGAAAATGAAACTTGATCTAATCGCTGAGGTAAATAAAATTATGTTTTTTGTGTGGTAAGTCCCGTATTTTAATATAGGTATACATCGCAAAGTTCAAAATTTACGATTGTAGTCATTTCTTTATTGATTTTAATAAAAGTGTATTCACATAAATTTTGGGATGTATCTTCAAAGTTTTAAAATACAATAGTATGCTTTTCATTTGTTGACCGCGGTTCTTTGCATTAGGTCTATTTATGTATATTTGGCAGGTATTGCACGTTGCAGTAAAGATGACATTATGATTCCAGTAAAATGTTATCTTTGTGAGATATAATAATAATGTGTATGAATGACATACGCACATGACAAATATTATGTAAGATTCAATAGTTATTAAAGTAACAAAATCCTAAGAAAATTAAATAATTCCTTAATTCTGTTTATTATTTGTAGATTTTGTATAGTTTGAATTATAGTTTGAGGAGAAGTGTATATTTTATATATAGTTAAAAATTAATTTTAATCCTCAAAAATAGTGAAAAACTATTTCAGTCAGTAAGTGTTTTGGTAACTAATCCAATTTTAAGGCCTTAAGCAGTTTTGATAATATTTTGCACACGGAAGCAGCATTTTGAAAAAGAAGAGAAAGGAAATATTTTGTGTGAAGTGGTGTGGACGTATAAAATAAAACTTAAATAATTAAGATAGTTTAAAAACTAAGAAACTGACGTCAAACGCCGTGCGAGTCAGTTTCGGTAGAGAGTTTGAGATTTTTATCGACATATCTCTGAAGATCAGATCTTAATGAATTGCATGACCACAGTGAAAATGTTCACAATTGGTTCACAATTTGACGGAGTAATTACGTAACAAATACACAAAAACTTGAAGACAAATTGAGGACCTCCTCCTTTTTGAAACTCGGTTGGGAAAGTTAATGTAATTATAAATTATGAATAAACAGACCAAAACTAATTAAATTCAAAAAGTCAAGTAGACTCATCTTCTGAATTTACTATTTGATTACGTAAAGGTAAGTGCTGTTAGCGCATATTTCGTAATTTTCGTTTAAAAGTAATATTAATATTCATTACAGATTTATACAAGAGTTTGAAGAAAGTATTTAGTGGCTATGATAATGTTGTTATAAAAAAATAAACCAGTTTTTTAAGACTAGGTGCCAAGCCTTGAAAAAAATTGAAGCAAACTTCTCTAGTGTACTTATTTCCAAAATTTCTAGTGAACTCATTTCCCAAATTTCTAGTTGACTAATTTCCTACATTTCTAGTGTTTCATTACCTTACTATCCCTCCCCAGTTTTTAGCACTCACGCAATTTATTGGCTCAATTCCCACAACTTTTCAAATCCTGTTAATTTTTTTTAAGGGGGTAACTTCATACAGCTATTGAGTGCTGGTACAAAGCTAAATATAAAGCGGACTGACTAATTCGTCCACTGGTTAGTGTGTTAGGTTAGCCTGTCTATGAAACAGAAGACGTTTGTAAAGTCCCCCACGACACAGGGTTTCCTAGAGCGGGAGTTGACTATTATTAAAAAAAGCTCCTCTACGGAGCCATTGAGATGAATTGCTCAGCGAGATTGAACGGCAAAAGCTGAAAAGATCCTATTTTGCCGCAGGTTGTCCTAATTTGTTTTTGCTACTTCAATAAGATTTTGAGACTATGCTTACAGTTAAGTATTATGTTTCTTTAAGTGTTTTTTTTTTTTACTTTTTATATTTTCTACATTTTTATATACAATCCAAAATTTCACCGTACCGACGGGACTTGAACCTGTGCCTCCTGGGAACCATGCCCGTCGCTATACCAATTCAGCAACAGTACGACCCTACCGATACGACGAAACTAATGGTATGCATTTTTAATTCATTCATTATTACAAGTGCTTCTT
Organism: Cabera pusaria; assembly: GCA_954871355.1. Lineage (NCBI taxonomy): Eukaryota > Metazoa > Arthropoda > Insecta > Lepidoptera > Geometridae > Cabera > Cabera pusaria. Next base: position 7,716,947 of record OX940907.1, read on the forward strand.
AACAAGTATTTCTTATAGGGGCAACATTGATTTCCTAATGCGTGATTAGAATATTTTTATTGTAACAGTTATCTAGATCTAAGAATAATAAACGACTTGTACAGTATCATATATTATTTGTTATTTAACTTTATGAGTATTTCTTTTGCGAAGCTTTACAGCCAAAATTACAATGACTTTAATTCTAAGAGTATAATATATAGAAACTTGCTTGAAGAAAATTATTTTGGCTAATTTTTATTGACTTCATTTACTTCAATACTTTGTGTAAGGCTTGCAATGCTTCTAGCCAATGTTGTAAATACACAGATAAAGATTTTTTTCCAATTCGAGTTCGATTTAGATTTTATGTCATGGCCTTCGTCTAGTAAGGTCGATCTGTTTGTTATCTGGGAGTAATTAAATGGCACTTGATTGAAGTAAAATATTTACCTTCTTCGAGGGACCTCTGCAGGGTCTCTTTATCAGCTTGGTTCATCTTGACTTCCACAGCATGAGTTTCAAATAGGCTGACCACTCCATCCATGAGCCTGTAGTTGACTTCAGCATCTCTAGCAGTTGGGTCTACTGGCAATGCGTCTAGTTTCTTAGGAGACCTCACTTCTGGTTCTCCTTTCAAGAAGACTCCATCTACGATGGTTATGCTTCTCGATGACCGTAGATTATCTACGATTCTTAGAAGCTTTTCCTGTTGAAAGAAGAAATTGATTAGTTTTTTATATCAATTTTGACCATTATTTTCATGTCACGAGGAGATAAAATTTAAATTAAATAAATATCAGATGAGTAGGTAGCTAAATGTCTATTCAAATATTGACATAGCTACTGATGTCAATTACTTAGCCAATCACTAGAAAAAGAAAGGTATTATTAATAAAATAAACGAATAGAAAATCCCCATTTCCAATTTAGTATGTGTCTCAAACCCACTCAAAAATTGCTTTGTTAGACATCACTAGTTGAAATCAAAATCTAACTGTAAAAATTCGTTCAAATTTATATGCTAAAATTTGAAATGTCGTTGTTAACACGGTATCCAGGAATCACTCAGAAATAAAGGAAGCACTGGACGATATACTGGTTCAAGTGAAACCCACACAACACAGCACTTTCACTAATATTCACCTTTACACATAGAATATAATCTCCTCTGCAATCCTTCACAAAATTAATCGCTGTTTCCAGCGACTTGTCACTTTCTTGAGCCGACGCATACGCAAGGGCGACCACTAGTACTAGAGCGATCTTCATTTTTTTTTATTTTTCACAATTTTTTTTACTTAATTTTCTGCTGGTGTCAAGATATGTTTGGCGTGTTAGTTGCTCCGTTATACAGTTTTATCGAGGCCCCCCTCCTAATCTTTATGGACACGGAGAGCGCTGGCCCTCTCATCTAACTGGAGATGAAATTTGATTCACTCTAAACCCTAAGCCCGTGTGAATGGGTATCGTTGTTATAGGGCATGATATACGTGCTACCTTTGCTCGCCTGGTACATTTACCGTTTACTTAAAGGACTTTAATAAGTAATTATCTTGTAATTTAATGAAATTATTTTCTATTTCTCGTCTGTCAAATTAATGAATGACCGATATCACTTTCAAATTACACCTGACATTTCTAATAAAGATGTATTCGATATTTACAAGTTTGATAAATGTAGCACATTAATCTAAATAGAAGGTCAATTTAAAATTCGCAATGTCAAACAAACAAAATTAATATCGATAACACATTTGACATGCGATTTATTTGCATCTAAATCCAGTTTCAACAAAATCTGGACTGCATATACAAATACTAAATCGATTACCTAATTTCCGTAACGATTTAATTACAGTTAAATTTCATGGACACTTATACACATAACAAGAGCATAGAAAGTAATAATTGTGTGGCAATTAACATGTGAGAAGAGTGAGATAGCATGATATGGTGTAATCTTGGAGAAAGGGAGAAAGAGCAGCGATTAATAGATCGATATCGAAAGTTAAGATGCAGATGACACGAGGCCATTATCCGCATTTAGAATGCACGACTTTGTAATACGACTAGACAACAAAAAGGCTATTTTGTATGTGTTGATAGTTGATCGAAAATTACAATATTCACTTTTTTTAATACGAGTTTATAAATTACAAAAGGAATCGGTGAATATAGTATCGTTGTTACATATACGTAATAATAAATACTATAAACTGCCATTTTTGATATGTTTAATACAAATTAAACTAATCAAAAATGACAGTTTATAGTATTGTATACAAATACAATATATTGAAATTGTGTAACAATTTGAATCTGTTGGTAGTTACATTCGAATGTTTAGAGTTTGTATGAAATAAAACATTATTATTTCCTAAGAATATTATGTATCTGCACATTTGTCGCAGGTCCGATAACCGTTGGGGTAGACGTGTTCTAGAGTGGAGAGTGGAGACCACGGCTCGGTAAACGTAGTGTAAGGCGCCCTCCAGCTAGATGGAGCAATGACATATGCAAGCTGGCTGGCAGCGGCTGAAAACAAAGAGCTGAAGATCGAGCTCAGTGGCGTATCATAGGTGAGGCCTATGTCCAGCAGTGGAGGCTGATGATGATGACTATTTCGAAAGATAAAACATCGACCAAGTTGTAAAATATGTCTCCTTGCATTAAAACGATCGCTTCAAGTGACGTGAGTTTGATAAAAAAATGTTAGACGATGCATGAAAAGACTGCAACAGTTATTAATTAATCGTAATTAACATTACTCAATCTCATTCATCGATAGGGAAGTCAAATGTAATAATAATTAAAATGAAATATTATAGAAAGGTGGTAAATTAATTATGCAACTTTCTTTTCATAGTTGCAGATAGATCTTGCATTTTAATGTATTGTATAATCAGTTAAATACGGTAAGTAGCTTTTACTTGCGCTAATGTGCTGCTGTGATTTATTTTAGACTACTACCTGAATAATTCGAATGACGTTACTCACTACTATGGTTGGCTCAAAATGCTACGCATATACGGTTTATAGCCGAAAACTAGTCGCTATATTTGTCAGTACTTATATTTAGTGACCAATGTGCTTAGTGCACATTCCTTTTCTAGCTGCGCAAGAAAACTATCTCCCGTATTCAATTTACAAACAACACTGTGATGTCCACAGTGCTCGCGAGCGCAGTCATTCATAACAATACATTATTGACTTATTATGAATTGTGCCAAATCCACCGCTATGCGTTTGTCAATATCTTAATTAATACGGCCGTTACCATTAAAGTTCAATTCATACCGCAACGCGACGCACCGCCACGCGATGCGAAGCGACGTGACGATGCTTTTGGTACCGCGCAGTGCAGCGCGGCGCAGCGTGAAGCCGCGTGGCACAGCCCAACGCCGCGCGACGCAGCATAATTCGTGACGCCACTAATTATCTCAATGCAATGTGTACCTTATTGTGTATTTAATAAAGTTTAATTGCTTATCACGCAGCTTCCCGCTGCGCCGCGTGGTGCAGCGCGACGCTGCGCAGCGCATCCTGCAGCCGCCGAACTAGCTCAATGAAATGTGTATCTTTTTGTGTTGTAAATAAAGTTCTTTTTTGTATCACTCTCCTAATATGTGCGCGCCGCGTCACGTCGCGTCGCGGTCTGAGCGGACCCTAAAGGTTCTACGCAGCATTTACCATTTAATATTATTATGTATTACAGGCGCTACAGCGTAGCCATGGCTCATGGTCGATGACTTCGATACATTTTCATACAAGGCAGCGTTATGACAAAATGTATTGCTGAGGTCCAGTCCATTGATGCGCAATTTAGCTTTTAATGCATTAAGACGTCAATTATGATCGGAAGGAAACTTGACAGTTTAATTCAAACTATTCAAGTCAGAGTAACACCCTGAGCATTGCCATGGCTATAGGCGATGGTAACCACTTCCACTAAGATGTCTGCTTGTTTGCTACGAGTACCTTTTGCATAAATTATTGAAAAGTACAAAATACCTGACTGCGTGAAAAAAAGATTTAGCTATTAGCATTTCCTATTCCAAACTCCATTAAAACATATAAGTAATATATATATATATATATATATATAAATTATATATATATATATATATATTAGGTGTATATATATATATATATATTCGTAATCATTGTTATGTACTCGATGTATTTTGAAAACATAATTTTTTTAGATTAGTTTTAGGTGTCTAAAATCCTAAGTTTTGTTTTTTGTAATTTTCATGTTACCAGTGCATGTACATGTTACATGTACCCAGTGTCACATTCACGTCTAAAACGAATCTATTGACACCACTCACATAAAATTACGACAAGCCGTTTAGGCTCTAGGGCGTCCCAAAGAAACAAACAAACCTACATACATATATAATAAACTGCGAAAACTAATAAATAGTGTATAGATACACTTTAATTTATAATTTAGGTAAGGAATTACACTGTAAGTTTTGTAAACAAAATAAAATAAAATAAACTAAATAAAATATACAGACATACATACTTACATACATACACTCGAAAAACATAACCCTCCCTCTTTCGCAGTCGGGTAAAAATAAATAATTGGCTTAACTACGCATCACTAACCTTGGCTTAAATTAACTCAAAACCTTTACTACGCATTGTATAGAGATGACGTTGGTATCAATTGGGAACAAACTCATCATAAAGATTAGTATGAGGACTTTTATTACTAGCTTATTAACCGACTTCACAAAAAAGGAGGAGGTTCTCAATTCGTCTGTATGTTTTTTTTTGTGTGTGTATGTTACGCGATTGACGCCAGCTAAGTCTAATAGGTAGTAGATAGATACTACCTACATGTATCTACCTACTTACTACTACTACATACATAGTATCTATCTACTATCCAATAGACTGGCACCGACTTCAAATAGATAAGTGGGTAGCGCTTATAATAATTATATTAAGTAATTTATTTTACGCTTTTGAGTGCCTGTTTGTGGTAATTAAGTCGGTTTTATTTATTTTTGAATAAGAATTTATTTTACTATACAAATTTACGTAATACACATAAATAAATTCAAAATTAGTGAAAAAGATAAGAAAATCCAACAAGACAATCCAAGTGCTACATTTTACATTAGTTGCACATTTTTAGAAACTATTAACATAATTGCTATAATTTGGGTGTAAAAAACCAAAAAGATAAGTTTCTCTGATAATGGGAAATCTTTTACTTCATAATGATGATTGTATTTAAGACCCATCCTGATGAAAGTAAGATAACGCCCAAATGTTCAACATGCTAATCAAATAACACTCTCGTTCTTTTTTTTAATTTTTATATCTTATAGGCTAGCGTTTGACCACTATCTCACCTGTTGGTAAGTGATGATGCGGTCGAAGATGGTAAGCACGCTAGGCCTAGAATGGGAACTGGCTCTCAAGGATAGCTGCCGGAACACATTAGATGTTTGGCGACAGATTTTCTTACTTGAGGGTGGTAGCTGGCCAGACGGACACTAGATAATGTCCTACCACCATGCGGGGGTTGTTGGTTTCTTAACGAGGTTTTTCCTTCACCGGAGGGCCACTGTGAAAAGCACACATACATTTTTCGACAGAAAAATCCATTGGTGCACGGCGGTTTCAACTCGTTACCACGGCATCAAAGCCGACCGTTCTCCCGATTTCTTGAAATAATTTGACACGCACGCGCGTAAAGTTTTGTTTTATTGAGTGAACTATAGTCCCCGTCACGAGAAGCTATAAATGATGTAAACAAACATCTTTTACTAAGTAAACATTTTATACTGCGAGATAATAATAAATTGACCATATTCAATCGACATGAAATATAGACGGGTTATATGAAAGTAACAACCTATTTAATTTAGTCGGATCATATTTTAACGACGCAAAGCGCTATCGTTTGTGTTTCTTGGTACCGGACGCAGGGATTGTAAACTATCGGGACGCCATTTTGAAATAAACGCGTCATTCGAGTTTCGAATGCGTACGAGTACGAAATTCATTTTTTTTGTTGGTCCAAATGTTGTGAACTCCTGAACACTTGTTTACATAATTTATAGCTTCTCGTGACGGGGACTTTATGCTTGTTTGCTTGGCGGTATAATATTTTTATGATTATGTCTTAATTTTTTAACAGTTTAATATATTATATAAAGGTGTATTATATAATATTCTTCACGCCTTGCATCATAGATCAGGATGTCATTGATGCGCAGCTTAACCAGAATAATTATATGTTGTTTTTTTTTTTTTGTTTCTTTATGGCTCCACACGATTAGTGTATTTAGCCAGTGTCAAGTATTGAAATTTTTCAAGTTTTTATGAATGTTAGTCGTAGAGATGGGTCAAAGTCACATTTCAGGTCAGTTGTCAAGTAAAAGTCTAGTCTAAGTCATATCTTCAGTAAAGATGTGGTGTTTACTGAAGATTTTCAGTGGAATTTTGGTGAGAACGCAAATAGCATGTTTTTCAACATTGTGCTGTTTCCCTACACTCGCACACATTCACCGGCACTTAATGGTTAATAATCCACATTTATTACATATTAACACGCGGAAGAACACAAGTTTTAGGAAAGAATACAATGAGATCACACACACTTTTCCACGTTCCCGCCAAAACTCTAATTATATGTTGTCAGTGAAAATGCCAATTATCTTATAAAATGTTGAAACAGAAAAATATTACGTTAACATGTTGTATGTGGAGTTATGGTTTTATGGTTATTGATAATTACTAAATCTTCTAATATATAAAATTCTCGTGTCACAGTTTTCGTTGCCATACTCCTCCGAAACGGCTTGACCGATTTTGATGAATTTTTTTGTGCTTATCCGGTATCTATGAGAATCGGCCAACATCTATTTTTCATCCCCCTAAATGTTAGGGGTAGTCCACCCCTAAATTTTATTTTTTATTTTTTAACCGACTTCAAAAAAAGGAGGAGGTTTCTCAATTCGACCGTATATATATATATATTTTTTTTTTTTTTTTTATGTTTGTTCGCGGATAACTTCGTCGTTTATGAACCGATTTCGATTATTCTTTTTTTGTTCGAAAGGAGATATCCCAAGTGTGGTACCATGGTAATTTTATCGAGGTATGATAAGTATCTCCAGAGATATTGATATAAACATCTCAAAATTGGTACTGAAAATGAATAGCGCGGCATTGAAGTCGGTTGTTTTTTAGTTTTTAAACGATATTATTAGACCACATTTTTAATTTCTATTTTTTTATGATACAACATACAAAAATACATACAATCCTCAATTTTCACCCTTCTACGATCAACCCTTATTTTTTAATAGCCATTTATTTATATGGCAAAACAACGTTTGCCGGGTCAGCTAGTAATATATAATAGTGATTCGGTTTTAAAGATAATGTGCCCAATGTAACTACTACAGGTTGTTTGGATCTCAACATATATTTATTAATGTGAGTAAAGTTTTTTTTCTATGATATAAAATAACGTAACAGGACAAGCACGATGCTTGCCTGTTGGTAAATGATGACGTCTACCTATTACAGATACAGTCAAAAATACAGTCACTGCAAAATTATGGCAGTATTTATTACATAATTTTAGGACGGACATGATTATAGTCTAGATATTTGTGATATTTTCTTTTTACAATTTATAAGGCACAAAATATTCGATGTCTCTTTCAACGTCATACATCATGCTTGAACTCCGTAAACCGATTATAGCATTACGGCCTCTGTTAAAAGCCACGGCCAAAGATTTGTTATATAAGAGATGACTGCGAAGGCATTTTTATCTTTTTCCCAAACAATAGTAATGATCTGCAAATCAAAAGTTGACAATTTTATAGACGCATCCTCAAACTCGTCGTCAACTCGTCATAACTTCAGTTAAAAATGTAATCTAATGTCTCCAGTCTCGGCAAAACATATGAGATCATGTGTAAAATAAGGACCAACAATATTTGTACTCCCTTAATAGGCATGATGACAGTAAATAAAAATCACTTAAGTTTTGTATCAGTTAAATGTGTAAACCTAAATATTGGATTAAAATAAAACTGGCCAAGTGCGAGTCAGCATCGCGTCTGTTAATGCACACTTAGGGAGGGTTCCGTACAATACGAAACATAACAGAGTTTCAACCTCATATATTTGATTAATTGATATTACCAAGAATATTTGGTTTGGTCGCGATCTAGAAAGACAGGGCTCGTTTACTAGCGCCATCTATGTCATTTTGCCGAAACTAATTAGATAGATGGCGTTTAAAAACACGTTTTTTGTATGGGGACCCCCTTTAATTTTTAACTTTACTTTGTTTTTAGTATTTTTTGTTCTAGCGGAAACAGAAATACACCATCTATGAAAATTTCAACTGTCAAACTATCACGGTTAATGAGCTATAGCTTGGTGACAGACGGATAGACAGACAGACAGACAGACAGACAGACAGACAGACAGACAGACAGACAGACAGACAGACAGACAGATGGACAGCGGAGTCTTAGTAATAGGGTGCCGTTTTACCCATTGGGTACGGAACCCTAAAAACTGGTATAAATTATGAGCGAGATTAATAATTAGCCTCCCCGCGAGTACTTCGCCGTTGCTCTGCGCAAGTACCTTCGTTTCCTAATTGTATGGATTGTAAAACCACAGTTTTAAAACCATAGTAAAACTGTGGTAACTGTTAAGAGGGAACGCGGGGTGCACTTTTCCACACAAATGTATTCCTCTGATTCCTTTCTGGTAAATGCTTCTATAGCAAAAAAAAAAACTACAATAATCAAGGTCTACTGTACCCACGTCCGTGTTATTGGCTTTTTTTGACCAACTAATTGCAAAAAGAAATATGACCCTTCGAAAACCTGTAAAATAACCTATTTTACTGCCCTAAACTAGACCTACCAGAGAGAAAGGCTATCAGACAAATTTGAAAGAATTTTTAAACAAAAAAAAACTGGCCAAGTGCGAGTCGGACTCGCACTCGTAGGGTTCCGTAACACAGTTAAGTATTCCATAACTATGATTTTACGCAACTACAAAATTAACTTTGTTTTTCATAGTGTTTGTATGAAAACCAAAGATATCTTTGCGGTCGCCATATCTCTAAAACTGCTCCCCTTAAACTTTTAATTTTTTTATGTTTGTATAAAAATCGGAAAGCGGTTCACAGAATACATCTACTTACCAAGTTTCAATTCTGTAGTCCTAACAGTTTCGGAATAAAATGGCTGTGACTTACGGACGGACAGACAGACAGACAGACAGACAGACATGACGAATCTATAAGGGTTCCGTTTTTTGCCATTCGGCTACGGAACCCTAAAAATGATAGCAGCACGGAAACATACATCTGCAAAAACGTTGCGCAAAACATAATTTGATTGGATCCGTTTTCGATGAGAAAACAGGGAATACGAAACCTTATTTTAGTCAAAATTTTGTAGGTAAAATAGGTCTGAGTTGCTGTTGTCCCTATCGCACTCTTGTTGGTTGTTTGGACATTGCGCGACGGCAATAGTTACTTTAAAAAACTAGCCAAGTGCAAGTCGGACTCGCACTAGTAGGGTTCCGTAACACACTACAGTATTTTATAAGATCGAGCAAAAAATACCACTATCATTTTTCGCCGTCAAAAATGTAACTAATAAACATTTTATTTCTTATAACGCCATCTAACAAAGGTGTTAGGGATCGACATTTCAATATAAAGCCATCTATGGGACGTTTACCTAACTAAGCGTTCATAAATGGCATGATTTGCCGAGAAAAACACGTTTCTTGTATGGTGACCCTCTATTATTTGTAACTTCATTCTGTTTTTAGTATTTGTTGTTATAGCGGCAACAGAAATACATCATCTGTGAAAATTTCAACTGTCTAGCTATCACGGTTCATGAGATACAGCCTGGTAACAGACGGACAGACAGACAGACAGACAGATAGACATACAGACGGATAGCAAAGTCAATAGGGTCCCGTTTTACCCTTTGGGTACGGAACCCTAAAAACTATTCTTCAAATTCTTCGCACACAGCGTATCCTCTTAAGACAGACGTCATTGGCTGATGCGCATCACCGCTTTAATTTTCCAGTTACTTTAAACATAATAAAACATATCATCGACAAAGTAAGATATCAAAAGTCGTCTACTGTAAAGAGCCCCGCGGTATATGGATGGTCAAATTCTAAATCTCATCGTCATCGCTACGACACACTGGGTCACTTTCGTTTTCCGTAACTCCGTGCTGACTCGTTATCACTCACTGAATTCTTTAAATTGTTTTATTGTTGGGTGTGTCAGCTGATTCAGAAAACACTGTTTTAAGTCGGACTTTTAGTAATTAGCTTTAGTTTTGAGTATGAATTGCTTAGACCTTTTTTTTATAACATATAATTATTATATATATATTATAAAAAAAGGCTATAGGCTAGCGTTTAACCACTAACCCACCCTGTTGGTAAGTATGATGCGGTCGAGGTAGCACGCTTGGCCTAGAATGGAAATTGGCTCTCAAGGATAGCTGCCGGAACACATTAGATGTTTGGCGACAGATTTTCTAACATGAGGGTGGTAGCTGGCCAGGCGGACACTAGATAGTGTTCTCCATGTATGCATTTTTGTGAAGTACCACAACTTTGTTTGTTATTCCATTATGAATAATGCGTGTTTTTCGGTTTGAGGGTCAAAGTATACAGATATTTATACAGAACAAGAAAAACCGACTTCAATTGCCACGCTAATCATTCAGCTATGTGTTTTTTGTACTGGATTGTCTCTATTAAAAATATTAATAAAATAATCATGTCGGAAGTCAGGCCTCGATTAGCAACATAACCTATAATATTATCCTAAGTGAGTAATTCCTTTTTAACCGACTTAAAAAGAAGCAGGAGGTTTCTCAATTCGACCGTATTTTATTGTTTTTATGTTTGTTCGCAGATAACTTCGTCGTTTATGAACCGATTTTGATGATTATTTTTTTGGTTGAAAGGAGATATCCCAAGTGTGGTACCATGGTAATTTTATCGAGGTCTGATAAGTATCTCTAGAGATATGAAGATAAACACCTCAAAATTGGTACTGAAAATTAATAGCGCGGTCTTGAAGTCGGTTTTTTTTAGTTTTTTAAACGATCTTATCTTTTTTCATGTGGTACTTACTACGTAGTACTATTAAGTATTCTGTGGTACTACGCTTCCTAAATTGATTATACTCGTAGCTTAGCTAATAAGTTCTTAGGTGAAATTTAATGAAGTCTTATACCAACACAACGCACCTTAACACGCTTTTAAACAACATATTTATATATTAGCCCACATAGAAACTCGTTTTAATGTAAATCGTTAAATCTTGCCTCTTTTCTATTGATAAGTAGCTGGAGTGTAGATTTCTGTAGTTGGAATTTTGGTACTAGAATATGTTTTTAGAAGTGAAAACTCTTTAGCGGCGTTGTGCACTTTTCTTGGGATGGGTAAAAAATGTATAACTCGTGTCAGGTCACGTGTCCGAATCGAAAATTCGTAAGACGGAGCGCAAGGCGCTTGCGCGAGGTGTCATAACAAATTATTCAAAAATGACGTGTTCAAGTTTTCACTTCTGCCGGCACTCCCGGAGTGCAACCCGTTGTTTATTATTTTTTTTCGTTTTTGGCTAGTTGGCTGGCGTTTGACCACTATGTCATCTGGTGGCAAGCGGTGAATGTGGTCGAAGATGGTTATCACGCTAGGCCTAGAATTATCTGACTTTCAAAGGTTATATGCTACCGGAAAACTGAAAGGTTATGGTGGCAGATTTTTATCTTGATGGTGGCAAGATACCTTATTATTCAAATTGCTGTGGTGGCAAGGTACTTTTTGGTAGCAAGTCAAGCGGAATATTAATATAATGCTCCTACCACTCGTGATCAATTTCTTTAATTTATAACAAGCTTACAAGCAATGGGTTGCAAATTACTAGAAGTCTTGTTAACCCCTCCAACTAAGCTAAATGTGCTTGTGTCTGGAGTGGGTTTAAGTAAATAGTGCAAGGTGTGTGGTGATCAAACTCACGACCTGTCGATCGCTAGACTGATCCCTTAGCCATTGGGATATTACCGCTTATTAAGTTCTAAAGATATCTATGCTTAGGTTAGGTTTATAAAATTATTTATTATTATGTATATAAAATTGTAGATTCAGGTAACTGGAATATGGATCATAGAAAAGCATTATGAAAAACGTTAGAAAGTACTACACACTGACATAGTGTTCAATCTACACCAAGCACAAGTCTGGTCGTGTAAGGCTGGTCACATCACATCATCTGTCGAAGATCCGCGTTAGGGTAGACGTGTTTAAGAGGAGAGGCCAATCATGTAATGTGAGCCGTTGTACTTGAGAGCCAGTACCCAATTCATGCCTAATGTGCTACCGTCCTCTACCGCATCATCACTTACCGACAAAAGAGATTGGGATCTAAGGATAGCCCGTATATTATACAAAATTGGACGGCAATTTGGCTGATGATACAACATTTTAAGGGACTTTACTTACACGATATTTAATTTGGTCAGCTTATTTTACTAGTACCCTTTATTTTTTAACCCCCGACGCAAAAAAAAAGGTGTTATAAGTTAGTATCGGTGTATGTGTGTATGTCTGTCCTGTGGCATCGTAGAGGAAGACCCCAACGGAATAATCGATTTTAATTTAGTTTTTTTTTTGTTCGAACAACAAGGGAATCTCAAATCAACAAACGGCATCCATACATGGTGGATATTCTAGAAATCCGTACTAAACGTTTTGTTTCTAGTTTCATAATCGGAACCGCAAAAGAATGGAACACGTTGCCGGCTGACTTGTTTCCGAGTAGCTATAACTTGGGTCTCTTCACGTCAAGAGTGAACAGGTATCTTCTAGGTAAGCATGCTACACCCTCGACCACATCGTCACTTTCTACCAGGTGAGATAGTGCTTGCATACGTGCAATAAAAAAAAGAGTATGTTAATAGAGAGTGATTTTAGCTTTGATTCATGAAAATCCGTTCAGCCGTTTGATATTTATGAGAATTTTCCTAGATGTTAACGCTATGAAATCAAGATGTCGAGTTTGGGCTATTCGGAATGGTTTTAATAAACAGATTATGAATCGATCGGTCGGGCTGGTTTTAAATTTTGAATTTAAGTATTATTTTCAGATATAACCGTCAAAACAATAGTTCAAAATTGATAAGTACTCACATATTTTCACATACAAGCCCATTGTTTCACAGAGTGGTAGAAATCGAAATTAACTTTCTAAAATGGATAATTTGGCTTTTGAAGTGTCAAATATAATTTTGAGCGATTTATTTTCAACCGTCTTTCAAAATATAGAGGAGACTTACAATTCGTGTGTGTTCCTATATATTTTTTTAAATGTTCACGCAATTTCTCCGCCAAGGATTGTTAAGCGATTCGAATGATTCCTTTTTACAAGCTTTATCTCTACTTCTCGGCAAATTTATTTGTCCGTCACAAATCTTGCGATTGATTTTAAAGCGACTTCCAGTGCCCTGATTCTCATTTCAACCGTCAACAGTCGAATTCGAAAGCTCCCGATTTTCACGGATCGAATTATTTTCTGAGGGAGCAGCAAAATGCGAATCTCAACTTCAATCCGAAATCTGTCGGAAACCAACTTCGGCAATCTTCGGCATTTTCCGATTTTAAAACCACAAATTATAGAGCATGACTTTTACAGAGGGTGCTGGATTATGGTAGAAATGGTAGAAATTTTTACGTACATAAATGTAAAATAGTATCATTTTAAACAAATGTAACGAGCCAAATGTAAAAAGCAAATGGTATTTTAGAACTTTTAATTTGTTTTATTTAAAAAATAAAGTTTAATGAGCTTTTATTATGTTTCGGCATATTTTGGCGACTTATTTTGCGTGCTTCGCATTTACAAAGTAAGTATTGGCTGACAGTCTTGCATTAGTAATCTGTCTGTGTATTGTTTAGCTGTACACATTATAGTAATCTGTCTGCTCTGTGGTATTGTTGGAAAAATTAAATAAATCACAAGCTTTGTTTACATTCCAAAAAGTTTAGTTTTTCTTAATCTAAAAGTGAAGCCTCTGTGTAAAAAAGCATAAAATCGAGTACCTACACACGATCACACAATGATCAAGGTAAGTAAAAAGTCCTACGTAAACATCGTTTTTATGTATTAGCATCTTTCACACTTATCTTTTCGATATGTTTGCTATTTATTGTTGTACAAATACATGCCAAGCGTACAGTGGTTGTAAATTATAACAGCTCAGTAGTTCACTACACCACTATATCACTGGCGGTAAGCGATGATGTTCTCGAAAAATGGTGAACATGCTAGGCCTAGAATTGTCTGACTCTCAAGGGGTGTACTGCCAGAAAACCGTGACTATTTGGTCTTGGTAGACCACTTTTTAGTAGCAAGTCATTCATAACATCGATATTAATGCACCTTAACCACTTATGGAAAAGTTTTTCTACTCATACTTATCTTTATTCTATAACTACATAAGTACACACATCATAGATCTTGGACAATTTACTAAATAAGCTGTCCTTTCAATGTGATTTTGGGGTACTGGGTTGGGGTGAATACATGGAGTGTTTGGTGTATGTTTAGTTTTTTATTAGGTATATAGTCTTACTGTTACAGTATTATGATTGATTAGTGACTCCCTATCATCAATGATTTTAGTTCATTTATAAATTAGCTAGGTATAATATATTATGGTATTTATGTTTTAGAGAAAACAATTGCAAGCCACCCTGGTAAAACAAGCAGAAATATAAAGATCTAAGGACGAGCATTACTGATTTGTCTTAGGCAATTTAAACGAGGATGTGAGATATTGTTGTTTCCCTAAGAAGTATGCCATAGAGAAGAAGACAGACAGTTTCTGAAGATTACAGGTGAGGTACCAAAATTCTGTAATACTGCAACTTATATACTGATCCAGCACCGATGGATTAAACAAAGCAGGGTGGTAGAGCACTGCGCATCTATCTAACCCCCACATATATTCTACTATTTTGGATAGTTTATGAGATATCATATAATTTTAAATATTTTTGCCTACTGCCGGTTCGGCCCACATTTATAATATTTTGTTGCCTTAAGCAGGAAAAAATAGATTTTATATAAAATGAGACTGGATAGGTCTACTATTAACATTTTACGTCTCTTTCACATATATTAGTTTTTATAATATGTAAATTATACTGATTATTGTCACCTATGGGTAGGTAATTGTTGCCTTTCTGCATTGGTAAGCTTAGACCTTAAACTACCCTACACAATGATCCTTCGGTGGTACTAAAATGACCATTAGTGGCCTGCCACTAATGGTCATTTTAACCCTGAACCCTGGTTCAGCCATGACTCGAACCACTCAACGGTAAAAAGACATGTTGCTAATTTGTTCGCTTAGTTAATCCATCGGTACTGAATCACCATGTAATAATATATGTATGTTGTTTGTAAATTTATAATTAAAGCCCTTATGCTTAGGGCTGTTTGCAAAATAAGTATTTTGGTTACTGCTTAGTATTTCGTTAAATTATTTTGAAATATTATAGTGTTTAACATTATGTATTATTATTTCAGATGCATTACCAAGGAGCTGGCTGCATGGTGTACCGATGCAGGATGTATGGTGAACTGTGAAAACTACGCCAGCGCCATCTCTTGAGGTATAGTAAATAGACAGGTCCTAACCTCAAAAACATGAGCAAATAAAACGAATCAATCTCTTGTTTGAATTCAGTATTTTCTGTAATATGTCTCAAATAATGAAAAAATGTCGTAATTATTGGATAGTAAACCTTTAAAAACAATTTTAGGTCAAAAAAATGTATCACGGATATGATTCCGCCAGCTATTTGCTCGCGGAATACGTTACAAATATAGCCACATGACTTTCCGAATTGAAATGTCAAAAGTTTTCGATCCGAGCATTTAGAATCGCAATTTCACGATCTCAGTCGGAAACAACGCACTTTCCGACTCCGAATGGGTTTTCGAATGATTGAGAATCAGGGTAAAGGGGTTCGATTGAGCTGGAATTTTTGATACATGTGTAAATTGCGTGACAATGCAATATTGTGATGACATGGCGCCGATCTGATGATGGAGCTGGAAGGTGGCCAAAGGAACTCCTAAACTATACATGTTATACCTGTAGTGTTTGGGCTCGTTAGCTTTATCTTAACTTACTCTGGTCCATGGTTATGTAAAAGCTTGTGTTTAAAAAGGTTTTTAAAATATTACTTGTTACAAAACTTATTTATATTACTTAGTTTCACCTATCCCTAAATGTTTGTCATCAAATCTTGCAAATTAAATTTGATTTTCATTTTTCGCCCCCAAAATACTGAATTATATTTAATCGTTGGAGCCGTTTCCGAGATTTAGATTCAGATTCTGAGATTAAGGTAAACACGATAGCGCCATTTATGATGCTAGCTAGATATGTAAAAAACAGGCGCTATCGTAAAAACACGTTTTTTGTTTTGATCCCCGGTTACCGATTGAGCTGAAATTTTTCATCTATGTGTAAATCGCGTGACAGTGCAATATTATGATAATACCATGGTGCTGATCTGATGATGGAGCTGGAAGGTGGCTAAAGGTGGCTAAACTTCGCAATGATACAACACAACCACATTGAGTTTGGGCTCATTTGAATCGTCTTGACGATTATTTTTCATTGCACATCATAATGTCTTTAGAAAAAGCTTGTGTATATAATATCGTTTAAAAACTAAAAAAGAACCGACTTCAATGTTCATTTTCAGTACCAATTTTGAGATGTTTATCTCAATATCTCTGGAGATACTAATCAGACCTCGATAAAATTACCATGGTACCACACTTGGGATATCTCCTTTCGAACAAAAAAAAGAATAATCAAAATCGGTGCATAAATGACGAAGTTATCCCCGAACAAACATAAAAAAAAAAAAAAAAAAAAAAATATATATATACGGTCTAATTGAGAAACCTCCTCCTTTTTTTGAAGTCGGTTAAAAATAGTTTTTAACTTTTAATTTATATTGTTTCATAGGTAGGGTAAAGTTTCACGGTAGTAAACTATTTTAAAGATTACTTGTAAATAATAATTGAGTTGTGTTATTTTAGTACGCTTTTTACTATATTATTAGTTAGACAAGCACTTGATCATTGATTCACGTGATGTAAAAAGACTATGCGGTCTAAGGTAGAATCAAGCTTATCTGGAAAGAAAATAAAATAAAGAATTAAGTAGAACCTTTTAGGGTTCCGTAGCCGTATGGCAAAAAAAGGAACCCTTATGGATTCGTCATATCGTCTGTACATCCGTATATCACCGCCAATTTATTCCGAAATTATTAAACTACATAGTTAAAACTTGGTAGGTCGGTGTATTCTGTGAACCGCTTTACAATTTTATACAAAAATAAAAAGAAATAAAAGATTAAGGGAGGGCTCTTCATACATAGAACTGAAACTAAAAAAAAATCATCAAAACTATACTCGTACGTGGGGGGTTTATACAGATAGGTCTTTAAAAATGACACTGAGGTTTTTAAAACCATTTTTTCTCAAAGTCAATCATTTGACACTTCAAAGTGGTTAAATGTGTGTGTTATTCTCTATTTTAATTTAAAAAAAAAATTATAATTATTTTATATTGTTATTATTAAAATTTAATAATAATAAATAATTAATAAAATATTTTTTAATTTATAAGAAGAGTAATGAAAAATCTAAAAAATATATATGCTGTAGATCTCAATAACCACTTTAAACGAAAACTAGTTCGAACGAGATACATTCAAATTCGGATTCGAAAACAGGCATGAGAGCCAGTTCCCATTCTAGGCCTAGCGCGCTACCATCTTCGACCGCATCATCACTTACCAACAGGTGAGATAGAGCTCAAACGCTAGCCTATATGATATAAAAAAGCTTTGCGATTGTGTGAGATCCTGCATCGTGCAAACTATATTTGCCGCGATGCTTATAGTTACCACTTGCACTGGCTTTGATATCTTAAAAGTTGAACTTTATAGAAACATTTCGTATATATTGTATAAGAGAAAGAAAAAGTGTATAGGAAGTAGGGATAGTATTTATTTGCCAGGAATATTTTTTTACAATCTAGTGTATTCGCCTAGACATAGTCGAACATCGATCTTTATACGTAGTAACTCGTCAATATCGTGAACTAATCAGTTTGCCTGATTGTTATACGTAGGCGTTATCGCTTACCATTGCCTGCATAACCTGCTCACTTAAAACAGTTAATAGTTATTTTAAAACAAAATGTCTGATAGTAATAAAGTGCGTTCGTGTTTTTTGTTTATTTGTTTAGTATAAAATAGTAAGTTCTATGTTTGGATTCAAGAAATAAAAATCATAGATTGAAAATGATCTGCCATATTTTTAGACCGACATCATTAATTATTGAGGATTTAGTTATAAAAGGCCGATGGATGACCTTTTTGTTTTGATTTATAATTAACGTAAGAATTCTAACATAATTTTTCCGATTGCATAGACTGTTTTCATTATAACATTATCAATGTAACATATCAATATAACATGAAGTCTCTACATTGATAGCGATGCGTCTTGTCATCGCAAACGTCTGCTAGAATGAGATGCAGCTACACAGTTGTTATCTACATCTCTTTTCATATCGACGATTTTCGCTCGAAATTCATCGCTATGCATGTAGGCCTACCGGCCCTGATCAAGGCTCGAAATCGGTTTATGTTTAACCGTTTTTTAAAGGTTTAAACCGGTTTTAACCAATTCGTTCGTCGTTCTTCGTTTTGAAGTCGGTTAAAAAATAAAAATGATCGATATGATAGCGATTTTCGTGTGATCTACAAATAAACTATTATCGGATTTTTTTTTATTTCCATACTTATGCTTCGTGCGTTAATTGTCAAAAGGTATTTCTTTTGGCTTTGGTATATTTCACAAGTTTTTGATATTCGTTGTCACTTGGTTGTAACGCATTCACGTGATTATTTGAAATAATATTTTTGTTGTAAGTAAAGTTCATCTCCAAGGTAGTCCCATTAAAATTTTATCAATATTTAAGAATCTTCAGTGATAACGCCGATAAACATCTTTAACTTGCTGAAACTGGGGAATCGCGGAACATTTGTGAAGTCGGTTTTCTAATTTTTTTTAAAACTTTCTTATCAAGGTAGTTACTCTACTGCCTCCTTTAAGACAACGTGATCGGCGTATCATCAATGATTTAAGTAATTATATAAGTTATTTTAATCAATACCTAATAAGTATCTCCAGAGATATACATCGATAAAATCGATACACATCTCAAACTGAAACTGACTCGTGCTAACTAATATGATTTGAAGTCGGTTTTTTAGTTTTGAAACTACTAGTATCTTATCAAGGTAAGTTACTCTACTGCAGTCTCCTTTGCATCTTTAACACAACGTAATCGGCGTATCGTCAATAAATAAAGTAATTATGTAAGTTATAAACAAAAGAACAACTGAACACTGTTCATTTCACAACACCGTCTTTAATAATAACTAACTATTAGTTTCACACAAACTACTAATAACATACGAGTATATTGTTATTTAGGGTGTTGTTGTTAGTCTATGGTAATTAGTAAGAATAGATCCCGATGTATTGAACTTTTACTTTTATGAGTTTCAACACGACTTTTGGATAGATATCGCATGTTTGGCAAGTTTTATGGCAACCAAAGCATAACATCTACTATCTATAACACATATACTATTATGTGAGTGAGTCATAGCAGCTATACAGCTAATATATAATAACAGATTAGATAAAATTTCGGGTCAAAGTCACACACAATACAAACAAAACGCGGATCTGATAGTAATCGATGACACTTGCCTAATTTTGTCTGAATTTTCGCGTCACTACACTGCACCTGTTACCTTGAGACGTATTAAAATATCATAGGTATGCGTCAAACACTTTGTTCTTCAAATAAAAAAAAAATCTATTTCATTTGAAGAATAGATAAAGTGGACCTTCACCCAGCCGGACTAGCTTATGTCCTACCACTTAGAATAATTAAGTCACAAATATAAACACCTCCTTTTCTAAAATCAGTAAAAAAAACAACTTAAAGGTACGGACCTACCGCAGCGTCCTGCGTGCGCGATCTAGGAGGCGATCAGATAGCGCAGTAGTATTTGTACCGACTGGTTCACACCAAGCGCGATCAGAAAACAATTGAAAAATACTTAGATCGCGCCCGCAGATAGCAGGACGCCGCGGTGTGGCCGTACCGTAAGTGCCCCGGAGACGGTCATTCGCAATTCTCAATTTTCACGTCATTGATGGCCAAATGATCGTCTGCAGAGGAATTGAAGCCATTGTCAACTACGAGCTAATAAGCGAATGATGGAATTATTGATTGAAGCCCATTGACAATTTCGAACGACCGTCTCCGGGGCACTTTACACAAAGCTGCAATCGTTTATTTATGTAGGACTCGAAAGCCGCCAGTTATACCCACATAATTAAATGCAATTTCCTGCGCTTAGCAGATATGCTGTGGAAAGCTCTCAATTATGCACCTGACCCGAACTTGACCACAACCTAGTGATGGGAAAGTATTGCTCTCAAGACTGAATGGGACCGGGTAAACAAATTTAAAGACAAGAATTTTGCAGTTAATTCTCTCAATAGTTACGTTCGCCTTTAAAATTAATCTTAGAAGACCTGTAATAAATATTGGCGGCATGTATTTGGTGGATTGTGCGTGCTATAGACAAAATCTGTCTCTATATTCCTCACAGATGGGCGATGGATCTACGGGCTACTTATAACATACTATTACATACGTTACAGTCTTGCTTTAAGTTTAAGTGTTGAAATGGACGCACGGACATCACTAAAATAACGTCTATTATTCATCGATCCAGTTTGCAGTAACATTCCCGCGTGAACAAGGGTAAGATGGCTAATTAGAAAGCTTAGCAAGCTCAGCAAGCCTAACAAACACTCTGTAAGCTCTATTTATTTCTCTAAGTATCGGTTCCTTAGTAGGTACCCATGAAATGCAAAAGAAAAACTCTGTTTCGAAACCTACAGGCGTTAGGTAGTGTTGTGGGCAATGAGACATCGCAAAAGTGTTTTGTGAAATGACTAGACTCTAGATGCCCAGGCCAGATAGAAGGGAGGAAAGGCGAGGGCGAGCATAGGAAGCCAATAATATGCAGACGTGACTTTTAATAATTATTACAGACCAACATAATACAAGACAAGATATTGAAGAGACGAGCCTACGGTGCGCATAAGATGTTCAGTGCAAAGACATTGTATTAAATTAGGAGTGAGCTGTATACACTTTTGAAGTTTTTTTTTACTTATTATATTCCATTATATTGGAATATCATTAAAATTACAATCTAATCTTTAGACTAATAAGTAATTTAAATTTGACCTAAACTGCTAACTATTGTTAAACTAAGAATGTGTCCAATGGCACTTTTCTTATTTTCTCTATTAAGGCGAAGACATTATTTTATTTTTCTTAAATAACTTTTGACGTGAAACTTATTTAAACGCACTGGGGTAAAATGCAACGGAAATGACGTAGCGTCACGGTCCGAATGTAACGGAAGTGACGTAAGCGACAGTTGTATTTTATATATATAAACGCCTTCTATTGTAGAGCGGCGTAACTACGAAGACGTATTCGCTATCATTCGGGCATTCATCCCGCTAAGTTCAACAGATCGAGTTGTACAAAAAATTATCAATGACGATGAAAAATAAGTTGAATGAACTTATTACTCTTCCCACTCTGTTAAGAAAGTTACACTTCTAACGCGCAGCTTTCTACGCACCCTCAGTTTTTTTTGTTGTGTTTTGTTCTGACAGTGTTGTGACATACTTTAATAGTTATCATTTGTATAGGACAAGCAGTCTATATTTAAACTATGTCGTCTTGATACTGACTACCTCTCTGGATGAACGGTCGATACCCCCCTGCACCCTGCACCCTGCATTACTTACATTGTTTATACTATACGATTTCCACGCCACGGCTCGGTTTGTTTTGCACTGTACCTATGTTTTGCAACAGGACGAAAATGTAAATGACGCAACTGTGCCTCGTTCTCTATGTCTGTTTTACATCTTGAGACTTCCATACACTTTCTGTGAAATTCAATTTATAAAGACGCCACGCCCGCGCCCCTTGTCCGCGACATGAGCTCTTTTTAACCGACTTCACAAAAGAGGAGGAGGTTCTCAATTCGTCTGTATGTTTTTTTTTGTATGTATGTTACGCGATTACTCCGTTAATTGTGAACGGATTCAAATGATTATTTTTTTAATAGGTGGGGTACGTTTCCGAGGTGGTCACATTTTAATTTTATCGAGATCTGATTAGTATCTTCAGAGATATGGAGATAAGTACCTCAAACATAGGAGAATGTACTGGTTTTAGAAGACGGGTCCCAAGAAGATTATACAAAAAGGAGGTTGCTATTGCATATACTTTTGAAGACTAAAAAATATGACCTTGAATAATGTTTTTACATCTTTCTTCACGTTGATTTTGGTTTTTAACCCTCGACGCAAAACGAAGGAGTGTTATAAGTTTGACGTGTGTATTTGTATATCTGTGTGTCTGTCATCGTAGCGCCCAAACGGATGAACCAATTTTGATTGGGTTGGTTTTGTTTGATAGATGTCTTTGTCGAGAGTGTTCTTAGCTTTATTTCATGAAAATCTGTTCAGCCGTTTAAACATTATCAGCTCTTTTTTGGTTAAAAAAACTACTATAGCAACTTTCGTAAGCTCGTAGACCTTTGACAGCGGACGTCAAAAAATCAAAATGGCGCTGTCGCAGTATCTTGTTACTTCAATGATATTGCAAAAATATGGTAAGCTTGATCTAATTCTGAGACATCTCCTTGGAATGGTCTCAATGTAAAAAGTTATACATATGCTTTGATTATAAACTCGGATTACATATACAAATCAGTCGGGGGTGGTTTTAATTTTATTGACAGATATTCTTACGGTAACTGTGAGCGAGATAGAAACAAAGGTGGGGAAAATTAATTTGTCTTCACAGGAATGTTCTACCAGGCAAAGTCTTGGTAATGTGCAAAGTTTTTGAGCACCTAATATTTTTTGACATGACATGACGTTTGGCGAAGATGGCGGCCATATCAGTCCCGCCCGCGACACTGCATACATAAATAACTCAGAATTATGAACGTACTTTGTACCAACCATAATAGCATAATACCACAGATTATATAATAGTTACTACGAAAATAATACTTTTCGTTGTTAGGTTGGCTTCACAGTGCTTTCATAATTCAGTTATTAAAAATGTAAGGAAGTGCCAACTCTTATAACGTAGTAGAGTGATTCAGACTGTGTATATGTGTGTGTGATATGGCGGCAATTAATGTTAATAATCGCAAATCATACTTTTTAATATTCATTTTGGAATACAACTAGTCCGTGTTATAAAAGTATTTGGAATTATTGTAATAAAATAGACAATTAATTATAGTGTATGTCAGATGCTTTTATTGCACAGGGCCATTTTGGAAATGATCCTTTGATACCTTGATGACATCATTATGACTAGTGAATATTTTCACTATCGCGGCATTTTAGGCGCGGTTAGGCGGCCGTTCGTCCTTTCGTCCGTCCCTCTGTGTGTCTATATGTGCGCACTTTACAGATGTACCTTCTGAACCGTAATAGGTACTACATACTTGAAATTTTCACAAAGTATATATCCGTCAGTGTATAACGGCCCAGACACGAAATTTTATAGATGCATGTAATTTAATTAAAACTTGTTTTGCGATAAAAAGGGTAAAACAAAATAAATTCAAAAAAATAAAACCGACTTCATTACCACAAACAGGCACTCAAAAGCGAAAAATAAATTATTTAATATAATTATTATAAGCGCTACCCACTTATCTATTTGAAGTCGGTGCCAGCCAAGTCTAATAGGTAGTAGATAGATACTACCTACATGTATCTACCTACTTACTACTACTACATACATAGTATCTATCTACTATCCAATAGACTTGGCTGGCACCGACTTCAAATAGATAAGTGGGTAGCGCTTAAAATAATTATATTAAGTAATTTATTTTTCGCTTTTGAGTGCCTGTTTGTGGTAATGAAGTCGGTTTTATTTTTTTTAGAAAAAGATTTTATATATAGGTACATTTTGTATGAAACGATATTTCCAAAAATTCCCGTCCCGTCCCGTCCGTATAAAAACCCGTCATATATGACTCCAGCTAATTTGACAGACAGGTTGGGATTGCGATAATATTTTAATTCATGTACTTAAATGGAGCTGAAGCCACAACATCAAAAGATTAAATCGCGTATGACTTGATATCTTCTATTTTTTTTTTTTTTTTTTGAGTCGTCTCGTGACCACGATCAATGCAACTTGGTCGAAACGTCGAGTAGATAAGATTTATGTTTTAGGCGCGATAAGTCCCGTATTTAAATATTTATAACTGGATATTTCGGTTTAATATTTCGGTTAAATATTCAGTTGGATATTTCAGTTAAAACATTTCAGTTAAACATTTCGGTTAAACATTTCAGTTAAACATTTCAGTTAAATATTCGGTTAAAGTATTTTAGTTAAATGTTTCAGTTAAATATTTCAGTTAAATATTTCGGTTAAATATTTCTGTTAAATATTTCAGTAAAATATTTCAGTTAAATATTTCGGTTAAATATTTCAGTTTAATATTTCAGTTAAATGTTTCGGTTAAATATTTCAGTTAAAAAGTTTCAATTAAAAAGTTTCAGATCAGTTGAAAGTTTCAGTTAAAAGTTTCAGTTGAACATTTCAGTTAAACATTTCGGTTAAATGTTCGGTTAAGTGTTTCAGGTGGCTGGGAGTGGAGCTCGTGGTGCGTGCGGGTGCAGTGGGTGGCAGAGCATCGCAAGTCGTTGTCCCCGGTGCACGCGCCGACTTGCTGCGTCGCTGCCTTCGCTCGACGACGCTGCGACTGCCGGCTCCATCGCTCCCAACTCAACAACACATCCATAGCGGACTACCAACTATTTCATGTTTCAGGTGGCTGGGAGTGGAGCTCGTGGTGTGTGCGGATGCAGTGGGTGGCAGAGCATCGCAGGTCGTTGTCCCTGGTGCACGCGCCGACTTGCTGCGTCGCTGCCTTCACTCGACGACGCTGCGGCTGCCGACTCCGTCGCTCCCAACTCGTTTCACTTTAATATTTCAGTTAGATGTTTATGTTGAATGTTTTGGTTGAATATTTCAGTTGAGTGTTTCGGTTAAATATTACAGTTAAATATTTCAGTTAGATATTTTATTTATAACTATGATATCTTCTAGGTAAGCGTGCTACACATCAAACCGCATTACAAAGTAACAAAAAATAATGTACAATAATTTATAGGTGACCCACCAACCGTGACCGCCAAAATGCCGTGTCGAATAAAAATCTCTGAAACATTTTCAAAAGTAGGTAGGTAAGTACTCCCAAGTAACCGGTTCTCAATAACTTGTACAGTGAGAGTCGGAAGTCAAAACGGTCATAAGCCGCAGTCATCATTACAAGATGAATTATATAACATGCGCCTGGGTATTCAGTCTCATGGTCGGCGAGTTCAAACAAATTGATGTCTTATGTCTCGGAATATACGGGTCGATGATGCGAGTAGCGTGTTGGGGTTTTTGCTAGCATGTTTGATTTATTAATTCACTTCATCAATTATTATGTATGCAAAAGAGTGCAGGTTATAGGATGGGCTGGTTTTTTATACATTTCATAGAGGTCTGATGGATATCTCAAGAAACGTTGAGAAAAAAATCAAAAAAGTGTGCTTTTAAAGTTATAAACCATATTATTTTACGATAAATGAGTAAGTATTTATTCAGCATTTATTATTCAATTGCAGTATACTGTAACGCTACCACAATAGATAGTACACATTTTAATACAAGCTTATTTTTTTACATCTTTATGGGTGTAAGTGATTATCTACATCATAACTACGCGTATGACTTGTACTTCTACCTTCTCCTTATCATCTTATCTACCTTCGTCATATATCGACCCCTCTGGGATGAAACGTAGTAAAAGCCAAATGGCCATTTTTCAGTACGGCCGAAAAACAAAAATGGTAAAGTTTATTTCTGGTATATCTTTTGATTTATTTAATCTGTAATAAACCACTATAGCTCATTAAGCTTAGGTTTTCGAGTTGTTTGCTAAATAGAAACTCAAAATAACGTACATTCATTAGTTCCAGAGATGGCATGGCTTTTACTACAAAAATAAAAGTTGTAAATGGCTTCTACGACATTTTTCTTCTACTTGGCGACTGTAACCTTTTTTTTATTAAGTGGTATAAGATGTCACAATTTGTTTAATCAAAGAGATTATCGAATTAAAAGACAATTGTAACAAGGAGAAAATGTAATTTAGTGTAGTAAATGAAGAACACATTTATGACCAAAATCATATAATTTAAATGCTTTTCATTACAAAAAAGTAATATTGTACTTTTTCTGACAAACACTAATAAAATTATCAAACTAAAATCAATATAACCTCTAAACTATGCAAAATAGGCAGTAAATCGAACCTTGTAATAAAAATATTCTAATTTTCTGTTTTATTAAACTACGAGATACAACTGCGCACTGTGCATACACGAAAACAGGTAAGTATTCAACAAAAACATAGCTTTAAACAAATTGATATCGTAAGGTAATCATCATCATCAGCCTATCCCTGTCTACTGCTGGACATAGGTCTCACCTATGGCACGCCACTGAGCTCGATCTTCAGCTTATTGTTTCCAGCCGCTGCCAGCCAGCTTGCGTATATCATCACTCCATCTAGCTAGAGGGCGCCCTACACTACATTTGGCAAGACGCGGTCTCCAGTCTAGAACCAATAACTGTTGGGGTAGAACCCAACGGTTATTAGTTCTACGACAGATGTGACCAGCCCACTGCCACTTTAGCTTGCTAATCCATTGAGCTATGTCGATAACTTGGGTTCTCTAATGGATGACTTCATTTTGAATTCGATCCTTCAACAAAACTCCGAGCATAGCCTCCTCCATAGCTCACTGAGCGACTTGAAATTGGTGAAACAGTTGCACTGTCAGAGTTCACGTCTCGGCCCTGTAAGTAACAACAGGTGGACGCACTTGTTAAAGACTTTCGTCTTTAGAGTTTGTGGTATGGGCGACGAAAAGACTCGACGAAGTAGTCCAAATGCTGCCCATCTCAGCTGTATCATTCTGCGAGCTTCCTTCTCGAAGTTATTTCTACCCAATTGCAAGATTTGGCTAAGGTAGATAGACGTATCCGTGAACAACTTCGAGAAGAACTCCATTTAAAGCAGTCGGGTCCGGAATAACATGTTCGTTGAACATGATCTTGGTTTTATCCAAGTTCATACGGAGACCGATGCGTGGAGAAGAATCAGCTAGAGTGATCAGCATGTATTACGAGTCCTGCGCGGTTCCAGACATGATGACGATATCGTCCGCAACCATCAAGTGTGAGAGGTGCTCGCCGTTTATATGTATGCCCCATCCTTTCCAATTCAGCGTCTTGAACATATCCTCCGACCACAAACCACTGCAAAATACTGTAAAAAGCGATAATGATCATTTCGGAAGCCATTTAAGGCATGGACAAGATAGACAGTACTCATCTAGACAGTAAAAAGTATGAACTAATACGTGAGTATAAGACTTTCGGCATCGATAGCGCTAACCAAGACTATAACCGTCTTACAAGCCGAAACAAACGGACTGTTACTGTCTGCGCAAGCAGTGTCCATAAATCAGTCTTAATTCGAAAATGATCAAGATAAAGTCAGTATAGAATTTGTCACTGATAGTACAGCCACTTTATACATACTCAGGAGACCTACAACAAGATCAAAAGTAGTGGCGAAATGCCACGATACTCTGCAAACACTGGCAACCGAGTATAACGTTAAGGCAAGATAGACGAAAAGCCATGCATCATGTGCTAGCAATATCACGGCTGACATACTCGCTACAGAAAGAATGACACAACAGGTAAGCGACGATGTGATGAACCTTCGTAGACCGCTAGCAATGGAAGTCAGATACCTATTACGTTGTCATCCCGAAAATGAGCAGCAAAAGTTGTGGGACAGTGTGGACATGACAAGCTGTAAATATACAAAAGCAGCTTTTCCGAATTTAGACGGCAAAGTTACAAACAGACTGCTAATATTACAAAGACGTGATATTCGTATACTTCATAGTAGGCCTCATCACGGAATACTTTAATCTAAATTATCACCTCTACATAATTGGCGCCACAGATAGTCGTCCTCTGTGTCAAGGCTGCATGCTTGAAAATGAGACCGTGACACATGGGATCTCACAGTGCCCGGTCTTGGATGAGATAAGAACCACAGCCAAGTTATACGACCGAGACACAGATGAAGAATACCAGCCGCGGCAACCACAACGATAAGTATAAACAGTATCACTATTACTATCATCATCATCGCTATCTGCCTTAGCACTGCCACTGCACACAAACTCATCCACAGCTTGCAAGGCTTGGCAGCGGCTGGAAACAAAGAACAAACTCAGTTGCGTACCATAGGTGAGACCTATGTCCAGCAGCAGACAGAGATAGGCTGATGATGGTACTGATGATTGTATTAAGACATTGATTTGTTTTAAGCTATGTTATTGTTAAATACTTACCTGTTTTCGTGTGTGCACAATGCGCAGTTTTATCTCGTACTTTAATAAAGCAGAAGATTAGAAGATTGTCATTATTAGGTTCAATTTACTGCCTATTTGGCATAGTTTAGAGGTTGTGTTGATTTTATTTTGATAATTTTATTACTGTTTGTCAGAAAAAGTACAATATTACATTTATTTAATGAAAAATATTAAAATAATATGATTTTGGTCATTAATGTGTTCCTCATTTACAACACTAAATTACACTTTCCTTCTATTACTATTGTCTTTTAATTCGATAATCCCTTTGATAAAACCAATTATTAAGTCTTATGCAACTTAATAAAAAAAGGTTACAGTTACCAAGTTACCAAGCTGAAGAAAAAAGATGTAGAAGCCATTTACAACTTTTTTTTGTAGTAAAAGCCATGTAATCCCTGGAACTAATGAATGTAGGTTATTTTGGGTTTCTATTTAGTAAACAACTTAAAAACCTTAGCTTAATGAGATAATATAGTGTTAATCTATAATAAACATTCTAGATTAAGTAAATCAAAAAATATACAAGAAATAAACTTTACCATTTTTGTTTTTCAGCCGTACTGAAAATGGCCTTTTGTTTCTACGTTTAGTCCTGAGGGGGTCGATATAATGTCTTTTACACTTTTATGCAGATTAAATATTTGTATAGATGACCTGAGAAAAATGTGTATAAGCCGTAATAAGCCAAATAAAAATGCGTCATGCTCTTTAAGACCAAAGTTAGCATTTCTTTTCAATAGTCTCTTAGTAATAAAATGGTCGTACAAGCCATATTTTTAAAAGTCGTGGATTTTACGACGTCAATTGACATCGTTTATTTCTAATTTTTTACTTCAAAAATTGACGTAAAAGCCATATTTGATAATCTTGTGTCTTTTATTACAAAAAGTTAAAAAGTATTATTTTCTTACATTGTATTATATTATGTCGAATTAACCATGAAACTAAAAAATATGTCTCTTACTTCAGAATTTTGAAAATTTTCTTTAAAAGTTGCTCATTACGACATTTTAAAACAAGAAATCCGGGTTTAGAGAGGGATTCGTAGCGTGTTGTAAAAGACATTTTTTTGCGAATTTGAACATTTTAAATATACAGATCGATAGAGCGCGCGATTCTGACTAAGAAACCGCTGAAAACAGATTTTGGTCAAAATGGCTTTTACGACGTTTCATCCCAGAGGGGTCGATATGTTAATATATGACCGAATATAATAAATAATAAACTAAAAGGATACGCCTTAAAATAACATTTATACAACCTCAGATACTCCCAACAAGTTGGTTGTTATGTAGCGAACAAATTGACCAATTTATTTGCAGTAAAACCTCAACGTATGTTTCCAAAAGCAGGTGCTACGCAACGCAGACTGAATTGTGATCACTTTCACGGACCACACGCATAAATTACACATTTTTCGAACGTGAGTTTTGGATTTATGGGTCAGACTTTAATTGTTATTCTAAAATCATTTCATTGAGAAACTCGTTTAGTTGGGATATTTATGTCGTAAAGGCATAATGTCAATTTATTAATCGGTAGAAGATGGAATTTTTCAGTATTATAACTCTTTGAGCTTCTTGAGCTAAGAAACTTCAAACTATCTTTAAGTTTCTTTGCTGACTGAGCAAATAGTTTTGCTGCAATCATTCTCGATGATGATAAGTGATGATGCAGCAGAAGAGATGTGAACCATTTGCTCTGTTACCTATTTAAATAGCACACCTTTTCCTCCAATGAACCTGTCATATGAATAAATGTATTTTCTTACTTTCTTCCATCTTTTAGTGTGAAGAATTCTTGATTATGTTTCGAGGGAATGACCATCGACAGTAGAGCAGAATAAGACAGTTTTTGACTGTTTTAATAATTATGTTTTAGGCAAGTTTTTTTTTTAGTACCTGTCGAGTGTAGGTAGAGTGTAGGTAGGTATGTCTACTATAAATTGATGATGGCTACTTTGTTATTGTATTATAGAATGGATATGCAGGGCCAAAGATGGAACGATAGCAAACATTTAAAAAAACAAAAGTCAACGCGTGTTTTGCATCATCATCAGTAGTTTTTACCGACTTCACAAAAAAGGAGGAGGTTCGCAATTCGCTTGTATTTTTTATTTTTCTTTTTTTTTCACCTCAGAACTCCATCACATATAAGCCGATTAGAAAAATTCTTCATTTGTCTGAGAGAGTATGCTTCCTATTTTGACCTTACATTTTATCGAGATCTGATAAGATTTCCAGAGATATAGCGATAAACACCTTCAAACTTGGTACTGAAAAAGATAAACGCGGCATTGGAAGTCATGGTTTGATACTCATCATGCCAACTACACTATCACACGCACCTTGAGGACCGTAGTGAAGGGGGAGAATGGTCGGTTTTGACGCCTGAGGTACCGAGTTCAATCCCCGCCGTACACCAATGGAATTTACGACCGAGAAATGTATATGCACTTTTCACAGTGGCCCTCCGGTGAAGGAAATCATCGTTAAGAAACCTTCAACCCCCGCATGGTGGAAGAACACTATCTAGTATCCGCCTGACCAGCTACCACCCTCAAGTTAGAAAATCTGTCGCCAAACATCTAATGTGTTCCGGCAATTATCCTTGCGAGCCAGTTCCCATTCTAGGCCTAGCGTGCTACCATCCTCGACCGCATCATCACTTACCAACAGGTGAGATAGTTCTCAAAACGCTAGCCTATATAATGTTTAAAAAACCTTTGTTTCAGTACGTCAGACAAATCAACTTACATAGACATAACCGGCCAGTCTCTTGCATGAGACATGAAATTAATCGGAAAACGGAAGGAACATAGCATGCGTGATGTTAGGCAACCATAGTTATACATTCACGAATTGAAGACTATGTTGTGGTTATATCATCTCACATGTAGCTATTTCAAATTCCCGCACCAATGGATTTCTGTATCGAATAATTAAGATAGTTTAAAAACTACAACGACCGACTTCCATGCCCCGTGAGTCAATTTCAGTATCAAGTTTGAGACGTTTATTGTCATATCTCTGGAGATAGTTATCAGATCTCGATGAAACCACTTTGGGAACGTACCCTACCGATTCAAAAAATAATTATTCAAATCGGTTCACAATTTACGGAGTAATCGCGTAACATACATACAAAATATACATATACAGGATGTCGGATTTTATATGGTCCAAACGAAAACTATCGATGGAGGGCTCTAAGGGCTACCCAGAGAAAAAAAAATGTGACTTTAGCCTAAATAAAAAATTGTAGCTTTCCTTGAAAGGCCTATTCATTGTTTATAGTCCTACAAAAAAACTAGGGCTCTGACCTTTATAGTTTTGGAGAAAATTTAAATAAATTCAACATTTCGGGTACTAACTCGAAAACAAGTAAAACGCAATTTTCTCGAAAACTATAGATTTTCGCGGAACATACATGGGGGTTCTCTGGGTATCCCTTAGAGTTTTCCATGGATGGTTTTCGTTTGGACCATAACAAACTCGACACCTGTATATATATATATATATATATATATATATATATATATATATATATATATATATACCAACGAATTGAGAACCTCCTTCTCTTTGGGAAGTCAGTTGAAAATGTATGTGCGCATTTTACAGTGGCCTTTTGGTGAAGGAAAAACTCCGTTGGTAGGAACTGTCTAGTGTCCGCTTGATCAGCTTCCATTCTCAACTGTCAAAATCTGTCGCTATAAGATCTAATTGTGTTTCGGCAGCTATCCTTGAGAGCTAGTTCTCATTCTAGGTCTAGCGTGCTACTATCCTCGACCGCATCATCATATACCAACGGGTGAGATTGCGGTCAAATTGAATGTTTTATTTTAATTTTTAATAATAAATGCTGGGTTGATTTTTGTTGAAATGTTAATTTTTGGTGCGAAGGCTTGGTTTTTTGGGTACGATTCTCACAAGTTTGTCTTTCTGTAAAAGTTTACACCTGAGCAAAAACCATTGTCACAACACTTTTACTTTTTAAATCATTTCTACTAATTTCAAAATAAGTTCTCTATTTATATCGATATTTAAACGGTAAAAATGTAAAACTTATAAAGCAATATCGGCCACGAACTACTGACGAAAGTCGATCGTCGAATAATCGAATGATATATATTCGAATGGCAGATTAATCGATAGTGAAACGTGATAGAAAATAACCATAGGTGTCGCAAGGTGCACCTAGTTTAGGCAACACTTCCGGCAAGTAAAAGGTCTTTTCTCTCACACGATTAGTGTATTTACCCAGTGTCGTATTGAAATTCTTCCAGTTTTTATGAATTTAAGTTGTAGAGATGGGTCAAAGACACATTTCAGGTCAGTTTTCAAGTAAAAGTCTAGTCTACGTTATACCTTTAGTAAAGATGTGGTACTGAAGATTTTCAGTGGATTTTTGGTGAGAACTCAAATATAATGTTTTTCAACATTTTGCTGTTTCCCTACACTCGCACTCATTCACCGGCACTTAATGGTTAATAATCCACATTTATTACACATTAACTCGCAGAAGAACACAAGTTTTAGGAAAAAAATACAATGAGATCACACACACTTTTCCACGTTCTTGGAAAAACTCTGCAAATGGTTTAAACACGTTAAGGTTTTTTTTTAATTTTATAGAAAAGCTAAGACTACTATTGAACTTATTTCAAAAAGTTTATTCGCCTATATTTAGTTTTATGTTTCTTGTCTAACTTAAGTACCCCGGAAACGGTCATTCGAAATTGTCAATGGGCTTCCATCAATATTTCCATCATTCGCTTTCTAACTCGTAGTTGCGAATGACAATGGCTTCTGTTGCCTCTGTAGACGATAATTTGGTCCATCAATGACGTTAAAATTGACAAATGCAAATGACCGTCTCCGGATCGCTTTGAAAAATTATTTTTTTATTTTGTTTAAGAGAGTATGCCTTCTGTATGATTCCATTGTAATTTTATCAAGTTCTGTGGAGAGATATGGAGATAAACACCTCAAAATAATTTACAAAATATTGGTACTGATAAGATCGTTTAAAAAACTAAAATAACCGACTTCAAATGCCACGCTATTAACTTTCAGTACCAAATTTGAGGTGTTTATCTCCATATCTCTGGAGATACCAATTAGATCTCGATGAAATTACTATGGT
Organism: Cabera pusaria; assembly: GCA_954871355.1. NCBI lineage: Eukaryota > Metazoa > Arthropoda > Insecta > Lepidoptera > Geometridae > Cabera > Cabera pusaria. The sequence continues at coordinate 7,750,899 of OX940907.1, forward strand.
ACCATTTTCAGGATATCTCCTGTACAAATAAAAAAAAAATCATCAAAATCGGTTCATAAACAATGAAGTTATCCGCGAACAATCATCCTTTTTTGAAAGTCGGTAAAAAATTACTATGACCTACTTCAAATTACTTTTTTTTTTTGTTACGATTTTAAATTATATTATAGGATACAGACTGGTTTCCGAGGTACTGGACAAATTATTGCTGACTTTATGCTATAGTACTTAATGTCATTCTTTCAAACTTGTCTGTTTTAGGCTGAGCGCAGACTATAGACAAAATAGTCTTAAGACTGTCTCAAGACTGTCTCAAGACAGTTTTGTCTATCACCCTGCGCACACTGCGAACAAAACTTTTTTGTCTGCGAGGATGCGACAAAGAACAAAATATAGAATGGACACTTTGATCACTCCACCAATACATGTATTATGTACCTACCTACAATTTGTCTTCTTGAGTTATACAGTAACTAGATATCTACTTTATCATTTTTAGGGTTCCGTTTCTCAAAAGGTAAAAAAAGGAGCTGAGCGCTCATACAATTTAGAGGTCTAGCTTAATTGGAACCAACCATAAAATATGTTGATAAATAAAATAGTGCTATTGAGTGATTTATTTACGTCGCGTCGTTCGCGTGTGAAGCGTCCTTGCTCAAGTTAGTTCCTCGACAGCTCAAAATCGGTAGGGAGGTGAGTAAGCCTCGATTGTTGGGGCGAACCGAGTGTCCATTCTATACGTAGTATCTGTTCTGTGTTGCATCGGTTTTGTTTGTCGGCACCGAGAACAAATAATAATACTACGTATAGAATAGACACTCTGTCCCACCCACCAATCGAGGCTTCCTCACCTCACCTCGCCTCACCGAGGCTTCTCAGACTAGTTTAAGGGACAAATTTATCTTTGTAGTTCGATCCATATAGGAAATGTATTGCAACAACTACAATTAATCATAAGTGAAATATTATGTTTCTTTGAAGTGTTTCACACTTTATATTTTTGTAAATTGTTAAGCAATTATTTGTTTAACAATTAATCATAAGTTTGTAAAAGTAAATTAATCGTTTTTAGGGTTCCGTATCTCAAAAGTTAAAAAAGGAATCCTTATAAGATCACTTTCTTATCCGTCTGTCCGTCTGTATAACCGTGTGTCACCACCGATTTTCTCAGGAACGGGTGGACCTAGCAAGTTAAAATTTTTACCAGATACTGATGTTTATGGTCCTAATTAGATATATAAAAATCAAGATCCAGAGTCAACACGATAATAAGATATAGACATATTTAGATTTTCGCCGAAATTTGTAAGTACCTAAATTTACCTTAATTTTCGACTTTTTTATTTTTCGGAAATTTTCCTTTACTTGTGTAATACCTTGATTTTGACCAAAGTTGACAATTCTTGGTCAACCGGCTGTACCATATAGGTTTTGGGTCGAAAACCTGTAGGGTACTTCCCGTTGACCTAGAACCATGAAATTCGACAAAGAGCAAGGTCTTACAGCACAAAAAAAGGGGAAATTTCAAAAACGAAAAAATTATTAAAGTAAATGGTGTCCCATACATACATAATTAACGCCAGTTAAGATATGCCTCTGAGTTATATGAGCGCTCATACAATTTAGGGGTCTAGCTCAATTGCACCAAACTTAAGTTTGGTGCCATAAGGTAAATATGTAACTAAAATTGTGCCTCTGTGTAATTTATTTTATTCATAGTTGACGCTAATTAAGATAGGCCTTTGAGTTATATGAGCGCTCATACAATTTAGATGTCTAGCTAACCAACCTTAAAAAATGTAACTAAATAAAATAGTGCTATTGAGTGATTTATTTTCGTCGCTTCGTTTGCGTGTGGCGCGTCCTTGCTCAAGTTTGTTCCTCGACAGCTCAGAATCGGTAAGGAGGTGAGGAAGCCTCGATTGTTGGAGCGAACAGAGTGTCTATTCTATACGTAGTATCTGTTCTGTGTTGCATCGGTTTTCTTTGTCGGCACCGAGAACAGATAATAATACTATGTATAGAATTGACACCCTGTACCACCCACCAATCGGGGCTTTCTCACCTCCCTATCAATTCTAAGCTGTCGAGGAGCTAACTTGAGCAAGAACGTGCAACACGCGGACGACGCCACGAGACGGTTGTTTTTAAAACATAACCCTCCTTCTTCCGCTGTCGGGTGACTGCGAAAGGAGGGTTAATTTTGTTTCGAGTGTATGTATATATATATATTATATATATATATATATATATATATATACATACATATTATATATATATATTCACCGTATATATATTATACATACATATGTATATACATATAAATGTATGAATGTATGTATATTTCTTTGGCACGCCCTAGAGCCTGAATGGCTTATCGTATTTTTATGTTAGTGGTGTCAACATTCAAGTATTACAAAGATAATTCTTGTTTTCAAAAAGCTTCGTCAATTGCAGACGAGAATACTATCAGATCTGTATATACAAAGTTTTGAATTCTCACCATATTTGCAGGGGTATGTATACTCCATGTAAAGAAATCAGTAAAAAAACATATATTAAAAATATATATATAATAACTAGGTACTTGAAATCAAACCTTCTTAAATCGACTCGCTCTTGGCGAACTACACGCACTCAGTCATAGCGCCGCCACAGGCGCCGGCAGGCGGCATTGCCTTTCGGCAAAAATCAAAGGGGCCGCGTCCGTCGGCGGCGACCGGTGAAACATGTTTGTGTTATTATTTTCGTTTTGTCGCTTCATTTTTAACCGACTTCAAAGGTTTCTCAATTCGACCGTATATATGTTTTTTTTATGTTTGTTCGCGGATAACTTCGTCGTTTATGAACCGATTTTGATTATTCTTTTTTTGTTGGATAAAAGATATCTCAAGTGTGGTACCATGGTAATTTTATCGAGGTCTGATTAGTATCTCCAGAGATATGGAGATAAACACCTCAAAATTGTTACTGAAAATTAATAGTGCGACATCGAAGTCGGTTCTTTTTAACCGACTTCAAAAAAGGAGGAGGTTTTTCAATTCGACCGTATATATGTTTTTTTTTATGTTTGTTCGCGGATAACTTCGTCGTTTATAGAACGATTTTCATTATTGTTTTTTTGTTGGAAAGGAAATATCCCAAGTGTGGTACCATGGTAATTTTATCGAGGTCTGATAAGCATCTCCAGAGATATGGAGATAAACACCTCAAAATTGGTACTGAAAATTAATAGCGCGGCGTTGAAGTCGGTTCTTTTTTAGTTTTTTAAACGATCTTATTTAGTTTTTAAACGATATTATAGCCTAGTGGTGAGTCGTAGTTACTTGTTATTGCCAAGACAAAGTTTGTAGAGAAGACGAAATAAAGGAATAACATCGTTTAAAAAACTAAAACATTCGACTTCAAATGCCGCGCTATATTTTCAGTACAAAGTTTGAGGTGTTTATCTCCATATCTCTGGAGATACATGGAGGGAAGGATAGCTGGAGGGGATTGGATGCGGAAGTGAGGGGAAGGGGGAGGGTAGGGGAGCAAAGGGGGAGGGTAGGTAAGCGAGGGGGAGGTTGGGGGGTTTAGGTGGAAGTGAGGGGGTAGGGGGCGGGGAGAGCATGTGAGGGACGGAGGGAAAGGAGGAGTAGCGTAGCGTGGTACGTCGTGGTGTAGTTGGGATACGTATGTGTCTTATTTGTTAATGCTACCCAAAGACACTATTCCACGCGAACGAAGTCGCGGGCACAGCTAGTATTTATTATATATAAATATATACATTTATATATATATATATATATATATACATTTTTAAAGTTTGTTAGCGGATAACCGCGTCGTTTATGAACCGATTTTGATTATTTTTTTTTGTTGGAAAGGAGATATATATAATGAGGTCTGATAAGTATCTCTAGAGATATGAAGATAAACACCTAAAAATTGCGACTGAAAATTAATTGCGCGGCATTGAAGTCGGTTCTTTTTAACCGACTTCACAAAAAAGGAGGAGGTTCTCAATTCGTAAGAATCTTTTTTCTTTTTTATTTTAGTTCACCGATTACTCGAAGATGCCTGAACCGATTTGGAAAATTATTTTTTTGTTTCAAAACATACCCTTCCCAGGTGGTTCCATTTAAATTTTAACGAAATCGGCCGAACCGTTTTTAATATATCAACATTTGTATTATGACGCATTTACTTATCTCGACGACTTACTACTTGGCTGGCACTTTACCTACTGGCACAGATTATATAATAGTTACTACGTCTACTGGCTACTTTGACTAGCGCGACGTTTGAAGTCGTTTCTTTTAGTTTTTTTAAACGATCTTAAATTATTTAGTTTTTAAACGATCTTATCTGAAGTCGATTAAAATAAAATAAATAGTTTTTCTTTTTCCATACAAGTTGTTCGTACCCGTCAAACAGGATGCGCTTATTTCATTTGTTAAGGTGCGTACAGACTATGTAACATAACGTATTGTATAACATGGTGAGATAACATGTTTCAGATGATGTGGACACTCATAAAACATGAGATCCAACAGAGGAGTGAGTACATCGTATATCATTTCATGTAAGGATATATATCCGCTTAGTATGTCCGCTTAATATATTATCCGCTTAGTATAACTGCTTAGTACTCATATTCTCTCTCTTCTTTATAGCATTCTTTTTAATCCTGCTTCCCCACCCTACCTTAAAGTAAACTTTGAGTATCTGTACTCTTCCGACTAGTCCGAGGCTCTCTAGATATTGACTGCAAACTTGAACGTGTTCGTCTAATGAAGTCCACGCTCCGACCCAATATGCTACAATCCGTGGTCGGGTCTGAAACGTTCCAGCTGAAACTGGAAAACCGATTTGCTGCACTGGAAACCACAATTGACGTTGACCAGGATCTCGACCATGTGGTGGACATCCTCAGGGAGGAAGGGACAAAATTCTGTGAGACGCGAGGTGCTGGCAAGAAGTCCAAGCTTTCAGAGGAATCTCTGCAGCTAATACAAAAGCGACGTGATAACCCTGCAGTCACTTCGTCAGATCAACGGACCCTAAATAAAAAGATTTTTAAATTGGTACGACGTGACCTCCGGAGCTCCAACACACGCTCAATTAAAGAAGCGATCGAGCAAAACCGGGGGTCAAAAGTCTTTGTCCAACAGCTGGGCCGAAGCCATCTGACGAAGTTGACCACTTCTAGCGGGAGTGTCGTCGCTTCTAAGCCGGAGATTCTTAGGGAAGTAAAAGACTTCTACAGCCAATTATACACCTCACAAGCGTCCCTTCCCCAACCCGGCATCGAGGATCCTAGAGCCACTCTGACCCGCCACTACACCGAAGATTTGCCAGAAATCAGCCTAGATGAAATTGTGATGGCTCTCAGGCAGCTTAAAAACGTAAAAGCCCCCGGAGAGGATGGAATTACAACGGAGCTCTTAAAAGCCGGTGGAACTCCTACGCTACTACAGCTTCAGCGTATTTTCAATTCCGTCCTCTTTTCGGGGAGAACTCCGAAGACATGGAGTAAGAGTGTGGTTGTTATGTTCTTCAAAAAGGGAGACAAAACCCTTTTGAAGAACTATCGACCTATCTCGCTCTTAAGCCATGTCTATAAGTTGTTTTCTAGAGTCATCACAAATCGTCTCGCGCGTAGGCTCGACGAATTTCAACCCCCCGAGCAGGCTGGGTTTCGAGGAGGATACGGCACCATAGACCACATCCACACAGTGCGGCAGGTTATACAGAAGACTGAAGAGTATAACCAGCCCCTGTGCTTAGCGTTTGTGGACTATGAGAAAGCCTTTGACTCCATTGAAACCTGGTCTGTTCTGGAGTCTCTGCAACGGTGCCAAGTCGATTGGCGATACGTCCAAGTGTTGAGAGGTCTATATGACACCGCAACTATGACCGTCCAAGTACAAAATCAGCAGACTGAACATATCCACTTACATCGAGGAGTTAGACAAGGAGACGTTATTTCCCCCAAATTATTCACAAACGCTCTAGAGGATATGTTCAAAACGCTGAACTGGAAAGGACGGGGCATAAATGTCAATGGCAATTACCTCTCACACTTGAGATTTTCGGACGACATCGTCATCATGGCTGAAACCGTGCAGGACCTGCAATACATGCTGACCACCCTCGCTGATTCTTCTGCGCGCATCGGTCTCCGGATGAACTTGGATAAGACCAAGATCATGTTCAACGTACATGTTATTCCGGAACCGATTGCCTTAAATGGAGTCCCTCTCGAAGTTGTTGACGAATATGTCTACCTTGGGCAAATCTTGCAATTGGGCAGAAACAATTTCGAGAAGGAAGCTCGCAGAAGGATACAGCTTGGATGGGCAGCATTCGGAAAACTTCGTCGAGTCTTTACATCGCCCATACCACAAAGCCTGAAGACGAAAGTCTTTAACGAGTGCGTCCTTCCTGTTATTACCTACGGAGCCGAGACGTGGACACTGACAGTGCGACTAGTTCACCAATTCAAAGTCGCTTAGCAAGCTATGGAGAGGGCTATGCTCGGAGTTTCTCTGAAGGATCGAATTCGAAACGAAGTCATCCGTCAGAGAACCAAAGTAATCGATATAGCTCAGAGGATTAGCAAGCTGAAATGGCAGTGGGCCGGTCACATCTGTCGCAGAACCGATAACCGTTGGGGTAAACGAGTTCTAGAGTGGAGACCACGGCTCGGCAAACGTAGTGTGGGACGCCCTCCAACTAGATGGAGCGATGATATACGCAAGCTGGCTGGCAGCGGTTGGAAACGAATAGCTGAAGATCGAGCTCAGTGGCATGCCATGGGAGAGGCCTATGTCCAGCAGTGGACGGAAATTGGCTGATAATGATGATGATGATCTGTACTCTCAGCACTCCCTAACATTGAGGTCAACCGAAAATCTTTCTCTGCAAATCCCCACACATTCGTCTACCTTCTTCGACAAATCCTTTACCATACAGGCTGCACGCCTGTGGAACAGTATCCCAGTCGAAATAAGAAAATCCCCATCATCCCATACATTCAAAGAAAGATTAAGGAAATTCTACTTGCCCAATGATAACTGTTGATCCTGTAACATTTTTTTTTTTTTTCATTTTTTTTCTAAAGTGGAATTTACTATCTGTATCATAATTTTCTTTATTGTTATAATGTATAAAATTTTGTAAGTGTAAGTAATATGTAATATGGATACTGGTATATATGTATGTATATATGTATTTGTGTAGATATATATGTTTATGTAATGTATATGTATATTTGCATGTATGATTGTGTATACACGAGTATTTATGTATATCTATAACTATATAAATAAATAACGATTAAAATAGATACACCACCGTCCGTCACAGTCTCGCAATATTACTCTCAGCTCGGTTGTCTGGAAGAAATCGCTTTAAGCGATAAGACCGCCCTTTGCATTACTTAGAATAAGTATTTTCCTCTGGTATTTTTCTGTAATTATTGGTGTGCAAATAAAATGTTTATCTATCTATCTATCTATCTTAGTATGTTCGGTATATCCATGTGAAATGTATTTCAGACTTTGCAGATAAATAGATAAATAATACTTCAATGATTAGTATATCCCATATCCAAAATAAAGTATATCCGCATTATTTCATAACCGATATTATGTAACATTATAAGACCGTATCTGTTGTGTTTTTGCATTGTTTTTGTACTCGTTGTTAGTGATGATGTGATCCAAAATAATATGGCAAGGTTGCCTAGAAAATACCTATTCACTTACGGCTTTACTTTTTAACTGATTTCACTTTTTTTTTGTGTTTCATAAAGGTATACTGGATATATGGGATATACTAGTATTAAGGTTTCGGGAAGTGGAATGATGGGTATATATTCGCTTAGGGATTTATATCCGAAGATATAGATGTGTCCGGAGTTACCCAAGCCTACTAACCGAGAACGACAAACGATAATTGTTAAATAACATTGTTATTCTAATGTGTACAGTAATGTTTTGGGTTGCAATGTTGAATAACAAGGTTACATGGTGTGGACGTGTTATATTACACAAGTTAAATAACATGTTACATAGTCTGTACGCACCATTATCAAATCAGACATTTTTTAGGGTCCCGAAACCAAAGGGGCCCTAGGGACTACTGAGTCTTCGCTGTCCATCCGTCCGTCTGTCTATCCGCCTTTCTCAAAGCTGTATCTACTTTACAGTAATAGGTAGATACTTGACATTTTCACTAAGTATGTCTTATTATGGGGATTTAAGAACAAATACGAAAAACTAAAATAAAGTTAAAAATAAAACTGGCTAAGTCGAGTTGAACTCGCCCACCGAGGCTTACGTACGAACCAATTCAGCTAGATCTCTAAATTGTATCAGCGCTCATATAACTCAGAGGTCTACATTAATTGGCGTAAACTATGTATGTATGTACACCTTTTAATTTTCAACTTTTTTATTTTTTGGAATTTTTCCATAATTTGTGCTGTACCTTGCTGCTTGCCAAATTTCATGATTCTAGGTCAACGGGAAGTACCCTATAGGTTTTCGACCCAAAACCTATGGGGTACTTCCGGTTTACCTAGCATTGTCAATTTTGGTTATAAGCAAAGTCTTAGAGCACAGCACAAGTATAGGAAAAATTCCGAAAAATAAAAAATGTTGAAAATTAAGGTACATTTTGGTACTAACAAGTATCCGCGAAAATCTAAATTTGCCCATATCTTTTTATTGTGTTGATTCAAGACCTTGATTTTTATACACCCAATAGGGACTATAGACTTCAGTATCAGGTATAAATTTCAACTTGCTAGATCCACCCGTTCCTGAGAAAATCAGTGGTGACACACGGACAGACGGACAGACAGACGGACAGACAGACACACAGACAGAGAGACAGACGGACAAGAATGTGATCTTATAAGGATTCCTTTTCCACCTTTTGAGACACGGAACCCTAAAAACGGTTAATTTACTTTTACAAACTTATGATTTGTAGTTGTTGCTATACATTTCCTATATATATATATAACTACAAAGTTAAGTTTGTCCCTTAAACTAGTCTGAGAAGTTGGTACGGAAGCCTCGGCGGGCGAGTTCAAGTCGATTTAGCTGGTTTTTATATATAATATAGAACCTACGTAAATTTGAACCTCCTGTGTGTACTGGTCCCAACATATATGTATGAAGTTGACGTTAATCTTCACGTGCTTAAACTAGCTCCTCAGCAGCTCCAGAATCAGAGGCGAGGTGAGGAACCTCGATTGGTTGGTGGGACAGAGTGTCTATTCTATACGTAGTATTATTATTTGTTCTCGGTGCCGACAAAGAAAACCGATGCAACACAGAACAGATACTACGTATAGAATGGACACTCTGTTCGCCCCAACAATCGAGGCTTCCTCACCTCCCTACCGATTTTGAGCTGTCGAGGAACTAACTTGAGCAAGGAAACGACGCGACGAAAATAAATCACTCAATAGCACTATTTTATTTATTTACATTTTTTAAGGTTGGTTAGCTAGACCCCTAAATTGTATGAGCGCTCATATAACTCAGAGGCATATCTTAACTGGCGTTAATTATGTATGTACGGGACACCATTTACTTTAATAATTTTTTCGTTTTTGAAATTTTCCCTTTTTTTGTGCTGTAAGACCTTGCTCTCTGTCGAATTTCATGGTTCTAGGTCAACGGGAAGTACCCTACAGGTTTTCGACCCAAAACCTATATGGTACTTCCGGTTGACCTAGAATTGTCAACTATGGTCAAAATCAAGGTATGCAGCACAAGTAATGGAAAAAATCCGAAAAATAAAAAAGTCGAAAATTAAGGTAAATTTATGTACTTACAAATTTCGGCGAAAATCTAAATATGTCTATATCTTATTATCGTGTTGACTCTGGATCTTGATTTTTATATATCTAATTAGGACCATAAACATCAGTATCTGGTATACATTTTAACTTGCTAGGTCCACCCGTTCCTGAGAAAATTGGTGGTGACACACGGACATAGAGACGGACAGACGGATAAGAAAGTGATCTTATAAGGGTTCCTTTTTAACTTTTGAGATACGGAACCCGAAAAACGATTAATTTACTTTTACAAACTTATGATTAATTGTTAAACAAATAATTGTGTAATTACAAAAATATTAAGTGTGAAACACTTCAAAGAAACATAATATTTAACTTATGATTAATTGTAGTTGTTGCAATTCATTTCCTATATGGATCGAACTACAAAGTTAAGTTTGTCCCTTAAACTAGTCTGAGAAGTTGGTACGGAAGCTTCGGTGGGCGAGTTCAATTCGATTTTGCTGGTTTTTATATATAATATAGAACCTATGTAAATTTGAACCTCCTGTGTGTACTGGTCCCAACATATATGTATGAAGTTGACGTTAATCTTCACGTGAGTAGTATTATTGTTCTGTGTTCGTCCGCGTGTGGTGCCTTGCTTAAACTAGCTCCTCAGCAGCTCCAGAATCAGTGGCGAGGTGAGGAAGCCTCGATTGGTGGGTGGGACAGAGTGTCTATTCTGTACGTAGTATTATTATTTGTTCTCGGTGCCGACAAACAAAACCGATGCAACACAGAACAGATACTACGTATAGAATGGACACTCTGTTCGCCCCAACAATCGAGGCTTACTCACCTCCCTACCGATTTTGAGCTGTCGAGGAACTAACTTGAGCAAGGACGCGCCACACGCAAACGACGCGACGTAAATAAATCACTCAATAGCACTTTTTTATTTATTAACATATTTTAAGGTTGGTTCCAATTAAGTTAGACCTCTAAATTGTATGAGCGCTCAGTTCCTTTTTTTACCTTTTGAGAAACGGAACCCTAAAAATGATAAAGTAGATATCTAGTTACTGTATAACTGAAGAAGATAAATTGTAGGTAGGTACATAATACATGTATTGGTGGAGTGATCAAAGTGTCCATTCTATATTTTGTTCTGTGTCGCATCCTCGCAGACAAAAAAGTTTTGTTCGCAGTGTGCGCAGGGTGATAGACAAAACTGTCTTGAGACAGACCGTTAAGACTGTTTTGTCTATAGTCTGCGCTCAGCCTTATTAGGAGGTTTGGTTTGGAAAAGAATTACTTACTGGCTGTGTGACTGGCTTCTGAGTATACCTTTTTTAGGGTTCCGTAGTCCTGACAAGGAACCCTTATAGTTTCGTCATGTCCGTCTGTCTGTCTGTCCGAAGTTTTGCTAAGAGACCGTTAATACTAGAAAACTGTAATTTTGTGGGGGTATATAAATTACGCCGACAAAGTGCTGCAATAAAATTGTGAAATATATTTTTTTTAGGGTTCTCGATGAGTAGTGGGGATAATTTTTTTTTTCATCGTCTACCCCATCGTGTGGGGTATCGTTAAATAGGTCTTTTAAAATGATTTAAAGTTTGCTAATACCATTTTTCGATTGAATGCTCCATTTACGAAATATTAAACTTTAAAGTGCAAATTTCATGAACTTTAAAGGAAAATTATAGCGGTCAAGATAACTTAATTTCATTTAGTTAGCATAAACCAATCATTTAGCCTGAATAATGTTAGGAATGTAACAAAATATAACTTAATCATCAGTTAATTATATTATGCTTTTATTTAACTTGCCGTGAGTCAAATCTTAGAAACCAAATAAGAACTACATCCCGACGTTTGACTTGACTAAAATCTGGAATGATTTCGTATATTTGGTGACAATTTAATAATATGTTACGCCGTTGTACCCCATACAAGAAACGTATTTTTTCGGAAATATTTTATCATTTAATTAAATATAGTCTGTGTACTATGTACTGTGGTACAGAACCCTAATTGTGCGAGTTCGACTTGCACTTGGCCAGTTTATTTTAATAATAGCAAGATTATTGACCAATCCAATTATTTAAGTCAGAGCATAACTCTTCAATACACTTTTATATAAATAAAAAAGAAGAGATATAATTTCTCAAGAGCTTCTAGAAAAATTGGGCGCTTCTTACCAATTTTTCATACTGTATTATACAACTATTAATAATACAATCGCAGATGACATCGTCATTATGGTAGAGACGCTGCAGGACTTACAAAGGATGTTGAATAGCCTAGCTGATTCTTCTCGTCGCATCGGTCTTCGGATGAATTCGGATAAAACCAAAGTCATTTACAACGAGCACGTTGTTCCGGAACCGATTGCCGTAGATGGAATCCACTCGAAGTTGTCACTAAGTATGTTTACCTAGGGAAGACGCTCCAACTAGGCAAACATAACTTCGAAAAGGAAATCCAGAGAAGAATTCAGCTGGGCTGGACAGCATTTGGAAAACTCCTTCAAGTCGTCTCGTCGCATATACCACAGTGCCTAGAGACAAAAGTATTTAATCAGTGCGTCCTACCCGTCATGACATATGGAGCCGAGACGTGCACACTCACGGTTCGACTCGTCCACCAATTTAAAGTCGCTCAGCGAGCTATGGAAAGAGCTATGTTCGGTGTTTCTCTACGGGATCGAATCCGGAACGAAGTAATTCGCCAGAGAACTAAAGTGATCGACACAGTTCATCAGATTAGCAAACTGAAGTGGCAGTGGGCTGGTAATCTCTGCCGTAGGACCGATAACCGTTGGGGTAGACTGGTTCTAGAGTGGAGACCGCAAATCGGTAAACGTAGCGTAGGACGCTCGACCAGGTGGAGCGACGACATTCGCAAAGCGGTGGGCAGTGACTGGAAACAAAGAGCCGAAGATCGGGCTCAGTGGCATGACTTGGGAGAGGCCTATGTCCAGCAGTAGACTGATACCGGCTGATTATGATGATGATATCTTCGTTCCTCAGAAAACCTTCAGTTACTTATTCCTCTACACTCCTCACGATTCTACGACAAATCCTTTACAGTGCATGCTGCCCGGTTATGGAATGAGCTACCTGTAGATATTAGACGTACTAAATCTCTCTTGCAATTTAAATCTTTAGTTAAAAAGCACTATTTGTCCCAAACATGCTAATTCTACTGATCACACTTTGTTATAGACTTGAATGTATTCAGCTATGTGTATGTATTTATTTGTACTTATAAAGTATTTATGTATTCAATAAATTTTAAAAATATATGAGTATGTTTACATAAACATACTCATATATTATGTATGTATATATAATTTATATGTATTTGTATGTATGTCCATATATGTATATTTAGTATTTTACTTATAATAATAAATAAATATTTTATTGCAGTTTCCAGTTAACATAAATAATCGCCATCGCCAAACTCCCTTTGTTTTTTGTTACTACTCCACACTTGGTTGTCTGGAAGATATCTCTCTATGCGACAAGACCGCCGATTGTATCACCGAATTAGGTTGTTATGTCTAGATATTAAGGTTCTTTCTGGTATACAATAAAGAGATTATCTATTTATCTATCTATGATAATGAATAATATAATCGCGTGAACATAACTAAAACGCGTAAAAAACTCAATGCAATCTGTAAAGTACTTATGAATAAAGCTCAAAAAGTGCAATATTACACCGCGCTTTTTCCGAGCACCATTTGTGCAAGTGTCAAAATGCCATATCCAAAAGATCATCTATCACTCGATCATGCGTAGAAAATTGCAATGATCGTTCAATCGACTCAATTCGCCGACTAATCCGATAACTTTCATCTATGTTCCGGATAATCGAATGAATCGAATCGGATGCAATGAGTGATGTAACGATCGCGATCATTGCAGATCTTTGATGGAGTGACTAATGATATTGGTCTTTACTAATGTTAAACCTCATATACATGAATCAAGTCAAGCACGTAGGGGTGAATGAGTGATCAAGATTTGATCACTCATTCACCCCTACGTGCGAATCGTGGAATTTTCTTTTATGCAGTTTTCGAGTTTGCTTCCACATGGCATTCATCAAGTAAATTAATTTTAAAAAATTACCGAGTCACAGAATAAAAATCGATGAGCATTTTGATGCATGAGCAGCCAGTATAAAAAACGGGTTGGAATAGTTGCACTCTATCGATTGAGGTAAAGTCAGTTAATAAATCTAGCCCCTCATCTCAATGCCGTCCTTCAATTCTAGAAAAACACTTTCATCATCTTAAACCAGACCTTCACTTCCAGTGAAATGTATTGATTTAAAATCAGGAATTTTACGTGACTTACGTGATATCGACGATATAGCGCACACTGTGCGAGGCTGGACGCATCGCCGAGCGCCCGCACTCGAGATCTTGATGAGGGCTCTGAACGAGGCCGAAACAATTTGTCGATCGCTCTATCGACATTACGTAAGTCACGTCAAATTCCCGATTTAAATTCAATTAATTTATAAATTCAAGTAACAAAATTAAAATTTTGAATTGAAACACCCACGACAGCGTCCTTTAGAAAGTTAATGTCATAATTATCTATATAAGAACTACCACTGTTTAATTACGAACCGTTTAAACACAAAATTGAACTAGTAGTTATGGAGAGAAATGGCGACATGGATTTTATTTTTCATGGGCAGTAACACCTATCTAAGAACATGAACCAATCAAACCCAAATCCATAACTGAAAATTGCATCAAAATCGGACTAGTACTTTTGGAGAAAAATGGCAACATGGATTTGCACACACAATACCCCTCTCACCCCAAACGCATATACCGTCTCCGTTCTGTCGTGGGTAAAAATGAATGTAAGTTTTTATTAAAATCCAGCGAGATAGCGGCCAAGTGCTTACCTTTCAAAAATAAATAAACTGGCCAAGTGCAAGTCGGAGTCGCACTAGTAGGGTTCCGTACCACACTACAGTATTTTATAAGATCGAGCAAAAAATACCACTATCATTTTTCGGCAGCAAAAAATAACAATTAATAAACATTTCGATTCTTATAACGCCATCTAACGTCTAACAAAGGAGTTAGGGATCGACATTTCAATATAACGCCATTTATGGGACGTTTACCTAACTAAGCGTTCATAGATGGCGTGAAATGCCGAAAAAAACACGTTTCTTGTATGGGGACCCTCTATTATTTTTTAACTTTATTCTGTTTTTAGTATTTGTTGTTATAGCGGCAACAGAAATACATCATCTGTGAAAATTTCAACTGTCTAACTATCACGGTTCATGAGATACAGCTTGGTGACAGACGGACAGACAGACAGACAGACAGAGTAATAGGGTTCCGTTGGTACCCTTTGGGTTCGGAACTCTAAAAAAGGGCTAATTATTTAGATCATGACTCATAAAATATTTAAAAATTGCATAAAAACATTGTGGCTTTTTGATCAGAATATGAAGCCCAGTTGGCATAAAGGTTTAGATATAGATAGATGGCTTAACTTATAAGCGAGAGGTCACCGGTTCAAATCCTAGCACGGGTGTTTGTCCATAGAAGGTACGAGCATATTATAACGATGGTCCACCTGGCTTGCTACCAAAGAGTAGCTTTAAGGTGTTCCGGAACAATACTACCTATACCCTTTATAAGTCAGACCATTTTAGGCCTATTATAGTGTGTTCACCATCTTCGACCACATCATCTCACCACCAGGCGAGGTAGTGGTAAGAAGCTGGTCTATTAGATATAGATAATTATTATAAAAACCTACCGGTTGCATTTGACTAACATTTTGCAAATAGGCTAAGTTTTTATTTTGAAGCCCCTGCCTTTTCTTTCTCTATGGTACAAAATCTCTATTTCCTAATTTATAATAAAATTATTGATTTATCATTTAAAATATTTATAATTTATGATTGAAGAAATGATTATAAAACAAATCAATTAATAAAAGGTCAAGCAATCATATCATATATATTTGTAAGCCGCTTCGGTTTATTAATTATGCCAGTGATTCATTATGTCACGGACATAATAATGTAACAGGTTTGTAGCAGGAAGATTATAACTCAATGGAGGTTTCATATAAAAGAAACTCTTAAAGACGAAAAATATGACCTTGATTGTTGTCGAATTTTGCTTATGTTTTAATTCCCTAATAACTAAATAGGAGAACACCTTATGAATTGTATAGTGAAATGACAGTTAATATATGTATTTTTAAATAATATATCCATAACAAAGGAATATTATAATTAGAAAAAGTTAATGTTTTTTTTTTTGCTGTTTGCTTCGCGTTTATCGCAAAATATTACAGACTGTTTTGACGGTAAGTGAAAGTGGGATAGAAGCAATACTGGGGTGAAACTGGTTTGTCTTTCCAGTAATGACAACATGACAATAAAATAATGATTATACTGCACATTAAAATTGTTGAATCTATAGGTTTCCGAACTACGACTGTGTTTCAGGATCCATTGGCTTCTGCCATACTGATATAATTTGTTACTTTTTTAAAAGTCTATAAATGACTTAAAAAACCTTTTAGTATAACTACTGTAAATATTAGTATTTATGTCTTGCTATACCTTGCAAGCTCCAGTTGGGTTTAAATCGTTTTGAGTTGTGGCCAACTAGCTTTGTGTTACATCATTAGGCCGGACATCCGAATAGTTTATTCACCTACTTATGTTTTGGTGTGTGTCCTAGACTTTTTGGAATCCGGAATCTTGTAGTACGGTTTTTGGTTAGTTTCTAAATTGAGCAATAGTACAGAATAATCCATAGTACAAGTAGCAAAAGGGGTTATTTTTGGTTGAAGAGATATGTAAAATGGTGATGCTTTCCAACATATTATTTGTTTACTTTTAGCAGTTTTTTATTAATTTCATAAATGAAGGAATCATTTTTAGGAGTCCTTTTTACTACCTAATAGGCTAGCGTTTGACCATTGTTTCGCCTGGCGTTGGTGTGGTCCAAGATGGTTAACACGCTAGGCCTATAAAGGTCTGACTTTTAAGGTCTATGTACTACCGGAACTCCGTAAGGTTATGACGGCAGATTTTCTCCTTGATAGTTGTAAGCTACTTTTTGGTAACAAGTCAGATGGGACATTGACATTACTTTCCTACCACCAAAATAAACTTACCTTAACTTCGTAATTAGAAAAATTATACGTCTCAACTCTCAAAATAAATAAAAAATCTACCGAATGTATTTAAGTTCAAACGCTTCATACTACATAACAAAATTGATTTGCGTATAAAATAGCAATTGAATGAGTAGGCGTTCAGATTTTGTATGAGTATACAAGTAACTCCCAGCGTACTTGAATGCGAGTGCTACAATCATGACGCGTTAGAAATAGTTAGACACGGCAAGACTTTATAAATGTTTTTGTATTTTTACAGAGATGTAGAATGTATTTTTAATTAAGTTTTTAGCTCTCTATATACTATGCTTTTTTTACACAGTACTGGGTAGTACTGGGTAGCTTCTATCTCACCTGATGTTAAGTGATGATGCAATCGATGATAGAGTGCGCTTACCCAGAAGATACATATTCACTCGCGATTTGAAGACCCCCATATTGTACTTAACCGGAAACACAGACTCAGGTAGGGCATTCCATTCCCTGGCGGTTTGTATGATGAACGAAGATGCAAATCGCTTCGTTCGAGTAGATGGTATATCCACCATAAATCGGTGGCGCCTTTTAGTGTCTCTGGATGTCCTATAAAACAATGAAATAAGTAAGCATGAATTTCCAGAATGCGTAAGTTTTATTTTATGTTACTTAGATACACCGGCGTATACATTTGAATGATTACATTTTAAATTAGATTTAAATTTTAAAAATATTGAGTTTAGAGTGTGCAAAATATTTTTATAGGTCCCTTATATACTATCTGAACGGATGCCGTTTAAATTGATAAACAATGCTTTAAATCTTCATGGTTATACGTGAGTGTATAGTTTAACGCAGCTAGCTGAGTAAATTTTAGTAAAGTGTATGCATTTTTAAATTGCAGAACGTAGATTTACATTAGGGCCACAAAGTTGAAGATCGTTTCATTTTCAGCAGTTGTGAAGAAATATATTTCTTAAATATTGCTACTCAATGATACAAATTCTTCATAGCATTACTTAAAATAAACAATACAAAAGTAAGCAACCTACCGAAGTACCTACAACTTTTCCGACAAAAGTACAGTTGAAGAATAATATAAGTAATCGTACTGGATACAAATACTGCTCTTTAAGTACTTTAAGTGTCGCAATAAAAAGTTATCGAAGTCATGCCTACCGTCTGACCAACATTAGAATCTACTAAGCCTAACGGCCGTGTCTAAACATTCGCAACCCATCAAACGTACTACATCGCGTGCTTCATACGCACATTTTGGCTGGAACTTCATCAAGGGGGGGTAGTCCGGATAAAACCATCGACCTCCTATTCCAGTACGCATTCCAGTGTCCACCACCAACCAGGCACTATCCCAGAAGCTGGACAGAAGTAAAGACACCATGAAGCTGTTCGTTATTTTAGTCTGTGCGGCTGTAGTCAGCTGCAAGCCTACCGGCGATGAAGATGTGATGGGATCGGTGCTTGGTGTGATGAAGAGCTGTTCCGAAGAAGATGTTTCTTTGTGTCTGAAGGTGTGTTTGTGATCAGTGATTATGGACTCAAAAGTGCTAACTAAGCAGAAATTATTCCTTTGGGAAGCAGTATACTTTTGATATACTGATAAGATTGTATAAAAAACTAAAATAACCGACTTCAAATGCCGAGCTATTAATTTTCAGTACAAAGTTTGAGGTGCTTATCTCCATATCTCTGGAGACACTTATCAAGTCTCGATGAAATTTCTATGGTACTTCTCTTGGGATATTTCCCTTCCAACAAAAAAAAAGATAATCAAAATCGGTTCACAAATGACGAGGAAATCGGCGTATGGGCGAACACCCATAAAAAAAATACGGTCGAATTGAGATACATCTTTTTTAAGTTGGTTAAAAAGTGTTTGAAGTTGCCAAAAGAAATCAAATAAAACAATAGTAATTAAAACTCTGTTTTCCATCATTGCAAAAGACGAATACATTAAAATAACGATTAGTAATAATAGCGTATCAGAAACTTAAATAAAACCATGCTTTGAAGATATGATATATCGTGCCGTTCAAACGCATAATAACAAAATACTTAATCCAATTCTTTACTGCCGCACCAAGCAGCCCGAAATTTAAAATACATTAATCATACATAACATTAACAACTCAAAAGATCTGACAAATTTAACAAAAGTTCACAAGTAAAAAAATTGCAATTTCTTTGAAATATTAGAAGCATATTTTCATTACGTGCTCAAAATTAATTACAAATGCTGGTCAGCTGCCTACAAATATTCACAATAACTCGTCTTTTTGTCAAATAAAACATGTTTCATTTTTACTGAAAATCCATCTTCTTACAGGAAAGAGCTCTGAAATACGTCGAAAATATCAACACTGCGCGGGAAGTGAGCCTCACTGACGGCATCAGTCTACTTGGTTCTGGATCCCCAAGGTCCGCCAGGTCCTACGAGCCTTTAGCTGAAGAGCCCAAAGCAAGGGAAAGCCAGGTGGAAAACAGGCTGATTGACGCTGCTGCGGACTTCTTGGAGAACCATGTCATTCAATTACGAGTGCCAAAAAACACCGTTGATGACGTGAAGAGATCTTTGGAAGAAGGTTAGTACCTAAATAGTGTAACAGCTTAATATCCAACAAGAATAATGTAGAAACAATCAATGTAATTTATGAAATCTTTATACAGATCTAACTACCTAAGGTATTGTATTTAATATTAGGTAGCACCTAAGGTATTGTATATAATAATAGGTTATTTAAATTATTCGCCACTACGTTCAACAATGTGGTAGTAATTTATTTTTTTAGATCTTGAGTACGTGCTTGCTAACTTTTGAGCTTTCTCGAGTATTTAATCTAATCTTGAAGATGTTAAGATTGTTATCGAAGTTGAAGTGTTTACTCGCCTTTAGAATCTGAGACGGGCGTTTCTACTAACAAGTATAATTTTAAGAAATAATTTTAAGAAAGAAAGAATGTTTTTTTTTCTGATTCGTTCAATCTTGCAAATTTTAAAAACCCTACATTTTTTTGAATCATATAATTATAAAATGTTGTTCTCAACCTTTCATGAAAACCAACCGTCTCAAAGGGTTTAATATTCCGGTTTATTCAAAAAAACAAAATTGATAAGTCATTACTGCTATAGTAATCCTTAAGTTTAATAGAGTATTATTTAATAAAAGTATATGCGGATGGCATAATTGAGTAGGTAGTCTATAAAGAATCAATTTTAACACTCATTAGTTTTACTACGAGCCCATACACCGAAGCGGTGACGCATGTAAATGATTAGCATTAATTTTGTACCAACTGAATTTTAGTAGTTTAATTAAAATAACATGCTTAAGTGCAGAATAATAGATGTTATTATGCAAAGTCTGTAAAGTCTAATTAAATTAAAACTAAATTATCAAATTAAACACGTAACTGACTTTAATTATACATTTTGTAAAAATCAATTGACACTATCAATGGTATGTTGAACTCCTTTCTTATTTAATAAAAAAAAGCATTTAAATTTCTATTTTCGGTTCCTATTAATTGTTTTCTCAAAGTCAAAACCAAAGCTATGAAAAAGTTAAAATAACGGCAAATCTCGTCAATATAATACCGAAAATAAATCTAAATAGTAAACCTGTTAAATAAATACTAAAAATCTTCATCTCATTGATCAATTTAACAGACATGCGAAATTTATGTCAAATAAATCCAGCAATCAAACGGAACATAAAGTTAATAGTCACGCTAGTTATAAAAGCAACAAAACAGTACACTTGTATACTTTTGATCCTACCGCTGCTGCACCTGACCAAATTACATCAGGCGATTTATAACTTTAACACTATTATTAAACCAAAATACATAATTAACCGGTTCGTAGCAATCATCAAATTGCCCAAAGTGAAAGTACGGGATGAATTATAAAATATAATTATCTTAAACAACGCAGATGATATTCATCTCGTTAGGTTAATGTCCAGCGATTTTGTAGTAGCTTTGAAGGCACCTAATTATATTCGAATAAAATTACATGAGATTTTGTGAGAACTGAACTCAATGTAAGAGGCCTATCTGATGATAATCTAATTTTGAATACAAAGTAAAGCATGGTTTATAAGAACTTGCTAATGATAAAAGATAAATTGTGACTAAGCTCTAAGCAAATAAAATAGTAAACTATTTTTTCTAAGAAATTATCTCAATGGTGGTTTATATATACTACATTATTATTATATATTATATATAGTATATTATATATATATATATATATATATATATACTATATATTTATATATACATAATAAGGAAAAATAACGCCTTTAATAGTTCAGATTTTCATTGAGTGCCAGTAAAAACTTTTAACATCAAATTACTTATAGAGATTGGATGTATCCAGGGCGATGATCTAAATTTTAAATTAACCAAATTTTCGTATTATATCTACGAATACAAACAGCAAGAAGAACGTAAATTAAATAAATACTAAACTAATAACCACTTAGATAACGAAGACCGCAAATAGCACCTCGTTTGTTAAATAGTAAAATGAATGGTTTGTTTTTCTAACGGTTAGCAGTTATGAGCATGCTTATGTAACTCAAAGTTAAAAGACATTCATTTAACGCTGGTCCATTCCATGACTCAGATGGTATCATTTTAGAAACGACGCAGAACAAAAATATGCAAGTCACACAAATTAATGTACACAAACTTGAAACTGTAGTGAAAATTGGGCAGTTAGATTCACGCAATAAGTGATATGACTCCGCAAACACTACAATAAACGTGTGATATATAAAAAGTAAAAAACAGTTACATAAAACAGCTACGTCACATAATATGGGCGCTCTCGCCAAATTATAAATTAAAAAAGTACGAGACCGGTCAGACAAGTACTTACGTCTGAGAATTTTAAAATAGAAAGTTGATAAAATTAATCAGCCCGGGAACGTAATTGACGAATTACGAAATATCAGCGGACATCCGCAAATTGAACTTTAACCATAAGAAGACGACACTAGAAATCTGAGCCGAACGGGTTTAGTGAGTTTCTCTAACCTATTAACGAGATTATGGTGGAAAGCGGACGAACTAAGTCTAGTTTTTGCTAGATCCATAGTACAAGTAGGACTGTGTGAGACTAGTTTCCAGTTCCGGCGGCCCGGATCTTGCTCGAAATCGGCTATCAAGAATCAAGTTAAAGTTACGCTCCCAGCGCACTTGAAATATGGATGTAGGCTTGAAAGCTTTTGAAATGTACCTAATGTCCGGAATCACTTTCTAGATGAAGGAGGTTCTTATGCAAACTGGACGTAACTTGGTGAATTACAATGAAAACGACATTGTTCGAATTTCAGTTGACGATCAGAATTTGAATAAGATTTCGAATGATTAACATGCACTCGCGGTAGTCAATTTGAATGTTTCGTGCTGCAATGTGTAAAAGGAAATATCGGAACTGGACTTCAACATGCCTAGTCTAGCCCATTTACCTACAAACTCGGTTGCCGTTTAGAATTTATAGCGTGAATTTTACTACAACTTCATTTGTATAAAGGCTCGTAATGGGTAAAAATAAGGCTTAAATTTCAATGAGTATTTAGCTAAAGTCTTTACAGAATGAAAGCATGTTTACATTTAGATTACATTACACAAACACGCATTAGATACTCGATAAGCATGTTATTTACATTGTTCATCGAATTCAAAAACAAATTTGATCTACCATACTATACCATACCATTACCATACCATACGTATACCATACCATTTAATATAAAATAATTTATATTTAATTTTTTTATAGGCCGTGGAAAGAAAAAGAAGCTGAAGCAGCTGATGCCCATCCTCGCCCTTCTCCAGCTTAAGATCCAGTCTCTGATTCCTCTGTTCTTGGGTATAATCGCCTTTGCTGCTGTCAAGGGTCTCATGCTCGCCAAGGCTGCTCTCCTTGCCTCCGCTCTCCTGCTCCTCAAGAAACTTCTGTCAAAGAACGAGCACCATGAAAGCTACGAGGTAGTGGCTCATCCTCATCATGACGAGCACTACAGCCATGGATCAGGACATGGCGGATGGGGCAGGTCATCCCAAGACGCCCAGAACTTGGCTTACAACGCCTATTCTAACTAAAGGTCAAGAACCTCGCGAGCAAATCAGCTGATCTGACCGATTAGCTGATAATAAATTATCGCCAAAAGTCACCTTTTTGTCGAAGCTAGCATAATCGTGTATTTATTATCGTTAGTCTTACGGACCTCAGTTAAACGATATTAATTTATTAATAATTTATTTAAATTATTTAAAGCGCTGCGAGTGAATCTTGTCTTTGTTTCAGCATCATCTTCTTTTCACGTACCTGTTTTGTCTTTAAGTTGTATTTTATACTTTATAGTACAAATAATTGTGAGCTTTAATTTTATTTTATGTTTTTAATGTTATGTGTTCATTTTCACTAGTCGTATTTGTATCTTATTAATTTTCATACTTACTGTATTATTCTTTTGTAAATATTTTTCATATTATTGTATTTATGTAAAATATTATTGATTGCATCTTCATTTCAATTATTATAACCATATTTATTTATAATTAGTATTCGTGTACTTTTATTATCATACTTTCTCTTTTGCTTATCTGTTTTATTATTATGTCATTTTATTATTTTATTCTATTTACATTGATGATGCTCTATTTTCTGATGTTCTTCATTTTCATCCTTAGTAGTAATAATAACTGTTATTATTACGAAACCACCCAAATAAATTAAATTATTATCATAATTGTTAATTTATATTTTTATTTTGCTACCCAAAATTCCTTATCACATTATTAGAATATCTATAATTTAAGATCGTTTAAAATACTAAAAGAACCGACTTTAAACATCGCTCTAGTCAAAGTAGCCAGTAGACGTAGTAACTATTACATAATCTGTGCCAGTAAGTAAAGTGCCAGCCAAGTAGTAAGTCGTCGAAATATGTAAATGCGTCGTAATACAAATTTTGGTATATTAAAAACGGCTCAGCCGATTTAGTTAAGATTTAAATTAGACCACCTGGGAAGGGAAACAAAAAACAACAAAAAAATAATTTTCCAAATCGGTTCAGGCATCTTCGAGTAATCGGTAAACATACATAAAAAAAAAGAAAAAGATTCCCACGAACTGAGAACCTCCTCCATTTTCGTGGAGTCGGTTTAAAATGGATGTTATAATTAATTTGGTACTATCATCTAGAAATGACGTATATTTTTATAAATTTAGTAGTACGGTATGTAATTGTGAAGTTTTCATCATCCCTTGCTAGACATAGGCATCTCCCAACATAAATAGCAGTTGTCTTGCTTTTTGTTTGCAATTTTCCTAGTCATACAGCGGCAAGGGCTGTTATTTCCATTTATACTAGGAGATAAGATTGGTATCTCATTGTGTAAACTTGAGAGCCAAAATAGAATTAATCACGTTAAATTGCTATTATTATGGGGTTATCTGTCAGTATATTTCTATGGCAACGGCAAAGGTAGGTTTGCTTCTGGCAGTTGCACCACTTCTGTATTTTTTACACAACCGTAATATAGAAATGTTTTAAATTTTGAAGAGCAGAAAAGTGGCCAGTATATTTACTGAGATTGTAAGAATTTTAAAATCCAGAATGATCCAAAAATTAACAAAATTAAATCCTATATATTTGTCCATACATTGCTATGCTTGGAATGCTTGGACTATACGGTCGAAGATGGTGAAAACGCGAAGTTTGGAACGGTCTCACTCTCAAGGGATGTGTGCTGCTGGAACACCGTAAGGTTATGGCGGCAGATTTTATCCTCGATAGTAGTAAGCTATATTCGGTAAAGCAAGTCAAGCGAAGCATCGATATAATATGCTCCTACCAATTAAAAAATAAACATTATAGTAAGCTAGCTGCACCCCGCGGCTTTGCCCTCGTTTGTGCCACCCTTATATTACAAGTTAATCTCAGACCTAGCAGATATACACAAAAAATCATAAATATCGGTCTAGCCGTTTTGGAGGAGTTCAAGAACAAACGCTGTGGCACGAGATTTTTATATATTAAAGATAATAAAAACAACCACATAAACATGATATTACTAAGAGAGGATAGTGTAAACACTAAAACTTTTTAACCGACCGACTTTCATGCCACGCGAGTAAGCTTCAGTAGCATCTTTGAGACGTTTATCGTCATATCTCTGGAGATACTAACCAGATAAAGATGAAATGACAATTGGAGCACCTCGAAAATGTAACCTACCGATTGAAAAAAAGAATCTGCCGAATGGGTTCACAATAGACGGATTTATCGCGTAACATTCATAAAAAAATAAATTAAAAAAAACATTCAGGCGAACTGAGAACCTCCTCCTTTTTGGAAGTCGGTTAATAAGAAAGTTTCACAATAGACGGATTTATCGCGTAACATTCATAAAAAAATAAAAAAAACATACAGGTGAATTGAGAACCTCCTCCTTTTTGGAAGTGGGCTAATAAGAAAAAAATTGCCAGTACCTGTCCTAGACCTTGTAGTACCAGGTTGTTATTTTAGTATTCTGTACCAAGATAATGAAGATTAAGTCTAGAAAGTAGGATCACTAACATAGGTACTAACTGACCTTTAATGTATAGCTATAAGGTCAGTGAAATTTAAGGGCGTGTGAGATTCAACGTCTTTATGTCTTAGGGTATGCAGGTTACAATGTAGCTAAGTGGTACGAGAATTTTAACAAACGCATATTGGTGGATTCAATTATTATTAACAAGCAATTAGTAAATTAAAAGAAATACAATACAGGTGAACTGATACATTATTTCTGTTTAAAGTCAGTTAAAAACAAAGAAACTCGTTTTTACCGACTACGATGAAGTAATAGGGTTATTTAAAAAAATCTGTACATGACATTTTATTAAATAAATCTTTTTATAATTTTGCAAAAGCGACATCTGACGAAAACGTACAGAACTTTTAAAAAGAAAAGCTTTCTACACAGTGTAATAGTCTTCATGGAAAGTTTTATGTCGACGATGTAAAGTCATAAATCTTATTTTGAAGAATTTGGATTCAGTGATGATGTATTTTTTTAATAAAACTAGTCGTTATAGTTGTAATGGTTTTGAAATACTTAACGGGAAACACGCGCAAATAAAATCTTTAATTGCTAAGTTCTTTCCTTGGAGGATAATCCCATCAATGTGTGCCTAAGCGCTATCTATGTGAACTTTACTGAACTACGTTCAGGGCCATATTTGTTTACAGAGTACAAGTTCAAGGTTTTTCCGCACATAACTGGCGCTAGCGTTCGTGTCGATGAACCAAGTAGGTTGTTTACCTTGAGCGAATTATCGTTGTATGTAAAATGTAAATAAAGTTAAAATGAACTCCTAGTGCGAGGTGGTTTTTCTATTTCAATTTTTTTATTATAATTTTTGTAATAGTAGTGAAATGGTCAAGTAGGCCTACGGAATATTTTTTTTTATTTCATGTCTCGCTACAGAGTTATAAATAAAACAAACATTAAGTGTTAACGATGATGCAGGGATTAAGAAATTACCGTATTACCATAGAAAATATAATAGTGCTACGGTATTACTAACGTGTTATCTATATTTTTTAACCAACTTAAGTCATTTCAGGTATATTAAACACTTTAATTTAGTTACATACCTGTGAGTTAAAAAAAAATAGGTAACGTAAGTCTTTAAAACACTGCTTTTAAATACTAACATACGGACTCTCCAAATAAATTTCCTACTTTCAATATTGATAGTTAGATAGCAAAAGAACTACGTACATATGTAAATAGTTGAATAAAAAATAAAGCCCTGTTTATTTGGGAAAACAAGTTTACCTTTATCGCCATAAAATAAGTCTGAATGAATGTAAACGTAAGGCCAAGGTTACTACGAGGCTTTGCCGCTCGTTTTATTTCACAGCGCTGCGGTGAGATGGCGTAACTGTAGTCTTAATGGTTTTATTTCATTGTACAGTTGAGTCGAGGTAAATAAAGAAAACATTGTGCTTTTTTGTCTGCTTTTGTATTTTTTATGGTTGTTAAGGAACTGGTGTGAGCATTATTATTTATTTTTACGGAATTATATCACCTAACCGCTTTTTCACCTGTTATTGTGATGAACAATGTTGTCTATGGTAAAATTGTGATTATCTGGCAATAGAAGACCCTAGACGGTTTTTTACCCGAATACGGCGAAGCAAACGGGAGGGTTATGTTATTGACCGGTATGTGGGTATGTATGTATGTATGTTCTGTTCTGTTCTGTTCCCTCATAACTTCTAAACTACTTATCATAATTTGACAAAATTAGGTATCGTTGGAAGTATCTTATTTGTGCGCTGGTTATCCTATAGTATAGTTACGGCGTCGCAAAGAAGAAGAGTGAAGAAGACAAGTGAGGGTTATATTGTGTATCTATACATTTATGCAAAAACCCCAAAATACAAAACTTAACTACGTACCCTTATTACGAGTTTTCATACCAAACTCGATATCGTATATCGAACAAATTTTGTATGAAAAACAGTACAGCGCCTCTAGTGGTTACTGCACTTCACTAAATTTAGACCAATTAGAGAGCCAGAATAAGTCGAAAACTAAGTGAGATCTGTCAAAAGCGTTTACGATAAAAACTCGTACTAAGGGTACTGAATAGAATAACTCTAAAAAGTATGAAACAAGAAAATATTCTCATCTGAAATTTGTAAGTACAAACTATTCAATATGTATCGTGTATTTAATAAATTACTTGTAATAAATATTTAATTGAATTTCATACATATTTATAGTACCTAGTGTTCAGATGATAACCGTAGTGGTCCTATGTATGCAAAATGTATTGTATTGTAACTATACACCTTTTAATTGTACCGGTAGGTGGTGGCATACGATCACGGCTATCCTCTGAGCACCATTATGAAGAGAAATATAATGAAATATTTATTACAAGTAAGTACCTAATTTATTTAATACACGATACAAATATCGAATAGTTTGTAGGTACATAGCAATCTCAGATAAAAATATTATCTTGTTTCATACTTTTTAGATTGTGTCCCTTCAGCAGTCGGGTTTTAGTTTTTGAACTTATTTTTTTGTAAAGCATATTTTCCCACTTACGTTTGAGCTCTATCTTGCCTGTTGGTTAGTGATGATGTGGTCGAGAATGGTAGCAAGATGGGCCTATGATAGGAACGGGCCCTCAAGGATACCTTCTCTAGATGTATTAGATGCTGGCTGAATACTCAAAGATTAGATGGTAGTAAGAACTCGGAGATTTGTAGGTCCTATTTTAAATAGAAAAGAACTTTTTCTCTGAGCTTTTTTTATCCCCCGACGAAAAAAGAAAGGGTGTTATAAGTTTAACATGTGTATCTGTGTGTCTGTGTATGTATGTGTCCGTATGTGGCATCGTAGCGCTCAAACGGATGAACTGATTATAAATTAGTTTGTTTTTGGTTGATAGATGTCTTTATCGACAGTGTTCTTAACTTTGTTTCAAGAAAATCCGTTCAGCTGTTTAAATATTATCAGCGCATTTTTTATTGATGAGACTACGATAGCAACTTTCGTAGTCCATTGTTTTCCCTCGCGGACGTCAAAAAATCAAAATGGCACTACGCACTACGTTCCCGTCCTAGTACCCGTCACTCTACTTACGTCTGTTTTTAACCGACTTCAAAAAAAGGAGGAGGTTTCTCAATTCGACCGTATATATATATATATTTTTTTTTTTTTTTTATGTTTGTTCGCGGATAACTTCGTCGTTTATGAACCGATTTCGATTATTCTTTTTTTGTTCGAAAGGAGATATCCCAAGTGTGGTACCATGGTAATTTTATCGAGGTATGATAAGTATCTCCAGAGATATTGAGATAAACATCTCAAAATCGGTACTGAAAATGAATAGCGCGGCATTGAAGTCGGTTGTTTTTTAGTTTTTAAACGATATTATACGTAGTCTATAGTCACATCTTTAACATTTTCAACCGACTCCCAAAAAGAAAGAGGTCCTCAATTCGGCTGTATGTTTTTTTTCTGTTTTTGTGTGAATGTTACGCGATTACTCCGTCAATTGTAAACCGATTCGAATGGTTCTTTTTAGGGTTCCGTACCCAAAGGGTAAAACGGGACCCTATTACTAAGACTCCGCTGTCCGTCTGTCTGTCTGTCTGTCTGTCTGTCTGTCTGTCTGTCCGTCTGTCACCAGGCTATAGCTCATTAACCGTGATAGTTAGACAATTGAAATTTTTACAGATGGTGTATTTCTGTTGCCGCTATAACAAAAAATACTAAAAACAAAATAAAGATAAAAATTAAAGGGGGTCCTTTTGTATGCAAAACACGTGTTTTTAAACGCCATCTATCTAATTAGTTTCGGCAAAATGACATAGATGGCGCTAGTAAACGAGCCCCGTCTGTCTAGATCGCGACCAAACCAAAAATTCTTGGTAATATCAATTAATCAAATATATGAGGTTGAAACTCTGTTATGTTTCGTATTGTACGGAACCCTCTCTAAGTGTGCGATAAGAGACGCGATGCTGACTCGCACTTGGCCAGTTTTATTTTAATCGATAGGGTTTGTTTCCGAGGTGGTCCCATTGTAATTTTATCAAGGTATGATAAGTATCTCCAGAGATAATGACGATGAACGTCTCAAACTTGGTACTGAAATAGATTCGCGGGGCATGGAAGTCGGTTGTTTTAGTTTTTAAACTAATACTACTAGGTACTGTTTATCTTAATTATCATTACGTATAGTGTACGATACCACTTATTCTACAACTTAACATTACACGACACCGGATCTACCAACTGGCTAGTAAACTGGCTACTGCTTTTCTGTCCTCTTTTCCCGGAACTTCTAGTATTTTCTATTCAACAGGTTTAACCTCTTTTGACCAGATGAGCTGCTTGAACTTTACGGAGTACTAAAATCATCTATGAAAAGCTTATGATCTGTGATACCACTCATATCAAAGATTTCTTTTTTGTCAATATTGTATGTATATATATAAGTTCTAAATTTTTTTAAGATCAATTATTAGACTTTTAGGGAGGAGAAATTAGTTTTCAACAGTCTATGTTTTTTCCATAGCATTTGTTATTATGCTCGAAGGGTCAAGTAGGTACCTATTTGAAAATGTTTTTTTAGTAGGATATTTTATTTGCCATAGAAACACATTTTTTTATACAAACAATGTCTCAATACCTAATTTTATCGTTGTATAAGTAACTATTTATTCGTAGATAGCGTCTGGTACAAAGCGGTAGCAAGTATAATAAAACTGGCCAAGTGCGAGTCAGACTTTTGTCCCGCACACGGAGGGTTCCGAACGCCATCTATCGAATTTCTAACGAACTTCTAACACCAACTAAGTAAACGTTAACACAAAGGTAGGATAGTATTATATAGTAGTAATAGTAGTAATAGTAATTGTAGTAATTAATATTATTAAATATCTGGTTGACCGAGTTTTGCTCGGTATTTTTTGCCACTTAAACAGACAAATATGACTCTTTCCGACATCTATTGACGAATAATAATACTATTTATTAGCCCATTTAGACGGGGAGAGTTTCTCGTCTCGAAGATACGATTATCGAAGGAATATAAAAAAGATTATATGTCTAAACATTCACACCTCTCGCTCTTCCACTCTGGCGACAATTGACTCGCAATAGAATATTGATAGTGTCGGTCTAAACAGAATTTTCTCGTATTTCGATTCTCGCACTCAAAACGGTTCAACCCGATTTGTACGATACTCGTATGAACTTGAAAAATGTTATACGAGATCGTGTTTATACAAGTCGAGACTCTCATAAGCAAGAATCTGCTTACTATATTTTTGTTGTGTAAACAAACATAGGCAATTATCGCCTAGCGATAAGTCATATGCGAATCTCGTATGACTTAATCGTAGGCAAGATTTTAGTTCTTGCCTGTATGTAAACATTTTGATACGATTGTGTTAAATGGCGATTATTGCTTGTGATAGTAGCGTATGGTTTCTCGTAAGGAAACGTACGAGAAACTCTCCCCGTCTAAATGGGCCTTAATTGCTTTACCGACACGGTACTTCTACTCGCCAATAGATGTCGGGAAGAGTCATATTTTAAGTTGATTATCAATAAAGTTGATTATTGAAAACACGAATAAAACAACATTTTCTGAAAATGACTCCTAGCTAGATCGATTTATCGCCCCCGAAATCCCCTGTAGGTATACTAAATTTTATTTAATCGTTGGAGCAGCTTCCGAGATTCAGATTAAGGTAAAGACGATAATCTTTGATGCTAGGTAGGTGGCGCTGCGCTATCGTAAAAAACTTTTTTAAAACTTTTCTTTATTTTTTAACTTTGTTCTATTCTAAGTATTTGTTGTTATAGCGGCAACAGAAATACATCATCTGTGAAAATTTCAACCGTCTAACTATCACGGTTCATGAGATACAGCCTGGTGACAGACGGACAGACAGACAGACAGACAGACAGACAGACAGACAGACAGACAGACGGACAGCGGAGTCTCAGTAATAGGGTTCCGTTGTTACCCTTTGGGTTCGCAACCCTAAAAACTAAGTTTCAAAACTAAAACCCGGTTACGAAAAAAACACGCTTTAATTCTATCAAGCGCATGCAAACAACGCCGCAAAATAGATCTACCCAAATTTCCTCATTGACAAACTGGTTGTATAAAACCCACCAAAACAATTATTTTATTAGGCACAATAAAGCAGATATGTGGTATTCACACATTTTATACCTTAATAAAACTGCGAAGTCATTTGAAAGTGTATCTAACTCTTCACCTAAATGCGAGTCACAAGCGACGTGATTTTTTTACCCGATTGCTTAAAAGAAGGGTTACGTTTTTCGAGTGTATGTATGTATATTTTTATGTAAAGTTAAACATACCAGGAGTTTAACCAACAAATGAGTATTCACGATTCGAAAGTGCACTATAAACTGGCATTAACGTACATATAATATCAAATAGTTAGTCTCTCGTTATCCAAAATCATTTTATTATAGGTGATTACACTACGGTTTTACTTTTCATTGGATGACGCATTGAGTTGTAGTTGGTTTGATAGAGGTGACCTTTTAATCGGCATATACTAGAGTTTGACCACTATCTCGCTTGGTAGTAAGCGATGATGTGATCGAAGATGGTGAACACGCTAGGTTCACTATCCATTACGCCAACTTGTCGTACACTGTGTTTTTTAAAGTAATAAAGTATAATAAGTCTTACGTCTGATTAATAATAAGAAGTAGGCCTTGCAATATGATGTGTTTTGTATATATCATAATATTCTACAAAGTTTTACGTAATAGTTTGAACTTATCATGTCCGTTTGGAAGCTAATGCCACGAACAGACACTCACATACACATATCCACAGATACACAGAAAAACACGTAAAACTTATTACACTCCTTTTTTGTGTCGGGAGTTAAAAGAAATTGTAAACGTGTAGCTGCAGCAACTTCACTATAGACATTGTAGTAAATATAAGCATAAGTATAAGTATAAGCTTACATAATTATAAGGTAATATTAACAAGTATTTTTAATGTGATTTAAAATATTATATTGCTCCTTAATAATGTTTTTTCTTTATACTATAATCTCCTTTATAATTAATAATGTTTCCTTTTTCTAGCTCTAATTTTGTTACGAGACTTTTTTATATAATTCCGCTGCTCTACCTATTCACATCACCTCTAGCAGTTTATACAAACAGCACAGTGGGATGTAGCAAACGTGACCAAGGCGGGATTTCACCCAGTGTACCTTTCTCTGTGTTAGAGGGCAAGACCTTGTTTGAAAAGTTGACGCGTCGAGTTACAAGCTTAATGCATGAGATACCACACGTACATCTAATTGTCTAATTGTCTCAAGGTACCTAGTAGGCGCAGTTCAGAGACGCGCAAATTGTTCGTCGTCGGAGGTTTTTATTTAAGTTTTATTATGGCTCTACACAACTAGTGTATTTAGCCAGTATCAAGTATTAACATTCTTCAAGTATTTTGTGAATTCTAGTAATAAAGATAGATCAAAATCACATTTTAATTCAAGTTGAAGTCATAGTCTAGTCCAAGTTACTCTTAGTAAAAATGTGGGGTTTACTAAATATTATCAGTGGAATTTTGGCAAATAGCATGTTTTTCAACATTGAGCTGTTTCCCTACAATTATTAATTCACATAACTCGCGGAATAACACAAGTTTAAGGAAAAAATACAAAAAAGAGTGTGTGCTCTACACATTCTTTATCATGTTCGCGCTAAACTCCGTCATAAGAGTTTTGCGTGCTAGAAATTTTGTTGATCGCTAACTCAGCCCAGCGTCTTAATTTGCCTTTTGATTTATATCCTAGCTAGGGCATCGATCTTTGACGATACTCTGCGGGCACTTCCGGAGTGCAACCCGTAGTTTTTTTTTTGCGCGGCCTCAAAAATTAGAATAGCAGAACAATGAAGAAAAAATACGTCATCAATGCTGTACAACATACGAAAATTGCTGTTATTATCGTTTAGCTTAATCTCATTGTTGGGAAGAAAAAAAAGGAAGAACTAATGTGGGACTGTCACTGGTACGAGAAAAATATACTCTAATTTAATATTATTTTAGTATTCAGTTTTGTATGAACAAATTCTACATGACAGGGGATCACTCGGATCTTTGTAATTCATAATATTCATCAAACGCAGACACTTTAATATTTTTATGCAATTACTTTAATCAGAAAGGTTTCCGCGACCTAATTGCTCATAGATTAGTCAATCATCATTGCCTGCCTCTGTCCACCACTGGACATAGGCAACATCTATGGCACGCCACTGAGCTTGACCTTCAACTCATTGTTTGCAGCCGCTGCCAGCCAGCTTGCATATAATATCATCGCTCCGTCCGAGCCGTGGTCTAAAACACGTCTACCCCAAGGGTTTTCGGTTCTACGACAGATGTGACCAGCCCATTGCCACTTCAGCTTGCTAATCCTTTGAGCTATGTCGATAAGTTGGTATTAAAAATCCAAAATTACGCCTCTGAATTCGAATCTGCAGTGTTATATTATTCTCCATCGAAATTCAAAAGCAAATTCGGATTTGGAAACTGCTTTTTCTTTGAATTGGATCTTTGCAATTAACAATGCTCCGATTGGTTACTTTTGATATTTCAATTCGAATACATCAGTGATTCTAATTGGAAAGCTTTCCGTAATAAAATAGCTCACGGATTAAAATAAAAAATTAAAATCATATGTAAAGTAATTACTTAACATTCGAAAAGTGAAACCAACTATGTACCTTCAACCAATGAACGTAATTCTGGGGAAGACACCGCTTTTTTGCAACACAGTTTTTTAAACTAAAGCAAAAAGGCAGCAGGGCTTTGAACTAAAATTTGTACATGCAATTGTTTACAATAAAGCGTATATGTATTTGATTCATCAATATTCAGAATTAATAACTAATATTTTAAAAAACTTTTTTAAACACAATATTTAACATAACCTAGGACCAGAGTAAGTCAAGACAAACCCAACGAGCCCAAACACGACAGGTATAACATGTGTAGTATAGGAGTTGGCCACCTTCGAGCTCCATCACCAGATCAGCACCATGTCATTTACACATGTATGCAAAATTTCAGCTCAATCGAACCCCTGGAAGTTGCTCTAAAATCAATCGCAAGATTTGTGACGGACAAATTCGCCGTGAAGTAGAGATAAAGCTTGTTAACATGAAGCTCCCGAATCCGAATAGGTTTTCGAATGATTGCAAATCAGGGGGCTGATTGCAATAATTGGAATTGGAATTCTATGCAGGAGCAATTGTATGTAAAATCCGGCTGCCAACATGTCTCTTCTAACTTACACCACACGGATATGAAAGCACACACTCACATTTTGCTACTATAATTATAACGACCATTTATATATTTCTAAGAATCAAAGATTGATGGCTCGAAATCTTAGTTAATTATTCCGTTACTTTAGATTTTTATTTCTACTATGAATAATAAATACTGATGATCTGCAATTAGTTAGGACTTTGATTGAGTGAAATGTTACAAGATATTATGAAAAAATGGGTATGTACAGGTTCTTTTTTAGAATGTTACTAAGGCAAGTAGGTGAGAGCTTCAGGGTTCCGTTCCTCAAAATCAATGAAAAATTAATCTGTGATTAGGATATTTTTGTTCAACTTAATTTTAAGTTGATCTTTTTTTATGATTAGGTAGCAATCAAGCAAACGCTCGAACCTATGGGAAGTGTTCACTGTCGCCCATGAACACTGGCAACATTAGGGGGTTTGACTCATGCGTTGCCGACCTGTCAAGATTCTTTTAGCGCCCCTTCTGAAGGACTCCATGTTTTTAGCTCTGCGGGAAAACAGCAGATGGCAGCTGCACTCGTTCCACATTTTTCAGGAGTGCGGGAGAAATGACAAAGTCTGGCTGGTTTTGTTAGCATTCAAATATTCCTAGTCGACTGAGATTTTTTCTTATTTTAAGAAACATCCCACAGTCAAACATCACTAAATGGGTCTTTTGGCAAAATTTCTAGTGCACTAGATTTTCTCTTTCAAAGCTGGACCTCGTAATTAACATTGATAATTATGTAATTTTTAACTCTTCTGGTATCTTGTAAGAATCATTGTTACAGTATATTATAATGTATGTACATTTTCAGGTAATGTGGCAACTTTGAATATTTTATTAGTTATATTACCTGTAACAATGAAACTATCACTTAAGGTACGGACACACCGCGGCGTCCTGCGTTACGATCAGATAGCGCAGTAGTATTTGTATTGAGTCGTTCACACCAAACGCGATCAAAAACAATTGAAATGTACTGAGATCGCGCCCGCAGGACGCCACGGTGTGTCCGTACCTTAGATAGATTTAGAGAAATTGTTTAAACGAGAAATTATTTTACTCAAATAATAATTATGTATATATATATTACACCAGGCTCGTGTCTGTCTGTTAGCATTCGTAATCTATTTTGGTTTTGTGTAAATTATTTCGTTTACAACTTCGATAATTTGTATGATGGTAGGACACTATCTAGTGTTCGCCTGGCCAGCTATAACCCTCAAGTTAGAAAATCTGTCGCCAAACATCTAATGTGTTCCGGCAGCTATCCTTAAGAGCCAGTTCCTATTCTAGGGTCTAGCGTGCTACCTCGACCGCATCATCACTTACCAACAGGTGATATAGTGGTCAAACGTTAGCCTATATGATATAAAAAAAACTTATCTTATTTACTTCAACAAAATGGCAACAGAAATAAAGTAGAAAATTATAAATAGTGGGTCTCTATTATGATATAGTATTCTCATTTTAATTGAGACTTGAAAGTTTTAGCTTATATAAGTATCTGAAAACCATTCGTATACCCATACCTACTTAAAATAATTATTTTATACATTTATTTCATAAAATGTGATGACACAATTTATTTCCTTTATCAAATTGAAAGAGAGTTTTTTTTATTTATGATCGTATTACCTGTGGTATTACATTCATTATGTAAAATATTCATGAAAGAAAACGTCTGGTGTTAAGTTTCATTTTAATGAAGGATTTAATAAAGGATAAAAAAATACAAACAGCATGTATTTAAATTGTAATAACAATTAAATATCTTTCTTTAACCCCTTATCTTAATAATAATGAATGTACAGATACTCATAATAAACCTATAAATAAATAAATTAATGAACAATGATTTAAATAATGATGAGAAACCCATGGGCAGATGAATAAAGAATACAAGAATATATATACATAATCTATCATAATACCTTATGAAATATTAAAGCCAGGTACTTCATTATATGAATAAAATAAATGCTACGACTAATATACACAAATATATACATACAATACTCTTAGGTATACATAGACATACTATAAAAATAGTTACACGAGCACCCTTTAACGGTATACAAAGTGACTGGGAAGCAAAATGGCTACATCATATCAGTCAGCGTAATAAATACAATCGTTCATCGCACCTTGCACACAAGAAATTGTACTGGAGAAAACATCGCAATGAGGCCGTTTTACTAGGTCGAGAGCTATTGAGGCTTTTGCGCTGAGTACGCCAAGCTTTGAGCTTCGAGCGATCTACCCCAGCCGCCGCCGCCACCGCCGGCGTGGCCACCACTGCTACCACTACTTGTATAACCACCGCCGCTCGAGTCTCCTCCATATCCACTTGTACCGCCGTAATCATGGCTCGAAGTGTGGCTCGACGTGTGATGAGGATGCGCCACAACTTCGTAAGTCACGTGCTTCTGTTGACCCAAAAGCTTCTTCAACCCAATTATCGCCGACAGCACTAACGCCAGCTTTCCAATCAACAATGCCTTGCCAGCGATCAACGCGATAGCTCCGATAGCGAGAGGCATTAGAGCCATCATTTTCAACGCCAACGCCGCCATGAGAGGTCCGAGTATTTTAGCCGCTTTCTTCTTTTTTCCTCTGCCCTCTTCGACTTCATTATCCTCCGTGAATGAAGACACGGTATCCTCCAAAGCTCTTCCTGCACTTGATACAGCTTCAACCACGTCTGATCCTTTGACCTCGATGCGTAGGGAATGTGAGTCGACGTAATTCTTCAATCTCGTAACAGGATCCAACGATCGCGGTGCTCCAGTTTCAACCGGGACGTCCGAAGCTCTGATGACGGTTACTCCGTCGGTTAGGGAAAAGCTTTCCTTTTGTCCGATCATCTTGTCCAGAAACGAGAAGAATTTGTACTTGAGGCATGTCGTCGAGTCCTTTCTGAAGCAGTCACTGACGCTTTCGATGTCATTATCCGTGTGGCCCGTGTCTTGGGCGGGCAGCGCGTGGCACGCGATCGCGAGCGTGAGTAAAACTCCGGTCCTCCACATTGCGCGCACTTCTGATTTGAACTGTGCGCCGGCGCCGCCTGCGTCATCTTAAATACTTGGTTCTCCGCACCCCTCGGTGGCAGCGTAGTAAAAACTAACCGAAAACTGGACTTTCTCAGTCTGGGAGTAAAAGTAAAGTCCAGGTTGAGTAACATTGCGAAAGCACGCGGATCATTGACGGTGCACTTGATACGCGGACCTTGAGGAATGCGATGTTTTGGCGGTCGAGCCTCGTTACGTATGCGGTTGTTGAGGATGCTCCATTGACATCGACAGTGGGAATTCCGTAATTGTTTTGTTCGGTTTCAAGATTGAGGTTCGTGAGTCAAAGGTGCTTGCATTATGCATGATTTGTAAGTGTAATTGTAAGTAGACGTGATTAGAATAGCTAATAAATAATTAAGTTTCTATGTTTGTCTTTCATTTTACAATAGGTACGTAGTTTTTTGTACATTGTTACAAACAATCCAAAATTATTGTGTGTATACAAAAATTTAAAGTGTGTAACACATAAGATACGTTGTTGTTCAAAGTATTGAACCCCCTCCCCCCCCCCCCCTATAGGTAAAAAATGTCATCATCTGCTTGACTACTTAATATTCCATCCCCCTATTGTTTATTTCACTCCTATATAAAAATAATTTCTACAATTGTTTCTGAGTGCCTACCGATGATAAACTGTACGTGGTTTAGGCAGAGCGTTGTCTATCCACTAGTGTTAGCGTAAAGTAGATTGAAAGTAGTATTATAAGTAAATTATAATAATTATAAAAATTGTATTGCCAAGACAGTATTTCCCCAGTTGATCGTCTTTTTAAAACACGAAAGGGTAAATGGATAAGCTTGATGGTTCATGATTTTGATAATTTGTGGATATCATCTCGTGCATAGGTATCTAATTATTTTGAAAATTTTGACACGATTATTTTTGAGTTGGTATTTGTACGTAGAAACAGTACCTATCTGAATTATTTCAGTTAATGAGGTTCAGGGCTATTTACACCGGTTCCTGATAGCACTAGTTGTAACTTATTATAAGTAGTATAAGGCGTCATATTATTATCATCATCACTACACTTTATGAAACAAAGTTCTCCGCCGCGTCTATCTGTCGATCTTTCTGTCGGTCGGTCTGTCTGTTTGCGATAAACTCAAAACCTACTGAACGAATTTCATGCAGTTTTCACCAATAAACAGAGTAGTTCATGAGAAAGGTTTATGTGTCTAATTTCTTAAAGTTTTGTGTAAATTGGTTGAATAATGACGATGATTTTTGAAGACGTTATTCATACTCAACGCAACAAACTGACGCAAACAAAGTGCAAAGCCGCGTCGGGTCGCTAATGTCATATAACTCTGAAACTTTATCAGGCATTAGTGAAACTGGCCTTCAAGGTCACAAGTAGAACGTTGTAATACTAAACCCAACAAGACAAGTGTTCAAAGCTTGCTAAGTTTTAGTTGAGCCTGGTTTTGACCAAATAAACTGACCAAGTGCGAGTCGGACTCGCACACGTAGGGTTTCGTACGAGAGAACAATCTCTTAAACCTCAAACCTCTTATTGTATAGTTTTTTATTGTTATGTCGTTTTTTATGTTCCCTTTAATATTAAATTAAATTTAGTTCCTATTATTTGAAAGTATATCAGCTATAGTAATACATAACATAAGTAACTTATTGTGTTAGGAACAATTACAGAATAAGTTAAAGTATGTATTACTACAGCTGTTTGTTATTAATTTAATAATATAATTACTATAGCTAGAGGAAATTAAAAACAATTTTTATTGTAACTACATATACTTGAAGGTTTATAAGAAACTAGCAGCGCGCCTCGGCTTCGCACGGGTAGAACATATATGCCTACAAAATTTGCATCAGTTTGTTGCATCAAATATAAAATATGAACATATTTAACAATCATCGTCAAATTTTATCCAATTTACACAAAACCTTAGCGAATTATGCACCTAAAGCTTCCTCATAAACACTCTGGCTATTGGTGAAAACCGCATGATAATCCGTCCAAGCTATTGAGATTATTGCGAACTGATAGACAGACGCAGTGATGAACTTTGTTTTATAATACTTACGTAGTGATATTGGACGGCCCCTTGGCGTAAAGGATAGTTACCCTGATTCTGACCCGAGGGTCGTTGGTTCTAATCCTACCTATATACCTACCAATGAAAGTTTTATGTGCATTCATGAATCATGAGTTTTCGTACAGTGGTAGTGGGATCATTAAATCTACCAAAAAGTAGCTTACCACCAAGGAGAACATCTGCCGCCGTAACCTTACGGCGATCCCCTGTCTGTAGCATCTTAGCACCTAACCGGATGAACCGATTTTGTTTTTATTATTCATAGTATTTTTTTTGTTTGATAGATGTCTTCATCGAGAGTTTTCTTAGCTTTTATTCATGAAAATTCGTTCAATCGTTATAAAACTATGAGCTTTTTTCTAGTTAATTGCGCTATGAAATCAACTTTCATAGGTCTGATCAATTTGAAAATCTTCTTCTTCAACGATATTGTAAGAACATGGAAGCATTGACCTGATGCTGGGACATCTCCTGGACTCTACAGAATACTCAAATCCTCACCAACTTAGAGCTCAGATTTTAAATGTCGTGTTTAGAGTCATTGGAATGCTTTTAATGAAAAGATTAGGTATACATAGATCAGTCGGGGTGGTTTAAAATATTATATTATTATATATATAGATGAATATTATTTCACACAATAGATCATATTATTATACTATATTGACTTCAAATTGATTGTGATCGGTGGGGATCTATAGCATAGCGTCAGCTAAGCTTATAATAATATTTTCGCAGTAACTATGACCTAATCTGTGGTTTCACTGCAAATATTTTATTAATTTTGCGATGCGTGTATGTGAAATTCGTGATATCTTCTAGAGTTTTATTTGAATTATATACTGTAAAGGACAATTTTAATCTATAATATGTGGCCAAGCTAATTAATGTAATTATTTGGATAAGGATTAATACTATATACTTGAAAATAGCCCTGGAAGGTATGTAATATTTTTTAACAAAAAATTAAAGATTATAATGGTTACTGTGAGTCAACCTTAAGAGATAGACATATGCTAACGGGGACTTTTTTGTAGGTTTTATTAAGTTGTACAACTCTTGCATAGAAAATATTCTTCTATCTATTTTCAATTAAGCAGCGTCCGTAAGAAACGTGTTTTTTCGACCGTTTTTTTACCGACTTAGGTTGCAAATTAGGTCTCCATGAATGTACCTTTAATTTAAACGGGATTATATAAAGCCTATTTTCATTTCGAAAGTCCATTCTATGTATTAGTGAAAGAATTTTTTAAATCGGTTCAGTAGTTTTTGAGCCAAATCATTACAAACATACAAAAATACAAAAACACAAAAATACAAAAATACAAAAATACAAATGTTCTCTCTTTATAATATTAGTATAGATAAAAAGAGGATTAATTATTATTACACACGAGCTGTGCCCCGCGGCTTACCCACGTTACGTTACGTAATATGTGTTATTTCAGGGTCTAGTTTATCTACATACCAAATTCTTAATTGATTCAGTTGATTTTGCGTGAAAGAGTAACAATCATACATACATACAACGATACATTTTTACAAACTTTCACGTCTATAATATTAGTAGGATATTAAAACAGAGTAAAGGTTAAAATTAAAGATCTGAAAAAACACGTTTTACGTTTGTATGGGGAAGAAACGTATGTTTTTTGCTCGATCTTATAAGCCGTAATAGAAAAATACTTTAAAGTAATTCTAATGTTAGTTTTAATTTATATCATAGGAACTACTTGATAGAGTATAGGCCTTCACCAATTTATTCGATTGTTTCTGTCTAGTGTTATATTTGTTCAAGTTTTTCTCGCCATCTTTAGTAATACTACTCGTACTTTGTCAAAATTTCAAGTGACTATTCATTTTTTTTTCAAGTTACTTATAGTATAGTATTCATTTATTATACTTCATTATTTTAACTTGAATAATCGAACTGCCTCTATAAGGTGTGTGGTTTCACGGTAAACTAGCTACTGCCACACATGAGCTTAATAGTATCAATTTGTCCTAGCTCTACAAAACTTTCCTTTTCTCACATGGCTATGCATTATAAACAATAAATATAAATGGCAGTTCATAAAGGTTACAATGACCGCGAGAAAATATATTTAAGGCATTTTCCAATGATTAGCTTTCTAACTTTCTTAGGTTATTGCTGAAGCCTTCTTAAACAGATACTTTAGTACTTTCCCTGTTATATGATCGATAGAATGATCATTATATCTATTGTACTCGCAACTCGCCAAACGAAGTAATTCGCCAGAGAACTAAAGTGATCGACATAGCTCAATAGATTAGCAAACTGAAGTGGCAGTGGGCTGGTCATATCTGCCGTAGGACCGATAACCGTTGGGGTGCGGGTCGGAACACCTCCTCGTGGTGTACCCTGGGTATCGGCCGACAACTTTTCCCAGTCAACTGGGTTAAGTTGTTGACCGATAGCGAAGTTCCGATGTGAGGGGCTCCTCCGCGTGTCCCTCTGATATTTAGCAGAGGGCACAGTGTGACGAGGCAGGGCGGGCTCGGTGGTGGGAGCCGCCCGGTGGTGAGTCTGAGCATAATGCTCGGACTTAGTGGCGGGGCCGGTAACGGCTGCAAGAGGGTTGCTCGCATGCTTTCGTCATGCGAGCCGGACGGTGGACGGTGTGCGAGTAGGGGTATCTGCCCTTCGCACACCTGTCATTAGAGGGACGGAGGATGTGGGGCGTTGCTGAGGAGAGCACGTGCCGCATTCCTCTGTTATTGAGGGGTGCACATTGTGTACCTGGGTCGTGGGCCCAATGGGCCAAGTGGTGGGGCCGGTGACGGTCGTAGAGTGGAGTCTCGCATGCCACTGGCAATGGCATGCGATTCGAACAGCGGACGGTGTGCGAGTAGGGGTATTTGCTCTTCGCACACCAGTCATCAGAGGGACAGAGGGTGTGGTAAGTTTGACGAGAAGACGAGCCACACTCCTCTGTCATTGTGGG
This sequence comes from Cabera pusaria, assembly GCA_954871355.1. NCBI lineage: Eukaryota > Metazoa > Arthropoda > Insecta > Lepidoptera > Geometridae > Cabera > Cabera pusaria. Next base: position 7,793,881 of record OX940907.1, read on the forward strand.
GTAACTGTTGGAGAGTCGGGGGACTCTTCAACGGCTTGCACTACCCCACGTGACGGTTGAGGGGTGACCTTGGTGAGCAAGGTAATCCCTCCACAGCGGCAGAGGCCCATTTGGGTCTGCCACCGGGGCAAGGTGGTGAATGCCAGCGCGATCCCATCTTGCCCCACTACGGTGGATGACGGCTCACCCCAGGTTTTTAGTGCGGTATCCTGCCTTTTAGGCAGCGAGTCCCACATAATCATCTCGCTCCCCCGGGCGAGTTGGTATCCATAAAGGATTTTCCTGGGTCAAAAAAAAAAAAAAAAAAAGGACCGATAACCGTTGGGGTAGACTGGTTCTAGAGTGGAGACCGCGAATCGGTAAACGTAACGTAGCACGCCCTGTGACCAGATGGAGCGATGACATTCGCAAAGCGGTGGGCAGTGAATGGAAACAAAGAGCCGAAGATCGGGCTCAGTGGCTTGGGAGAGGCCTATGTCCAGCTGCAGTGGACTGTAATCGGCTGATTATGATGATACCTTAAAAGGAAAAAAGTAACTCTAGGATCACTTTGTTGTCCGTCTGTCTGTCCGCCTGTCCATCTGTCCGTAAGTCCATCTGTCAAGACCCTTTTTCTTTATCTCCGGAATGCGTAAAAAGTATCAAGTTGAAACTTCTATTAAATACTTGGGTCTACGGTATCTTTTGGCTGTGAAAAAACAAAACCATTTTTCGTATTTTTTGCTATTGAACAAGGGAATCAATACCTATATATATTTCCCGTGGACCTAGAATCATGAAATTGAAATGAAAGCTGAACAAGAATAGCCGAAAATAATGCTCAGTGGCACGTCCTTGTTCAGCAGTGGATAAGTATTCGTTAGTAAGTACAAACTGATGATGATAATGAAGTTTAAATACAACCAAAAGTCCAGACCTTAATTATATTCTTAAATCTCTGAGTAGTCAGTGCTAAATAGATGAATGCTCGATTCAGTCGTTGTCCATATTATAATATTGTTAAGTAATACATTTATGATTTTGCCAGTGTCTCAAATCACTCCTTATATTTGCAATCGATTTATCACTTTCGGTATGATTATGTTCAGTGCTAACTAGTTCTGTATACAGGATTGGATATTTACATTATGAGAATTTAAGTCAGTACAGTTGTCCAATAAAGACATATTGCGAATTCCAGAACAGCGTTTGGTACTAAGCAGTTGGGATCCATCTTCAACCGCATCATCAAATATTTTTTAGTAAGACACTATTCAAGTGCTATTATTCTGTCAAAAATAAACATTTATTTCCCATTAATCTGTTTCAGCAATCATCATAAGCTTAAACATAGCACCTATCATTAAACGTACAAAGATGCAGTTCATATTAGCTTCGTTTGCAGAACATTACGACTGCAATTTGGATCGCGGAATACAATATTTTCTCTTGTTTTATTGCGACTGACGTTGAGTATGTCGGAGTCATTACCATTTGTAGCACGGTGTATGCTGTTAACGGATGTTGTTACATCATTAGTTCGTTCTTTTTCTTTTACTTTGAGGTCAGATTATGTTTTATAGCCGTATCTTAAAACGTGAGATCTAATAGGAAAATCTAGTTTTTGAAAAACTTAGTTGATGATATAGTCAAAGTCACAGCTAATACTTGATTAATAGTTCCTTCTGGTTTGATTTGCTAGGTTTCAGTGTAATTTCCGGAATCAAGCTATTTGGAAGAGAAGTTGAGATAGTTAAGTCTTGCTTTATGTGGATCAGAATTAAGTTGGTGGTCCAGCATATTGTCTTACTATCGTGTTCCGCTTTCAGACAGCATGATTTCACGTTAATCTACATTGCATTATCGTCTTTGAAGATAGAAGTCAAGTATCCAATAAACAATAAACACATATACATTTGTAGTTTAATCTCGAAACCGTATACTGTCCTCACGTGCGAAAGTAGAAACACCAGATTCGCTCACTATCATATACTTTTGTTTATTAATTTTGGCTAGCGTTTGACCACTATCTCACCTGTTGGTAAATTTATTATCTACACCATATCCAGACCAGACTTTACTGATGGCCTCTTTTACTCGTATCGCTTTTTGTCTCTCATTTCCAATACTGAACCTTACTTTGGTTTGTTTGGTTTCGGTGACAAGTTTGAGGTATTTCTTTTCATATCTCTGAATTTACCCATCACAGCTGCATTTTTTTATGTTTTGAGGTAACAAGATATTTAAAAATTCTCGCTTATTGGTATGCGATGACGTCTGCTTTTAACAGAAACTGCGGCACTCAAAACTTTTTATATAGTCAGTTTGTAAACTAACGTTTGACTATCATCTGACCAGTCAGTACGTGACAATACTGTCAAAGATAATAAGCACACTATAATGAGACTTAAGATTGTACAGAATTTTACGATACGTGTGACTTAAGTAGTCTATTATTCAAGCCATGCAATAATAGACAACTTAAGTCACGAGTATCGTTTATTATTTTATAGCTGTCAGTGTGACAAACCCGCATTTACGCTTGCTACGCTTTTCCGTCAAATAGAAGATCACTGCACTGCGTGAAGTTGGCACCCGAGCGTAGTAACTATTATATAATCTGTGCCCGAGCGCAGCGAGGGTGTTAGCACCCTTGCTGCGCACGGGCACGACTCACGACGTTTATACGTCGTGCAATAATCGACTATTTAAGTCATGGAAAAGCGTGCGTAAAGTGCGGGCTTAGGTCACACTGTGCTATAAAAATATATTATTTTATGCCAGAGTTCTGTTGTAAATTACATAAATCAAAAAAAACAACATTAGGTATACGAAGCAAATATCTACCTATTCCATATCCAGTTAGTCAAAAGCAAGCAATTGAGACTTGATACACGGATTTGAGCGATGACTGCGCAGACTCTGATGCACTCGTGTTTTGAGAATTATTTTCTTGATCCTTTCACTTTTTGTTGAGTTCACTGACTTTGACGTTCAGGGTTCCGTAGCAATTGCTTATTTTTTTTCGTTGGTGGAGATTGTGTTGAATACCGAGGTGATAAAAGATGAAGTCCTTTAGAATTGGTTTAGATTGGTTCTGTTCAGATACAAATGGAAGATAAAAATAAGGGATTAGGTATGTTTTGGTTTTTCTATTTCATTCATATATAAAAAAGGAATAATTATGTAAGTATTTAAAATTAGCATTTAGTCAGATGATTTGAAAGCCTCGAAAACGAAGCCATGGAAGATCAATAGGTACAAAGATGGGTCAACGACAGCAATGTACACAGATGGGACCTCATGAGTAGTAGCTCAGTAGAACCCAGAAAAGCTTCTTATAAAGACAAGATTGAAATTTAGAATGCATCTAGCGTACCGTCAGCTTGTACTCGTATGTCGGGTTATACTTTTTAACAATCATTATGTGTATAACATAATGCGAAAAAAACAAAACAACGATGCGGTATTTAAGCTTTTAATATACTGAACCATTCCCTTATTTTTTGTTGAGATCACACTTAGCTATTTTATTTCTTTCTAGTAAAAATCTAATTTGGGTGTTTAAGTCGGTTGTCTATAATTGTGTGCAACTAATTTAAAAATTTAAATGTGCTCTTTTACGAGTGTTGTTGTTTTACTAGTTTGTTGCGCTTTTTAACTTTTGTTAGATAACATTGTATGATATGAGATTAGTGAATTTATGGGCAGTGTTGTGAAATAAAGAGATTAGTTTAAGACGAAGTTTTATTTTTTTACCAACTTCACAAAAAAGGCTTAAAGGCGCATCTGCTCCTGCCAGGAATATGTCGAATTACCAATAACCTTGTATAATAATGTAAAAATACCGGCCAAGAGGGAGTTGGACTGACAAACTTGTTTAAATAAACTTAACTTTGCAGTTCGTCCGATGTTTAGATACTGTTCATGCACCAACCGCAAATAATAGTATAATTCGTTTTTTTTGTCATTAAACTTACGGTTTTCATGATTCTGGGTAAACGGGAAGTACCCTATAGGTTTTTATTCCCTTATGAAAAAAAAAATATGTGAGAATATGCGACATAAACGGTCATCACTTTTGATCGCGTTGACTTAAAAGTTTGATTTATGCACAGCTGCAGGGCTAGCATGGCCTTATCCCCATTGTACTATTCATTATTCTGTGTCCCCGGGGAAAGACAAAATTATTTCCCTGTTTTTCGCCACTGACAGGAGATCAACACATCAATTTAAACGCTTAGTGAAGTATAACCCCGAGTTTTGATTTTGTTTCGTATTAAAAAGTTTAAAAAAGAATTGATTAAAAGTCAGCGGACGTTTATAATTCTCGAAAATTTTTACTTATCATTTGCCTTCTGCACCAAACAAAACACGGCTGACGGAAAGACAAAATAGTCCCCTTGCCATGCTAGACCTGCTGAAAGATACTGTACACTCAGTTATTCGATATAAATTTCAAAATGATACCATTACGTGTTCCTGAGAAAAAGGGTCTTAACAGACGGACAGACAGTCAGGCAGACGGACAGACAGACGGAGAATAAAGTGATCGTATAAAGGTACCTTTTTTCTTTTTTAAGTACAAAACCCTTAAAAAAGATTAAAATGTAGATAGCACTTAAATAAATATAAGATCTTTGTTTGCCCTGTTTCGTCAAACCTCGTCATCTAAACCTAAGCCAAAGTAGCCCATTTTAGCAACAAAATCAAACATTTGTCCACAAATATTACATAGTACGTGAGAAAATCTCATTAACGAATGAACTCGAGATCGAGACATGGACCAGACATACTGAAACCAGTTCTTGTTTGTTTTTTACCAGATTTGTAAAGTTAAGTATGGTCGGGACCTTTATTACTGTGACGACATTTTTGCACATTTTTTAATCTTCTACGATATCGCTCATTCTCGGTTTTTATTACACATTATCATTTCCAGCTTGATTTTTTTTTAAAGTAAGGCCGTCAAACAGTCTTATTTTGTAGCAGTATTTTCTTAAAAAATAATAAAGATAGTTTAAAAACGAAAACAACCGACTTTCATGCCGCGCGTGTCAGTTTCAGTAGCAAGATTGAGACGTTTATCGCCATATCTCTGGAGATAATTATCAAATCTCGATAAAATTACAATGAGACTACCCCGAAAACATATCCTATCGATTAAAAAAATAATTATTTAAATCGATTTACAATTGACGGAGTAATCGCGTAACATACATAAAAAAAAAACACAAAAAGAACACACAGACGAATTGAGATCCTCCTTCTTTTTGGAAGTCGGTTGAAGACTACTTTCAATGTTGTCATGAAAGTAAGCTCATAACTGCAACAACGAGGCGTGTAGCAACGTGTTGGAAAGACAGGATACCCAAAAGTATTTTTAAAACGAGTTTTGCCTCTACATAAAGCCTCAGAAGATGTCCACACGTTGAGCGCTGCAGCAAAAAGTTGTCGTACATATTTGTAAACATACGTCTGAATAGAGTGGTCTCTTATAGAGGACACTGCGAGTTTTATGGATGCAGTGAAACCTGTAACATACATACATACATACAATCACGCCTTTTTCCGTTAGGGTAGGCAGATACTACTTCTTTCCACATGCTACGATCCTGACATACCTCCTTCGCTTCTTCCACTTTCATGAGCGTCTTCATACATGCTCGCCGGTTATAGGTACTTTTGACTTGGCCTTTTTTTAAAACGTCTCCGATCTGGTTCCCACACTCATGTATGTACGTTTATACTCATGTATACGTTCGCCTAGGTCGGCCTCTACCAACTGGCCCATTCACACACGTCTCATAAATCTGTTTCGTCAATCTTTCTTCATCCATCCTCTCTAGATGTCCAAACCATCTAAGCATCCCTTTCTCTATCTTTGTCACTACATCTTCTACCACACCACAACATTCCCTTATCACGCTGTTCTCCAACTTATCCATTAGAGTCACTCCGATCATACTTCTCAAACTTCTCATTTCTACAGCATTAATTTTACTTTCATGTTTCTTCTGCCATACCCAGCATTCACTACCATACATGAGTGTGGGAACCAACACTCCCCTATGTACAGCCAGTCGTGCTTTTTTAGACACGTTCTGACTTCTTATAAAGTTATGTAGTGCCCCACTCACTTGGTTTCCAGCCAAAACTCTTCGCTCAATATAACTTTCATACTTACCATCTCTCGTAAACTTAGAACCCAGGTAGACAAACTTTTTCACTTGTTCCACTCTTTCTCCTTCAATCGTCACATAACAATCAGTCATTATTTCTTCTCTTTCAAAAACCATTACTTTGGTCTTGCTTACATTCACTTTCATCCCTTTGCTTTTTAAGGCGTCGTGCATAATATTAACCATTCTTTGCAACTCCTCCTCCGATGATGCTAATATCACCTGATCATCAGCGTATAGGAGGCATTTGATGGTTAAATCATTCATTCTTAATCCGTACACACTTTTTTTCAGATCTGTCAAGCAATTGTCTATGAATAGGTTGAACAACACTGGCGATGCTACACATCCCTGTCTAACACCTTTTTCGATATTAAACCAGTCTGTGTACGCTCCGTTTATTCTGACACAAGCACTGGAACCCTCATAGAGTGATTTCAGTGCTCGTATCAAACTGCCGCCCACCCCATACATAGACAATGTTGACCACAATTCATTCCGCACCACTCTTTTCCAAGTCTACGAATGCGCAATAGACCTTTTGGTGTTTCGCCAAACATTTTTCGGCTATGCTTCGTAAAGAAAAGAGCTGATTCATGCATCCCATTCCTCTCCTGAAACCCGCTTGTACATCCCACATTCTCTTATCAGTTTCATTCGTCACTCTTGTAATCAGTACCTTTGCATATGCTTGATAGTTTTTGCAGTCTTGCTGAAACCTGTAAAATATGGTGAATTTCGTATATTGCTTTGAATGGTTACTTTATAATGCAGACTTGTTGCCTGTCGAACGTTGTATTTGGAATGAATGTATGTAATGGTTTTTATATAATAAAAGTTTTTAGTTGGGGGGTAAATTATGTAGGGTAGATTTGAAAACATATTTATAAAGTTTGACGTATGGATTTTCTTTGGATACGCTCTGTTCTTTCAACCGTAGATGTCTTCTAGCTTGGGCAGAGGACTCAGTCGAACCAGTAAGCGCCGCACGCAACCTCGTGCTGTGTTCACATCTGCTACTCGGTGAATATTGTTAGGACCAGGGTACAGCTTTACAACTCGTCCAAGTCTCCAGCTACCCTATGGGAGCCACGTTGTCTTCTTTTAGAAGGACGAGATTGCCGTCATTTAGAATTGTTGAGGTCTTGGTTCATTTTTGTCGCTGCTGCAGATGCAGATAGGACGATATATTCCTTCTGCCAACGAAGCTAAAAGTGTTGTCGTATTTGTTCAAGTTTCTGATAGCGATGCAATTTGTTTGTATCCACGTCGTGTAGTACTGGCGACGGGAACGTTGTCAATGGTCTTCCGATAAGATTGTGTCCTGGAGTAAAGGTTTGAAGATCGGAAGGGTTGGAAAACATGGGACACAAGGGTCGGCTGTTAAGTATTGCTTCTACTTTTCTGAATAAAGTTTGAAGTTCCTCAAAAGTAGGATGACTATTGCCTATGACTTTAATTATGTGATGTTTAGCGGATTTGATCCCAGCCTCATATATACCGTCAAAATGGGGGCTATAAGCGGGGATGAATGCGAACTTAATCCTTTCTGGTGCAGCAAAGTCAGAAAGATAATTTAATTTGTGATTTGATTTTTAATTTTAGAAATTATCCTAGTTCCTGGCTACTGCGATAAAATTTTAAAAAGTGTCGGGTATTATTTCCGTTGGTTTGCCGTGATGTGAAATAAATCATCGAAGTGCCTTTACGAAATTTTGCATGTAAGGACAATTTTGCATACAAGGTATCAATAAATTCTTAAAAAAAAAAACCGACTTCATTACTACAAACAGGCACTCAAAAGCGAAAAATAAATTACTTAATATAATTATTGTAAGCGCTACTTATCTATTTGAAGTCGGTGCCAGCCAAGTCTATTGGATAGTAGATTCTCCTATGTTTGAGGTATTTGTCTCCATATCTCTGAAGATACTAATCAGATCTCGATAAAATTAAAATGGGACCACCTCGGAAACGTACCCTACCTATTTAAAAAAGAATCATTTGAATCCGTTCACAATTGACGGAGTAATCGCGTAACATACAAACAAAAAAATAACATACAGACGAATTGAGAACCTCCTCCTTTTTTGTGAAGTCGGTTAAAAAGAAATCAATTACAGCACATAATTTATAGCGTGTGCATGCAAAAAGATAACAAAAATAGTTTGAAAATAATTTCATAGATTCATAGTCATAGACGTTATAGTACAAAAATGATTGTATTAATTATGCAACTCATTGTTGACATTAAAACAACAAATTGTTTGTTGGTTAGATTTTTTAGGTTGTGAATAAATCGATTTACATGTGCGAGTGTACATTTATAATTTGTTTAAACTTAAATCATCTTTGAGTTTATTACAAGTTCTGTAACAATAGCTGGATTGGCTTGGATAAAATTTGCTTTCGGATAAGTCCTTTGATTTTTTATTAAGAAATAAGATTTGCTAGAATTTTTATTGGTTGTGATTATTATAATAATTTTTGTTAAGTGCTTAAATATGCCGCACTTGCCGTATCGTAAGTGAAGACATTCAAACAAAGTTTCGTGTCGAGTGTGACTCATCTTCTCTCCATATGGTCAGCTACAAGTTTATTTTAATTGGATGCACGGCCGATTGGCGATATGCCTTTTCGATGTTGGTGCAGAGACGGAATTTATGTTGCGTTGATTTTATCAAAAAGAGAATCGGATGATAGCTTGGTTGTTAGATGTATTTTTTAGTGCGAATTAGCGAAAGATTGATTGTATGATTAGTGCTATGTATTGAATGTGTTATTTATTGTGCGATTGTTTGTATGATTGTTACAGTGGCTATGTAAATAATTGGATAAAAATTGTATGGATATTTGAGTGTATGATTTTTGTCTGTATGGTCATTTGTGTGATCGTATGAATGATTGATTGTATGGATGTGGTTTTCCGCATTGTAGCGTGTTTGATTTGATATAGCATTGTAAACTTGATTTTGCGAATGGATGAGTGAATGATTGCATTGAATGTGATTAGACTAGATGAGTTTGAATGTATAGATCCAGCTACTAGCCAGTCAAGCTTGGAATTGATTAATTTTAGGTTCTTGGGTCCCATTGATTGTGTTTCAGGGAGCAAGATATCCCAGAACCCGTCCGCCCCGAGGAGAACGTCGATTTTAGCTGGTAAGTTAAAGTAAGTATCGGCCAACTTTATGTTATCAGGTAGGTTTAATCTTTGTATGTTTGTATGAGTCTTGGGCAGCATGCCTGTAAGCTCTGTGAGTACTAGGCAAGGTAAGTTAGTTTGGAATGGATGGTTTAGTGAATTTAATTGAATGGTGCAGCTTTCAATTACATTATTGTATGCATTTTTGCCTATTCCAATTACCTTAATTGCATCAATTGATTGTGTACTTAGCTGTAATTTTTGTTTCAGAACATCCGATATAAAAGATGATTGTAAGCCGCAGTCCAAAAGCGCGCGGACTATCTCCATGGCATGAGTCACCGGGTTCGACACTTCGATGACCGCCGTGGACAATAATACCTCGCTTGGACCCTGCTTAGAAAAGTTGACAATCGTCTCTGTAGAAGTTAAGTCTGCGGAAGCTGTATCTGCGTGAATACAGGTGTTGTGCCTTTTGGCATATTTTACAAGAGCTATATCGACAGTCAGCGATAGGATGACCTTGTCGCAGACAATTTTTACATAGATTGTGTTTTGTAATATTAGCTAACTTGTCAGTGATGTTTTTGTTTAGAAATATTGGACAATTATATATTCGATGTAGATTTTCGCAAAAAATGCAAGAGAATTTTATTTGTGTGTTTGTATTGTTTGTGTTTGTGGTGGTAAATGATTTCACAAATGCACCTTTATCCTGCCTGTTAGAATTGAGATTCAAATTGTCATTCTTCTCTGAGAGATGGCGTTGCATTGTTTGAGACTTGTTATATTTACTGCGATTTATTGCCTCTAACACATCAGCGCGATCTGTTAGAAACTTATTGAACTGCTCGAGGGTTGGTACTTCGCCGAAAGTATTTCGAAGTTCTCTCCATTTAGTAAGCGTGTTGTTATCTAATTTAGTGGACAATATGTAAATAATTAGAATGTCCCACTTGTCTGTCGGTTGTCCTAAACTAGCGAGTGCGCGTAAGTTTATCATTAGGTGATCTACCAAACTTCGTAGGGAACGTTCTGACTCACGTGTGATCGGATTCATGTTGAATATTGCAGTTAGATGCTGATTGATGAGAACTCGTTTGTTATCATATCTGTCGCACAGAAGCGACCACGCGTGTGTACAATTCGATGATGACACTTCGAGATTAGAGACTTGCGGCGAGATTCTGTCTTGATATTTGCATTTTCAATTAGAAACTTAGCCCTTGCCATGCAGGTAACTAGGTCTTGTTCGATTATCTCCCTCTCATCAATCGCAGAATCTGAAAATTCGCAATTTAAAAATTCTATTTCTGTTTGTAAATAATCGAATTTGTTTGCTAATGTTTCAAATTTTGTTGATTTTAGGTTAAGTTCGAAGACTCTAAATTGGTAAGATAATGCTTAAATTTAGTCATTTGGTCTTTAATTAAACTACGTTTTGTGTTTAATTCTTTGAGAAACATCATGGATTTCGATGATCTGATTCATCGTTTGTTGGCTGGCTTTTGTTATTAGATAAGTAATTGAATTATAATTAGACTTTGTATTAAGATTGAATTAAATTTTGTAAAACAATTTCAATGATAGGTGTATAAAATTCTCGTTCAATCTATACTAATACTTTAAAGTATTTTTTTATTTTTGTATTTTTGTATGTTTGTAATGATTTGGCTCAAAAACTACTGGACCGATTTAAATACATATTTCATTAATATATAGAATGGACTTTCGGAATGAAAATAGGCTATATATTATCCCGTTTAAATCAAAGGTACATTCGTGGAGACTTAATTTGCAACCTAAGTCGACTAAAAAACGGTCGAAAAAACATGTTTCTTGCGAACGCTGCTCAATTGAAAATAGATGGAAGAATATTTTCTATGCAAGAGTTGTACAACTTAATAAGACCTACAAAAAAGTCCGCGACAGCATATGTCTATCTCTTAAGGTTGACTCACAGTAACCATTTTAATCTTTAATTTGTTGTTAAAAGATATTACATAACTTCCAAGGCTATTTTTAAGTATATAGTATTAATCATTATCCAAATAATTACGTTAATTAGCTTGGCCATATCTATAATATGTATTATAGATTAAAATTGTCCTTTACAGTATATCATTCAAATAAAACTCTAGAAGATATCACGAATTTCACATACACGCATCGCAAAATTAATAAAATATTTGCAGTGAAACTACAGATTCGGTCATAGTTACTACGAAAATATTATTATAAGCTTAGCTATGCTGTAGATCCCCACCGATCACAATCAATTTGAAGTCAATATAGTATAATAATATGATCTATTGTATAAAATAATATTCATCTATATATATAAAAATATAATATTTTAAACCACCCCGACTGATCTAAGTATAATCTTTTCATTAAAAGCATTCCAATGACTCTAAACACGACATTTAAAATCTGAGCTGTAAGTTGGTGTGGATTTGAGTATTCTGTAGAGTACAGGAGATGACCCAGCATCAGGTCAATGCTTCCATGTTCTTACAATATCGTTGGAGAAGAAGATTTTCGAATTGATCAGACCTATGAAAGTTGATTTCATAGCGCAATTAACTAGAAAAAAGCTCATAGTTTTATAACGATTGAACGAATTTTCATGAATCAAAGCTAAGAACACTCTCGATGAAGACATCTATCAAACAAAAAAAAAAAAACAATAATAAAATCAAAATCGGTTCATCCGGTTGGGTGCTAAGATGCTACAGCCAGACACAGATACACACGTTAAACGTATTCTTCCCCTTCTTTGATCCCATGATTTGATTGATTTTGATTCAATAATCCCATTCCTCTGTACGAAAACCCATGATTCATTAATGCGCATAAAACTTTCATTGGTAGGTATATAGCTAGGATTAGAACCAACGACCGTCGGGTCAGAATCAGGGTAACTATCCTTTTCGCCAAATCCAATATCACTCCAATCCAATATCACTACGTAAGTATTATAAAACAACTAGCTGTGCCCGCGACTTCGTCCGCGTGGAATAATGTCTTTAGGTAGCATTTTCAAATATTTAGGCTAATTATTTAACAAATAAGACACATGTGTATCCCACCTACACCGCACCGTACCACGCCGCGCAAATCCCCCTCTCCCTCCCCTCGCCCTTCCTCTCCCCTCTCCCTCTCTCTTCCCTCCACCCCTTTCTCTTTACTTCCCTCTCCCGCTCCCCTTTCCCCCACATCCCCTCCCCTCCCCTGCCTTCTCTCTTCCCCTCTCCTCCCCGTGTCTCTCTTCTCTCCACTTCCCGTCCCCTCCCCGTCTCTCTTCCCCCACATCCCCTCCCCTCCCCTGCCTTCTCTCTTCCCCTCTCCTCCCCGTGTCTCTCTTCTCTCCACTTCCCGTCCCCTCCCCGTCTCTCTTCCCCCCACTCCCCTTCTCTCACTTCCCTCTCCCCTCCCCTTCCCCCTCCCCCTCCCCTCCCACCCCTCTCCCCCTTTCCCCCTTTCCCTTTTCCCTCACTTCCACCCTCCCTCCCCTCCCCTCATTCCCCTTCCCCTTCTCCCTCCCCCTTCCCCTTCACAAACTTTGAATAACATATTAATTTATATCGAATCAACAGCCTAAAAAATAAGTTTCATGCTTCTAGCTCTAAAAATGACGATACTTCCATACAACTTTTCATCCCCCCTTTCAACCCGTTACAACCCTCTTTTCGCATTAAAAAGTAGTCTGTGTCCTTATTCAGGCTCTAGACTATCTGTGTACCAAATTCCATTTAAAGCGGTTCAGTAGAACATTAACATAAACCTTTTTCATACAAACTTTCATCCCCTATTGTTATTTTACACCCTTGAGGGTAAAACTTTCAGAAATTTTGAATGTCATATTTATTTCTATGAAATTAACAGCCTACAAATTAAGTTTCAAGCTTCTAGCTTCTAAAATGACGATACTTCCATACAACTTTTCATCCCCCCTTTCAACCCCTTACAACCCTTTTTTCGCATTAAAAAGTAGCCTATGTCCGTTCTCAGGCTCTAGGCTATTTGTGTACCAAATTTCATTTAAATCGGTTCAGTGGTTTTGGCGTAAAGAGACACAGACAGACAGACAGAGTTACTTTCGCATTTATAATATTATTATAAGTTAGGATGTCCATCACTGCGTCTGTCTGTCTGTTCGCAATAATCTCAATAGCTACTAAACGGATTATGATGCGGTTTTCACCAATAGCCAGAGTGTTTATGAGGAAGGTTTATGTGCATAATTCGTTAAGGTTTTGTGTAAATTGGTTGAAATATGACGATGATTGTTAAATATGTTAATATTTTATATTTGATGCAACAAACTGATGCAAATTTTGTAGGCATGTTCTACCCGTGCGAAGCCGGGCTGCTAGTATTGAATCTATACTAATATTATAAAGAGAGAACATTTGTATTTTTGTATTTTTGTATTTTTGTATTTTTTTTTTGTATTTTTGTATTTTTGTATTTTTGAATTTTTGTATTTTTGTATTTTTGTATTTTTGTATTTTTGTATTTTTGTATTTTTGTATTTTTGTATTTTTGTATTTTTGTATTTTTGTATTTTTGTATTTTTGTATTTTTGTATTTTTGTATTTTTGTATTTATGTATTTTTGTATTTTTGTATTTTTGTATTTTTGTATTTTTGTATTTTTGTATTTTTGTATTTTTGTATTTATGTATTTTTGTATTTTTGTATTTTTGTATTTTTGTATTTTTGTATTTTTGTATTTTTGTATTTTTGTATTTTTGTATTTTTGTATTTTTGTATTTTTGTATTTTTGTATTTTTGTATTTTTGTATTTTTGTATTTTTGTATTTTTGTATTTTTGTATTTTTGTATTTTTGTATTTTTGTATTTTTGTATTTTTGTATTTTTGTATTTTTGTATTTTTGTATTTTTGTATTTATGTATTTTTGTATTTTTGTATTTTTGTATTTTTGTATTTTTGTATTTTTGTATTTTTGTATTTTTGTATTTTTGTATTTTTGTATTTTTGTATTTTTGTATTTTTGTATTTTTGTATTTTTGTATTTTTGTATTTTTGTATTTTTGTATTTTTGTATTTTTGTATTTTTGTATTTTTGTATTTTTGTATTTTTGTATTTTTGTATTTTTGTATTTTTGTATTTTTGTATTTTTGTATTTTTGTATTTTTGTATTTTTGTATTTTTGTATTTTTGTATTTTTGTATTTTTGTATTTTTGTATTTTTGTATTTTTGTATTTTTGTATTTTTGTATTTTTGTATTTTTGTATTTTTGTATTTTTGTATTTTTGTATTTTTGTATTTTTGTATTTTTGTATTTTTGTATTTTTGTATTTTTGTATTTTTGTATTTTTGTATTTTTGTATTTTTGTATTTTTGTATTTTTGTATTTTTGTATTCTTGTATTTTTGTATTTTTGTATTTTTGTATTTTTGTATTTTTGTATTTTTGTATTTTTGTATTTTTGTATTTTTGTATTTTTTTTTTGTATTTTTGTATTTTTGTATTTTTGAATTTTTGTATTTTTGTATTTTTGTATTTTTGTATTTTTGTATTTTTGTATTTTTGTATTTTTGTATTTTTGTATTTTTGTATTTTTGTATTTTTGTATTTTTGTATTTTTGTATTTTTGTATTTTTGTATTTTTGTATTTTTGTAATGAGTAAGCTCAAAAACTACTGAACCGATTTAAAAAATTCTTTCACTTATACATAGAATGGACTTTCGGAATGAAAATAGGTTATATATTTTAAATCAAAGATATTAATATTATGAATCAAATATATGAATCAATGATAATTTTCATGAATCAAAGCTAAGAAAAGTCTCGATGAAGACATCAATCAAACAAAAAAAACTATCAATAATAAAAAAAAAATTGGTTCATCCGGTTAGGTGCTAAGATGCTACAGACAGACACACAGACACACACGTTAAACGTATATTACCCCTACATTTTGCGTCGGGGAACGCCGTAAGGTTACGGCGGCAGATGTACTCCTTGGTGGTAAGCTACTTTTTGGTAGATTTAATGATTCCACTACCACTGTACGAAAACTCATGATTCATGAATGCACATAAAACTTTCGTTGGTAGGTATATAGCTAGGATTAGAACCAACGACCGTCGGGTCAGAATCAGGGTAACTATCCTTTACGCCAAAGGGCCGTCCAATATCAATACGTACGTATTATAAAACAAAGTTCATCACTGCGTCTGTCTGTCTGTTCGCAATAATCTCAATAGCTACAGAACGGATTATCATGCGGTTTTCACCAATAGCCAGAGTGTTTATGAGGAAGGTTTAGGTGCATAATTCGTTAAGGTTTTGTGTAAATTGGATGAAATATGACGATGGTTGTTAAATATGTTCATATTTTATATTCGATGCAACAAACTGATGAAAATTTTGTAGGCATATATGTTCTACCCGTGCAAAGCCGGGGCGGGCTGCTAGTATATTAATAAAATTCTTTCTGACTTAGCTGCAGTAGGGTAAGGTGTCACTCTCCTGGCGGTGGTGCCGAGATCCCGCGGGAATCTGGCCCGTGGTGACGCCGGCCAGCCGGCCCGTGCCGCGACTTGCTGATCACTCGTGACCGGGGCGCCCCGGTTAAATCTGGAATATTCGGCGAATTGGATCAAAACTAGGCATATAACACTAGTTTATTTTATCTTTGGATATACACAGGCTTTATTTAGGTAGTTATTAACAAAAGATGATGAATAAAATGGTATATAGGTAGCCCGCAGAAATTATGATGAAACTTGCTTGAATTTCGTTTTAAATTATTTAATATATTTGAATGTATATATTTCTCTTAAAGCCTTAATAATTATTAATTATAACATAAAATTAGCAATTTTATATCATTTTTTGAATGTAAGACTTGGGTTGAAACTTAATATCGAGTCGCCTGAATTTGAGTAAACTGTGAATGTGGTTAAGGGAGTTCTTACTAAGCGCCCTGAAGCAAAACTTGCTGCCGGAGATGCGATAAAATATTTAATATTATTTTTTGAAATTACGTAAAATCCTACTACAAAACATACGAATGCGAAAAACGAAACGTAATTTTCTTTGATTACTTATCAATTTCAGAATTGTCAAAGTGCGTGAAAAGAAACTAAGCCGCCAATTTGTTGACATTGACAGATGCTTATCTTAAAAAATGGGCAGTAAGCAGTTATTTATTAGTGTTAAAAAGTTATTTAAAAAAAAAAAAAAAACCGACTTCATAATCACAAACAGGCACTCAAAAGCGAAAAATAATTTACTTAAAATTATTATAAGCGCTACACACTTATCTATTGGAATCGGTGCCAGCCAAGTCTAATAGGTAGTAGATAGATAATACCTACATGTATCTACCTACTTACTACTACTACGTACATAGTATCTATCTACTATCCAATAGACTTGGCTGGCACCGACTTCAAATAGATAAGTGGGTAGCGCTTATAATAATTTTAAGTAAATTATTTTTCGGTTTTGAGTGCCTGTTTGTGATTATGAAGTCGGTTTTTTTTTTTTGAAAAGTAACTTATTTTACCCTTTTTAGTGCATAACAAGTTTTAATTAAATTACATGCATCTATTACATTTGGTGTTTGGGCCGTTATACACTGACGAATATATACTTTTTGAAAATTTCAAGTATGTACCTATAATATAAGAAGATATAGATCTGTAAAGTGCGCACATATGTAAAGACACACGGACGGACGGACGGACGAACGGACGAACGGACAACAAAGTCTCAGAAAGTGTTCATTTGGTACCCTTTGGGTTCGGAACCCTAAAAAAATTGACTTTGAATATTATCACTTTAGTGATAATATTCACTAGTAATAATTATGTCATCAAGGTATCAAAGGACAATGTCCAAAATGGCCCTGTGCAATTAAAGCATCTGACACACACGATAATTAATTGTCTATTTTATTACAATAATACCAAATACTTTTATAACAAGGACTAGTTGTATTCAAAAATGAATATAAAAAAGTATTATTTGCGATTATTAACATTACTTGCCGCCATATGGCCTACAGAGTACTGAATCACTCTACTACGTTATAAGAGGCACTTCCCTATATTGTTGAAACCCGAATTATGAAAGCACTGTGTAGCCAACCTAACAACGGAAAGTATTGTTTACGTAGTAACTATTATATAATCTGTGGTATTATGCTTATAATTTTGTTTTGCAGTGTTGGTTGGTACAAAGTACGTTCATAATTCTGAGTTATTTAATAATGTATGCAGTGTCGCGGGACTGAAATGGCCGCCATCTTCGGCAAACGTCATGTCATGTCAAAAAATCTTAGGTATGTTTAAAAAAGTTTGCACCCTAACAAGACTTTGCCCGGTAGAACATTCCTGTGAAGATAAATTATTTATAGTTATATATAATTATTTCTTATAATTATTAATATATAATTATTTATTGAGGGCCCAGTGGCGTAATTGGGAGAACAGTCGGCTTTGATGCCGTGAAACCGAGTTCAAACCGCCGTCCACCAATGAATTTTTCGATCGAAAAATATATGTGCGCTTCTCACAGTGGCCCTCCGGTGAAGGAAAACATCGTTAAGAAACCAACAATCCCCGCATGGTGGTAGAACATATCTAGTGTCTGCCTGGCCAGCTACCACCCTCAAGTTAGAAAATCTGTCGCCAAACATCTTATGTGTTCAGGCTTCATCCTTGAGAGCCAGTTCCCATTCTAGTCCACTTCTCTATCTTCGACCGCATCATCACTTAGCAACAGGTGAGATAGTGGTCAAACGCTAGCCTATAAGATATAAAAAAAAAAAAAAAATTATCTCCACCTTTATTTCTATCTCGCTCACAGTTACCGTAAGAATATCTGTCAAAAACCAAAATCAACGAGAAGAAAGATGTAAAAACATTATTCAAGGTCATATTTTTTAGTCTTCAAAAGTATATGCAATATCAACCTCCATTGTGTACAATCTTCTTGGGACTCTTCTACTAAAACCAGTACATTCTCCTATGTTTGAGGTATTTATCTGCATATCTCTGGAGATACTTATCAGATCTCGATAAAATTAAAATGGGACCACCTCGAAAACGTATCCTACCTATTAAAAAAAGAATCATTTCGATCCGTTCACTATTGACGGAGAAACCGCGTAACATACACACAAAAAAAAAAAAAAAATACAGACGAATTGAGAACCTCCTCCTTTTTTGTGAAGTCGGTTAAAAATTTGTTGTGTTTACTTATGGCCCTAAAGTGAAGGTTAGGTTATGTTAGAACAGTGACCACACATCGCGCGAGCCGAGCGAGCGTAGCGAGCTAGCCGCAGCAGCGGCCGGCGAAGCGCTAGAAATTAAAATGATACAAAATGTATGATGAAAATATTTCAATTTCAATTTCAAAAAATAAAAAAACTGCGCCTCTTTGGCAGGGAAAAACAAGTGGGGGGACTCATCTCGACTCCCTCTACCTACCCCGACTATTCCTATCTTACTACGAAGGCGACTTGATTCAAGATCTTTACCTAAGACTTTAATAATAAAAGAGAATATTTATCTATACTAATATTATAAAGAGAGAACATTTGTATTTTTGTACTTTTGTATTTTTGTATTTTTGTCTGTTTATAATGATTTGGCTCAAAAACTACTGGACCGATTTAAAAAATTATTTCATTAATATATAGAATGGACTTACGGAATGAAAATTGGCTATATATTATTCCGTTTAAATCAAAGGTACATTCGTGGAGACCTAATTTGCAACCTAAGTCGACTAAAAAACGGTCGAAAAAACACGTTTCTTACGAACGCTGCTCAATTGAAAATAGATGGAAGAATATTTTCTATGCAAGAGTTGTAAGACCTACAAAAAAGTCCGCGACAGCATATGTCTATCTCTTAAGGTTGACTCACAGTAACCATTTTAATCTTTAATTTGTTGTTCAAAATATTACACACAAAAATGGACACATATTATAGATTAAAATTGTCCTTTACAGTATATAATTCAAATGAAAACTCTAGAAGATATCACGAATTTTACATACACGCGCATCGCAAAATTAATAAAATATTTGCAGTGAAACCACAGATTAGGTCATAGTTAGTAAGAAAATATTATTATAGGCTTAGCTATTCTGTATATCCCCACCGATCACAATCAATTTGTGGTCAATATAGTATAATAATATGATCTATTGTATAAAATAATATTGATCTATATATATAATAAATAATAGTTTAAAAAAAACTAAAAAAATACGCTTTTATAGAAAATCCAACTAATATATAGAAAATAAATTTTAATAAATTTGAATTTAAAATAGTGTAAGAAAAAAAGATTTTATTGTAAAAAAAAAGCGTGGGGTGCATGGTATCAATAGTTCCAAATATTTTATGAACAGATATGACTAGAAGGGTTATCAAATATTATGTTTCTTTGAAGTGTTTCACACTTTATATTTTTGTAAATTGTTAAACACAATCCAAAATTAACAAATGCAATCCACTAATTTCGTCGTAACGATACTTCGCACCGTGGCTTAATTGGCAAAGCACCGGAACATGTTATTCCGGAGGTTGCGGGTTCAAGTCCCGTCGGTACGATGAAATTTTGGATTGTGTTTAACAATTTACAAAAATATAAAGTGTGAAACACTTCAAAGAAACATAATATTTGATTTACGCAGTGCAACATCTCTCGTCGGATTTGAAAACTGTAATGTATTCTTCCGAATGATTAACTTACGTAATAAGTAGTCATAGATGGCGCCACCAATGCATAATTTGAAGGGGGTTAAAATCATGTTCAAAGATTCCGTTATATACTAACATACAAACATACATACGTCTGAAGCTAATAAAAGCGTATTAAAAATATAATATTTTAAACCACCCCGGCTGATCTATGTATAATCTTTTCATTAAAAGCATTACAATGACTCTAAACACGACATTTAAAATCTGAGTTGTAAGTTGGTGTGGATTTGAGTATTCTGTAGAGTCCAGGAGATGTCCCAGCATCAGGTCAATGCTTCCATGTTCTTACAATATCGTTGAAGAAGATTTTCGAATTGATCAGACATATGAAAGTTGATTTCATAGCGCAATAAACTAGAAAAAAACTCATAGTTTTATAACGATTGAACGAATTTTCATGAATCAAAGCTAAGAACACTCTTGAGGAAGACGTCTAATCTATCAAACAAAAAAAAAACTATCAATAATAAAATCAAAATCGATTCATCTGGTTGGGTGCTAAGATGCTACAGACAGACACACAGATTACACGTTAAACGTATAATACCCCTACTTTTTGCGTCGGGGAACGCCGTAAGGTTACGGCGGCAGATGTTCTCCTTGGTGGTAAGTTACTTTTTAGAGTGCCGTAGGCGAACGAAAAAAAACGGAACCCTTATAGATTCGTCATGTCTGTCTGTCTGTCTGTCTGTCTGTCCGTCCGTATGTCACAGCCATTTTATTCCGAAACTATAAAGACTACAGAATTGAAACTTGGAATTGGGGCATCCCATACATAAAACTGAAAAAAAAAACTTCAAACCTATACATGTGGGTGTCTATGAATAAAAAGGTCTTTAAAAATGTCATTGAGGTTCCTAAAATCTTTTTTTCTCAAAGTCAATCATTTAAAAGATAGGCGCGTCGAAAGTGCTAAATTGTATCCCCCCCCCCCCCCTCTCTAACTTTTAAAATAATTGAGTGAAAAATCTAGAAAAAATATATATTCTGTATATCTTAATAAAAACTTTCAACGAAAATTGGTTTGAACGAGATACAGTCAGCAGTTTTTGAGATATAGCGACCGCAAAGATAACTTTGTTTTTCAAACAAACTCTATAAAACAATGTAATTTTTTTGGTTGGGAAAAATTAAAGTTATATAATACTTTACTGTTACGGGACCCTTCGACTGCGAGTCCGACTTGCACTTGGCCAGTTTTGGTAGATTTAATAATCCCACTACCTCTGTACGAAAACACATAATTCATCAATGCACATAAAACTTTCATTGGTAGGTATATAGCTAGGATTAGAACCAACAACCGTCGGGTCAGAATCAGGGCAACTATCCTTTACGCCAAAAGGCCGTCCAATATCACTACGTAAGTATTATAAAACAAAGTCCATCACTGCGTCTGTCTGTCTGTTCGCAATAATTTTAATAGTTACTGAACGTATTATCATGTGGTTTTCACCAATAGCCAGTGTTTATGAGGAAGGTTTAGGTGCATAATTCGTTAAGGTTTTGTGTAAATTGGTTGAAATATGACGATGATTGTTAATATTTTATATTCGTTGCAACAAACTAATGAAATTGTTGTAGACATATGTGTTCTACCCGTGCGAAGCCGGGGCGGGCTGCTAGTCGTTAACACGTTAAGTGCGAAGCGAGGCCTAAATCACCCCTGATGCAACTTCCCTGTGGTGCGGCAAGCAAAAAAGTGAATTTCTCTGTCGTGCGAATGGCATAGCTTTGGTTTGGTCCAGTGTAGGAAAGAGATAAATATATATTTGAGATCACTAATGGTTCCGGACTCGGTGGTGTACCTACCTTGGTACCGGATGTCTTAGGCCTCGTGCCGCACTGAATTAATATAATTTTAATGCAGTGCGGAACGAGGCTAAAACGTCCCATATCCCCCCTGACCTCGTACCGCACTCAACGCGAGCTTCCCGCGACCAGTGTTGTGCATCACGTCGATTGGAGAGCACGTCCTTTTAGATTATTTTAAAAAAAATGTATCCTTTGATAGCTTTCTGTTGTTTTGCCAGGTTTTGCCCTTAAAACGATCTAATGAGATATAATTGGTCAAAATCGGTCAAGTCGTTGCGTAGTTAAGACAGTTTAAAAACGTCGATATTATTTTTCCCATCACTAATCGCAGCGAAAATTTGCCCTATTTCAGTGCGTTACGAGGTGTATAAGATCCCATATTTTGTTTTGCTAATAATTCCTAAACTAGCCATCAGATCCCGGGGCGACGGTGGATTAGGGTTCATCAATTCACTGTCTATATCAATAAGGACCAAAATTCTCATTTATCTTTGATTTCGCGCCAGAAAATGGATTTTAGTCTGTAAAAGGAGGTGGGGTCTAATAGACCGCGTGTCGCCCTAACGTCTGGTCACGGTACGGGCCGATTATACCTCGTGCCGCAGGAACGGAAAGTATGCAAAAATTGGTGCCGCAGCTAACGTGTTAATAAATTTACAGTTTATTGCCAAAATCTTAGCCAATTTATTCTGCGAAAACGACTTTATTCAACAAATTATAATCTACCTTGTGAGCATACAAAAACTGAGTATTAGCTAATAACTAAAGTGATCAATCGATATTATGTTCTTAGGCAAGATTGCGTCAGAGTGACCTTGGACTTCGCATAGATTGTAGATAATACGTAATTACACATATTTTGCACATATTTCGTAGTGAATGCTCAAGTAATTGAATTTACGTGATTATATGAACTTTACACACACAATAAAAGCAATAACATTGAATTTAATCGTTAGAATATGGTATGGGTAGGAAGAAGGAACGACACTTATCTTTCTTTTTGCTGTAGTTCCGTGACCGTGGCGAAGTCTTATCACTGTTGCTTCGCTGCCAGATCTGCCGGTGTATTAATGCAATGTTCTTTCTATTTCTTGGCTAATAAGCGTTGATTTTTTGGATTTCTTCGATATGACGTCGTAAGCTTCTTGCCACTTGGCACGTCGACTCGAAGTCATATATTTGTTTTTTATTTTTCTGCGAAAAAAAACACTTAAAACTTATGTCTCTTATAGAGACACTGCGAGTTTCATGGCAGTGAAACCCGTGAAATATGGTGAATTTCGTATAGGTATTGCTTTGAATGGTTAGTTTATAACTCAGACTTGTTGCCTGTCGAACTCGAACGAAGATTTTTTATATAATAAAAGTTGTTAGTTGGAGGGTACATTAATGTAGGGTAGATTTGAAAACATATTTATAAAGTTTGACGAATGGATTTTCTTCGGATACGCGTTGGAGAAGCGGCAATGTCAAGCCGCGACAAGAGTTAATACGTCTTATGTATTAAGGGCCAGTTTCACCGGTTCCTGATAACGCGTAAGATAGTAATCTGACACATGACTCCATATAAAAGCTGTCAAAAATCTGTCAGATTTCTTCATTTTTGCGCTATCAGGAACCGGTGAAACTGGCCCTTTTACTAGTTCAGTATTACATTGTCTTTTGAAGATTTAAATAATTTATGATCGTACAAAACGAAACAACCGACTTTACATGCCGCAATATTCAAATTAGCGATATCATGTCATCAAGGTATACAAATGCATCGATTTCGAGTTTAAGATGTTTATCTAAATATCTCCGGAGATTATAATCAGATCTCAACAAAATTTGAATAGGACCAAACGGGAGGCATAATTCCTGAAACAGAAAAAGATTTTTTCAAATCGGTTAAGATTTGACAGAGTTCTGAGGTAACAAACATTTAAAAAAAACAGTCGAATAGAGAACCTCCCACTTTTTTGTGAAGTCGGTTAAAAAGGAATCAGTCTCACAGGCTGCTTTTAATAACTTTCTGAAATGACGATCACAAAACCCGATAAATCTCCAACAAAAAAAGGCAATAATCTGTATAACGTCACACGAATTTAAAAAAAAAATTACCTTGACTAGAGTAGGTAGATCTTTCTTTGTGAAGTTTATAAAAATAGATGTTTAAGGCGGTCACAGTGTACTACTTAAAAAAATCTATCCGCTAATTTGTCTACTTGTTCACATTGATCTAGTAACACGATCCACTGGTATAATTACTCGCTCAGTCATTGTCTATGTGTGAACATCAAACGTGAATTAATGGCGAGTTTTTGTTCAAGTGTCTTGGAAAATGGGTTATGGTGCTAAGCGACTAGCAAGTAGCCCCATAACCTATTGGAATATCAATTCGGTGTTTTGATTTAAGTTAATTGGTAAGTGAAGTTTAGATTTGGATAATTTTTATCGACTTTGACAGACAGTTTGATTTGTGTGTGTCGCATAGCATAGGCATGTGTCGTATTTAATAAATTATAAGTAAAAAATATTTTTAAAAACAAGCTTTTATCTGGGACAATGAACTAAAATGTTAAAAATAAATTCTAGTAAGTATTTGGCGTGTAGGTACTTACCTATATTCTTAAAAGCTTGAAGCACTACCCGTTTTTCAGGCTAGGTAATTACTATACTTCAGTGCCTCAAGCTTTTAAAAATATAGGTAAATACCTACACGCCAAATACTTACTAGAATTTATTTTTAACATTTTAGTTCATTGTCCCAGATAAAAGCTTGTTTTTAAAAATATTTTTTACTTATAATTTATTTTTAACTTTTTAGTAGGTAGATATAGATACCGACTACCTACCTTACTACCTAAGTATTTAAGAGAAGGCATGATGTTTTAAAATATTCCACGGATATTTAATGTGATTGTGGGTTAAGTTCTCTTCAAGGAAAATCAATCGACTCGGTGGGGCTATGTTGCTTTATAACAGAAATGCCATGGCCACCTTACAGCTTCATCATCAGATCCTGGCTATCATTTAAGTGTAAAGCGCTCCTCAAGACGAATCATTTGAGCCCAAATTCACTGGGGTTACGTTATTGTATCACAGAGATGACGTATGGCCACCTTCCAGCTTCATCACCAGACGCTAAATATCATCTAGGTGTAAAGTTCTCTTCAAGACAAATCAATCGAGCCCAAACTCGGTAGTGTTTTGTTTTTTTTATCACAGATATTTCGTTGCTGCCTTCCAGCTTCATCATCAGACCCTGGATATTATCTAGGTGTAAAGTTCTCTTCAAGACGAATCAATCGAGCCCAAACTCGGTAGGATTATGTTCATTTATCACAGAGATGCCGTGGCCACCTTCCAGCTTCATCATCAGACCCTGGATATCATCTAGGTAAAAAGTTATCTTCAAGACAAATCAATTGAGCCCAAATTCGGTAGGGTTATGTTGATTTATCACAGAGATGCCGTGGCCACCTTCCAGCTTCATCATCAGACCCTGGATATCATCTAGATGTAAAGTTCTCTTCAAGGCAAATCAATCGAGCCCAAACTCGGTGGGGTTATGTTGTTTTATCACAGAGATGCCGTGGCCACCTTCCGTTTTCATCATCAGACCAGCTCCATGGTACCATATCATTGTATTGTCACCGAAGTTACATAAGTACATCAAATTTGAGTCCAATCGGACATCGGGAAGTGGGTCTAATTTAGCTTCCAAAATTCCACCCCAACATTCATAGTGACATACATACATACATTGCAAGTTAAATAAAAGCTTGTAAAAATAATAATATATTGATTTGTTTTTAGATTTTATAATTTTTTTAGTTATTGCCTGCTTATAGGCTAACGTTTGACTTCTATCTCACCTGGTGGTAAGCTATGATGTGGTCGAAGATGGTGAACACGCATGGCGTAGAATACTCTGACTCTCAAGGGCTCTGCTGCCGGAACACCGTAAGGTTATGGTATTTTCACTTCGATGGTTGTAAGCTACTTCTTTTTATTGGAAAGGAGATATCCCAAGTGTGGTACCATGGTAATTTTATCGAGGTCTGATAAGTATCTCCAAAGATATGGAGATAAACACCTCAAAATGGTACTGAAAAATAATAGCACGGCATTGAAGTCGTTTTTCTTTTAGTTTTTTTAAACGATCTTATTATATTTTATGTTTCTTTTATTTTCAGAACGATTTCTAATATTTGAATATATTTAGAGAATGATAGCGGAAAAATTGGGAAGGAGTCTTTAGGAATCAATACTAACATATACACGGATGGAGAACGACATTTAAAAAAACAGAAAAGGAGGATGTTGGCCCAGGAAGACGGTGCAAATGACGGAGTCCGAGGTCCAGGACTCTGCACCGGTCTGCACAAGTCCCGGGAAAGGAGTCTACGTGATATTATGAAAGATAAAGGTGGTAATTAAAAACCTGGATAATATTAGAAAAATGAGAAGCCAGTGCCGCGCTTGGTGCCGCTAGCAGAATGCAGAATGCAGTGTCCTGAAATGGTTTTATTAATGAGAAACTTTCCGCTGCGCCGATCGAGTCGTGGGACTATTGACCACACTATGCAAGATTATAGGGCGCATTCAGCAGCTCCTATAACAACAATTACAACAGTGATTGACCGTCCTCGCATGCTTAAGGTCAATGACCTCATCCAGCTGTCGATTATTATGATGGCTAACAGATTGGCAAAGGAATTCAGTGAATAGAACATTATTGACGAACTTTTAGGCTAAAGTTAAGTTAATATGTTTTACGATAATATATCTTTGTATGTACCAAATATCTTGTTTTCCTCAATCGAGGTCCCATGTACCTCAGACGTATGTTTCCATTAGATCAGCTGTTTTAGGGTTGAATCTGGCTAAGTTTACGTAAAAGTTTAACATGTGATAATAAGCAATCCTAGCTATTAAGAAGAAAGAGACTTTGCAGGTAAATTATACATCAGGCTACGTATGCACAGTTTAAATATTACTACACCCTTTTGTTAAACTTTGTATATTGGTGGTCATTGCGATGCTGCGTAGGCTTCTAAAGGTACAACCACACCGCAGCGTCCTGCATGCGTGATCTAGGCGGCGATCATATAGCGCAGTAGTATTTAATTTGTATCGACTGGTTCACACCAAACGCGATCAACGGCGACCAGAAAACGATTGAAAATCGGATCGCAAACGCGCACGTGAAGCAGGACGCCGCGGTGTGGTCGTACCTTAAGTAGGTACATTGGACATGCACGAAACCTAGGTTTGTAATCTATTGCGTAGTTTAGAAGCCTACAGAAACAGGGACAGACGGCGGAAAGGGACTTTGTTATAAGCTGTGTACGTAGTATTATTATCTTTTCTATGGTAAAGATGAAACTAAATCTGTCACACAGATTAAACCACGGTTGGTGAGTAGATTAACTAACAATAGATGGTTAAATTATGCCTATCCAGCTATTGTTGAGTCTACGCACCAACTGTAGTTTAATCTGTGTGATAGATTTAGTCTCATTAAGCCGTGTTTACACTGAGTCGGGATTCACCGACCCGCGACACATCTAAGATCCGTGTGAAGTGAAAGTGAGTGAAAGTTGGGAATTTATCTTCTGGATTTGAACTTAAAAAAAGATACTAACGTGAACTTACGCTATGTTGAATATTTTGTAAGTAATTGGCAATAAGGCGTTTTAAGAAAAAATATCGAACTCATTAGACTGTCACTGTTATAACATTGTTGACAGCAGCAAGAATTTTTAGGGTTAAGGGGCCAATTTTCGTGACAGTGGCGAATAAACAAATTGTCTCGTACTTAATTGCCCAAATTGAAAGATTTTGATCAAAAATTTGAAATGAAATGAAATGAAATAAAAAATAAAATAAAAAAATTTGATTGTATAATGAAACCAATTAATGGTTTGTCTTCCTAATTTTTAATTTTGTCCTTTAAATTCCTCGTCACTGCACTGCATTGGGTCAGTGAGAACGATACCTTAATGTTGCAAGTGCAAACTTCCTGTTTCATTCCCCAAAAGTCAGCGAAATGGTTGTTTTGACTTATCGTTTGGCTGAAAAATACGCAGAAATGCTTGAAGTTCTTGAAAAACCCTGCAACAGGGGCTTTCACATTTCATGTGTACTAGTATTTCCAATATTCGTTCAGCTCTATTATATTATGTCTATTATAATTTTCGACACAAAAAGAGGGGTTCTATAAGTTTGACATGTGTATCTGTATGTGGCATCGTAGCGACCAAACTTTAAGATAAACTTTCATAGGTCATCGATTCGAATGATGCCGGTGCACCTCATGGAATGTGCAGAATACTCAACTCCTCACAACCTTACAGCAGATATTTTTTATTTTATGTTTTATATCTTATAGGCTAGCGTTTGACCACTATATCACCTGTTGGTAAGTGATGATGCGGTCAAAGATGTAAGCACACTAGGCCTAGAATGGGAACTGGCTCTCAAGGATAGCTGCCAGAACACATTAGATGTTTGGCGACAGATTTTCTAACTTGAGGGTGGTAGCTGGCCAGGCGGACACTAGGTAGTGTCCTACCACCATGCGGGGTTTGTTAGTATCTTAACGATGTTTTCCTTCACCGGAGGTCGTATTTGGGCTCATTGGAATGGTCTTAATAAACTGATTATACTTAGATCAGTTCAGGGAGGTTTTAAATTTCGAATTAATAAGTATTATGGCTGAAAAACACAAAATGCGATAAAACTATACTTTTAAAATTCTATCATAATATATAGCTCAAATTTATTACATGCTACAAAAGTATCGAGAAATCATGGCGTTTTTAATATAATTGCGTAGAGAATCAAAGCTCTCGGTTATTCGTATAATCGAATAATCGATTGCGGAACGAGAATAATGTCGGCCAATTATTTTACGAGTAAGTCGATTCGATTTTAGTAGTAATAGAGGTAGATATAGTGTTGCAGCGATAAGCGATTGTATTATCAATTCTGCACTGAAACAAACTCATCTGACTATATCATTATTTTGGTGTGTAACAATTGCACTCAAGTCTTTTTGGGTGCACTTCTTTTTAACCGACTTTTAAAAAAGGAGGTTTCTCAATTCAACAGTATATATATATATATATTTTTTAACATTAAAAAAAAAATATCGCATAAAAATATAAAAAAAAGAATAAAAAAATAAAAAAAAGTTCGCGGATAACTTCGTCGTTTATGAACCGATTTTGAATATTCATTTTTTGTTGGAAAGGAGATATCCCAAGTGTGGTACCATGGTAATTTTATCGAGGTTTGATAAGTATCTCCAGAGATATGGAGATAAACACCTCAAGTTTGGTACTGAAAATTAATAGCGCGGCATTGAAGTCGGTTATTTTTAGTTTTTTAAACGATCTTATATCAGCATCAACTCAAATTATTTTCAGGTTTATCGTAGCTGGCATTAAATCTGCTTCTGAATACTTCTTGATAGTTTGTAGCAAAGGCTTTTAAGCTGTGACATAAATAGAGTCCCAATATATTTTTATATATCATATAGGCTAGCAATTTACCTCTATCTCACCTGGTGGTAAGCAATGTCGTAGGTCGAAGATAAGCACGATTGCTCAAAAGATACATATTCACTAATTAACTTTTGTTCTCAAATGTGTGCGTTAGTAAAAAAAAAGTATATATTATGATGTAGTATTTGCCACTGAGCCAACGCTCTCCGCTCCCTTTCGCGATCTACCCTATAACAGCTCGATCAAAAATGATGATTACATGACATTACGACTCACACGCGCCTGTAGAAAGTTTTTTAGTAAATTCACACGTTTCAGATGAAATTCAATTGTTATCGTCCAGATGAAATTGTTAGATGAAGCGATTTGATTCAAAGAAATTGTACGTTTTAAGATTTTCTACAGTTCATAGCGCTACTTTCTGGAGATTTTGCTGATAAGGTTTTGTTCCGCTCTTTTTTGGTTACACAACATTGATTGTACTGTTGTTATTATTAGGTGTATAGAGAAAAGTCAACGTAATTAATGTAAATGAGCGACAACTACATATTGAAATCATAAGTAGAATCAAATTAACAAAGAATCAATGGCTTACATAAAAGCAAAGTAGAGACCTTATAGTTATAAGTCTTTAGTTTTCTCATTATTTTCATTCAATTTTTCATTAAATTACACTCGCACACACACTAAAACCAGGGCCCTTAGACAAAATCTTATTAACCGACTCCAAAAAAAGAAGGAGGTTTCTCAATTATTATATATGTATTTTTATTTTTTTTATGTTTGTTCGCGGATAACTTCGTCGTTTATAAACCGATTTTGATTATTATTTTTTTGTTGGAAAGGAAATGTCTCAAGTGTGGTACCATGTTAATTTTATTGAGGTCTGAGTTGTATCTCCAGAGATATGGTAATAAACATCTCAAAATTGATACTGAAAACTAATAACGCGGAATTGAAGTCGGTTCATTTTTAGTTTTTAAACGATATTATTTCTGTTTACAGTCACCTACCTACTTTATTATTTATATTTCTGTGACAGTCACGCTAACGCAACTTCAAAATGTACGGAAATGACAATTCTGTTGCGGAAAAATACATGTCATTTCCACACATATTAAAGTTGCGTTAGCGTGAATGGAATCAGAAATTGGATAATGTCTAGAGGGCTGTAGAGAATAGTTATTGGGAAAAAGAGTGGATTGGAATAATAATTTTGAATGAATCGAGCCGACTTAACCTTAACGAGCGTTACATTAACCGAATGTTATGGCTTAGTCTTATTTAATATCCACAAAACTCCTAAAGAAGTTTTCAATTCAATAACTGAGAGTAACAACATGGGTCAAAACACTGTAAGTATATGAATAAATAATTTTTTTAGATAATGGTAAATCTCAAAGAACATACACAAAAGAATAGCGACACAAATAAGTCTTACTTCTCAGGACTTATTATAACAAGTAAACAAAAGCTAGTTATTCTTATTCTTTACGATACGTAATAAGCAAGAACTGCTGTCACGTCATCCATTAAAACTTCTTCATGTCAATTGTGAAATGCCACTCAAACAATAGTAAAAGTGAGTGAAGTTATAAATTGTCTCAGATGGTAGCCTACTTGAAGATCAAGGTTGATTTAAATAATAATAATATTTAGAGGTTGTTAAGGCTTCTAATAATTATTATATTTTTCTAAGCTAAGCTAAGTAGTAATGAACTTAGCTCGATCTTGGACTTTTCTCTTCAATTCGCTTGCTGTCCGTTACAAATTCTTTGCGGGTACTTTTTTTATATTTTATAGGCTAGCGATTGGCCACTATCTCACCTGGTGGTTAGCGATGATGTGGTCGAAGATGCTGAACACGCTAAGCTTAAAATATTCTGACTCTCAAGGGCTTTGTGCTGCCGGAACACCGTAAGTTTATGGCATCGAGGTACATGTAAACAGTACATTCATATCGATGGGTTATGATTTATATGCGACAGATTTCCTCCCTGATGGTGGTAAGCTACTTTTTTGGTAGCTAGTAGTTTAATTATTAATTATAATTTTATTATAAAGTATGTTATCTATCAACTACCCTATGCTTGCATGCATTCATAAAGTCGGTTGTAAATTGCGACAAGCAATAAGTGAGAGTGAAACTGAATTATTTATTGCCATTATTGTTGTATCAGCCCTTTCCCACGACTCTTGTAGTCTTTGATTTCTGAACTTGAGTCTGGTATTCATGGCTAATAATACATACTTATGTGGATTTGGACAGGATGAGAAAGTTTTCTTGCAAAAGGTGGTCGCCATCATATGAACTAGAGCTCATATGATAGCAGCTAAATAAACAGTAGTTTTTGCTTGATAGTAGAACATCCAAATTGAACACTTTTTTTCATAACAAATATAGGCAACTGTTTGCTTTTAAATTGCCATGTCTCTCTTATGGATGTTAAAACTGGGCACTGAAACAAAAACATCAGAAAAAATTAAGAACATGCCAGAAGAGTATGGAAAGAAGCATGATAGATGTTCCAATTAAAGACTGCATCAGAGCTGATGATATACGATCCATAACTAAGGTGGAAGATATAATAAAAATAGTAAGGCAGCTAAAATGGAGGTCGGCAGGGCACATGACAAGAGACAGTAGACCAAAACGGACAAAACATAACTTAATGGAAACCACGCGATGGTAAAAGGAAAAGAGGCAGACACGCGAAAAGATGGATAGAAGATATTAGAAAAGCCAGTGGTGTTACCTGAATAAAGAAAACTAGAGACAGAGAAGACTGAAAGCAGCTGGAAGAAGCCTATGTATCTCAGGACACGCTGATCACTGAACCGGGAAACCAGATGTGTTATTTTTAAGTTATTTTTTGTATTAAATCATTTGTACCATGTATAGTATTTAGCAATAAAGGCTTAGTAATAGTAACAGTAATAAGACACTTTGAATTTTTGGATTAATTATCCGCCTGGTCAGCTCAAGTTAAACAAGTTAACCCCTCTTAAGTTGGTAAATCTGCGTCAAAGCATCTAATGTTTCGGCAGCTGTCCTCGAGAGCCAGTCCCATTCTAGGCATAACGTGCTACCATCTTCAATTGCATCGTCACTTACCAACAGGTGAGATAGTGGTCTCACGATTGCCTATTCAAAAGAAAGAATGGTGGTAGGACACTATCTAGTGTCCGCCTGGCCAGCTACTACCCTCAAGTTAGAAAATCTGTCACCAAACATCTAATGTGTTCCGGCAGCTATCCTTGAGAGCCAGTTCCCATTCTAGGCCTAGCGTGCTTACCATCTTTGACCGCATCATCACTTACCAACAGGTGAGATAGTGGTCAAACGCTAGCCTATAAGATATATAAAAAAAAAACATAATAAAACCGGCCAAGTCGAGTTCGACTCACCCACCGAGGCTTCCGTTCCAACCTTCTCAAATTAGGTTAAAAGACAAACTTAACTTTGCAGTTCGACCCATAGAAAATGTACTGCACCGACAGCAAATAATAACCTTGTAATAGAATGGTCACTTTTTTTTCATAGTTACGGTTTTAAAATGTATTCCTATATTCAAGATTCGGTTCAAGAACTTGCTTCTTGCAAAATTTTGATTCCCTTATAATATCACAAAACATGCGAAAATATGCGATATAAACAGTAATATCTTCTGATTGCGTTGACTTACAGGTTCTATTTTTTTTACAGCCAAAAGAGAGCGTAGACCCGAGTATTTGATATAGGTTTCAACTTGATATCTTTACGCGTTCCTGAGAAAAGGGGTCTTGACAGACTACTAGACAGACAGACAAAAAAGTCATCCCAAAAGGGTTCCTTTTTTCCTTTTAAGCTACGGAGCGCTAAAAATTACTAAAGCAATTGATGACGTATGAGAATTCCATTTCTTTAAATGGCGAGTGAACAGTATATTCGAAGCAAGTTTAGCTAGCTTAGCTTTAATACATCATCAATAACTAAAATAAAACAGTGGTCAGGCGCTCCCTTAACCACATAAAGCAAAAACACACTATGTTCACGACATTTAGCTTACATTGTAAACATCTTGTAAACACTGTTCCCATAGCTGGAGACAATGCTCGACACATTAACATAGTAACCTAATCCAAGGCTGCTATTATTAATACTTACCGTGTACCATGTGGAAATTTGCAGCTAATGAGCTTCCTCTGTAGAACTAGCTAGCACTGCCTCGCGGTTTTACCCGCATAGTTCACGTTTCCCTGAGAATACGGGGATAAAATATAGCTTATATTACTTGCTGATAATGTAGCTTTCCATTAGTGTATATAATAGTGAATTTTTGAAATTGGTCCAGTAGTTTTTGAGTTAAATCGTAACAAACAAACCAAAAAAATAATATCTTTCCTCTTTATAATATTAGCACAAACAATATGCCATTCTACCCGTGTTTTATTCCATTTGCGTGGGAATAACCGGATTAAGTGTATCTAATATTAAAAGAATCTTTGTCCTGACATACTGACTGACTGACTGACTGACTGACAGACAACGCACAGCCTAAACCGCTGGTCGTAGAGACTTGAAATTTGGTGGGTATTTTTGTCTTAGTACGTAAGGGTGTACTAAGAAAGTATTTTCCAAAATTCACCCCTTTAGGGATGAAATGGGGGTCCAAAGTTTGGATGAAAAAACAAGGTTAGATAGCTTTTTCTATTCGAAACTTCACACAAGTGCTTCAGTAAAAAAACAGTAAATACATGTTTCAGACTTTTTCGAAATTCAACCCCTGAGAGGGTGAAATGGTGTATCAAAGTGTGAAAATCAACATTGTTTTGGATTGCGCTAAATTTAGGCATGCAGATAGTTATAATGACGTTAGTTAAGAAAGGATTTTCCAAGGATTTTCCCTGAAGGGGATGAAACGGGGGTTCAAAGTTTGTATGAAGAAACAAGATAAGAATTATATTAAGTCTTTTCTATTCGAAACTTCGCACAAGTAATTCAGTAAATAAATAAGTAGGTAAATACGTGTATCAGGTTTTTTCGAAATGCCACCCCTAAAAGAGTAAAGTGCCACCAAAGCGCCAGTAAAGTGCCAGTACCCATTATCAATAATTTTTCGGATTGCGCTGAAATTTGGCATGCAGATAGTTATTTTGACGTAGGTATCCGGTAAGAAAGGTTGTTATGACGTAGGTATCCGCTTAGAAAGGATTTTCTAAAATTTCCCCCCGGATATTACTTATTATTTTTAATTATGTATATAAACTTATAGATTATATACATAATATTAATACGTGATGCAGGATTTTTGCAAGGGGTTGGTATTAAAATCTGAAAATTAATATGGTTTTTTGGGTTTTATAAATATAAATCCCTATTTCCCATAGTCACGCAATAACTTGAAAACGGGTCAACTGATTTGGCTTTTACTTCTTTGATGTCTTTTATGATAGAAAGGTTTTTACAAAATAATTTTTTTAAGTAAATAAAAGAAGTTGACGCGAAATGACGCAGGCGAAGCCGCAGTGCACGTCTCGCTAAAACTCGAGAACGGCCGGGCCGATTTAGCTGATTTTGGTTTTGAAATGTTTATCGTGGTCTAGCGAAGGTTGAAAAGGTGAGAAAATTTAGAAAAATTGCGAGGAAGATAGTAAAAACAATAATTTCATTTTCCCATATAACGTTCGTCCCTTCGGTACGGTAGGGTAGTTCTCAGTTCCACTCTCGAATTGAAATTTAAAGCATGTATTAAATTAAGGGTGTTGAATCGACAACATAATATATCCACATTACTCGGATTATCGCATAGATATTTTAATTTTAATATTGAGAATTTTGATGGTTTTCCTAGGTTGTCATTGTTGGTTTGTTCAGAAATGCTTGTTATTGTATTGATACGAGTATATTTTTATGGTTTGTATTACATCGCTTCTATACATTCTGTATATATCTGTCTGTATAATATCTGTATTAGCTATTTGTGTATAAGAGCCGATAAAAACTAAATAAAATAAAATAAAACGGAACACACCCACACAAGAAACGTGTTTTTGAGACTTTTTATGCTCGATCTCACAAACCTTAATAGATAATTATTTGAAATTTACTAATGGTGTATTGCAATAACAATTGCAATAAGTCCAATAATAAAAACTAAATTAAATTTAAAATTAAAGGAAGTCAGGGATACGAGAAACGTCTTCTTCCGGCAAATATTGTTCAATCGGAACCCTGCGTGTGCAGGTCCGACTCGCACTTGGACAGTTTATTTATATACGCGGTATGAAGTTCGCCGGGTCAGCTAGTTATAATATAATTATATGGGGGTATTCAACTAGCGAGTAAATAGGTATCTACTGGGTAAGCGCGCTCCATCATCAATCGCATCATCACTTAACATCAGGTGAGATAGTGGTCAAGTGCTGCCCAGTTCGATGTATCAAAAAAACTATTTCATCTCCATACAGAAGCCATCTTCACTATCTTAAACGCGTAACGCTTGCGTCAAAAGTGTTCAATGAAAATGATTATTAATAAAATGAAACTTTTATTACATCGCCTCAAAGTCTTTCGTCCATCTATCGCATGTCGCAAGTCACCGATACTTTCGCTTGATTAGTGGATTTGATGTTATGACATTTAAGGTCTAGCTGTGATTGGCGGACGCTTCCGCAGCCATATTTGTATACATGTGTCATGTCAACTGCTGTCATAGTAGCTAGCTGCCATAGCTACATATAAACTAAAAGTTTCACTTCGTCGTCGTTTCATAAAACTACACACTTTTTTTTGGTGTTATAAAGGTTTTCTATAGATAATGTATACAAAAGCTAGGCCGCCTATCATAAAAGTAGTTCAAGCAGTGTGTACCAGTAATATTACGTTTATGAGAGCCACATATGTATCCGTAGCTGTCTCTACTTGTCACTCCACGTCCGGTTACTATGTTTCGAGGTAAATCACCTACACTTTCCCGACGAATGCAGTGGATGGATTCATTACGGTCAGCTCGTGCCGTTCTGTGTTGGAACTTTTTAAAAATATATATTATAGGTTAGAATTAGATCACTATCTTGCATGGTAGTAAACGATGATGTGGTCAAAGATGGTGATGACGATGGATGGATGGTGATGGATGATACCCTAGGCTTAGAATACTCTGACTCTAAAGGGTGTGCGTGTTGCCGGAACAGCGTTAGGTTGTGGCGGCAGATTTTCTCCTTGATGGCGGTAAGCTACGTTTTGGTAGGTAGTTAGGCGGAAAATCGATATTATACGCTCCTACAACTACTTGTGAGCAAACACCCGTGGTAGGAATTGAACTGGTGACATCTCGCTTAGTAGTCAAGCCATTATTTATTTGAACTATTGCACATAAAATAATTAAGATAGTTTAAAAACTAAAACCACCGACTTCCATGCCCCGCGAGTCAATTTCAGTAGCAAGTTTGAGACGTTTACAATCATATCTCTGGAGATACTTATCAGATCTCGATGAAATTACAATGGGACTACCTCAAAAATGTACCCTACCGATTAAAAAAAAATTCGATTCGGTTCACAATTGACGGAGTAATCGCATAACATAGTACATGCAAGAAAAAATGAAAAGACAAAAAAATCATACAGTTGAATTGAGAACTATTAGAAATATATACAGAGAGAAAATTGTACACGGAGGACTTAATGCTAGTGTAGCATTTTCTACCAGTCATCCTGGAGGTGCAGAAAAAAGACCTCAGCTGACGCACGTGGGTGTCGGTGAGAAATTGAAAACTCTTTTGTTTTTTAGTATCTAATATTTTCAACCGACTTCGAAAAAGGAGGAGCTTCTCAATTAAATTCTCTGTTTGTTTTTTTTTGTATGTATGTTACGCGATTACTCTGTTAAATCTAAACCGATTTGAATGATTCTTTTTTTAATCGGTAGGGTACATTTTAGAGGTGGTCCCATTGCAATTTCATCGAGATCTGATTAGTATCTTCAGATATAATAAGATGATTAACGTCTCTGTAGTGGTAGGCTGGTCCGCCTGGGGCGGTACCACCAGTTTGCCAATTAATTTCTAGCCGTGAAATAGGAATGTTTTTCGGTTGAAATGGCAAGATGTTCAGTGAAATTACAGGGCATGTGAGACTCAACATTTTTATGTCTCAAGGAAACAGGCGCAGTGCAGTGACATGCAAAATTCTGGCAGTTCAGGATTTTGCATGCCACTTTATCTGTTATATAGACGTCATCGCTTACCATCAGGCGAGCGTCGTGCTTGTACTGTTACCTTTTACCATTAAAAAAAAAAACTTGCTACTGAAATTGACTCGTGAGTATAGGGAATGGAAGTCGGTTGTTTTAGGTATAAAACTTAATTATGGGGAGTTTGGATCTTTAAAAATCGAGTAGAGCAGGCAAACAATTCATATTTTATAATCATTTATTGATATTTAAAATAAAAATAAAAGTCAACTCTCACGTTTCTCCGTTCGCGTCATTCCATGTGAATAAACAAAATTCACTAGTCACTACAGTCTTCCATGTCCGGATAAGCCTGATCCCATCTCACACAGCATCATCACTTTCTATTAAGCGAGATTATGGTTAAATGCTTGTCAGTAAAAATTGCGATTTCACATAAAGTGGGTATATCCTCGGACGGAAGAAATCATTACTGGAGAGATGTAACGTTTTTCCGACGAGACGTTACCGGACTTATAGCCGTTCTTAGTGGACGTTGGTACTTACAGTTGTGTACGCAAGTGTTTGCACATGACTCATCAGGTTTTTGTACCTTTTTAGAGTTCCGTAGCTGAATGGCAAAAACGGAACCCTTATAGATTCGTCATGTCTGTCTGTCTGTCCGTATGTCACAGCCACTTTATTCCGAAACAATTCAAACTACACAGTTGAATCTTGGTAGGTACTTAGGTGTATTCTTTACGATTTTTATACAGAAAAAAAAGGAAAAATTAAGAGGGGCTCCCACATGGAATACATGGAACTGAAACAAAAAAAAAACATCAAACCTATACGTGCGGGATGTCTATGGATAGGTCTTTGAAAATGACATCGAGGTTACTAAAACCATTTTTTCTCAAAGTCCATCATTTGAGAGGTAGAATAGAATAGAATAGAATAGAAGAATTCTTTATTGCACACCATTTTAAAAAATAACAGACAGAAAATAACCTACTGTTAGAAGATTTCCAACTACCCCCACGCTGCGACTGGGCTCTATAGTATAAAAGCGGACAGCGAGCGGGTATCAGGGGCAGTCTTCGTGTAGCCGTCGTACGGTTCGGACGTAATGGTTATGTTGTTAGCTTAGACACATTATGTAATTGTAATTATGTTGAGGTTCTGTGGCATTATATAGCTGTGGGTATTGTGATAGTGTTTATTGTTATTATGTTGAGGTTCTGTGGTATTTATTATATAACTGTGGGTATTGTGATAGTGTTTATTTTTTTAGCCTTATTGACTTCTGGTCTCTAAGACTACTTAAATTACTATAGGTAATACAATGGGCGGTCTTATCGCTTAAAGCGATCTCTGCCAGACACCCTTTGGATAGACAGAATTTTTAGGAGTTGCTGGAGGTACAATGCGTAACATAATACTAACTACAGTGCAAATAAATGAATAAATAAAATAATCAAAACTCATGTAATCATCACAATAATATATAGATACATCTACATACTACTACATACCAATACAAAATACAAACATACTTATACATACACAAATATCCATATTCTATACATACAAATACACATACATACAAATATACACAGATACACAATACATAAATATATACATACATGCATAAGTCAACGGAAAAGTGCTACAAATGTGATAGATAATGATTTTAAACCATATTTTTAAAGCTAGCGAGGGATTTAGCTTGGCGTATATATATCTAAGGGAAGTGCATTCCATAGTCGTGCAGCTTGGACGGTAAAGGACTTTCCGTAGTACTCAGAAGTATAGGAGGAAATTTTCAGGATAAGAGTGTCGGAAGATCGCAGGGATAGAGAATGTGACTGATGTAGGAACTCAAAACGTTCTTTCAGATAATAAGGAGTAGAAGGGATAAAGAGTATAGAATAAAGGAGGGGGATGTGTGCATTCCGACGCAAAC
Organism: Cabera pusaria; assembly: GCA_954871355.1. Classification (NCBI taxonomy): domain Eukaryota; kingdom Metazoa; phylum Arthropoda; class Insecta; order Lepidoptera; family Geometridae; genus Cabera; species Cabera pusaria. The sequence continues at coordinate 7,833,386 of OX940907.1, forward strand.
GAATCGGTAACCATTTCAGCTTACTACGAAATTCTGAAATGTGGTCAAACTTACGGAGGCCATAAATAAATCTTATACAGAAATTCTGTAATTGTTCTAGTTTATTCACGGCATAGTCAAGTATTGGGAGTAACAAGGATTGGACAAGCGCAATTTTAGTGGATATTGGCAAAAAATTTCGCAACCTCATAAGGGAAAAAGCGGAAGCAAAAAGTTTGCGGCTTACTTCAGCCACCTGAGGCACCCATGTAAAATCGCGATCTATATACATACCGACGTTTTTCACAGTGTCGCAGATTTTCAAAACTGTACCATCAGAGGTAGGTACGTCTAAACTAGTAAAATATGTGTCCCCCCTCTAACTTTTAAAGTAGCTAAGGGAGTGAAAAAAAAATGCTGTAGATCTCAATAAAAACTTACAACGAAAATTGGTTGGAACGAGATACAGTCAGAAGTTTATGAGATATAGCGACCGCAAATACAACTTTGTTTTTCATACAAACACTATGAAAAACAAAGTTAATTATTTGGTGGTGAGAAATTATAGTTATAAAATACTCTATTGTGTTACGGAATCCTACGAGTGCGAGTCCGACTTGCCCTTGGCCAGTTTATTATTGTTGCTTTTACCTGTGACGGTAAGAAACGAGTTTTCTTTACATGCTTTTCTAGTGAGTATTTTTACGCTGTAAGTATATTATAATTACGCTGATGAAAGTGTCAAGTGTCAGTAGTTCTCAGGTCCATTTTTAACCGACTTCAAAAACGGATGAGGTTTTTCAATTCGACCGTATATAATATTCTTAGAGACCAGAAGTGAAAAAGGCTAAAAAAATAAACACTATAACAATACCACAGCTATATAATACCACAGAACCTCAACATAATAACAATAAACACTATCACAATACCCACAGCTATATAATGCCACAGAACCTCAACATAATAACAATTACATAATGTGTCTAAGCTAACAACATAACCATTACGTCCGAACCGTACGACGGCCACACGAAGACTGAGCCCTGATACCCGCTCGCTGTACGCTTTTATACTATCGAGCCAAGTCGCAGCTTGAGGGTATTTGAAAATCTTCTAACAATATATTTTTTCGTAAGTCTGACTGTCATCAGCGTTTGGTCTATTAGGTTAGGTTTGGGGTGAATTCCCCCTAATACAGAGTGGCTAGCGGTCTAGAAAAAGCTTAAATATTACTTTAAGCTCTACATCTTTTTTTCCTCACACTTACTTCGCCAAAGAGAGTTAGTGTTTAGAAAATCTGTCGCCAAATATCTAAGAGTTAGAAAATCTGTCGCCAAACATGTGTACCGGCAGGTATCCTTGAGAGCCAGTTCCCATTCTATACCTAGCGTCCTAACCATCTTCGACCGTATCATCACTTACCAACAGGTGAGATAGTGGTCAAACGCTAGCGTATAAGATATAAAAAAAAGAGTATGTGTATACTACATTAGAGCAGTATCTTCCTCTATCCATCGCGGTAATATATAACAAACATAATTCATACCTCGCATCTCAATAACAAACTTCTTAAGTATAGCAGCTATGGCTAACTTTTGAATACAATATTCGTTAAGAAAAGCATACCTATTTATCTAGCCAATCTATTTGACCCTAAGTTTAAATTATTGACCTTACCTCATGACATCAAAAACAACCGTCCCAGTTCGTACACCTGCTCAAATCTCAGAGAAAGTTATATCATTGTATGCACAAAAATTGCAGAGTCATCCACCTAAATGACCATCATTTGCCTCTCAGGGCTCTATGTAGTCAATAACATGTGAACTTTGGGAATTTCACAACCGATTGTTTGGGACGTCTACCCAAAGAAAGCTCACTGTAGTAATTTGACTTGTTCTTTGACTTTGTGTTGTTGACAGCAAAATTGGTGTTCAAATGTGGTTGTAGATAGCTATGATATCTAAGATCAAAATTCGTGAATATTTTCGACAGGTCCGCGATATTGCATCCAAGCGATTTGATATTAGTACTCATAGCATGTATTATTCCTCCTTCCTTTTTTGATCGACACCAATAAAAGAGGAATTCTTAATTCGTCGGAATCTTTTTTTATGGATATTTCCAGATTACTCAAAGACGCCTTTTGGAAAATTATTTTTATAAAATTAAATGTAGTGGGAAGTATAACTCGGAAAGAGTTATACTTCCCACTAAATGTTGGTGGCAATTAAATTTCATTGACATTCGATAGGTATCTCTAGAGATGTCGAATTCTGTCTGATAAATATCTCGAGAGATATGAAGATAAACACACCTCAAACTCAGTGCTGAAAATGACTAGCGCGGCAATTGAAGTCGGTTCTTTTAGTTTTTAACCGACTTCAAAAAGGAGGAGGTATCTCAATTCGACCGTATATATATATATATATTTATGTTTGTTCGCGGATAACTTCGTCGTTTATGAACCGATTTTTATTATTGTTATTTGTTGATAAGGAGTTATCCCAAGTGTGTTACCATGTTAATTTTATTGAGTTCTGATTAGTATCTCCAGAGATATAGAGATACACATCTAAAATTGGTACTGAAAACTAATAACGTGGCATTGAAGTCGGTTCTTTTTTAGTTTTTTAAACGATATTATACACTCTATATCACGTGAAGTTTCAAGTGACGTAAAACGTAGACCAATAGAGATTACTACCTTTAATTTTCTCGATGTCGTATTCTCTCAGTTACATATATCTGCTCTAACGTAGGTTAGTGGTAGATAGATAGATAAACTCTTTATTGAACACCTTACAAAATTAAACTTAAAAATTAACATTTAACAATAATAAGTGTATCAACAGGCGGTCTTGTCGCTTTAAGCGATCTCTTCCAGACAACCTTAGGATGGAAAAAGAATAACTTAACATACATGATGGTAAATCGACATTGATAATAATAATTAAGATAAAAACTAAAACAACCGACTGTCATGCCCCGCGAGTCAATTTCAGTAGCAAGTTTGAGACGAGATTTATGGACGATAACGTCATATCTCTAGAGATAATCAGATCTCGATGAAATTACAGTAGGACAACGTCGGAAATGTACCCTACCGATAAATTATAATTATTAATTTTTAATATTATTTAATTATCAATTATCGAATCGATTCACAATTGACGGAGTAATCGCGTAACATACATACAAAAAAAAGAGAAAAAACATACTGACGATTGAGTACCTCCTCCTTTTTGGAAATCGGTTGAAAATAAATGTATTTAATTTATATATACATGTGTAATAATTATAACCATACAAGATAACGTTTTCTAATTGACTGTACACTTGCACAGATGGCCTTGTTGCTTTAGAAACCTGGTCTAGATCCACAGCACTTTATATAGATAAACTGGAATCTCGGCTTGTGTATACTATACCTACTCATTGAGGGAAAACCACGGTTTCTTTCTGTCTAAGTTTTATTTTATGTCTACTCAGCCCACACAAAAACATTAATATGTTACTTGTAAATACTTACTGTACTTAGAAGGTAAGAAAAGTTTGAATAATTTACACACAGACAGGACAGACAGATTGGTAGATTAGCGTTTGACCACTTCATCTCACTTGGTTGGTAAATGACGATGCGGTCGAGGATGATATGATAGCACGCTGTGCCTGGAATGGGAACTCGATTTATATACGCAGGCTGGCTGGTAGCGTTTAAAAACGAAGAGCCGGAAGATCGAAGACAGGAATTGGCTGATAATGATGATATGAATACATAGATGTGATATAAATCTTCATCAGACGACCATCAAGAAGTAGAGCAGCTTGCTTACTACTAAAACTTTCTGGAAGGCCGAGGTCAATGAACTTAAATCACAGATAATTTGCTTGTGTGATGTAGATGGTAACAAATACCAACATGGCTGACGTTTAAACCTAAGTAGTTAATACCTAAGTGAATCGTCCATTCTTTTTGCGGATAACTAGAGTATGAGCTATCTGCGAGCTAAATTACACTCGTAATCATTTCCTGATATAGGTACCTAACTATTAACATATTTAAAGCCAAGTAAATTTGTAAGTACCTACTAATGTTGCGTAATTTTGTTTAAAAGAACAACAAAATCAATTTGACCTGTTTTTTTATCTGTGATTTCATCAATGTAGGAATCACCGACCTAAGATTCAATACGTTTAAGTAAATCCTAGGTCTTTGGTAGGAACAGTTCATTGTTCTCTATTAAAGTTATTTTTTGGTACATCCAGTTCGGCATTTATAACACCACAATAACTTTAACGAAGTTACGGAGACTTTTTTTTTTCAAACCAACAGGCAGGTGAAATATTAATTTAAAATACTCAGGCATAGATCAAGGAATAAACATTTTATTCTATGACTTAAGTTAGAACCAATTCACACTACACAAGCTGGAACAATTTGCTAATTTCAAAGTCTTATTAAAGCGGTACCTATGTTATATTTTGTACATTATAGGTGCTGTTTGAAAGTAAGAACAGTGGAATTTATTTATGTAGTTGTAAATAATATTTTCCAAAGACGCTACAAAGTGCAAAGAATACCTTAACGAAATTACACACTTTATGAAAGCGTCATCTGTGTTATTTGTTGTGCACTTTTCTGATTTAATAGAAGTAGGTATTTATAAATATTTTATTAAAGTTTGAATTCTGAAATAGTTTTAACTATTTTGTAGAGATGGCGCAAAAACCAATTTACAAACTATATTTATAATTTTATTTTAGCTCCATCTGTGCCATTTTTCCAGTACTATATTACCGAACAGACAGAACAAGTGGGTTGTAGAAAGTACACTACCATGTGGACTGATGATATAGTTCAGAGTATTTTGTAAAGATGGCGTAGAAATAAATAAATGCTTAATTATTGAAATATTATGTCGCGAATAATGCAAAACTATAATTTTTCTCGTCGTGTTGTAAGGTCCCATTAAAAAAAAATTTGTTTCTACAAAGCAAACTTTACTTCTTCAATACCCAATATCGATACGTCGTGTCGAACTAACTAGACCGGGTGTTTTACATGTTTTACAGCAGTCGGTAACATAATATTACCTATAGCACTAAGACAAGCGTTATGTTTTTATCAGTCGGGTCCAAAATGTTTAATTTTTTAATCAACATTTTTCTTAGTATGCCTATTTATGATAGGGAAATCATAAGAATGTCGTTGTTTTTGGTCTATTTAGTACAGGTCTAAATTTGTCTACCCAAAAGATAACCACTTAATTACTGTCTCACAATACTCTCACATATTATGTAAGAATAGGATTCGAACTTTTTTAGGATTCCGTAGTCCTACAAGAAACCCTTATAGATTCGTCATGTCCGTCTGTCTGTCTGTCCGAGGTTTTTGCTAAGAGACCGTTAATACTAGAAAGCTGTAATTTTCTGGGGATATGTAAATAAATGAAGCCGACAAAGTGCTGAAATAAAATTTTGAAAAATATTTTTTTTTAGGGTAGCCCCCCTAATATTAGAAGTGGGGGTGAATTTTTTTTCATCATCTACCCCATCGTGTGGGGTATCGTTAAATAGGTCTTTAAAAATGACTTAAGGGTTGCTAATACCATTTTTCGATTGAATGCTCCATTTACGAAATATTGAACTTTAAAGTGCAAATTTGATAACTTTATTAGTTTAGCAGTAATAGTCGTTGAACTTGGGTGTTGGATAATTTTGTACCAAATACAAAATCCTTAGAAAAAATCCTTTAAAGTGACAAAGATGGAGTACCTTGTTGCTTGTTTATAACGGGTAAAGACTTGCATTGAATAACAGGCTACTACGGAACCCTACACTGCGCGTGGCCTGACACGCACTTGGCCGGTTTTGTTATATAGGTAGTATAGGCTAGAGTTTGACCACTAAGTACCTCACCTGTCGGCACAGAATAGGTTCTTTGAAAAATGGCACTGAAACATGGCGCACCACATCACGATCGTTTTCTGCGCGCTGGATAAACTTTAGTCTAATCCAATCCAATATTACCAAACACCATTCTTTTTTAGGGTTCCGAACCCGAAGGGTACCAACGGAACCCTATTACTGAGACTCCGCTGTCCGTGTGTCTGTCTGTCTGTCTGTCTGTCTGTCTGTCTGTCTGTCTGTCCGTCTGTCACTAGGCTGTATCTAATGAACCGTGATAGTTAGACGGTTGAAATTTTCACAGATTATGTATTTCTGTTGCCGCTATAACAACAAATACTAAAAACAGAACAAAGTTAAAAATTAAAGGAGGTCCCCATACAAAAAACGTGTTTTTACTATAGCGCCATCTATGAACGATGGTAACCAACAAAAAGGTCACTGACCTTTGTGTTAACGTTCACATGGTGGGTATTAGAAGTTCGTTCGACATTCGTTAGATGGCGTTGTAGTAAATAAGCATGTTTAGTATTGACACGGTATTTATATATATCGATGTTAAAACTATGTAGATACTTAATTTTTCCGGCAAATTTTGTTCAATCGGAACCCTACGTGTGCGAGTCCGACTCGCACTTGGCCAGTTTATTTCTTTTTTATATATCATAGGCTAGCGGTTGACCACTATCTCACCTGTTGGTAAGTGATGATGTGGTCGAAGATGGTAAGCACGCTAGGCCTAGAATGGGAACTGGATCTCAAGGATAGCTGCCGGAACACATTAGATGTTTTGGCGACAGATTTTCTAACTAGAGGGTAGTAGCTGGCCAGCGGACACTAGATAGTGTCCTACCACCATGCGAAATAGTATCGGGAGCAGTTGGTCTTATTTCTTAAATGACTTTTGAGGGGAGGGACCATTAGGGTAAAGGATTAATGTCTTAACTTCTAAGCGAGAGATTGCCGGTTTACGTCCTAGCACGAGTGTTCATCAACAGGAGCATATTATATTAATGTTTCACCTGACATGCTAACAAAAAATTTGCTTACGCCAAAAAATCTGACAAAATCTGCCACCATAGCCTTACGGTGTTCCGGCAGCTCATAGACCTTGTCAGTTAGAGTATTTTAGCCCTAGGTCTTAGCGTGTTCAACGTCTTTGACCACTCATCATCGCTTACCATGCACCAGGCGGGATAGTGGCAAAAATGCTAGGCCATAAGATGTATAAAAAATTAAAATAAAATTTTGTTAGTGGTCAATTTCCATTAAAAACACAAAAATAAATGTAAAATAATTTATTTAATAAATAGTAATAATAAATTAGTCGTTCGTTATTATTTACAAAACAAAATCAAAAGTAACTTATACAACTTAGGTTTTAAAATCGGCTTATTTTGCTAAAAATTATTGAATGAATGAATGAGAATGTTTATTTGTTAGGAAACTATGACAACAATATCAATTGAAATTAGTAATTCACCTACATACATTTCAATTAATATTGTTGTCATTCGGTATGTAAATAATATGCTTATTAGCTAAAACTGTGTACGAAACGCTTTATCGGTAAAACATTGTTCAAATATTTGTAAACTTTGTCTGACATTTCATTACAGTCCAATTTCCGAACATTCCTACATACTTTTGCCATATGAATTGAACATTGAACATGCAAAAAAATGTTGAAATTGTATATCAATACATAGTACTATTAATTATTCTGTGCTATAAATAAAAAAATAGCAGAGAACAAAAATATTCCTTCCTATGTAATATTTTTAAGAGGAGACAGCGCTGTTTTGTTTGTGTTGTCAATTTAAAGTCTACAGTGATTGTCATAAGGCTGGCATTCAACTGAAAACCTTATTACCTACGATAATTCTCGCGATATATACCTTACACAATATCATTGCTTACATAGTTTGAGAATATCTCATAGTGTAAACCAATACTAAAAAAATGTTTTAGGATCTAAGAGTTTTGAATGTTTAGAGCATATTCCGTCCATCCTTGGTAAGGCAATGGAGTCGAGGTGTCCAGGTCTCGTCTTCTCCTGTGGTGACCATGGTGACCAGCATAGATGACCTGGTGGTCATCGTGGTCATCATGAGAAGTCAGCTTCTTGACGCCGACGATGGCTGACAGCATCAGAGCAAGGGCTGATACTGCTAGGGCCTGGAAAAGATGGTTTAGTAAGTAAAAAGAAAATACAAAATATGTGTAGACGAATAGTATGGCTCGGTTTTTAATAGTATCATCCCAAGAGTGTTTTAATACCTAGTTATGTGCAGTTTCATACACAACGTTATCTACACTCATGCAATAGGTAGTTACGTATTCAAATAAAAAAAACAATATTAGCTAAACAAACACAATAATGACTCCATCGATCAACCGCGCATACGCCAAGTAAACCCGTGCATTTTCTCTTAAGGACAGCTGCCGTTTTGATGACAGGTTTTTTTAACATGAGGTTGGTAGCTGGCCAGGCGGACACCAGATAGCGTTCTATTACCATGCAGGGGTTGGGGTGTTCTTAACGATGTTTTTCCTTCACCGGAGGCCCACTGAAAAAAGTGAACATACATGTTCCAATAGAAAAACGAAAAATCCATTGGTGCAAGGCGGGGATTGAACTCGCTACCTCTGGCGTAAAAACCGATTTCTGTTTTTGGTGAGGATTTCGATATAAAATTATATCTAATTTAATCTATAGTTACCTACGAGTACATGCATAAAGAACAGTATGGTATGCACAATGAGACCACGGCCTCGGCAAACGTAGTGTAGGACGCTCTCCAGCTAGGTGGAGCGATGATATACGCAAGCTGGCTGGCAGCGGTTGGAAACGAATAGCTGATGTGATGAGATCGAGCTCAGTGGCGTGCCATAGGAGAGGCCTATGTCCAGCAGTGGATGGAAATTGGCTGATTATGATGATGATGATGCACAAATTTTAAAACAATTTGGAATTACGTTTGCAAACTAAGTATTTATTAATATTCGACTCAGGTTTTCAAAAAATTCTACCATTATCTTTACCATTAATCTTATATTCATTCATAATATTCGCGATATAAAATTCGATAGTATCTCAAGTTTCCACTGAGATTAATAAAACAATGCATTATACCGTGCGCCGGTGCATCAGTATGCAATTTTCACCTCGTCACGGCTTCGCACATAAAGGCCTACCGTTTGCCGTATTGCCAATTACACACTTTTCCCAATTAAAATCAATTGAATTTCTTCGACTTCTACGTTCATCTTATTTTTGATTTCTGTCTTCAGCCCAATGAAATTATTTGAATAAAGCATTTTACATCAAAAATATTTGACTTCAAAAGACTTTGCTTTGGCAAAATTTGGTTTTTTGCTCCATCTTTCCCAAGGTGATAAAAAAGAATACATCATCGTTACCCGCTGATGGACAGATTTTATCATATCTAAGTAAATATATACTGTAACATTAATTGATGTTATATTTTTTGAACCATGTTTCTTTTGTGAGCAACAATCTTTCATCCATGAGGAGTAGAACTTGATAAATTAACTTCGGAAATATTATTATTATAATAATAAATATAATAATTATTTTCTCATTATGCGTCCGTTATATGATATTGTTAAATGAAACAAGTGAATGCAATCCAAAATAAATTATACGTAAAAAATATTTTTAAAAACAAGCTTTTATCTGGGACAATGAACTAAAATGTTAAAAATAAATTCTAGAAAGTATTTGGCGTGTATGTACTTACCTATATTCTTAAAAGCTTGAAGCACTACCCGTTTTCAGGCTAGGTAATTACTATAGTTCAGTGCCTCAAGCTTTTAAAAATATAGATAAGTACCTACACGCCAAATACTTACTAGAATTTATTTTTAACATTTTAGTTCATTGTCCCAGATAAAAGCTTGTTTTTAAAAATATTTTTTACATATAATTTATTTTTAACTTTTTAGTAGGTAGTTATAGATACCGACTACCTACCTACTACCTAAGTATATAAGAGAAGGCATCATGATGTTTTAATATATTCCACGGATATTTGATGTGATTATGAGTAAAGTGCTCTTCAAGGCAAATCAATCGACTCGGTGGGGCTATGTTGCTTTATAACAGAAATACCATGGCCACCTTACAACTTCAAAATCAGATCATGGCTATCATTTAAGTGTAAAGTGATCCTCAAGACGAATCATTTGAACGTCAATTCACTAGGGTTACGTAATTTTATCACAGAGATGCAGTGGCCACCTTCCAGCTTCATCATCAGTCGCTAAATATCATCTTGGTGTAAAGTTCTCTTCAAGACGAATCAATGGAGCCCAAACTCGGTAGAGTTACGTTGATTTATCACAGAGATGCCGTGGCCACCTTCCAGCTTCATCATCAGACCCTGGATATCATCTAGGTGAAAAGTTCTCTTCAAGACAAATCAATAGAGCCCAATCTCGGTGGGGTTATGTTGTTTTATCTTAGAGATGCCGTGGCCACCTTCCGTCTCCATCATCAGATCAGCTCCATGGTACCATATCTTTGTATTGTCATCGAAGATACATAAGTACACCAAATTTGAGTCCAATCGGACATCGGGAAGTGGGTCTAATTTAGCTGCCAAGATTCCACCCGAACAAACATAGTGACATATATACATACATACATCCATTGCAAGTTAAATAAAAGCTTGTAAAATAAAAACTAAACTGCGTGGAACATGTATATATTGTTGATTTTTTTACCCCTAACGCAAAAATAAGTGGTGTTATAAGTATGCCGTGTGTATCTGTGTATGTGTGTCTGTGGCATCGTAGAACCTTAACGATTTAGTTTCATTTTTAACCGACTTAAAAAAAGGAGGAGGTTTCTCAATTCGACCGTATATATTTTTTTTTTTTTTTATGTTTGTTCGGGGATAACTTCGTCATTTATGCACCGATTTTGATTATTCTTTTTTTTGTTCGAAAGGAGATATCCCATGTGTGGTACCATGGTAATTTTATCGAGGTCTGATAAGTATCTCCAGAGATATTGAGATAAACATCTCAAAATTGGTACTGAAAATGAACATTGAAGTCGGTTCTTTTTTAGTTTTTAAACGATATTATTGTTTGATACGTTTTTAAATCGAAAGTGTTCTTAGCGTTGATTCATGAATATCCTTTCAACTGTTCTTTTTTCTACACGATGACGCTATGAGATACACTTTTATAGGTCTGATTTATTCAAAATTCGTTACACAGTTACATTGACCTGATGCTGGGGCATCTCCTGGAACCTGCAGAATACTATACTCTTCACAACTTACAGCAGAACTGTTGTGCTTGGGCTCATAAGAATGGTCTCAATGAATAGATTATATATAGCTTACACGGGGGTGGCCAAGAATTTTGAATAAAAGTATTATTAGAATTTCTCATTCCGAATTACATTTGACATACAAGTTGTGTCTTTGGGGTGTATACTCAAAAGTTGTGTATATTTCTGTAATCTACATCTACACTAATATTATAAAGAGGAAAACTTTGTGTGTTTGGTTGTAATGAATAGGCTCAAAAACTACTGGACCGTTTTTAAAAATTCTTTCACCATTCGAAAGCCACAGTATCCACGAGTAACATAGGCTAAATTTTATTTTGGAAAAAATAGGGTTCCGTAAGATATTTGGGTTTTAGCAAAACAACGTTTGCAGGGTCAGCTAGTTCAATTATAAAACCCTTTATATTGATACCAAACTCGATGGATTTTGAAGGAAAAAAGTTTTGATGATAATTATGGCGGCAAAATATCGGTCATTTTTTTTAAATAATGTTTTTTTTTTAAATTGATTTAGTGTCACTCATAATTAGCACGCATCTATTGACACCTCTCAGCCGCAGTTGGGTAAAAAAAAATAATGTATTATCCAAAACATACCCTCAATCACTACACAATTAAAATACAAAGTCCCCGCCGCGTCTGTCTATATATTATACATCGAAGCCGCGGCGGGTCGCTAGTATAAAATATGTTTTACCTACAATAAGCTCCTAAGTTTTGCTACAAGCAATATTTTCAAATAAAAGATATATCGCAACAAAGATCCTAATTTACAAAGACATCTTTTAAAAGCAATCTCATTAATATTTTGCTTCAATGTGGCCTTAATAAAACGTATCTCGTATTTAATTATATTTGACATCTCTGTATAGCTTTCATAATCATAATAAAAACATAATTGACAATTGTAACAATGAGACAATAAATAAATAAATTGGCTGTTGAAAATTTTAATGCAAATATAGTTACAGCGCAATATTTTTTATAATAATAATGCAATTAGTGAATTGGAAGGTTCTTCGTAATTATTTTAATGAATTAACATTGATTTAAGCAATAATTTAATTGAATAATCTAATACTATAAGAATCTTTGTCCTGACATACTGACTGACTCACTGACAGACAACGCACAGCCTAAACCGCTGGTCGTAGAGACTTGAAATCTGGAGGGTATATTTGTCTTAGTACGTAGGGGTGTACTAAGAAATGATTTTTCAAAATTCACCCCTTAAGGGGATGAAATGGGGGTTCAAAGTTTGTATGGAGAAACAAGATTAGATAGTCTTTTCTATCCGAAACTTCACACAAGTGCTTCAGTACAAAAATAAGTAAACACGTGTTTCAGGTTTTTTTGAAATTCCACCCCTAAGAGGGGTAACAAATTAATGGGGTAACAAGGTGTGAAAATCAATATTTTTTCGGATTGCGCTAAAACTTGGCATGCAGATAATTATAACAACGTTAGTTACTTTTGAAAAAGAATTTTTCAAATTTCACCCCTGAAGGGGATGAAACGGGCGTTAAAAGTTTCTAAGGAGAAACATTATTAGATAGTCTTTTCAATTCGAAACTTCACACAAGTGCTTCAGGATATAAATAAGTAAATACGTGTTTTAGGTTTTTTCGAAATTCCACCCCTAAGAGGGTGAAATGGGGTAACAAAGTCTGAAAATCAATATTGTTTTGGATTGCGCTGAAATTTGGCATACAGGTGGTTATTATAACGTTAGTATCAGCTAACAAAGGATTTTCTAAAATTCATCCCTTGAAGGGATGAAACGGAGGTTCAAAGTTTCTATGGAGAAACAACATTAGATAGTATTTTCTATTCAAAATTTCACACAAGTGCTTCAGGACATAAATAAATAAACACGCGTTTTAGGTTTTTTCGAAATTCCACCCCTAAGAGGGTGAAATGGGGTAGCAAAGTCTGAAAATCAACATTGTTTTGGATTGCGCTGAAGAAGCTTTAGAATGCAGATAGTTATTATGGCGTAGGAATCCGCTCAGAAAGGATTTTCTCACATTTAACACAAAATTCCTCCCGGATACGGAACGGGGATTCAAAGTTTGTATGGCGAAACAAGATGAGACATGAGTACGTGTTGCAGGATTTTTCAAAATGGGGTAGGTAACAAAGTCTGAAAATTTGGGTTTTTCGGGTAAAATTAAAAAATTACCCAATTTATAATGAATCCCGAATTGCCTTAGTCACGCGATAACATGAAAACGGGTGAACTGATTTGGCTAATTCTTATTTAATGTCTTTAATGATAGAATCGTTTTTACAAAAGAAACGTTTTAAGCAAATATAAGAAGTTTTTACCGCGGGCGAAGCCGCGGGGCACTTCTAGTATGAAATAAATTATAACCTTACAAACATCAAAAAATTAAAATTAATTTAAAACTGTGTATAACTGCACTAAAAACTTCTCCTAAACTGTAATACAGACTATTTATAGTCTATACATTATAAAATGCTTTGTCCTGAATGACTGACTGACGGATCAACGCACAGACTAAACCACTTACTGTAGAGACCTGAAACTTGGAGGGTGTGTTCTTTGTATGATGTAAGCATCCGATAAGAAAGGATTTTCCAAAATTCTGCCCCTAATTGGGTAAAAAACGGGGGCAAGGTTTGTATGGAATAACGTGATTCCTTGGTCTAATCTACATCTAATTTTGCATACACATTCTTCAAAAAAATTGATGGAAGACGTGTTAAAATACTGTTTGTAATGTTTATGTCATGGGATACTTAACATAGGTATATTATGAACAAAAAATCTACAAATTACTTTTAAAACATTGCTTTTTTGTATCTTGCATTTCGCTTTACATTTTAGGACTGTTTTGCAAAAGAAAATACCTTAACAACAGTGACTGTGAACTAATGGGACAACTTCTTTCTTTCGAAATTCAAAGCGTTAAATTGTTTCCATTACTTATCTTCGTGAAAAAAACTTTATTCGAATAAAACTTAGAATCTTTGGTAAGTGTGAATGTATGCAATTAAAATAAAATATTATGCAGAATAAATGATTTAACCAAAGACCTTCTAATATTAAACTCAATTGCGCAAACTGGCCCTTATGAGACCGGCCTAGAACGGAGTTTGTCCCTTTCTTTTGTATGGACAACTCATATATTATATGCTATACATATAGTATAGAACATATATGCATATAGGCACTGGCAGGTTGTTAGACAAGGACACACTCCCACCCGAATGGCTTTCGTTTGGGCCGTTTTGTTCTACAAAGCAATTACAACATTATTATTAAAGCATACGGATTAAATTGAATTCGTTAAAACATCTGTAGTGCATCATTCTTTTATATTACGTCTATGGATTTAACTTTGTCAAATAATGCCGACAATTTTAAGTGCCTAACACACTCTCAAAGGATGTGTGCTGCCGGAACAACGTAAGATATTATACATATTATCTCCAATCAGATATCCACTGAAGCTGAGTGGAGGTGGTTGTTTGAAACACATCTCGTATCGTCTCCACTTTGTCAGAGTTTGGTCTTAACAACAATATTCATACGAACTAAGTAACTCCTTTTCTAATTAAATGCTTTTATAAGTATGACTGACAAATGTTAGTATAATATGATAGGAATCAAAGAATCAAAGCATTTATTCAGTATGTAGGCAGTATAAATATACGCACATATACACGTCAAAATCATAAATCATAAAATAAATCATAACCAATTATCAAGTAAACATAGCAAAAGCAGAATTTAACGCTTTGAATTAGAAAAAAAAAAAGTAATGAACCATTCAGCTGTCATCCAATCGTTTACGTCAAAATATTAAAAAAAAATTAAAGTAGGTTAAAACCAACCATACATGTAACTGTGTGTTTCAGTACTTCAGACAATTTTTATATAAAAAAAATAAAAAAGTGAAATAGTGAAACACAACATAGAGAAACGCATACCGATCACAGGACTTCTGCTAGTCCACCTGGGGCGGTACCACCACTTTGCCAATTAATTGCCGGCCGTGAAATAGGAATGTTTTTCGGTTGAAATGGCAAGGTATCCAGTGAAATTACAGGGCAAGTGAGACTCAACATCTTTATGTCTCAAGGTAACAGGCGCAGTGCAGTGACGTGAAAAATTCTGGCAGTCCAGAATTTTGCATGCCGTTGTATCTGTAATAGGCAGACGTTATCGCTTACCATCAGGTGAGCGTCGTGCTTGTCCTGTTACTTATATCATAAAAAAAACAGATCTGTATCTTCTTAACCGTAATAGGTACATACTTGAAATTTTCACAAAGTATGTATCCGTCAGTGTATAACGGCCCGGACACGAAATTTTATAGATGCTATAATAGATTTAATTAAAACTTGTTTTGCACTAAAAAGGGTAAAATAAATTATTTTTCACAAAAAATAAAACCGATTTCATAACCACAAACAGGCACTCAAAAGCGAAAAATAAATTACTTAATATAATTATTATAAGCGCTACCCACTTCTCTATTTGAAGTCGGTGCCAGCCAAGTCTAATACGTCGTAGATAGATACTACCTACATGTATCTACCTACTTATTACTACTACTACATACATAGTATCTATCTACTATCCAATAGACTTGGCTGGCACCGACTTCAAATAGATAAGTGGGTAGCGCTTATAACAATTATATTAAGTAATTTATTTTTCGCTTTTGAGTGCCTGTTTGTGGTTATGAAATCGGTTTTATTTTTTGTGAAAAATAATTTATTTTACCCTTTTTAGTGCAAAACAAGTTTTAATTAAATCTATTATAGCATCTATAAAATTTCGTGAAAAATTTATTTTTCGCTTTTGAGTGCCCGTTTGTGGTTATGATGTCGGTTTTACTTTTTTTGAAAAATAATTTATTTAATTAAAACTTATTGTGCTATTGTTCATTAATTTGTATGAGTTTTTTTTTGTTTATCTTGATTTGTACGCCTATTTGGTTTAAACATGTATGTTACATTTATTATTTATTACCAGATTGCATGCATTTTCTTAATTGGAATGCATACTCATGTTTGTACAAATAAAATGATCTTTATCTTTATCTTAAAGATCCGTAAAATCTCCACTGTTGCTAAGTAATCCGTTTCATTTAAAACTACCGATCTCCATCTGTGGTTAGATCAGAAATAGGGTCCTGACGATCACAATGTTTATAGCTACTCGTAAACTCTACTCTACTCTACTTGACTACGTGATCACAGCATGAGATTCTCACGGATTTACGTAAGTTTGATTGCTTTTAGGAATCAATTTTGTTGTAAACCAAGGCTTTTAGAGGTGCTGTTTATATTTTCTTTTTGGTTTTCTTTGGTTTTATATTATACATTTTAAGTATTCGTAGGAAAAGACTGTTTTACACAACACAGATATGTCCATCTGGTCTGTTTTCAGGCAAATGCTTCCGGTGAGGGCCTCCTTTACTATATTATAAAAACCAGCTAAGTGCGTGTCGGGACACGCGCAGTGTAGGGTTTCGTAGTAGTATAATATTTAACATATTATATATTTATAAAATTATCCAACCCCCAAGTTCACGAACTATTACTGCTAAATTAATAAATTGATCTTAAGCGCTTTCTTTTGAAGTTCATGAAATGCACTATTTTCATGATTTTTTTCAGATTTTTCAAGCTAGCAGTTTAGCTTTATAACGGAATATATATTGGAAGAAAAAATTGCACTTTAAAGTTTATTATTTCGTAAATGAAGCATTAAATCAAAGCAGCAACACCACAATCAAAAATCATTTTAAAAGAGCTATTTAACGATACTCCACACAATGGGGTAGACGACGAACAAAAAAAAAAATCATCCCCACTTCATGTGTGTGTTCACCCTAAAAAAATAATTTTCAAAATTTTATTTTAAGTATCACTTTGTCAACGTAATTGATATACAAACCCCTAAAAAATTACAGCTTTCTAGTACTAAAGTTCTCTTAGCAAAACTTCTGACAGACAGACAAATATACAGACGGACATGACGAAACTATAAATCGTCGGTTATAAATGCTGTCGAGCAAAGTTAAAATAAAATACTTATCTACACTTTATATATAAAAAAAATTATGTGAAGATAAACACACAAACAAACAAACATCCTCTCACCGCAAACGCATATACAGTTTCCGTTCCGTCGTGGATAAAAATATCATATATGATATCTCTGAAGTATCTTATCAGATCTCGATGAAATTACAATGGGACCGACAATGGGACTCGGAAACCGATTACAAAAAGAATTATTCGAAACGGTTCACAATTGTCGGAGTAATCGCGTAACATACACAAAAAAAAACATACAGACGAATTGAGAACCTTTTTCTTATTGGAAGTCGGTTCAAAACTCAAAATAAACATAATATTATTTAAATTATGCAGTGTCATATTTCTCGTCGGATCTGAAATCTGAAATGATTTTATCCGAAGTGATTTACTTCTAAACAGTAAACACAGATGGCGCCACTAATACATAATTGATTTAAATGCAATCCATTAGTTTCATCGTATCGATAAGATCGTAGCGTAGCCAGTGAACGCAAATAAAAGCTAAATTAGAACAGCGCCGGGCATGAATCCTAGGAGACGCGGGTTAGAGTCCCGTCGTTACGATGACATTTTGGATTGTATATAACAATGTACAAAAAAGTTAAAATAATTATGTATCACGCTTGGTTTTTACAGGAAGAAATTTTCAGGATTTTATAAAACGTTCTTGGCGCTTCAGCCCTTATTGAATTCAGCCCCTTGAATTAACTCAGTGGTAGACTATTTCATGTTTTCTATATATATAGCCTCGAACCCAATCGTTTTCACAACCCCTAATTATTCCCTCAAGTATATTCGAGTTTGGGTGCTCACGTCTCCTCTACAAAAACCCTCCATCCGAAGCGACTGATTTTATAGACTTGATTTCGTTCAGCTCACACAAGTTTTTTTGTTTAACTAATGTTGTCCCCTAACAACAGTATAGTACAATTCCGCAATATGGCTTACGATTTTCTTTCAAAAAAATACATATAGGCTGTTTTCTTCTTTCTTGCAAAATGATTCTTGAAGATCCCTTTCGCGTTCAAATAATCCATAATAATATAATTTAAGTTTAAAATTAATTAAAGGGTTCATACAAAAAACTCAGTTCACACGGAGTTATTCGCTGTAATGCACCGTAATAGATTTGTCACACATTTTTCACTTCACTTTGACTAGATGGCGTTAGTAGAAAATTTTGCCACAGACCTGCTACATATTAAACTTGATCGCGTACACCGGCCCCCATGAGAACGATTTTGAACGGAGATTGTCCTTTTCTTTTGTATGGACAACTTATATATATATATATTTATATACCATACGTATACCATACATATAGTATAGAACATTTATAGGACTATCAGGTTGTTAGACAAAGACAAACTCCCACCCTGGTGTATCTCAATTGGGCCGTTTTATTCTACAAAGCAGTTACAACCTTATAGTTAAAGCATACGGATTAAATTGAATCTGCAGTGGACCATCTTTTTTATAACGTCTATGAATTTAGCCCGCGAAGGCGTTTTATTTTGATGAATAGTGGCTTCAAACCGAAAAACGTTTGTAAACGTAAGTAACAGTTATAATGGTGGTATCGCCTGAGATGGACTAGCTGAAGTCCTACTACTGTCAACATTTCCTACTACCATTTTGACAAATGCAAAAATTCTCTCGGGATTGCTTTCAACTTTCAACCCAGGGGTCTTCAAATCGCGAGTGAACAGGTAAGCGTAAATTTACTAGGTAAGCGTGCTACATCGTCGACCGCATCGTCACTTAACATCAAGTGAGATAGTGGTCAAACGCTTGCTTATACAGCATAAAAAAAAACCAGCCAGCGTATTTCAACTTTCCAAGTGAGTATTCTTACAATAGTATCTATCTACCGTCTAATCCTAAATCGGTGCACATTATTCAGTTGCGTCTAGCCACTGCCAACTTACAGATTAAATGCAAAATGGAAAGCCAAGCGGGAAATGAGCTTTTTCGTGTAAGATTATCTCTGGAGGTGTAACTTTTGCTTGTCTTGCTTTGTTAATTAAAAAGTTATTCAGAGATGTAGAATGCTTTATGGTAATTAACTTTGACCAGATATTATATAATTGGCGTGCATGTATGAAGAAGCACATGAAAGTGGAAGAAGCGAAATATGTCAGAATCGTAGTATGTGGAATAACTGTAAAGGTACACCGCAGCGTCCTACGTGCTCGATCTAGGCGGCGATCAGATAGCGCAGTAGTATTTGTACTGACTGGTTCACACCAAACGCGATCAGAAAATAATTGAAAAGTACTGAGATCGCGCCTGCAGATCGTAGGACGCCACGGTGTGGTCGTATCTTTAGGGTCGGAGTGTTTTATTTAGTTTTATGCAAAGTCAGACTATCTAGTTCTACAGCTCACAGATCCACTAGTATAGTTTTAACTAAGTTAGTTACATAGATACATAAAATCACCCCTTTTGGGGTAGGCAGAGTCTTCTTCCACATGCTACGATCCTGACATACCTCTTTCGGTTCTTCCACTTTCATGAGTGTCTTCATACATGCGCGCCAGTAATAGGTACTTTTAACTTGGCCTTTCTTTAAAACGTCTGCAATCTGATACGTTTGCCTACGTCGGCCTCTACCGGCTGGTCCATCCACACTCGTCTCATAAATCTTTTTCGTCAATCTTCCTTTATCCATCCTCTCTAGATGTCCAAACAACCTACCTTTGTCACTATACCTTCTATCACACCACAACTCAAATAGACAAAATAAAATAAAATGAAATATATTAATACAATAAGGCTGCATACATACCTTCATCGTCAGAAGTCCAAGTCCACCGATACCAGCTGCACCAAGCGCTTTAGCAAACATCAAACCAAGCAGCGCCACGCCTCCACCGCCGCCGCCTTTGCCTCGACCGGTTACTGGAATAAGTACAATAATTATGATAGATTAAAAAAAACATACAGACGAATTGAGAACCTCCTCCTTTTTTGGCAAGTCGGTTACTAAAACAACCGACTTTCATGACCCGCGAGTCAATTTCGTTAGCAAGTTTGAGACGTTTATCGTCATATCTCTGGAGATATTTATCAGATCTCGATAAAATTACAATGGGACTACCTCGAAAACGTTCCCTACTGGTTAAAAGAAGAATCATTCAAATCGGTTCACAATTGACGGAGTGATCGCGTAACATCTTTTTTGCAAGTCGTTTGATAAAGAATTCTCAATCTTTATTTTAGGTAAAGGTATGGCCACACCGCGGCGTCCTGCGATCTGCGGGCGCGATTTCAGTACTTTTCAATTGTTTTCTGATCAAGTTTGGTGAGAACCAGTCGGTACAAATACTACTGCGCTATCTGATCTCGCTAGATCGCGCACGCAGGACGCTGTGGTGTGTCCGTACCTTTAGAGTTTTTTTTTTTAATATCCTATAGGCTAGCTTTTTAACAACTATCTTGCCTGGTGGTAAGCGATGATGTGGACAAAGTTAGTGAAGATGCTAGGCCTAGAATACTCTGCTCTAAAGGGCTGTGTGATGCCGAAACACCGTAAGGTTATGGCGGCAGATTTTCTCCTTGATGGTGGTAAGAAAGGCGCATTGTAGCGATGGTGTTTAATAATCTCTATCTATAATAAACTGCCAAGTGCAAGTTAGACTCGTACTCGTGGGGTTCCGTACCGCACAACAATATTTTATAAGATCGAGCCAAAAATACCTTAAATGACAAAGTTGTATTTCCGGTTTTGAAAATGTGCTATGTCTCAAAAATTGCTGACTTTGTCTCGTTCAAACCAATTTTCGTTGAAAATGTTTATTGAGATCTATAACATACATATTTGTTTTACATTTTTCACTCTCTTATTTTAAAAGTTAGGATAAAGTATTATTTATATTTTCTTGAATCACCTTCATGCATGGTTTCATGATTCACAACTTTTTATATAGACAATTTATGTTTCTTTTTATGACGAACGTTTTCAATATTTAAAAACGAATGACGGAAAAACATCGAAAAGTCAGTCGAGGAGACTCAAGTCCGAGCAACGGAAAATAAACTGGCCAAGTGCAAGTCGGACTCGCACTAGTAGGGTTCCGTACCACACTACAGTATTTTGTAAGATCGAGCAAAAAATACCACTATCATTTTTCGCCAGCAAAAAATAATAATTAACAAACATTTTATTTCTTATAACGCCATCTAACGTCTACCAAAGGTGTTAGGGATCGATATTTCAATATATCGCCATCTATGGGACGTTTACCTAACTAAGTGTTCATATAAAAAAAATTACAAATAAACAACATTACGTTCATAGAAATTATGAAAAAATTCAAATTTAACAAATTTCTTCGACTTATATAACTCTTTCGAATATATTTTGAGGTATATAAAAGTAAAACAAAATAAGTAAATGTAAAGAAAACAACAGCGATATATACGACATTAGGAACTAAGTAAGATTGAGACAAATAAAATGTTTGAAAGTCTTAATAGTTTCGGAATAAAGTAGCTGTGACGTACGGATGGACAGACAGACAGACAGACATGATAAATCTATAAAGGTTCTGTACTTTGCCACTTGGCAATGGAACCATAAAAAGCGTTCCGTAAATAAATACTAGAATCTTGTCTCTTTCTTTGGAAGTTATTAATAAAATTTACCTACCATCAACAACATTTTAACAGTCTATTAATATTAAATTACAACGGTAGTACAATATCCTGTTTTGACGGTGAAATTGCGTGCAGTAATTTCATCCTCCAAAATTGTATTACCAGCACTTTGAAGTTACTTTTCATTTCGTCATTCGCTGTCGCGAGGTTATTTTCCATCAATTAAGTTAATAACTCTTCCGCTTTGGTCGTAATGTAAGTTGATTTGATATTTTAGCAGCAACAGCCCGGTTGATCCTTTAAAACCCGATTTAGAACGCTCTTCGGCGACAAATTTTCAAAAATATTTTCTTAGCATTTACTTATGTGATATGGATAATATCAACTGTATATTTTAAAACACAAGCTTTTACATAACCTAGGACCAGAGTAAGTCAAGACAAATCCAACGAGCCCAAACACTACAGGTATAGCATGTGTAGTTTAGGAGTTCCTTTGGTTACCTTACAGCTCCATCATCAGATAAGCACCATGTTATAATAATATTGCATTGACACGCGATTTACACATGTATGAAAAATTCTAGCTCAATCGGTAACCGGGAAGAGGTTCAAATTTAATGTGCAAATTTGATGACAAACATCGGGACAGTTGAAACAAAATAAAAGATTGTAAAATACGACCACACCGCGGTGTCCTGTATCCGAGGGCGCAAATGCGATTTGATTTTCAATTCTTTTTCTTTTCTTTTCAAGTTTTCTTATCGCCGTTTGGTGTGAACCAGTCGGTACAAATACTACTGCATTATCTGATCGCGCCCGCGCACTCGGACGCAGAACCATAGAAAAGATAATAATACTACGTATAAAACGGACACTCTGTTCCCCCCACCAATCGGGGCTTCCTCACCTCACCACCGATTCTGGAGCTGTCGAGGAGCTAACGTGAGCAAGGACACCACACGCGGACGACTACAGTACAATACTACCGCACAGGGAGAAGAACATCAACTTCATTCTGTATGTATGAATATAAAACACAGAAATATTAATAATAAGTATTATGGAATATTTCTGTGGGACTATTTAGACACAGGAGATTCAAATTTACGTAGTTTTTATATATTATATATACATACTAATACACTTATATTTGTATACCTAACTATATATTCGTATTTTAGAATTCATTTTCATAAATGAAACAACGATATACTCGTGCGTAAATAAACCTTAGTTTTTAAATATTGAATAAAAACTTTCTTAATAATTTATTTATCTTTGTCACGTTTTCAAATCAAGTAACTTAAGTATATGAAATGTCCCTACCTAACTCTACACTATTCAAATAACGTAATCAAATATTAAGAAGATTTTAGTTTGCAAAAACTTTCACAACTATTTCACTCGGACGGGTAATGGTCTTCGTTCGCAGCGAAACAAGTGTCTTAGTTATGGCGTATTGCGTTGAGTAAATGAGAATAATTTTATTATCTACTAGCAGCCCGCCCCGGCTTCGCACGGGTAGAACATATATGCCTAGAAAATTTGCATCAGTTTGTTGCATCGAATATAAAATATGAACATATTTAACAGTCATCGTCATATTTCATCCAATTTACACAAAACCTTAACGAATTATGCACCTAAACTTTCCTCATAAACACTCTGGCTATTGGTGAAAACCGTTTGAGTCATGAAAATTCGTTCAATCGTTATAAAACTATGAGCTTTTTTCTAGTTAATTGCGCTATAAAATCAACTTTCATAGGTCTGATCAATTCGAAAATCTTCTTCTTCAACGATATTATAAGAACATGGAAGCATTGACCTGATGCTGGGACATCTACTGGACTCTACAGAATACTCAAATCCTCACCAACTTACAGCTCAGATTTTAAATGTCGTGTTTAGAGTCATTGGAATGCTTTTAATGAAAATATTATACATAGATCAGTCGGGGTGGTTAAAAATATTATCTATACTAATAATATAAAGAGAGAACATTTGTATTTTTGTATTTTTGTATTTTTGTATTTCTGTATTTTTGTATTTTTGTATTTTTGTATTTTGTATTTTTGTATTTTTGTATTTTTGTATTTTTGTATTTTTGTATTTTTGTATTTTTGTATTTTTGTATTTTTGTATTTTTGTATTTTTGTATTTTTGTATTTTTGTATTTTTGTATTTTTGTATTTTTGTATTTTTGTATTTTTGTATTTTTGTATTTTTGTATTTTTGTATTTTTGTATTTTTGTATTTTTGTATTTTTGTATTTTTGTATTTTTGTATTTTTGTATTTTTGTATTTTTGTATATGTATTTTTTGTAGTTTTATAACGATTGAACGAATTTTCATGAATCAAAGCTAAGAACACTCTCGATGAAGACATCAATCAAACAAAAAAAAAAATCAATATTAAAATCAAAATCGGTTCATCTGGTTGGGTGCTAAGATTCTTCAGACAGACACAGATACACACGTTAAACGTATAATACCCCTTCTTTGATCCCATGATTTGATTGATTTTGATTCCATGATCCCACTACCTCTGTACGAAAACCCAT
The DNA here is from genome assembly GCA_954871355.1 of Cabera pusaria. Classification (NCBI taxonomy): domain Eukaryota; kingdom Metazoa; phylum Arthropoda; class Insecta; order Lepidoptera; family Geometridae; genus Cabera; species Cabera pusaria. The sequence continues at coordinate 7,857,850 of OX940907.1, forward strand.
GATTCATGAATGCACATAAAACTTTCATTGGTAGGTATATAGCTAGGATTAGAACCAACGACCGTCGGGTCAGAATCAGGGTAACTATCCTTTACGCCAAAGGGTCGTCCAATATCACTACGTAAGTATTATAAAACAAAGTCCATCACTGCGTCTGTCTGTCTGTTTGCGATAATCTCAATAGCTACTGAACGGATTATCATGCGGTTTTCACCAATAGAAAGAGTGTTTATGAGGAAGGTTTAGGTGCATAATTCGTCAAGGGTTTGTGTAAATTAGTTGAAATGTGACGATGATTGTTAAATATGTTAATATTTTATATTTGATGCAACAAACTGATGCAAATTTTGTAGGCATATATGTTCTACCCGTGCGAAGCCGGGGCGGGCTGCTAGTATTATTATAAATAGATGAATGTTATTTTATACAATAGATCATATTATTAAACTATATTGACTTCAAATTGATTGTGATCGGTGGGGATCTACAGCATAGCTAGGCTTATAATAATATTTTCGTAGTAACTATGACCTAATCTGTGGTTTCACTGCAGATATTTTATTAATTTTGCGATGCGTGTATGTGAAATTCGTGATATCTTCTAGCGTTTTCATTTGAATTATATACTGTAAAGGACAATTTCAATCTATAATATGTGGCCAAGCTAATTAACGTAATTATTTGGATAAGGATTAATACTTTATACTTGAAAATAGCCTTGGAAGTTATTTAATATTTTTTAACAAAAATGTTAAGATTAAAATGGTTACTGTGAGTCAACCTTAAGAGACATATGCTGTCGCGGACTTTTTTGTAAGTCTTATTAAGTTGTACAACTCTTGCATAGAAAATATTCTTCTATCTATTTTCAATTAAGCAGCGTTCGTAAGAAACGTGTTTTTTCGACCGTTTTTTTGCCGACTTAGGTTGCAAATTAGGTCTCCACGAATGTACCTTTGATTTAAACGGGATAATATATAGCCTATTTTAATTTAGAAAGTATATTCTATGTATCAGTGAAATAATTTTTTTAATCGGTTCAGTAGTTTTTGAGCCAAATCATTACAAACATACAAAAATACAAATGTTCTCTCTTTATAATATTAGTATAGATTTACTTTTGAAACCATAGCGAAGTACTATATAGCTAGTCTAAACCGACTTCAAAATGAAGTAGGTTCTTACGGTGACATCCTTAGACTTCACGCACATAATTGCGCCTGTAGAAAAACCACATGTGTGTAGTGTCTGTGTAATAGGTCGTTAAAACGCGAGTTTGTATGGACATTTAGTCGAGTGTCCGGGGTGTGGCAGGACGCCGCGGCATATTATTATCTATTCTGTGGCCGTGTTCTGGCCGTAGCTTTATGAAATAAATGCGCATAAAAAAATATGTTTTACTTAATAAATAGTCAGTGGATTTATGGAAATTGTAAATAAATTTAATTCTATAAATAAATGAGGATCACTCAAACAAAACTCGTAGCATTAAACGCATCAATTAAAGTCTACACTAAAAACCACTTGTCAATGAATCACTTCACATTCGACTTACCATTGCTTTCCTTGTAGGTCTCATCCACAGTTTTCAGAGAGTCAGCAAAAATCTTCGTCACCTTATCCTTCTCGATCAAGTTCGGCAGCTTCACATGTAACTCATGTCCTTGAAGAAACTTCGCCATTCGAAATAGCACAGAATGATCACCGAACGACCTGCCTTCATTCTCTAAACTATTCGAAACCGGTATGCTAACCAACTTTACTCCATCTGCTAAATCAAGATCTCCATCTAAGAACGAACCTAAAGCACCCGAGCAAAGGGCCAAGAACACAAGACGATACATTTTCAACGCGCGGTGGAGCAATAAGCGAGAAAGGGAGGTCCAAATACTTTTATAGCGATAGCTTTCAAAAAAATGACAACAACAAAACAAGAGCAATTTCTTCGAGACGGCGGCGGATAGTGAAGAAAAAAACTATTACCTTTTCACAGTGCTCGCGTACCATTGATGACAGATCTGATATTACATGGTGTGAAATTAGACCCGACAAGCTAGATGTAACGATTACAGTACGTAATTACATCTCATTATGTAGTTTCTTTGAGGTTTAATTTGGGGAAACTGATTTCAGTTCAAAAGAGGTGATAAGATTTACATCTCAATTTAAGCTCAAGGTGTTTTGAGCAAGGAGGTTTGAGATCAAAGACTGATTTAACACGTATTTGTCAAATTCAGGTAAATTACTAAGTTTTATTAACACTCTCGATTTTTCTAGAATGTCATCAGAGCTCGAGATAAAATGGATTGTAAAAGCTTGAATTAGAATGAATAGATGCGTCATGAAACTTTGTGTACCGCTCAATTTGTATGATCTTATCCAAGTCGCAGCGTAAGAATTTATCTTCGAGTAAATCAAATAAAATGAATATTTTAATAAAATCGATTGATGAGACTTTTTCCGCACAAACAGCAAATACTAACTACACATGGATAATATTTTTAAAGATTGATCTAACCTAGTCTAAAAACAAAAATACTTTTATTTTTTTTTGTATATTATTTAATTATTTACCCAGATCAGAGACGTTTTAAAGAAAGGCCAAGTCAAAAGTACCTATAACCGGCGAGCATGTATGAAAGCGCTCATGAAAGTGGAATAAGCGAAAGAGGTATGTCAGGATCGTAGCATGTGGAAAGAAGTAGTCTCTGCCCACCCCAACGGGAAAAAGGCATGATTTTCTGTAGTGTGTATTAACTCTAGTCTGATGCCGTAGCGAAAAATAGGTTGTGACATGCTTAGCTTGCCGTTAAACCTATATTTAATTTGTTCTAGTCTACAGAGAGAAATATTTTCTGCCTCAAATCAACTAGAACTATAATAAATAAATAATAATAAATAATACATTTATTTGCTACAAAATGTTGGTACAAAAGCTGTTAGATATCTGTTTAAAAGTTCCATGAACATTTTGCCATTGGCATGCAAATAAGACACTTATATATAAATATACTATATATATAATATATAAAATATATACTTATAAATTACATTAAAATTATTTAGAATATTATTTAATTACATGTATTATAAAGGAGGTAACTACTTTATAACTATAATACTAATGTCATACAACTCGTCACAAATTCATATATTTTAATATGGTGAAAAATACCATGTCAAAATATGTTATAAATTAGGAGTATATATAATATTATATATTATATATATATTATTAGGAGAAAAAATTACAATTGAAAATTATAACGACATACATTTCAAATCAATCACAATTCAAATTTTCATTGATGATACACAATTCAAATATAACGTAGGATAAAGGTGTATACTAATATAGTATATATATATACTACTATAGCTTTCTCCACACTACAACAAAGAAAAAACAAAGTGTCTCTAAATTATGCGCATTCAGCGCATAATAAACTTTCATTTAAAGACGAACCATTTCAAATACAATAAATTCCTTGCCGATATACGTTTCCTAATATGTACAATCCGGAAGTCTTAAAATCACGAGTGAACAGGTATCTACTGGGTAGGTAAGCGTGCTACATGCGTGGTACGGTACATCATCGAGGTGAGATAGTGCTCAAAGTCTTGCTGCCTATTTGATATTAAATAATTATTTAAAAGATCGTTTGAAAAAATTAAAAATAACCGACTTCAATGCCACGCTATAAATTTTCAGTACCTACCAATTTTGAGGTGTTTATCTCCATATCTCTGGAGATACTTATCAAACCTCAATAAAATTACTATGGTACCACACTTGGGATATTTTCTTTCCAACAAAAAAAATAATAATCAAAATCGGTTCATAAACGACGAAGTTATCCGCGAACAAACATAATATATATATATATTATATATACGGTCGAATTGAGAAACGTCCTCCTTTTTTTTGAAGTCTTTAAAATAGTCATTAACTTAAAGTAGGTATTAATAATAGTTAATTTATCAAAACCATCATAGTTTAATTCTGTTAATAAATAAGTTTGCCATATCCAGTATTCCACTTCATCGACTCATCAATGGAACGGACGTTAGCGCAGTTTTTTTAAAATAAAAGTGAGTGAGAGTGCAGAAAGTTCGATTATGAAGGGCTTTTTGTACAAAGAAATGGTTATTTTGTAATCAAGGTCGCTCCATCAATGTTATTTATAGAAAAGATGATAATAATATCTAAGTCACATCAAAGTGAAGTAGAAGTAAAGGTACGAACACATCGCGGCGTCTTGCGATCTGCGGGCGCGATCTCAGTACTTTTCAATTGTTTTCTGATCACGTTTGGTGTGAACCAGTCGGTACAAATACTACTGCGCTATCTGATCGCCAACTAGATCGCGCACGCAGGACGCTGCGATGTGTCCGTACCTTAAAAGTACGACCACATCGCGGCGCGGACGCGTTCGTGTTCGCGATCTGTTTTTAATCGTTTTCTGATCGCCGTAGATCTCGTTTGGTGTGAACCAGTCGGTACAAATGCTACTGCGCAATCTGATTGCTCCCTAGATCGCACACGAATTTATTGAAGGTTTTCAGTGTAATATTTGTGCGAACGCAAAATACAATAATTCACATCGTTGTGCTGTTTCCCTACACTCGAACACATACATCGGCACTCAACGGTTAATAATACACATTAATTATAATGGTATAGTACATACACTTTTTAGGGTTCCGTAGCCGAATGGCAAAAAACGGAACCCTTATAGATTCGTCATGTCTGTCTGTCTGTCTGTCCGTCCGTATGTCACAGCCATTTTATTCCGAAGCTGTTAAGACTACAGTAGTGAAACTTAATAGGTAGATGTATTCTGTGAACCGCTTTCTGATTTTTATACAAAAATAAAAAATATAAAAGTTTAAGGGGGGGCATCCTGTACATGGAACTGAAACAAAAAAAAAAACTTTCTTCAAACCTATACGTTTGGGATGGATAGGTCTTCAAAAATGACATTGAGGGTCCTAAAATCATTTTTTCTCAAAGTCAATCATTTGAAAGATAGGCGCGTCTAAAGTGGTAAAATGTGTCCCGCCCCCCCTCTAACTTTTAAAGTATGGGAGTGAAAAATCTAAAAAAAATACATGCTGTAGATCTCAATAAAAACTAACAACAAAAATTAGTTTGAACGAGATACAGTCAGCAGTTTAAGAGATATAGCGTCCGCAAAGATAACTTTGTTTTTCATACAAACACTATGAAAAACAAAGTTAATTTTGTAGTTGCGAAAAATCATAGTTATGGAATACTTAGTGTGTTACGGAACCCTACGAGTGCGAGTCCGACTTGCACTTGGCCAGTTTTTTTCACGTTCCCGTTCTCAATCTTTTTAACCGACTTTACAAAAAAAGAGCAGGTTCTCAATTCATTTTTTTTAAATGTTTGTTACCTCAGAACTCCGTCAAATCTTGACCGATTTCAAACATTCTTTTTTCGTTTGAGAGATTATGCCTTACAATTGGTCCCATTAAAATTTTATCGAGGTATGATAATTACCTCCGGAGATATAGAGATGAACATCTGAAACAAATTACAAAACCTTGACGACATATGCATTTGTATACCTTGACGACATGATACTTCTGGCTATTTTGACTATCGCCGCATGTGTAGTCGGTTTTTTTTTCGTTTTGTATACGATCATTTACATAAGAGGTATTGAGGTAAGCCATAACCTATGGAATTTTCTGATTATCATTAACATATTATTTTCAACACAACGTGAATTCTTTCCATACAAAGTTATTTCTTACCATATTTTCTTGTCAAATATCGGGACAATTCATTCTACTTTCAGAGTAATAATTTTGAATATGGCCGACATTTCGCTAGTAGGGTAACAGAAAGAGGGTCATAAATTATGTCACAGTCAATAAGTAACTGCCCTAGTAGATAAGTCGTAAATTTTGACGTTTAGCATTAGCTTGTTGATAAAGTTGAGTAAGCAAATAGCTAATTGCATTTTCTTCCGATGTAAAAAGAAACGTTGAGAGTTTAAGGTATCTGTGGCATTGCTAATCCTGAACGCATGAACTAATTTTTGATCTAGTCTTTCTTGTATGAAAGGTGACTTGACCGGAAAAAAACACACACACACACCCAGCCAGTACAGTCTCCTACACCGAGTTTTCCTCACACGTATTCGTTACGGATTCTGACAAGCTTTGTGACGCCGCAAATCCACCGAAACATTTCCCAGCAATTTGGTTAGTATGAACATGCTTTTGGGTAACTGCCCACGTTTTACTGCCACTTAGAACTGGTCTTATAATTGTTTTATAGACTTGCCCTTTAGCTTTACCGTTATTCTTTGGTACCACATGGTACATGGTGTCACATGACACCAGTTCCATTGAAGCCTAGCTGCCGCTATTTTTTTTTTCATATTATATAGGCTAGCGTTCGACCACTATGCCACCTGTTGGTAAGTGATGATGTGGTCGAGAATGGTAGCACTCTAGGCCTAGAATGGGACCTGGCTCTCAAGGATAGCTGCCGGAACACATTAGATGTCTGGCCATAGATTTTCTAACTTGAGTGTGGTAGCTGGCCAGGCGGACACTAGATAGTGTCCTACCACCATGCGAGGGTTGGAGGTTTCTTATCAAAGTTGTTCCTTTACCGGAGGGACACTGTGAAAAGCGCACATAATATTTTCGATATAAAATCCATTGGTGCACGATGGGGATTGAACTCGGTCTTCTGGCATCACAGCCGACCACTTTACCACTACACCACTGGACCCTCAAATTTGGTGCTGGTGCTTGAAAAATGTTACATTCAAGGTTTCCAGGCATGTGCATCATGCTACCCAGATATTTATATTGATCGCAATTCGCACATGGAGACTTTCTTGTCCAGACTTTAGGCCTCGTCTGCACAGTGACATTTCACAGCGCGATTTTTATTCTAGCAATTTAAATTCCACAATCGGAATTACCGCTTCGCGTACAATTTGCGTCAAATCACAGATTCGATATTTTTTTCCGCTAGTGCGGAACGTCCAATAGATTCAATACTTCACAGAATTGCGAAAAAAAGAATCGCCATGTGAAAAATCGCTGTGCGGATGGGCCTTAGTTTTACATTTAACAAAGGCATTATAAGTTCTCTACGATTAATAACTTTGTAACTAATTAAGACATTACTGAAAGGTTAGTACTAGTAGTTAAACTAAACCACTAAAATATTACCAATTTCTAGTATAATTGACCAATAAACTGAAGCCTACTTACATCAGCCAATAAACAGCACCTAATATCCGACAAAGCAATAAACCAACCGTATTTTATTACTTTACGGAAACTAGTGACATGTATTAACTACCCTCATTTTGTAACTTTATTTCCAATGGAATAAGATTAAAAATAAAATGAAAATTAACGTTAAACTAACAGAAATTTACCGTGATTTCTGGTGGTATTGTGACACTTACCACGAATAAAGTTTAAAATAGTAAAAAAATATATAATGTATATTTTTTTCTGAAGTAATAAATTTAATGTCAGGAAGTACGGAGTGCTTTAATCGCTTAATTTTGTTGCATTTTTGTCCAATCGCAATTCAATATTTGCAAAAAGTAATAGTATTTGTTTTTACCCATATCGTAAAGTTCTAATTATTTATTAAAATAGTAGTAACTAAAGTAAAAACTAATAAAAGATTTTATGCATGTACAACTAAAATGGGTACAAATAAAAAATTCTATTATGATACAGATTTCAAAATAATATTATAAAGTAGGATATGAAATAAGTACAACATTAAATTAAAAAACTTTTAGAATCATTGTAAATGTAAACACTTACTTTGCTATTGTTATTAAACCATTAAAAGAGATTGATAGATTAAACACCTTCCAACATAAATTTCCCTTTTCCTTTCTTCGATACATAAAACGTGCCAAATGCTCCTTCGGGCTCCATTTGAATGACTATATTTTGTTTATTGTACATCACAGTTTAGGGAAAAACAACCGAAGAAATATGAATTTTGGTAGAAAAGGAGCTTCGTCATCAAGACAGTTTCAACAAATAAATTAAACAAGTAATATTTTAAAAAATCTTTTCAAACACAAGCTTTTACATAACCTAGGACCAGAGTAAGTCAAGAAAAATCCAACGAGCCCAAACACGACGGGTATAACATGTGTAGTTTAGGAGTTCCTTTGGCCACCTTCCAGCTCCATTAAAGATCAGCATCATGTCATCGTAATATTGCATTGTCACGCGATTTACACTTGTATGCAAAATTTCAGCTCAATCGAACCCCTGGAAGTCGCTCTAAAATCAATCGCAAGATTTGTGACGGGCAAATAAATTCGCCGTGAAGTAGAGATGAAGCTTGTAAAAAGAAGCTCGCTATTACTTTTGGAAGAGAGGAATTTTTTTGAAGGAGGTTTCTCAATACGACAGTATATGTATATTTTTATGTGTGTTCGCGGATAACTACATCGTTTATGAACATAATGATGTTTTTTTTTGGAAAGGCGACATTGCTTTATTATTATTATCAATTACATACAATAAAATGTTTTTTCTCTTCACATTTTTGTAAATATTAAAAAATAATCATCAAAAAAATAACAGATCAATTAAAAGTATTCTATCCAATATAATCAAAAGTATTAGTCATTTTATTCATCCATTTTAACGAGAATTCCGATTGGAAGCACTAACTTTAAGATTACATACTTGGTGTGAATTTCGTTATAATTAATGGTGACATTTATTACTGCGTCAAAGAAAGAGCTGGTACATTTTCAGAAAGAGACTTACAATATTTTAGCTAATAATACAATTCAAATATGAATGTACGTACCCCTACGAATGAATTATCGTTAAATTGTAAACAACACAGTTATAAAGGTTATGGTGCACTAGACACTTAACAAGCCGCGATGTAAAATAAGTTTAAGGACATAACAACATTGTTAACATAATAATTAAAAATCGTTTACAAACGAAAAAAACCGACTTCAATTGCCAGGCTAGCTTTTATGAGTAGCATGGCATTTTAAGTCGGTTTTTTAGTTAGATAGTAAATTATTAGTTTTTAAAAGCTTGAATGCAGCTGCATTGGCCATAGATAATTAGAGTCCCTAAATAAAAGAAGGTAAAAAAAAAGATAATCATCCGAGACCACTAAGATTTTACACAATATAACTACTAAAATAACTACTAAAATGTCCTACCACCATGCGGGGGTTGTTGGTTTCTTAACGATGTTTTCCTTCACCAGAGGGCCACTCTGTGCGAAGCGCACATACATTTTTCGATAGAAAAATCCATTGGTGCACGGCGGGGTTTGAAATCGGTACCACGGCATCAAAGCTCACCGTTCTCCCGATTACGCCACCGGGCCCTCTACTGCTCTTCTTTTCCAGTTTTTTGGCATTGTCTAACATTCCATCGTTGGGAAGGATATGCCCTTATCGCCACGCTGGCAGGCGGTTTGGCGATTGAATTAATGAATGAATGTAAATGATTTACCGCTAGAGACGCTTATGAACTACAAAGTCAGTGAAATATGTCAAATGTCGTTTTAACATTGACATGCCATTAAATTTTGACTACTGAACGGATTTAGATGAAATATGCAGATAGTTAACCTATAACCTGGTTTAATCTTATGTGTTAAACCAGGTTATAGGTAAACTAACGTGGGCAAAGCCGTGGGATACAACTGGTAAGTGATAAGTGTAGCGGAACCATAATTTGTACTTCAAAGCATTTGTCCGTGCCTGAATTGGAGTGTATGTTTGCGAAGCTTATCATGTTCGCAATAATTACAACTGTATGTTGCTGAATATATTGTTCAGAACATAATAATAACGTTAAACGTGAAATTAATCTACAACAAAAGGTGCCTTTTGGCGTTTGAGAAATTAATGTGAAATATAATTATTTGCTGTGTTTGTTGCTATGTTATGTTCAGATGTAATGAAACTATTCTTAAGCGGCAATAACCCAATGGATAAGGTGTCGGACTGGCGATCGAGAGGTCGTGAGTTCGATCCCCACCCACTGCACTATTGACGAGAACCCACTCCAGACACTAGCATATTCAGCTTAGTTGGAGGGGTTAGCAAGAATACTAGTAATGTGCAACACATATTACTAGTAAGCTTTTATAAAAAAAAACTATCCAGCCAAAAAATTATATATCTTATTTCAACCGACTTCCAAAAAAGAGGTTCTCTATTCATCTGTTTGTTGTTTTTTTTTTGGTGTGTTTGTTACGCGATTACTCCGCCAAATGTGAACCGATTCGAATTCTTATTTTTTAATTGGTAGGTTACATCTCCAGGGTCCCATTTCTATCGAGATCTGATGGATATCTCTAGAGATATATAGATAAACACCTCAAACTCGCTATTGAAACTGACTCGGGCTGTATGTGAATAGCAAAGTCGGTTTTTTAGTTATTAAACTATCTAAATTATTTTTGTTTAATCTAGAGAGATTGTCTCTTCTTAGGTATTTATTTTATACAGTGGGAAATAAACCTTTTCTGCTCGTTTTTCACCACTCTGATCCATTTTTGACGTCAGAATCTGAGAACTTTTACTCATCATTTCATTCAACACAACACCATTTAATTTTGTTTTGGGTCTGCCTGTTATTTATTACCAGAAATAGATATCTAAGAGTGTCTTTTACTACGATTAAAGCTACGGCCACATCGCAGCGTCCTGCGTCGCGCGTTCGCGATCTGAATTTCTATTGTTTTCTGATCGCCGTAGATTGCGTTTGGTGTGAACCACTTGGTACAAATACTATTGCGCTATCTTATCGCTGCCTAGATCGCGCACGCAGAAAGACGCGATATGGCATACCTTAAGAAAAAAAATGGTTCAGACATTTGTAGATTATCAGCCCTTTTTTTTACAATAAACCTGATGTTGGGATATATCCTGGAATTTGTTAGATTCCCAAATTCTTGACCAACAGTCGGCACAAGTCTTTCAAATTTGAGTCTAGCAATCGAAAAATTACCAAAAAACAGTTTAAACAGCTTTTACTGCTCTGGATTTGGCATAAGCAAACTAGCATTTTGTAGTTCTCAGCTTAAAACCAATTCATTTCCGCTTACTGTTGAGGTTTTACAAGTACTTCGTAACAGAATAATAACTTTCGATTTCTAATAGATTGAAAAAGCGTTATCGACGCTATTGAATAAAGAAAAACGAGGAATATAGAAAAAGACAATTTTGGGCTTTCTATCTGGATGATTACACTTTCACTGGCACGGAGCTGTGAATCATACATCTATCTCTTTTTCTCTTCTCAGATTGATAGCATAATGATCACTGTAGTTGTTTTTTTATTGTGTTGCTATTTTGGTTTCGTTTTTATTTTCATTGGACCATTTATAATGACTCTCGTAGTACAATTGTGTAGTAACAGTTATCGTTTAGAAATGGATGCTGTGTTTGATAATATCGACATTCAAAACACTATTTGTGTGCGCATTACTATATCAAACAATGATACTTGTTATGGATTTGTATAATAAAACCATGTGAAATCTACAAAATGGTTACATTGAAAAGCAATAGTATTAATTATGTCTCATTTTTAACCGATTTCACAAAAAAGGAGGAGGTTCTCAATTCGTCGGTCAAGCGAGACAATGGTCAAACGCAAGCCTATCAACATAAACAAAAACATAAATCAACACTTTTCATAAATTTCTATACCTGCAAAACAACGTTTCTTATCTGGTAATAAATATAAAACAAAAATAAAAATATAAAGTGTAAAACAGAACGTTTAAGAACTATAATGAACTTAATTGTAAAAGAACGTGAACATGCCAATTAAAACGCAGTTATTTGCATATCGTAACGTTACAAGGGAAGTAATTAGTAAAAGAATATGTGCGCACGCATGGACAAGAAAAGGTTAGTGGCTGTGAAAAACGATCGGTTTCCTGTGACAAAGAATATAATTTACCAGAAGTGAAAGCCAGAGAATGCTAGTCATGTTCACAAAACAAACAGCTAAAACTAATGAAGTGCGGCTTCCGTACAAACTTGTTAAAGCAAACATAACTTCGCTAATCAATCCCTAGACACTGTTAATGAACCAACTGCAAATAATAAGTTTGTAATAGTAAATTCGCTTTTTTAGGGTTCCGTACCCAAAGGGTAAAACGGGACCCTGTCTGTCTGTCTGTCTGTCCGTCTGTCACCAGGATGTATCTCATGAACCGTGATAGTTAGAGTGTTGAAATTTTCACAGATGACGTATTTCTGTTGCCGCTATAACAACAAATACTAAAAACAGAATAAAGTTAAATATAATAGAGGGTCCCAATACAAGAAACGTGTTTTTTTCGGCATTTCACGCCATCTATGAACGCTTAGTTAGGTAAACGTGTCATAGATGGCGTTATATTGAAATGTCGATCCCTAACACCTTTGTTAGACGTTAGATGGCGTTATAAGAAATAAAATGTTTATTAATTATTATTTTTTGCTGGCGAAAAATGATAGTGGTATTTTTGCTCGATCTTATAAAATACTGTAGTGTGGTACGGAACCGTACGAGTGCGAGTCCGACTTGCACTTGGCCAGTTTATTATTAAATAAATATTTGCGGTTTTAAGTTTTTCCTTAATAAGTGCTTCGAGACTTCGCTTTTTGCCAAATTTCATGATTTTAGGTCGACGGGAAGTACCCTATAGGTTTTGGATTTCCTTTTGAAATCGCAAAATATGCGAAAATGTGCGACAAAACGGTAATATATTTTTATCGCGTTGACTCAAAAGTTTGATTTTAGCTTAGTTTCACAGCCAAAATATACCGTTGACCCAAGTATTTGATATAAGTTTGAACTTGATACCTCTACACGTTATTGAGAATAAATAATAGTAAAAAAAAACTAAAAAACACGCTTTTTATAGAAAACCGAACTAAAAAATAGAAAATACATTTTAATAAATTTATATTAAGAATTGAAATATAAAAAAATTAAATTTGAAATTTTTAACACTATTCTTAATTTAAATTTATTAAAGTTTATTTTCTATTTTTAAGTTCGGTTTTCTATAAAAAGCGTGTTTTTTAGTTTTTTTAAACTATTATTTATTTTCTACTTTTTAGTTGAAAAATTGAATATTTTTTTATCAAATTAGTGTATTGTCATCGGTCCTCGAAAAATCTACAAAGTTTAAACGAAATCTGGCCGTTTAAAGTGGGTCATAATCGCGCCCAAAGAAGTCGGTTACAAACATACAAACATACAGGTGAAGCAAATAAAAAGGGATCGATATATATATCGACTAGCAGTCCACCCCGGCTTTGCACGGGTGAAATTGTTACATAATATTTAACGGCTCGTTGGCGTATAGGATTGTTACTTTGACTTTTAACCCAACGGTCGCTGGTTATAATCCTAGCAATATACCAATTGATTTTCTCAAGTTTCTACGTGCATTCATGAGTCATAGGTGCTCGAACACAGGTAGTGGGGTTATTAAATCGATGTTCTGTCTCACATACTACTAAAAACTCCACCATCAAGAAAAAATCTTCGGGAGTCATTCCATTCTAGGCCTAGAGTGTTCGCCATCCTCGACCACATCATTATCAACACCAATATGACAAATGCGAAAGTAAGTTTGGGACTTCTTCACGGTCAAACGGCTGAACCGATTTAGCAGATATTTTGCATAGGGATAGGACACTTTTTACAGCGGGCGAAGCCGCAGGACTCTGTTAGTTTTATACGATAGACTATATTGACATCAAATTGATTTATATGGATTGGGATCTATAGAAATAGCTAAGCTAATTATGTTTACTCAGTAACTATTGTCTACTCTGTGGTTTCGGTGAAAATATTTTATTATTTTTCGATGCGCATAATTTTAAATCTGTGATATCTTCTAAAGTTTTCATTTAAATTATATACTGAAACAAACAACTTTAATCTATAATAGGTTACCAAGGTAATTAACGTAATTATTTACATAACGATTAAAACGGTATTGTAGAAAATAGCATTAGAAGTTATGTAATGTTTTTTATTTAAACATTAAAGATTAAAATGGTTACTGTGAGTCAACCTTAAGAGATAGACATATTATGCCATTGAGGACTTTTTATAGGTCCTATTAAGTCCTATAAATAGTCCATAGACTTTTTTCTTATATGTATTTCCGTTTAAGCAGCGTCGCGTAAAAACGTGTTTTTTCGACCGTTTTATTGTCGTATCAGGTTGCATATTTTGCAACGCGTCACCATGAATGTACCTATCATTTAAACCGGACAAAAAATAGCCTATTTTCATTCTGAAAGTCCATTCTATATATAAATTAAAGAATCTTTTAAATTGGTTCAGTAGTTTTTAAGCCAAATCAATACAAACATCCATACAAAAATACAAAAATCTAAAGATACAAATGTTATCTCTTTATAATATTAGTAAAGAAGTATAGATATATCGCTAATATAATATTCTCACGAAATTTCTATAAATAAATAAAAGATAGTGTACAAACTGTACGCAGATAATTGTATTATTATTGTGTATTCGTATTTGTGACGCAGAGTGTAATCAAAGATTGGTCCTCAGTCCTCACAATACCTTGGACTTGTAAATAAAACCAACCAGTATATAATTACCGCTGTGAATGCAGATCATTTTCTTCTACTTAGAATGAAACTAAAGAACATAAAGCTAAAGATATAACCAAACACTTTTTACTCGTTCTATTTTCGAAAGCTATTATTTAACCAGCATACTTAACTAGCAAAAAAGTCTTGATAACAATGCTTTCAATCTACTACTACTTACTATAATAAGTCTTAAAACACTTTTGAATAACGTTTGCGTTCTCCTTTGCTCTGTTTTTTATGCTACAATGATTCTAAGATCAAAAATGTATCAAAATAGTCTTGAAAACCTCTACAAGATTAAATTGTATGATCTTTACAGGATTAAAATACCAAGCAGTCATATTAGCATTAAATATGAAATGTACTCTAACTGAAGACTTAAGTAATAATAAATTATAAGTAAAAAATATTTTATTAAAAACAAGCTTTTATCTGGGACAATGAACTAAAATGTTAAAAATAAATTCTAGTATGTATTTGGCGTGTAGGTACTTACCTATCTTCTTAAAAGCTTGAAGCACTACCCGTTTTTCAGGCCAGGTGATTACGATACTTCAGTGCCTCAAGCTTTTAAGAATATAGGTAAGTTCCTACACGCCAAATACTCACTACAATTTATTTTTAACATTTTAGTTCATTGGCCCAGGTAAAAGCTTGTTCTTAAAAATATTTTTTAATTTTAATTTATTTTTAAGTTTTTAGTAGGTAGGTATAAATACCGAGTACCTACCTAAGTATTTAAGAGAAGGCATGATGTTTTTAAATATTCCACGGATATTTGATGTGATTATGGGTAAAGTGCTCTTCAAGGAAAATCAATCGACTCAGTGGGGCTACGTTGCTTTATAATAAAAATGCCATGGCCACTTTACAGCTTCATCATAAGATCCTGGCTATCATTTAAGTTTAAAGTGCTCCTCAAGACGAATAACTTAAACCAAAATTCACTGGGGTTACGTTATTTTATCACAGAGATGCCGTGGCTACCTTCCAGCTTCATCACCAGTCGCTAAATATCATCTAGGTGTAAAGTTCTCTTCAAGACGAATCAATCGAGCCCAAACTCGGTAGAGTTACGTTGATTTATCACAGAGATGCCGTGGCCACCTTCCAGCTTCATCATCAGACCCTGAATATCATTTAGGTGAAAAGTTCTCTGCCAGACGAATCAATCGAGCCCACACTCGGTAGGGTTATGTTGATTTATCACAGAGATGCCGTGGCCACCTTCCTGCTTCATCACCAGACCCTGAGTATCATCTAGGCGTAAAGTTCTCTTCAAGAAAAATCAATCGAGCCCAAACTCGGTGGGGTTATGTTGTTTTATCACAGAGATGCCGTGGCCACCTTCCGTCTCCATCATCAGATGGAATCACCAGCTATATGGTACCATATCATTGTATCGTCACCGAAGATACATAAGTACACCAAATTTGAGTCCAATCGGACATCGGAAAGTGGGTCTAATTTAGCTTCCAAGATTCCACCCGAACATACATAGTGACATACATACATACATACATACATACATACATACATACATACATACATACATACATACATACATACATACATACATACATACATACATACATACATACATACATACATTGCAAGTTAAATAAAAGCTTGTAAAAAATGGCTCCGCTCAAAAAACAATGCATAAGTAAATGTTAGTAAGTAAATCGCACTTGAGAACGTCTGTCGCAGTACCTACTTAAATTCTTAAACATAACGCTTACTCTTAAGGGATAAGCATTTGTTTAGGAACTTGACGATAAAAGCTTTTTTTTAAATTTTTATTCCTATTTTTTTGCAATGTAAGTCAGCCTTTACGACCAATTGAAATATTAGCAACTCTACTTGCTAGTATTCAATTGAACTAAAGATGTGCATACTTACAGTCCCACAAGTATAACTTGGCGGTGGTGGTTTTTTGAACTAATTCCGTTCTCTTGAAACTGTGAGTTTGACGTTTGAGAGATTACCGCGACATTATTGTTGATAAATCTGCTGCATTAAAATAGTTCAATAATGCCAAAAGTAATTAAAAGTGGTTTAAGTGAAACTGTTATTAAAGTACAAAGTAAAAGCACAGTGGCGCACAGCCGCGCCAAGTTATACTTGCCGGACTGTATGTGAATTCCGTGACAATGCAATATTATGGCACCATCGAGTTGAACTAGATATGGAGCCTGAATGTAGAGTCTAGAATAGGGATGCCTGATTTTTTACTTTGAATTAATCTTCTGGAACTCACTAATGAAATAATTATTTTTTATATCATGAATATTGAGTAGTACTTCCATTATACATGACGATGAGGGCTGATGAAAGCCCTCGTCGAATGCTTTAAAAAGACATTCATATTCTTTAAACTATATTATAGTATGCTTATCCTATCTGCACAACTCTGTTACTCTTTGACCAACGGTAACGGTCGACAAGCAGGAGTAACGTTCCAACAGAAATAATAGTCCGACTTTGATAGGAATTTCCGTTACCACCAGGAAATAGATTGACCATTCGTGCGACCAGTTTGTACATTTTTAACCGCTAAACGCTACGTTCTTGGTGGTAATGAATGTTTGTGAGGAATTTTGCTTATCTACCTAATGGTAGATCATGGACAAAATTTCTAATGTAACATGTGCAATAATTATAACCTAGCAAGTTTTTTTGATGTACCGCCGCCAATTAACCTACGACCTCTGGCATCAAAGCCGACCATTCTCCCACTACGCCACTGGGCCCTACTACTAACTAAAATATTTCACTACAGAAGTGAGAAAAGGATAACACAGTTATGAGTGCAAACACATAAACTTTAGTTAGCGATATACTACAATCGACATTATCATAGTCATTAGAAAATAATATTAAATAATTTAAGATCGTTTAAAACACTAAATAAAAGAACCGGTATTTAAACATAGCGCTAGTCAATTTCAATACTAAGTTCGAGGCGTTTATCTTCATATCTCTGGAGATACTGAACAAATCGATGAAATTTAAATGGTACCACCGGTGAAATAATATTATCATCATCATTATAATCAGCCGGTATCAGTCCACAGCTGGACGTAGGCCTCTCCCAAGACACGCCACTGAGTAGCTAGTATCATGATCATCGAAGTATACAAAATATGCATCGATGATTCATTAAAAACTACTGGACCAAATTAGGTAAAATGTAAATCTGTGAAGTATAACACTTTGATCAGTTCAGGCATCTATCTACGAGTAATCGGAGAACATACGAAAACAAAAGATTCCGACAAATTCAGAAAAAATCCTTTTTTGTGAAGTCGATTAAATAAGACCTCACCTGTTTTATGGTTTTTTGTGAAGTTATTGAATAAAGTAATTATATTTTCAAATAAATCTATTCAAATTAGTTTTTTTAAACGACTTCAAAAAAGTAACATATTCTGTGTATATTATTTTATTTATGTATGTTCACTGATTACTCAAATACGCCTAGACCGATTTTGAAAATTGTCTTTTGTTTGAAAGAGTACTTTCCAGGTAGTCCCATTTATATTTCATCAAGATCTGACCAATATCTCCAGAGATGTGGAGATAAACACCTCAAATTTAGTACTGAATATGACCAACGCGGCATTTGAAGTCTTCGTGGATCTTTTAGTTTTTTAAACGATCTTAAGTGGGAACGCGGGGTGCACTTTTCCATACAAAATTCCCCGTTTCCTCCCTGAAAAATGCTGCTAGAGCAAAATTATTTACTACAAAAATTCAAGGTCTGCTGTAGCTACTTATTTGCTTTTTTGACCAACCAATTGCAAAAAGAAATATAAGCATTCTAATCTCCTTTTTAAGATTTTTGAAGGGTCATATTTCTATTTGCAATTGGTTGCTCAATAAGATCGTTTAAAAAACTAAAAAAGAACCGACTTCAATGCCGCGCTATTAATTTTCAGTACCAATTTTGAGGTGTTTATCTCCATATCTCTGAAGATACTTATCAGACCTCAATAAAATTACCATGGTACCACACTTGGGATATCTCCGTTCGAACGAAAAAATAATAAACAAAATCAGTTCATAAACGACGAAGTTATCCGCGAACAAACACAAAAAAAAAAAAACATATATACGGTCGAATTGAGAAACCTCCTCCTTTTTTTGAAGTCGGTTAATAAAAGAAAATAATACGGGCATAACTACAGCAGACCTTGATTTTTTTGAAGAAACAATTTTTTCTCTAGAAACATAATCCAGGGAGGAAACGGGGAAATAAATTTGTATGGAAAAGTGCACGCATAGCTCTTTCTTAAATTATGTTTTGAAATAACTATTTATTGTGTTATTGTGCAAAATAAGTAACAGTACTTCGTAGTTTACTAGGGCGTCATGCTGTAATACTTCAGAATAATCCGTTATGTAAAAAAAGTGATTGCATTACCTACATCAATCTGCCGTGAAAATGTTTATCTTTGAATACATTTAATAAATAATTAAAGAACGTTTAAAAAACTAAAAGAACCGACTTCAAACATCGCGCTAGTCAGAGTAGCCAATAGAAGGAGTAACCATTACATCTTTGCCAGTAAGTAAAGTGCCAGCCAAGTAGTAAGTCGTCGAGATAAGTAAATGCGTCGTAATACAAATGTTGATAATATATTAATAATTTATAGATAAAAAATATTTTTAAAAACAAGTTTTTATCTGGGACAATGACCTAAAATGTTAAAAATAAATTTTAGTAAGTATTTGGCGTGTAGGTACTTATCTATATTCTTAAAAGCTTGAAGCACTACCCGTTTTTCAGGCTAGGTAATTAACATACTTCAGTGCATCAAGCTTTTTTAAAAATAAAGGTAAGTACCTACAGCTGAATTTACTGGCAAAGAGGTGGTACCGCCCCAGGTTGACTAACAGAAGTCCTACTACACTACAATTAACTTATATTAATTAATTAATTGACTAATATTCATTAATTATAATATTAAAATATGAATATAATATTAAAAATGTGAAATTTTATGTAATGCGTTCAAATTTTAAGATGTTTGATGGCAAAGAAAAAATGTGATCATGATCAACGTCTAATATATGAACATATGGACTCATTTTTATAAAACCCATAAAATCATATTGATTTACAGGCTTTGTTTTCTTTGTTTGTTACCCCATTTCACTCTCTTAAAGGTGGATTTTCGAAAAAGCCAGACATATTTACATACTTATTTTTAGAAGTACTTGTGTGAAGTTTCCAATAAAACAGACTATCTCATGTTGTATCTATATACAAACTTTGAAATCCCGTTTCATCCCTTTAGGGGATGAATTTCGGAAAATCCTTTCTCAGCGCATACCTACGTCATAACTCAAAACAACTATCTGCATGCGAGTATCAAATTTCGCCAAATCTGTTAAGTGGTTTGAGCTGTGCGTTGATAGATCAGTATTCAGTCAGTTAGTCAGTCAGTCGGTAGCGTTTGCCGTTTATATATACAGAATTCATTATTTACGTTAAACTTTATTTCCCTACCTAGTGAATGGAACCAGGGAATAAATGTTTTCTATGCTTACAAATTTCATTTTGCACACGAATGTTTCACTCAACATTCGTGTGCAAAATGAAATTTGTCAAACTAAGTATGTAATAAAATATACTATAGAAACTTTATCACCCTGTTAAACCATATTAGGGGATGATATTTGAAAGTTAAAGTACTTTAGTATGTTTTATTTTAGGACCTACACTATCTATATTTCCAATATTATCAAAGTCGATTTAGTAGTTATGCAGATACGTGGAAAAAAACATTAATATATTTTTAATGATTTTTCCAGATAAAATTAAATTTTCACTTCCCCTAGGGGTAGATTTGAAAGAAATAAAAAATACATGTTTTATCATTTGTTTTAAGTTTTATTTTTACCGAGTTTTGAGTGAACCCGACCAAGGAATAACATTTTTCATTGAAACATTATTACCCTATGTAACAACCTATTTAACCCCTTTAGGGGATGATTTTCAAAAATAATATTAGCCTATGTCTTAAGTTATAACTTACACTACCTATGTTTTAAATTTCATCGAAATTGGTTTAGTGGTTATCGAGATACGTGGTAACAAACATTCACACACACACACACTTACTTTCGCATTTATAATATTATAGTAGTATGAAAATATGGAGAATAAAATGAGCATATTACTTTGTTGTGCTAATTTATAAGTTTAATTTTTAAAGTATAAAAATAATTAGCTGTAAGATGTGTCGTCGTTTAATATAATTTAACATTAATTCATATTAATTTCATAATTAATATTATTATCACAGATATATGTGATTATTATATATATTTCTTTCATATTTTCTCGTTTTTAATGATAAGGCACCTTTATTATCAATGCCTTATTAATTATACTTCTGTGAATGTTTTATTAACCGACTTCACAAAAAAGGAGGAGGTTTTCAACTCGTCGGAATTTTTATGTATGTTCACCGATTACTCGAAAATTGAAATTGAAACATAACCCCACCGAGTTTGGGCTCGATTCATTTGTCTTGAAGAGAACTTTACGTCGAGATGATATCCAGGGTCTGATGATGAAACTGGAAGGTGGCCACGGCATCTCTGTGATAAATCAACATAACCCTACCGAGTTTGGGCTCGATTGATTCGTGTTGAAGAGAACTTTTCACCTAGATGATATCCAGGGTCTGATGATGAAGCTGGAAGGTGGCCACGGCATCTGTGTGATAAATAAACGTAACTCTACCGAGTTTGGGCTCGATTGATTCGTCTTGAAGACAACTTTACACCTAGATGATATTTAGCGACTGGTGATGAAGCTGGAAGGTGCCCACGGCATCTCTGTGATAAAATAACGTAACCCCAGTGAATTTGAGCTCAAATGATTCGTCTTGAGGAGCGCTTTACACTTCAATGATAGCCAGGATCTGATGATGAAGCTGTAAGGGGGCCATGGCATTTCTGTTATAAAGCAACATAGCCCCACCAAGCCGATTGATTTTCCGCTAAGAGCACTTTACCCATAATTACATCAAATATCCGTGGAATATTTTAAAACATCATGCCTTCTCTTAAATACTTAGGTAGTTGGTAGGTAGTCGGTATCTATACCTACCTACTTAAAAGATAAAAATAAATAATCGGTCCAGGCGTATTTGAGTAATCAGTGAACATACATAAATAAAAAATATTTTTAAAAACAAGCTTTTATCTGGGACAATGAACTAAAATGTTAAAAACAAATTCTAGTAAGTATTTGGCGTGTAGGTACTTACCTATATTTTTAAAAGCTTGTGGCACTGAAATATGTTAATTACCTAGCCTAAAAAACGGGTAGTGCTTCAAGCTTTTAAGAATATAGGTAAGTACATACACGCCAAATACTTACTAGAATTTATTTTTAACATTATAGGTAACTTAACAGATTTGGCAAAATTTTATACTCGCATGCAGATAGTTGTTTTGAGTTATGACGTAGGTATGCGCTGAGAAAGGATTTTCCGAAATTCACCCCCTAAAGGGATGAAACGGGAGTTCAAAGTTTGTATATAGATACAACATGAGATAGTCTGTTTTATTGGAAACTTCACACAAGTACTTCTAAAAATAAGTAAGTAAATATGTCTGGCTTTTTCGAAAATCCACCTTTAAGAGAGTGAAATGGGGTAACAAACAAAGAAAACAAAGCCTGTAAATCAATATGATTTTATGGGTTTTATAAAAATGAGTCCATATGTCCCTTGGTCACGATATAACTTGAAAATGGGTATACCGATATAGCTAATGCAAACGAAACGTTTTTACGATTTTTTTTAAATAAATGAATGAAGTTACTAACGCGGGCGAAGCCGCGGGGCACTGCTAGTATTTTCATATATTAGACGTTGATCATGGTCACATTTTTTCTTTGCCATCAAACATCTTAAAATTTGAACGCATTACATAAAATTTCACATTTTTAATATTATATTCATATTTTAATATTATAATTAATGAATATTAGTCAATTAATTAATTAATATAAGTTAATTGTAGTGTAGTAGGACTTCTGTTAGTCCGCCTGGGGCGGTACCACCTCTTTGCCAGTTAATTCAGCTGTAGAATAGAAATGTTTTTAGGTTGAAATGGGAATGTGTCCAGTGAAATTACAGGGCATGATTTTGTCTTGAGGTAACAGGCGCAGTGCAGTGACATTAAACATTTTGGCTTTTAGTATTTTGCTTGCCGCTGTATCTATAATAGATAGACATCATCGCTTACCATGAGGCGAGCGTCGTTCTTGTCCTGTTACCTTTTATCATAAAAAATAAATAGTAGGATATTATTACTACATAGGAGAGGCCTGTCTCCAGCAGTGGACGGAACTTGGCTGATGATGTTATTACATTGGTATGAATAATTAGTCCTTTGCAGGTGTTTAACGCGTAATATCACTCTCCTCTTAGAACTTTTCCACAGCAGTTGCGTGTGGAAACGGACAAACAAATAAGTTTCATTTCATTCCACAGGTAAGGTCGGTATGTAAAGCTGTAAACAGTGCGTAGAATTCAAATAAACACTTAATGTTGCCGAGGTATTTGCGACCTAGATGGAAATGGGTTGAACTGAAAAGCTCTAAATGGAGAACAACACATAAAAGATAACATAAAAGTTTGTTTTTACTGTGCCATTGAGTTAAATTACTGTTCTTCGTACAAGACTATGAAGAGCAATTTTACTTTTAAAACTTGCGTAAGTTTATACTTTATTATTCTAGAATCTGTATGGATATCTAGATAGACATTTACATGTGGTAGGAGCATATTCTATCGATGTTTCGCCTGACTTGCTACCAATAAGTAGCTTACTATCTTCAAGGAGAAAATCTACCGCCATAGCGTTACGGTATTCCAACAGCACACAACTCTTGAGAGCCAGAGTATTCTAGGCCTAGCGTGTTCACCCTCTTCGATCACAACATCGCTTATCCTCAGGCGAAATTTGCATGGTGGTAGGACACTAACACCAAAAATCTAATGTGTTCCGGCAGCTATCCTTAAGAGCCAGTTCCCATTCTAGGCTTAGCGTGCTACCATCTTTGACAGCATCATCACTTTCCAACAGGGGAAAAAGTGGTTAAACGCTAGCCTATCTAATATTAAAAAAAAAAGTTTGCGGTCAAACGCTAGCTTATCGTGTTCTAAAATTATTTGAGTGCGAGGCGTTATTGAATGAATGTATGAAAACTCAAGATTCAAACAAAGACTTCCAGTTAAAATAGAAAAAAAATAACTGTTGAAAATAAAGTTTAAGGAAAACAACAAATTACCACTACCATAACTCAATTACCATCACTGTATAAAAAAACAAGGCACGCCTAATCTAGCTATGATAGTTTTACTTTGCTATGAACAGACCTATTTATATATTTATGTATACACAATATAGCATGCGGTCATCGACATTTGCTAGAATGTCGATGAATGCGGTAGACAAGAAAAAAATCGCCTTCTTCTCTTCTTCTTCGGCAGGGGAGGTTGTACCCCAAAAGAAAATATTTTAAAAACTCTATTTTACTACTGCTTCCTTTACATTATGTCCTTCTTGATGGCAAGATAAATGTGACGAAATTACGTTAATCCATGGAGTACTATGTAACTTCGGCATTTTCTTGACAACAAGAAAGACATATATGTTTATTCCTGCTAAATTGCAATTTTTTAGTACTAATGGACACTGAACTAAGCCGCAGATTGACATACAGACACAAAAAGGTTCATTGTTGACTACGAAATCCTAACAGGCAATTTTCATATTCCAGCATCATCTCTTATTAAAGCGGACAGGTCAAAAACTCTCAGCAGACGCCGCTTACTATTTTTCTGCGGGTAATTTTAAAACGTTTGCAAAACATCAGGATGCTAAGTCCATCTACGTGTCCGTCCTTTTGTTATATGACTACGAGTACATGCGCCAAAGTTTGATTGTTACGTTTTATGACCGTCGAAATACGTGCGGCGTTGATGAGTTTCGGTTTCTGAACATCCAGCTAAATTACGTTTCTCCTTTTGGAATTGGAAGCTTGGCACCATGTATATGTTTGTATATCTAGGATAAATTTGTATGAAGATATCTGTTTTCTGTTACCTGAAATGATAGATGAAGAACAGATGAGGTCTCTAGAATTTATATTGGATGAAGTTGTAAGTTTTTCTCACGTACTAATATTGAATTATTTTGTGACTAACCTGTTGAGTCGAGTTCTGATTTATGTTAGATTCTCCTGAAACGAAATTTATCCATTATGTTATTTGACTGACAAGTTTATAAGACTCAAAAACATTATGGTCAACAAAGTAGCTCCTCATTGAAAATATTGAATCCACAACTTTTGACTTTCCTGCTGCAAAATGAGATGGGAAGAATGGAATGAAATCACTTATAAAAATATGGATTCAACCCAAAATAACTGACTTCAAATTCCGCGGCAGTCATTTTCAATATTGAATTTGAAGTGTTCATCTCCATATCTCTGGAGACACTTATCAGATCTCGATAAAATTACAATGGGACTAAAAGGAAAGTATATTTATATTATACAAAAAAACAAAAATCCAAATCAGTTAATAAATAACAGAGTTCTGAGGTACAGCATAACAGACACAAAAAAAAGTACAGGTGAATTGAGAATTTTCTTCTTTTTTCTGGAGTCAGTTTAAATAAAAAGCACCTGAACGTAACCGACTTGATATGTTACGAATCAGTGTAATATGGCATCGAGCTTGTTTGGAATCGGATGATAGCTGTAAGACGGGAGGCTGAATGACAGACATCATATTCGGCCACCATAGATCAACTGTCTTCCATTCTTCAAAAAATATAGGTCAAAAAGACAATTCTTATAAGTTCCAACTGTATCTGCTAACAGTACACATGAAAGTAAAACAAACTCACGTTCAAACAAGCCATATACGGACGAGATATATTTTTTATCGCACCCTCAACATTGGACTTTAAGTGCCCGAATCACGGAAAACAATCGAACGGAACTGGCAACTGGAAAGAAAAGTGTACACATGTTAAAACCAGAAAAAACATATTGCACACATAGTAAGACGGCATCGTTGCAGCGTGACGATGGATAAAAATCACCAGCAAATGCATACGAGCTCATTAAGGTAACAGACACCGATGAGGGCGGTGAAGAATTGTGACCTACAAATGGATTGGTAGTGGAGTGTGATAATAAAAATGACTGCTTCAGTGCTGCTTGTTTGTTTGATCTTGGGAGGAGCTAGGGCGTTAGTGGACCTGAACTGTAGTGATAATGCCACGTGTATCGAGGCTTTGGGAAGAGACTTGGTGAAGAGTTTAAGAGAACAAAAGGCAGTTAGGTTATTTGAATTGTTAACGATAGAACCTTTGTCAAGGCGACAGGGGAGGTCAAGTGGGGGACTATGGGGGCTGGTGGAGAAACATGCCATGAGCTTCGACTGGAATGACTTCACGTTCAGGTTTACGCTGCCACAGGATGGGAAAGATGACGCCCTGGATATGGAGATGTATGACAACAGATCTATTAAAGGTAAGAAATATTATTTCAAATTATGTTTTGTAGACCGTTTTTGGTGATGTTAACGGCTTATGTCAATTTGGCTTGAATATAATGCAATTTTCCACAAATTGAAAACATAAAATTATAGCCAAGTTATTATGAATCTAATAAAGACAAATAGAAATAAACAAAAATGTTACGATGATATCAAACATAATGTTGCTCCCAAGCAGAAATATCACGACCTCTAAAGGTCATATTAATTCAATAAAGCTTGTGGAGCTTAGAATAGCATCGAATAATATTTACTTTTCCTTTACACTTGGCGGCAAACATACTCTGCATTTCAATTTGCATGTTTAGATACAATTAAATGTATTTCCATATTCTGTGGATACAATTGTGGCTAATGAACTTTAAACCCCCTGACGCAAAATGTAGGTGTAATAAGTTTGACGTGTGTATCTGTGTGTATATATATGTCTTTGGCATCGTAGCACTCAAACGGATGAACCAATTTTATTTTTTTTATTTTTTTTATTTCGATGTTTTATCCGAATGTGTTTTTAGTTTTGATTCATGAAAATCAATGGGGCCGTTTTAAGAATATGAGTTTTTTTCTAGTTGATAACGCTATGATGTATATTCTCTTACTTCAATGATACTGTTAGAACTTGATAGCATTGATCTGATTCTGAGGCACCTCTTGGAATCTGCGAGAATATCTACTCATCACCAAGTATAAACAGAAGAGATGTCATATTTGGGCTCATTGGAATGGTCACAATGAACAGATTATATATAGAGCAGTCGGGGTGCTTTTCAATTTTGAATTTAAGCATTATATTCGTGTAATTGGTTTGTTGTTTGGAATGATGGCTTATTATGCCAACATCTCACAGGCAGTCTTGTCTTGACATTGTCATTTCATCAAATACCAATATCAATCATCAACAGGTAGGGATGCAAGATAGCTATCTGTGTACTAATTGATAGTTTTGAATTTTATCCATCTGTTTATTCTAGGCCTAGCAAGCTACCATCCTCGACTGCATCATCACTTACCAACAGGTGAGATAGTGATCAAATGCTAGCTTATATGATATATAAAAACAGATCGAAATCGAGTTGAAAACTATATCCAGAGTCACGGTTATATAAAATATATTACCGTGCCAGAGTGCAATAGATTTAAAAAAAATGTCAAATCGATAAGCACTTGACAACTCACTCACTATTTCATCAAAGTAAAGTGAAGATGGGATCTAAGACGGTGTCATGCTTGTTTGTAATCAAAATAGCAAATAAAATAGCAGCAAGACGAGGCATTAGACATTCGCCAGTTGTCCAATCCACATATCACAACCATAACCTATGTTCCCGACTGGTAGTCATCGAACATCGTAAAGGATATTGGTGATCCGGTTGGCGACACGTCTTAGTTTTTAGTCACAGTCAAAGAATACTTAGTAGTACTAAGTCAAAGCCTATCACCAGTAGTCACCTATTTAGATAACTATGTAGAAACTACCGAGGATGATAGATCAACTTTAACGAGTTAACCGAACGCTTCAGTGGAATCATAACTGAACGCTACCGTGCTTCAGAAAATTCTTGATGAATATAATCGTAATTACGTAGTTTTTTACACTCACACTCTAAGACTCTATAACTAGTTACAGGTATATTAATATGTGATGGTACTTTAGACTGAGACATGACTGTGTCAATTCATCACATTGCATTAATGAGGTCTTGAGACAAAACAATACATGCTCTTAAGCCAATTTAAAAAACTTACCATCAGGTGGGTCGCATGCTTGTTTGCTGCTCTAGAATTATTAAAAAAAGCCTTGCTAACAATTCGGAATGTCTTGTGATCCAGCCTGTTGTTATAATTTCTCAAACAATAGCGTGTCTCGTCAACCTACAATTAACGATGCATGCTTACTCTACCGTTTAGTTTGCTCTCCCGCACGTTCTGTTAATTCCAACTTCATGTCCACGCGCCGTTTCCGTGACATCCGACTTTCCTCTTCAGGAATTTTGTTTCAGTTGAGATTCTGAATTGCAGTTTTAATATCTTTCGATGTATTTATTCGGGAAAAGGAAGGGAGAAGTGGAAAATAAAGAGGATACGTTTTTAGATTTTTTTGTAATGTTCAACCACGCATAGGTTTTTGCATGTTAATCCAATTTTAGCAAACATTATTTGCTCATAGTAAGTCATATTAAAAAAATAATTCAATTAAAATTATAAATAGTTATAATACAATTTTACAATACAAATACAAATACAAATACAATAAAACAAATTATGTGATATTTATATTTGTTCAAATATGATTTTTATCGAAATACGTTTCACTTTGGAAATGCCAGAACTAAAAAAGCTTCGACTGTGCAGTAGACGATACTTCTTAAAGTTTGAGCTTTAAATAATTAAGTTTATAATATTGCAGATGGACAAGAATTTGACCATGATCATCATATAATATAATAAAATTTTGGTAAAGGTTGAAGAAAAGCTTTGGTACTACCTAAGATATAGGGATAAAAAAAGAAGAAGAACGAACCGTGATGACTAAACAATGTCAAAGACTATAAGGACGTCCTTTTTGAGACCGCGTCATTATATTCCTTCAGATCAGATTGAAAAGTTTGTTGTATGCTTATGTATGTATGTATGATAGTAAAACAATCACATAACAAGAAAAGCAAATGTTTGTGTTCGCAAGAAAACAGGTTGATTTTAGCTCGAACATGTTTTATTTGTAAGAAACTTTGATGAGAGTTAACTTGCTACCAATGTAGCTTACCACCATTAAGGAGAAAATCTGCGCCATAACCTTAAAGTATTCCGGGAGTGAGAATATTCTAGGCCTAGCGTGTTCACTATCACCGACCACGTCGTCGCTTATCACGAGGCGAGATAGTGGGTCTAACGACTAATCTAGTAGATTATTTAAAAAAAAGAGTATGTGACACACTGAAGAAACATTATTATTGAAGATGTCGATAGGCGGCTATAACCACTTACCATTAGGCGGGTTGGCAGCTTGTTCTTGTGATATTATATATATATATTATATAATATAAAGTGTTATATTATAAAAAAAAATCTTACCTTCTAAGGTAGCAATTGCTACTATTTATCAGGCATCCACTACTAATGGAGCTAGTAAAGTAATGTTTAGTTAAACTACATATAACATTTTTTCACATAATTAAGCAGTATAACACTTTCAGCAGAATTTCGTGGCGAAGTAGGCATTATATAAATGGTTTCAGCCATTTTTCCACTCGCATTTTTATCGATAATTGATTGGTATGGCCAAAGTTTGCTCATTTTTGATGAGTTTGCTTAACTTCGATGAAATGTAATATCTTCAGTGAACGGTTTTTATACATGGCGACTTAATGCAGCGTCAAGCGATAAAAAATCTACCGATCTAACATAATATGACTTAATTGCTGATACATTTTTAGTGGTTAAATTTGAATAATGAAAGAGTCCGATGTTTTGCTTTTTGAAGTATCTAAAAATATTTTTTAATGCAGTTTATGTTACCTTGAGTCTAATTTGTGCTATTATTGACTATTATTTAACCTAATGTTGATTTATAATTCAGTTTGAAGCTGGCTGATTTGATTGGCAACGAACATTATCTCTGAGCTCGGTAACTAGGATAGTCTTTATTTTATTATGCTATTTTGCCTTCCTTACTACTTTATGCCACAGGATTTTAACGTCAACAGTAACTTCTGTATTGATTCGATCATTGTTCTTAGCATAAATTGTGACTTGCAATAACAGAATCTTGAAACAAAAAGTCGCCTCTTGTAAAATATTTATGATATATTGTTGACTCTTTTATTAAGTTATTGAAATTATTTTTTGTCGGTAGGCGTTTTTTGATGCTAAACATTTGTTAAGCGCTTGGTAAAAATTTATCGAGTCTCTTCGTTTTTCTTAGGTTTGTATTTTTTGCACTAGAAGTACACATTCTAGAAGGGCTTTTTTCGGTAATAGTATTTCATAAATTTGTCTAAAGATAATAAATAATCAACTTACCTTTAGGAAATTGTCGGAATAATATCCTAAAAATTTGTCGATTTTTAGTTTCTGGTAGCTGAGCGACAGAGTTGCTCGTTTTTTTTTGTATAAAATTGCATTCCTTCAAAGTTACAACTATATAAAAAAAACTCTATCTATAAAAAAAAATTCATCCATTCTCGCAGGTTTTGCACGTATATTGCGTACCTGAGTACGCAATATACGTATATTGCGTACCTGAGTACGCAATATACGTGCAAAACCTTTATTTCACGTGTTAACATAAAGATCAATGGTACTTTCCGCGGCGGACTACCAGAAGTCAAGGCTATTCAAGCCTATCCAATCAAAAGTTATCTAGAAGAGACTGCTCAAATAGGTTAGTTTAATATATTTTATTAATCGTATTCTAAATTAGTGTGCAATTTATAATGGAATAGAATATAGAAATTATCGTATTCCACTTCGCATAATATGTTCGCATTCTACTAAACCAAATTGATATTGATTACTTTCTTACTTATAATTAATTCATAATTCACATCCTATACTATCCGGAGCAGTATACCACGCATGTAATAATTAATCAGTTTTCTACCGCATTATCATCACTAGCAATCACGCAACGGAATATTCGAGAAATTAACAACGTGTGGCGCATGGAGATAACCTTAGTGCGAGTTTTTATCTTACACGCTTTTGACAGATCTAACATAGTTTTCGACTTATTCTGGCTCTCTGATTAGTCTAAATTTAGTGAAGTGTAGTAACCACTAGAGGCGCTGTACTTTTTTTCATACAAAATTTGTTTGATATACGATATCGAGTTTGGTATGAAAATTCGTACTAAGGGTACATATAATAATATATATTTTTTACCCTAGAAGGTATATGCGTTTAGAATGTTTGTGCCAAAAACTAGTGTTAGCAATTATCATCAGAACGGTTTATTCGATTTACAATAATAGAATTGTGATTGATCGCTGATGATTCTTAGATTAAAATACCATAATTTCAGAGAATAATTAAGATAGTTTAAAAACTATAACAACCGCCTTCCATGCCCTGCGAATCAGTTTCAGTAGCAACATTGAGACGTTTATCGTTATATCTCGGGAGATACTTTTCAGAACTAATGAACTTGCAATGGGTCGACCTCGGAAATGTACCCTACCGATTAAAAAAAGAATCATTCGAATTGGTTCACAATTGACGGAGTAATCGCGTAACATACACACAAAAACAAAACTCCTTTTTGGAAGTCGGTTGAAAAATAATTTAATAGTTCATTGCAAAAAATGTTTTAAGAAGCTATAATAATTTACCAATATCTATTAATATCTATTCACAACAATTTAATTTAAGTTCGTAAGTAAGTGGGTAAGAAACTGAATAATATGAACGTCTTGTTTTTTTTTTTTTGTAAATTGGTAATTACTTTGTTTTCGTGAATTTCACATAACATTTATTTTTTACTCTTACTCATACTGTATAAAATAATTCGTACGTATATTGCACGCTGCGATGCGGCAAAATATTTATGGCAGAATGGCAAAATAACAAACAATAAGCGATGAAATGATTCTGAATCAGTCTTTTCAAACTTAGTAATTATATAATGTAGATATTAATGAGTTTAAAATTATAATAAGTAACATTACGTATTAACCTAATATATGATCGAATAAGTACTAACACCAGCCCAAGTTACTGCGTTTAATATAAGGAGGACTTTAGTACCTAGACAAACCTCTATAAGGTTTACTGGTACTTTTCTTTAGAAACAATGTAAATTACTTATACTATGAATAAATAAATAAATAAAATAAAATATTATCTTTAACAAGCGATTCCCCCGCGACGAATCCTGATTATAAACCATCCTCTTGAATGTCTCTATCCATTGATGAAAATCGCATTGAAATCCGTTGCGTATTTTAGAAGATCTAACCGTACTGACGGAGGATGCGACATTGTTTTATTAGGGTTCTGAACCCAAAGGGTACCAACGGAACCCTATTACTGAGACTCCGCTGTCCGTCTGTCTGTCTGTCTGTCTGTCCGTCTGTCACCAGGCTGTATCTCATGAACCGTGATAGTTAGACGGTTGAAATTTTCACAGATGATGCATTTCTGTTGCCGCTATAACAACAAATACTAAAAACAGAACAAAGTTAACAATTAAAGGGGGTCCCCATACAAAAAACGTGTTTTTACTATAGCGCCATCTATGAACGATGGTAATCAACAAAAAGGTCACTGACCTTTGTGTTAACGTTTACTTAGTGGGTGTTAGAAGTTCGTTAGACATTCGTTAGATGGCGTTGTAGTAAATAAGGATGTTTAGTATTGACACGGTATTTATATATATCGATGTTAAAACTATGTAGGTACTTAATTTTTCCGGCAAATTTTGTTCAATCGGAACCCTACGTGTGCGAGTCCGACTCACACTTGGCCAGTTTATAATATGTAAAGAAGTCGTGCGTTCACACGTACACTGATGAAAGGATGTAAATAGAAATATTATGTTATATGCTAAGTGTCCTATAAAACCCAGCTAAACCTTAAAAAACTTGGAATTCTTTGCAACACCATTTTTCTCGTATATGAAAGATGTAAACGTTATATTGCTAGCAATTTGCGCTGGTGCATGCTTCTTGAATACGTAATAATAGATTTACTGCTTTATAACATAGAATATTATGGTGAGGTATATTTGATATATTATTTTTTTATATCTTTTAAGTTAGCGTTAGACCACTACCTTACTTATTGGTTAGTGATGATGCGGTCGAGGATGGTAGCACGCTAGGCCTAGAATGGAAAATGGCTGTCAAGGAAAGCTATTGCCAAACATTGATGTTTGTCGTATTAGATTTTCTAACTCTAAGGTGGCCAGGCTAATACTAGACAGTGTCCTACCACCATGCAGACAGTGTCATCAGAACAATAACATGATATTTTATATCATCTCCTCATAGTTTGTCATATTCTTCCATACCATATATAATTTACAGTAAAGTAACAAATCGTAGGCCTTTTCACGTTGGTTTCGGCTCAGTCAATGCTTTCCAAAAGACCGGGCGAGTTATGACCCGAGAAATCGACTTGCCTTAACCGACCAGCCGGAGGTAGGAATTGCTAAAACCTAAGCTCCAGGATAGAAAAATTAAAGGCAAAAAGCCGCAATAAGCGTTTAGTAAAAGTACAGCACATCTCTTGAAGCTCTTAGCTATCTACCCCAATGTTGCCCCTCGGCATCAATGGTCTGCTGGTATAGGGGGCCCAATCAGTGGATGGCAAGTCACCCTCTAAATATTTTGAAATGAGGTATAAATACAAAAGTAGCTAGGCTAGTATAATAAATGTAGCCCATCGTTGTGAGAGATCGGTGCCTGAAATAGGTTTTGGAAAAACTTGTAGCACAGGGCACCAGTGACCTCCCGTATACTTTTGACAGTCGGTAAAAATCCCAATTTACCTAGCGACTGAGAGAGAAATACAAATTAATACTAGATCATGTTTGAACTTATAAACGAGCTATAAGCCATATCACAGTCTGTAAAACAAAAATTTGGAAAGTTGCACAATTTTATATCGAACTTTTTCACTTCTATCTCAAAACTAAAGCGCCTTATGAAAAATCTTAACTCGCTGCCGTGAAACTTTGCAGCTGTTCATTCAATATTAACTATTTTGAAGAACATTTTTGTACCATCTAACTTATATTTTATGAACTTCATCACAATGAAAGTATATTGGTTTTAGATCAATTTCACAAAGGTAAGGGTGAAAGTTGTATTTTTATGCATGTCATTTTAAAGTTTAGGCGTTAGTACTTGTACTATTAATTATTCTGTGGCGTTAGTAATCCAATTCAAATTTGTACAATTATTATTTGGATTTTTTTAAAGCTTATTGGAATAATTATGCATACTAATGTGGTTTGTTATTACAACACTTTTTTCGTTACATTATTGTTTTGGTATTCTGTAAAAAATTATCATTTATAAACCATACCATACGTATTGCTTAAAATATTATATGAAAAATGCAAACTGCTAGGAAAACTTCGATTCGATTTGCAAAACGCATCATAAGATTTAAGTCAATCAGAAAGTGAGGTCACAATATACACTGCGTCACCACAGATTAATTCTTTGTCATTGAAATAGAATGCAATATTGTACCATAAAACATACTATTTCTATGACAAAGGTTTAATCTATAGTGACATCAGTGCATGTTCTGAAGTCACCATAGCGCGCGAAATATGGCGGCGTTTGAATAAAAGGACGTTTGAATAATAATTGAAGCTCATATTTATTCTATGAATAACTATTTTTAACCCTCGACGCAAAAAAAAGGTAAGTTTGAGGAGTGTATCTGCGTTTATGTGTGTTTGTCTGTGGTATCTAAGCGCGCAAATGGATGAACCGATTTTTATTGTTTTTTTTTTTGTTTGATAAGTTTCAAAATCGAGAGTG
The DNA here is from genome assembly GCA_954871355.1 of Cabera pusaria. NCBI lineage: Eukaryota > Metazoa > Arthropoda > Insecta > Lepidoptera > Geometridae > Cabera > Cabera pusaria. The sequence continues at coordinate 7,892,596 of OX940907.1, forward strand.
TTCTTAGATTTGATTCTTTGATTTTCATAGTAGTAGGACACTATCGAGTGTCCGCCTGGCCAGCTACTACCCTCGAGTAAGAAAATCTGTCGCCAAACATCTAATGTGTTCCGGCAGCTATCCTTGATAGCCAGTTGGCATTCTAGGCCTAGCATGCTTACCATCTTCGACCGCATCATCACTTACCAACAGGTGAGATAGTGGTCAAACGCTAGCCTATAAGATGTAAACAAAAGATTCATGAAAATCCGTTTGGCCGTTCTAAGACAGAAAAGATAATATTCCTATGGCTATGAGCTTGATTCCAGTTGATGACGCTATGAAACCAACTATCATCTGATAAATTTGAAATTCGGTATAATCTTACTTCAATGATATTGTAAGTACATGGCAGTATTGACTTGATGCTGGAATTTACAGAATAAGTATTCTCCTAATATCCTATAAGTTACTCCTCAATGATTTACAGCAGAGACGTCTTGTGTGGGTTCATTAGAATGGTCTTTATGTACAGATTACACGTAGATCAGTTGCGGGTGTTTCTACATTTTAAATTTAAGTATCAATTAGACATTGAACATTTTAGTAGTACTAGTAGTTCTGTGAGAACAGTAGACTTCGCGTGCCCTTATAAAAATTTAAATCCGTCCATATACTTACAACGCTACAGCCAACTTCACCCCCTTCTCCCCTCCACTCTCCCTCACTCCCTCACTCCTCCTTCTTGGATATTTTCCGCAACATCTTATGTAGAATGAAGTTCTTAGTGTGCATCTCAAATTTGATTGAAATCCGTCGATAAATGACGGTACAGCAAACTTCTCCCTTCCCCCCCCCTATTCCGCCCCCCCCTTCCCAATAAAAAATACGCAATCGGCAAAAATTCCTAAATAAATCAAGGAACTAGTGTGCCAATTTTCGTCAAAATCGGCTGAAAAGCATTTTAAGCCCAGTCGAAATTGAGACACTTCGCTCGCTACGCTTGCTCGGTCAATTACGTTTTTTTACTAGGGGTGAAATAAATGGTATAATAATTAAGTTACTTTAATAACTAAAAAAACCGACTTTCATGCCCCGTAAGTCAATTTCAGTATCAAGTTTGAGACGTTTATCGGCATATATATGGAGATACTTATCAGATACGATGAGATTACAATGGGACCACCGCTATAATGTACCCTACCGATTAAAAAAAAATCATTCGAATCGGTATACAATTGGCGGAGTAATCGCGTAACATTCATACGAGTACAAAAAAAAAACATACAGACGAATTGAAGACCTCCTTCTTTTTGGTAGTCGGTTGAAAATAAAAAGAAAACTATGCGTATTCAATAATGTAAGTGTCAAGTGTAGGCAGTGTCAAGTGCCAAAACTTAACCCTCTGAACGAATCCTTAATTACTATAGTTAAACTTATAGATTTAAACTTATAGATTTATAAATATATAATATAATAATAAATCTATAAGTTATAAGTTTATATATATAGATTTATAAACTTATAACTTATAGATTTACTATAGTTAACTTAGTTCGGTCACAGATTGTATAATTTTATTTACTGCGTAAGTTCGGCTTTAGATAATATTATATACACGGAATATTATATACATAAGGAGCTAAGGCACCACCTTCACGAGCGTATCGTGGCAATATTTACGCTTTGCCATAAAATTAATTACCAATCATAGCTCCGCGGCGATATTATTGCAACGTTGAAAGAGTGAATTAATGAGATTATCGCCGCGATTCTCTCGTTTGTGGAAATGGTGCTTTACTATTATTGGATTCACAACGACATTGTATATCAAGGTTTCAGGCTGTGTTTCTGACTCAAGCTTGTACATCGTATTGTCTAGTATTTACATTTAATTACTGTGATTGTTTTAAATCCTTTGATACCATTATTTATTATGCAAATAAAAGGACCAATATTATTCACATCTTCTAATTTAGATAAGATGATTACGACAACTTATATACATATGATTTTTAAAGTATAACAAGCTTCATTAACTCTGGAAAGTGATGGTGCGGTTTATATCATGAATTATGTATTAGTACTGGAAGTGGTCCATGGTCCATAGATTATTGGTCACATCTGGACCAGTGGTCCATGGACCACAGGTCTTAATGGACCCGATATGGGCTTGTAATGATGATTTATCTCAAATAGCTCAATGTAACATTATAAAAGCAATGAACCAAACATGTATTCCAATTGCCATTCTAGGCCTAGAGTGCTACCATACTTGACCACATCGTTACAAAAAGGTGAGATAGTGGTCATAAACTAACATTAATTATGCTTTAAATAAATAACAAAAAAAAACGAGTACATTAATATATTTTTCAACCGACTGCCAAAAAAGAGGAGTTCTCAATTCACTCGTATGATTTTTTTGTATGTATGTTACGCGATTACTCTTTAAATTGTATTGAGATCTGATAAGTATCTTCAGAGATATAACGATAATTGTCTTAAAACTGCTACTGAAACTGACGCGCGGCACGGGAGTCGGTTGTTTTAGTTTTTATTCGAAGAAATAGTCCATAACATAATGACGTTTTCTTACAAATTGTTCAATTTCCTGGACTAGTTAAGGGAACAATTTGAGGCGAATAGTTTCAGCCCATATTTCATAAATTATCTTATGATTTTCAGAGGAAGCTGACCCGAAGAAAGCAAGCAGTAAAGTAGAAGATGAGAAAGAAGAGGACAAAACACCTAAAATGGGTTTGCGTAAGTGTTTCTTAATAAATCTTGTTTTATTTTTCCTCTACTAGAATCTATAAAGAAAGGGGAATAAATATGTTTTTTCTTTATGTTTGTATAAAACAAATATTGTTTCCTTAAGTGTTTCACTACACATTCTATATATTTTTTTTTACAATGTTATACACAATCCAAAGTTTCATGGTACCGACGGGATTCGAACCCGTGTCTCCTGGGAAACATGCCCTGACGCTCTAACCAACTAAGCCACAGTACGATCCTATGAATACGACGAAAATATATTAAAATAAATAGGAAAAAAAACTGAAATGATGTGATTTACACGACAAACCAATCTTTCATATCCCTTGAAATAAACATGGTTAACGTTCCTGAGAAAATCGGTGGTGACACACGGACAGACAGACAGACGGACAGACGGACAAGAAAATCTTATCAGGGTTCCTTTTTTCTCTCTCTACCACCGAACTTCGCTTGATCTATCAGTATCACCCTGGTAATATAATATCACCATTTATTAACAAGAGGGTTTAGCAACCGATACAGTCCTATCTTTAAGATTAGCCATGGTTTGTATGGATATTTGTAGGAAAATTCCGGAAAACAGTAGAGCAAGATTGATGGAAAGGACAAGACACATCGTTATCCTAACGAAGTGGATCACGCCTGGGCAATCTTGTTAATCTATTGTTGCCTGTCCTGGATGTCCAAAAAATACCAAAACTACGATAATAGTCATTAGATCGAGTGCTCCGTCTACATTTCAGATCAATGAATATTTTCGTAACATAAAACAATTTCAATTAAATGGTTTAACATTAGATAATATTAAGAAATCAAAAAAGGTACTTTCACTTTCACTAATTTTTGTTTATTGCAAGCAAGCATTTGACCACCACCTCACATGGTGGAAAGTGATGAAGTCAAAACATGATTTTAAAATTGTGAATATAGATAAAAAAATACTTGAAACTTAAACTACTGCTACTACTCAATTAAAATAACTTTTAATTCGATTTCCATATAAAAACTGTGCACGATACAAAAGTTCGCCACGATGTGACTTATTCTGAGAAGTACATGCTTACCTTTACCAAAACCTTCACAATTCTGTACTATTATTTATTCTGTGACAGTGTAGGAAAAGTGAGAGAGATTTAAGAAACGCTTTTAGTGAAATGCGGACCAAAGATAATAATCACGTCTGAGCTTTCGGTGCCTTATTTAACGTAGGAAAAGATTTTATTTTTGGAATAACAACCTTATATTTTTACCACCTTTAGAGGAAAAAAGGAAGTACGTGGAAAGCTACGCGTTAGATTTGAATCTTTTTTCACATTCTCAAATATTGACAGTTTAAATTTACGCGAACGTCAACGTTGCATTCAGACCGTGACGTGTTCGGGTTAGTAAAAAGCGCTAGATAAATGCATTATATTATAATGAAATGTCACTAATCCAGCTCTTTATGTCACTTCCGTCTTTGAAACTGCTAGATATTTTTGATGCAGTAACTGCTTTCCATCTTTCTTAGCACTTACTGATGTCGTGTCGCCGAGCCCCAGCAGAGTACAACTTTCTGGTGGCCGATAGTTTGTTTATGCAGACTAATCGGTCTTCATAGCGACCAATTACAATGAGCGCATTTTTCTTAACATTTTCATACTAGTTGAGAATTGAAACACACAGTGCGGCATGGGACTCAAGATCTTAAAGAAAGCTTCTGAATGAAAAAGCTGAAACATTGTACGCCGATGTATTATAAGTTCACGTGTGCATTCTGCATATCCAATATAAAGATGAACTTGAGATAATCAAATTTTAAAAAGCTTTCTGTCCGACTTAACGTCCATGAAACCTGCGTTCTGCGGACAGAACGCAGGTTGTTTCAGCAAAAAACGAATAGTTCAACGTTCAATTGGTTACGTTCAGTGCGAGGCTGAACGCGTCGGCGACCGCCCCGCACTCGAGATCCTGAAGAAGGCCTCCGGATGAGGCCGACACATATGTCGATTGTCGATCGCTATATCGATATCGCATAAGTCACGTTAAATTCCCGATTTTAAATCTATAAAAAACGAATATACTGATGTGGATTTTTTTGTATAGGCTAGCGTTTGACCACTACCTCACATGTTGGTAAGTGGTGATGCGGTCGAAGATGGTAAGCAACTAGGCCTAGAATGGGAACTGGCTCTCAAGGATAGCTGCCGGAACACATCAGATGTTTGCCGACAGATGGGTTGCTGGCTAGGCGGACACAGATAATGTCATACCACCATGCGGGGGTTGGACGTTTCTTAATGATGTTTTTCTTTCACCACTGTGAAAAGCGCACATACATTTTTCAATAGAAAAATCCATTGGTGCTCGGCGGGGCTTGAACTCGGTACGGAATTCTTAAAACGATGTAATTAATCGGCAATGGTTCTTAAATAGATAATATGACTATATACAGTATATATATATATATATATATATATATATATATATATATATATATATATATAATTATATATATATATATATATATATATATATATATATATATATATATATATATAAGATAATAAGATATATCTTACTACTATCACGGGTGTTTTACAAACTTTATTTTTTTTCCTTTGTAAATCTTACTTTAATTGCCGTTTTAGGTAAATACAACCAACAAATGTAACTACAAAATATCAACAAAGGAAAATCTTAATTACCGCATGACATCAACAGTATTATCGTGTGTTTTCAATTGCGATTATTTACGATTATGTCTTTGTTAATTTAACGGAGACATAATCATAGATAATCATAATTAAAAACAATCATCGAAATTCATTACCAGCCAGCAAAAAACGTCTAAATACACTTTCACACAAATCGCATTCGGAGAAGTCATACCTCAGAATCAATTTCTCTATCGTCCATATCGTGCCACTAATTTTGCAATTAAGGCTCTTATGGAATGGCATGTCACATCAGATGGTAATGCTTCAGTGGTTACCACTTTCCTTACATTCCATTGAGATAAGGTGATTACGATTTGGTTCGGTTTCTTTACTTTCGCTTCGTGTTGTTGTTTGTTAGTGGTGCTTTTGCTGGACATTAAAACTGCTGAAGAATATCTCGTGCATTTTGATTTAAAAAACTTAAAGAAGGTGCGTAAAAAGCTACGCGTTAAAAGAGAAACTTCCAAGTTCATTCCATTTCTTTCATAATATCTCTAAATTGAATAAATTGAATTACAGTCTTTATAATGGGGAATGCTCTGAAGAGCTTTTTGACCTGATTCCACCATCGCCATTCTTTTATCGTACTGCTCGGCACCGTCAAAAAGCTCACCCTCACATCTTACAGACCTGGACATCTCGATCTACCCGTTTTAACCGAGGATTTTTACCGCGCACCTGTAAGATGTGGAATGATCTACCCGCCGCGATCTTTCCATCTAGCTATAAGATGGAGTCTTTTAAAATGGATATCCACAAACTCCTCAAAGGTCGGCAACGCATCAACAGCACTCATGGTGTTGCTGTTGTCCATAGGCGACGGTAACCGCTTACGATCAGGCGGGCTGTCTGCTTGTTTACCAACCATAACATAAAAAAAATATATATTGTTGAACTTAGCGGGACAAATGCCCTAATGATAGCGAATAGTTCCTTCTAATTACGCCATTCTACAATAGAGGGCGTTTATATATATAAAATATAACAAGGCGCTTACGTCACCTCCGTTGATTCGGACCCGTGACGTTATGTCACTTCTGTCAAATTTACCCCAGTGCGTCTAAAGAAGTTTTACTTCAATATATTACGTTATTATTTTTATTATTAGTAATTATTCTTTTGATGTTAGGTGACGATGCAGTCAATAATAGATTTATGCATGTCTCGCAGATCCTTAACTCTCTGTCTTCTCCATTTCCACATATTGCAACTTTTTAAATCCGCTTACGATTTTTGATCAAGATGAAAGTATGAAACATCTTAACTCACCCTTATTTCAACAGTTTCCTCAACGGCCAAGTAAAGCGCATTTCTGACTACGCTATAATGTAATAGCTTAGTTTATAGTACAACAATATCGCTCAGCATAAATTTATATCTAGAACACGTTCACATTAGCCTTACTATATTTATTTGCCGGCTTGTTTGTAATGCGTATACTATATAGCAGAATAGTCGTAGACGAAGTATAATTAAAATAGATTTGGCATTAAAATAACAATAATAGTATGAAAGAGCGAGACGGGCAGCAATTTTTGTTCCTTCTTTGCATTTGCATATGCGATTTTATTGTTTGGCTCCAGCTCTGGCTCCAGCTCTAGTGGTGCCCATTGGCTTTCACCCGCTGTCATGTATGACCAGACCAAATTACGAGTACGTTGTTCGTTTTTTCATATAGCTGGCATATGTATCACGTGTCTATCATTTTAGTCGCGTTATATTATCTCTATAGCTATTTCATCGCATACGCAAATGTCTTGTCTATTTAATATTCCGTCTACGAGAATACTATAGCGTAGTATGAAATGCGCTTAATATTTTTTTTTAGTATTACGCTTACGTTTTTTAAGTGTCATTATGGCTCCACACGCGAAGTGTATTTAGCCAGTGTCAAATGATTATAAATTGTTAAGCTTTAGTAGATACAAATAGTAATCTACTTTTGTACTATAAAAGTGCAACCATTTGAGGCTTAAAAATGTGTTAAGATTTATTTGCTGAAGCAAACGCTCACTGACCACAATATAACCAAGTAACAATAACCATTATTTTAGCGCACCGCACGAGCGGTATTTATTGCTAAAAATGTCCAATTTATGTCCAAAATGACGAAATTTATGTCGTAATAAGATATACTGACGTTATATTTTAACAGAAACTCTGTATTTTGTTCATGAAAATTAACTACTGGGGACGTTTAATATGTGATATAGTTGGTCGCGAAGAATATGTATAAAGAACGAAGAAAACCCTTATAAGATTAATATTATAAACGATGTTGTATTTTTTTTTATTACTTCGAATATACTAGCGTTAGAACATAGGTTATCTTACCTGTTGGCACATGAGTAAAGTTACTCATGTGCTGTTGGTAAGTAATGATTCAATCGAGGATGATAACACGCTAGACCTAGAATGGGTCCAGGCTTTTAAGGACATCTGCCAGAACACATTACATGTTTGGAGACAGACTTTTCAACTTGAGGCAGGTAGCTGGCCAGACAAACATATGACAGTGTCCTACCACCATGCCGGTGGTTTCTTAACGGTGTTTGTCCTTCACAAGACAAACACCGCGAGAAGCCACCGTATATTCTAACCTATTATATAGATAGTTATTATTTTTTGTTTATTTATTTGTTATTCTTAGTAATTATTTATAACCTATTATATAGATAGTTTTCAACCAACCTCAAAAAAAAAGATTTTCAATTCGACTGCATATATTTTTTATTTTTGCTACCTCAGAACTCCGTCATTTATTAACCGATTTGTGAAAATTATTTTTTGTTTGAGATAATATAACTTTCCGTTTGGTCTCACTATGATTTCATCGAGATATGATAAGTAACTCCAAAAATATGGAGGTAAACTCTTCAAACTTTGTACTGAAAATGATTAGCGAGGCATTTGAAATTGGTTGATTTGTTAACTATTTTCAATTGTATTAACTTTGATGTTACGCGTATTATCTGGTCATAAAAACCTAAGGCCGCCTTCGCACTACATTAAGGGCCTCGTAAATCACAACGGCTGTAGAAAATAAGAGCACAATAAATATTTCAGACAAGTGATTTACAACCTTGGTCTCCTTAAAGGTAGTCGAATGCTGCAGGAAGGTAAAAGTATATAGGTATAATCTTATTTGTCTAGAATAAACTGGCCAAGTGCAAGTCAGACTCACACTAGTAGGGTTCGGTACCACACTACAGAATTTATAAAAAATACCACTATCATTTTTCGCCAGCAAAAAATAATAATTAATAAACATTTTATTTCTTATTACGCCATCTAACGTCTAACAACGGTGTTAGGGATCGACATTTCAATATAACGCCATCTATGGGACGTTTACCTAACTAAGCGTTCATAGATGGCGTAAAATGCCGAAAAAAAACACGTTTCTTGTATGGGGACCCTCTATTATTTTTAACTTTATTCTGTTTTTAGTATTTGTTGTTATAGCGGCAACAGAAATAAATCATCTGTGAAAATTTCAACTGTCTAACTATCACGGTTCATGAGATACAGCCTGGTGACAGACGGACAGACAGACAGACAGACAGACGGACAGCGGAGTCTTAGTAATAGGGTCCCGTTTTACCCTTTGGGTACGGAACCCTAAAAACTGATAGGGTAATTTTGACTGCGTGGAAATTAAATATAACGGAGGCTCGTTCGGGAGACTCGTTATCAGAGTGTTCGGACATTGTGAAAACCCAAAATAACACTCGCAACACCTTACACAATCGTTCATTTAACGTATACGTAAATAGATTGAAAATCAGTTTAAGGATTAATTGTATGGATTAGGATTAGAAACGCGGTGAGTTCGATGCCACGTGGCGTTCGTGCGACCGCTCGCACTTACCTTTCAACACAGAATGACGTTGTCCACTTTACTCCCTTCAAGTCCCGACTCGACTTTTAAACCATAGAAAAGATAATAGTCCTACGGTCAAACTGTCAAACTGTCAAACGTCACCACTGGTATCGACCACACCCAAGCAGCTGTCTGGTGCTGCTTGGCGTTTCCAATAGATGGCGCTGTAGTGCTGATGCTGCGACAAATATAATAATTGAGATAGTTTAAAAACTAAAACAACCGACTTCCATGCCGTGCGAGTCAGTTTTAGTAGCAAGTTTGAGAAGTTGAGAAGTTTATTGCCATATCTCTGGAGATACTCATCAGATCTCGATGAAATTACAATAAAACTACCTCGAAAATAAACCCTACCGATAAAAAAAATAATCATTCAAATCGGTTCACAATTGACCGAGTAATCGCGAAACATATACAAAAAAAAACACAAAAAAAAAAACAGACGAATTGAGAACCTTTTTCTTTTTGGGAAGTCGGTTGAAAACATAATTAAATATTTAAAAAATGATATTTGCTCTTAACAAAAATGGAAATGCCTGATTCAGTACCAGTTAATATAAAAATATGTTTAATTTTAATTATTTAATGATTGTAAATAGTTATTTTTACTGTGTACCTAAATACCATAATTATTATAAAACGCACGCTTCATTATGTAACAGTTTCATAAACTTCTATTGTCTAACAGTTATTCATAACGAGTTATGTGTATTTTGACATTTTGACTTTATAATTATTTACTATAATAACTAAATAATAACTATAATAACTCTTTACGTAAATATGCATAACTTTTATTGACGGAAATCTTTTTAATAATAACATCATGAGCTCGCATCGTTAATATGATAATAATAATTTCGGTAAAAAAATTATAAATAAAATTCTACGGAATAATTAACTTTATACATTAATATTAACATTATTAACACGTATATCAACATAATTTACATACACATACATTAATTAAAGTAATTAAGGAAATAAAAGCATACAAGTAATTAAGCCGAAAATACAAAATAAATTATTTAAACAAACAAATAAATCTAAACCAAAAACCAAGTACAAGTCCAAAAAAAACAGAATTTCATACTCGTCTGTGGCACAAGAATGTTTATGAAACGAGTAGACACGCCATAAATTTTATATTGATGGTAAACAAGACACTCGATTTTATTGGTTTAGTACCTATTTTCGATTGGTCTAATAAAAATATACAGACAAATCTTACCCTTCGCTTTGTCGTTAACTTTTAGAGATATTTATATAATGTACATAATTTATTGTGACTAAATGTAGTGAATAAACTAGCCAAGTGCGAGGATTTTACAAAATGTATCCTGACATTTCTTGTATAGGCAGCCTCTTTAATTTTTTTTTAAAATATCTTATAGGCTAGCGTTTGATCAAAGTTCAAAGTTTGCATGGAGAAACAAGATTAGATAGTCTTTTCTATTCAAAACTTCACACAAGTCTTTCAGTAAAAAAATAATTTAATACTTGTTTCAGGCTTTTATGAAAGAAATGGGGTAACAGTCTTAAAATCAATATTGTTTCAGATTGCACTAAAATTTGACATGCAGATAGTTATTACGACGTTAGTTCCCTCTCAGACATGATTTTTTTTAATTCACCCCTTAAGGGGATGAAACGAGGGTTCAAAGTTTGTATGGAATAACAAGTTAAGAGAGTCTTCTCTATTCGAAACTTAGCACAAGTATTTCAGTAAATAAATAAGTAAACACGTGTTTTAGGCTTTTTCGAAATGCCACCTCTAAAAGGGTAAAGTGGGGTAACAAAGTCTGAAATCAATATTGTTTCGGATTGCGCTGAAATTTAGCATGCAGATAGTCATCTCATTTTGACGAAGGTATCCGCAGAGAAAGGATTTTTCAAAATCACTCTTTAAGGGAATGAAGCAAAGTTTTCAAAGTTTGTATAGTCATTCTATTCGACATTTCACAAAGTTCTTCTGTGAATGAATAAGTAAATACGACTTTCAGGCTTTTTCAAAATGCCACCATAGGAGGGTGAAGTGAGGTAACAAAGTCTGAAAATCAATATTGTTTCAGATTGCGCTAACATTTAGAATGCAGATAGTTGTTAAGACGTAGGGTATCCGCTTAGAAAGGATTTTCTTAAGATTCCCCACAAATAATATTTATTATTTTTAATTAAATATATAAACTTATAGATTTACTTAAGTAATTCTATAATTAAATAAGTAAATACGTGTTGCAGGATTTTTGCAAGGGGTTGGTAAAAAAGTCTGAAAATCAATATGGTTTTTCAGGTTTTATAAATATGAATCCCTATTTCCCTAAGTCACGCAATAACTTGAAAACGGGTGAACCGATTTGGCTTTTACTTCTTTCATGTCTTTTATGATAGAAAGGGTTTTTACAAAATAAAAGTTTTAAGTAAATAAAATAAATCTTTAACGCGGGCGAAGCCGCGGGGCACTTCTTCAACATTGATGCAGTTTATTAATTCGTGAGTGTAGATTTCTTAAAACTTTTTATGATTAAAAATCTCAAATTTGTATTGAAACGTTTGTATGTAGGTTACGTTAGGTAATTTGTTGTACATTTTGTCCAGTGGGATAACACACCTGTTCGCTTAGAAGTGGAACACTCGTAGGTGGAAATGATTTTAGAACGCTTTTCTCAAGATAGAATAAAATGAATCAATGTTTATTTATTAGAAGATATGTCGGCAGTGCGTTGCATTATCTGCTCCAACGAATAAAACTTGAAATTTTTCTTTCAAAATAGTTTAAATTATCTGATTCGGAGTTTTATCTTGTATTTATAAAAGTACTGACTGTTATATTCACTACTATTTATAGTCGACTGTCTTGACCTAGGTCTCGTGGATGCACTAAAACTATTAAGCCAAAATTATCTTGTGTACCCCAAAAACTGTAATTTTCTTTATATGTTAAGTTTAGTTCTGTAAAAATTATAATTTTTAGCACATAAAAAATACATAACCTCAATTTGATACAATCACACTAGCCAGCGAACTAATGTGGCGCGACCACGAGCCATAAACTGACTCAAACAAAGCGCGACAATTCATAATATACTTTGGTCATTTTAGCGCGGTCCAAGTTTCAGCTTATTTTTGGCCGAAACTATGGCCAAAACTGGTCGAAACTGACGTTCCTGAAACCGAACGTTCCGTGACGGTTATTGATTTCAATAACCAATATCACATAGTGACGTTCTGTGACGATGCCGTGTAAGATGGAATCGTTTTTACATAGAATTAGAAGATGGCCGCGAGTTGAGACGTTGCTGGTACCTTGTCCTTTGGGACAGATTATGATCTAAATAACAAAAATAATGTTTATATTTCAGACCGGGGCGTGATAAGACGAAGTAAGTACAAAAGAACAGAAAAGTTTGATCATTTGATCCACTGTGCTTGACTTTGCATGTACCTCTAAAACTTGAATGTATTTTTCTTTTAGATCAAGAAAATCAGAATTGTGACATAAATAAGTGCCTATCTTTTATTTACATATACTCAATGATAACACAAATAGTTCTACAATTAGCAAATGCATGCTGTTACCTTAGTTCAAAAGTAGTTAAAATAAAAGTGCACATCATTTTCTTCAAAACTGAAGTACAATTTCTGCTAGAATATTTTAACTATAAATGAATTCATGAGTGATATACCTTCAACTGCATTCTTCTTTTTCAAAAACTTTATTGTTAGGAGCATGTATACTAAATAATGTTATCATAACATTCATAACATAGGTAACACTTTGCATGTTTTTGTTTGCTAAGAACTTGAGTTTTATTAAGCTTTTAATTTAAGTGCATGTGCATATATAATACATACTCTTTGTTAGTATTAATACGTTAATCGCTAAACCAGAAATTTATCTAGTAGCATGTGATACAGCGGTCTGAAATGGAGTCGGGCTTATCTGAAAGTGAAGTTATCTTAAATGACTGCATGGACCTCGTGCCAAAACCTTGTAGCGGCGAAAATTAACACAGAATTATTATTTATTTTTATGGTTTAAATAATACGAAAAATCTATTCCAAAAAAACTAAATTTTTTTCTTTCTATCCATATATTATTTCATTGTATGTTATCAAAAGTCTAGTAACGTCAAAACATTAAAATATAATTTCGATTGACATAAATTTTCAATTTTTATCCCAGCCATATTGCCCTACTTCCTTTTTCTTCTACCTATATCGATACATTTTATAATCGAGTTGCGCTCAACTTTCTTTTAAACCGGACATGAATCGATTTGACACTCATCGCTATTGAAGCGTCACTAACGATCTGGAAAAATTAACAATTCTGCTGCATCTGTGCCTTCTTTATTCACTTAGTCTCTATTGCTATAAAAACAAGGTTTAAATTGATTGGCGATATTTTATTGTAATTGAGGAATGGTTGTGCAGGGACTATGCGATTGTTTCCTACAACATGCTATATGTTCATGGTCCGTTTGATTTTTGCTTTAAAAAAGGTAGCTATTTAGTTGAAGAAAATTATTGAAACATGTTTCTAGATTGCATTCTAATAACGGTGCTGAATTCTTTTTACCGTAAAATTACCGGTAGAGAATGATTGGAATATTAATCAGCTAACGGTCAATCAAAATTATTCAGTAGCATAGCTAGCAGACTTTTTCTTATATTTGCAACGTCAATATTAAAACTAGCTGTTTTTATTTAAACACTTAGGTATGTACCACAAGTTTAGTAAGTTTAAAATCTTAGAACATAAGTATAAATTAGTCGTAACAAAAGATATTCACATACTCGTAGCTCACCGGTTTGGCGGTGGGCCAGTCATATATATATGTAAGAACCGATGACTGTTTTAGAGAACTTTAACTGCAGATAGGCAAGTCAAGTATTATGGGACTCATTCCCATATCGCCAATTCTCAAAATATACTTAAACAACCATTAAAGATATGGATGCCCTAACTGGACGAATAACAGCGGCACAATATTTAAACCTCTTTTGTAGTCGAAACCCATCTTACTTAAAAGTCACACAAGCTGTATAATATTTTTTTAGTCATTTGTATTATATGTGTATAATACAAATGACTAAAAAAATATTTACCAACAATCACACTAGCAATCTAAAATGTATTAACAATATGACTATGCAATTTCCAGAAAGACGACAAAAGAAGAAGGTCCTGCAAGCTGTGATACCTCTTCTTTTCGGCATGAAAACGGCTGGAGCAGTCATATTCGCCTTTGCCCTCGTCACCATTCTCACCATGAAGGCATTTGTAGCCAGTAAAATGGCACTGTTGGTCACAATAGGCATGGCATTGAAGAGGCTCTACGAGAGCTATAGTACTGGGTGGGTATTACTGCTATGGATCCTGATCCTAACATTACACTATGAGCACGAGAATGAGTACTCCGATTTTTAGCGCACCAAAGAAGTATGCATTGTGTATAGTTTTGCACGATTTTATGTCTACTCTATTAGCTTGACGTAAAATAAATGAGATCAACTTGACCAAGACTTACCCTGAATAATATTAATTGTTTTTTATCTTCATGTAAATTTCTCAAATTATTAACACATACTTGATTTTGACAAAAATCATCTGATGTAAAAAAAAACTTGTAAATTAACACACATTAAAATTGTTTTTTTTTTAACATTGTTGCATAACAACACACTCATAACGTTGATTCCATCTTACCCTCATATAAACTTCGCAAAATTTTATCACCTACGTAAAACAAAAAATAATTTTAATTCGCACATATTTAATTATGTCTTTCAAATTATTAACGTTACTTGATTGTAAATATAATTATGTAAGCCAAATGGTACTGATTTGACAAAGAACAAAAAATATATTATTTTAAAACATATGTTTATTCAGTTATTATAATAATTTTAATCTAGCCTACCTGCTTCTTTGGCGCGCAGTACTCTTGGTTTCATGCTTTTTTTTAAATATTTATCACAGTAGCTTAAAATTATGCCATTTATGGGTGTCATTTAGGATTCTAGATTATTTGAAACGTAATTATAGTATTAGAATTTATAAAATCTATTTTAAGCTACTGTTTCACTTGATCTTTTTAAACTAGACTAATATTGGATGGGAGTAATTAATTAACTGGCATTGATTGTTTGACAGTAGATATTTTGACATATTTTTTACGTAGATTGTGACTGCATGACTATTATTTTGACTAACTAGCCAATCTTAAATACTTGACCGACTTCGTAATATAGCTACTTACCCAAGAAAATAATACTCGATACGTTATTTTTTTTACTAGTACGTTCACAAACTTCCTTTTATTTTATATTTTTTTTAAAAGTAGGTACTTATACAAATTATAATTTTTATCATAAAAGTATTTGTGCAATTTGTGCAAATACTAATACATTTATTACAAAATATAAAGTGTTATTTAACATAAACCATCGCCTGTTTCAAACTCTATTTTTAATGTCAATTTGGTTAAAAAAATTCACAGCTTCTTATAACAATCACCGAAAACGATATTAAATGCGATCAATTTTCTTTTATATGTATATATTTTTTATTATCTTTATTCTCAGTAAATTGATAGTAAAGATTCAGAAAATGTAGAACGAGTTTAATTAGTTACATCACTAAACCTTGAAGTTGAGAAATCATAGCCTGCCCAGTTTTGTGAATTTTATAAAAACAATTCATTAAAAATTAAAAGTAAGTAAGTTTTCTTTTTTAAATAATATTATGATACACAATACATAGATTATTTACTGCTTAATTAGACTACAATTTCGCCTAGTTAGGCTACTAAGTAATTTAAATCTACCATAAGCCTTAGACATTGACATAAATCAAGAATATACCCATCAGCACTTTTTTTAGTGCCTCTATTATTCAGAAAGACACATTGCTATTGTGTTTTTTTATAGAAAGTACTAACACTATATCCCACCAAGGTTCACTATACACTATCAATACACTAATTCAAATACGTAAATAAGATGATATGACCTATTCAAATAACATAGAGTTTGTCAGTACTCCATGGTGACCATAATGACGCATCTGTGTATCCGACAACAGACTAAATGAAGAATCGACGCATCAGACTACTCCTGACTTGGACCGACTTTTTCAAATCCAGTTGCTGCTTTACAAAATCTATATTCCCGAAATTTGTTTGCATTGCAGCGTCGGTTTCCAAAACCATCCGTACCTTTACTCGCAATACCCGATCGATTTCCCGAGCGCTTCATCGCACGCATACTCCGTTTCCGGAGTGAGTCCACAGTTTGCGTCAAATGAGATGTATAGCCCCAATATGTTGGATCCTCAAACACAAGAACTTTTCCAACAACAACAAGACGCAAGTGCTCAGCAGTCGCAACAAGCGCCTCTACTAATTAACTCTACACATGCAGCAGAGAGATGGGATGGTAAGTCTAAACTCCAAAAATTACTGGAACCATTCATAGATGGCTTCAAAAATGTCATCAATCCTATAGCAAATATCTTCTACGGTGCAATGCCTACATTCAGAGGTCTCAACACTGAAGTATCGACTGACAAAAGCGTCGAAGACACAGTTGAAGAAGTCAAAAAACCCAAAGAATATTTGGTGCCGCAACCGAGATTGATCGCACAGAGGAAAAATTCTGTCAAGATGAGGAGCAGACCAAAAAAATACACAGAGTTAAAAATTGATTTAGACAAACTTAAGCGCAATAAAGATTTTCAAGAATACATAAAAACTAAAAAATATAAACACAACTACCCTAACACATATTATTATCCCAGAGTGAAATATGTAATTCATAATCCAAATAACTTTTATGCTAAACCAAATAATAGTAGACTTGTGCCTTATACAAAATCGGCAGTGCCAACTGTAACACCAACTGAATCAACACCTATGATCTATGCAGCCAGTGAATGGAAACCTATCGTTGTTTACAATAACTCAGCCACGCTAAACAATACTTCAATTTTTTCTCCATCTTTAAACGATAATCCTATTAATCTTTCAATTGGTAAAAATAAAAGAATCCTTAGAAGATTTTTTCGAAAAAAACATAATTCAAAACAAAGAAAAAGGATCAAGAGGGATGTCTCCTTTAATTTTTTAAATCAGCAACCTAGTAAAACTGTAAATAATGAGAGTCGTGGTTTCTTGTCTATTTTTAATTTTATAAGCGATTTCTTTTCTTTTAAACCAGCTTCAAATATAATTCATGAAACAAATGAAGTAACGAAATCAACCATAGAAGAAACAGTAGTTCCAGAAAAAGCAGCGCCTCTCTATTACAGTACATTTTATAACGCTCTTATGATATCAATTGATGTCATGGAAGGTTTATTTGGCGTTCAAAAAGATCTGAACAGATATTACTTTAACGATGATGACCAACTCATCAAGAAAAAGAAAAAATATAAGAAAAAGTCAATAACAAAAGAAAACATACAAAAACTTGCCTCTAACGAAACCAAATCAAACGTTTTGACTGTTCAAAGTGATAAAACGAAAGCTACCAAATGCAAAAAAGGAACAAAGAAAAATAAACCTAAACAAAAGAAAAAAAATACAACAACTGAAGAAATACTTATAACTGAAGACACAACCACTGAAAACTCAGTCAAAGCTGAGGTGGAATAAAACACATTTTAAATCTTAATATTAGTTTGCATAACACTTACCAAAGTAGTTTATCTGGCATTTATTAGAAGTATTTAAACAGTTTCAGTGTGTAGCTTTGCGGTGATGGTGATCTTTGTCTTATTTTTAGAAAATTATATGATATGACTAACGAATGTTTTTTTTAATATTATGTAAATATTAATGCAATGAAACGTACCTAATGTGGATGTGAACCAAGGTTAAGGAAAATGTTAAAATTAAGTGCAAATAATATTCAGAATATAAAGATAACATGCATAAAATGACTTAAATATCTATATAAAAATATGTTTTTTCTTAAACCTTGATCATGTTTTAGTTTACATAACTTATTTTGTATAAATGAAAGAGTAGCCCAGTATCTGAACCAAATTTAACTTATTGTACAGCACATTTATTCTACAAAGTAGCTTCAGAGACTGGACTAACTCCAATATTTTGATTACTGTTTTAAAATCTAGTAAGCTGGTATTGAAGCTGGTATATTTGTAGTGTTAGGACTTCACCAATGGGGTAGTACCATCACTTTGCCAATTAATTCAGCCGTGAAATAGGTTTTTTTTCGGTTTGAATGGCAAAGTGTCTAGTAAAATCACAAAGCATGTGACAGGCGCAGTGCAGTGACATGCAAAATTTTGTCAATCTAGTATTTGGCAAGCCACTGTATCTGTACTAGGTAGACGTCATCGCTTACCATTAGGTGAGCGTTGTGCTTGTCTTGTTACCTTGTAAATCATAAAAAGAAAGTAAATATTTAAATTTCGTATTGGTTTTACATTCCATTTTGTTACAAACAATAAAAAATATTATTCACGTTGCACAATTTTTTAACGTATTTTGGTTTTAAATGTTTTAGTTAAATTGTAATTATGGATATGGTAAATGTCTCATCAAATCAGTTTTTAGTAAATCATACCAGCTTTCTAGAGCATTTACTGTCAAATAGATATATAACAAATCAATAATTATGTGCAGGATTCCGGAGACGCCCAATGTTCTATCGACAATCGCGCGCTACTTCAGCATCCTATTCGGGTTCCCAGCGGTACCGCCACTGAATCACGCCCAGACAATGACCATGCCCATGTATGTAATGCCACAGATGTATGGTCCACCTGAAATGATGACCATGCCACCAGTATAAGCAAAATTGGACACTTGGATGTCAATGTCACGTCAGGATCAAGTGGCATCTTAAACGCCAAATGTCAGATTGCCACGTAGACTTGATCCGAATCACATTATACAAATATGTATCGATACTGTCACAGATAATTTATTAGCGGTAACATCAATGACAGCCTCACTGGCACAATCTATTGTACTAAGAATTCAATTAGAAAAAAATATTAGTAACTTCAATAGCTTTGACTCAGAGACTTTCGTGTTTGTTGAATTTAATTCATTACATTTGTATCTATACTTTTTGTATAATGTGTTAAAATAAAGTGGTAATCTGACATTTGGCGTAACAGTCACACTGTTTTAAGCCGAACTGGGCTTCCTAAATGTTCAAATTTCTTAATTTTGACAACCAGACTTTAAGACAGTGTGAACTGTTTTAACTTTTAAGACTGATCTATTCTTGTCTTCGATAGCGCGAGCCCGTCGACTTTAGTAATATTAAGTAATTTATTTGTTAATATAAGCGTTGGATTAAGACTTATTTATTCAGCACTTAGTGAAATAAAAATATTGTAAGTAAATTATTTTGTTGTTTTATTATGATATTATAAAATTGTAGATATATTTTTTAAATCTGTTTTACCAAAGTTTTTAAGATTACTTGGATTATCATAACAATACCTTAAGGTATAAACACACCGCAGCGTCCTGTATGCGTGATCTCGGCGGCGATCAGATAACGCAGTAGTATTTGTACCGACTGGTTCATACCAAACGCGATCAGAAAACAATTGAATAGTATTGAGATCGCGCCCGCAGTTCGCAGGACGCCGCGGTGTGGCCGTACCTTTACACGTAAACCCTGAAGTTTTTTTTAACCTTATAATAGTATTTTAGTAATAAATTATTTTTGAAAAATAAAGTAAACCGACTTCAAAACCAGAAATAGGCACTCAAAAGCGAAAATAAATTAATATAATTATTATGAGCGCTACCTACTCATCTATTTGAAGTTTGTGCCAGCCAAGTCTAATAGGTCGTAGAGCTTCCTTCATAAGCTCATCAGCGTCATGAGATGATGATGACCATACGCAAATAGCTCAATAGCTTTAGAAAATATATGTAAAATATTGTTGATACATGTAAAGTTGGGTTTCCCTCGGTTTCCACGAGATTCCATCATCAGATCCTGACTTGGTGCCAATGGGACTAACTCAGGAGTATACTCTTCCAAATAAAATAAACCGGCCAAGTGCGAGTTGGACTCGCGCACGAAGGGTTCCGTACCAATATCTATAAAAACGGCAAAAAAAACATGTCCGTTGTATGGGAGCCCTACTTAAATACATTTTATTACAAGCTTTTATTTAACTTGCAATGTATGTATGTATGTATGTCACTATGTATGTTCAGGTGGAATCTTGGAAGCTAAAGTAGACCCACTTCTCGATGTCCGATTGGACTCAAATTTGGTGAACTAGTATACTACTAGGTAAATTAGCGAATGTAGCGTCACCACAATAATTTCATCAACATTTTCACGAAACATCTATAATATTATAGGTAATACCTTTAAACGAGAAAACCTTGTTTATATATGTATATAATCGGGATCTCGGAAACGGCTCCAACGATTTACATGAGATTTTTTTATCAAGTTCTTTTCTTTCTTTTGTGAGTAAAACTACTATTAGGAGCAAAAAAAAATGCAAAAACAATCGATTTAACAAAAATATATATATATATATATATATATATATATATTTATATATTTTTTATATATTTTTTTATATATATATATATATAATACCAAGCAAAGCTGGGTCATCGAGATATTTTTCATTTAAACTTAACATTTATAAAATGTTAACGAGTTATGGTTACGACGCTATTTTCGCAAAATTACCTTCGTAATGAATATTTATTTTATTAGACAGTAGGTACCTGTATCACCATGCTTTGCTCGGTGTTATTTTTTTGTAAATCGTGTTTTTTGGCAATTCTTCGGCTCCCAATAATAAAAGAAGGAACTTGTAAAAAACGTAAAAATGACCATCTTGTCTGGACTCGAATCGGGGTCCTCTAGCACAGAAAATATAATATACCTAGTCCCCTTTAGTTTCGTGACCGGCTTTGTTTTCTTATCGAGCTAGCCTTGTAGAAAGTGGCGAAACTTACCTTCGTATTCTAATAATATTGTAGCAGTTTTTCATTGGCTGAAAACACGGATAATACGACGTATTCTAATAAAACTGCCAAGTGCGAGTCAGACTTGCGTCTCACATACGTAGGGAGGGCTACAAAAATATTAATGCCTGTAAACACAGTATAATACGAAACATAACAGAGTTACGTAGTATTATTATTATCTTTTCTATGACAGAGTTGTGAACCGCGTGCTTGTTTACTTTAACGCCATCTAACGAACGCTATTATTAACACAAAGTTGTTGTTCGGTTGTTGATCTCAGAGTAACTATTACTAGAGTCACTAGAGTTATTTAAACATGTGTTTTAAGTGTTACGTTCGACGTCTAGATGAAAGCTGAATGGCTCAATACCTTTGTTTTTTTTGTAAATTCAAAGCAATAAGTTATGTTTCTGTTATATTTATAATATTTTTTATTGAATATGATCTATTTAATGTAATTTGACGAGTGTAAGTGCAAATTTTTAATTTGCCCATATACTGAATAAATGATTTGACTTTGACTTTGACTTTGAGAGTAGTAATAGCATTGAGGTAAAACCAGAGACACCAGGGTGGGAGTGTTTCCTTCTCTAACAACCTGATAGTCCTATATATGTTCTATACTATATGTATGATATATATGTAAGTTGTCCATACAAAAGAAAGGGACAAACTCCGTTCAAGGTCGTTCTCATGAGGGCCGGTGTACGCGATCGAGTTTAATATGTAGCAGGTCTGTGGGTAAAACAAAGAGTTGTCATCCCGAGCAAATAAATTTTGTCAAACGGTTATCACTAACGCGGGGGCACGGGGGAGTGGTTGCCGCCGCCGGTTGTGACTAATCATAGATTAAACACATATCGCCTTACCGTCCTTACCGACAACGTCCAATGTATTTTTATTAAGAGAAAAGGATAGAATACGATATTATATAAAATGGCACCAATCCGTAAGTACTTAATACGCATTCAAATAAAAAGATTTTTCCAAATCCGTTAATAAATTACGGAGTTAAGCGGTAACGTAACACACATTAAAAAAAAACAGTCGACTTGAGAACCTCCTTCTTTTTATGTCGGTTTCATAGAATAGTATGAATAAAAAAAATAAACAAAACTAAATTAAAATCCGGTCCAGTCACTTGGGTTGGGAGCTAAGATACCACAGACATAATTATACAGTATACACACACATGTCAAACTATTTTCTTCAAAATTTAAAAATAGGCAATTTCATTTCGCGCTATAATGTCACATCTGTTTACATAATCTACGAACATGGCGCCAGCAAACATGGCGTTGCGTCGTGAAGTGTCATTACAAATTAACAAAATAACGTTTTATGTGTGCGGGTTTTAATTCGAAAATCTGAACTTAATTGTGAAAAGTGACTCCGTCGTCTCAGTTTGTTTTTCCTGACTGGTTTTTGCAGTATCTGAGGACACACGATGGCATTCCGGATACGCAATTTTTAACATAAGCGCGTGCTGTTGTTTTGAGTGCCGAGCTATGTGTTAGCGAGAATATGCCAGCCACGACCCCTCTGGGATGAAACGTAGTAAAAGCCAAATGGCAATTTTTCAGTACGGCCGCAAAACTAAAATGGTAAAGTTTATTTCTGGTATATCTTTTGATTTATTTAATCTATAATAAACCACTATAGCTCATTAAGCTTAGGTTTTCGAGTTGTTTGCTAAATAGAAACTCAAAATAACTTACATTCATTAGTTCCAGAGATGGCATGGCTTTTACTACAATAATAAAAGTTGTAAATGGCTTCTACGACATTTTTCTTCTATTTGGCGACTGTAACCTTTTTTTTATTAAGTGGTATAAGATGTCACCATTTGTTTTATCAAAGAGATTATCGAATTAAAAGACAATTGTAACAAGAAGAAAGTGTAATTTAGTGTAGTAAATGCAGAACACATTTATGACCAAAATCATATAATTTAAATGTTTTTCATTATATAAAAGTAATATTGTACTTTTTCTGACAAACACTAATAAAATTATCAAACTAAAATCAATATAAGCTCTAAACTATGCAAAATAGGCAGTAAATCGAACCTAGTAATAAAAATATTCTAATTTTTTGTTTTATTTATTTTTTTAGTTTTATTTAACTGCGCACTGTGCACACACGAAAACAGGTAAGTATTCAACAAAAACATAGCTTAAAACAAATTAATATCGTAAAGTAATCATCATCATCAGCCTATCCCTGTCCACTGCTGGACATAGGTCTCACCTATAGCACGCCACTGAGCTTGATCTTCAGCTTATTGTTTCCAGCCGCGGCCAGCCAGCTTGCGTATATCATCGCTCCATCTAGCTGGAGGGCGCCCTACACTACATTTGGCGAGACGCGGTCTCCAGTCTAGAACCAATAGCTGTTGGGGTAGACCCCAACGGTTATTAGTTCTACGGCAGATGTGACCAGCCCACTGCCACTTTAGCTTGCTAATCTATTGAGCTATGTCAATAACTTGGGTTCTCTAATGGATGACTTCATTTTGAATTCGATCCTTCAACAAGACTCCGAGCATAGCCTCCTCCATAGCTCGCTGAGCAACTTGAAATTGGTGAAACAGTTGCACTGTTAGAGTTCACGTCTCGGCCCCGTAAGTAACAACAGGTGGACGCACTTGTTAAAGACTTTTGTCTTTAGGGTTTGTGGTATGGGCGACGAAAAGACTCGACGAAGTTGTCCAAATGCTGCCCATCTCAGCTGTATCATTCTGCGAGCTTCTTTCTCGAAGTTATTACCCAATTGCAAGATTTGGCTTAGGTAGATAGACGTATCCGTGAACAACTGCGAGAAGAACTCCATTTAAAGTAGTCGGGTCCAGAATAACATGTTCGTTGAACATGATCTTGGTTTTATCCAAGTTCATACGGAGACGATGCGTGGAGAAGAATCAGCTAGAGTGATCAGCATGTATTACAAGTCCTGCGCGGTTCCAGCCATGATGACGATATCGTCCGCAAACATCAAGTGTGAGAGGTGCTCGCCGTTTATATGTATGCCCCATCCTTTCCAATTCAGCGTCTTGAACATATCCTCCGACCACAAACCACTGGAAAATACTGTAAAAACGATAATGATCATTTCGGAAGCCATTTAAGGCATGGACAGGATAGACAGTACTCATCTAGATAGTAAAAAGTATGAACTAATAACTGAGTATAAGACTTTCGGTATCGATAGCGCTAACCAAGACTACAACCGTCTTACAAGCCGAAACAAACGGACGGTTACTGTCTGCGCAAGCAGTGTTCATAAATCAGTCTTAATTCGAAAATAATCAAGATAAAGTCAGTATAGAATTTGTCACTGATAGTGCAGCCACTTTATACATATTCAGGAGACCTACAACAAGATCAAAAGTAGTGGCGAAATGCCACTATACTCTGCAAACACTGGCAACCGAGTATAACGTTAAGGTAAGATGGACGAAAAGCCATGCATCATGTGCTAGCAATATCACGGCTGACATACTCGCTACAGAAGAATTGACACAACAGGTAAGTGACGATGTGATGAACCTTTGTAGACCGCTAGCAATGGAAGTCAGAGACCTATTACGTTGTCATACCGAAAATGAGCAGCAAAAGTTTTAGGACAGTGTGGACATGACAAGCTGTAATTATACAAAAGCAGCTTTTCCGAATTTAGACGGTAAAGTTACAAACAGACTGCTAATATTACAAAGACGTGATATTAGTATACTACATAGTAGGCCTCATCGCGGAATACTGTAATCTAAATTATCTACTCTACATAATTGGCGCCACGGATAGTCATCCTCTGTGTCAAGGCTGCATGCTTGAAAATGAGACCGTGACACATGGGATCTCACAGTGCCCGGTCTTGGATGAGATAAGAGTCACAGCCAAGTTATACGACCGCGACACAGATGAAGAATACCAGCCACGGCAACCACAACGATAACTTAGCACTGCCACTGCACACAAACTCATCCACAGCTTGCAAGGCTTGGCAGCGGCTGGAAACAAAGAACTAAAGGTCAAGCTCAGTTGCGTACCATAGGTGAGACCTATGTCCAGCAGCAGATAGAGATAGGCTGATGATGATGCTGATGATTGTATTAAGACATTGATTTGTTTTCAGCTATGTTATTGCTAAATACTTACCTGTTTTCATGTGTGCACAATGCGCAGTTTTGTCTCGTACTTTAATAAAACAGAAGATTAGAAGATTTTCATTTCTAGGTAAAATTTACTGCCTGTTTGGCATATTTTATTGGGTGTGTTGATTTAATTTTGATAATTTTATTAGTGTTTGTCAGAAAAAATAACAATATTACATTTATATAATGAAAAATATTAAAATAATATGAGTTTGGTCATTAATGTGTTCCTCATTTACAACACTAAATTACACTTTCCTCTTATTACAATTGTCTTTTAATTCGATAATCCCTTTGATAAAACCAATGATTAAGTCTTATGCAACTTAATAAAAAAAAGTAACAGTTACCAAGCTGAAGAAAAAAGACGTAGAAGCCATTTACAACATTTTTTTTTGTAGTAAAAGCCATGCAATCTCTGAAACTAATTAAAATAGGTTATTTTGAGTTTCTATTTAGTAAACAACTTAAAAATCTTAGCTTAATGACATAATATAGTGTTAATCTATAATAAACATTATAAATTAAGTAAATACAAAAATATACAAGAAATAAACTTTATCATTTTTGTTTTTCAGCCGTACTGAAAAATGGCCTTTTGTTTCTACGTTTAGTCCTGAAGAGGTCGATATAATGTCTTTTACACTTTCATGCAGATTAAAGATTTGTATAGATGACCTGAGAAAAATGTGTAGAAGCCGTAATAAGCCAAATAAAAATGCGTCATGCTCTTTAAGACCAAGTTAGCATTACTTTTCAATAGTCTCTTAGTAATAAAATGGTCGTACAAGCCATATTTTTAAAAGTCGTGGATTTTACGACGTAAATTGACATCGTATATTTCTAATTTTTTACTTCAAATATTGACGTAAAAGCCATATTTGATAATCTTGTGTCTTTTATTACAAAAAGTTAAAAAGTATTATTTTCTTACATTGTATTATATTATGTCGTATTAACCATGAAACGAAAAAATATGTCTCTTACTTCAGAAATTTTAAAAATTTTCTTTAAAAGTTGCTCATTACGACATTTTAAAACAAGAAACCCGGGTTTAGAGAGGGATTCGTAGCGTGTTGTAAAAGACATTTTTTTGCGAATTTGAACATTTTAAATATACTGATCGATAGAGCGCGCGATTCTGACTAAGAAACTGCTGAAAACATATTTTCGTCAAAATGGCTTTTACGACGTTTCATCCCCCAGCTTACTCGCGGTATTCGACAATGCCAGTTCGAGATGTTCCGTCTAGTAGTATATGTCTATGAGTAATAGTTATTCTGAGGTTGTTAACACGCAGATGACACCTTGACCAGATGGCGCTATACAAAATACACGGTTTTTGTATGGGGACCCCCTTTAATTTTTAACTTTATTTTGTTTTTAGTATTTGCTGTTATAGCGGCAACAGAAATACATAATCTGTGAAAATGTCAACTGTCTCACTATTATGGTTCATGAGATACAGCCTGGTGACAGACGGACAGACAGACAGACAGACAGACAGACAGACAGACAGACAGAAGGACAGCGTAGTCTTAGTAATAGGGTCCCGTTTTACCCTTTGGGTACGGAACCCTAAATAAGAATTTTGAGAAAGAAGTATACAGGTACAGTATTTATTTATTTATTTCATAAGGTATGTTACCTAATACATTTTCCTTTATTCTAACTTAATATTTTATGAATAATGCTATAACTAATGTTAGGGATGTTTCTGGTAAAAGTATTGAATAATATATCTTTAATTTTAGTACTTAAAGAGCTTCAATTAGCTAGAATCAGTAGAAAGTTGGTCGTACGAACACTCGGTCTTCCAGATATTTAATTATATTAATTAACTTTGGGCTTTGTGTTAATAATTACTTAGTTGGTGTTAGAAGTTCGTGGCGTTCGGACTTCGGAAATTCGGAACCCTCCGTGTGCGGGACAAAAGTCTGACTCGCACTTGGGCAGTTTGATTTTGAATCAAGCCTGAAGTTGAAGCTCGTGTCCACGACAAAAATGTATGTACATTAGAGGTATAAAAATGATTGGATAGATAATAATTAGTTAAACATATTCAAACATAGCTATTAATATATTATTTATCAGCATCTTCCCTATCCGTATCCCACATATGTAGGGTCGGTGCAACATGTCATTATCTTCCATTTGGGTCTATCCGCAGTCATTTCGGCATCCACTAATAAATAACTATAAGGCGTAATAAATAATTTATAAACACACTAGAAGTGTCCCGCGGCTTCGCCCGCGTTAAAAACTTCATGTATTTACTTAAAACTTTTCTTTTGTAAAAACGATTCTATCATTAAAGACATCAAATAAGAATTTGCCAAATCGGTTCACCCGTTTTCATGTTATCGCGTGACTAAGGCAATTCTGGATTCATATTTATAAAACCCTAAAAACCTAAATTTACAGACTTTGTTACCTACCCTACATTACGAAAAATCCTACAACACATACATTATCTCATCTTGGTTCGCCATAGCAACTTTGAATCCCCGTTCCGTATCCGGGAGGAATTTTCAGAAAATCCTTTCTGAGCGGATACCTACGTCATAATAACTATCTGCATTCTAAATTTCAGCGCAATCCGAAACAATATAGATTTTTTTTACTTTGTTACCCCAGTTTATCCTCTTAGGGGTGGAATTTCGAAAAAACCTAAAACACGTGTTTACTTATTTATGTCCTGAAGTACTTGTGTGAAGTTTCGAATAGAAAAGACTATCTAATAATGTTTCTCCATAGAAACTTTGTACCCCCGTGTCATCCCTTTAAGCGGTGAATTTTAGAAAATCCTTTCTTGGCTGATACTTATATAACCACATGTATGCCAAATTTCAGCGCAATCCGAAACAATATTTATTTTCAGACTTTGCTACCCCATTTCAGCCTCTTAGGCGTGGAATTTCGAAAAAGCCGAAAACACGTATTTACTTATTCATGTACTCAAGCACTTGTGTGAAGTTTCGAATAGAAAAGACTATCTTCTGTTGTTTCTCCATAGAAACTTTGAACCCCCGTTTCATGCCTTTAAGGAGTGAATTTTAGAAAATCCTTTCTTAGCTGATACTAACGTCATAATAACCACCTGTATGCCAAATTTCAGCGCAATCCAAAACAATATTGATTTTCAGACTTTGTTACCCCATTTCACCCTTAGGGGTGGAATTTCGAACGAAAAAACCTAAAACACGTGTTTACTTATTTTTGTCCTGAAGCACTTGTGTGAAGTTTCGAATAGAAAAGACTATCTAATAACGTTTCTCCATAGAAACTTTGAACCCCCGTTTCATCCCCTTAAGGGATGAATTTTGGAAAATGATTTCTTAGTACGTACGTACTAAGAAAGACTATCTATATAAGACTATTTTTCCCCTACGTACTAAGACAAATATACCCTCCAAATTTCAAGTCTCTACGACTAGCGGTTTAGGCTGTGCGTTGTCTGTTAGTGAGTCAGTCAGTCAGTCAGTCAGTCAGTATGTCAGGACAAAGATTCTTATAGTATTAGAAGATTATTATGCCAGTATAAGGAGAACCTCATGCTGATCTACATTGCTCAGACTCGGTCTCTGATGTAACATTTGCACTCAGAGTCTGCCAGCAAGCTAATAAAGCGCAGTATTTTGGGAGTCAAATTATTCAAATTCAAATTCAAATTCAAAATGTTTTTATTGCACAAAGGTAACACATTAATAATATAGTCGCTAGATACCAAACTAGACGAATGATCGCCCGTATCTTGGGATCTAGTTCCTCCCACGTTTAGGCACCTATATTGTACAAATTACATTTCCTACGTGTTTTTTTTGTAATATTATTTTAAGTATAATGAAGATATTATTAATATTATGAAAAATCTAATCTATCTAAAATCTATTACTATTACATTACATTTCATTTAGTTAATATAGATAGATACATATGGTCATTTTATTGCACTAACATAAGAATTAAAATAAATTCAAATTAAAGTACCTACAAATAACCTAATTGAATAAGAATTGCAGAAAATGTTGTGTTAACTACTGCCAATTAGAAATTTATTGATATTTGTAATTAATATTAAAACATTATTAAAACTGAATTGCACACAAGTATTAAATTACAATGAGAAACTTATAAGTCAATAAAAATTAATAATTAAAACTGTTTTAAGTAGTTAGTACACATCTGTTTCCATCTATTTATAAATCTATAATAATTGTCAGTTACTATGTTTAGGTATTAGTGTGCTTGGGTGCGTGTGTGCACGTGTGCGTATGTGAGTGGGTGTTGTGTGTGCGCGCGTGTGTGTGTGTGTGTGTGCGTGCGTGCGTGTGTGTGTGTGTGTGTGTGTGTGTGTGTGTGTGTGTGTGTGTGTGTGTGTGTGTGTGCGCGTGTGTGTGTGTTTTGGAGCTAAATATATATTTTTAATGTTGATCATATTTAAGTAATGTTTTTAATTAGACTTTCCGTTTCATCATAAGACAAATTTGTCAACCAAAGGACCAACGTTCTCTTACAATTAGCTTTACATAATGGGAAAATAGGTATGGATTTATTGATCTTATTATATAACCTAGAACTAATGACTTCAAAATGGCGTCGTGCCAAAGCAGTCCTGCTCTTGGGAATCTCACACACGTGATATGTTCGTCTTCTACCGGATAATATGTTGCTGTTATATGTTAGTTCACAGTGCTTGCGTAATATTACTTGAAGTACAAAGAGTTGTCGTACCGTCAACAGGGAGCATTCCTTGTAAAGTGCGGCAGTACTGTATCTAAATGGCTTGCCATATATTACTTTAAGGACAGCTCTTTGGGCTCGTTCTAGGCGAAGCATTTTAGTGACATAAGTACTTCCCCACACAGTTATGCAATATGACAGAATCGACTGTGTAAGCGAATAATAGATAGTTTTTAGAACTTTTAGGGAAGCTATAGATCTCAGTTTTTTAAATACATACATTAGTTTCCTTACTCGCGGAATTAAGACCTGCAAATGTCCATTCCAACTAAGTGTACAATCTATGACAATACCTAAGTATTTAATCTGCTCGCTACGTGTTATACTAAGACAGTTACAGGTGTTTAGGTCAGTAGAGTTTTCATTACATGTATGCGCTTTGATAATAAATGATTGAAGTGGTGGTTGAAGTTGGGTATTAAGGGAGAACGGAATATACGTAGATTTTTCAACATTCAACGTCAAAACATTATCTTTCAGCCATCTCATCACTGTTGTCAGACTACTTTCAGCATTCGCTCGAACGGATTCCCAACTATCACCATTTACCAAAATCGCTGTGTCATCCGCATAAGTAAATATTTTACATTTTGGTAAGGATAGTTTACACAGTTCATTTATGTAAACTGTGAATAGGGTTGGCCCCAGGACACTACCCTGAGGCACGCCGTAAGCAACACTGCAGTCCGTACTTACATAATTGTCTATTTTTACAGCCTGTTTCCTATCAGTTAAGTAATCTATAAAAAATTGTAAAGCTAGACCACGTATACCTACACTCTCTAGTTTATGAATTAATAGGGGGATAGAAACAGTGTCAAATGCCTTAGAAAGATCCAAAAAAATGCACAAAACTTTTTTTTTAAGGTCAAGTTGATGGACAATATTATTAGTCAAGTCACTCAAGCGTCTTCTGTACATTTGCCTTTCCTGAAACCATACTGGTTGTCTGCAAGTAAGGTGTGTGTTTCCAAATAATTTACTAGCCTTGAATTTATAATTTTTTCTAAAATTTTGGATAAGGTACTAAGCACGGAAATAGGTCTATAGTTATTGACACTGCTTCTATCACCCCTCTTGAAGATCGGATGAATGAGTGCTTTTTTGAATGCTTTCGGAAAAATCCCAGTAGAAATACTTAGGTTGCAAATATGGGTTATGGATGGAACAAGATAACGCCGCGCAAATTTAATTACTCTTGTTGGTATGTTGTCCCACCCTGTAGAACAGTCATTACGAAGGTTAGTAACAATTGAGTCTACTTCACTACAATTAGTAGGTAGAATAGCCATGGAATCACAGAGACAACTTATTGCAGAATTTGAAATGTGAGCAGATTGACTGGACACACTTTGAAGCTTATTTGCAAGTCCTTCTCCAACCTCAGCAAAGAAGGTATTCACCATGTTCACCGATTCAAAAGGGTCATTTGAAAGTTGAAGCAGATCTGTTGATGACGACGTGACCGAGCTTAAACCAGTAACTTTTTTTACTATTTTCCAGGTTGCTTTGGAGTCTTTTTTTACCTTACTGAGTTCATTTCGTTCATAGGTCTGTTTTAGTTTACGTAGCATTCCTTTACAGTAGTTACGGTAGCGAATGTAGGATATCTTAAGAATCATATTATCTGGATTACATTTGCTCCTAATATGAAGTTTATCACGGTAAATCAAACACCGCAGCATAGCAGAGGTCATCCAAGGTTTGATTATTCTGGTCCTTCTACTTAGTTTTAATACCTTAGTGTGCTTCTGTATAATAAAAGACAACATGGCTAATAGGTTATCTACGGCAATGTTTACATCCACGCAGTGAAGTAGAGGCATAAAATCTGTGTTAGAGAGATCTTTTGTAATAGCATGGATGTCCAATATAGTCCTTTCTCTGACTATTTTTTTGCGCGAAATACTATGCAAATGCAAGTGCAAGAGAACAGGTGCATGATCAGTCACAAAAGTATCAAGAATTAATGTTGTTGAGCAGTCTAAATTTCCCTTTAATAAAACATGGTCCAAACAGCTATCGTTTCTAGTAGGTATGAGGTGTGTAGGTAGAAGACCATGTGCTGCAGCTAGATTTAAATAATCATCTGTGTAGGGATTGTTGACATCAGGATTAATATTGATATTTATATCACCAATTATTATGATGGATTTATAAGATGATAAAGAGACTAGAAGTTCGTTAAGACTATTCAAAAAGTTATTGATTTGTCTAAAAGAGGGAGACCTATAAATAGCTATGATTACTGTGTCTGGCTCACATACAATTACTAAACAGTTACAATCAGTGATACGTGGCTCTTTAACATTGTGATGTATGCCTGACTTCACATATACCACAACACCATCGTTTTGTGATGTATATGTAGATTTATGACTGTGGTAATCTGGAATCGTGGGAACACAACTAGTTTTGCTCAGCCAGCTTTCAGTGAAGACTAAAATGTCACAAGGAATCTCGATACGTGCTAGAAGTGCAATTGAACCACATCATAAATATTATACTGCTCTCCAAAACTTAAATCGTTAACTTTCAGCGCTTAAAAAGCTGCCAAACTGAAGTGAAGCACAGATACACAGATAAACACGTCAAATTTATACAAATACAAATACAAATAATTTATTTCATTGAAGATAGTGTACAATAATTGAGGTGTTACAATGATGGTAGGTCCGTCTATCTTGTCATAATGTAATGACGTATGAAATATTACATATTATAAATTCAAATTTATGTATTTTATTCGCTGATGACTTATCTCTTATTTTGACTTGCAAAAAAACCTGTGACATTCATACTTATACTACTGACATAAATAATTCTATAAAATCTATAATTGAATGGCTTTCCTTTAATAATCTACACATTAACCTAAACAAAACAAATTTTATACAATTCAGTACACACGGCAGGACATGCAGAGAACTTGAAATATTTTATGAGGATAAACAAATAAAAGAACTAGACAATACAACATTTTTAGGTATATCACTCGACAAGCATTTAAATTGGAAAACACATGTCGAGAAGGTATGCCAGAAATTAAACCGATTCGTTTATGTCCTTTACAAACTGCGTAAAACCTCAAATGAAGAAACCGTAATAAAGGCATATCATGGTTATGTAGCTTCTACATTAAATTACGGTGTTCTACTATGGGGTAACTCAACCGACGTTCAAAAGGCCTTTCTGGCACAAAAAAAGTGTGTAAGAGCTATTGCCGGTATACCGCCATGGGAATCGTGTAAGCCTCTGTTCAAAAAGTATCACATACTAACACTGCCCTGCATGTACATTCTGGAGGCGGTTAAACTGGTTAGAACTCACCCTGATCTATTTATAACAGCAAAAGAAAAATACTCTAGAAATACAAGAAACCCGGATAGAATTGTTTTTCCGAAGGCACCAAGGACAGCACTATATCTAAAAAGTTGTTTTATAATGTGTGGTCGTATATACAATGCTGTACCTATAGAAATAAAGGATTTAACAAAAGGGCGATTTTTACATACATTTAAAAAATGGCTGTTAGACAAATGTTTCTATTCTGTGACAGAATATTTAAATTGTAAATAATATTATTAGATTGTAAAATCACGGTAAAATCTCTTGACATTGATCTTTTATTTGTAAACAAATTGACATTTTAATTTTTTATATTTTTTGACATTGCCACAGAATAAACTTTTTCTTTTCATTTTGAAACATTTGACATGATTATAGGTTATATTAAAAACAATATGTGTATAAATAATATTTTAAGACCCCGATAATTTGATAATGATGTATGTATACTTTAGTTATAATTGTAAGTTCTATTTGCATGTCGCAATGCGACAAAATGTTTAAGGCACCATCGAAACATTGTAACATCTCTTGTACCAACATTTTTCAGTGAATAAATGACATTGTATTGTATTGTATTGTATTGTATTGTATTGTATTGTAAATATTCATTGACGTTATTTAATACCTAAAATTGTTTTTATGTCCCTAACTCCCTATTAATATAACATTAAATTAAATTACAAAATATAATTACATCAAATTATCAATTAAAATTATTGTTAGCATTTAAATAATTCAGTAACACTGTAAAATGTTTTTATCCTTAGCCAACATTATAATTCTTTTTTTAATTGTCTCTTATTTAGGGTCTTAATATGTTTCGGGAGAGCATTGAATACTTTAATGCACATGGCATGACATTGCTTCTGGTAAAGTGCAGTCTTTGGACGTGTATCAGGGTCATAGACCAGTCGGTCACGATTCCGCGAATTCCTTGGATATATGTCAGAGGCTTTACTAAAATAATTAGGATTCGTTTTAGCAAAAGTGGCAAGTTCGAGAATGTACATACATGGCAGTGGTAGTATATTTAATTTTTTAAACATGGGTTTGCATGACTCAAAGGGTGGAGCACCACAGATCGCACGTATGCACTTCTTCTGGGCTATAAAAAGCTTGTTTATGTTTGTGGAGTTGCCCCACACTAGTAGACCATACTTAAGGTTTGAATGTACATAGCCGTAGTATGCAGCTAGCACAGTACTTAGAGCTGACGTTTGACGTAGTCTGTTGAGGACATACACATACCTGTTTAGTTTGTTGCATAAGTGTTGTATGTGACATTTCCAGTTGAGGTTTTTGTCTAAGAATACTCCCAGAAATTTGGTCTCGTTGACTTCATTAATAATAGTATTATTATATGTAATGTCAAGTTTAAGATTTCTATTGCCATAATTTTGAAATTGAATATAATTAGTTTTCGTCAAGTTAACGTTAAGATTATTTGCTCCGAGCCAGTTTGTCACATTATTAATCGTCATATTAATTTTATCTTTATAATTATCTATGTCATTGTTGCAGGATATTAATATCGAAATGTCATCAGCGAAAAGTATACACTTGTTTTGAGTTATGTCTGGAATGTCATTAATATAAAGTAAGAATAGTAAGGGCCCTAGAATGCTCCCTTGGGGTACTCCACTATCATTTACTCTACTGGCAGATTTAAATTTTTCTACAGCGTTGTTTTTATTTAGGCCACTTATTTCTACGTATTGTTTTCTATTTGTAAGATATGTAGCTAACCAATTTGATGCTGGTCCTCGGATTCCGTAATTTTCACATTTTTGTATCAAAATATCATGAGAGACGAAATCGAAAGCACGTGACATATCAAAAAAGATGACACTACAAAAGATTATTTCGTTTATATTTTTAGATATGTCCTGCACCAAATTATAGATAGCTATATTATATGTGGTCGACTTATTACTCTGAAATCCAAATTGTTCTCTCCTGATGATTTCAAAATGCTCAATAAAGGACATTATTCGTTTATAATAAGCTTTCTCGCAGACTTTTGTAAAAACAGGTATCAACGAAATTGGTCGGTAGTTTCCTATGTCTGTCCTTTCACCTTTTTTGAAAAGCGGTTTGACCACTGAAAGTTTTACGCTCTCAGGGAAAATGCCTTCTTCAAAAGATTTGTTGACTAAACATGTAAAGATAGGTGCCAAAATTAATTTACAGTGTTTTATGACCTATGTAGAAAAAATTTCATCAAACCCTTCAGAGTTGGTGTTATTTAGTGATTGAATAATATTAACGATTTCTGATTGTGCGAATGGTGTCAAAAACATACTATGTGTTATGCATTTTGTATTTGTGTTTTTGATATTATTCGTCAATAAAGAGTTAGCCGAGTCGATAAAATAATAATTGAATAAATTAGAAATGTCAATAGGATTTGTAATATTATTATGATTTAATTTAATTTCTGTAATATGTTCATAGGTGTCAACAGTATCTGCTTCATCTTTTATAAGTTTCCACGACGCACGACATATATTTTTGCTGTTACGCAAGGCCTTATCATTAAATATTTTATGAGCGCGTTTTAGGCAGCGCCGTAGCAGTTTGGAGTAGGACTGATAGATCCTTTTGTTACGTGTCGATCGACGCTTATAGAATTTATAGCGCAAATATCTCTTTTTTTACAACTCTTTTGCAGCCCTTTTGTGATCCATTTAGGTTTTTGATAATTATTATATACTTTTACCTGAGTTGTAGGAAAACACAAGTTATAGAATAACAAGAAAACCTCATAAAAGTTATTAAAAGCTTGATTAATGTCTGTCTCATTATACATGTCCCAGAAGGACAGCTGTGCTAGGCAGTAGTTGAACTTATTGATATTTTCCTTACTGTAGTCCCTCCTGCTTATGAAAAATTTGATTAACATCCCTTGTTTTTGAGTCGGGAATTAAACATATACCTATCGGAAAATAATTTAAGATCGTTTAAAAAACTTAAAGAACCGACTTACCGGTGGTGGTCAGACCGCGGTCGGTTGTGATGTGTCTGGGGGTAATGTTTTCCATGCGTCGCGGCTGACCGCGGCGTGACCGCAGACCGCAGCTATCTGTAGGAGCTTGAGTCATCTATTCCTTAGTATATATTTCATATTATTTTGTTATTGTCTGTTAGCCTGTAACGTGACGTCGCCGACCGGCATCACCGGAAGACCAGCGTTGGTCATTTGATCGACAATTTATGCTGAGGTGAGGCCGTTTGGTGACACTTATTCATAGAACTTATGTCTTAGATTTATTTTAAAGTCATCATTTGATCGACAATTTATGCTGAGGTGAGGCCGTTTGGTGACACTTATTCATAGAACTTATGTCTTAGATTTATTTTAAAGTCCTAAGTTATTTCTAATTTTATTTTTGTATTTTTCTACCACTTTATGCTGTCACCAATAAACTTATTCACTTTTTCTTTCACTTCAACCGTAACGTTAGTCAAAGTAGCCAGCTGCAGTCACTATCATGTCATCTAAATATACAAATGCATCGTAATACAAATATTAATATAAATTAAAAATCGACCAATTTCGTTAAAATTTTAAAGGAACCACCTGGGAAGGTTACCCTTTGACACAAAAAAAGAATTTTCCAAATCGGTTCAGGAATCTTTGAGTAATCGGTGTACATACATAAAAAAAAAGATGTTGATGAATTGTGAACCTCTTCTTTTTTTGTAAAGTTGGTTAAAAAAACAACTAAACCAAAAGCCTTGCAACCAAGTAAAAATATTGATATTTTATTAGTTAAGAACTACAAGTAAGTATTTACTCTATTTATTGTGTAATACATTTTTCAAATTAGCATCAAAGAAAACCCCAGAAGAGTTCTCAAAGTCAGAAAACCAATTCTTTATGTTAGTATCAATCTATCTTCTAATACTATAAGAATCTTTGTCCTGACATACTGACTGACTGACTGACTGACTGACTGACTCACTAACAGACAACGCACAGCCTAAACCGCTGGTCGTAGAGACTTGAAATTTGGAGGGTATTTGTCTTAGTACGTAGGGGTGTACTAAGAAAGGATTTTCCAAAATTCATCCCTTAAGGGGATGAAATGGGGGTTCAAAGTTTGTACGGAGAAACAAGATTAGATAGTCTTTTCTATCCGAAACTTCACACAAATGCTTCAGTACAAAAATAAGTAAAAATGTGTTTCAGTTTTTTTGAAATTCCACCCCTAAGAGGGTGGAATGGGGTAACAAAGTGTGAAAATCAATATTTTTTCGGATTGCGCTAAAATTTGGCATGCAGAGAATTATTACAACGTTAGTTACCTTTGAAAAAGGATTTTTCAAATTTCACCCCTGAAGGGGATGAAACGGGAGTTCAAAGTTTCTATGGAGAAACATTATTAGATAGTCTTTTCTATTCGAAACTTCACACAAGTGCTTCAGGACAAAAATAAGTAAACACGTGTTTTAGGTTTTTTCGTTCGAAATTCCACCCCTAAGGGTGAAATGGGGTAACAAAGTCTGAAAATCAATATAGTTTTGGATTGCGCTGAAATTTGGCATACAGGTGACATTATGACGTTACTATCAGCTAAGAAAGGATTTTCTAAAATTCACCCCTTAAAAGGATGAAACGGGGGTTCAAAGTTTCTATGGAGAAACAACATTAGATAGTCTTATCTATTCGAAACTTCACACAAGTGCTTGATTACATAAATAAGTAAATACGTGTTTTAGGCTTTTTCGAAATTTCACCCTTAAGAGGCTGAAATGGGGTAACAAAGTGTGAAAATCAATATTGTTTCGGATTGCGCTGAAATTTGGCATGCAGATAGTTAGTTAGTTAGTTTTTTTTTGTGGGTAGGCGTCAAAAAAGTAACATCAAATATTTGCTCTCTTAATTTAATAATATTTAAAAATAGAATAAACCACCCATGATATGATATAGCATAAAAACCTAAAACCTCACCTGCCATTTACTGTTTTTCCAATATATATTCCTAAGTACTCGTAGCATTAATTTTAGCACTTCACTAAATTCAAGTACTGCACTGTGTATTTCTCGCATTCAATATGGAAGCTACAATGAAGAAGTCCATGAATGACCTAATGACTACATTTATGTTACGCATGGATAGTTTTGAAGACAAGTTGGCCAAGACCCCGAATCCCTCGCCGAGTAGAGATGCGCTAGCAGAAGAGTTCACAGAATTCAAGACTTTCATTTTAAGTTCCCTGAAAGTGCTCCAGGAACAAATTGAATGTTTGGCCAACAGTGTTGACCAGCTAGAGATGCGCACTCGACGCAAGATCTTGCTGCTACATGGAGTGGCAGAGGAGACCTCGGAGGACACAGCAGGTGTTGTAGCTCAGACTGTGGCACAACGTTTGAAGCAGGCGGCCTTCACAGTAGGTGACATCAGCCGGTGTCATAGAATGGGCCGCACCCTAGGAAACACTGACAAACCGCGTCCCATCGTCTGCAAGTTTCGGGACGTCAGCGTACGAGACAAGATCTGGGCTGCTAAGGTAGGCCTTAAGGACTCGGGTATTTCGATGTCCGAGTTCCTCACAAAGCCGCATCACGACATTTTCATGGCGGCTCGTCAGCGCTTTGGTGTGTCGAAGTGTTGGACGAGGGAGGGCTCCGTCTTCGTCGTAGGAACAGACGGAGTTCGACACCGTATTAGCTGTCTTGGAGATGTTGACGCCTTAGAGAAATCTAAGCAGAAGGCTCCTAAGGATGCGGTGGTGGCGAAGGAGCCCATCGAGATCACGTAGAGCTGCAGCCTCAAAGAAGTGATTTTTCTCGACGTTTCCTCGCTTTGCAACAACATCATTTGGTTGTATTAACACATTTTACTTCTTTATGTACCTACATAATCACTAGATTGTTAATTGCACTGAGTTAATACCTCCTATTTAACTTTTAGACAAATTATTATAATGGTAACGTAGGTAAACTTGTTCTGTTCTTTTTTTTTTTTTTTTTGTTTTTTCGGTCGGTATTTACAAATTACTTCGTTTCATTTTTTTTATTTGCTCCACAGATCACTGTTAAATTAATATAAAATAAAATAATATAAATAAAAAAAACCATTCTGCTCATTTACTTTTATTATGGCTTCACACGACTAGTGTATTTAGCCAGTATCAAAGTATTACATTATACTCATGTTTTCCCAGAGTCAAAGTTGTATTAAAGTTTAATATCTATGAGTTTAATTTCATAGCCTAGTAGAAGTTATTCCCTCAGTACTCAAGGTTTTTAGCGTAATTTTGGTCAGAACTTAAAATTGCATGTTATTCAACATTGTGCTCTTTCCCTACACTCGCGCAATTTTACCGGCATATCCACATCTATTACTCATTAACTCGTGAAAAACACAAGTTTTAGGATAAATACAATGAGAACTGCCGCTCTCATTTTACTCATGTGCTCTCATTGTCTGTCTGCACCATAGAAAGAATGGAGCACTGCAGATGTTTTGACAAATTCAATTTAATCTGTATGCTTTACTTTAACAATAAGGTTGTAATTGCTTTGTAGAACAAAACGACCCAATTGAAAGACACCCAGGTGGGAGTGTGTCCTTGTCTAACAACCTGCTAGTCCTATATAATTATGTTCCATGTGTATAGTATATACATAAGTTGTATTAGTTGTTGTGTACAAAAGAAAGGGACCAACTCCGCTCAAGGTCGGTCTCATTGGGGTCGGGGTATGCACTCGAGTTTAATATTAAGTAGCAGGTCTTTGGTCTGCGCACAAACTTTTTCACATTCCCGCCAAAACTCTCCGACAAGGCATTGATTTTTGACATTTTCGTTCCGTTTCACTTAATTTGTCGTCGTAGATTATGTTGTTTGTGTTTCATACGGTACTCAGTTATGCACTATTCGTTCTATAAGATATGTAGTAGGTATTTTTATAAATAGTAGTATGTTATACCCAGCCGTAAGATGTTTCTTGTAGTACACTGGACGTACCTACTTAAGTACCTACCTGTCAGTTTTTACTTTTAGTTATAACTATTTTTGGAAACTTTTGTTTTATTATTATAAAAGTTTTTGTGAAACGATATTTTTATCTTTTTTTTGTCTTATTTGTTACTTGTGTCTGAGTAATTTATTAAAGCTTTGTTGGTACGTAATTAGGTAGATTCTTAAGTTAAAAGTTAACTACTGATAAAATTGTTCTTTAAATATACACTTTTGGTAGGTGGTATAAAATGAACAGGTTGTTTGAGAGTATCTTAAATAAAATAAGTTTTATCATATTTAATATATTGATTTATAAGAGTTATATATTAGTGTTTGTGTAGTTTATTATATTTATACCTATTAAGTATGTCTATAAACAGTAAAGTGACGATGAATATCTGTCTCTGTCTACAGATATGAATAGAAGTGTTGATAGTTTTGCCAGTATACCTACCCTGTCTGATAGCATAGACTCGCAATTTTGCGATGTGCCAAAAAATTTCAACGTGATCCACATAAACGCTCAGAGTATTCCGGCACATTTCACTGAAATGCAGGTGTCATTTAAACTCCATCTCTTCTTGACTTGATTCTTGTTTCTTCCGTAGATCTAGTTGGCAAACATGGCCAATATGCTGCGGATGCCTTCTCGTACCATGATCTAATATTTCTATCTTTTAAATTAAGACCACCTAAAGTCAAGCCCACTATTCGTCTGCAGCGTAGTTTTGGTGTAATTGATCTCGAGTGTCTACGTAAAGATGCCTTAGAAATGGATTGGTCTCCTATTATAGATGCACGCACTATCGATGACAAGGTTGATATTTTCAATAGTAAATTATTAGGTCTTTATGATATTCACGCACCGTTACAGCCTATTAAAATCAAACATCTACCTGCCCCTTGGCTTACAACTGATGTAAAAACTGTAATGCAAAAAAAACTTGTAGCCAAAACGAGATTTAAGGTGCGACCTACTGACGTAAATAAGGAAAAGTACATTGAAACCCGGAATCACTGCAATAAGGTGTGTAGGAATGCACAACGCCAGCATATTCATGATTCTGTAGAAAATGAAGATCCTTCGAAAGTTTGGAAATTTCTTCGTTCGTTGGTAGTTGGTAAACAGCGTCAAAATCCTTTACATAAAAATCTTGATCTCAATTCATTAAATCAACATTTTTCTTCTTCTAGTAATTTCTATGCATCCCCAAAAGTAGCTACTTTGGATCATCTTTCCTCTATTCCGACTCCCGACTACTCTTCTTTTGTCTTCCGTCAATTTACTGCTAGTGATGTTAAGAGTAGCATCTCTGCCATTGCCTCAAATGCTATCGGTAGCGACAGTATCAGTCGTAACATGATTGAGCTACTCCTGGACGAAATCCTTCCCATAATCATACATATCCCAAACGAATCTGTTACCTCTGCGTCTTTTCCATCGCTTTGGAAAGAAGCTCAGATTATACCGCTTCCTAAAAAATCCACTCCTTTGTCCTTCTCTGATTTTCGTCCTATTTCTATTTTACCTTTTCTTTCCAAAGTCCTAGAACGCCTAATTCATCAACAACTTTCCGTCTTCCTTAACAGAAACAATCTATTGAATCCTTTTCAATCCAGTTTTCGTCCAGGCCATAGCACTGTTTCGGCACTGGTGAAGATCACTGATGATATTCGATATGGCATTGAAAGAGGGCATGTAACAGTGCTGTCGATACTCGATTTTAGCAATGCCTTTAATAATGTCGACTTTGACATTTTACTGGCAATTCTCCGCTCTCTTATCATATCTCCTTCAGTACTACTGGTTTCGTACTTACCTGTATGGACGTCTGCAGCGTGTCCGCATTGATGATTCATTTTCATCTTGGTGTGACACGACTGCGGGTGTCCCTCAGGGCGGCGTTCTATCTCCTCTTCTTTTCGCTATTTTCATAAACTCTATCTCTCAACAGCTTTCTACTTCCTACCACCTTTATGCAGATGATTTGCAAATTTACAGACAAGTACCACTCTCTCAGCTATCAGATGCCATCACACAGACAAATTCTGACCTAGATTGTGTTTCTCAAATGGAGTAAATGGTACGGCATAAGTGTGAATCCGGTAAAAACACAATTGATAGTCATCGGCGGTTCCAGGATGATATCCAAGATTGACTGGTTCCCCCTTCCTCAGGTAATATTCGACGGAACACATATACCTATCAGCGATACAGTCAAAAACCTTGGGATACTCTTTGATAGGACATTTTCTTGGGCACACCAAATAGCTGAAGTTAGTCGTAAGATTTTCGCATCTGCAGGTTCGTTACGACGATTACGTAATCTTCTTCCAATTTCCACCAAAACTGCGCTTGCGCAATCCCTTTTGCTTCCTATACTAGATTATGCTGACAACTGCTATTTGGATTTAACCGAGGAACAGCTTAGTAAGCTTGAGAGACTGCAGAACCTTTGTATACGGTTCATATTTGGATTACGCAAGTATGACCACATTTCAGAATTCCGTAAAAAGCTGAAATGGTTACCTATTCGTCTTCGCCGGAATAGTCACGTCCTTTCTCTTCTATACTCTATTCTATTTATCCCGTCTACCCCTTCCTACCTTAAGGAACGTTTCACGTTCCTTCACCTTTCAAATCCGTTTTCCTTGAGATCCGCTGAAACTCTACAACTTTTAACCCCTATCCATTCCTCACTCGCTTAAGAAAAATCTTTTACTGTGCAAGCGGTCCATTTATGGAACGCGCTACCAGTGGAGATTAGACATGCCAAATTGCTGGCTATCTTTAAATCCATGGTAAAAGCCCATTACTTGTTCCAAACATGTTAAAACTGCAACACTACTGTGATTTAATATATATGGTTATGTATATGTGTATTTAATATTATATATACATATATATGTATTTATATTAATATATTTGGGAACATTATTTTATATATGTAGGGTATTTTTATGTATTATATCTTAATATACTATAATTTTAGTAGTCTATTTTGTGTATTATTATAATTTTTTTTTTTCTGACATCATTAATTTGTATTGTACGCTACCCCCAATTTTTGTTTGTATTCTTCTTTTCCATGCCAAGGTTGTCTGAAAGAAATTGCTTTATGCAATAAGACCGCCGATTGTATTGCCTTATTATTCTACTGTCTTTCATCACATAGTATGTATAATTTGTAATTTCTTTGGTGATCAATAAAGAGTTTTTGTATTGTATTGTATTGTATAGTTATTACGACGATAGTTCCCTCTGAGAAAGGACTTTCCAAAATTCACCCCTGAAGGGGATGAAACGGCGGTTCAAAGTATGTATGGAAAAACAAGATTAGATAGTCTTTTCTATTCGAAACTTCACACAAGTACTTAAGTAAGTAAATACGTGTTTCAGGCTTTTTCGAAATTCTACCCCTAAAAGGGTGAAGTGGGGTAACAAAATCTGAAATCAATATTGTTTCGGTATGCGCTGAAATTTGGCATGCAGAGTTATTTTGACTTAGGTATCCGCTAAGAAAGAGTTTTTCAAAATACACTCTTTAAGGGGATGAAGCGGGGGTTCAAAGTTTGGATAGTCGTTTTATTCTACATTTCACACAAGTACTTCTGTAAATAAATAAGTAAATACGAGTATCAGACTTTTTCTAAATGCCACCCTAAGAGGATAAACTGGGGTAACAAAGTCTAAAAATCAATATT
The DNA here is from genome assembly GCA_954871355.1 of Cabera pusaria. NCBI lineage: Eukaryota > Metazoa > Arthropoda > Insecta > Lepidoptera > Geometridae > Cabera > Cabera pusaria. The sequence goes on from OX940907.1 coordinate 7,936,858, forward strand.
GTTTCAGATTGCGCTGAAATTCAGAATGCAGATAGTTATTATGACGTAGGTATCCGCTCAGAAATGATTTTCTGAAAATTCCTCCCGGATACGGAACGGGGATTCAAAGTTTGTATGGCGAAACAAGATGGGATAAAGTACGTGTTGTAGGATTTTTCGAAATGGGGTAGGTAACAAAGTCTGTAAATTTAGGTTTTTAGGGTTTTATAAATATGAATCCAGAATTGCCTTAGTCACGCGATAACATGAAAACGGGTGAACCGATTTGGCTAATTCTTATTTAATGTGTTTAATGATAGAATCGTTTTTACAAAAGAAAATTTTAAGTAAATAAAAGAAGTTTTTAATGCGGGCGAAGCCGGGGGACACTTCTAGTATACTAATAAGACTCGACTTTTAGGATATTCCCAAGAAAGATAGATAGTCAAGATGGTTTATACAAATAAGTCACTTGAGTATTTTAAATATCCTTTGACAAAAATTGGGTATGACAAAAGATTCTACGTTGGAAAAATATCGTCTTCGGCACTGTGTTCTGTGGTCTTAGGTTTGTTTTTTGACTAATTTACAAAATAAATAGGTCAAGCTTTGAGTATTCAGCCAATAGGTTAAGTTCTGTAGAACCTACTTATAATTTTGTCCTGCTTTACTAATTGACCGAGCGAATGCAAAACGTCTCCGTTTCTGCTTGGGTAAAAATGCTTTTGTATGTCTGTTTGGTTATTCTATTCTACAGGTCGCATTTCTCAGCCGATTCTCGTGAAATTTTATGAGTGGGATTAATAATTATATGGTTGAAAACATAAAAAAAATTATTCGAAAAACGTTCAAAAATATTTAGTTATCTTTATTAAGATGCAACTTTTTGTCCGAACAACTTTTTTGTCCGATAAACTGGGGTCGAAGGGTGCTAAAGGGGAGAAAAATAACGAAAAAAGCATCCATGTTAAACTTCCACTAATTTTCCTACTAAAAACAGCTTAGCGTGAAGAGAATAAGACAAGATCGTAAAACTTCATAAGAAAATTTTGCCAAACTTGTTACTGTGGTGCATTGCATTAACCAATTAAGCAGGCGTTGTCGATGGCAGTATCAATTCTAGAATGTATTGTATCAATAAAGAATACTACGCGTATTAAGTTATAGGAACAAGTACCTACACAGTTGTAAAACTTCTGCTTCTGGTGAAAGGACTTCTGCTAGACCTCCATCTAGACGGTATCTCTACTTTAATAGTGATTCAACCGTGAAATAAAAAATATCTTAGGGTAAGAGCCATCGCACATAATATAGGTAGCAAAAAAGCAAACGGCCCACTTAATGGGAAGTGGGCACTGTCACCTATGAATACTTGCAACACCAGGGGTGACTCATGCATTGCCAACCTGTTAAGATTTAAGCTTAAATGAAAATACAGGGCATCTGAACATTAACTTCTAGAGGTATTTTGGTTGTACCATAGTTTCTTCTAAAGACATTTTATTTTGTTCTATTCTTCTGTTAAAGCAATTGTTCATTAATTTTATAGCATAAAAGTTATCCTGATATGCAATACTGAAATTAAATGAAAAATATGATATATTTTAAAGCTTTTATTTATGATAATTTAGGTACAAAATATTTCCAGCTTGATCACACAAGTTTTTGGCGTTTCCAGATGTCATAAATCTTTACTCCATCTTCTAATGTTTCCAACTATTGGAGAGCTTTGGGTCCGTGTAAATTTCATATGTCAGGTTCTTCGCCTGCAAATATATAAGTTAAGGTCGGGTGAAACAAATGTGGTTGTAAAGTTCAGACCTTTAGAGCCTCTTAAGGTGACAACTACCTACACGATCATGTTTACCATCACGAATATAGTTGATGTTACTTATTTGCATTTTAGCAACAAAGCTCTGTCAAAATTATTACGACACTGAACTCTAGTCAAACGTGATAAGAAGCGATTAATTATATTTAATGTGGCGTAAAAGTACGGCTACACCGCGGCGTCCTGCGATCTGCGGGCGCAATCTCAGTACTTTTCAATTGATTTCTGATCGCGTTTGGTGTGAATCAGTCGGTACAAATACTACTTGCGCTATCTGAGCGCCGCCTAGATCGCGCACGCAGGACGCTGCGGTGTGACCGTACCTTAAAAGTAGAAAATGTAGTAGTAGTACATTTACTAAGCGAGCAAAATTATATACTTGCTATAGAGCAAGATAGCGTCGTCGATAGCGACGAAAAATCCCAATACCTACTTATTAGCATCCTGCATCATATTGGCATATTGACAATTTGAGAAGATGCAATTTATAGATTAATATACAGGTATGATTCTATAAATTGGAGGCAGGCCTCCACTCTATTTTGTATCTTAAGAAAAGTTAAATGACCTAGAAAAAATGAGATCATATGAAAACTAAATAAAATAAGATATGTGCCGACTCGAGGCAGACGCTGAATCCAATACGTTTGACGAATAAGCCATGTGGAACCAAGGAATCCAATTTGCTACAATCAGGCGACACTGTACATGATTTGAGCAGTATGGGTTGTTCTATAAGAATATGAGACATGAGACATCTGTTTAATGATTTAATACGGCTTTACACTCACGGGTTAAGATTTCAAAATTACTCAGGTACAGGCCGAAGCTGAATCAGGCCACAGGATAATGAATAGTACTAATCAGGCTTACCACGCATCCTATGCACGTGCTATCACGGGAGAGGTTCTGCTATGTTATCCGTAAGGTATGTACCTTAGAGGCTCAGAGGCCGTGAGGCTATCGAGATAAGTCGGTATCCGATTTTTTCTAAACCTGTGAATGTCAAGCCGTTTTAAATAATTATACGTGTTATTTTCACGATAATCTCTATAAAAGAATGATACACCCGTGTTTCTACGTAGAAAAAAATAGAGAGTACAGAAGTCAAACTGATATATCTACTTATATAATTTATATGCCAACGTTCAGCGATTGTGCTATTGCTGTTTTCGCTCCGTTACGTCCAGCAACCCGGGAACCGAGCGCAGGTTGAAACTATCTTTGTACATAAAATATTATATGTACTCAAATCTTTGTCCTTACTTTATTTAAACAACTGAAAAATAATTACCTAATGAAAATATCAAAATTATATAAACTACAATAATAATATCTATTCTATAAATAAAAGACAGAACCTAGGTAATGTTCCCAAAAAGCTAGCGACGTTACCTCGTTGTATAGCTAGGCTGATACGTTGGCCGAGGTAAACGCCAGCTCTTTGGTCACGGGTGATGTCAATTAGGCGTCTGGACAACTCCTTAACAAAACCTCGGGCATCTCGACCCCATGGGCCCATTGTTTCGACCGCAAACGGAAGAAATATTTATCCATCACCAATGGTAGCATATTTCCTCCATTTGAGGTTTTCTGCAGCATCCGCTGCCACGCCCGCTGACCGTGAGGTCCCGCATTTTTGGGACGCCGCTAATGTGTCAGTACATGAGGCGTCCCACACCAATGGTCTTCCTCGACACCATGGCACTAACGTTATACCGTCGTGCCTCTTTCCATCGTTACGTGATATACCGTTAGGCTCTGATATGGCCGGCACGTTTTTTGCGGCGTGACATGAGAGACGTTCTGCACTGCGGCGGCAATAGAAAAGCTTTAATTTTCTCTTAGGGTACCTATGTTGGATGAAGGTAGTGCTTGTACACTGCATCAGTTCATTACCGTCATACGATGATCCAGCATTGGTAGTACTGGCAGGCGGCGACTTCTACATATTAAATATTATATTGTAAAAATACTACGTAAAACGAATGTGACACAATCAGTATGCATATTGACATTTAACGCACTTTTCCAATGCGGTTGCTGGACCAAAGAGCTCAACAAGAGCTAACTGGTTTATTTTATCACATTTTTGTACATTGGATCGGCTAGCGTTTGACTACGTTTTATCTAATGATAGTTGAGAATATTACCGATCATTTTTGAGTCCTAGAACTTTATGCAAAGCCAGCCAGAAGAAGAGTAGAGTTAGTTGCACCTTGTGAACATGTCAGTTTTTCATTTCATCTTCTTGTTCTAATTATGTATGACTTCATTACAAACCATATCGCAGGTGAGATTGACAAGACAGAAGGTATCAGCGCATTTATCCTTACTGCTTACACTAACACAACAAGAATGTTCAGGCAGAAATATTCAGTCAGTATTGAGAAAAGAGCGAGAAATCGTCGCTACATATTTATGAGGAGAAATGTTGTGAACATTGTAGACAAAGTGAACCTATTTAGTTCCATATTTCAATTGACATTTTGTGAACAGATCCTAGAAGATTTAAGAGGAAAGATACTAGAAGACATAACCTGAAATCACACATGGACAATTCTTATGAGATTAAAGGGTACCCTAAATGTAACAAAATTAAATGAGTTTATTTTCACAAGAAATAGAGTACACAAAAGTTGTAAATAAGATAATGAGTCTGTCTATTTCGCCTAATAAAATATAGAATGACATATAATATAATATAATGACATGTGAAAAAACATACTGACATAAATAATTTAAAAATAAGATAATTAATGTTCAATTTAAATTAATAATGAAGAAAATAAAAGTAAGAAAAAAAGAAAACGAGTTTATATAATTAATGCATATTGAAATAAGAATTAAAATGTCAAAGTTAATATTATTAAACTAGAAATGCCCCGCGGCTTCGCCCGCGTTAAAGGCTTCTTTTATTTACTTAAAACTTTTATTTTGTATCATTCTATCATAAAAGATATCAAAGAAGTAAAAGCCAAATGGGTTCACCCGTTTTCAAGTTATTGAGTGACTCTAAATCCCAAAAAATCATATTGATTTTCAGACTTTTTCACCAAACCTTTGCAAAAATTCTGCAAAACGTATTAACTAATTTATTTACAGAAAGTACTTCAGTAAATCTATAAGTTTATATATATAATTAAAAATAATAAGTAATATCCGAGGGGAATTTTTTGGAAATCCTTTCTAAGCGGATACCTACGTCATAACAACTATCTGCATCTAAATTTCAGCGCAATCCGAAACAATATTGATTTTTAGACTTGGTTACCCCACTTCACCCTTTTAGGGGTGGTATTTCGAAAAAGCCTGAAAGTCGTATTTACTGAAGTACTTGTGCGAAGTTTTGAATAGAAAAGACTATCTTATCTTGTTTCTCCGTACAAACTTGAACCCCCGTTTCATCCCTTTAAGGGGTGAATTTTGGAAAATACTTCCTTAACAGATACAAACGTCATAATGTCTGCATGCCAAATTTCAGCGCAATCCAAAACAATATTGATTTTCACACTTTGTTACCCCACTTCACCTTTTTAGGGAACCATTTCGTAAAAGCCTGAAACACGTATTTACTTTTTTTTTTTTTACTGAAGCACTTGTGTGAAGTTTCAAATAGAAAAGACTATCTAATCTTGTTTCTCCATACAAACTTTGAACCCCCATTTCATCCCCGTCAGGGGTGAGTTTTGGAAAATCCTGTCTCAGAGGGAACTAACGTCGTAATAACTATCTGCATGCCAAATTTCAGCGCAATCCGAAACAATATTGATTTTCACACTTTGTTACCCCATTGCACCCTCCCTCTTAGGGGTGAATTAAAAAAAAACCAGAAACACGTATTTACTTATTTTTTACTGAAGCACTTGTGTAAAGTTTTGGATAGAAGAGACTATCTAATCTTGTTTCTCCATACAAACTTTGAACCCCCATTTCATCCCTTTAAGGGGTGAATTTTGGAAAATCCTTTCTTAGTACACCCCTACGTACTAAGACAAATATACCCTCCAAATTTCAAGTCTCTACGACCAGCGGTTTAGGCTGTGCGTTGTCTGTCAGTGAGTCAGTATGTCAGGACAGAGATTCTTATAGTATTAGAGAAGATAAGTAAATTTTAATAGTTATAAAGTGTGAGAATTTTTTAAGTGTTAGGGTGCGTACAGCCTATGTAACATAACATGTTATAAAATTGTTATTTAACGTGTTTCTGATAATGTGAACACGAAATGTTATAAAAAATTATGTCATAACATGTTATTATAACATGTTTTATAACATTCCGTGTAAACATATATAGGCAAGCTTTTGACCTCTATCTCAACTGTTAAGTAAGTGACGATGCGGTCGAGGATGGTAGCACGCTAGGCCTAGAATGGAAACTGGCTCTCAAGGATGCCGGAACACATTAGATATGTTAGGCGACAGATTTTCTAACTTGAGAGTAGTAGTTTGCCAGGTGGTCACTAGATAGTGTCCTACCACCATGTGGGAAATGGAGGTTTCTTAACGATGTTTGTCCTTCACTGAAGGGCTACTGTGAAAAGCCCACATCATTTTTCAGATAGAAAATCCATTGGTGCACGGCGGGGATTGAATCGGACCTCTGGCTTCAAAGCTGACCATTCTCCCACACACACCACTGTGCCCTCAAAATCGGAAACACTGGCGACTCTGTGGGTGTTTCAATTCACAGCTGAAGCCACCAGATGGCATCCATTACGCACTATCTAGGGATCACGTGTAAGATAAACTTTACATACAGCATGCGGATAACTTTGAATTACTTTCCCTAACCAATCACTAATATTATTATATTTAGCCTGGTATGTCCCACTGCTCCTACTGCAAAGGCCTCCCTTTCCACACACCAGTCCAGTTGTGACAACAGGGGTCCAGTTCATTCCGCCAGTTCTTTCTGGGTCTGCCGCGTCGTCGTCTAACGTTCTAAATGACTTTAAAAAAAATCTTTTAAGAAAGCTTTAGACCACTATCTCTCCTGGTGGTAAACGATGATGTGGTCAAAGACGGTAAACACGCTAGGCTTAAAATACTTTAAATGACTCTCATGGACTGTGTACTGCCGGAATACCGTAAGGTTATGGCGGCAGATTTTCTCCTTGATGATGATAAGGTAATTTAGGTAGCAAATCTGGCGGAATATTGATGCAATGTGCTGCCACTACACCCCTGCTAGGATTTGAATCGGTGAACTATCGCTAATTCAAGGCATTTATTCTTTACGCTATCAGGGCTCTAAAAAAACGATTAGCTTATATTTTAATAAATAACAAGCAAAAGGAATGGAAAGCATTCAAAAACTATCCTAAGTTATGTAGAAATAAGAATATCTACTTTCTATACCAGATGTACCTAAAAATCAAACACCCATTCAGTCTTTTGACGGCCATAACAAGCGACCCAGCATTGAAACTTCTCATTACTAGGTAAATCAATAAAGTGTATATCTGAAATGATGTATATATATATATATACACACAGGCACATTATATCGTACTCGCGAAGATAGGTTTCAGTCATAAATTCAGGCACACGCTTCATATAATTTCAAACGCGTGACGTAATATTAATTCAAAAGGGTTTGTTTCAGTCGTGCCACAGAATAAAACAGTAGTTGCTCCAGTACTCAGAGACGTAAGTATATATAGGCATTTTGTACGGTTATGTACCGGAAAGACGTGACCCGTGATGTCCTAGTGGAATAGAGCCCAGACGGTCTATCGAACCTTGACTCTTACTTCTAACGTTTTCTATGGATTACTTTACTGAATTATTTTTTTATCCATAACATAAATTATTTTGTTTTACAATAAAGAGTTATCTACATTTTTATACAATCCAAATTTCATTGTGCCGACGGGATTTGAACCCGCACCCTCCTGAGAAATATGCCCATTTGCTCTGACCGATTAAGCCACGGTACGAATCTATCGATACGACGAAATTATTGGATTGCATTTCAACAAGTTATGCATTGGTGGCGCCATAATGATAATTATGTTAAAGAAATCATTACAGCCAGGCTATTCTGTAAGCTAGTTTACGCATCTCGCAAGCGGAATCCGCGGTGAGTCGTACTACGAAATTCAAATCGTAACAGGATTGTAATACGGTTGAATTTCGTAACACGAAATTCAAATTTCACTGCGAATTTCGCTTCCGAGATTAGCTTACAGAATAGCCCTACAGTTTTGAACGAGAGATGTTGCACTGCTGAAATCAAATATTACGTTTCTTTAAGTGTTACACACTTTATTTCTGTACATTGTTTTAAAATCCAAAATTAAATCGCGCCGGGTGGAATCGACCGCACCAAGAGTTATCAATGTATCTAAATTAAATTCTAAATATAATAAAATTAATAGACACAACAAGTGTTGTTTCTAACACTACGTTGTTTCGATTGTGTTTATCCAAGTTCTGTAGATAGATAGGCCGTAACAACAGATAGCTCCTGAGAGACACAAACTTTCCCAAAGTTCAGTGGAACTAATAGAGTATCTATTGACTTGGAGTTGTACAATTAATTGCTATGGTCTGTTTTGGTCTAGTTAAGGCCTTTATTTATACGCGCTGTGTTGTAAAGGCACCTTAATGGATTTGAGATAATGGCTTTGAAGTTGACTAATAGAGCGTGATTATAGAATAGGTACAGACGAGTAGACTTCTTGCCAGTCAGTCAGCCTTTTTTGTCATACATCTATGCTGATAGGGTTCACTTCTCTTCCCACTTATAAGGAAACACTATGTTCTGTAAATAAACATAACTTTATTGTACTCATTAAAAGGCACCTCATTTTTAGGGTTCCGAACCCAAAGGGTACCAACGGAACCCTATTACTGAGACTCCGCTGTCCGTCTGTCTGTCTGTCTGTCTGTCTGTCTGTCTGTCTGCCTGTCCGTCTGTCAACAGGCTGTATCTCATGAACCGTGATAGTTAGACGGTTGAAATTTTCACAGATGATGTATTTCTGTTGCCGCTATAACAACAAATACTAAGAACAGAACAAAGTTAATTATTAAAGCGTTTCAAAACAAAAAAACGTGTTTTTTACAACACGATACGATACGAAATTAATTCACCTCGACGCAGCTAGATGGCAGCACAGAAAAAATTAGCACGCGCAAGCGTTTAATTTGTTAAATTTGTGGGCCTCGGTCGATTTGTTCACTTAGTTAAAAGTTTATCGTAATATATGTAGTGTACAGTATTAAATAATATATCTTCTAATTTAGTACTTAAAAAGCTTCGAATAGCTAGAATCGGTAGAAAGTTAGTAGTCGTTCGAACACTCGGTATTCCAGATATTTAATTATATTAATTACCTTTGTGTTAATATTTACTTAGTTGGTGTTAGAAATTCGTAGCGTTCGGACTTCGGAAATTCGGAACCCTCCGTGTGCGGGACAAAAGTCTGACTCGCACTTGGCCAGTTTATTACGAATGAAACGCTTGCGGTTGCTAATTTTTCCTGTGGCGCGATCTAGTTTCACATTCGCGTAACTTAAAGCATGTTTGGGATGGTGATATGTTCATTATTTAAACAATCTATGAAAAAAAATGTCTTGCTTGAAATATAATAGAATATGTAATCTAATATTATTCAATATTTAGAAATAGTACATAGGTATACACAACTTAAGGTATTAAGTAATAATAAATAAATTAAGGTAAAAAATATTTTAACCGATAATCAATAATTTTTTATAAATAAAAAACAGAACCTAGGTTGCAGCTGTCTGCCGGTAACGTTCCTAAAAAGCTGGCGACATTACCTCGTTGAATAGCTTGGCTAATCCGTTGGCCGAGGTAAACGCCAGCTCTTTGGTCATGAGTGACGTCTATTAAACGTCTGGAAAGATCCTTTACAAAACCTCGGGCATCTCGATCCCAAATATAATATTAAGTGTAATATAATATAAGTAGGATAATATAATTGTAATACATACACACATACATAAAATCATGCCTTTTTCCCGTTAGGATAGGCAGATACTACTTCTTTGCACATGCTACGATCCTGACATACCTCTTTCGCTTCAACCACTTTCATGAGCGCCTCCATACATGCTTGCCGGTTTGGTACTTTTGACATGGCTTTTCTTTTAGAACGTCTCCGATCTGGTCGTCGTGATACGTTCGCCTTGGTTGGCCTTTATTCATACTCGTCTCATAAATCTGTTTTGTCAATCTTCGAGCTTATAGTAGTAGTAGTAACATATAATAGGACTAGCTGATACCAGCGACTTCGTTCACGTACACCAAGAATTTAGTAACTTACGTTCATCCTGATGCTATAAAGTATCACCTTGTTAAATTTCAGTAAGATCGGATCTTCCGTTTAGGCGTGATTAAGTAACAAACAGACAGAGTGACAGTGTTACAAAAGTTTATATACTAGCTGATACCCTCAACTTCGTTCACTTACACAAAGAATTTAGTAACCTATGTTCATCTTCATACTATAAAGTATCTCCTTGTTAAATTTCAGTAAGATCGGATCTTCCGTTTAGGCGTGATTAGGTAACAAACAGACAGAGTGACAGTGTTACAAACTAGCTAATACCCTCGACTTCGTTCACGTACACAAAGAATTTAGTAACCTATGTTCATCTTCATACTATAAAGTATCTCCTTGTTAAATTTCAGTAAGATCGGATCTTCCGTTTAGGCGTGATTAGGTAACAAACAGACAGAGTGACAGTGTTACAAACTAGCTAATACCCTCGACTTCGTTCACTTACACAAAGAATTTAGTAACCTGTGTTCATCCTCATGCTATAAAGTATCTCCTTGTTAAATTTCAGTAAGATCGGATCTTTCGTTTAGGCGTGATTAGGTAACAAACAGACAGAGTGACAGTGTTACAAACTAGCTAATACCCTCGACTTCGTTCAGTTACACAAAGAATTTAGTAACCCATGTTCATCCTCATGCTATAAAGTATCTCCTTGTTAAATTTCAGTAAGATCGGATCTTTCGTTTAGGCGTGATTAGGTAACAAACAGACAGAGTGACAGTGTTACAAACTAGCTAATACCCTCGACTTCGTTCACTTACACAAAGAATTTAGTAACCTATGTTCATCCTCATGCTATAAAGTATCTCCTTGTTAAATTTCAGTAAGATCGGATCTTTCGTTTAGGCGTGATTAGGTAACAAACAGACAGAGTGACAGTGTTACAAACTAGCTAATACCCTCGACTTCGTTCACGTACACAAAGAATTTAGTAACCTATGTTCATCTTCATACTATAAAGTATCTCCTTGTTAAATTTCAGTAAGATCGGATCTTCCGTTTAGGCGTGATTAGGTGACAAACAGACAGCGTGACAGTGTTACAAATGTTATTATAATAGTATTTGAGTGGAAGTATGGATATGGATAAAGTAGTAAATGAAACAGTATTTAGGAAATGGTTAATAAATAAAAACAATAATAATCATCTCATTTATTTCACAATAAATAACTGTTAGTACATAATTATTATAAATAAATAAATTATTATTTGTTAGACAAATGCTCAGTTATTTTGTTTAAATGCGAAATTAGCTTGCCATTTATAAAGTTAGTTTTAACTTGTGTTAATAAATAGTGTTATTTACAAATTATTGTGTAGGTTCACTATTATTATTTCCAATAAATTATTACATCAATAAACTGAGAATCATAATAATAGCTGTATATTATAACCTAACCTCAAAACTCTTACCATATAATTTTGGTAACTTCGAAAAACCGCACCTAACATTTACTACGTTTTTGATTTCTATCCGACAACTTGATTTAATTGGTAATAATAATTATTATTGCAGTAAATTATTATTATTAATAATAATTATGATTCTCAGTATAAAGTGTCATTCAGTCCATTTCTATTACGCCATCTTGTAACAATTTTTTCGTAAGATCGTGTAATAGTGCCATTAGTCCTGTTAGTAGCCGATATCCCCGTCAGGTTTTAGTTGCCATTAAAAGGACTCCTAGTCCTTTTTGATAACCTGAAAAGTATTCGAAATCTTTATTTCTTATATAAATAGTACATTAAGAGATTTCATTGGGCGTAATGGTTGTATTTACAAAAAAAAACGGGATTTCCTGCTAGACTAACCTTGGTTTGTTATCGGTAGTGCAATCGGAAGATTTTTTAGGCCGGTACCCTTATTACGAGTTTTCATCGTAAACGCTTTTGACAGTTCTCACATAGTTTGCGACTTAAATACTGGCCCACTGATTAGTCTTAATTTAGTGAAGTGTGAAAACCACTCGAGACGCAGTACGGTTTTTCATACAAAATTAGTTCGATATACGATATCAAGATTAGTATGAAAACTCGTATTAAGGGTACTAGCACATATTTGGCAAAGCCGTGGCGAAGCGCAGCGCAGATCAATTTTTTAATGGCAAACTAACAGCGTTACTGTGTCTTGTTAAAAAAAACTATTTATATTTGTGCTCGTGTACTCGTGGCTATTGTCTATAAACTACATGTTATTATTTGAGAATAAAGAACGCGTTTTGAATGCAATTTGTGTTAACGAGGTTTATTCCTAGTAATTCCAACAACGTTTGCACAAAATGAATTTTCCCTGAAAACCTTATTTAATGAGCGCATAGTCAAGTTAAAACGGAAATTCTGTATGTTAGCCAGAAAGTAACTAGAAACGTTTTAGAGTTTAATTGTGAGAGACATAAGAAATGTTCAGTCATTATTTTAAAGCCAAAATGTTTTTTTTGCATGATAATTGCTGCAATTATCATCAATTATTATCAATTTCTGCAGCAGAAGAGCCGATGTCGGTCATAAGCTCTCTAAAAGAGTAACAGTAGATTATAAAGCTTCTAATACTTAGGGCTAGATTATACCGGATTCTGATGAAATTTCAGACAGATAAGGACACAAAACTTTTTAGAAAACTTAAATCAAGTTTAGTACCCACTAAGGATGTTGATGACCCACTATGACAGTAAATATAATTTATAAAAAGATATCAACATAACTGACGCCATAAAAGTTGACAAGAATTTGGAAGATCAGTTGCTAATATGCTAATCAGGAACCGGTGAAACTACCCTTGTTGCATTAAATGTATCTGTTTGTTCAGAAGCAAAGGCTGGTAATCGCCTTAGAGTTTGAGAAGTACTGAAATACTCGAATGAATCAATATACCTTACACTACCCATCCTGATTAACCGATTCACGATTCATATCTTACAGGCACGTGGGAAGAACAATCGTGAGAACGAGTAATTTGTGATATGGCAGTGTCTATAATGTGCGAATGTGCTTTTTGAAAAAAATTTTGTGGCAAAGGCGGCTCCAGGATCTTTTTGTAGTAGGGGCACAAAAAGCTGACGGGCAAAAAAGTCAACAATTACTGTTAGAAATAAACTTGAAATATTTGCAAGTGCGTAAAAGGGATGCAACAAATAAAATTCGCAATTCAAGCCCGAATAAATAATAGTTTAAAAAAACTAAAAATATACGCTTTTATAGAAAATCCAACTCAAAAATAGAAAATAAATTTTAATAAATTTGAATTAAAAATAGTGTAAGAAAAAAAGATTTTATTGTAAAAAATAAAAAACGTGGGGTGCATGGTATCAATAGTTCCAAATATTTTATGAACAGATATGACTAGAAGGGTTATTTTGATAATATCCTGAAAAGCACCTCACGCTTTTTTTTACAATAAAATCATTTTTTCTTCCTCTATTTTTAATTCAAATTTATTAAAATTTATTTTCTATTTTTTAGTTGGATTTTCTATAAAAGCGTATTTTTTTTAGTTTTTTTAAACTATTATTTATTTTTCATTTCTTAGTCGATTTTTTTTTTATTTTTTTTTTAATTTATTTATTGTCTTCGGTCTTTAATAAGTATGCCAAATTTCGAGTAAATCCGACGTTTTGAAGGGGGTTAAAATCATGTTCAAAGATTCCGTTACATACTAACATACAAACATACATACGTCTGAAGCTAATAAAAGCGTATTAAAAAGATAAGAGTTTCACTCATGCTCTATATGTTATTTTGTTCATATATTTTAACAACTCTGATAATTTGATTTGCTTCTTAGTATGTACTGTGATAGGGAGCACATGCCCTCATCCTCAAATCCGCGCTTGGGATATTAATTATATTAAAAAGTTCTTCAGAACATTCAACGGTTAGGTATCCTCAAGTCTAGAGTTTGGTGAATACGAAGACGATACTAACAGGAGAAAACTTAATCGGTAGGGTACACAAACCATTATAGTTTTATCATGTAAGTACATTTAAATGCACAGACAGTGTTGGCATAAAAAGTATACCTCTATTGGCCATTTGTTTGATTTTGTTCAGTCTAAGAAACGTTAAAAATGTATAAGCTTGAGTCATTTGACAAATAATCTTTGTCAAAATCTAGCTTTATTTAAAAATAAAGTAATACAAATAAGAAATTTAAGTATGTCGCTCTTGAGGGCGATGCTTATAAAATGTTTGTATGTACGCATGCATAATTATAAAGTACTAGAAGTGCCCCGTGGCTTCGCCCGCGTTAGAAACTCCTTTTATTTACTTTTACGTAAAAAGTTAAGTTAAGTTTAAGTAAAACTTCCGGGAGGAATTTTTAGTAAATCCATTCTGAGCGGATACCTACGTCATAATAACTATCTGCATTCTAAATTTCAGAACAATCCAAAACAATATTGATTTTAAAACTGTTCACCCTCTTAGGGTGGCATTTTGAAAAAACCTGAAACTCGTATTTACTTATTTATTAGAAAAGACTATCTAATCTTGTTTCACCATACAAACTTTGAACCCCCAAGTCATCCCCTAAAGGGGTGAATTTTGGAAAATCCTTTCTTAGTACAACCCTTGCGTACTAAGACAAATATACTCTCCAAATTTCAAGTCTCTACGACCAGCGGTTTAGGCTGTGTTGTCTGTCTGTCAGTCAGTCAGTATGTCGGGACAAAGATTCTTATGGTATTAGAAAATTACTTTCATGCCTCTAACCAAAACATGTGTGAGTGCCTTGCACGATGCATGCCTCGCAAAGTGCAAACGTGCCTTTCTTGCACAGACTAAAGGGAACCAAAAAACAGAATGCATAAAGTGCAGATTTGTGAAACAAAAAATAACACAAATGAACACCTGTTAATGTCTGCTGCGTCAGTGTCATGCGGTTAATATGATGACCTACTTGAAGAGTGCAGTGTAGTTATCTGAAATAAATGTTTGAGTCAGTAGGTTCGTATATAAAGCATTCGCATATGCATGCAATTTCATAGGTGCATTTATTAGTAAAATATGGCTACATTTAGATACTATAATTATATCTACTACTTCTCACTTGTCTCTATTTTTAATGCCTATTTGATAAGATTTTTTCAACTGACTTCCCAAAAAGAAGGAGGTTCTCAATTCATCTGTATGTATTTTTTTTTGTGTATATTACGCAATTACTCCGTAAATTGTAAACCGATTTGAAAGATTATTTTTGTAATCGGTAGGGTACGTTTTCGAAGTGGTCCCATTGTAATTTCATAGAGATCTGATAAGTATCTCCTGAGATATGACGATAAACGTTTCAAACTTGCTACTGATATTGACTCGCGGGGCATGGAAGTCGGTTGTTTTAGTTTTTAAACTATCTTAAATATATTTTTTCATACATAAGTGTTTGACCACAATCTCAACTGATGTTATGTGACGATGAAGTCGGCGATGTAGCACTTATGATTAATTGCTGCGACATGGATCACTTATTATTACTCCTACCTTTTTCAGATATATCTAAAAATATAAGTCCTTTAGGGCTTTATATAATATAATTTGACCACTTTCTCAATACTCAAAACTTTATAGCTTGCATAATATTTCTTCCATAAAAACGCCTGGTGGAAAGCGATGATATAGTCAAGGAAGGTCTAGAATAGTTTGCGATTATAAAAAGCGTCGGTAACGACATCAGTGAATTTGCAGACAAAGATTTTGCAAGCTTATATTACCTACGTTCGAATGAAATAAAAAATGTAAACTACAGAATCGTTTGAAGCCCCTAAAGTCTTAAAAACTCGTAGCTCAGAGCAATTTTGCTTAATCAAATTAAAAAGATACCGCATTCAATCGATTTTTCGGTTGACAGAGAGCTTTATGGGCACGTATGTGCAAAAACGACCAGTTTGATGATCTACATTTTCTGTGTTATGTTATAACTTTGTATTCTTAGTTTAATATTACTGTTAATAAACTGGCCAAATGCAATGCAAGTCAGACTCACATTAGTAGGGTTCTGTAATACAGTAGAGGATTTAATGACTATAATTTTTCGCCAGCAAAAAAATTATGTTAGTTTTTCAGTGTTTGTATTAAAAACAAAGGAAGACTTGCGGTTTTGAAAATGTGCTATATGTCATAGCACTGCTGACTATATTTCGTTTAAACAAATTTTCGTTAAATGTGTTTATTGAGATCTACAGCATATATATTTTTTTAGATATTTCACTCTCTTATTTCAAAAGTTAGAGGGGGGGAGGGGGCACACATTTGACCACTTTAGAAGTATCTATCTTTTTTATTGATGGATTTATTAAAATTTGATAAAAATGGTTTTTGGAATCTCAATGTCACTTTTAAATACCTATATAAAGACACCTCGCAAGTATGGTTTTTACAAATTTTTTTTTTTATTTCTAGGTATGGGGAGCCCCCCTTAATCTTTTAATTATTTTTCTTTTTTCATTTTTCCATAAAATCGTAAAGCGGCTTACAAAATACATCTATCTACCAAGTTACAACTGTGTAGTCTTAATAATGTGTAATAAAGTGGCTGTGATATACGGACGGACATGACGAATTTACAAGGGTGCCGTTTTTTTAAATTCGGCTACGGAACCCTAATAATCAAAACAAATTATTTATATTTTCTAGGCAAGCGTACCGAATAGTGTACCTTATCAAGCGAACGCTAGAATAATAAATTGTATTTAAACACAGTAGTCAAGTAGACACTGGCCTCTCAATCATAAAATAAAACCGGCAAAGTCGAGTTGGAACCGCCCACCGAGGCTTCCGTACCAACGTTGGTAGGTACCAATTAAGCTAGACCTCTAAATTGTATGAGCGCTCATATAACTCAGAGGCCTATCTTAATTGGCGTATATGTATGTATGTATCGGGACACCGATTAATATTCAACTTTTTTATTTCTTGGATTTTTTCCTTTACTTGTGCTGTAACCTGTTAACCTTGCTTCTTGTAAAAATTTATGATTCTAGGTCAACGGGAAGTACCCTATAGGTTTTCGACCCAAAACCTATACGGTACTTCCGGTTGACCTAGAATTGTCAATTTTGGTCTTACGCAAGTAAAGGAAAAGGAAAAAATCTGAAAAATAAAATAGTTGAAATGTAAGATAAATTCTGGTACTTAAAAGTTTTCGCGAAAATCTAAATATGCCCATATCTTTTTATCGTGTAGACTCATGACCTTGATTTTTATACACCTAATAAGGAATATAGACCTCAGTATCTGATATAAATTTCAACTTGCTAGGTCCCCCGTTCCTGAGAAAATTGGTGGTGACACACGGACAGACAGACAGACAAACAGACAGACAAACAGACAGACATACAGACTGACAGACAGACATACAGACGGACAGACGGACAAGAAAGTGATCTTATAAGGGTTCCTTTCTTACCTTTTGAGGTAGGTACGAAACCCTAAAAATGCTAGAAAAAATGCATACACGAGGCAATTATTGTTAGTATAGTGATCCATGGGTTAGTATAGTGACCTTCCTAGTGGGCGAGCTACTCATGACCAAGGGTAGACATAACTACAACCAAGATAAAAGGATACTGGACCGAGTTTCGTTTCATATAATTCTTATACTTGGTAGTTGAATCTCAACCAGTCTATGGTCATGATAATTATGATAATTTAGCTTAAATTACTCCTATAAAACTAAATGTAGCCATACCGTTACAGTTAGTGATGAAAACACCATTTAATCGCAAAGATTTATTATTCCATGCAATCTAATCTGTCACCTGAGGCGAGAACAGCTTTTTCAGTCCGATGATGGTGGCCAGGAGCAAAGCAATCTTGGAGATCAGGAGGGCCTTCCCGACCATGAGGGCCAGACCCTTGAAGGTCAGAGCTCCGAGGAGACCGAACTTCATGGCGGCCGCGGCGAGGAAGGGACCGAAGTTCTTGTTTCGCTGCCTGCCGCTTTCGACGGCTTTGTGCGGTTTGACGGATACATCTGGAAATGAAATTATTGATATTTTATAGTTAGGTTGTGATATATTTGACTAAGCGCTAATTTGCTGCCTCGGTCTGTTGCCGAATATAGTCTGTTGATTTATTATTTTTTTAGTAGTCGTCAGATTTTTGTCAGTCGTACTATTACATGCACCTCTTTGTTTCAGTACTTCAGATTTTTTTTTGTCAAAAATAAATAAACACAATCTAACATACTCATACCGCGTATTCAATCATAACGCGCATACTGAACTCAGACGATCACGATCCGAATAGAACTGATCGTTAGTTTGTCAGCTGCATAATATCTTTCAAATATAAGTTATTTTTCAAAAAAAATAAAACCGACTTCATAACCACAAACAGGCACTCAAAAGCGAAAAATAAATTACTTAAAATTATTATAAGCGCTACCCACTTATCTATTTGAAGTCGGTGCCAGCCAAGTCTAATAGGTAGTAGATAGATAAATCCCTACGTGTATCTACCTACTTACTAACCTACATGTACCTACTTACTACTACTACATGCATACTATATAGATAGTAGATAGCTACTATCCAATAGACTAAGCTGGCACCGACTTCAAATAGATAAGTGGGTAGCGCTTATAATAATTTTAAGTAATTTATTTTTCGCTTTTGAGTGCCTGTTTGTGGTTATGAAGTCGGTTTTCTTTTTTTTGAAAAATAACTTTTTTACCCTTTTTAGTGCAAAACAAGTTTTAATTAAATTACATGCATCTATTAAATTTCGTGTTTGGGCCGTTATACACTGACGGATATATACTTTTTGAAAATTTCAAGTATGTACCTATAGCGGTTAAGAAGATACAGATCTGTAAAGTGCGCACATATAGACACACGGACGGACGGACGGACGGACGGACGAACAGACTACAAAGTCTCAGAAAGTGTTCATTTGGTAGCCTTTGCGTTCGGAACCCTAAAAAAATTGACTTGAAATGCCGCGCTAAAGTGAAAATATTCACTAGTAATAATGATGTCATCAAGGTATCAAAGGACAATGTTCAAAATGGCCCTGTGCAATTAAAGCATCTGACACACACGATAATTAATTGTCTATTTTATTACAATAATTCCAAATACTTTTATAACACGGACTAGTTGTATTCCAAAATGAATATAAAAAAGTATTATTTGCGATTATTAACATTATTTGCCGCCATATGGCCAACAGAGTACTGAATCACTCTACTACGTTATAAGAGGCACTTCCCTATATTGTTGAAACCCGAATTATGAATGCACTGTGTAGCCAACCTAACAACGGAAAGTATTAGTTACGTAGTAACTATTATATAATCTGTGGTATTATGCTTATAAATTATTTTTTTGCAGTGTTGGTTGGTACAAAGTACGTTCATAATTCTGAGTTATTTAATAATGTATTCAGTGTCGCGGGACTGAAATGGCCGCCATCTTCGCCAAACGTCATGTCATGTCAAAAACTCTTAGGTATGTTTAAAAAAGTTTGCACCCTAACAAGACTTTGCCCGGTAGAACATTCCTGTGAAGACAAATTATTTATATTTATATATAATTATTTATTATAATTATTAATATATAATTATTTATTGAGGGCTCGGTGGCGTAATAGGGAGAACAGTCGGCTTTGATGCCGTGGTACCGAGTTCAAACCGCCGTGGACCAATGAATTTTTCCATCGAAAAATATATGTGCGCTTCTCACAGCTGCCCTCCGGTGAAGGAAAACATAGTTAAGAAACCAACAACCCCCGCATGGTGGTAGGACATATCTAGTGTCCGCCTGGCCAGCTACCACTCTCAAGTTAGAAAATCTGTCGCCAAACATCTAATGTGTTCAAGCAGTTATCCTTGAGAGCCAGTTCCCATTCTAGTCCACTTCTCTATCTTCGACCGCATCATCACTTAGCAACAGATGAGATAGTGGTCAAACGCTAGCCTATAAGATATAAAAAAAATAAAAAATATTAATTATCCCCACCTTTATTTCTATCTCGCTCACAGTTAAAAAAAAAACATACAGACGAATTGAGAACCTCCTCCTTTTTTGTGAAGTCGGTTAAAAAAAGGCAACCCTAGAAGATCTGCGGCTATAAGGGAAAACTGAAGGACTGTTGCATCCACCGGAGAAAAGTTTAGAAGAGGTCGTAGATTTTTATACTCCCTCTGATAATGAACATCTAATATTATAAGCTCGAAACCTAGGCGCAATTTGCAATAAAGCCTGTGAATGTAAGTTATAGCTTTATGAAGCTAAAATTAGCCGATAATCCCCCTCTTTAGCTCGAGGTGGATTTTTTTTCTCGTATATTAGTTATCAAGTTATGAGCTGCAATTTATGCAAAATAATGTTTATGACATGTAAGGGAGTAGTATTTATGGGATGTAAGGGAGCAAAAATACACCTCAGTGCTCCCAGCCAACCTCACCTGCCCTTGGTGCATCCTGCTGACCAACAAACGAGGCTAAATACAAATACTATGGGCCGGTAACGGGTAGCAGCGGTGCGAGAAGCTACGTTTTGCGATCGCCAACCCGCCTGCCCAGCGTGGCGATTAGGGCATATCCCTCCCTAAGATGGAAAGTCACACACAAAGCCAAAGGTAGTGGAAAAGAAGAGCCGAAGATCGGGCTCAGTGGCGCATATTGGGAGAGGCCTACGTTCAGCAGTGGACGGAACCGGCTGATGATGATGATTATTATGATGAATGTTTATGACATCACCGCTTTAGATCAAATGTAGATATAAGTAGCAGAGAAGTCAAAAATAGCAAAAACTTTTTCAGATTATATATACAAAATGTAAATAAAATTACAAAGAATTTTAAAAATTTCACTGTCAAGTTAATTTCTTACTCATTTATCGTATCGGAAAGAGAAACTTCTATTTAAAGATCAAAATAATTTTCATACAAAGCAATCGCTTACCAATATTATAAACGCTTATACATTAGCAATTTTATTAGATGAGAAACCTGAATTTAGGAAATTAATTACTTATCGCCATTTTCATTCCGATTTCTAATTAATTATCTTCTAATAGCATGAATAGATCGGTTTATTATTAGATATATTTTCGAGAATGATGAGAAATCTTATTTTTGTGCTGCCTAATATTGCCTTGGGCAAATACTTACGCAAGGGACTTGGAAACACGGAGCGAAATTAAGAGGATTATATTTTGTTTCAATAATTGGTACCAGGAATAATTTTCCTTGCCTCCTATTGTACGACTATTGCTTATGCAATAGTAAACACATCTTAGTTTTGCCATTTAAATTCATGCATTTTAGGCTTCCGTACCTCAAAAAGAAAAAAATTAACCATTATAAGATCACTCTCTTGTCCGTCTGTCCGCCTGTCTGTCCGTGTGTCACCACCGATTTTCCCAGGAACGGGTGAACCTAGCAAATTGAAATTTATACTAGATACTGAGGTCTATAGTCCCTATTAAGTGTATAAATATCAAGGTTCTGAGTCAACATGATAAAACTATATAGGCATATTTAGATTTTCGCGAAAACTTGTAAGTACCGAAGTTTACCTTAATTTTCAACTATTTTTATTTTTCGGAATTTTCCCTTTACTTAAGATTTATATGCTGTAAGACCTTGTTTCAACCAAAATTGGAAATTCTAGTCGTCTGGAAGTATCCTATAGGTTTTAGGTCAAAAACATCATGAAAGAATCATGAATATATGGGAATAAATCTTAAAACCGTAAATATGTTGTTGAATAACAAATAATACTGTCTGTAATAGTAAATTCACATTTTTTTTTGTATTTATCTACATTTTTACGGTTGTCTATATAAGTGATTCAAGACCTTGCTTCTTGCCAAATTTCATAATTCTAGGTCAACGGGAAGTACCCTATAGGTTTTGATTACCTTGTGAAATCGCTAAATATGCGAGAATATGCGACATAAACGGGTATATCTTTTGATCGTGTTGACTTACAGGTTTGGTTTTTTTACAGCCGAATGATACTATAGAATAGACCCAAGTATTTAATATAAGTTTCAACTTGAGACCTCTACGCATTATGAAGATAAAGGGTATTGACAGACGGACAGACGGACAGACGGACAGACGGACAGACGGACAGACGGACAGACGGACAGACGGACAGACGGACAGACGGACAGACGGACAGACGGACAGACGGACAGACGGACAGAGGGACAGACGGACAGACGGACAGACGGACAGACGGACAGACGGACAGACGGACAGACGGACAGACGGACAGACGGACAGACGGACAGACGGACAGACGGACAGACGGACAGACGGACAGACGGACAGACGGACAGACGGACAGACGGACAGACGGACAGACGGACAGACGGACAGACGGACAGACGGACAGACGGACAGACGGACAGACGGACAGACGGACAGACGGACAGACGGACAGACGGACAGACGGACAGACGGACAGACGGACAGACGGACAGACGGACAGACGGACAGACGGACAGACGGACAGACGGACAGACGGACAGACAGACAGACGGACAGCAAAGTGATCCTATAAAGGTTCCTTATTCTTTTTTATGTACGGAACCCTAAAAAAACAATTCAGGAATAATTATTTAAATTGAAGTCAGAGCCAAGCTAAACCTAACTCAATGTCAATACGCTTCATCATTTTGTCGCCTAGAATCCAAGTGAAGGCAAACATTTGTCAGAGCGTTGGTTTGTTTTAGCCGTCTGGATATTTGCGATTATGTCCAGAAGCCCAGTCATCTAGAATCGCAGTGGACATATCGGATTGATTTAGTGTAGTCCAAATTGACTGTAACGTAAACTACCGCCGTTTACTTACAAAAGCGAGTCGGTTATATAACAAACAAGCTTTGCAAGCAAAGCCCGCGGCTTTGCCCGCGTTCCTTATTGACATATTTGACATTAGGCATTAAATATTGACATTAAAATTTGTAGTTGCTTGACATTTAATATTTTGACGTTTTTTTTTTTATTTTATTTTTGTGGTGTTATGTTTTATTAACGTACCCAATTATTATTATAATGTATTTATTATTGTTACCAAATTTATTGCAAATAAATTATTGATTGATTGATTGATTCAATCTCTGGTTATGAATCTTCCCTTTGAATCACTCTATCTATTGATGAAAATTGCATTACAATCTGTTGCGTAGTTTAAAAGATCTAAGCGTATACAGACAGCGGTAGCGATTTTATTTTATACTATGAAACAAAAAACAAACAGTTATAGATAACAGTGATATTGAAATTTTGTCAAGGGCCAACAATAAGGAGAAACTTGCCATTAATATAATTTAAGTTAAGCGCTAGTGATTTTTTGTACCAATTTTAAAGTATTTATTTTAATACGTACACGTAATAGTACGGTTGGCAACCCTACATTAATCAGGGGAATTAAACATGTGTGACGTTTGACGTCTAGATGAAAGCGGAATGGCTCAACACCTTTGTTTTTTTTTTGTAAATTTAAAGCAATAAGTTATGTTTCTGTTATATCTATAATATTTTTTATTGAATATGATCTATTTAATGTAATTTGACGTGTGTAAGTGCAAATTTTTAATTTGCCCATATACTGAATAAATGCTTTGACTTGACTTGACTTGACTTGAATATCTGAAGATATTTAACAAATTTCAATAAATTGTAATGAGATCACTTGTAAAGAAGACCATTTTAAACAAAAAAAAAAATTCCAAATCATTCCTGACGTCTCTAAGTAATCGGAGAACATACATAAAAAATAAAAGATTCCGAAGAATTGAAAAACTCCTTCTTTATCTGAAGTCGGTTAAAAAGGTCTAGTAATTGTTAATCAGTAAATGATGAATGAAGATCCCAAAATATAATTTATAGATTTTAGGAATATCTACGAGTATGATAGTATAATAGACATTAAACATTATGCAGAAATATGGCATACAGAATACCATTTTTAGGGTTCCGTAGCCGAATGGCAAAAAACGGAACCCTTATAGATTCGTCATTTCTGTCTGTCTGTCTGTCTGTCTGTCTGTCTGTCTGTCCGTCCGTATGTCACAGCCATTTTATTCCGAAACCGTTAGGACTACAGAATTAAAACTTGGTAGGTAGATGTATTCTGTGAATCGCTTTCCGATTTTTATACAAAAATAAAAAATATAAAAGTTAGCGCCTAAAGTGGTAAAATGTGTGTCCCCCCCCCCCCCCCTCCCTCTAACTTTTTAATTTTAATGTATGGGAGTGAAAATCTAAAAGAAATATATGCTGTAGATCTCAATAAAAACTAACAACGAAAATTGGTTTGAACGAGATACAGTAAGCAGTTTTAGAGATATGGCGACCGCAAAGATAACTTTGTTTTTCATACAAACACTATGAAAAACAAAGTTAATTTTGTAGTTGCGAAAAATCAAAGTTATAAAAATACTCTACTGTGTTACGGAACCCTACGAGTACGAGTCCGACTTGCACTTGGCCAGTTTTTTCAATAACGTACCGTGGCGCGTTTGAGGAACACGTTTACGTTTAGAGCACGTTACGACATCACACGTTTTTGGCAAGTTATCTCATTGGTCATATATGAATAAGGGCCCTGATATAATTTAGTACCCATTAACTTAGTTTAAACATCACAAGTACGATTTCAGTTTTTTTTTCTGTCAAGCTAAATATGAATGATTATTACCTATAGGAGAGTATGTTTCGTTCTTTTTCATATTTTTCTTCTTTTATTTCTATCTCCTTTTCTATTACTCATATCTTTCATTTATCTCCTATTCTGTCTGCCTTTATTTAAAAAAAGTCTGTATATATTCATTTCATAATCCTATCCTAACTAATATTATAAATGCGAAAGTAACTCTGTCTGTCTGTCTGCGTCACTTTCACGCCAAAACCACTGAACCGATTTAAATGAAATTTGGTACACAGATAGTCTAGAACCTGAGAATGGACATAGGCTACTTTTTAATGCGAAAACAGGGTTGTAAGGAGTTGAAAGGGGGGATGAAAAGTTGTATGGAAGTATCGTCATTTTAGGAGCTAGAAACTTGAAACTTATTTTTAAGGCTGTTAATTGTATATAAATAAATTTGACATTCAAAGTTTGTAAAAGTTTTACCCTCAAGGATGTAAAATAACAATAGGGGATGAAAGTTTGTATGGAAACATGTAAGGTTTATGTGAATGTTCTACTGAACGGATTTAAATGCAATTTGGTACACAGATAGTCTAGAGCCTGAGTAAGGATATAGGCTACTTTTTATTGGGAAAAGAGGGTTGTAAGAGGTTGAAAGGGGGGATGAAAAGTTGTATGGAAGTATCGTCATTTTTAGAGCTAGAAGCTATTTTTTAGGCTGTTAATTTGATATAAATAAATATGAAATTCAAAGTTTCTAAAAATTTTACCCTCAAGGGTGTAAAAATAACAATAGGGAATAAGGGATGAAAGTTTTTATGGAAATATGTCAGGTTTAGGTGAATGTTCTACTGAACGGATTTAAATGAAATTTGGTACACAGATAGTCTAGAGCCTGAGAAAAGACATAGGCTTACTTTTATTGCGAAAAGAGGGTTAAAAGTGAGGGGGAAGGGGGAGGGAGAAGGGGAAGGGGGAATGAGGGGAAGGGAGGGAGGGTGGAAGTGAGGGGAAGGGGAAAGGGGAGAGGAATTGGAGGTGAAGGAAAGGGGAGGGGGGGGGGAAGGGGAGGGAGAGTGGGGTGATTTGCACGGCGTGGTACGGTGCGGTGTAGGTGGGATACGCATGTGTCTTATTTGTAAAATAATTAGCCTAAATATTTAAATATGTCACCCAAAGACACTATTCCACGCTGACGAAGTGGCGGGTACAGCTAGTGTACATATAAATGGTTCCTAGAAAAGAAAACTAAAACACGGTAAGTAGGTTTGATTATATAAGTTCAGGTACGTATAGTTTACTATTTTTATAGGGTCCCGTTTTACCCTTTGGGTACGGAACCCTATTACTAAGACTCCGCTGTCCGTCTGTCTGTCTGTCTGTCTGTCCGTCTGTCACCAGGCTGTACCTCATGAACCGTGATAGTTAAACAGTTGAAATTTTCACAGATTATGTATTTCTGTTGCCGCTATAACAACAAATACTAAAAACAGAATAAAGTTAAATATAATAGAGGGTCCCAATACAAGAAACGTGTTTTTATCGGCATTTCACACCATCTATGAACGCTTAGTTAGGTAAACGTCCCATAGATGGCGTTAGATTGAAATGTCGATCCCTAACACCTTTGTTAGACGTTAGATGGCGTTATAATATAAGAAATAAAATGTTTATTAACTATTATTTTTTGCTGGCGAAAATGATAGTGGTATTTTTTGCTCGATCTTATAAAATACTGTAGTGTAGTAAGGAACCCTACGAGTGCGAGGCCGACTTGCACTTGGCCAGTTTTTAATTTAAATTAGGCGCACCTTGTCCGAAGCACTATTTCAGATCCTCACACAAAGGTTGTCTATAAGAGATCGCTATTAGCGATAAGACCACAAATTGTAATACTTTAAATTCAAGCTGTAATGATAATATTTGTTTATATCTTTGATGTGGCAATAAAGCTATATATCTATCTAAATTGAATCTTGTTAAAATTAGGATGACGCCAACGCCGTCAATCGTTATTAACTTCAGTAAGTTATCGCCACAGTCTGTGACTACCTAACATGGTTAACCCTAGATACGACAAGAACTACATAACATAGATAATCAAGACAAAGCACCCACAATATCGGATAAACACAAAATTGTTACATCCTAAATAGACCTTGCAAGATATAAATTGCTGTGAAGATAAATTATTTCAACCCATTTGTATTTCTATCTAGCTTACACTTACTGTAAGAATAGTCTGTAATCAACGCGAAGAAAGGAGCTAGAACGTGATTCAAGGACATGTTTGTTTAGTCTCAAGAAATTATTCTACATGCAACCTCCGTTGAGTATAATTTTCTTGGATACATGTATACGGCACGGAAATCCACATTGACAATGATGTATTTTTGTGTGGTAGTTTTCGTGAAAAACTATCGTTTTCTGGAACGCTGCGATGTTCATTTATTTGTATTAGATTTTTACTAAAGAAAATATACTTGTATGTTTTAATTTCATACAATAGCCGTGAACCAGGATTATCTATCTGCATTCATAAGCTCAGTGGCATGACTTGGGAGAGGCCTATGTCCAGCAGTGGACTGATACCGGCTGATTATGATGATTCATAAGTGATATGTCTTAAAGGGCTATACAGCTATACCAATTTTCTGCTTGTTATCTTCTAATAAGTAAGTACCATCATCTCTGCCGCCAAAACTTTACGGTATTCCGGCAGAACAGCCTTTAAGAGTCAAACCATTCTAGGTATGACGTGTTCACTATCCTCGACCACACCATCGCTTACCACAAGGCAAGATAGTAGTTAAACGATAGTTTATTTGATATTAGAAAAATCTTAGACGAGGTCTTTACTCCGGTAATCGGTATGATTAAACGTATTGTTTACCTGATTTACAGTAGAAATGCATTTTTATTTAATGCAAGAAAAGCCGCGGGGTATATGTTACTTAATTAATAAGATCGTTTAAAAAACTAAAAGAACCGAATTCAAATGCCACGCTATTAATTTTCAGTACCGTTTAAGATGTTTATCTCCATATCTCTGGAGATACTTTGCAAACCTCGTTAAAATTACCATGTTACTAAACTAAGGATATCTCCTTTCAAAAAAGAAAAGAATAATTAAAATCGCTTCATAAACGACGACCTCCTTTTTTGAAGGCGGGTAAATAAATTCTATATGTCGTAGTTAACTAATGCTTGTCAAACTAATGTTCACCCAAATTCATTTCCAGTAGCAGTAGTTATTGGAAAGTTATTCACAATTAATGGGTTTTGGAGGCCATTTTGTAATTAATTATGATTATATAACCATAACCATAACCCATTAACTTATCTCCTCCATCTTAATTACTTCCTAAGTTCCAGGTCAATTTCAAACTACACAGGACTAGCTGCCTAACGTTATGTACACAGACAGGTATTATCCTTGTCTAAACTATGAAAAAGATTCGTTTCACGAATAAATAGTATATCACACATCTCTATACAAGCGGTGTTTCGAATTAGATATAAATAAAACTGGTCAAGTGCTAGTCAGACTTTTGTCTCACACACGGAGGGTTCCGAACCGCAGTATAATAATATTATGAGTATAATATTATATTATATTGCCGTGTCAATACCAAACATGCTTATGAACTACAACGCCATCTAACAAATATCTAACAAATATCTAACAAACTTCTAACACCAACTAAGTGAACGTTAACACAAAGGTTAATATTATTTATTATAAGTTAAACAATCGTTCATAGATGACGCTATAGTAAAAACAAGTTTTTGTATAGGGACTCCCTTTAATTTTTAACTTTATTCTGTTTTTAGTATTTGTTGTTATAGCGGCAACAGAAATACATCATCCGTGAAAATTTCATCCGTCTAACTATCACGGTTCATAAGATACAGCTTGGCGACAGACGGACAGACAGACAGATAGACAGACAGACAGACAGACAGACGGACAGCGGAGTCTCAGTAATAGAGTTCCAATGGTACCCTTTGGGTTCGGAACCCTAAAAATAGCTTTACAATTTACACGATCGATTTTTGTTGACATGACTTTTAACAGCTATTTTTTCCGCGCGGTGGTTGTTTGGGAACAAAATAATATAGATTTTTTAAGACAAACGATTCCACCCACCGTACATTACTTTCTTGTAACGGTTGATGCAGCCAGGATTTTATCAATAATAATTATAGTTATACTTCGGCCAATTTATCAATCATAACCAATGTGCTATTCAGATGCATAAGCTATAATATTGTTATGTTTCTTCGGTAGTTTTTTTGCGAAAGAGTTACAAGCATATCCATTTTTACAAACTTTCGCTTTTATAAATTAGTAGGATTTGATTATCTCCTACCACTATTTTTCCTTGAGCTGTAATAGTATTAAAATCGAAAAAAAAAACAGATCAAACAATTTATAACCCTTATAATCACCATATTGTATATTTCACTCTAATAACTTGATGGTATATAGGATGTGTTATGTAATTTAAACTTAAGTTTCGCTCACGGTATAATCCTAATATTACACCCACTCGTAATTATTCTAATTTGCTAACACGTCTGTGAAAATTACAAGCACATTATATTGTTCGTTATAATATAAGCGAGCATCCTATATCATCAAAATAATTAATACGACGTGGGGAAAGTCCACAGACTATAAATATGTTTGGATTATATTTACGAGTATTATGTTATTATATCGATATGTTTTTGTTATGAGTTCATTTATTATATTATATATGAGAGCCCCGTTGGCGTATAGGATGGACAGCTTGGTTTCTAAGCGAGAAGTCGCCGGTTCAATACCTAGCACGGGTGTTTGTTCGTTCTTTAGTGGTGGTAAGAGATGATAAATGCTGCTTAAGGTTACAGTTACCATCTTTTTCTTCTCAAAACCAGTTTAATCTTTCTTAATTAGTTAAAACTAAAGAATCTCTACCGTAATACGCAAACGGTGGAATAACAAAAGCCACCACTAGTGGTAACAATTAATACCATCTGATATAATTAAGTGTCTTGGGAACAATTTGCGGTAGGCTGGTAAAAGGGAGCCGTATAAATGTGCGGCGAAATTCTGAGATCGGGAGTATTTGAGGCTTCTGAGATCGTTCTTACGCTGTAATAACTCTTTTATTTGGTTCACGTACTTTGCTTTTACATCGAGAAAATCAAAGATTTGTGAATGGCAATGGGATGAGAGAAGAAAAGGAGAAATCTTTTTGGGAGATAAAAGTCAAAAATTTAATTTTAATTTTGAATACATTTTAAATTGAATTAAGTTTAAAAAAAATAAAGTTAATATAATTTTTAATTTAATTAAAGATTAAAGTTGGTTTAAAAATACAATAAAAATTATCTCCGAATAGTATTAAAATCGTCACTTTCATAAAGAATTGCATTTGCAAAGTGATGATCTGGCAGAGAGATACATTGCAGGGTTTTGGAGTGGAGACCACGCATTGAACAAAGTAGCGTAGAACATCCTTCAGCTAAATAGAGCGACTTTTTGCAAAAGGTAGCAAATTGATGCAATGTGCATAAAACAGGGTTTAGTGGCGCGCATAAGGAGCATTTTCTAACAGTGGAGGCCCAGTGGTGTAGTGAAAGAATGGTACGAGGTTTCGAGTTCAATCCCCGCCGTGCACCACTAGATTTTTCCATCGAAAAATGTATTATGCGCTTTTCAGTGGCCCACCAGTGAAGAAAAAACATCGTTAAGAAACCCATAAACTCCGCATGGTGGTAGGACACTATCTAGTGTCCGCCTGGCCAGCTCCCACACTCAAGTTAGAAAATCTGTCGCCAAACATCTAAAGTGTTTCGGCAGCTATCCTTGAGAGCCAGTTCCCATTCTGACAGCACACAGCACTTGAGAGTCAGACCATTCTAGGCCTAGCTGTTCACCATGGCTTACATGGCATGGCTCGATTGGGGGCAGTCCAGATAGTGGTCAAACGATATACACTGATAGGCTAGATCAGAATATTACATAGCAAAAAAAATCATCGCCTTCCATCAGGCGAGCTTGTCCCATCACTTAATTAAAAAAATACTCACCAACGCCAAAACTCGAATCTCTGTCCTGCTTGCCAGAGATGACTAGGTCAGCATTATCCAGGATTCTGTACCGGAGTGACCTGGTGGTAGCGAAGTTCCACAGCTTATCAACGACGAGCTGCTGGGCCTGGTCTTCTAGAGACACGCCGGCTCTGGCCAGGCTTTCTGGTTTCACGGGCACGTCTGCTGCCGCCCCATGACTGGAAGAAGACCATTGATATTTAGTACAGATGAAAACTATTCTTTTCTTTCTAGTTTGAAGAAAACTAGTTTGAGATCGTTTAAAAATCTAAAAAAACGACTTCAAATGCTGCGCTAATAATTTTCAGTATTAATAAGCTAATTATCTCCATATCTCTGGAGGTGCTCATCAGATCTCGATGACATTTAAATGGGACCTCCTAGAAAGTTATTTTTCGGACGTCTTTGAGTAAATCGGAGAGCATACATAAAAAAAGATTCCGACGAATGAGAACCTCCTCTTTTTTGACGTTGGTACAAAATCAAACATAAGAATGTGTGATTTCATCTACATCTGTCTTGTTTCACCTTTTTCATCAAACCGAGTTCAACTTAGCGTGAACCATGATAATATCAAAGCAATGTTTTTCAGATTTTTTCGTGTAAAAATATTAAATGTTTTCATCAGACCAGACCGTTATTCAAAGGACAAAAGTCGAGTAACAAAGATCTTGCTTGTCCGTTAAGAAAACAGACGTGACAATAAAAACGGTTGGAATACAGGCCCGTAAAATGTTTTGATGTTTTTACTGCAAAATCTATGTTTTGTTTGACAAATCTTTGATCGCTGTGTTCTTAGGTGCTGTAGTAATAATAGATTTGCGCTGGTGATATATATTTGGAATGCTATGCATATTTTGATAGATATCTGGGCACTAAGGACAATAATAATTAAAGTAATTTATGGGCAGTAAAATTGGTGGTAGTCGGGAATGGGAAACATTTTGAGTTCAATCACACGTAGTACGTGAATTTCGGAACATACAAGAGAATTTAACTTTACTTGAAAAAGTTTTTCATATCAATAAAAAAAAACACGAGACTCAGGATCTGACAAGGAAGTAAGAAGAAAACACGAGACTCAGGGTCTGACAAGAAAGCTCAAGAAAACCAAATAAATATATATTTTTTAAATTTTAATTATTATTGATTAGATGTGATCCTTTAGTAAATTGTATCACATCTGATGAGTATCTCGAGAGATATGATGATAAACATCTCAAACTTGCTAATGAAACTGATTCGCTTGGCTGTGAAGTCGGTACTTTAGGTTTTTCAACGATCTAACAACCTACGCGTTAGAAGTGAAATTTCCAAGTTCATTTCATTTATTTCTCAACATCACTAATTATTTTTTGTACTTCCACTCCATCTGTTGAACTTTGGCGAATACGTCTTGGTAGTTAAGTCGTTTTACAATAGAGCGTTTATCTAATACTATAAGAATCTTTGTCCTGAGCAACTGACAGACTGGCTGACTGACTGACTGACTGACAGAAAACGCACAGCCTAAACCGTCGTAGAGACTTGAAATTTAGAGGGTATATTTATCTTAGTACGGAAGGGTGTACTAAGAAAGGATTTTCAAAAATTCACCCCTTAAGGGGATGAAATGAGGGTTCAAAGTTTGTATGGAGAAACAAGATTAGATAGTCTTTTCTATTCGAAATTTTTAAGTTTCTAAAGTGCTTCAATAAAAAAATTAGGCTATACGTATTACAGGATTTTTTGAAATTCCACCCCTAAGAGGGTGAAATGGGGTAACAAAGTCTGAAAATCAATATTGTTTCAGATTGTGCTGAAATTTGACATGCGGATAGTGATTACGACGTTAGTGCACTCGGAGAAATGATTTTCTAAAATTCATCTCTTAAGAGAATGAAACGGAGGTTCAAAGTTTGTATGGAGAAAAAAGATTAGATAGTCTTTTCTATTCTAAACTCCACACAAATGCTTTAGTAAAAAAATAAGTAAATACGTATTTCAGATTTTTTAAAATTCAACCCCTGAGAGGGTGAAATGGGGTAACAAAGTGTGAAAATCAATATTGTTTTGCATTGCGCTGAAATTTGGCATACAGATAGTTATTATGACGTTAGTATTTGTTAAGAAAGTATTTTCCAAAATTCACCCCTGAAGGGGATGCAACGGGGGTTCAAAGTTTGTAGGGAGAAACAAGATTAGATAGTCTTTTCTACCCGAAAATTCACACAAGTAATTCAACAAATAAATGAGTAAATACGTGTTTCAGGGTTTTATGAAATTTCACTCCTAAAAGGGTGAAGTGGGGTAACAAAGTCTGAGATCAATATTGTTTCGGATGGCGCTGAAATTTTGCATGCAGATAATAGCGCTGAAATTTTGACGTAGGTATCCGGTAAGAAAGATTTTTTTTAAATTTACTATCAAGGGGATGAAGTGGGGTTCTAAGCTTAGATAGTTTTTTTTTTTTTTTATTTTATTCGAAATTTCATACCAGTACTTCTGTAAATAAATAAGTAAATACGAAATTCAGGCTTTTTCAAAATGCCACCCTAATAAGGTGAAGTGGCGTAACAAAGTCTGAAAATCAATATTGTTTCTGATTGCATTGTAATTTAGAATGCAGATAGTTATTATGACGAAGGTATCCGTTAAGAAAGGATTTTCTTTAAATTTCTCCCCGGATACGGAACGGGAATTCAAAGTTTGTATGGCGAAACAAGATGAGATAGTCGGTTTTATTCGATACTTTACATAGGTACTCCTGTTAATAAATAAGTAAGTACGTGTTGCAGGATTTTTTCGAAATGGGGTAGGTAATAAGGTAAGTCTGAAGATTTGGGTTTTTTGGGTTTTATAAATTAATATGAATCCCAATTCTCCTTAGTCACGCAATAACATGAAAACGGGTGAACCGATTTGGCTAATTCTTATTTGATTATGATAGAAAGATTTTTACAAAAGAAAAATTTTAAGGAAATAAAAAGAGTTTTTAACGCGGGCAAGGCCGCGGGGCACATCTAGTAAGTATATAATATAACATGACGCTATGTCAATTCCGTAAATTTTACCGTACCAGTGCGCCTAAACAAGTTTTACACAAAAAAAAAAGTTATCAAGGCGTCAGCTTAAATTTCGGATGGCGTTAACTGTACTCACCTAGGTTTTGAACAACTAACGAATAAACTTGGTTGACAACCAACCCTCTTATGGAATTGACAGGGACAAAAGAACTTCGGCGTGTTTGAAAGTTTAAGTTTTCAGAACGCTTTCTTGATCGTAAAGGGTTTCTATTTTCTAAGTTCCTAAGAATTGGAGCTTGGAGACTAAGGAAAGCACCCTTAAATATTCTTAAACATTTGATTTAATTATTGTGAATTTAAGTTTTATTACAGTCTACATTCTACACTTTAGTTCACAGTGGTTCAGTGGTTCACAGTTCCCTTTGATTCGCATAATTTTTTATTCTTAATTTTCTTAGGTATAACATAATATTACGCATAATTTTAAATAGCATAGTAATAATAATGCATAATATTTTTTGCATATTTTTGTTATTAGATAATTATCTATACTAATATTATAAAGAGCGAACATTTGTATTTTTGTATGTTTGTAATGATTTGGCTCAAAAACTACTGAACCGATTTAAAAAATTCTTACACAAATACATAGAATGGACTTTCAAAATGAAAATAGGCTATATATTATCCCGTTTAAATCAAAGGTACATTCGTGGAATAATAATTTGCAACCCAAGTTGGCAAAAAAACGGTCGAAAAAACACGTTTCTTACGAACGCTGCTTAATTGAAAATAGATAGAAGAATATTTTCTATGCAAGAGTTGTACAACTTAATAAGACCTAAAAAAAAGTTCGCGACAGAATATGTCTATCTCTTAAAGTTGACTCACAGTAACCATTTTAATCTTAAATTTTTTGTTATAAAATTTTACATAACTTCCAAGGCTATTTTCAAATACATAGTATTAATCCTTATCCAAATAATTACGTTAATTAGCTTGGACACATATTATAGATTAAAATTGTCCTTTTCAGTATATAATTTAAATGAAAATTCTAGAAGATATCACGAATTTCACATACACGCATCGCTAAATTAATAAAATATTTGCAGTGAAACCACAGATTAGGTCATATTTACTGCGAAAATATTATTATAAGCTTAGCTATGCTGTAGATCCCCACCGATCACAATCAATTTGAAGTCAATATAGTATAATAATATGATCTATTGTATAAAAAATATTAATCTATATATATAATAATATAATATTTTAAACCACTCCGACTGATCTATGTATAATCTTTTCATTAAAAGCATTCCAATGACTCTAAACACGACATTTAAAATCTGAGCTGTAAGTTGGTGAGGATTTGAGTATTCTGTAGAGTCCAGGAGATGTCCCAGCATCAGGTCAATGCTTCCCTGTTCTTACAATATCGTTGAAGAAGAAGATTTTCGAATAGATCAGACCTATGAAAGTTCATTTCATAGCACAATTACCTAGAAAAAAGCTCATAGTTTTATAACGATTGAACGAATTTTCATGAATCAAAGCTAAGAAAACTCTCGATGAAGACATCTATCAAACAAAAAAAAACTATCAATAGTAAAAACAAAATCGGTTCATCTGGTTAGGTGCTATGATGCTACAGACAGACACACAGATACACACGTTAAACGTATATTTCCCCTACATTTTGCGTCGGGGAACGCGTAAGGTTACGGCGGCAGATGTTCTCCTTGGTGGTAAGCTACTTTTTGGTAGATTTAATGATCCCACTACCACTGTACGAAAACTCATGATTCATGAATGCACATAAAACTTTCATTGGTAGGTATATAGGTAGGATTAGAACCAACGACCCTCGGGTCAGAATCAGGGTAACTATCCTTTATGCCAAAGGGCCGTCCAATATCACTACGTAAGTATTATAAAACAATGTCCATCACTGCGTCTGTCTGTCTGTTTGCAATAGTCTCAATAGCTTCTGTACGGATTATTATCATGCGGTTTTCACCAATAGCCAGAGTGTTTATGAGGAAGGTTTAGGTGCATAATTCGTTAAGGTTTTGTGTAAATTGGTTGACATATTATGACGATGATTGTTAAATATGTTAATATTTTATATTCGATGCAACAAACTGATGCAAATTTTGTAGGCATATATGTTCTACCTGTGCGAAGCCGGGGCGAGCTGCTAGTAATAAATAAAGTCATAATTGAATGTAGACACTTATTTAAAGCTGAGTGATTCTATTAAAATTAACAAAGTTTACTTAATTACATAATTATTAATTTTTAAATAGTCGTTACTATTGTATTATAAAATTACATAAAACAATTATTGAAAATTTTCAAAGTCAGATTTAATTTAGATATGTTTGGCTCAAGAAAAATAAAAAGATCGTGGTTTCAAATTTTGAAATAAAATAATATGAAGTTACTAATACCAATAAAAAATGGTACTAATTCATTTTTTTCCTATACGAAACGAAAATCTGAGCAGCTTTTATATTGTTTCTTTGAAGCGTAACACACTTTATATATATATATATTTTTTGGCGATGAAATTACCATGGTAATGCAATTGGGAGATCCTTTTCAAAAAAGAGAATAATCAAAATCGATTCTTAATGGACGAAGTTATCCATGTACAAACATAATATATATATATATATATATATATATATACGGTCGAATTGAGAAACCTCCTCCTTTTTTTGAAGTCGGTTAAAAATACCTTAGATTACACAGTTACGCTTACCTTTCATCAAATATCATAACGTCATCGCTGAGCTGGACCGATGCCGTCCTCAGCATTCGGTCAACATAGCCGACTAGTTCGAGCGCGATGCAAGATGACGTTTCTCGCGACACGCATTTATTACTCAAACCATGTTTGAGTGTGTGTTCTGAGGGTAGTGCCTGAAAAGAGAGAAAATAATCATGAATTCAGGTGGGGATTTAATTCAATTCGGGGCCTTTTTCACCCACGGGAACCTCATAGTTGCGTTCTGTGGATTGAAAATAGGCTTTTGACATAACATAAATGTTGACATCTATATATATATATATATATATATATATATATATATATATATATAAAAGAAAGTCGTGTTAGTTACTACACTTATAACTCAAGAACGGCTGAACTAATTTTTATGATTTATGTATTTTTGGAATTTTATTTGCCAGGAATAGGATAATAAGCATTAAAAACAATGAATAATTGACCTAAAAAAATTATATAAAAAAAATTTTGCAAAAATGTTCCTGGGCTTCAAAACTGCCAATCATTTGATGTTCATTTGTTTATCCCGTCGATACGGTAAACCGCAAATTAATAAGGGTCATCGCTCTCCATACATTGCCATTTTCTATTCGTGATTGCTTATTGACAAAAATTCTAAATATTATTTGTCTTCTTTTATGTGCCTTAAAAACCGACAGACGTGCAGTAATGCATGTTCGTTATTTGCTTTATATGCCGAATACGCAAATAGGCGAACAATTTCGCAAATATACCCTCCACACATGTAATTTTCTGTCACACACAGCAAATACAAATAGCCATGTGTAGATAGCATTACAATATTCGGATTACCGCGTATTTTTTTTTTGTATAATTATGGCACCACACGATTAGTGTATTTAGCCAGTGTCAAGTAAGTCAAGTAAAAATTAAGACATATTTAATGATTGTCAAATATGCGTGCGTTCAGAAATGTATGCATACGCACGGAGGATAGATAGTTTTTCTTTTAGACCGTGCTTACAAGCAATTAATAATGATCAATACCTTATCAATTTTATTTGTCAGAATGTATGTAACTACAGAGGACATGCAAGAATGGCATAGCCAAATTTATGAGTGCCATATACATTCTGATCCATAAGGCAAAAAAAAATGTATATATATTTAGACAGAGATTATCCATAAAGTCAGTATACTTCTTCAGAATTGAAATTAAATTCAATTCAATACAAAAAAATTAAATTCAATCGAACTAATGTCAAGTTGATAACTTATCCATAACAATAATAACATAGTTTAATTCAATCACGTTTCGCTGACACGCGGTTTTAAGTACTTGATTATTGTATTTTTATTCAATTTCTGTATTGCCATCATACATTGCTGAACTTAATATATCTTTTGTATTCATTGTATTACGTTCATAAAAGGCTAAATTAAGTTTATCTAAAAGGTAACATTCATTGTCTGTTAGGTGATATGAAGTTCGCCGGGCCAGCTAGTCTAATACTACAAGAATCTTTGTCCTGACATACTGACTGACTGACTCACTGACAGACAACGCACAGCCTAAACCGCTGGTCGTAGAGACTTGAAATTTGAAGGGAATATTTGTCTTAGTACGTAAGTACTTAGAAAGGATTTTCCACAATTCACCTCTTAAGGGGATGAAATGGGGGTTCAATGTTTGTATGGAGAAGCACGATAAGATCGTCTTTTCTATCCGAAACTTCACATAAATGCTTCAGAAAATAAATAAGTAAATACGTGTATCAGGTTTTTTTGAAATTATCCCTCTAAGAGCACCGCAATGGGGTAACAAAGTGTGATAATCAATATTGTTTCGGATTGCGCTGAAATTCGGCATTCAGATAGTTATTACGACGTTAGTTCCCTCTGAGAAAGGATTTTCCAAAATTCGCACCTGAACTGGATGAAACGGGGGTTCAAAGTTTGTATCGAAAAACAAGATTAGATAGTATTTTCTATTCGAAACTTTATACAAGTGATCTATTAAAAAATAAGTAAATACGTGTTTCATGTTTTTTGAAATTCCACCCCTAAGAGGGTGAAATGGGGTAATAAAGTGTGAAAATCAATATTGTTTCGGATTCCGCTGCAATTTGGCATGCAGATAGTTAATTTTGACTTAGGTATCCGCTAAGAAAGAATTTTTCATAATACTCTCTTTAAGGGGATGAAGCGGGGGTTCAAAGTTTGGATAGTCGTTTTATTCGACATTTCACACAAGTACTTCTGTAAATAAATAAGTATATACGAGTTTCAGACTTTTTCAAAATGCCACCCTAAGAGGATAAACTGGGGTAACAAAGTCTTAAAACAATATTGTTTCGGATTGCGCTGAAATTCAGAATGCAGATAGTTATTATGACGTAGGTATCCGCTCAGAAATGATTTTCTGAAAATTCCCCCGGATACGGAACGGGAATTCAAAGTTTGTATGGCGAAACAAGATGGGATAAAGTACGTGTTGTAGGATTTTTCGAAATGGGGTAGGTAACAAAGTCAGTAAATTTAGGGTTTTATAAATATGAATCCCGAATTGCCTTAGTCACGCGATAACATGAAAACGGGTGAAACGATTTGGCAAATTCTTATTTGATGTGTTCAATGATAGAATCGTGTTTACAAAAGAAAAGTTTTAAGTAAATAAAAGAAGGTTTTAACGCGGGCGAAGCCGCGGGACACATCTAGTTTAATTATTAAATTGTATAATCTGACAGCTGTCATCAGGACCATTTTAATCAGTGGCATTAAAAAAAGCATTCGAATCAGACGGAGTAATTGCGTTTTTACGCAATTATAGGTAATTAGAGGTACATAAATATGTATATGTATTTGTAGGGTTGGATTTAGAATCGTTTGGCACGAAAAAGGGGGGGGGCAGGGGGATGGAATGGGAAGGGGAGTGTCTCCCCTTAACTAACCTACCACTCCCATTACAAGGTAATGCATAGTTTTTGAGTTATGCCTATTATTGTTGGGTTTGATTTTGGATTTTTGGTTGAATTTAGAACCGTTTGGCATGAATTTGAAATAAAATGTTATGGGGATGGCTAGAAGTTAGGTCCTTGATTGTTACAATATCAGTCTTATAACAAGGTAATGCATATTTTACAAGAAAACGATATAAACAAAATCTAACCTAAAAATATACTAAACCATAAAAACAAAGCGCAAATAATAATTACAAGGGCTAGATAACTTAGTAAAAATGTTAGTAATATTATTTACCACTACTAAATTAATAAGAACACCCCACTAAAAAAAAAACTAGCTTAGGTTAGGTTGAAACTGCGACAACACAACGCGCAAAAAGTCTCTTAAACATTCAACAAAACAGTGATATTGATCAGCAAAGTGTTACAAAAAAGTGAGGTTATGATTTTACAAAAATACGCATAACTCTAAAACTATGCATTATCTTGTAATGAAAGTGGTGGAAAAATGAAAGGGGGACCCTCCCTTACCCCTCCGTCACCTCACCCTCCCTTTTTCGTGCCAAACGATTTTAAATTTTTACCAAGTGAGGTTATGATTTTGCAAAAAAAATCATAACTCAAAAACTATGCATTACCTATGTACATATATTACATATGTAATGAGAGTGGTGGGGCAGTGAAAGGGGGACCCTCACCTACCCCCTCCACCCCTCCATTCCCTCTTTTTCATGCCAAACGATTCTAAATTTCAACCTATTTGTATATATATACATAGATACAGACGAATTCAGAACCTCCCTTTTTGAAAACGGTTGAAAAACAGTAGCCCCCATTGGCTATAGACATTTTTATCTTCTGAAAATTGTCCCAAACAATAAGCATACCACTTAAACTTATGATAATGCAAACTTAAAACAGCAACACTCAAAGGACAATGTTCAAAATGGCCCTGTGCAATAGAAGCATCTGACATACATGATAATAATTAATCGTCTATTTTATTACAATAATTTCAAATACTTTTATAACACGGACTAGTTACATTCCAAAATAAATATTAAAAATTATTATTACTACGACTAATAACATTAATCGCCGCCATCTTCGCCAAACGTCAATTGTCATGCCGAAAAATATTAGGGATTATTAGGGGAATAGAACAATGTCCTTTGAACCACCCTCGACTGATCTATGTATAATCTGTTAATTGAGAGACATGAGAGATATCTGCTGTAATTTGGTGAGGAGTTGAATACTTTGCAGACTTCAGGAGATGTCCCAGTATCAAGTCGATGCTACCATTTTCTTACAATATCTTTGATTTTTTTTTTTTTTGTATGAAAGTTGATTTCATAGCGTCATCAACTAGAAAAAAGCTCATAGTCTTAACACGGCTAAACGGATTTTCGAGAATTAACTCTCGATTAAGACGACCTATCAAACAAAATAAACTAAATCATAATCGGTTCATTCCCTTGGGCGCTACGATGCCACAGTCAGACACACACACATACACAGATGCACAGATATATAAATACACACGTCAAACTTATAAAACCCCTTCTTTTGCATCGACGCTTTTTCTCAGCGGACGATAAAGGCCAATTAGCTTTGAACTTGTTATAAAACTTGAGTACTATTGACCCGTAACATTTCTAGATAAAAATAAGCTTATAGGTTCTACCTTATATTAGATTTTCTGTTTCGTCTTGTTCGATGTGTGCGTTTAATATTCTCTCCGTGACCTACTCGTTATAATACAACACATGATCTTGTGTAGGTATTTCTTAGAAGTCTAGGTTGCGAACTATTGATAATAGGTACTAAGATAGAACAAACAAGCTAGGATTTTTTTTAAATTTCATCCGTGAATAAACACGGTGCTTGCAACAGCACCGAAATATTGGTGGTGAAAACAAATACAAAATTTAGGCAAGTATCTTCACCACGCGGGTGCTGGTTCTATGATTAATTCACTTTTCTCTGCGGTGAGAAAGAGGAAAAACACAAGTTGAAAAGACCGGAGGTTTGGCACTTGATTTAAAGAACGAAAAGTTGATTTTACATCACAAGTCCAATGGCGGCCGTCCATATTTCATCAGCACTACACAGAACTTCAGTCCTACACACAGTCTGTTCTTTTTCCCTATATACATTCGTGTTGGCACGGTAATGTAATTTTCACCTTTAGATAGGTGCACGTTTATCGTCTTGGAGGATGCAAGAGCAGCGTGCCACTTGCACCGGCGGTCATGAAAGAACTGTCAGCTCCGGTAGCTATTTTATCGAATTACGGAACCGAAAATGAGGGTAGCTGGAGAAAAAACCCGTCGCGGGCATCGAACGTACATTGGAATGTTTTAAACCAACCCACATTCATAAAAAAAAGAACCAATTGGAAAGGGTGCTTTTTGTCTGATTAGGCAAGAAGCAGGGTATTTTTAGAGTGTTATATATGTACCTATGTTATTTGTTATATATAAAAAAACAGTACACCAATATCCAAAATTAAAAAAAAGAAGCTTAACCACAGATGACCTTTATTTCTGCTGTAAAACTTTACTTCAGTCAAATTTTATTTGTTTGGGAGTGTCAAAGTACGTGGCATAATAACGTACTTTAAAATTACGCTTACATTGAAAATCTTGATTTTTATAATAGCTCTAAGTTATTATTATTATGGTTTTAAAACGTGATTGATATACACGATGTCGATAGAGTGATCGACATACATAATTTTCGACTTCTTCCAGAAGTGGGCTCCGGATCTTGGGTTTGTAGCGATTATCGACGCGACCAAAGTCAAAAGTCACTAGTTAGAAGAATCCGTAGTATTTTTGTATTAATTGATAACTTTATTAACCGACTTCAAAAAAAGGAGGAGGTTTCTCAATTCGACCGTCTATATATTTTTTTATTTTTTTTATGTTTGTTCGCGGATAACTTCGTCGTTTATGAACCGATTTTGATTATTATTTTTTTGTTCGAAAGGATATATCGCAAGTGTGGTAACATGGTAATTTTATCAAGGTCTGATAAGTATCTCCAGAGATATTGAGATAAACATCTCAAAATTGGTACTGAAAATGAATAGCGCGGCATTGAAGTCGGTTCTTTTTTAGTTTTTAAACGATATTATACTTAATGCACTTTTTTCAAATCCTAAATTCGTGACAGTTAAACAAATGGATAACGAAATGATCTTGTAAGGCTCTTCTTTACTTACGGAACCGTAAAAAAATAGAAGTAGTAAAAAATAAACCAAGCTGCCTTGGAAGTTGGAGTTTGCCTAAATTACATTATATACGCATCAAAATTATGAAAAGTTCCCTTTTAAGCTATTGACGGTATGCGAAGAAAAAATACAAGTAACCTCTTGAGAATATTCACGGTATGAGCTTGAATTTTTTATTGGAGGGTACTTTAGCGATCTGATAAAGATGCCCAGTATGTTATTTAGAGAAATGTTGGCCTTTTTGACTGTATTTGTGTAATTCTTTCTACCTCCCTGGGGCTTCATTCCTTTCTGCTGTAATATTTTTCTATTTAATAATTCATCGGCATACAAGTTACCTACGTCTAAATGAGAATTGAGAAGACGTATATATTTACCTTTCATATCTTTAGGGAACTTGTGGAAATTGGGTAATACTTCGACTTTTCTTATGTACGCTTGACTTAATTTGTGTTCGTTTTTTACAGTAGCCCACTGGTTTGTATGGTACGCACTAACATCTATTTATTATTACTTAAAGTGCTAATATTATAATTTTAAAATGTTTGAGAGTTTACATTATCAAACAATTATTGATTATCAAGTGCATTCAGTTCGATCTCCGGTTAAATTTAGATAAAACCAAAGTCATGTACAACGAGGACGTTGTTCCGGAACCGATTTCCGTACATGGAATCCCACTCAAAGTTGTCACTATGTATGTTTACCTAGGGCAGACGCTACAATTAGGTAAACATAACTTCGACAAGGAAATCCAGAGAAGAATTCAGCTAGGCTGGGCAGCATTCGGAAAACTCCGTCGAGTCTTCTCGTCGCTTATACCGCAGTGTCTAAAGACAAAAGTCTTTAACCAGTGCGTTCTACCTGTAATGACACACGGAGCCGAGACGTGGACACTCACAGTTCGACTAGTCCACCATTTTTAAGTCGCTCAGCGAGCTATGGAGAGAGCTATGCTCGGTATTTCTCTGCGGGATCGAATCCGGAACGTAGTACTTTGCCAGATAACTAAAGTTATCGACATAACTCAACGGATTAGCAGGCTGCAGTGGCAGTGGGCTGGTCATTTCTGCCGCAGGACTGATAACCGTTGTGGTAGACTTGTAGACTTGTCCTTGAGTGGAGACCGTGAATCGGCAAACGTAGCGTAGGATGTCCTGTGACCAGGTGGAGCGACCACATACGCAAAGCGGTGGGCAGTGACTGGAAGAGAAGAGATGAACTTCGGGCTCAGTAGCGCATCTTGGGAGAGGCCTACGTCCAGTAGTGGACTGTCACAGGCTGATGATGATGAAGTGCATGCAGATGCAGGATCTATTACATAGGGGCAATATTTTTAAAGATAACGGTGCAATATGCTGCAGCGCCATCTAGATTATATATTAAGTAAACTTTGAGTATGAATGGATGTGTGTTAATCTTCCATGCAAAAACTCCTAGATTTGAAAGAAATTAGTTCTAATGATTCTTTCTATTCATATCTTCACAAAGGAAATTAAAAAAACGCGGGAAAATCCACAGGACGCATCCAGTGATTAAA
The DNA here is from genome assembly GCA_954871355.1 of Cabera pusaria. Taxonomy (NCBI): domain Eukaryota; kingdom Metazoa; phylum Arthropoda; class Insecta; order Lepidoptera; family Geometridae; genus Cabera; species Cabera pusaria. Next base: position 7,981,194 of record OX940907.1, read on the forward strand.
TAAATTGGACATTGGGAAGAAGGAAAAACCCCATAGATATCTCAAAACATGGCACAATTCGAAAAATCGAAAATATCCATTTATCACAGAAAACAATACAAAGATGATAATGAAAATATGAAAAATAGGTACGATAGAAGTAATAGACAGTTACTTATTCAGGAAATATCGGGATATGATATATCTTGATTTAATCAAGATGTATCCCGATATTTTCTGAATAAATTTTATTTATATATTAATAAGGGAATACAGTGATTGATTGATAACAACTTTATTTTATCAAATTATATAATACAATTAATACAACAATAGAAAGCAGTATCCTTAACAAGCACAATATTATCTGTTAAAGCGATATCTTACAGACAACCTTTGGATGCAGTGAAGAGTTCATCATATCAAAGGCTGAAAGTGTACGCAATAAAATAGACAACATAATATAACAAAAAAAATCAATGGTTGCACTCCGGGAGTGCCGGCAGAAGTAAAAACTTGAACACGTCATTTTTGAATATTTTGGAATGACACCTCGCGCAAGCGCCTTGCACTCCGTCTTACGAATTTTCGATCAGGACTCGTGACCTGACGCGAGTTTAACATTTTTTACCCATCCCAAGAAAAGTGCACAACGCCGCTAAAGAAGTTTTCACATCAAAAAAAGCTCCTTATTTCGATAAAAGTAACGCGTGCTGCTTATTTCTGATTTCTGACCTATTTCACAAAAGGAGACTCAATTCCAGTGCACTCATAACCTCAGAGATTTAAAATTGTGTTTGATGACGGTATTGGATAACCCATGGATTTTTTTAAAAGTAGGTACTTAAATATCGCAGAATAATCCATAAAATCTAATTCATAATCCATATAAATTTGGATTTATCTCAGAATACAGAAAAAAAAACAAAAACCGCGTCCAACCGTAATTTCAAGTGACGCTCTTTGTCCAAATACTAATCCAATAAGTTATTTTTCAAAAACAATAAAACCGACTTCATAATCACAAACAGGCACTCAAAAGCGAAAAATAAATTACTTAAAATTATTATAAGCGCTACCCACTTATCTATTTGAAGTCGGTGCCAGCCAAGTCTAATAGGTAGTAGATAGATAATACCTACATGTATCTACCTACTTACTAACCTACATGTACCTACTTACTACTACTACATACATAGTATCTATCTACTATCCAATAGACTTGGCTGGCACCGACTTCAAACAGATAAGTGGGTAGCGCTTATAATAATTTTAAGTAATTTATTTTTTGCTTTTGATTGCCTGTTTGTGATTATGAAGTCGGTTTTTTTTTTTTAAATAACTTATTTTACCCTTTTTAGTGCATAACAAGTTTTAATTAAATTACATGCATCTATTACATTTGGTGTCTGGGCCGTTATACACTGACGGATATATACTTTTTGAAAATTTCAAGTATGTACCTATAACGATTAAGAAGATACAGATCTGTAAAGTGCGCACATATGTATAGACACACGGACGGACGAACGGACAACAAAGTCTCAGAAAGTGTTCATTTGGTACCCTTGGGTTCGGAACCCTAAAAAAATTGACTTTAAATGCCTTGCTAAAGTGATAATATTCACTAGTAATAATTATGTCATCAAGGTATCAAAGGACAATGTCCAAAATGGCCCTGTGCAATTAAAGCATCTGACACACACGATAATTAATTGTCTATTTTATTACAATAATTCCAAATACATTTATAACACGGACTAGTTGTATTCCAAAATGAATATTAAAAAGTATTATTTGCGATTATTAACATTACTTGCCGCCATATGGCCAACAGAGTACTGAATCACTCTACTACGTTATAAGAGGCACTTCCCTATATTGTTGAAACCCGAATTATGAGAGCACTGTGTAGCCAACCTAACAACGGAAAGTATTATTAACGTAGTAACTATTATATAATCTGTGGTATTATGCTTATAAATTATTTTTTGCAGTGTTGGTTGGTACAAAGTACGTTCGTAATTCTGAGTTATTTAATAATGTATGCAGTGTCGCGGGACTGAAATGGCCGCCATCTTCGGAAAACGTCATGTCATGTCAAAAATTCTTAGGTATGTTTAAAAAAGTTTGCACCCTAACAGACTTTGCCAGGTAGAATATTCCTGTGAAGACAAATTATTTATATTTACATATAATTTTTTATTATAATTATTAATATATAACTATTTATTGAGGGCCCGGTGGCATAATTGGGAGAACAATAAGCTTTGATGCCGTGGTACAGAGTTCAAACCGCCGTGCACCAATGAATTTTTCGATCGAAAAATATATGTGCGCTTCTCACAGTTGCCCTCCGGTGAAGGAAAACATCGTTAAGAAACCAACAACCCCCGCATAGTGGTAGGACATATCTAGTGTCCGCCTGGCCAGCTACCACCCTCAAGTTAGAAAATCTGTCGCCAAACATCTTATGTGTTCAGGCAGCTATCCTTGAGAGTCAGTTCCCATTCTAGTCCACTTCTCTATCTTCGACCGCATCATCACTTAGCAACAGGTGAGAAAGTGGTCAAACGCTAGCCTATAAGATATTAAAAAAATATGTATATATTATCCCCACCTTTATTTCTATCTCGCTCACAGTTACCGTAAGAATATCTGTCAAAAACCAAAATCAACGAGAAGAAAGATGTAAAAACATTATTCAAGGTCATAGTTTTTAGTCTTCAAAAATGTATGCAATAGCAACCTCCATTGTGTATAATCTTCTTGGGACTCTTCTACTAAAACCAGTACATTCTCCTATGTTTGAGGTATTTATCTCCATATCTCTGGAGATACTTATCAGATCTCGATAAAATTAAAATGGGACCACCTCGAAAACGTATCCTACCTATTAAAAAAAGAATCATTTGAATCCGTTCACAATTGACGGAGAAATCGCGTAACATACACACAAAAAAATAAAAAAAGACGAATTGAGAACCTCCTCCTTTTTTGTGAAGTCGGTTAAAAATCCACGCACGCCTTCCTTCTAATTTTCCTTTATTCGTAAACATGGAATGAATAACTTTCACAATATAATTCGTATAACATATTTGTGGTTCCTTTCATGTTCGCACTCAATCAATCCCTTTCTTAATCAATTCGATTCTCAATTAATTCCAGTAAGCCAATCTAGAATCGAATCTTTACCGTAATAAGCGAAACTAATATATAACTAAGAACCTTTTGAACAATGTAACAATACTATCGATGCTATCTCACTTTCTCAGTGCCTTCCTTTGGAACAAAGTCATGGTTACTATTAATCTTACAACAATGAAGAGATCATTATGATAGTGTAGTTCGTTAGTAGTGATGTGACTTTCCGGCAAAAATCAGTACGTTTTTATTTTACGTGGCTTGTTTCTATCTGCCGCAGGACTGATAACTGTTGGGGTAGACTTGTTCTAAAGTGGAGATCGCGAATCTGCAAACGTAGCGTTGGACGCCCTGTAGCCAGGACGTGGAGCGAGGACCTACGCAAAGCGGTGGGCAGTGACTGGAAAAGAAGAGGCGAAGATCGGGCTCAGTGGCCTGTCTTGGGACAGGTCTATGTCTAGCAGTGGAGTTGATACTGGCTGATCATGATGACGCTTTTATTTGTCGGATAAAGCTTGCCACAAATACATCATAACCTACAATCGCTTCCCCTCGGGACACGCGCGTTCAACTCGTAGCTCGCGCGCCGTAGTTGCGTTTACGGCCTGTCGTCCACCCGTCGTGGACAGAGCTGTAAAAACTTATTTTGTGGGCTATTCATCAAAATAAATTCTTACGACAACGTCATAATGATTGTTAAGGTTGACAATACGCTGACATTTCTCCAGGTAACGCCTTACCGAAAGCGCGGCGTTACCGAGCCGTAGACGCGGCTATTTTACGGCGCTTCTGGGCCCCTAGACAAAATGCAATTTCCTGTTTGTCTTCACACTAACGCAAGTTCAAAATGCATGGGAATGACATTTTTGTTGCGGAAACATAAATGTCATTCCATACATTTGAACTTGCGTTAGCGTGAAGGCAAACAGGAAATTGGATTTTGTCTAGGGGCCCTGATCCGCTGCGGTAACGTTCCGTTTCTTTTACGTAGTGTGCGATACTATTTAGCTAGATAGATGTTGCTCAAAATGTATGGACAAAAGACTGCATTTTTCAACCGACTTCCAAAAAGAAGGAGGTTCTCAATTCGTCTGTATGTTTTTTTTTGTGTGTATGTTTCGCGATTACTCCATCAATTTTGAACCGATTTGAATGATTCTTTTTTTAATCGGTAGGGTACGTTTCCGAGGTTTCATCGAGATCTGATAAGTATCACCAGATATATAACAATGAACGTCTCAAACTTGCTACTGAAATTGACTTAATAATCATGCATGCGGGCATGGAAGTCGGTTCTTTTTGATTTTAAACTTTCTGAATTATTTAATTTTAAGTCTTTTTCTCACTATGGTTTTGAGGATAAAATACTGATGTAAAAACATTATAATATTACTCAATAGTCTAACCACAGGAGAAAGTATGCACATATTTATAAAATTCAAAACCACATTTTGACAAATACAAATATTTACTCAAAGGTGACAGAAAAATTGCCAAACGTATGACGGATATTAGGCAGATCAAGAAATGCAGGCGTATCGTGATGAACCCAAGCAGATAATATATCGATCGGCCCAGTATTACTTCATCGTCATAAATTCAAATGTAGACCGTATTTTTTGGCCTAGGACATAAACGTTATGATCATTCATTTTATTGTTTTTAACCGACTTCACAAAAAAGGAGGAGGAGGTTCTCAATTCATCGTTTTTTTTTTAATGTATGTTCTCCGATTACTCGAAGATGCCTGAACCGATTTGGATTTTTTTTTGTTTTATAGGGTACCCTTCCCAGGTGGTCCCATTTAAATATAAACGAAATTGGCCGAGCGGTTTTTAATATATCAACATTTGTATTACGACTCATTTACTTATCTCGACGACTTACTACTTGGCTGGCATTTTACTTACTGGCACAGATTATGTAATAGCTACTACGTCTACTGGCTATTTTGACTAGCGCGATGTTTGAAGTCGTTTTTTTAACGATTTATTTTTACTACTTACTTACTTACTTTTAGTTTTTTAAACGATCTTAAATTATTGTGGCATATCTTTAATCACCTCATACATTTTTCATATATTATACATATACTCTTTTGTATTGAAACGGTTTATGTTTCTTTATGACGGAACGTTTTCAAAATTTAAAAACCAATGACGGAAAAATATCGAGATGTCAGTCAATTCCAGGGAATCAAACGAAAAAGACATAAATCAAGTTGAATATATTGTACTGAAAGAAAATAAATAAAAATCAAGAATGCCGGTGTACTACGGAGGTTATGCTGGCGGGGCCCATAGCGGTGGGTACTGCCTTTACTCGTTTGGTGGTTGCCTCCTACCACTGGTGGTTGCGGTGGATAGGATTTCTTTAAGAAGATTGTGACCTACAGCACATGCGCAGATCTATAAATGAGGGAAGTACTAGTTTATGTATGATGAACGAAGAGTTGATTCGGATTGAGCAGCGCTAGTATCCATCAGGCAGTACAACCTGTGGCCGGCATCGAGCTGAATAAGTCAAGGTCTACATGCAATGTACCAGAATATACCTATTACGACTACACTACCTCCTTATTTTGAAGCAGAAGATCAAATGGCCAATTATAGGTGCTCACAACCGTCGGCACTTTTAAAGATGTGATCACGACAAGCCCAAATTTTGTATGGTGTTCCTAGCATAGTTTTTTAATGATTATATATTATGTTAAAGTCTTTTGTAGTTTCCCTTGTCTAGGTTCCCTCTATTTACGTAACGAGAGGTAGGCGCTCCGTTAGGTTACATTATTTATTATGTCGCCCTCGATATTTATGCCGGATAACTACGAGTACAGCCGTGACATACGTTCTTTATTTTGATGACAGATTCTGTATACATTTTATAAATATCAATATATTAGATCAATGTTAACGATCTGTGAGTGGAACAATGCAAGAACAACGCCTTTCAATTATACTATCAATCTAATGTAAGAGTATAGCCAGTTTTAAAACGTGATTTTTTTTTAGAAAATAATATTCCAATTTATTAGCATATCATTAGAATAACAATCTAGTTTTATAAATTTAAATTCGACCTAAGCTGCTAATAAAATTATTGATAAGCTTAGAATGTGTCAATGAGTATTATTGCGTAGAAACTATTTTAGTGCATTCTGTCTAGCTCCTCGTCTCACTGCCATCTTGAACTTCTATTCAAGCAAGACTCTATATTATATTGCATCGTCACATAAAATCAGATGTGGGCGAAGAAAGCTAGTATGCACATAAAAGAAAAAGAATTAAAGAAGAATGTAATTTTTGCTTTGCCACGCTATATTTTTAGGGTTCCGTACCCAAAGGGTAAAACGGGACCCTATTACTAAGACTCCACTGTCCGTCTGTCTGTCTGTCTGTCTGTCTGTCTGTCACCAGGCTATAGCTCATTAACCGTGATAGTTAGACAGTTGAAATTTTCACAGATGTTGTATTTCTGTTGCTGCTAGAACAACAAATATTAAAAACAAAATAAAATTAAAAATAAAAGGGGGTCCCCATACAAAAACGTGTTTTTAAACGCCATCTATCTAATTAGTTTCGGCAAAATGACATAGATGGCGCTAGTAAACGAGCCCCGTCTTTCTAGATCGCGACCAAACCAAATATTTTGGGTAATATCAATTAATCAAATATATGAGGTTGAAACTCTGTTATGTTTCGTATTGTACGGATCTCTCCCTAAGCGTGCGATAAGAGACGCGATGCTGACTCGCACTAGGCCAGTTTTATTTTATTATGATGAAGAATTGTGTATGCTTCCAGCCTCACAGCTATTAGATGCCTACATCTAGCTGTGAGGCAGGAAACACACTGATACACTATGACGACCTTATCGCCACGATTTTCCTCTTCAACTATATTATGAAGTCTTCAAAGGGTATCCAAAACATCCTTAAAAGTCGACAACGAATTATCAGCGCCCATAGCGTTGCAGATGTTCAAAGGTGACGGAGACGTCAGCTTGTTCGCCAACTATTAAACTATATAATTAAGTTTAATAAAACTGGCCAAGTGCGAGTCAGACTTTTGTCCCGCACACGGAGGGTTCCGAATTTCCGAAGTCCGAACGCCACGAACTTCTAACACCAACTAAGTAAATTTTAACACAAAGGTTATTAAAATAAATTAGCTCTTAAAGTACTAAAATTGAAGATAATATATTATTCAATACTGTACACTACATTTATGGAATTAAACCTTATCTAAATAAACAAATCGACCGAGTCCAAGGCCCACATATTTAACAAATGAAACGCTTGCGCGTGCTAATTTTTCCCGTGCTGCCATCTAGCTGCGTCGAGGTGAATTAATTTCGTATCGTAATAAACACGTTTTTTGTTTTTTAACCCTTTAATTTTTAACTTTGTTCTGTTCTTAGTATTTGTTGTTATAGCGGCAACAGAAATACATCATCTGTGAAAATTTCAACCATCTAACCATCACGGTTCATGAGATACAGCCTGGTGACAGACGGACAGACAGACAGACAGACAGACAGACAGACAGACAGACAGACAGACGGACAGCGGAGTCTCAGTAATAGGGTTCCGTTGGTACCCTTTGGGTTCGGAACCCTAAAAACTAACAAAACTGGCTTCCATGCTTCGCGAGTCAGTTTCAGTAGCATGTTTGAGACGTTTATTGTTATATCTCTGGAGCTACTTATTAAATCTCAATAAAATTACAATGGGACCACATCGGACATAAACCCTACCGATGAAAACAATTGACGGAGTAAATGCGTACCATACATACAAAAAAAAACATACAGACGAATTGAGAACTTCCTCCTTTTTGAAAGTCGGTTGAAAATGGTAAGAAATATTCTGTACATAAAGTATGTAGCGAAATCAAATTTTCTATTCATATTTTTCGCTTAAGAAAATATACGGAAAACTGCCGCTAGATGCTATTCATTTTTAAAGCTACCAATCCAATATTGATGCTAAAACGAAATTAAATATGCAAAAGTTCCCCAGCCAAAAGTAGGCGTGATGTTTTCCGACGTAACTGCACCATTGGACGCCGGAAGCAACACTATTTTATCAACGTATTGATGAAGTCAGTAACTAGTCAGTGACAAGACGGCTCTTCTATAAACCGATTTTAAACAATGTTCTGAGCGTCGCGCGCTACGCATTGTTTTCTACTGTGACTAAAGTTGAATGATCAATGTAAGCATAGTTAAAAGTAGTTTGACATAAATTATTTGTATGGATAATAAGCACACATCTAATCTTATTATTATCTTTATTTTAATTATCCTGTTCCTAAGTTTTTTTCTGTTTTGTAAGTGGTGTTTCAATAAAGTGTATATCTATCTATCTATTCTCAGGAGCGCAACAGAATAGGTACATTTGAAGGGAAACTAAGAAGTATAACTTTTTTTCATAACGTTTATTAAGACTTGATATAGGCCTCTCCCAAAACACCGCTTTGCGAATACCGTCGCTTCACATGGTCAGAGGGCATCCTACACTACGTTTGACGTTTCGTGGTCTCTACTTTAGTATCAGCCCACCTAAACAGTTATCGGTCTAGAACCAGTCTACCCCAACATTTATTGTATTTTTTGCACTACAGCTTTCTGTTTCTGTTATAACATTTTGGGTTAGTCCCAAAACAATAATTATATTGTGTTTATAGTCTATAGGAGTGAGTGCGAGCTCTTCCAAACTGACGTCAAAGATAGAGTGAAATTGAGAAAATTTGTAAAAACCTTACACAACCACGATGAGATGATTATTAAAGCTATTTAGAAAGCAAAATGTACATATTTTAGATACTGTTTGTAAATAATATAGCAGGTTGTTCAAAAGACATTCCCGCAAAGTACAGTATAATGCTGGCATGGGGGCCAATTCACATTATTTTACAAGGCGGCTGAGGGGGTAATGAGCACATAGATTTTATGATAATAGCTGGGCTTGTTTATTTTTACAATGGTTGCTCCTAATGGTGAATTTAATTCCGTCTAGTTGTGTATTGGAATTCGAACAAGAGGCGTGGTGGCGATAAGTCAGAAAAGTGAATAAACTGGCCAAGTACAAATCGGACTCGCACTCGTAGGGTTCCGTAACACAATAGAGTATTTATAACTATACATTTTCACCACCAATAAAATTTACTTTATTTTTCATAGTATTTGTACCAAAAACAAAGTTATATTTGCAGTTTAAATTAATTAATAATTTAAAAAGATGTGCCATATCTTAAAAAATTGCTGACTATATCTCGTTCAAACCAATTTTCGTTGAAAGCGTTTAGAAGATCTGTAAAAGATCTACAGCATTATATTTTTACTTTATTTTTTACTCCAGCCATTTTAGTCATTTTTAAAGACCTATCTATAAACTCTATAAACACCCCACCCCGCACGTATAGGTTTGATGAAATTTTTTTTTGTTTCAATTCAAAGGGTACCAACGGAACCCTATTTCTGAGACTTCGCTTTCCGTCTGTCTATCTGTCTGTCTGTCTGTCTGTCCGTCTGTCACCAGGCTGTATCGCATGAACCGTGATTTAGACAGTTGAAATTTTCACAGATGATGTATTTCTTTTGCCGCTATAACAACAAATACTAAAAACCGAATAAAGTTAAAAATAATAGAGGGTCCCCATACAAGAAACGTGTTTTTTTCGGCATTTCACGCCATCTATGAACACTTAGGTAAACGTCCCATAGATGGCGTTATATTTAAATGTCGATCCCTAACACCTTTGTTAGACGTTAGATGGCGTTATAAGAAACTAAATGTTTATTAATTATTATTTTTTGCCGGCAAAAATTGATAGTGGTATTTTTTGCTCGATCTTATAAAATACTGCAGTGTGGTACGGAACCTTACGAGTGCGAGTCCGATTTGCACTTGGCCAGTTTATTTATATTTTATAATTTCTTTATATATTTTAATTTTTTTATTTTCGTGTAATAATCGGAAAGTGGTTCACGCGTTTAACTATCTAGTCTTCTAGGGTTCCGTATTTTTTTGCCATTCGGCTATGGAACCCTAAAAAGTGCCTAATATATGGATTCGCAAATTATATTATTTTATATAGTTGACGAATAAACATGCCGAGGCCGTGCGATGGATGAGTCATACTATATTTAAGCCGACGTGGTTTAATATTGCATCTTAAAACTTTTTTGTAGCACCTACCTATAAAAACTGCGTTGCGACACTTGCAACTTTTTACATGTAATGTTTTTGATGGGATCATATTTATTATGTAAGTTTATAGAATGAATAATCGACATCAATCGGAAACGAAGGGGTTTATCAGATTTACAATGATCAGACATTTGCGTTCGTTCTGAAAGCCATCTGTTGAGTCTGCAGGAACTAACGTTATTTTTTAAGAGGACGCCTCATTTCCTCGAGATTTTCTTTGTTTTCGTGACTCAGTGGGTTTGAATCTCGACAACGTTCACTTAAAAACGCTAAAAATGTCCGTTTGATTAGCTCGTTAAAACTAAGTTACAACTTACCGTACTTAGCAGTTTTCAAGTGCTTTAATTCGATACTAACATTTTATTATTCAACGTCAAGGATACAGACATACTCGAAGTTGAAATAGACATCGTAAACCTGTAAGGTGTATGAAAACTATGACATATTTAATACCAACTATGACATCATCGAAATCACTAAGTGAAGAGAAATTTTGCCTTTTTTACTAACTACTTAAGTTTTTTTTAAAGTATTAGGACTTTATAATACAGCGAGCAATTAGAGTTATAATATAATATTAAAATCGATCGATAAGTTAACCGACAGTAAAGCGTAACAAACATACTGGCGTGGTACATATTCCACAGAATACATAACGGATGCGGTAAACGTGTAGTTAATGAGGACCGTGACTCGGCGACCATAAATAAGATACCAATCCAGCTAGGGGGAGCGATGATATTTACAAGATGGCTGGTAGCGATTGTAGTTGAAACGGGAGAGCTAACGATTAGGTTGCTTTATTCAAAAGTAAACCGATATGGAATAATACTTTACAATATAGTGTTTTAGATGGTTAGTCATCTGACATATGACGCCATATAAATGCTGTCAAAAATCTGGCAGAAAAATAACTAATAGGGAATCGGTGAAACAGACACTTAAAGTCATATAAGTACATAGACATCTATACTGCGAAAATGATTAAACTGAAATTGAACACTAAGTGGCAAGGTAAGTGAGATTGCGACGTCTTCTTGAAACTATGTCTATTGCAAAAACTCTACCGGCCTTATTTTATGATCAACTTTAAATACTCCGTTGAGGGGTTGTTAATATGAAACTGGAATTATTATAGAATTTAATTGTTTTAACCCTTTTAAAGATATTGTGTTGTAAAGTTTTTAATACTAGCATTTCATTTGTACGGGAATAATAAGACAATAAAAAGTTTTGTAATCTAATGGAATTTATCTCGCGTTAGATTTATATATAAAGCACAAATTTATAAAGTCATCTAGCTCAGTTCAAGTAACTTTTACCAATTTTAGATTAGAATATTCCTTATTAATTAATTGTAGACCGCGTATTGGCAAGCGTAGCGTAGGACGCCTTGAACTAGGTGGAGCGATGATCTTCGCAAGGTGGCTGGCAAGAGCTGAATGTAAATAGCCGTACATGTCCAGCATAAGACTATTATAGGCTGATGATGATTATGATGAAATAATTAAAGCTGACCATATTAAATCTGAATAACCAGAATATTGTGTGCTACCCACAGAAATATTTATAATAAGGTAGTACTATTTCTGCGGTGTTATCGTACTGCGCCCTCCTTTACTCACGTTCTTTGGATGACAACTGATAGGCTCATTATTTTGTTATTTTTTTAAATACAAAGCTTTAATTATATTCTTTTGCTATGTTTAGGTACTTGATAATAATCGATTATGATTTGTTTTATTTTGACCTGTATATGTGCGTATATTAATACAGCCTAAATACTGAATAAATGCTTTGATTTGATTTGATTTGTTCATAAAAGGATTAATAATCGAACACGCCCTGTTTGAAATGCGCCACGTGCACTCACACGTGCACACTCACACGTGCACTCACATTAGCTCTTTAAATGGAATCGTTATTCTAAATATCGTTTAAAAACTAAAAGAACCGATTTCAAATGCCGCGCCATTAATTTTCAGTACCAAGGTGTTTATCTCCATATCTCTGGAGATACTTATCAGGTCTCAATGAAATTTTATGGTACCACTATTGGGATATCCTCTATACAACAAAAAAAGAATAATCAAAATCGGTTTATAAAAGACGAAGTTATTCGCGAACAAACATAAAAAAAACCTCCTATTTTGGAAGTCAAAAATTATAACAGAAAGCTTTATAAGACCGACAAGCGAAACATTTTATACATTTATTGTAAACTCACATATTAATATATTTTCAGTTCTCTCGTGACCACGATCACTGCAACTTACTCGAAACGTCGAGGTAAATAAAAATATATATATTGTGCGCGATACGATGTATTACAATAAAATATAACTAAGAGTAAAATCTGTTTCTTGAAAAAAAAATCCATTACGAATTTTAATCCAGTGAAGCAAACAGAAGACCAAATGAGAAGTAGATTTGTCATATTCGCCGAAAAGACAGCGTGAAATTAAATTAACTGTTACTATTTTCAATAAAAATTTAGGGTATTTTCAATAAAAATTCGAGAGAAAGTTAGATTATTACTTTTTTAAGCCCCCCATAAACCCCCCCCCCCCTAATATAAGTTTGACATGTGACTGTACCTGTGTATCTCTATGTACTATGTATGTGTGTGTATGTCTGTGGCATGGTAGCGCTAAAATGGATGAGAACCGATTTTGATATGGTTTGTTTTTGTTTTATAGGTGTCTTAATCGAGAGTGTTTGAATTATGAAAATCCGTTCAGCCGTTTTAAGACTATGAGCTTTTCTGGTTGATGTCGCTATGATACCAACTTTCATTGGTCTGATCAATTCAAGAACATGGGAGCATTGTTCTGATGCTGGGACTTCTCCTGGTATCTTCAGAAAACTCTACCTATCTCACCTACTTACAGCAGAAATGTCATGTTTGCCCAATGTAATGGTCTCAATGAACAGAATATATTTAAGTCAGCCGAGGGTTGTCTTAAATTTGAAATTAAAGTACCTAATTTAATATTTTTTGATGTTTTTTTTTTTATATTATATAGGCTTAGCGTTCGACCACTATCCCACATGTTGGTAAGTGATAATGTGGTCAAAAATGTTAGCACGCTAGGTCTAGAATAACAATTGGCTCTCAATGATAGCTGCCGGAACAATTTAATGTTTGGCGACAGATTTTCTAACTTGAAGGTGGTACCTGGCCAGGCGAACCGATTCCGATTCCGAAAATCAATACGACAACTGAGCGTATCTCTGCGTTAATTACGCTCATGGAGTCAAGGCCTTATTTACCCTTAGTTATTAACATCGCCGCCTGCGCTAGTTTTCTACTTTCCATGTATAATTGATACGCGAGTGTCAGGTGGCAGGTAATTGGAGCACTTTCTTGCCGGATGGTTAGCGACGATTTCTGGTGTCAGTGGAATTAGACCTTTTTAACCCAGTTCAAAACAGGAGGCGGTAAAATGTGTTAGGATGTTTTTTTTTATTTCAGTGAGTCCAAACATTAATCTATAGCACTGATTAAAAAAAGTTTAGTAGTAATACTAGGATACTATTTAACCATTAATAATTGAAACAGGTACTATCTTTTTATTATAAAAATGAAATAAAATTGTATATAATATAAATTTTTACATATTTTTATTGTAAATTATTATGAATGCCAAATGGATAGTGCTAAATTTCACATGCTCACACAAGAGCTGAAAAGAAGGATCTTATTATTCAAATTATACCATCTAAATTGTACTCTATTTATGGTGAATAAATTATTTGATTTAATTTCATTTCATGTCAACAGTAAGCAAACAACAGGGACTGTTAATTTATTAAGAAGCGTTCACACATATGAGCCTTTTAAAATTTGAAGTTTTAAATGATGTTTGCATTTATGATTGGATTTTTTATATTATGATCACCTTTTTTCAATCGGACAACCAGACGTACTGATACACGCCACCGCTACATGGTGGATATTCCATCAATCCGAACGAAGCGATTTGCTTCCACATTTATCATACGTACCGCCAGGGATTGGAACTCCTTGCCTGAGTCTGTGTTTCCGGAAAGGTACCATCTAGGGGTCTTCAAGTCGCGAGTGAATAGGTATCTTCTAGCCAAGCATGCTACATCGTCGACCACATCGTAACTTAACATCAGGTGAGATAGTGGTCAAACGCTTGATTGACTATAACGAATAAAAAAATGAAATGTTTCTGTTTCTTTAATGTAGTTTAGAAAGAAACATTTTTGCTCCCTCAGATAACGTGTTTTTCTTTCCGTAGTATACGAGTAGTTGTATATTTTATGATAAAGGTAGAAAACAATGCAAACAGCCCACCTGATGGAAAATGGTCACCGTCGCCTATGAACACTTGCAACACTAGAGGTGTCACTCATGCGTTGCCGACCTGTCAAAATTGTCTTAACGCCTCTTTTGAATGGGTCCATGCTCTGCGGGAAAACAGCTGACGGAAACTCGTTCCACATTTTACAGTTGTACATTAGAAATGAAATATTTACATAAAATACACTAGAAAAACACGTTTCCGTTGATTTGGAAAGATGGGTATACATATACCTATTCCTACGCATCTATACGCAATCCCCAAAAAGTAATAAATATTTTTCAATTAAAAATAGATCCAAAGTTAAAATGGGATCATGTAGCTCGGGGGAACCTTTATAAACTTTCATAATTTCAGTCGTGTTTCGACAATAAAATTGAGAATTTATTAAAATATGTCGGTACGCAATTTTATGAGCGAAATGTTGAAATTTGTTGAGTGTAAATTGTTTGTATGAGAAATGTATAAAATTACTTGTACGGCTAATGGCCCATTAAGGGCAATACTGCTAAACGAAAAATTTTACTTTGGAATAATAAATAATTGGAATATCCCACTCATCCTAATAATATATATACCTAGCAGAGACCCGCGGCTTTGCACGCTTCTCAAAAGCAAAAATCTTGTGTGCTAATCCAAGTTAAAAAGTATCTGTATGTTAAATTTCATCCAATCCGTTCAGTTGCTTTTTGCGTAAAATAAAAAAGTACCCACAAAATAAAGGCACATACCTAAAACTCATTATGTCCCTTAAAATGGCTGCTTTTAGCCTAGCTAGGGTAATGCTGATGAAGGTGGCTAATATGACACTTACCTTTAACTGTCTCTACATCACAACAAAATATTGCCATTGTGAGCAACAACTTTAATACGTATTGATGTCTCTTTTATCATGCCATTGTTTTATTAGAAAGAATGAGACAAAATAGTATTTCACAGTCTGTATCGTATTTAATTCATTTTTATATAAGCATATAATATCGTGGCGCCTCCATGTTTTTTTCTAGCTCGATTAAATGTGATTCAATATTATTAGGATAATAACTATAAACCAACTTCACATGCCACCCGAGATAGTGTTAGTAACAAATTTGACATGGGTATCGCCATCTCGGAGATAAATCCTACCGATGAAAAAAAGAAACATCCATATCGGTTTGATAATAGCGGAATAATCTTATAACAAACATACAAAAATATGCAGATGAATTGAGAACCTCCTCCTTACTAGAAGTCGGTTGAAAACCGACATTTAGTAAGACTAAAACTTGTATCTAGTATCGATACACAATCGATACTTGTAATAGTAATACCTGTCACTTGATTGACACAACCCTAGCAAGGGCAGCCATTCAAGTGACATTTTGACTTTTAGGTAATATCGCTATTAGGTAAGGTCGCTCAAAATATTAATGCCTCCATTTAGTACACAGCTAGTATTTTAAATGTTGCATGCATTCTAAAATATTAATTATTTTAGAATGCAAATTTACATAAAAAACTTTATTTAAACTTACATATAACTTTGCTATGCTAAACATTGAGCGAAGTCACGCCCTTATAATTTTCCTACCAAATTAATTATTCTGAGATAAGACGTAAGTATAACTAATACCATACCAAAATATGTGAATCATATTAAATTTATGATTAATACTTCAAAGTAAGCCGAGCATTGTAAAACCTATAGATACACACAGTTGATGAATTTGCTTATTTTTTATAGAAGAAAATTGGACCAAATTTGTTGACATTTTATACTATTAGGTATAAATAAAATTGAATTTTATGATGTTTTTTATTGACATGACATGAATGTAATTATGTGTTTGTATTTGTCTAATTTGATGTAATATTGTTCGTTTTTAATACGCTTTTATTAGCTTCAGACGTATGTATGTTTGTATGTTAGTATGTAACGGAATCTTTGAACATGATTTTAACCCCCTTCAAAACGTCGGATTAACTCGAAATTTGGCATACTTATTAAGGACCGATGACAATTCAATATTTTAAACATTTTGACCCGTTATCTTTACTAGAATTTTAAAAAGAATTCGACTAAAAAATAATAAATAATTAATAGTTTAAAAAAACTAAAAAAATACGCTTTTATAGAAAATCCAACTAAAAAATAGAAAATAAATTTTAATAAATTTGAATTAAAAATAGTGTAAGAAAAAATGATTTTATTGTAAAAAAAGCGTGGGGTGCTTTTCAGGATATTATCAAAATAACCCTTCTAGTCATATCTGTTCATAAAATATTTGGAACTATTGATACCATGCACCCCACGCTTTTTTTACAATAAAATCATTTTTTTCTTACACTATTTTTAATTCAAATTTATTAAAATTTATTTTCTATTTTTTAGTTGGTTTTTCTATAAAAGCGTATTTTTTTAGTTGTTTTAAACTAATTTTTTTTTAATTTTATTTTGACATCTAATTTCCGCTATTTAATTTTTAAATTCAAATTTTAAATTTGTATATTGAAATTTGCTCGCCATCTGGTAAAATACAGCTGCTCGAATTAACTTTATAAGACCACTATGACCTGTATTTGCAATGAATAAATAATTATGATTATGATAACCCTAAGTAGGGAACCTAGACTGAAAGTAAATAATGCATTATTTTTTATTTATTATATTAGACGTTAGATGGCGTTATAAGAAATAAAATGTTTATCAATTATCATTTTTTGCTGGAGAAAAATGATAGTGGTATTTTTTGCTCGATCATATAAAATACTGTAGTGTGGTACGGAACCCTACGAGTGCAAGTCCGACTTGCACTTGGCCAGTTTATTTTGTAGATCATTGTATATGTTGAAAGTTTAACTCAGCTCAAAACCGTTTTACAATCCCAGGTAAGCAATTTTTGAATGAGATAAGTACTGCTTAAAGTTAAAGTGTGTACTCTCATTTAACTAAAAATCACGCCAAAAGCTGCAGGTAAATAATAATAGCTTATACCTATCTAATAATAAAAACGAATGATTCTAGTTTCTAACCCAGGATATAAAATATCCAAAAATGGAAAACTTCTTTTTTATATACTTATTTATATATTCTGTTATGTATCAATAACCTATTATCAGTAAAGCTACCTAAACTACTGTTCAGATGTACTGTATTTGTATTTGTTTTATATTATGTACTTCAGATTACTATCTGAAGTACATAATATAAAACAGATACAGCAACTGCTGTCTATACGCTTAGATCTTATAAACTACTCAACGGATTTAAATGTCGTTTTCATTAATAGATAAAGTGATTCAAGGGGTTCGTAACTAGAATAAAACGCGGGAAAAACCACTGGGTGCAGCTAGTCTACAATAAACAGTTAATACACGTATTTACTTATAATCCAGGACTTCAAATCAATCCAATGTTAGAGCAATACTCGCGTAAAGATAATGTTATAAATTACAATAATTACTGGTATTATTAATGTCTCTATTTACACCACGCTAATAACGTACACACACACTTCGTACTACGTAGCTTCGTGAAAATGGACCATTAGTCCCAGAGCAGACGACCACATTATTATAACACGAAGTCTGATGTGACGTCTGTGTGAGATGTGTGATTAGACGTGTTAAATATCTGAATAAAATTAATTTACTTTCGAACTTTTGAAACTCATAGACCGTGTATCGCACAACAATTTACACACACGTACACATGCGATGAAAATAGTTTTCTTATACTACG
Source organism: Cabera pusaria (assembly GCA_954871355.1). Classification (NCBI taxonomy): domain Eukaryota; kingdom Metazoa; phylum Arthropoda; class Insecta; order Lepidoptera; family Geometridae; genus Cabera; species Cabera pusaria. Next base: position 7,999,585 of record OX940907.1, read on the forward strand.
GCCGTTCAGAGAATGCGTTCCTGACACGTCGTGATTGAACTGACGACGTAACTTTGTAATGGCGTTGCAGTTACGAGAAAAATATTTTTGCTGGTTGTTTACCGTTTTAACAATTGATGAGCATTAAAACAACATTATTATATCAATAATTAATTGATGTTATAATTTTGTGCCAAACTGAGTGTCAAATAACTTGGTAAACAATATTTTTCTAAATCTATACTGCGCTATTACAAGGTTATGTCAGCGCTTTATATTTGTAGTGCTGTGCTAACAATAACAGGCAATAATAGTATCATAATCCATTCGTATACAGTTATACTTTATGAAATAATACGTTTTGTTTTTCTTTTTAAGAATTTGAAAATAATGGACTATAAGATAACTTTTATGAAATTTAAAAATAAAACTACGACCAAACCGAACGCGCGAAAGAAAGTAGCATTTTTATATTTAGGTTGAAAATGGTAACCCCAAATGGCGTTACTAGCATTTTTATACTTAGATTAAAAATGGTAACCCCAAATGGCGTTATAAGCCGCCATTTTGTAACGCTAAAACAGTCGTCTGTTGTCGTTTCGTGCGCATAGACCACGTTCTTCAAGTGTTTTCGATCTTTTTTAGGGTTCCGAACCCAAAGGGTACCAACGGAACCCTATTACTGAGACTCCGCTGTTCGTCTGTCTGTCTGTCTGTCTGTCTGTCTGTCTGTCTGTCTGTCTGTCCGTCTGTCACCAGGCTGTATCTCATGAATCGTGATAGTTAGACAGTTGAAATTTTCACAGATGATGTATTTCTGTTGCCGCTATAACAACAAATACCAAAAACAAAATAAAGTTAAAAATAATAGAGGGTCCCCATACAAGAAACGCGTTTTCTTCGGCATTTCACGTCATCTATGAACGCTTAGTTAGGTAAACGTCCCATTGATGGCGTTATATTGAAATGTCGATCCCTAACTCCTTTGTTAGAAGTTAGATGGAGTTATAAGAAATAAAATATTTATTAATTATTATTTTTTGCTGGCGAAAAATGTAAGTGGTATTTTTTGCTCGATTTTATAAAATACTGTAGTGTGGTACGGAACCCTACTAGTGCGAGTCCGACTTGCACTTGGCCAGTTTATTTATTTGATTACCCGGCTTTCGTTTAATGGACTGTTTCTGCTTTTCAAACTGACATCGGCGCTAAATCGGACTTCGATTGTGTTTTGTATTGCGTTTTTTTTACTTTTGGTGCATAATAATGCCTAAACGTGAACAAACATTGAAAAGTGGAGCCCGTGAGTTAATCATCAAGCTGCAAGATTACTTTGACCGGGAGCGGCAAAATTGCGGACCCGTGGTACCTGTCGAACAAGTACAAGAATGCGTCTCTCAGGCGCTTGGAGTTAGCAAACGAACGATAACAAATATTAATAAAGAAAAGTTCGGCTCTACTGGCACGGAAGATAATATTTTACGTACTCCGAAGAAGAAACGTAGAACTAAACCCGTGACAGATATTGACACCTTTGACGCCGATGCAATCAGAAACCATATATATGGTTACTATTCCACAAATGAATATCTCAACAGGAAGAAGCTTTTGGCATCGTTAAGAGAAGCTGGACTGTTTAGCGGGGGTAAAACTGCTTTAACCAAAATCTTAAAAGATATTGGTTTTTCGTATAAAAAACTGACAAAAGAAAAATTTTATTAGAACGATACGACATTATTTTAAAACGGATAAGGTTTTTGAGAGAAGCAAAAAAAAATAATAACTGGGATAATGTCGTGTTCATTGATGAGACATGGCTAAACGCCAATCACACGGTTTCCCGTTCTTGGACGGATGATACACAAGCGTCGACGTCGAAAGTACCAATGGGTAAGGGGGCCCGTCTGATAATATGCCACGCAGGTTCTGCAAAATACGGCTTTGTGGAGAACGCGTTACTGACATTTCAATCAAAAACCACAAATTACTACCACGAGGAAATGAATGCCACTACATTTAAAGACTGGTTACAGAACGTGCTTTTGCCCAGCCTACCAGAGCCTTCTGTAATATTCATGGATAATGCCTCCTATCACTCGGTTCAAATACAGAAACCACCTACCCAAGCTACTAAAAAAGAAGAAATGGTGGCTTGGTTACAAGCAAAAGGCATTGACGCAAATATGCAGATGCTAAAAGCAGAGCTATTTAAATTAGTTAAAGAAAATAAAGCGGCAAATGTGCGATACGAAATCGATGAACTGGCTCTGGAGTACGGTCATCGCGTTCTAAGAATTCCACCGTATCATTGCCAATATAACGCGATCGAGCTAATCTGGGCTCAAATAAAAGGTTACGCCGCCCGCCACAATACTTCCCCGCCATTCAGCACGAAAAAGATGACCCTATTCAAAGAAGCCTGCGGGGAAGTCACAAGAGATGACAGGGCAAAGGTTGTTGAGAAGACTAAAAACCTGATTTTGGAACATTTTGACCGAGATATCAGGATTGATTCTGTTATTGATAATAATATAATTATACATGTAGGCGAAGATGATGATGAAGACACCACCTCCTCAAGCGAATCGGAGTCTGATTAATATTCTGTACGCACATTCAATTCAATGTACTTTATTGCATAGAAATACAGATTGTAACTTTGTAACAAAGAATAAATAAAACAATTTTATTACATTAATATTAACTTTTTTTGGTTTCCACTTAAATAACTACAATATAAATTTTAAATGATTCCGCCGATTTAAAACGAAAATAATCTTAAAAATAATGCGGCGGTTCATTTTGGAGGAACGGTAACGAGCTCAGTGTTATGTTGTGCCCATCAGTAGTCGTGACTAACTGATAGGTGTCAGGAACGCATTCTCTGAACGGCCGAAGTATATATTAGCGAAGGGTAGCAGGCGGATGAAAATATGTGTTTTGATTTTTATCCACTGTTAATACATTTTCATCTTGTCAGTAGATAAGCTGAGAGCATATTTTTATCCATTCACTATGCTTGGCTGTAGCAGACAAATAACTCAGATGCACTTAGAGCTAGCGGGACAAAATTGCACGATAAAAGAAAAATAGATACATTAACGTTTTCGATAGACTTAACTAAAATACAGACAGTTTAATTATTGGTGTTCATTTGTTTGTTTTTTTTAAATTATTTGATTATGTCATGTTAAAATATTATTGTAATTAGTAATTATTTAATTATGGTTAGTAAAATTACTACAATCATTTTATTATATCTTAACTATTATAAATCTGGCGCTTAGACTAGGTATAAAATAAAAATTGGATAATTGCAATCAATTTAGCAAAATAAAATTCTCAAGGATAACGAAATAATAGGAAGATAATACATAAATGGTAGAAACGATAATAGGGAAATAAGGCGAAGTCATTTATATGGAAATTAAGGCAATTACGCTGGATTAAACCTGGGATTATTTGGAAGAATTAAAAAGGTGATAATTTGAATACCTTAATGAAAATGTTGGATGAAAAAGGAATTTATTTTAAGAGCTTAATTTTTTATGAATACTTTGTTAGGAATCTAAATCGGCTTAGGATTTAGATAGGCATTGGAAAATCTAGAATCTTTTAGTCTGATGGTAGGAAAGACGTTGCGTAGACAAATAGACAGTAGGTGAACTTTTAATTCACAACACGAACATGAATAATTAAATAATAATATTTATATGAAAGTTTGAATTTTTGTTTCTTAATCACTTGAAGAGAGGCATAGGAGAGGCCTATGTCCACTAGTGGACGGAAATTGGCTGATAATGATGATGACGAATCACCCAAAAACGGCTGAATGGATGCATAAAATGAAACAGACATCGGCAGAACAAATTTTAACTAAGACGAAGCGACGTGGCTGTATAAAGTTGATCACTCGATAAACATAGATGATATCGTCAAATGTATGTTTTATAGCGATGTATCTAACTGTCTCTAACAAACACTGTATTAAATTTTAAACCCATAGGTGTTAGAAACGTATCAATATTCCGCTTAACATGCAAGCAGAAATTAGTTTACCATAATCTAGGAGAAAATCTGCCGCCATAAACTTACTATGTTCCGGCAGCACACAGCCCTTGAGAGTCAGAGTATTCTAGGCCTAGCGTGTTCATCATTTTGACCACATCATCGCTTATACCATCAGGCGTGTTATGATGATACGTTTTTGTTCAATGAAAATTATAGTCCGAATTTTAAACCTAACTTTACATTGGTTTTAAATTAAAAATATTCATAACTTACTTCGTAAAGACATTCTTCAATAATTCAGTTTCATTAAAAATCCTTAAAGTAAAGAGCTTTTCCAATAGCCCCTAGTTTTTTGCTTTCGGGCGATTTTAAATAATTCAATTTCAATTTCCTAAGTTTACTTCAGCGACAAATTGGAAAGGAAGCCTGAATTTTTGATGAGAATTAATATTTTATATAGTCAAATTTTATTATGAACTATGTTTGAGAGCAAAAATCATTGTCAATCACCATTGCTGGCTTAAATATTGACTTAGAAACAGTGCCACCTAATTTGATATATTAATAATCCTTGATAGTAAATTAAAAATATAAATATGACAAATAAAGCCTATCATCATCATCATTATCAGCCTGTATCAGTCCACTGCTGGACGTAGGCCTCTCCCAAATCCCAAATGAAGCCTATAATTTTATACAAAGTTTCTTGAATATACTTTTAGAATACGAATGACTCGCCCTTTAATATAATGTGTTGAAATAAATTACATTTGATTCAGAATTTTAAAACTACTAAACTGTATGCTAAATGAAGAAAAGTTTTCCATTTGAGAGCATATTCAGCTAATTTATGAAAGAAATTATTAATGAAGCTCGAGAATAATTCCAAGCAATTTAACCCATAAACGTTTTTAATGTTCTTACTTTCTTTTGCATCGATAGATAAAGTAATAAATAGCAATGGATTAGTACCTATGAATACGTGAATAAATAAAGCCTTGCGAGAAGACTGATAAAACCTTGTTTCTCAAGGCAATATCGGGAAAATATAGTAAAGGGAAAAACATATTTATAGCCTTGCTGACCATGTTCAAGGATGTCCTGGCGTATTCAAAAATAAAACCAATATATATATTTTCATGTTTTTACATTGATTCAAATACTTATACATGTACAATATACTACATAGAAAATAACTGAGTTGATTCAAGCTATGTATAAATTAAAATGTGCATTAGCATACCATTACACATGAATTGTTAACAGTTGCATCTACTACAGCATCCTCTTTTCTTCTTCGTTGCAGAATTAAATAAGGATAGTATTTTTTACTTTGTGGTACCTTGTGTGGGGCCTTGGACTATTTTGATATTTGCCTTTGTGGAAATCCATGCAAAGAACCCTTCCCATTAAACTCATAGTGTGGCTAGATTCAATAAATAGAAATCAAATAAATACAGATCAGAAGTTCTGTGGGTGGTTTTTAAAACTGAGTAAAACTGTTCTTTCAGACTTTAACGTGTACTTCACTGAGCAACTACATAACAGAAAGCACAGTTTATAGCACCAACAAAATGTGATATATGATACATACATTTATAGATAGATATATCTATCTATAAATATAATACATAGATATATTTATCTATAAATAAATTCATTTTATATTTAATAAAGGTTCTGTATAAATCAGGCAGAATTGACTGTAAGATAGTACTTAAATGAGAAAATATACATTAAAATGTTTCGGAATTCCTTGAATTGATACACCTGAACATAATGAAAAAGCCGACTGAATGAAAGTTGTATCTTCAAGATGAAATATTATGAAACGTAAACAAATGATTCCTTATGCCTCAAATATTTCCCCAATTAAAAGGCAACTGACTACAAAATAGCATTAGATATATAGACTGGTGAATCTTTATAGCCCCAACATAATTGCGATGTAAACGTAAAAGTAAGGATAAGTACAAATAAAATAAATATCGGATAACTGCAATCAATTAATCAATCCTTTGGCGTTATAAGCGTAAACGTAAGGAAAAGGACAAATAAAATAAATATTGAATAATTGCAATAAATGTTAATATTACAAAACAGTACGAGATATTTTGTATCAGAGACATAGACTAGTAATTCCATAAGCTTTGATTTTGAAAACTTCGGATATAATTAAGATGGTACGTAAACGTTAACGTAAGAAAAGACAGAAAATTGCACCAAAAAGTACTCACTTCATTGTCGATTCCACTGCATCTCACGATACCGACCAGCAAAACTGATAAAAATACCGCGTTTTTCATTTTGATTTTCGTTAAAGTTTTTCACAACACAAACACTTCGAATTTAATGTAGCACCGCACGATGCTTATTATCTGTGACAAATGCAGAAGTGTATATCAGTGTACAGTTTTATATGACAATGGTTGAATGCACATGCAGTGGGGCATGTATGAAGTTGGATGTCTATAGGGTAAGGTGGGGCTAGATTGACTGTTTTTTTGTTGTTTTGTTTTCTTTACATTATAGAATAATAAACTGTCATGCTAACGTGTGGCTACTATTTAATCAATTGGTAAGTGGTTAGACGATGTAGGCGAGGATGGGAGTACGCTAATCTTAGAATGAGATGACTGTAAAGATCGGAACACATTTAGATGTTTGGTGACAGATTTTTAAACTTATAGTAGACACTAGACAGACAATCCCTAACATCAAGCAAGGTTGTTAGATCGATACAAGCTTGTCCAATTACGGTATTTTGTCAGCTTACTAAGCAAGTTTCATCAAATTGTTTACCTTTACCATAGGTCTACATTCTGAATTGCCCCATAATTATTGCTTAGTTCGAAATTATCGAGATTATTTTTTATGGCATGTCATTAGCCCACCTCTGTCCACAGCTGGATAAAGGCCTAACCTATTTACACTTGATCAACTTTATTAATAGTATTTTTGGTTATAGCCTTTTCGGAAAATTATCTCGAAAAAAAAACACCTAGTTATTCGTCATCATCATCAGTCGGTGTCAGCCACTGAGCCCGATCTTCGGCTCTTCCTTTCCAGTCACTGCCCACCGCTTTGCGTATGTTGTCGTCCAGCCAAATCATGCGTCCATTGTACGTTGCGAGGGTCAGTTTGTTTTGGCGGCCTACCACAGCCGTTGCCGTGACCGCCGCCGTGGTCAGGAATAGCAGAGCGGCCGGGAACGGGCCGTGGCTTACTGTGACTTTCCATTTTAATAGATCCCTTGGGAGGGATATGCCCTAATCGCCACGCTGGGCAGGCGGGTTGGCAATCGCAGGACGTAGCTTCTCGCACCGATGACGCTGCTGCCCGTCATCGGCCTGTAGGATTTAGCTACGCCATAGTTATGAAATGGTTATACCACCATTTGTCGGTTGCCAGAGCCCCGTTGGTCAGCAGGATGCACCACGGGCAGGTGAGGTTGGCTGGTAGCACTGAGGTGGTATTTGTGCTCCCTTACATCCCCATTTTTTTGGTGCAAATCATAACTTAGTAAGTTAATTGCAAATAAGTGTTTTTTTCGCTTTTTTAATATCTGATACGCTAGCGTGTGGCCACTATTTCGCGAGGTGGTAAGCGCTGATGTCGTCGATGATGGTGAACACGCTAGGCATGGAAAGATCTGACTCTCAAGAGCTGTGCGTTGCTGGAACATGGTTAAGTAATGGTGCCAGATTTTCTCCTTGAAACTGGTAGGCTACTTTTTGGTAGCAAGTCAGTGTTTATTAATTATAGTACATTTTAAACTTTCGCGATTTAGACACAATTATATTGTAATACGGGACTTATCGCGCTAAATACATAATTTTATTTACCTCGACGTTTCGATCAAGTTGCATTGAACGTGGTCACGAGAAGACTGAAGTACGTAGTATTATTATCTTTTCTATGGTTGTGGGTATAAGCATTGTTATGATTGAGAGTAGTTTGAAACTACCCTCATTTGATCTTGATCGGAGTTGCCATTGCGACACACAATACTGACGACATCGGTAGATTTTCGTTGATTTAAACTTCGACTGGAAAATTATGTTTATAGCGCGATAAGTCCCGTATTACAATATAATTATTTATAAATTATAGTCTGTAGATTCTATGGCAAATACAAAGTCTTTACGCGTGGCGCTGATTAATTAAGATAATGAGAATTCGTTTGATCAGTTCCTGATAGACCTTATCTGGCAAATATTTGACAGTTTTTAAATGCCGTCATATTATTTCAGATACCTAACTGAAGATTTTTGAAGGGCCGGTAGAACTGGTCCTTTGTAAAGATATTTTGTCTCGATTAAATGTCCACTAAGAAGTTAACAAAGTGAGCAAAAATAAGCAAGAAATTTCAAGTCCAATCGAGTGCAATTGTTTAGTCTCTAACTCTCATCGGCCATCGTCGTTCTCGCGAAACGATCTGATTTATGTGATACAAGAGTCTGACGCAGTTTTGTTCGCTTATAGACCAACTTGTTTCAAAAATGTATTTTTTTTAAACATTTTTCCAGCGAAGATAAACTTCTTTAAATGTGAGTATTTTTATATCAAATTAATTATTTTTGTTTAGTTTGTAATTTTATGCCTAAAGAGGTACTCGATATATTTAATCAAAAGAAATTAAATATATTTCCACTATTTTTATGTACCATATCTACCGTAGTTAATATATTTTGATTTTGTTGGTATAATTGAATTTATTTGTGAGAAGTCAGACAATACCTACTACGAGAGTAAATATATTAAATTGTTGTCGTTTAATTATTTAAGTAAAGAAATGAATTATAATGTAAGCTGCATTTCATTTTAAAATTTAGCTATATATCAAATATTTTTCTGTTTTTTCGGTTGCTTTAAAATTAATTTGGTTGCATATTACATTATTTCAACTCTTTCATCTTTCTCACAGACTGTTTATTTCGATTCTTTTGTATATAGTAAGATATTACCTATTAAATTATTTATTAATTTATTTATTATTAATTTCATTTTACAGCCTTCGTGCCATGAATAAAAATTCTTTTTCACTTTCATTCGATAACATTTTATTGGAATGTTTTATTAATTGCTATAAGTTATTGCTCACTTTAAATCATTTCGAAGAATTTAAAAATAATAAACGCTTTGAAACCTTTTCGAGTATTTTCTAGTATTTATTTATTAACCGACTTCACAAAAAGGAGGAGGTTCTCAATTCGTCTGTATATTTTTTGTACGACAAATTTTACTAATTTTCTATGCCAGATAATATAAGATAATTTTACAGACTGTAGCAAAATTCATCCACAGTTTTGACATTAGGAGGACAAAAAAACTTGTATATAAAAAGAAAGATCATTGACACCTCTTTATAGGTATACACATTGATTTAAATATACTCAATTGGTAAACACCACCGAACAGTCGAAGTACTACTATTCTGTGGTATACAGAATATTGTTTCCCATAATAAAGAAAGAAAGAAAGAAAGAAAGAAAGAAGGAAAATTTATTCAACACTACAAAAAACAGAAATAAATATATATAGAGAGACAAGTAAAGAAAAAAAGTTCACATTAATAGTAGATTAGTAGCCAAGGGCTGTAAGGCATCAATTGCAGCCCGAGATATTTAGGCGCACGAGCGCAGCGAGGGCGCCTATAGTTCGAGGGTGCAATTGATGCTTACACCCGAGCTAGCTACTCTGCTTTACATCTCGATTGTGAGGTAAGTAGAAAAAAACCGGCATGACAAGAATAAAACATTTTATTACTTAAAATTTATAGTGAAATGAAAACAATTTTCAAATTTTAGGGACAGGTGTTTTTTTTAACATTGAATAAATGCACCACAAACTAGATGGCTGCAGCTTTTTTGATAGCTCACTAAAGTATGTTAAGAATACAATCTCAGATAAAGACTTTACTCGTTTTTCTTTTCGCCACTTCATGAACTCGTCGTAAGTTTGCAAATATCTCTCTTTAGAACTTTCAGGCAAAATATTGTTAATTGCTGCTTCAGCTTCCATTTTGATTGAATCGGGAGTGCAGCTTATTCAGAACTCATGTTTTTTCCTAATTAGCACGTAATTATAAAAATTCCCAAAAACAAACAATATTTAAAGTAAAAGTTTTCTATTCCCGCCTTTTTTCATCTCTCTTTTTTTTTAAATACGAAATTAGGCTTCTTTCGTTCGATATTTAAAATTTATGACTATTATACTCATACGAAGACAAGGCTGAATAGCGAAGCGACCTCTTTTGTCATTGGGCTGAATGCATGATGTCTATTGCCAGTATGATGGTTAGATGTACGCGAACTTTTTGAAAGAGTGAAGTGTTTTTTTTTTTAATTACTTACCGCCCTAGGGCTTTTCTAGCTACATTATTACCCTAGAGCGCTAATTGGTTACCTACAAGCCCCATTTGGGGGTAATAAGGACCTACTTACCGAATATGAGAGATGTAAACGTATTTTACAGTGTTGAAAAGGTCGTAACTCAGCATGGTGCGGAGTGCTTTCACACTCAGCGCTGGTTTTCAGCCACGACCTGGGAGGTGGCGGAATACAGATAAAAAAATGAGTTTAAAGAAAGTCATAGATTAATGAGTTTAATTAGAATAAACTATTATTGAATAAGAGCTTAATATTAGTCGTTTTATATCGTTTATCCCATTGTACCCTACATATACTTGTGTCAAAAACAAAACATAGTGTCATCTGTCCACACATACGATTCGTTGTTATTCGCGGCCGAATCTTGCCAGCATTCACTTGTTTCGCCAGCAACACTGCTTTACGTGTGCACATTTCAAAATCACTTTTTTAAAAGCCGTAAGTACTATTTTACGATGGCAGCGCAGAAAAACAACAAATATCAAATATGTCAACTGTCGATGGTACTCTTATAGGTTATGACAATTTCTATATTTGCAAGCGTTTTACTTGCTGTGTTAGTATGTATGTATGATTGTGTGGGTTAAATCTTGGAAGCTAAATTAAAAACACCTTCTTGACGTTTGTTTGGACTCTTTGGTATACTTGCGTATCTTTGTATTAGTGAAAATGCAACAACATTGTACCATCAATTTGTATAATAATTAACAGTGGTACCATCGAGTCATATCAGTCCATCATCAGGTCATGATGGACCGGGCCTAGGGCACTAGAAGTCCGTAATGGCAAATGGTATAACGGTATAATTTGGGTTAATTATGTATTGTTATATTACCTAGTATGTCTCGTAGTCATGTATAGTAGTCTCAACAATAAGCTTGTGTTTATAAGAAGTGTTTTACTTGTAATTTATTTGCATTAATTTATTATGAAGAGAATTAAAATAAAACTGGCCAAATGCGAGTCAGAGTCGCGTCTCGCATCGCACACTCAGGGAGGGTTCCGTACTACAGTACAATACGAAACATAACAGAGTTTCAACCTCATATGTGATTAATTCATATTTCCAAGAACATTTTGTTTGGTATACGAGTTCAAGGAGAATCTCGACACCGCGATATAGAAAGACAGGGCTCGTTTACTTGCGCCATCTATGTAATTTTGCTTTAACACACATATATGGCGTTATACTAAAAAATACCCTTTTTTGTATGGGGATCCCCTTTAATTTTTAAAACTTTATTTTGTTTTTAGTATTTGTTGTTCTAGCAGCAACAAAAAACACCATCTGTGAAAATCTCAACTATCTAACTATCACGGTTAATGAGATACAGCCTGGAGACAGACGGACAGACGGACACCGGAGTCTTAGTAATAGGGCCCCGTTTTACCCTTTGGGTACGGAACCCTAAAAATCGTATCTGGTTGAGGTCTATGTTTAGCATTTGACTGATTATAATAACGTCCTAATTAAATTTAGTAGTAAATAAGTAGGTATAACAAATCGTGAAGAGCCTTAGTAAATTTATAAATTTTTTACTTTTATTATATTATTTAACTAGGGCATGAAGTAGGACCAAAATTCATTATTTTCTAAAAAACTAAGAAACCGACATCACGTGCAGTGCTATTAATTTTCAGTAGCAACTTTGAGGTGATTATCTCTATATCTCTAGAAATACCCATCAAATCAAACCAAAACTGAGATCAAACAGGAAGTATTTACACTTGCACAAAAAGGAATGTTACAAATCAGTTAATACATTACGGAGTTTTGAAGTAATAAACATAAACAATATAAATTTAAAACCGAGAAATTCGGTGAAAAAAATTAACTTCCTGCACCTTTTCTCCTTACAACTGTAACTATGCAAAATCACTTTTTATATAAATATCTTATAGGCGTGTTGGACCACTATCTCACCTATTGGGTAAGTGATGATGCGGTCGAAGATGGTAAGCACGCTAGGCCTAGAATGACAACATACTAGGCCCTATTCTAAACATCTCACATTCCCCTGTTCGCGCCATTCATATTAATCACAATAAAACTGGCCAAGTGCGAGTCGGGAACTAGTAATACTCGTGTCTATGAGCATTCTCAAACAAAACAATAATGGAAACATGTACAGATAGATAGTAGCGAACTCGTATTTTATGAGTTTTCTCATCTGGTAATATAATTATTAAAATAAAGGCGGGCCAAATAAAGTTAAAAACACTGGGCCCGAGCTTCCCCATAAAAAAAGGTGTGAGAACAGGCGACCCGCTCTCCCCAAAAATATTTATAGCTATACTAGAATCCATCATAAACAAGCTAAACTGGACCAAACTAGGAATCTATAAAAAAGGTGGCGCTGCAGTCGCACAATAACAATATAGCTCCATGTATTTGAACAGTTAATAATTCCTAATTAGTTTTGTTTAAGTGAAACTACGCAAATATACATAGTTTATTACGCAAGTGTTATGTACAAGTGTTTGCAGCGCGTAAATAACTGGATTATCATAAGTTTTTTCAAAAACAAAATGCAATGACAGCCCTGTGAAAGAAATAAGTGTATTCATTTTCTACGAAAAGTTATTCGTTCAAAGACGAGGATATCAATAAATGTATGTGAGACTGTGAGTAAAACATATTTCATTACAGTGGATTAAATACATTAAATACTGAATGATATTATTAAATTATTTTACTACTATGCCATTTTTATTTGAAAAAAAAGTGGGTATTTTAAGTAACTGTTAACTGATATAGTACTTTTAACAGAGGACATATAAATCAGTCTCACAATTTCGACGCTGTGTCATAAGCGAATGCTAGCCTAGCGGCTTAACGCCTTACTGTATCTCAGACGGACACAAGATACCAGGTTCGAGTCCCACCGGCTCTAACATTTTGGAGATACATTTTAACGTTTTAAATTTATTTTTGACTAAGAATAATAAATCAAAATGATTCGTACACGCCATCGACAATTAAGGACTTGGAAAATAAATTAATTAATACTTTAAAAAAGTTAGAAGATTCAGAAAATTTTAACAAAAAATTGGTGCAGGAAAGAGAAGACAGTGAATTCGAGATACAGAGTGTTATTCAAAGAAATTCTCGGTTAAAAAGCGAACTACAGAGCCTAGATACACGGCTTGGAGAAATAAGTAAAGAAAGGAACCAATTACAGTTGATTGCTGACGATCATGAACATTGCTATGAAACCTTAGGGTTGGTACAAAATCAAGTATGTGACCTAAAAAAACAATTATTAGAAGCAGAAACAACACGAAGCGCGCAACAAAGCAGCATACAGCACTGCAATACAATCACAGATCATATAGAAATCGAAAAATTATACACTTCGCTTGTAGTAAATGACCCTGATATGACGAAAGAAAATATTATTCCTAAATATGTTACAAAATCCAGGCAACACTACAGAATTAAAAAATATATAAAATTAAATAGATTAATTAAAAGAACCAAACAGCGGGTAAGACAAATGGATAATAGAAGAATTCTAATAACATCTTTACGAAATGAGAAATTGAATAGGACCAGGGATCTTGAACATCACAAGATCACAGTCAGCAAATATGCACAAGATAGTAAAGATAACAAAGAAAGAATAGAGAAACTTGAAAACGAATTAAAATGTTTTGCCCTAAAGTATTCTTATCCTTATCCCTCAGCGGATGTTATAGAGACCAAAACTCAGCTGACATCTACTGCTAGAATCAAGAAGAAAAGGAATAATCTACCTACACCTATTGCAACCAGCACATCGACTCGCAAACCGGACTGCATCCAATCAAAGAAAGCAACGACTAGTTCTAAGGAACATTTCCCTAAATGTAAAATAACGAAGCACATTGTAGATGCACCACAGCTCATTGCGACGAAAATGCCTGAAAACTTAAATAAGACACGAGAGGAAGAAGAAGCAAAGACTTATATCCATGAAGAAAGAAAAGAAACTAAAATTTCGGAAAATGTAAAAACTCAGATATCGGATGACAACACTGCTCTTTCTGAAATGGAAAGTACTATAGCAGATGATAACTGCAAAGATGTATACATTTATTCCGATAGTTACGGAATTGGGCTTGGGTCACACCTGAGCAATTGCACTAATAAGAATATACAAAATATATGCCGGCCAGGTTATAACCTAAAGGAAATTGTGAAGGACTTACATGCTAATGCCACTAGATTAACAAATTCTGTTTTTGTACTTGTAGTAGGTAAAAAAAATACTTTATTGCGAACAGACATTAATGAATGTATTTCTATGATCAATGATATCAGCAGAATTTCGAAGATTGTAATATGCACGCTCCCCTATGGGGCAAATAATAGATACAATAGATTATTGTATAAAATCAATAGTGATTTGTGTAATTTAGGATGTCGTACTGACAACATTAATGTAATTGATATCAACGACGTAACTGACATTGGTTACAATCGTACAATTAAGTACACGAAAAATTGATGTAAATTAATTTTATGGAATATTGACACGCCTTCTGGTACGATGAAAACTGTAATTGATATTGTGATAATGTCATCAAACAACCTTACTCGTGTAAATTCAAACGAAGCCAACGTAGATTCATTAGAGACATTCAGCGAGGCTAAGATCGATTCATCAGATTTTTTAGAAAACATCCTAACAACAACAGTATTGCGTTAATCCACCAAAATATACAGGGAGTTAAGGGTAAGGAATTAGAAATAAGTCTATTCTTAGAAAAACTTAATATTAACATTCTATGCCTAACTGAAAGTTGGATCGTTAAGAGTGAAGCTTTACTAAATATAGAAAATTTTGCCTTAGCCAGTTATTACTGCAGGAAAGGTACCACAAGAGGTGGTTCTCTGATAATTATAGATAAAGCATTAAGATACAAAAATAGAGTGGATATTGTCACTTGCTCTGTTGAACGTAGCATTGAAATTTCTTGCATAGAGATGAGTAACTATATTATTGTGAATGTGTATAGACCACCATCAGGAAATTTCAACATTTTTGAAGAAACTATGGAAGATGTCCTCCGTAAGTTAAGTATTAAGACCAAAGAAATAATTGTAGTAGGAGATTTTAATGTGAACGTGATAGTAGAAAGTAATAACAAAACTAGATTACTAACTTTATTTCAATGTTTTAATTTATATAACCAATTCGAAGAACCTACACGAGTCACTTCGACATCAGCGACTTGTATAGATAATATTTTTTGTGACTGTCAAATTTTAAGTAAATCTATTCTGAATTATCTTCCTTCAGACCACACTGGACAGTATATTACTATTCCGCTCTTGCGAGAACCTTCAAATCAGGAAGTGTTTAAACGCATTGTGAGCACAGAAAAAGTTGAATCTTTTAAATCCAGTTTAAGTTCAGATTTGTCGACAAAATTACAAATCAGTGACAGCCCTAACGAATCGTTTAGTACATTAATGGACATTATCGAAACAAATTACGAAATAATGTTTCCTAAGATATGCAAGAAAATAAAACCTAAGCTTACATTTAATGACTGGGCAACCAGAGGTATAAGAGTCAGTAGAGACAGGATGTATGAGCTGTACAGCGAAAAAGCAACTTCCACTGATCAAAAATTAACTGATTATGTACGACTTTATAGCAAAACCTTTAAAAGTGTTTGTAAACAAGCTAAATCGCGGTTTGTTATGACCAAAATTAAAAATTCTAGCGATACTGTGAAAACTGTTTGGTCCATTATTAAAGCAGAGACTGGCAAAGTTAGAACATACAATAACAAACTAGAGTTGTTACAAGATAACGAACTTGTAAAAGAAAAATTTGATGTAGCCAATATATTCGCCAACTTCTTCATTAGTATACCTTTCGAAACTACTAAATCCTTACCATCGTGTATTCTTGGTGCTACAAGATTACTACAGGATAGTGTGGCAGAAAGCTCTTCGCAATTTCAGTTTCACAAAATAAGTAGCACAACTATTATAAAGACATTTAGAACACTTAAACATAAATCATCAGAGGATATTTGGGGGCTATCAGTTAAGTTTATAAACAATATAATTGAAATACTGGCGCCATACTTATCTTTTATTTTTAATAGTAGTATAGACGCAGGTATTTTTCCAAATCTAATGAAATTTGGAAAAATTTTGCCACTATTCAAAAGTGGGAATAAAAAAGATCCTGGTAATTATAGACCAATTTCATTATTGCCTGTGTTAAGCAAAATATTTGAAAAAGTATTATTGAATCAGTTAAGTGCTTATTTCAACTGCAGTCAGCTCTTACATACTCGACAATACGGGTTTTCCAAAGGATGTTCTACCACCGATGCGGCAACGGACTTTGTTGAAACTGTATTTGGAGCTTGGGAGGAGGCACAAAATACTTTAGGGGTATTTTGTGACTTGTCGAAAGCGTTCGATTGTGTTAGGCATGATATTCTATTAATGAAGCTATCTCATTATGGAATTAAAGGTATATCACTGGATTTAATGCAATCATACTTGTCAAATCGTAACTTATCCGTCGATATTGGTGGAGTCCTCTCAAATGTTAAGGATGTTACCATAGGTGTCCCTCAAGGATCAATCTTAGGGCCCTTTCTTTTTTTAGTGTATGTTAACGACCTTCCATTTCTCATGAGTCCACTTTGTAATGTAATTTTGTTTGCTGATGATACATCACTCCTATTTAAAATAAATCGTACGGAAAATGATACCACTAGCATAAATTGCACGCTTGATACGATCCAAGAGTGGTTTAGTAAAAATAATCTAATGCTGAACGCAAAGAAAACTAAATGCTTAAATTTTTCACTTGTAAATAACATTAAAAATTTTGACATCACTATAAATAATATTAAAGTTGACATTTCTAAAATTACAACATTTCTCGGATTGACTTTAGACTCTAAATTGACATGGGGAGCTCATATAGCTGAATTGTGTGGAAAACTTAGCTCAGCGGCTTATGCTGTACGAAAAATCAAAGAAATCTCAAACGCACAAACTGCTAGAACTGTCTACTTCAGCTATTTTAATTCATTGATGTCGTACGGCATAATGCTATGTGGCAATGCTGCCGACGCTAACCGTATTTTTATTTTACAGAAGAGAGCAGTGAGAGCGATTTATGGTTTAGGAAGTAGGTATTCATTACGGGAGTTCTTTAAAACTACAGGTATTTTGACAATGCCGTGTCTCTACATTTTGACAAATATAGTGTATGCCCGTAAACATTTACATAAGTATAAAGCAAACTGTGATATTCATACGTATAATACAAGAAATAAATATAAATTAGTAGTGCCAACAACAAGGCTATCTAAAATAAACAAATCATTTGTAGGTAATTGTGTACGATTTTATAATATTATTCCGGAGTGGTTAACAAATTTGAATGAAAGGCAATTCAAATTTCATATTAAAAAACTGTTATTGAGCAGAGCATACTACACTGTAAATGATTACTTATGCGACAAAACATTTTGGAAAAATATTAAATGTAACAATTCCAACTAATTTTATATATTTATAGATGACATTATTGTATGGTTAAATTTAATTGTTTTTGATGTTATTTGTTATGAATTGTTGTTTTTTTTTTATGTTTTTGACATTGTTATGTACGGCACCCCTATGGAAACCGCTGCAGTTGCATCGACCTAATTCATTGCACACGGCACCAGCCGCCACGAGCCGCACCGTCAGCGAAACGCACCACGATTGACGTCAATGGTTTCTACCGACGGCCCGGCCACGGAAACGCTCTGCATTCTTTAGTCATACTTCGACTAGTAGATTCATATTTTAATTTAAATTAATTTTGTAATTTTTATATTGAATTATAATTTACTTTTAAATAAAATAAAACATTTTTTTTGAACCTCACGGCTGCTGGAATTATATTTGGCGCAGTCGGGAACGGATAGATCTGGAAGAGGACTGTGAATCGCTCACAGACCAGGATCTATTAAGAACTTACGGGAACAGCAGCTTGAGGGAATCCGGCAATCGATTCGACGAAGGAAATGTTGTAAGTGCTTTGAATCTTTCTCAGTCCTTGCTCTCCTTATCCTATTTTATATATTACTGTGTATTTTATCTTTTAGGTTTTTGAGTATTTTAATTTTTTGTGCATTTTAATTTTTTTTGTGCATTTTAAAATTGTCTTTTTGTGTGTGTACTTTTACATTTACATTTGCATTTTAATTTTCGTGTGCATTTTAAAATTGTCTATTTATTGTGTGTGTACTTTTATATTTTTTGTGTTTTATGTGTGTGTTAAATTAAGTTTCCAAAATTTTCCATCCGAGAGAATCACGGAATATTAAATTAGGTATTAGTAGTAGGCTTAGTGCTATAGACGAACGTAGACAATTAGAAACTTCTAGCGAGAACGTAGAAATGGCGCAATCTGATATTGACTTAATTTATAAATCGCTTAGATTATTGCCAGATTTTGATGGTAATCCACATATTCTAACGCGATTTATTAACTTATGCGATCAACTAGTACTCACGCACTTTCGAACGGAGCCGGGTAGTGAGCTTACCAATTTAGCTCTTATAAACGGTATTTTAAATAAAGTAACGGGCCCCGCGGCTCGATTGATTAACTCCAACGGGATCCCAGACACGTAGCAGGGTATTAAAAATGCCCTTATCAATAACTTCGCTGATCACCGAGATGAAACCGCACTGTATAGTGATTTGTCACTGCAAACTCAAGGGAGCAGTACGCCTCAAGAGTTCTATGAGCGGTGTCAAAACATATTTAGTACGATTATGACGTACGTTTCTTTACATGAGCATGTGCCTACCACTGTTCAGGCTAAACGCGACTTATATCAAAAATTAACACTGCAGGCATTTTTGAGAGGATTAAAGGATCCGTTAGGTTGTAGAGTTCGCTGTATGCGACCGGAAACTATGGAAAAGGCCCTGGAATTCGTCCAGGAGGAACTCAACACTCTCTACTTGCAACAGCGAAACGAGGGGGGTGCTAGACCAAAAGAGGTGCACCACTCACCCCAGCATAGTCACATGTTGCCATTAAATAATTTTGTTCCTAAGCAAGTCCAATTTCAATTGCCCACAAGGCAACCTTTATTCAATATGGCTGGACCATTTCGTCCGCAAATGCCGCCTCAGTCATTCCATGGCTATAGACCGGCTTTTCCATCTCACCTGCAACCGCCACGTGGTCCCACCAGGACTCAACAAATAATGCGTACCCCTCCTCAGAACTATAATCCTCAGCATAACTCTTTTAGAATGCCTATGCATAATCAGCAACCGTCATCATTTAATAATGCTAATAATCATCCTCGTCCTATGAGTGGCGTCAGTCACTTCGTGACTAAAACCTTACCACCCACGCGCACGTTACATGACTGGAGTAAATTCGGGAACCCACCTCCAAGTAATTACTTCAAAACCCGCGAGCTTAACTTCAACGAGTTTGATCACGGACTTGATGATTACTACAACTACGACGGGTATGCTGAGTATGATCAGGGTTACTATGCTTATGAACATCCCGAAATTGTTGATTATCAGGAATATCCGTATACAGAGACTGCTACAGTAGAGGAAATAGACCAGACTTCAACCCCTTTAAATAACGAAAATTTTCACAAGGAGTCGGGGTCCGAAAGGCCAAAATAGAACTAAACTTTCACATACAACGACAGCTTGGTTATGTGCAAATAGCTAACCCCCCATTAAAATTTCTAATAGATACAGGTGCTAATCAGTCATTTATTAGCCCTGAGGCTGTCGAAAAATACTTTAGCAATGTTCCGCTGAATTACGACCCTTTCGAAGTGACCAATGTACACGCAACAAGTAAAAATAACTATTCTATAACCTTGCCTTGTTTTAAAGAATTTCGTGAACAAGGTGACGTCACCTTATTCGTGTACAAATTTCACAACTACTTCGACGGTCTTCTAGGATTTGACTTACTAGACGTATGGGGTTCTAATATCGATCTGAGAAATAAACTATTGCTGACGCGTAATTCACAAATACCTATTCATATGTATGATTCTCGAAACGCTAATCTATACGAAGACATTATTCCAGCCAACTCGTCTAAGTTGATTAGGCTGCCCGTAAATACCCGCGACGGTGACGTAGTTGTTGAAACTCAAGTTATCTGTAACTGCCTCATATCAGACTGTATAACAAATGTTGTGAATAATCGCGGTTGGGTAGAAATTACTAACCCTTCATCTAATGACGTCATATTCTCCATGGATAGGCCAGTAGAAGCAGAGTTGTTTAACATTGAATGTGAAAGTACTGAAATCTTGTCGGACCGTGCTAAAAAGGTTATTTCTCTTCTCCGGACCGACCATTTAAACCAGGAAGAGCGTGTCAATTTAGTTCGACTTTGCGAAAACTATGCTGACGTGTTCTACCTAGAAGGCGAAGCTTTGACATTCACGAATAAAATAAAGCATAAGATCCGAACAACCGATGAGATTCCAGTACATACTAAAACATACAGATATCCGTACGTTCATCGACAAGAAGTCCGAGACCAAATTAATAAAATGCTTGAACAGAATATTATAAGACCTTCAGATTCTGCATGGAGCTCGCCTATTTGGATCGTACCTAAAAAGGCTGACGCGTCAGGCAAAGTTAAATGGCGTCTTGTCGTTGACTTTAGAAAGGTTAATGAGAAAACGATTGATGACAAGTACCCCATTCCCAACATTACTGACGTACTTGACAAACTTGGCAAGTGTCAATATTTTACAACCCTCGATTTAGCAAGTGGTTTTTATCAGGTAGAGATGGATCCAGATGACATTCATAAGACCGCATTTAACGTTGAAAATGGGCATTACGAATTTTTACGTATGCCGATGGGTTTGAAAAACTCACCCTCAACTTTTCAACGGGTAATGGATAACGTCCTTAAAGACCTGCAAAACGAAGTGTGCCTAGTTTACTTGGACGATATAATTATATTTAGCACGTCACTCCAGGAACACATCTTGAATTTGGAAAAAGTTTTCAAAAAACTACGGGAATCAAATTTCAAAATTCAAATGGACAAGTCAGAATTTTTAAAATTAGAGACTGAATTTCTTGGGCATGTAATTTGCAATGAGGGTGTAAAACCTAACCCTAATAAAATCCACGCCATTCAAAACTACCCTTTACCAAAAACCACTACTGAAATCAAACGTTTTCTCGGCTTGCTAGGCTATTATAGAAAATTCATTCCTGACTTCGCACGCGTCACTAAACCACTAACTCAATGTCTTAAAAAGGGTTCTAAAATTTCATTAGATCAGAAATACATTGAATGCTTTGAACACTGCAAAACGCTTCTTACCAACGATCCAATCTTACAGTATCCAGACTTCACAAAAGAGTTCGTTCTTACTACTGACGCGTCCAATGTAGCTATTGGTGCTATATTATCTCAGGGCATTGTTGGTTCGGATAAACCGATTGCATATGCCTCTAGAACTCTTAATTCTAGTGAGTGTAATTATAGTACTATCGAAAAAGAGCTTTTAGCGATCGTATGGGCTACCAAATACTTCAGACCATATTTGTTCGGCCGTAAGTTTAAGATTGTCACTGACCATAAACCTTTACAATGGGTCATGAATCTAAAGGAACCCAACTCACGACTAACGAGGTGGCGTTTAAAGCTCAGTGAATTTGACTTTACTGTTATCTATAAACAGGGTAAAAATAACACCAATGCTGACGCCCTGTCGCGCATCGAAGTTAACAACGAAGAGCTTTTATCCATCGCTGTTAATGCTCCTAGTTCATCGCGTACTCTGGATAACTCCAGAACCCTTACAGCCGCAGATACAGATGATGGTTCTAGAACAGCTACAGTTCACACTGAAAGCGAGAATCCTATTCTTGAGATCCCGATTTCTGATGACCCGTTAAATCGATTCACGAAACAGCTTGTTTTGAACATAGTTGGTGATATTAAGGGTAGACCAGTGATAACGAAACCTTTTGAGACCCACACTCGTACCTCGGTTCAGATTTCTGAGTCTAACCTAGAGGAAGACCTTATTAACGCCATTAAAGAATATGTACGCCCAAAAATCAAAACAGGGTTACTAATATATCCACCTGCGGCAAGGTACACCATCATCCCCATCATACAACGCACTTTTAAAAGCTCTTGCATGAACCTAGTACTAACTAAATTTGAAATCGAAAATGTTAGAGAATACCTTAGACAGCAAGATATAATTAACAAATATCATGACGGGAAAACTAATCACCGCGGCATCAGTGAATGCTATCTTGCTCTTTCACATAGGTACTATTGGCCGAAGATGAAAGAGAACATTACTAAATTCATTAATGAGTGTACGATATGCGGACAAGCGAAATACGACCGCAACCCTATTAAACAGCAATTTAAAACCGTTCCACCCGCTACTAGGCCATTTGAACTAGTGCACCTTGACTTACTTACTATAGAAAGTGAAAAATTTCTTACCATCGTAGACTCATTCTCCAAATACGCTCAGGTTTATCATCTGAGAGATGGTACCGCAGTTAGCGTAGTACAGGCTTTATTAAATTTTAGCACGCATCATTCCATTCCCATTACCATAGTTACAGATAACGGAACCGAATTCACCAACCAACTTATTGCCGAGTTTGTTAGAATTCATAAAATCCAGCACCATAGAATTGCACCGCATACACCTAACGAAAACGGTATAGTTGAGAGATTCCATTCAACGATATTAGAACATCTACGCATATTAAAAGTCAACCAAAAATCAGAGTCAGTCATTACCCTCATGCCCTATGCCTTATTAGCATACAATAGTAGTATCCACAGCCTTACGAAATGCAAACCCATAGAAGTGATCACAGGACATTATGATCCTCGTGATCCTTTTGATATCGACATTTCGTCACAACTCTTGCAGCAGTATATGGTAAACCATAAAGATAAACTGGCCATAGCGTATAAAACTATTCATGATCTATAAAATTCTTCGCGAAAGGATCTCATAGATAACCGGAACAAGAATAGGGAGCCGGAAGCTGAATACTCACCCGAACAACAGATTTTCATCAAAAATCCGTTCGCTTCGCGTCAAAAGCTAGCTCCCCGTTACACTCACGATGTAGTAATGGCTGACCTCCCTATACACATTTACACAAAGAAAAAGAAAGGCCCCATTGCTAAAAGTAGATTAAAGAGAGTCCCTAAATCTAATCAATTGTTACAGAATGCTCCTGATCTTCAATCTCCTTCTGCAACCAGTTCTAATGCAGGAGATAAAACTTGAAAGTCTTAACGATGGACCTGGGATTTTACCGTTTAAATTAGGTACAGCCAGAATGATAAGTCATTATCATTCTTTCCTTCAATATATTAACCTCCAAGACATTAAAGATAAAATAGTTTCGACTAGTGACCAATTGGAGAGTGTTAGTCCAGGCCTTCACTATAAAACTAAATCTTTATTTGAACCTCATTTAGATTATCTCAGAAATAAGCTTGCTAATGTATTACATCAGTTAGAAACGTTCGAAATAAATCGTGCTAAAAGAGGTCTCATTGATGGCCTAGGGTCTGTAATAAAAAGTATATCGGGAAATTTGGATTATACGGACGCAGAACACTATAATAAAATGCTGCAATTACTTCAAAATAACCAGGACAAGTTAGTATCAGAATTTAACAGCCACGTTAGCTTATCGAAAAATTGGACCATTCAATATACAAAGGTTATAGATAGCATCGTAGAGAATCAGCATAAAATTACAGAATTAATAACAAAAATTAATGCTAGTGAAGCTACTAGAGACTACGACCTACTTAAATATGCACACCTAGCTCAAGTTTTAATGATATTAAGCGATAATGTAGACTCTATTTCTCACGAGTTGCATAATTTACAGAATGTCCTAGCTTTTATTAAGACTTCTACGGTACACCATTCGGTCTTAGATTTGTTTGCAATACGCGCTTTAATAAGCAAGTTGAGCACACTATATAGCAGTGAGAGAGTAGTAGATTTAGATAGTCGAGAATATTTCGACATAATTAGGATAGGATCTTATTATATAGGTAATCAGATAGTTATAGTATATAAATTCCCCATTGTCTTTTCTCATATATATAATATGTATAAACATCTATTGTCCCGAATAAAAACCATGAAATCCTACCTCCACCTCGCCCTTTCCTAGCCATCTTTGAGAAAGAATTCAAGTACATAGAGGCTGAATGCCCGAAGACCAGCAAAGGTTATCTATGTGAGGAGGACCGGATTCTGCAGAGCCGAACGTCAGAGGATTGCATCGCACAGCTTATCAGGACGCAGCAGAGGAGTCCCATTTGCAAGCCAATCCAGGTCTCCCTAGACAAGCCAGCCTTCGAGGAATTAGACGAAAAACACTACGCTGTAAGCTTCCCTGCACCAACACAGGTTCATCTTTCCTGTGGTCAAGACTTATATAAAACTCTACAGGGTAGCTATGTGACTACAATACCACATCAATGCTACCTGGAGACGCCTGACTTCACGATATCTAACATCCACGATCGCCTGAAAGGACACGTGCTGAAGTTGTTGGACCTAGACAACAACACTGCTGCCATCGCACCCACTGTTCCAGCTTTGAAATTCAACTCCATAAATCTCGACAACCTACATACCATAAGTACGAAGATCGCCCTGCAGCCTACAATGAAACTGGATAGAGACGCCGACAACAGCTTATACCATACTACAATTCCAGTCTACACGGTACTATCCAGTGCATGCGTACTCGCCATCGCCCTGTGTTACCGCAAGTATCGCTTGAAGCAGTTGAGAAAGTCTTCAGACAATGGTCAACCTCAGCTACAAGCCATCTACGCCACTCCAACTGCCAGATCCAGTCTCCCGGTTGACCCCAATGAACCCCCAGCTCAATTTACGACAAAGGTCTTCAATAGTCGCTGTTCTTCGGGGGGAGGTGTTATGTACGGCACCCCTATGGAAACCGCTGCAGTTGCATCGACCTAATTCATTGCACACGGCACCAGCCGCCACGAGCCGCACCGTCAGCGAAACGCACCACGATTGACGTCAATGGTTTCTACCGACGGCCCGGCCACGGAAACGCTCTGCATTCTTTAGTCATACTTCGACTAGTAGATTCATATTTTAATTTAAATTAATTTTGTAATTTTTATATTGAATTATAATTTACTTTTAAATAAAATAAAACATTTTTTTTGAACCTCACGGCTGCTGGAATTATATTTACATTCATAAGTGTACAATGTACCTAAATGAAAAAATAAATGATATGATATGATATGATATATACAAGGGACTTTTCTAAGTCATTTAAGATTCGCCGATGACATAGTAATACTATCCGAGACAAGTTCACAACTGCAGGCCATGATTAAAGATTTACAGACAAGTAGCACAAATGCAGGACTCGAAATTAATCTTACCAAGACCAAGACAATGACAAATAGCTATAAAAAACAAATAAATGTCAAAGGTAATCCACTGGAATATACAGATAAATATACATACTTGGGGAAAACAATCAGTTTCGAAAAGGACAACAACGAATTAGAAATCGAAAGAAGAGTACAGCAAACGTGGAACAAGTTTTGGAGTTTGAAAGAAATCTTCAAAAGCAACTTGCCAATAAGCTTGAAAACTAGAATTATGAACTCAAGCCTCTTACCATGTTTGACATACGGATGTCAGACATGGAAATTCACGGCAAAAGTCAAGCATAAAATTACCACATGCCAGCGAGGAATGGAGAGAAGCATGCTCAAGGTGAAGAAACTAGACAAGATACGACACACAAAAATAAGATCAATAACGAAAGCCACCAACGCCTTGAGCCATGCACTCAAGCTAAAATGGAAATGGGCAGGTCACATAGCGAGGCTCACTGATCAAAGATGGACTATCAAAGCAACCTTGTGGAGAGGCCCACAAGGTAAAAGAATCAGAGGAAGACCACTAATACGATGGGAAGACGAAATAAAAAAAATAGCTGGCCCAAATTGGTGCCAAACAGCTCAAAATAGAGATGAATGGGTATCATTGGAGGAGGCCTTTACCCAACCATGGGGTTCTTGCTAAAAAAGGACCAACCAACCATCCAAGCAACCAAATAAACACCTATATAAACAATTAAAAATAAACATTAAAAATATAGTAAACATTTAGTTAAATACTGTAAAAAACTATAAAATAAAATAAAAAATAAAATAATAATTGTTAAACTAACTCTAGATACATAAATATAAGTATAAAGGAACTAACAAAAAAACATAGTATAGGTAATGTAGCATAGGTATTTAAAATAAGCAACATGTAAAATAAGACGAACAAATAAAGGCTTTTTTATTTATAATATAATTATTGGGCACCCAAGATACAGGCCTAGCCTAGCTTGGGGTCCACTGATAAATTACTTAGTGTTATAACTCTATGAAATTAAATGTTAGTCAAGTGACAATAATATAATTGTAAACATAATAGTGTATAACATATTATCTAATGTACCTACATCTGAGTTATAATTTGTAATAAATATCTTTATCTTTATCTTTAGCAGCGCGTCTCTTATCGAACACTTAGGGAGGGTTCCGTACAATACGAAACATAACAGAGTTTCAACCTCATATATTTGATTAATTGATATTACCAAGAATATTTGGTTTGGTCGCGATCTAGAAAGACGGGGCTCGTTTACTAGCGCCATCTATATCATTTTGCCGAAACTAATTAGATAGATGGCGTTTAAAAACACGTTTTTTTGAATGGGGACCCCCTTTAATTTTTAACTTTATTTTATTTTTAGTATTTGTTGTTCTAGCGGCAACAGAAATACACCATCTGTGAAAATTTCAACTGTCTAACTATCACGGTTAATGAGCTATAGCCTGGTGACAGACGGACAGACAGACAGACAGACAGACAGAC
Source organism: Cabera pusaria (assembly GCA_954871355.1). Classification (NCBI taxonomy): domain Eukaryota; kingdom Metazoa; phylum Arthropoda; class Insecta; order Lepidoptera; family Geometridae; genus Cabera; species Cabera pusaria. The sequence continues at coordinate 8,026,950 of OX940907.1, forward strand.
AGACAGACAGATAGACAGACAGACAGACAGATAGACAGAAAGACAGACGGACAGTGGAGTCTTAGTAATAGGGTCCCGTTTTACCCTTTGGGTACGGAACCCTAAAAAGGATCATCAGAATGGACCAGTTTAAATTAAATAATACAATAAATAAATATTTCAGGTAAAATCGTAGTCTAAACTAAGTATAAGCCACCACTAATTAAAGTCTCGGAAAAAAGTCGTGAAACATCTTTGTAAATCACTGGCTTAAAAAATAATCTTGATTAATACCACTTCTTGGTATAATTTATATTGGTATTTATTTTTTACTAGCAGCCCGCCCCGGCTTCGCATGGGTGAAATTGATATTAGACAGCCCGTTTTTTTTTTCATATTCTAGATAGGTAAGCCTTTGACCACTATCGTAGTGACGATGCGATCGACGATGTAGCACGCTTACCTAGAAGATACCTGTTCACTCGCATTTCGAAGACCCCTGGGTTATAGTTACTGGGAAACACAGACATCGGCAAGGAATTCCATTCCGTTGGAGTCAAGGATTACCTTGACTTTTATATTCACGGTTGCTGGTTATAATCCTAGCCATATTTATCTCCTCAAGTTTTTATGTGCATTCATTAATCATGGGTGTTCGGATACCTCCGATTTAATGATCGCACTGCCGTGCGATCATTAAATCAATGGTCTGCCTCGCTCTAAGTCTGCCGCCATAACCTTACGGTGTTCCGGCAACACAGCTCTCGGGAGTCATTTTATTCTAGGCCTAGTCTGTTCACCATGCGGAGATGCGAAAGTCAATTTGTATATTTGTTTGTTTGGGACTCTTTCACGGTCAAACGGCTGGACCGATTCAGCTGAAATTTTGCACAAGGATAGGCAGTACTTTTTCATGGATAATACCATAGGATACTTTTTATTACGCGGGCGAAACCATGGGGCACAGCTTATCAGTAGATCAGACTGTATTGACATAAAATTGATTTATATCGGTTTTAATCTACAGAAATAGCAAAGATAGAAATAATGTTTACGTTGTAACTATTGTCTAATCTGTGGTTTCGCTGCAACTATTTTGATGCGTATAATCTTAACTCTATGATATCTTCTAAAGTTTTCATTTAAATTATATACTGTAAAGGACAATATCCGCCGCTATAACAACAAATACAAAAAACAGAACAAAGTTAAAAATAAAAGGGTCCCCATCCCCATTGCGCCATCTATGACTGATTGTTTACCTTATTAACAATATTAATTACCTACACTAACGCGTTTGTGTTAACGTTCATTTAGTTGGTGTTAGAAGTTCGTAAGATATTCTTTAGATGACGTTGTAGTTAATAAGCATGTTTAGTATTGACACGGTCATATAATATATAGCTAATATATATATTACCGTGGTATTATACTGCGGTTCGGGTCGGGACCCTCCGTGTGCGAGACAAAAGCACAGATTATATAATAGTTACAAAAGTCTGACTCACACTTGGCCAGTTTAATTTTTTATATCATAAAGACTAGCGGATGAGTTTTGGCGGGAACGTGGAAAAGTGTGTGTGATCTCATTGTATTTTTTCCTAAAACTTTTGTTCTTCCGCGAGTTAATGTGTAATAAATGTGGATTATTAACCATTAAGTGCCGGTGAATGTGTACGTGTGTAGGGAAACAGCACAATTTTGATAAACATGCTATTTGCGTTCTCACCAAAATTCCACTGAAAATCTTTAGTAAACACCACATCTTTACTGAAGGTATGACTTAGACTAGACTTTTACTTGACAACTGACCTGAAATGTCACTTTGACCCATCTCTACGACTAAAATTCATAAAAAATTAAAAAAATTCAATACTTGACACTGGCTAAATACACTAATCGTGTGGAGCCATAAAGAAACTAAAAAAAAGACTAGCGTTTGACCACCATCCATTTGAGCTACGATGTAATCTACCTTATTATTCATATTTCCATGGATGTAATCATTAAAGGTACACACATCATAGGTACACAGAAACACACATCAAACTTATAACACCCTCTATTTGTGTCAGCGGTAAAAAATAATCTTAAATTATCTCACTACTACATCATTATTTGGTATATAGATATTTTTAACAATAATGCTAAAAAATAATATACTCGTATATTGACGACTTGTTTGCTTGTTGTTGTTACACAAAATAATTCTTTGTAATAAAGTATTATGTCTGGTAAGTATACACTGAGGATTCATTTTGACCTGATAGCACCATTACGTAGTTTTTTATTTTTTATTTTAATTACCACTGGTGGTAGGGTCATATAACATCGATGTTACACCTGACTTGCTACCAAAAAGTAGTTTACAACAATCTAGGAGCAAATCTGCTGCCATAATCTTACGGTGTTCCGGCAGCACACAGCCCTTGAGACTCAGAGTATTCTAGGCATAGCGTGTTTACCATATTCGACCACATTATCGCTCACTACCAGGCATCACTTACAGCAGTCAAATGCAAGACTATTAAGATAATGAAACTTACGTATGTGATGACAGAAGATATCTTTTTAAAACCTTCCTTCTACCAGCACTGAGATATACAGCTCTTATACAGCTGTCAGACTACATCATCTTCTGTGGTATCGAGAGAGGTACGGAGTTCAATCCCCGCCGTACACCAATGGTTTTTCTATCGAATAATTAATATAGTTTAAAAACTAAAACAACCGCCTTCCATGCCCCGCGAGTCAATTTCAGTAGCAAGTTTGAGACGTTTATCATCATATCTCTGGGGATTCTAATCAAATTTCAATGAAATTACAATGGGACCACCTCAAAAACGTATCCTACCGAACAAAAAAATAATCATTAAAATCGGTTTACAATTGACGAAGTAATTGCGTAACATACGAGTACACAAAAAAAAACAGACGAATTGAGAACCTCCTTCTTTTTGGAAAGTCGGTTGAAAAATAGATCATACCGAAGATCTGGAATCACTAAGCCTTAGCCGCGACTCCGTTATGTCTTCCACAAGATATATATAATGTGGAATTCTCAGAAACATTTTGATCTCATTTCAGGCTCGGTTTTATCATCACTCTGTCTGTCATCGTTCCAATCCAAAGCTCATCCTCACATTCTGGCCAGTATGTTTTAACCAGTCCTTCACACTACACACATGTTAAATAAATAAAGGAGAGCTGAGGTCTTCTTGCTAGAATTCAATATGGTGTTTTTCAAGAAAGTGCTTAAAATATGCCTTGAAGTGGATAAGCAACGCAATAGCAACGCTGATGTTACTAATGTCAGTAGGCGCTTACCACCGGGCGGGCCGTCAGCTTGTTTGTCACCAAAAATGTTCGCGACATTTTGTACTACTCCCATGTAGAGACCACCTAGCCAGTACTCAGTGTGCATCGATCCTGACATTGGAATAATAAGAAGCCCCGATCTAATTAGCCTAAGTAGACTTCGTTGGAATTTCGATGGGAAAATAAAATTTTATTGTATCGCTTCGTGGAAAATATCCATAAATACTTAGTTATAGAGCTGAGGATTTGTTTAACTAAATTTGAGTGGGATGGGAGCTTAATTTATGTCGAATTATTAGTTTCACATAGGTATATGAAATGCTAGATTGGTTACTACACACATGAGGTTATACTTAACAGATTTTGGATCTTCACGATGTAAGGTTGTCTAGTGTGAAGATTTTCGTTTTTTAACTGTGCAAAATAGCACTGTGCCAGTATATAATACATTATTTTTAATTCACTCGTTGTTCGTTAGTTTTTTTTTAATATCATCATTTATTTATGTCTTATAGGCTAACATTTGACCACTATCTAACCTGTTAGTAAGTGATGATGCGGTCGAAGATGGTAAGCACGCAAGGCCTAGAATGGGAACTGGCTCTCAAGGATATCTACCGAAACACATTAAGTGTTATACGACAGATTGTCTGATTTGAGCTTGGTAGCTGGCCAGGCAGACACTAGATAGTGTCCTACCACCATGCGGGGGTTGTTGGTTTCTTAAACGATGTTTTTTCACTGTAAAAGCGCACATTTTTTTTTCGATAGGAAAATCCATGGTGCACGACGGTTTGAACTCGGTACTTCTGCCACCAAAGCCAACCGTTCTCCCGATTACGCCACCGGGCCCTCAAAACATTATGAGCAGCATAGATTATGGAGCGTAGTGTTATTCAAGGTCTGTGCATAATACAATATCTGTTGTCTGTGGCATCGTAGCGCCCAAACGAATGGACTAATTTTGTTTTTTTTTATAGGTGTCTTAATCGATAGTGTTTTCAGCTTTGATTCATGAAAATTCGTTCAGCCGTTTAAAGGCTATGAGCATTTTTCTAGATGATGACGCTATGTAATAAACTTTTGTAGTCCTGATCAATTTTAAATTGGGTATTCTCTTACTTCGACGATACTGTAAGAACTTGGTAGCATTGACTTGATGTTGGGATATCTCCAGGAATGTACAGAATATCGAACTCCTCACAAGCTTTAAGCAAAGGCGTCGAGTTTGGGCTCATTGGAATGGCCTTAATGAACAGATTAAGAATAGATCGGTCAGGAGTTTTCAATTTTGAATTTAAGTATAATATAATTTTCATTAGTGAGAAATCAGTGAACAACTGAATTTATCTCTTCACATCATTCAAAAATTACAAGGAATCTGACAAAACAATACGGCTACAACATTTTGTCTAAAGTCGACGTTGCCATCTCGTTTCCGTGGCCAGCTATTACAGATCTTTACTGATTACTTGATCATGTTAAAATAAACGCAGATTTGTATGGAAATTAAAAAGCGCCATCTAATATGCATAATAGGTAACATACATAAATCCATACAAATCTGCGTTTACTTACGTGATCAAGTAATTTGATAATTCTTAAGAAACTAGTACTAGGTACTTTGAACCTTCCGGGCTATAAAACTATCAGATTCAATTATTATTTCAGCAAAAAGAGTGAGATATGATATGGCTATATAGCAGCATCTCGCTCTTTGATTCATTACTTTAATCGGATCAAGCTTAATAATCTTATGAGGCGAGCTGAGTGTATTCAGCAATTTAATCTGTAACTAACTTCGTAGAGTTAGTTACAGATTATTACGTATGAGAAAGCTTTTGTTAGTCTAATCACAACGTCTTGATTGTAAATTACAAATCTCTGCTAACATCTCGTAACTCGTAAAAAGATTTTTTAAATGTCTTTTACATTTAAAAAAATCTTTTTTTTTTCACAATCATGTTTATTCTTAACGTAATTGATTGTTAATTGCAACGCACGGCATTCGCTCGCGTGTGAAGTTATCGTGTGTTACTTTCCATTACGGCTATTTATAAGATCATTGCAACTTGAAAGTACTTTTTTTCATTATTTTCCCCGTTGTAATGCTGTAAATAATTCATATTAGACACTGGACTGCGATGCGTTGCTAAACTTGCTAATCGAGCGTGTGGGGATCGAGTCAAGTTTCCGTACGATAATTTTCTTTTTGTTTTGTGATGGGGGCATAGAAGCATAAGCGATAATGATTAAGATAGTTTAAAAACGAAAACAACCGACTTCCATGCCACGCGAGTCAATTTCATTAGTAAGTTTGAGACGTTAATCGTTATATCTCTGGAGGTACTTCATCTCAATAAAATTGTGGGACCACCTCGGAAACGTACCCTACCGATTAAAAAGGAATCATTCGAATCGGTGAACAATTGACTGAATAATCGCGTAACATAAACAACATACATAAAAAAAAAAAAAAAAAAACATACAGACGAATTGAGAACCTCCTCCTTTTTGGAAGTCGGTTAAAAAATAATAATACCGAAGATTTAGATTCAGATTCATTTATCGACCATAATAATTGACAGTGTTTGTATTCTAGGTATATCACAAGTTCACAACCAATACAATATTAAAGAAATCATCCAAGACTTCAAATTATACATAGGTATATACATAACAAATTCACAATGTAACTATGTCACGTACAAAACAAATAGAAATTTGTTTTCTTGTTCTTAGCAATAAATGTGTTTTTAACCCCCGACGCAAAAAATAATAACTTTGACGTGTGTATCTGTGTAATGTCACAGAATAATGAATAGTACAAGTAGGAATGTGTATCTATATAGGTATGTGTGTGTCCGTATGTGGCATCCTAGTGCCCGAACGGATGAACTGATTTTGATTTAGTTTTTTTTTGATGTCTTAATTGAGAGTGTTCTTACTTCTTAGCTTTGATTCATGAAAATTCGTTCAGCCTTTTGATGACTATGAGCATTATTCTAGATGATGACGGTATGCAATAAACCTTTGTATGTCTGTTCAATTCGAAATTTTGTATACTTTTATTTCAACTATGACGTAAGAAATTGGTTGATGTTGACCTGATGCTGTGACATCTCTTAAAATCTGCAGAATACTCAGCTCCTCACCAACTTTAAGGCGGCAATAGTCGTAGTAGATAGGGTGTCGGACTGGCGATCGAGAGGTCGTGAGTTCGATCCCCACCCCACCCATTGCACAATTGACGTGAACCCACTCCAGACACAAGCATATTTAGCTTAGTTGGAGGGTTAACAAGAATACTAGTAATGGGCAACCCACATTGCGAGTAATCTTTTATAAAAAAAAAAAAAAAAAAAACTTACAGCAGAGTTGTCGAGTTTGTGCTCATCGGAACGGTCTTAAATAACAAATTATGAATAGATCGGTCGGGGGTGTTCTAAATGTTGAATTTAAGTATATATTTTTTTCTTATATTAAAAATATATATTTAATATAGTTTTAATAAATATTTAATACGCGGGCAAAACCGCGGGACACATCTAGTTATAAATATATGGTAATTATTTTGTTTGCGTGATAGCTCCCTGTATATTATACAAAACATGATGTTAGGTGACAAGTGCATTTGTAAAGCTAATGTCAAGGAACTGACTATATTATCTTTTTTACGCTATTCACCTACTTAAGCCCGGTTTCTAGTAGCTATTAAATGTTGAATTAGCTGAGAAGATAACTAAATTAATACATCAATTTAATTTCAAAGCAATATTGAAGATAGAGATTGAAGCTTGATTATAGACATGTTATATTTACGGAGTTGTATGACAGTTGCCGAGGATCGTGCTCATTGGCGTGCAATGATCGTGCGTTGGAGAGGCCTGTGCCCAGCAGTGGACTAACATAAGCTGATGATGATTATGTATTTACGGGAGGTAGCAGCATTATATCGATGTTCTAAACTGATTTGTACCAAAAAGTAGCTATCAACATCAAGAAGAAAATCTGCCGCCATAACCTTCAAAAAACGGCAAATACCTGAGAGCCCTTGAGAGTCATACCACTAATACAGGCCTAGCCTGTTCTTACCATATTTAAACACATCATTGCTTACGACCAGGCACGATAGTGATAAAATACCAGCCTATCAGATAAAAAATACAATTTTAAAAAGTATTCTAGTAGTGACTTGACTTCTGCTAGTCCGCCTGGGTGGTACCACCACTTTGTATGTTATTCAGCCGTGAAATAGAAACGTTTTCTGTTTATAGAGCAAGGTGTCCAGTGAAATTATAGGGCGTGTGAGATCAGAATCAACACGTTATTGTCTCAAGGCAACGGGCGCAGTACAGTGATGCGCAATTTTCAGCAAATCCAGAGTTTTGCGTGTCACTGGTTTTATTATATAGCCCAATAGTTTTAAACAAAATCGCGAAACCTATGGACTAATTCTGGCAGAAGGTTTTTCTTTTTAAATTGTTTAAGTTTCCCGTGGATCTCGTTTACGCTCCCCTCCTCCCCTTCAAACGTCTCCCTGATTATAGTTTTTTCCATCTCAGAAACGGTTGAAGCAGCTGGAAAAAGTTATCGACGTAAGGCATATACATTGTTATAAAGTATCTGACCGGTCGACACTTCATTCATTTCAATGTAACTTTTTGTGTGTGATTATACTTATAGACATTCAACAAAAAAAAAATAGATAAACTCAAACATTGTATTAAATTTGAAGAAAATCGACTGGATTTGTGGCAAAATAATCTAAATACATTTGAATCTTGATAAATCTGGGATTAAAATCAGATATAATAATATAATTGCACAAATGAAAGAAAATCAAGGTATTATCTATGCCAACTTGTCTTGCCTTATTAAAATATCTCTTTATTTAACCTCGTGTGAATGGTCTATTTTATTGTAATGCCATGATAGGTAGCCTTGTTATCCAATTAAATATACGCATTTAGACATATCTGTTGCATTTTTCAGTTTACTTGAACGAGAATGTGTGTAAGTAAAGGCAAATTACCCCTATACCGGTATACTTTGAAGATTTTAAATACCTACTTAGAACTCGTAATGTGTACATAGTCCTTACGTTGTTGCTAATCGTTTTATCTTCGTAATCTCTACTAATATATAGCAAAGTCATATGTCCCTCAATCTATACGCTTAGATCTTTTTAGCTATGCAACAGATTTTAATGCAGTTTTGATCAATAGTGATAGAGTGATTCAAGAGAAACCGCGGGGTGCATCTAGTAATAGTATAAATGTAATAGTTTTTTTTATCTTGATGCTTGTTTCTCATTCACGCTGAAACGGCATAACTGATTTGGATAGGCACACCATATATTTATTAAGTACCTTTAGTAACACAAGGTATATTTTACGCGAGTGAAGCCGCGGGGCTCTTCCAGTACTCAAATAATGTCGTTTAAAAACATAAATAATGCTTAAATGTAAAATTTTAACCACCCCCAACTAATTTAAAAGACTAATTTAAAATCTGTTCATTGAGACCATTCCAATCTAAACATTTCAATAAGCCAAACACGACATCTCGGTTGTTAGTTGGTGAGGAGTAGAGTATTCTGCAGATTTCAGGAGATGCCCCAGCATCAGTTCAATGGTACCATGTTCTTAAAATATAATTGAAGTAAGAGGATAAAAAAATAAGAATTCATCAGACCTATATAAGTTTGTCTCTTAACGTCATCATCTAGTAGAAAAAAATCATAGTCTTAAAACGGCTGCACGGAATTTTATTAATCAAGGTAAGAACGAGACCAATCAAACAAAAAAAAAACTTTCAAAATCGATTCATTCGTTTGGAGCTACGATGCCACAGACAGACACACAGATCACTGATACACACATCAAACTTATAACACCAGTTTTTTGCATCGGGGGCTAAAAAGCAAGATCTATGAGTATATACCATGAAAACACCCCTTGAATCCATTTTATAAAGTAATTATGCATAAACCTGATTAAATACCTATCGCTCAAGGTAATCCAAGCCATTGTGGGGAAGCGCTGGTTGAATGCAAACGAACAATACACCGACTACAATGGCTGGAAAAGCTTTTACAGTACCCTTTTATGACATACTGACGGATAGTTTAATAAGCAGTTTGTGTTTTATGGCGGGATCCCACGATGCGTAATATCGCGCACGAAGACACTGCAGCCCATACGGACGCACCGTGGGATACAGAGACGTGCGTGAAATCTCGGATAAGTTTGTACCGTGCGTGTCCGTGCGCGGTCGTGCGTGGTCGTCGCCGTGCGCAATATTATGCACCGTGGGATCGTGCCATTACAATGAGACAGTTGGGGATCTTTGTCACCCACGAGAGAGTTATTTTTGCTTTTCTTTTGCCGTAGACATAGACCTTAGTTTTTTTAGGTGCAGTGACTGTAAAGGAAGAGCCGAAAATTGGGCTCAGTGACGTATTTTAGGAGAAGCCTACATCTAGCAGTGGACTAACTCCAGCTGATTATATGATGATGGTGAAAACGTAGGTTTCAGCTTGAGATAAATACAAAGATAGATTAGCACGATTATATCCAATTATCGAGCTTTCGTGCCAGATTAAACAAGATGGCGTAAATTCACCTAAAACTGACGCATACAAAATCACTCTTAAATAGTGTGTCATAATATTATAACGCATAGAAAACATTCAATTCAAGTTGAGTGTTTACTTTCATAGCTGTGTGTCCCCAAAATTCTATTGTAATAGAAGATATTGATACAGTTGACGGAATTACTGATGAAGAGCAATAGCTTAAATCACGGTTATTGAAACCTTTACGTTACTTTCTTGAATAACTCTTTACAAAGAAACGTAGCTTAAAGAATCATTGGTGTGGAATACTTGGAAATGTAGGTATAATATCTTTAGCTTCCCACTCTATGAATAATGTTGAAAAGCGTTACATTTTTGACCCCCGACGCAAACGCAAAGTGTGTGTCTGTGTATATGAATGTCCGTCTGTGGCATCCTAGCACTTAAACGGATGAACCGATTGAGATGTAGTTTTTTTCTTTGATAGGTTTCTTAATTGAGAGTGTTTTTAGCTTTGATCCATGAAAATCCATTCAGCCTTTTTAAGAGTATGAGCTTTTTTCTAGATGATGACGCTATGAAATTAACTTTTGTTGGTCTGATCAATTCAAAATTCGGTATACTATCACTTCAATGATATTGTAAGAACTTGGTAGCGTTGACCTGATGCTAGGACATCTCCTGGAATCTGCAGATTACTCAAACCTCGCTGACTTACAGCAGAAATGTCGGGTTTGGGCTCCTAGGATAGGTCTCAATGAACAAATTGTGAATAGATCGATCGGGGGTTTATAGTAAACAACTAACCACGCCCAAAGGTCTCTCTGCTCGAGTGAATGTGGCAGTTCTTTTTACCTTATATTTTGGACATTCATCGAGCATTTATATAGTTTATGTATTGACATTGTAAAATTAAACGTGTGCACATAGTAGTGTCATAATATATAGTATCAAAACCTTGAAAAAACGTCAACCCATTTCCGGGATCTTTGAGAGCTTACTCCTGTTCAAATATGATAATTAGGATTTTTATATTTGTATATATAGGTAATTATACATATAATTCTGTACAAAAGCGCCATTTATAGTTTTTGGATTAGTGATCTAATTACAATTTACCTTCAGTTGCACAAATAACAACATAAAAAAATAACGCCTGAATAAATATTATTAGCAAACATTTTTTTAATGTTGCTCGAAATAAAGATACAAAAATCCTACTATTCTATTCTACTTCTTACTAAAACTATAAAGGCATAAAATTGTCATATTCTCGTATTTGGTTCGAAATAATGTTTTGATCTTTAATAAGTAACAAAATCGATTGGCATCAAAAAGTTGTGTAAATGGATCAATGTAAGCAATGTAATGTAATCAAGCTGACTGTAATTTTTTTTTCATATTCTGTGAATGCAGCTCAAAAATAATAGACAGTATCTTAAGAACAATTTAGTGTAGCTACAGCAGAAGAGTTAACCTACCTTTAGGGTCCTATCTCAAAAAACAACTCTGTGCAATGTAAACTATCTTGTGTGAAATACTTACGTAGTAACTATTATATAATTAGTGGATATAACCAAAAATAGAGTAAGTCAATAATTGTCTATAACTTATGATATAACATATTAACATTTACACGCCCTTGGAAGTCAAACGACTTCAAGTTTCCCTCAAGCTGTTTGAAGTTTGTAACTTTATAACTTAAACCTCACTTAGCGCCCCTTGAGTCTCGTAAAACGCTTAACGACCTCGTAAGCGCACTACAAACGTGTCGGCTACTGGAATGTGGTAGGGTTTCGTTTTTCAGCTCTGTTAAGAGTTAAGAGACTGAAAAGTAGATTGAATAGATTTTTCATATCGGCTAGCCGTTTGACCACTATCTCGCCTGGTGATAAACGATGAGTTGGTCGAAGATGGTGAACACGCTAGGCCTTGAGCTATCAGACTCTCAAGATAATTATCTCCTTGGTGGTGGTAAGGTTCATTTTGGTAGTAATTTATTCGGAACATCGATATAATGCTTCACCTCACCTGTGGGCGAACATTCAATAATGCACAAAGAAAATTCCATTGATACATTCAGGATTTCAGGCGAGGATTCGAAGTGGTGACCGCTGGGTTCAAAAGCAAGGTTTGTTTTCATACATACCATAGAAATATGAATAATATTATGAATAATATTATTCATATTTCTATGATACATACACACATAAAATCACACCTTTTTTCCGTTGATGTAGGCAGATACTGCTCTATTGTTTTTAAATGATTGTAGTGGTTAGGTTTCTGTCAGTCCACCTGGGGCGGCGTTACCACTTTGTTTATTTTATTTATTTCTTTATTTATACTTTTGCACATAAAAGAAAATTGTACACGGAGGACTTAATGCTAGAATAGCATTTTCTACCAGTCATCCTGGAGGTTATAACAAAGAAAGGCAAAATTATTCCAAAAATACGTAAAAAACAAATAAATCTAATACAGGTGTTCAGAGGGTGGTCTAACTTATTTAAAAGATCTGAGTTGAGATCCACACTTTGTTGTTAGAGATATTTATTCTGCAGACATAAATATTTTTCTTTGAAAATAAGTTTTGAATGTCTTCATATCTAAAGATTTTCATCGGGTTGTCATTGCATGGGATCCTTTTAAACTTTAATGCCCCATCCAGACTCTCCACGAGGCTACACGAGGTAACGCGAGTGCGAGAGTGAGGACGGTGCGCTCGTGTCACCTCGTCTTCCCTCGCCTCGCCTCGCCTCGCTGTCGCTCCGCTTCGTGTCGGTTTTTCAGGCGCGAGTCAAAGGACGCGAGGAAGACGCGCTGAATAAATCGAGAGTGTGGATGGCTAACACTCCTGCCGCGTCCACTCGCCAAGACTCTCGCTGAGAGCCCCTAGGAGGCGCCTCGTGAGAGTGTGAATAGGGCATATGGAATTGAATAGGAATTAGTTGCCAAAGGTTGGTTGAACTAAAGTCAATTGTCTTGCGACTTGTTTCATTGCTGTTTTCTATTTCCATGAAATTACGATTCTATCTTATCGGAATCGGCATCGTCACTTAACATCAGGTGAGGTAATGGTCAAGTGCTTGTATGTCCAGAAAATAAACTAAAAATGAATAATTTATTCATAAACATATGCCTGTGACAAGAGGTGACAGACATGATAATTAAGATAAAAAAGAAAACAACCGATTTCAATGCCCCGCGAATCAATTTCAGTAGCAAGTTTGAGACGTTTATCGTCATATCTCTGGAGATACTTATCAGATCTCAATGATATTACAATGAGACTATCTCGAAAACGTACCCCACCGATTACAAAAATAATCATTCTACACGGTTCAGAATTGACGGAGTAATCGCGTAACATACACACAAAAAAAAATTAAAAAAACATACAGACGAATTGAGACCTTCTTGACTCCTTCTTTTTGGAAGTCAGTTGAAAAAAATATTATTACTCACACGAATTGAGTAAAGTCTGTGCAAAAAGAGAACCGAAGTAAAAATTGAAGGCCTTTCTAATAAAATATTTAAATAACTCAGCAACTTTAAAAAAATTACAGAAGAATACAGATAAAATATAAAATTAATGTGAAAGGTTGAACTCGTTATTTAACAGCAAAATATTTTGCTACCTTCTCATTTAAATTATTGTTTATCCTTCTGCCAATTTTCTTGTACAATATGTTACATCTCATTTGATATGGAAAAAGTTGGTTTTCCGGCATAAGCGTCGTTAAATAACTTCGGATTTGTTTATTTTGTGTGTAACATAATATTTGTGAACATATTGGGGGTAATATTCGACTTATTTCCTGGGCAAATAAAATATTTAACGAATTGCTACTTTGGAAGATATTTGTACAGGTAAAATGTGTTGGGTATGTCAACTTATAGTGTATTTGATGTACATTGCTAATTGTGCGTAGACAATATTTTTTTTGTTTAGTCACGGTAGTGGTGTACCATGGTTTAGTGTAGTAGTTGTGGTAGGATCTGGGTCTCAATTTGAAAGGTTTCTAGTGTGATATTTTTAGCCGACTTCACAAAAAAGGAGGAGGTTCTCAATTTGTCGGAATCTTTTTTAGGGTTCCGTACCTCAAAAGGTAAAAAAAGAAACCCTTATAAGATCACTTTCTTGTCCGTCTGTCCGTCTGTTTATCTGTCCGTCTGTCCGTGTGTCACCACCGATTTTCTCAGAAACAGGTGGACCTAGCAAGTTAAAATTTATACCAGATACAGAAGTCTATGGTCCCTATTAGATGTATACAAATCAAGGTCCTGAGTCAACACGATATAAATATATGGGCAAATTTAGATTTTCGCGAAAACTTGTAAGTACCATAATTTACCTTAATTTTCAACTTTTTTTATTTTTCGGAATTTTTCCGGATTTTCGGAATTTTTTATTTTTTTAATTTTGACCAAAATTGACAATTCTAGGTAAACCAGAAGTAAGTACCCTATAGGTTTTGGGTCAAAAACCTATAAGGTACTTCCCGTTGACCTAGAATCATGAAATTTGGCAAGAAGCAAGGTCTTATTGCACAAATAAAGGAAAAATTCCAAAAAATTAAAAAAAGTTGAAAATTAAAGGGTATGCCCATACATACATAGTATACGCCAATTAAGATAGACCTCTGAGATATATTAGCGCTCATACAATCTAGAGGTCTAGCTTAATTGGTACTAACCAACGTTGCTACGGAAGCCTCGGTGGGCGAGTCCAACTCGACTTGGCCGGTTTTTTTTTTGTTTCAAAGGGTACCCTAGATGGTTTCATTAAAATTTTAACGAAATCGGCCGACCCGTTTTTAATATATCAACATCTTTTATTACGATACATTTACTTATCTCGACGACATACTACTAACTACTGGCACAGATTATTTCTGTGCACTGGGGTACAAATTGACAGAAGTGACGTAGCATCACGTGTCGAATCAACGGAAGTTACGTAAGTACCGTAAGCGTCTTGTTATATTTTATATATATAAACGCCCTCTATTGTAGAATGGCGTAACTACAAAGACTTATTCGCTATCATTTGGGCATTCGTCCCGCTTAGTTAAATAGATGGAGTTGTACAAAAAAATAATTAATGGTGTTGAAAAATTAATAGAATAAACTTGGAAGTATCACTTCTAACGCGTAGTTTTCTACCTATCTTCTTTTTGTGTAATCATAGATAATATTTGTTGAAATATATTGTGCTCGAGACTAAAATTTGTGTTTCTTAAAGAGAACTATATTGATGTTAATTGAATTTATTACTGGTACTTTGATTCATAGTTAGGTTTGTTAATTTATTTAGCGGCAATACACAAGTGTCAGAGCGATGCGAGTGTTGTGCTCGCAGAAATATGAATAATTAGGTATTATTATATTTCTGTGGTTGTGCTAGAGCCAGGCCCTAGCTTACAAATACATAAATAGTTCGGATTTTCATTGCATTGGCTTCGCTTTTTGCCCTATAAATCAATAAAAACCACGTAGTTTGTCAAGTCTCATCTCTGCTGGCACGTACTAAGATTATTATTGTTATATACCGGCTGTAATTCACGTACCTTTAGTCGAATTTTCTCGACCTAGGTTTCCAGCGAGTCAGTCGCTCTTCCTCGGGAGTGAGGTCACGCGGTGAGATCGCGATGTTCAAATCAGTGAATCAGCGATCTCACCTTTAGTCGAATTTTCTCGACCTAGGTTTCCAGCGAGTCAGTATATAACAATATTAATGTTACAAATTCACGTACTAAGATATTTGAATTACCTAGTTTGATCAAGAAATGTATAATACTTGTTATTTGAAATCTGTTGAGGGCTGTACTACAATTATTTCTGTAAATTAACCACGAAATATTGTTTAGATTCAAAGTGCGAAGCGTCGATTAAAATTACCCGATATAATGTCTAAAGTAGACGGAAACAAGCGAAGACATTTTAGGGTGAATTTTCAAAGGTCAAGAAGTATTTAAAGACTTTATTGAAGAACAGTAACTGTAATAAATAATACATTCTACTTACAATTAAAGTAATCTAAATATATTTTTAATGTAAAGCACGGTTTACACAAGAAAATTTCATTCTTTACTTGTATGCATTTAAGTGTTTTCCATTCGGAAATCTACTCTTTTGTGGGAAGTATTGAACCCAAACTACGTCATACTAGCTTTTGGAACTATTCAGTAATCACTCGTAATATTCTGGTCTGTTCGTTCTATGAGTGTTCTATTAAATTATTTTTTTCGTGTAAACCATGCTTTAAATAAATTATTTGTGTAAGTAATAGTAGTTAAATAAATAGTTCTTTACAAATAAATTAGTGCAGCGTCAGTCATTTACAATTGATTACAACTTAAAAGAAATACACAGTTTTAAATTATTAGTCATAATATATAATAAAAGTATTATGTAGATATTTGCTAGTTTAAAATATGGGGTTAATCTCCCACAATAATCATGATATTTATACTAATATTTAACCGTTTCAATCAACCGATCTTGTCACTCTTGTTTATATCACGACGCAAACAGCTTAAAACTTTTATAATAAATAAATTGATGGAGTGGGGTTTATTTGGTAGCACCTAGGACGATAAAAAATCGTCCAAGTGTAGCACTCTTTGCTTGTGTCTCATTTTTCAGCAGTAAATCGGATTTCCTATTTGTTCAGTCTAGATATTCTACGGATCTTATGATTTGTTATTATATCACGAAAATTGACGATTATTCTGACTTCAAGTTAAAAGAAAAATTATGAAACCCTTAACCTTATTGTAATTACTTTTTATAGCGTACAGTCAAATTTGAAAGTAAAAGTGAACGTAATTGTCACTTTCCTTCACTTTTTCAAATTTGTACTTTAACGTATTGACATTTTGACATCTATGTACCTTACTAAACACTAAGGGCCAATTTCACCGGTGCTTGATCTTTGTCAGATAACTAGCTGATACTTTTGTCAGATAGTTATCCGACATAAAATATGACGCCATATAAAAGCTGTTAAAATCCGTCAGATAAGTTCCCAATATGGCTATCAGGAACCGATGAAAATGGTCCTTAGTCTTGAATGGTTAATCAAAACTTTGCTTAGTACAATGTTCTGAATATTCAATGGGGGACCAAAGTTTAAGCTAAAAATTATATGACTAAAGATACGATCACACCGCCGCGTCCTGCGTGCGCGATTTAGGCGGCGATCAGATAGCGCAGTAGAATTTGTACCGGCTGGTTCACACCAAACGCGATCTAAGGCGATCAGAAAACTATTGAAAATCGAACGCAACGCGAACGCGCACGCGTTGAGGATGCCGCGGTGTAGTCGTACATTTACCAAAAATTGTTATGGTACCTATAGAATTTGCATGGCATAGTCTTATAATGCGACTTTTGAAATAATCTCTGCTGATTTTTGTATCCGTTCTGAGCTGTGATTGGTTAAAATTTGACTAAGCTATGTCCAGATCTAATACCAAGTCACCAACATCGATTCCGGTCCGAGTTATGCTATGCTTTACATATATATTAATATATATATATATAGTTTTATACTACTGTATTATTATATACAACTAAAACAAATTCATGGCTACAGTGTCGTGCGGATCTCTTCTATATACAGAAGTATGAGAACTAAACAGAACAGAAGAGGCCAAAATATGTGCCCATTTGTTTGAAGCTGTCATGGTTAAAGTTATCAGATATTTTTGACTTAGCTGATACAGTCCAAACCTGTGACAAAATTAGAGCACGAGCCATCTTTAGATTGTATATAGAGATTATATCAATGCTATAAGGACCTACTAACTAAACGGTTGAGAACAAGAGTCGTCAACTTAGTGTTTTTGGTGTGATGATACAAATCTATACGATTGGGATCCACTTAAGTGATATAATTGGTGAGCCTTGTTGCTACCGTGTGTTGAGGCCTTTGAGATTGTTTATGTCAAGCCAGAAGTTTGTACAGGTTGCACAAATCTTTTTGAGCACTCTGAATTTAGATCCGAGTACCAAACCGTGCAAGTTATAGTCTATAGTAGTCAGTCGAGCCGCTTCCGCATGACATCTATGCTATATCTTCAATATGCGTACTGCGCAGCCATACGCGCAGACTTCCGAGAGCTCATAAAGTATTGCGAGACCTCTATCTTATTGGTGTTAATTATGCTAAAACACCAGGGGCAGTGACGTAAGCAGGTGCCGGCGTTGGTCGATGTTTCAAGTTGTACGCTCGGTTGGAAGCCCAATCCTTGCCATAGCCTCCTCCTGAAGAATATGCGTAGGTGCTTCCATAATCAGCGTTGTAGTCATTCGCGTCGCTGCTGCCGAAGTAAGAATAGTGGGACATTGGGTGATGATGCTGGAAGAAGGAGAAACTTGTTTTAATTACAGTTTTTTTTATTGCTAAAGGTTAACGACCACACCGCGGCGTCCTGCGTGCGCGATCGAGGCGGCGATAAAATAGTGCAGTAGTATTTGTATGGACTGGTTCGCACTAACCGCGATCTACGGCGGTCAGAATCAGAAAACGATTGAAAATCAGATCGCAAACGCGCACGCGGACACAGGACGCTGCGGTGTGGTCGTACCTTAAGACTAAGAACCACCCTTGCAATCATTTAGAAAAATTATGAGAGAGAGAGAGAAAAATAATTGTATTGTATTTAAGGTAACAGGACAAATAAGACGATCGCCTCATGTTCAGTCTGGTAATAGATGATATTTATTTTTATATTATAAGGCAGCTTTGATAAAAAAAATATTAATATTAGTATATTTATTAGTTTAGTGCTTCTGAAGGTTGCACAGTATATATAAAACCTTATAATTAAAGTTTTTTTTTTATGCTGTATAGGCAAGCGTTTGACCACTATCTCACCTGATGTTAAGTGACAATGCTGTCGACGATGTAGCACGCTTACCTAGTAAATACCTGTTCACTCCCGGTTTGAAGACCCCCGGGTTGTAGCTATCAATTAAAAATTGTATCAGTTGTAAGTCAATTGGTTGTAAAATAAACACTCGAGTTGAATGAAACAAACAAATAAATAAACATCTATATCTAAACAAGCGACAAGTGCACGGATTCATATTTTTAATGGAATATCGCTATCTGTAAAAGCATTGGCAGTTCAAGTGCTATTGATAACTCGTACCAAGTCACTGCATGTTGTGATAACGTAGTGTTTTGAACGAGGCAATAATAATAAATGTAACTGAAATACTATAAAATTTAAGCTTTTTGTTGATACTTTTTTCATCGGTATGAAAAAAGTATCGCTATATAATATAAGTATAGCTATCTTTTTGTTATATAATTAATTTTTCTGCACGATTTATAAACGTATTTTTTTCCTTTTTAGGGTACCGTACCCAAAGGGTAAAACAAAGGGTCTGTCTGTCGGTCTGTCTGTTCGTCTGTCACCAGGCTGTATCTCATGAACCGTGATAGTTAGACAGTTGACATTTTTACACATGTTGTATTTCTGTTGCCGCTATAACAACAAATACTGAAAACAGAATAAAAATAATAGAGGGTCCCCATACAAGAAACATGTTTTTTCGGCATTTCGATGTAACGCCATCTATGAACGCTTAGTTAGGTAAACGTCGGATAGATGGCGTTATATTGAAATGTCGATACCCTAATACTTTTGTTGACGTTAGATGGCGTTATAAGAAATAAAATGCTTATTAATTATTATTTCTTGCTGGCGAAAAATGATAGTGGTATTTTTTTCTCGATCTTATAAAATACTGTAGTGTGGTACGGAACCCTACGAGTGCGAGTCCGACTTGCACTTGGCCAGTTTATTTATTTTGTTTGACATTTTCATAATAGATATGCTACTTGATCTTTTAAAAGGGTATCCATAAACTGTTGAAAATACAGCATCGCGTCAACAGCGCTAGTTCTCATTGTGTTACAGATGAGCGTGGACCAGTTAACGCTATTTAAAAACAAAATATTATTTTCGGCGAGCTTTTAACCACTATCTCACCTGTTGGTAAATGATGGTGCGGTCGAGGATGGTAGCATGCTAGGCCTAGAATGGCAACTGGCTCTCAAGGATAGCTGCCGGAACACATTAGATGTTTTGGCGACAGATTTTCTAATTTGAGGGTGGTAGCTGGCCAAGCGGACACTAGATAATGTCCAACCACCATGCAAATGTTTTATTAGCGTTCACTGGCATGGACGGCGGTAACTATCTGACAACTTTTTTTAAAGAAAAATAACTAACAAATGAACACGAATCTTCCTTCAAATAATTGTTTGACCGACCGTGACCCTCCAAATCTGTGCGGCATGACAGCTCATTTAACATTGGTCATTTCACTGATTTCATAGCGGAAATAATTTGTTGTGAACTCGTGCATTTTGCTCCAATTTGCTTTTTGCTCCATATATTTTGATTATTGAATAATATTATTAGATTTGTACTACTTTTTGGGTATTGTGTGAGTAGTGTTGCTTGATATCCAAACATAAAGTGACAGGTAATACGTACTGTGTTTAGATGGTAAGTTTTGATTGATTGAAGTTGATGAAATATGACTGAAAAAAAATACCCTAGCTAACATCGATATATATAAAAAAAGAAAAATAAGGTACCCTGTTCTTCAACGTGGACCGTATGAATTAGGTTAGCGAACCTAATTTAACCTTAGTCACAATCGAACTGGCGTTTCTGTAGCACGTACTTATGTACGTGCTAATATGTGTAATTATTGCAGATCCATTTAAATAATTAGCAACAATGCCTTCCTCTGTTCTTCATGCACTTCAAGCTGGACATCAGAAATTCATGTTTTCATGTAGTTTTTTTCTAGTTCCATTATGTTTACGTAGATAAAAGTGAGTACCGCATCTCTTTTATATATATATATATATATATATATATATATATATATATATATATATATATATATGCTAGCTAAGTATTAACTGCATGCAAAACTCTGATTTGATTATTTATTTAATAAAAGTTTTACTGCTAAATACTTCTACACTAGTCTGCTTGTAGACAGGCATATTCTTCGGTTTGGAAGTCCAAAATATCATCGAGCAAGATAATTTACTATAGAGCGAGCAAGAAGCTCTACTAGATAACCTTGTTGATATCAGAAAATTATCATTTGGATTTTTTTATTTTATGAGACATTATTTTTTCTGTAATCTCACCTTGCAAGCTTTCAAAGTGCTCAGAAGGTTTGGCAGTAACAAAGCAGCAATAAGCAGTAGTTTCTTGATCAGCAGTACTGACAGGAGGATGGGAATCAGGAGAAGCTTCGTCTTGATAGAAGAAAATAGAGTCAGCAGTGGAACAATAATGGCTAGCTTCTTCTTTTTGCCTCTAGCTGAAAATGAGAATATTTCATTAATTAATGTCATGGAAGAATGATTTCTTGGTGTTTATTGGTATAATAGTAACAGTGATTGTGAACGCTCAAAATATACTATACCGTCCTTCAAATACCAAAACTCCTACCATCTGTGAACAAATACCTGTGCTAGGATTTAAACCGGCAACCTCTCGCCAATGGGGGTCTTGTTTTATTCCTTTTGAATATCTACACATATTTTTAATCAAAATATTATTCATAATTTTGTCATGTTTTAACTAACCCGTGCGAATCGATCACGATTTTCTGAGCAAAATCTTGCTTCAAAGGGAGAAAATAAAAATATTTATAACACATTATCCGTATAAAATATCCTCGTGTCACGATATATCTCTGATATTAATAGATAGCAATCTATATGTCCTACATTTGCTAAGAATAGTTTGTGTAATGCCCACCTACGCAAAGTTTATCTACCGTTTGACTGAATTTATATTTATAACATAATGATATCTTACATTATTGTCAATAAATTTATGTTTATACACACTCTTTCAATTTGAATTGGTGGTCAATATCTAACACAGAAAGGTCTTAATTCACACACCACGCAAGTCCGAGAGAGTTGAGGGCCCGGTGGCGTATTCGGGAGAACAGTCGGCTCTAATGGCACCAGTGGATTTTTCTATCGAAAAATGTATGTGCGCTTTTCATAGTTGCCCCTTTCGGTGAAGGTAAAACATCGTTAAGAAACCCACAACCCCGGCATGGTGGTAGGACACTATCTAGTGTTCGTCTGGCCAGCTACCACCCTCTAGTTAGAAAATCTGTCGGCAAAACATCTAATGTGTTCCGGAAGCTATCCTTGAGAGCCAGTTCCCATTCTAGGCCTAGCGTGCTTACCATCTTCGACCGCATCATCACTTACCAACAGGTGAGATAGTGGTCAAACGCTAGGCTATTAGAAATTAAAAAGAAACGTTTTTCTGTTGCTCCATAGATTTTTTTTCTCCGTATATCCATATATTATTTTTAAATTACTTATATGCAACTGGCGTTTTTATATTAATAATTATTTATAAATATTTAAATACCTTGTAGATAAAATAACAAAAATTTATAGAGATCGTAGATCTGGTGTTAACAATAAAAATAGGCTACTTTCACACAAATATCTTCTCTTTTTGTAAAATTTTCCTTTACAAGTCTAAAAAGGTTCAAAAGGTGGTCTGCAAAAACCGTGTTTGACAAAAATCGGTATAAAATTCGTCGTCGTACGTCAAAGTCAAAGGGAATTTGACACAAAAAAACATAGGTTCGAATTTTTCACACAGAAAGTGAATCAGATTATACGATATCAGTCATGGATACCGTGTTTACAAATCAAAAGGTCGAGCCGCTTTGACCCAGTTGCTTCTGACCCAATCTTTACGGAAAAATTCGGATTAATTCCGGCAAATCCGGACTTTCGGTTACGGATTTTAATTGGCAGGTAATTTGAAGTACAACGTGGTTTGGCTTTATGTCACTTTTTAATTGAAGTTAGCTTTTCTGTACCGCGTTATTTTACATGTACTAATTGGGTTTTGGATTGACGCAAATCATCTTGAAAAAAAAACGTTTTAATACAGTACGCAACATTCATTCATTCATCATAGCTTTGCCAAACAGAAAAGGTACCTACATAGTGCGACGTGGTGTGAGGTACACTTTTAATTATGTTTTATACCGAAAAATATATGAAAGCGCTCGCGCTCTGGATACGCCATGTTGTTGCAAATTAAATAAAACAATTGAAGCCTATATATTCTGAAGTGCGTGTGAAGATCCAAAGCGAATACAATTACCCAGCGACATCCTACCAAATTACCCATCGATAACGCGCTTGACAGCCAGAAAAAGTATCAAATGTAAAGACAACACAATTTTTAATGTTCCGAACCAATACACCAATACAATCAAAAGGTAAAAAAATAACCCTTATAAGATCACTTTCTTGTCACAGACAGACGGCTGTTTGTCTGTCCGTCTGTCTATCTGTCTGTCGGTCCGTCTGTCTGTCTGTCCGTGTGTCACCACTGATTGTCTCAGAAACGGGTGGACCTAGCAAGTTGAAATGTATACCAGATACTGAGGTCTATAGTCCCCATTAGGTGTATAAAATAAAGGTCCTGAGTCAACACGCACCACAGCAAAATTAGATTTTCGCAAAAACTTTGAAGTACCAAAATTTACCTTAATTTTCAACTTTTTTTTCGGAATGTTTCCTTTACTTGTGCTGAGAACCTTGCTTTTGACCAAAATTGGCAATTCTAGGTCAACCGGAAGTACCCTATAGGTTTTGGGTCGAAAATCTATAGGATACTTCCTGTTGACCTAGAATCATGATATTCGGTAAGAAGCAAAGTATTAGGTACCGCACAAATAAAAGGAAAATTCTACAAAATAAAAAAGTTAAAAATTAAAGGGTGTCTCCATACATACATAGTTGACCCTCATTAAGATAGGACTCTGAGTTATACTATGAGCGCTTATACAATTTTGCGGTCTAGTTTAATTGGCACAAACCTTAAATAAGGTAAATAAATAGAATTGTGCTATTGTGTGATTTATTTTATACATAGTTGACAGGACTACAAAGTTAAGTTTGTCCCTTAACCTAGTCTGAGAAGTTGGTACGGAAGCCTCGGTGGGCGAGTTTAATTCGACTTGGCCGGTTTTATTTTGTTGTATATATTGTTCTTTAAACAGATATATTATAAGTATTGCAAAAACAAATACACTCCTGAATTATCTCTTAACTTCAAGTACTTAAAATATACAACTTTTAAAAGATTGATTAGATAGCCCGCTTTGTAAAAGTGTCTAGTTAGGACCCTAAAACCAAAAACGGTGATGATACAAACTTCAAAACAAAATAGTCATATTCTATATTAAAGTTGCAGAGCAAACAAGATTCTGCGGTCAGGACCCGCTCTGTTTGCTCCACTGTAGGTGACCGTTGGGTTACCGCAACGTAGCTTTCACCCTCAGTAATGGTAGAATTGTTTTCAATGGCTTGGGACTGGCAATATCTATAATGTTATTGGCAAGGGAAGCGTATATAAAACTGCGTGCGGATCTGCTCGAATTCCGACGATCGATGCGTGAGATCAAACCAAATCAAATGTTTCATCGATGGGCGTTTGCGTCTATTGCAGATTTGCAGATTATCCGAGAGGTGTAATGTTTTTTTTTTTAAGTTCACCAGGAATGTGGGTTGCACATTACGTTACTTACTAGTTAACCCCTCCAACTAAGCTAAATATGCTTGTGTCTCTGTCGTGGTGAACGTCAAATGGGTGGGGATCAAACTCAAGAACCTCTCGATCGCCAGGCCGACGCCTTAGCTATTGAGATATTGTCTATTATGGCTGTTGAAGATAGTGGCTGTGTAAGCATAGACCAGAGCTGGAGTCATACATTATTTTTTTACAAACATGTATCAGCGTGTCCCTGGTACTTAAACTGAGCTCAAAGGCCAGTGGTATAAGGATACCAAATTTTCTTCCGTCTAGAGGCCTCAGTTTGATGTCTATGTTACAACCTGTATTTAATTTAATTAGTCGACACTATTTAGATGTTTTTTTTTTTCGATTAACACCGAAGTAAAAATAGATCATCTTTGAGAGTTGGGGCATTTTAAGCCTAGCCTCATCATCTTCAATCACATAATCGCTTACCACCAAGCGAATTTTGTCAAACCTAGCCTAGTCAGCGAATACTCCGCAAGTTTTTTTTTAGTTTCTCACTCACCATTGATATCTTCTTCATCTTCCACCGTCCTCGCACCTTCCGGCAGGTTGACCCTCAAACCTTTCATTTTGAAAAACTCTTGCACCAGTTTCATGAAGTACTTTGCCAGTTCCGTCCACTCCGACAAAATACTTCTTGGCTCAGAAACCACTGCATCTTCTCTGACAGTTAAATTCTTTATAACATCTTCGTCTAATGGCACAAAACTGATTATCTGATTGGCTTTGATTGTTGTATTTGAATGTAAATCTCCGAAGAGAGTATTTTTAGCGATTTTGAGTGCTTTGTATTTGACGCAGTTTAATGCCTCTCCACGGATGAAGCAGCCATCTTTGACGTAGCGGAGGTAACCGTCTTCTAAAGCTGTTGCATGGTGACTGAAGATGATGGTGACAGTACACAAAAGCAAGAAAAGAGTCATGTTGAGATCTGAAATCAATGGAAAAAGGATTTAATTATAATAGCGGATAAAACATAGGTAGACCTAGTTACTGGAAATTAAGCTGTTCTGATACTGAAGAAGGTATGTTTATTGATCTCTCTATCCATTAATAGAGAGACTGTCCGTTAAATATAATATTACCTGATAATTATAGATGTAAAGAAACTATTGATCATAACGATTTATTTCCATATTTCATAATCTATAGTCATCAGATCTTGATAAAATGAAGGTATAAATGGGAACAACTCGAAGCTTTTTATAAAAGTAGGGAAATAATTGAATATTTTTATGTATATATATATATGACTCGGCAAACTTCGTACCGCGAATATAAATAAACTGTTCAAGTGCTAGTCGGACCCGCACACGCATTGAACAATATTTGCCGGAAAAATACGTTTCATGTATGGGGACCCCCTTTAATTTTTAATTTGATTTAGTTTTTATTATTTGATCTTGCAGCCATTGCAATACACACCATGAGTAAATTTCAAGTCTTCATCTATTAAGGTTTGTAATATCGAGAATAAAAATCCTAAAAAACTCGTTTCTTGTATGGTTACCTTTATTATATAATTTTATTTTGTTTTTATCGGTGTTTATACACAAATAGCGAATACGGATAATATAAGTATAGAAGCGTCATAATGACTATACAATGACAAAAATGTCTGAACAAACCAACAATGACCACCTGGGACAACCATCAAAATATTAAAATTTAAACACCTACGCGATAATTTGAGTAATGTGGATATATTACGTTGTCGATTGAAAATCCTTAATTTAATACGTGCTTCAAATTTCAATTCGAGAACGGAACAAAGTCTACCCTACCGTACCGATGGGACGAACGTCAAATGTTTGACAGGGAAATAGAACAAGTTATATGGGAGTTATAGGGAACAGTTTATATGGGAAAAATGAAATTGTTGTTTTTACTATCTTCCTCGCAATTTTTCCAAATTTTCTCAGCTTTTAAGCCTTCCCTTGACTACGACAAATATTTCAAAACCAAAATTGGCTGACTCGGCCCAGCCGTTCTCGCATTTTAGCGCGAGATTAACGAACAGCCATAGGGAATATGCATGGGGTATAAATTTACTTGAAATCATTTATTTTCAAATCATTATTGTTTTGGTGTTGTATGTTAAACATTTTTTTATGAATAATATACTCTGCTAACATTGTTAAAATATTAAATGATAAATAGATAAAAAAGCGTAGGAAAATTTTAATTTGCAAAACACATCACCACTTTTCAATTAGAAAGTGACGTCACAAAGGTCTCCACAGATTAAATATTTTTCATAGAAACAGTATGCACTGTTGTACGAATACGTACTATTTCTATTAAAAAGATTTAATCTGTAGAGACCGTGTGGTGCATTGTGACGTCACAAAGGCGCGCGAAAATTTGGCAGCGTTTTAAATAGGTACCTCATATTTTTTCAATGCTAAAACTATTTTTTGTAGCTTAATTTGAACACTTTCAGTTTTCATTCATTTTTTAGGGTTCCGTACCCAAAGGGTAAAACGGGACCCTATTACTAAGACTCCGCTGTCCGTCTGTCTGTCTGTCTGTCTGTCTGTCTGTCTGTCTGTCTGTCTGTCTGTCTGTCTGTCTG
Organism: Cabera pusaria; assembly: GCA_954871355.1. Taxonomy (NCBI): domain Eukaryota; kingdom Metazoa; phylum Arthropoda; class Insecta; order Lepidoptera; family Geometridae; genus Cabera; species Cabera pusaria. Next base: position 8,054,050 of record OX940907.1, read on the forward strand.
TCTGTCTGACCGTCTGTCACCAGGCTATAGCTCATTAATCGTGATAGTTAGACAGTTGAAATTTTCACAGATGGTGTATTTCTGTTGCCGCTAGAACAACAAATACTAAAAACAAAATAAAGTTAAAAATTAAAGGTGGTCCCCATACAAAAAACGTGTTTTTAAACGCCATATATCTAATTAGTTTCGGCAAAATGACATAGATGGCGCTAGTTAACGAGCCCCGTCTTTCTAGATCGCGACCAAACCAAATATTCTTGGTAATATCAATTAATCAAATATATGCGGTTGAAACTTTGTTATGTTTCGTTTTCGTACGGAACCCTCCCTAAGTGTGCGATAAGAGACGCGATGCTGACTCGCACTTGGCCAGTATTTTTTTACTGTGTTAAATGGATGTAATCAGTGTAATAAAAAAAAAATATGCATATTCCCTATTGATTTTTATATATAAAGAAGATATATTCAAACGTTTCACCGCCATGTCACCTGATGTTAAGTGACGATGCGATCTATGATGTCGGTCTAGGACGCCTAGAAGGTATCTGTTCACTTGTGAATTTAAAAATTAAAGTCAGACAATGATAAAACTAACTAGTTGAAATCCAAACAAAAATATATTAATATTAAAAAAGGTGGTATAAGTGGGAGAACTGCGTGCGTGGGAGTGGGAGGCTTTGATGCCAAAGGTACCAAGTTCAATCCCCGCCGTGCTCTAATGGATTTTTCTATCGAAAAATGTATGTGCGATTTTCACTGTGGCCCTCCGGTGAAGGAAAAACATCGTTAAGAAACCAACTACCCTCGCATGGTGGTAGGACACTATCTAGTGTCCGCCTGGCCAGCTGCTACCCTCAAGTTAGAAAATCTGTCGCTAAACATTTAATGTGTTCCAGCAGCTTTCTTTGATCTTCTTTGAGAGCCAGTTTCCATAGTAGGCTTAGCTTGCTTATCATCTTCGACTGCATCATCACTTACCAACAGGTTAGATAGTGGTCAAACGCTAGACTTTAAGACACAAAAAAAAATTAAACAAAATCTGTGACTAACTATGAAAAGATTTCACTACTTAAAAAGAACTCAAATACAAACCTCGACTTATCAGTTTTATTTAAAAACTTTTCAGTTACCTATCTCCGAGCACAATAACCAAGCAAAAAGTTCGTCAAGATTACAGACTTTCCAAACATTTCTATCCTATCTGAAATAGTAATACTAGACTTTGCAGATTTGTTTTATAACTACTGTTTCAACTGAACCGGTCTGGTCCGCTCAGAAGATTGGTTTGTTGAAATAGAAAAGGTTTTTTTGTATCAAATGAGACAAGCAAACTCAGTGTCGTTGGTGGTTTGCTAATGCGCTTTTAGGCCGATTTTAGGTCCCAAACTGTTCAACACTCAAAAAATACCCAATGGAGGAGATAGTACATCTGTATTTTCCTGTAACTGTTACCACTGAGGGTCTTTAAGACGCAAGTGAGTATCTTCCAGGGCTGGCGTGCTTCTTGGAACACATCGTCACTTAACATCAAGTAAGACAGTGGTCTATCGCTTTGGTCAAACTGAAGTTGGTTGATCCTCTCCTTATTACCCACTTCCACACAAAAACAATTTTTCCTGATATCGCATAATGGGGAGGGGAGGTGGAAGTGAAGGGGAGGTGGAAGTAAGAAAAAAGGGGAAGGGAAGGATAAGTGAGGGGAGGGGGAAAGGGGGGATTAGCGTGGCGTGGTACGGCGTGTTGTAGTTGGGATACGTATGTGTCTTATTTGTTAATGCTATCCAAAGACACTTTTCCACGCGGACGAAGTCGCGGTTACAGCTAGTATCATATAAGCAAGCGTTTGACCACTATCTCACCTGTTGGTAAGTGATGATGCAATCGAGGATAGTAGCACGCTATGCCTATTTTATATCATCTATTTTATTCAATCATCAATATTATGTTACCCCAGAATTTCTTGATCATTGTTTTTATTTTTAACCGACTTCAAAAAAAGGAGAAGGTTTCTCAATTCGACCGTATATATATATATATTTTTTTTTTATGTTTGTTCGGGGATAACTTCGTCGTTTATGCACCGATTTTGATTATTCTTTTTTTGTTAGAAAGGAGATATCCCAAGTGTGGTACCATGGTAATTTTATCGAGGTTTGATAAGTATCTTCAGAGATATTGAGATAAACATCTCAAAATTGCTACTGAAAATGAACATTGAAGTCGGTTCTTTTTTAGTTTTTAAACGATATTATTTACATCACTGCGTGCTAATAAAACCGATATTAATCGTAGTAATACCGGTATATATTATCTAAGCTCCGAGAGAGAGCGAAGTTTAAGAATTTAATTCAAGTCCTAACGAAGTGTGGGAGAACCGTATCTCATTAAGGATAACACCTGTCTCAGTTTGTTTTGAACTAATATCATTAAACTAGGATTGTGCTGATCAATATTAAACTTTGCGGTGTGGCTTTTTCTCTAAGTTTTTCTCAAAGAGTGGAGATCGTGTAGAATAGACACACAAATCTCAATGCACATGAAATATCGATTGAATTCAGCGTTAAACTTCTAGGCAAATGGCTCCAGAGCCTAGAACATCACTGCAAAGACATTGGATTATTGGTTTTTATCGGATACATGTTGGAGAGTGTGCAATCTAACTGCACGAATTAGTACCGCCATATTTTTACTTCTATCGGACTACTAAACGTATATTGTGCGCCATCGCTTTATCGTGGACGTTCCGTCTACCCGCACGAAACGTTTTGCTTCATCTTTTATGATACGTTCTACCAAGGAATGGTTTTTTTTTCCGATGTCTGTATTTCCCTATAGCTACAACTCGGAGTCTTTGAATCGCGAGTGAACAGGAATATTCTAGGTAAGCGTGGTACATTGTCAACCGCATCGTCACTTTATATGAGGTGAGATAGTGGTCAAATGCTTGCCTATTTGCCTTAAACAAAAATAAAACTAGAACTGAACAATCCTTGAGTGGACCTTATGGGTTGACTACAGGTAGGTTAACCGTAGCTTGAACTTATTAAAACAAAATGCTGCTAATCGATTCGCTTAGATCCGGCACGATGTTCATCATCACCATCGTTATCAGCTAATTTCCGTCCACTGCTAGACATAGGCCTCTCCTATGGCAGCACGCCACTGAGCTCAATCTTCAGTTTTTCGTTTCCAACCGCTGCCAGCCAGTTTACGTTTATCATCGCTCCACCTAGCTCGAGGGCGTCCTACGCTACTTTTGCCGAGCCGTAGTGTCCACTCTAAAGCTCGTCTACCCCAACGGTTATCGGTTTTACGATAGATGTGACCAGCCCACTGCTATTTTAGCTTGCTAATCCTTTCAGCTGTGTCGATAACTTTGGTTATCTGACGGATTCGGACTACGGACTTCGTTTCAATATTTTTATTTTTATTTTTTTTAAAGATTACTCGCAATGTGGGTTGCACATTGCTAGTATTCTTGTTAACCCCTCCAACTAAGCTAAATATGCTTGTCTCTGGAGTAGGTTCACGTCAATAGTGCAATGGGTCGGGTGGGGATCGAACTCACGACTTCTCGATAGCCAGTCCGACACCTTATCCACTGGGCTATTGCCACTTTCAATTAGATTTTTCAGAGAAACTCCGAGCATAGCCCTCTCCATAGCTCGCTGAGCAACTTTGAATTGGTGAACTAGTCGCTCCATCAGTGTCCACGACGCAGTTCTGTAAGTAATAACAGGAAAGACGCACTCGTGATGATGATGACAGGCATGATGTTCGGTTTCAATAAATTTGAAATACTGGGTGGGATTATTCGGTCAATGTCGACTGACTAAACCACCTCTTCTCGATGACGGAATATTTTCCATTTCCTGCTTTCGTCCTAATTGCTAGACAAGCACGATTCCACCTATGACGATAACGTCATTTACCACTGATTAATGATAGTGAGCAAAAACAATAAGATCTAGACGATAGATCCAGGTCACCAGAAGTAGAGACCAAGGAAAAATTACTTTTGTAGAGCAGGGCAAAAATCACATTGTGTAATCATCATATCATAATCAGCCGGCATCAATCCACTGTTGAGTATAGGGCTTTCCCTACACGCCTCTGAGCCCATCCTTCGGCTCTTCCGTTGGTCCACCTGGTCACCAGTCGTCTTACGCTACGTTTGCCAATTCACAATCTCCTCTCTAGAAACAGTCTACACCAACGGTTATCAGTGCTGCGACAGATATGACCAGCCCACTGCTACTTCAGTTTGCTAATCCTTAAACTAGAATTAGCATTGCATAATAGCACAGTACATTATAATGTAAATTACATTATAATACGCTGCCAAAAGAAAAATGTGGGCAGGGGCTTGTCTGTCAACAATCTAGGTGCAAAATGCCTTCTGTAAAACAAATTATACTCTTTGCCAAGAACGCAAGATGGATTAGGTGAAACGCAGCGACTACGTGAACGAAAACATTGCAATTGGAACGAAAGTGGATCAACAGAATGCTTATTATATCGAGTGACGATGGTATCCTACAGTAGCATTTATTTCTTGGTTAGTTATTAAGATAATAAAGGTGATTTGTACTTTACACGGATGTCAACTACTCGTGTTAGATTTCTTCTAAGCATGCGAGTAAATAGGTCTTTACATTGGTTGCTAGTTTTGAGTAAAAGGTGTTGAAAGCTTTATTTACAGTATAATGAACAATATATTTACGGACAGGACGTGTCTAATTGTCGCCTATTAGTCATATATAATAGATCGCTCGTAGCCCCGGAAACTGTATAATTAAGAAATTAATTTAATTCACAAATCAAATAATGTAGTAAATAATAATAACACCTATTTGTGACATCATTTTTGATTGACGATCTTTTTAATAATTTGGGTTTGTTAACAATTGATTAAGTTTTTAACCGACTTCAAAAAAGGATGTTCTCAATTCGTATTGATGTTTTTTTTTTAATGTATGTTCGCGGATAACTTCGTCGTTTATGAACCGATTTGGATTATTATTTTTTTGTTGGAAATGAGATATCCTAAGTGTGATACCATGGTAATTTTATCGAGGTCTGATAAGTATCTCCAGAGATACGGAGATAAACACCTCAAAATTGGTACTGAAAATTAATAGCGCGGCATTGAAGTTGGTTCTTTTTAGTTTTTATTTTTTTAATATTATATAAGTATTCTAGGTGGTAGTAGTTAACATATTGTAGGCCTTGCGTGTTCACCATATTTGCGAGATAATATTCAAACGCTAACCTGTAATAAAAAAAGTTAAATATGAGAGCGCTTGACCACTAAATAACAACTTCTTTATTTTTTTCTTATTCTTAGTGACAATACTATTTGTGATTCTTATATTCATTTTAATAAAAGTATATTCTCTCGGAGCTTCGCCGCAGGCAAAACCTTTCGCTTAGGAATGGATTGATGTTTTATTTTTAGCATAATTCCGTTTGTGATTTTTGCACAGGTTTTTAGGGTTCCGTAGTCCTGACAAGGAACCCTTATAGTTTCGTCATGTCCGTCTGTCTGTCTGTCCGAGGTTTTGCTAAGAGACCGTTAATACTAGAAAGCTGTAATTTTGTGGGGGTATGTAAATAAATGACGCCGACAAAGTGCTGAAATAAAATTTAGATTTTTTTTTATTTATTTTTTTTAGGGTAGCTCCCCTATATAAGAAGTGGGGATGAATTTTTTTTTCATCATCTTCCCCATCGTGTGGGGTATCGTTGAATAGGTCTTTTAAAATGACTTAAGGGTTGCTAATACCATTTTTCGATTTAATCCTCCATTTACGAAATATTAAACTTTAAATTGCAAATTTTTGTTCCAGTAGGGCGTCAAAAAAACTATTTTGACTTTTGGTTGAGTCGTTTTTAGAGATAAATGGAAACTGTTTTTTGCATAAACAACCTCAAACCCTAAACGTTATAATATTATGTGTAAAGCAAAACGAGATAATTTATCTTATACCCTCTCCATGCCATCGTAAGTAAATATATAATATAAGTTATACAATATATATAAACTTCGACCTTATTACGTGAGTAGTTTACCGGTTAAATAGTATAATGGATTATACTCACGATACGTTTAATAAAATTATATAAAAACAAGTTACTATTATTGTTAAAAAGTATTCATTTTTGACAATAATAGCAACTTATTTTTATTGACTTACTAGCGACCCGCCCCGGCTACGCACGGGTAGATAATATATGCCTAATTTGTTTGCATTAGTTGTTGTGTCAAGTGTTTGAATTAACATCTTTAATAATTATCGTCATATGTCAACCAATTTACTCAAAAATTTATGAAATATTACATCTAAACCTTCCTCATGAATCACTCAGTCTATTGGTGAAAACTGCATGAAAATCCGTTTAGTAGTTTTTGAGCGTATCGCGAACAGACAGACAGACGCAGCGGGGGACTTTGTTTTTAACCGACTTCACAAAAAGGAGGAGATTCTCAATTCGTCGGAATCTCTTTCTTTTATGTGTGTAAACCGATTACTTACTAAGATGCCTGAACTAATTTATTTTTTTTTTGTTTCAAAGGGTTTTCCCAAGTCGTCCTATTGACATTTTAACAAAACCGGCCGAGCTGTTATTAATATATCAACATTTATATTACGATGCATTTGCTTATCTCGACGACATACTACATACTACTGGTAAAGATTATATAATAGTTACTTCGTCTACTGGCTACTTTGACTAGCGTGACGTTAGAAGTCGGTTCTTTTAGTTTTTTAAACGAACTTAAATTATATAATATGTGATGTATCAACCAGCCCGGTGGAACATTATATTGAATTTGAATTCCCCGTAAAAGCTTTACGTAATATCAAATTACCTTCAGAATTAATATTAACTTTGAAGGGTTCCTTCCATTACAGGAATTACAAATTTTGATTTTACCCAAAATTCTGTAGAAAAACAAAGTAATGTTATATTGTAGCAGAATAAAATTGGTTTTGTATCAAAAGTTCTGTCACTTACCCTCAAGCCAGGAATCTGTTTGTGAATTTTACGAAATCTTTCTTCCTATTCTACTAATTGACCGAGCAAGCAAAGTTTCTCAGTTTCGAGATTGTTCAAAAAAATATTTTGTCCGGAAGTCAGTTTGTCCGCAGTTCAAAATTCTGTAGATAAACAAAGTAATGTTATATTGTAGCAGAATAAAACTGGTTTTGAATTAAAAGTTTTCATTCAGATCGTTTACCCTTAAGCCAGGAATCTGTGAATCTTACGAAATCCTACTTCCTATCCTACTTATTGACCGAGCGAGCGAAGTGTATCAGTTTTGAGATTGTTCAAAAAAATATTTTGTCCAGATGTCAGTTTGTCCGCAGTTCTCGCTTACAGGTCGCATTTATCAGCTGATTATAACGAAAATTGGCACACGAGTTCCTTGATTTAATTTTTTTTGTCGATCACGTTTTTTTTTATAGAGGTAAAAAAAGGGGGTGAGTAGGGAGAAGTTTGCTGTAGTGACGGACGTTATTTATCCACGGATTTCAGTCTAATAGAAGAAGTATGCACTCTAAGGACTTCATACTACGCAAGATGTAGCGAAAATAATTTTAAAAGGGAAAGTTGACGGGGGAAAAGGGGGAAGTTTACTGTAGCGTTATTTATCGACAGATTTTAATCAAATTTTAAGTCACACTAAGGACTTCATTCTACATATAATGTTGTGAAAAAAAATTCAAGAAGGGAGAGTAGAGGGAGGAATCGGGGCTGATGTTTGCTGTATAAAGAGATTTCAATTTTCGTTTTTTTTTTGAAATTTTTTACCTACTTACACAAATCTGACTACGTAGTTCTCTTAGTCTTTAGAAGACAAACCCTTAAACACCAGATTCCTCCTAGGACCCAGAAAACACGAGTAATTGCTAAAACTTATAACCCTATTTTTGGCAATAGCTCAAATTCTAAAATAGCCATGGGAAAGGGGAAAGTGTCGGTTAGTCCATGGTTATAAGGGCACGCAAGATCTACTCTTCTCACAAAACTTGAACTCTGTGTAGAAACATTTTTCCTTTTATGAACCGACTTCCAAAAAAGGAGGCTTCTCAATTCAAATATATATATATTATGTTTGTTCGCGGACAACTTCGTCGTTTATGAACCGGGGTGGTACCATGTAATTTCATCAAGATCTTATTGGTACATCTAGATATATGGAGATAAACACCTCAAATGTGGTACTGAAAATAAATAACGCGGCATTTGAAGTCGATTCTTTTAGTTTTTTTAAATGATCTTATAGAACTAATAGTTAAGTATTATATAATTTAAGATTGTTTACAAAACGAAAAAAAAACCACCTCACATGCCGTGACTACGGTAATATTATAATACAGTTTTGTGACTCGGCGTGTCCTTGAGATCAAAAGCTAAAGCCGCGTGGTAGCCGGCGGCACCGCGCGGTACGTACACGCACGATAGGGCAGCCCGCCTACAGTATTTTAAATTTTGCGTTTTTTGATATTTTGGTATCGGAAGTAAAATTAAAAAAATTAATATAATAATTTTTTTTTAATTAAATTTTTCACAAGTGGTGCGTGTAACCTTCTGCTGTTGGATTTTAGTTTTGATATGATGCCACCGCTACGAAAAAAAATAAAAAAAATAATTTAAAAAATATAAAAATATGCAAAAAAGTGCCGCAGTCAAAGTGCATCTATCTACTTGACAATCTTTCTAGTTTTTTGTGATTGTAAAATTATATATTTTATTTAATAAAATAACTTTATTTCCATATTAAACAATATTTACAAATAGTACAAATATATACAAATTAAAACTAAATTAAGATAAAAACTATTTAAACTGATACGTAAAAAAATTAAATTAAATTCGTTTTTAAAATATGACAGTACATATTTTATATACTTCCGTATCTTACTCGAAAAGTAAATTACAATGTAAATCTTATTACGTAGGTACCTGCCGTTTATTACTCTCCTAATAACTTCACAATGCTATTTCGTCGAATTCAATGATATACGTAAGTAGCTCAATACATAAGTAAGTTCATTCTAGGCCTAGCGTGCTTACCATCTTCGACCGCATCATCACTTACCAACAGGTGAGATAGTGGTCAAACGCCAACCTATGAGATATATAAAAACACATTTAGTATGCGATCAATACGAAACTCGCAATTAGTTAAAATGTTTTCCAATTTTTATCAGACGAGGTAACCTATGACCGTTGCATATTAAATAAAATCTTGGTAGTGTTGGTTAGTATGTTTATTTGTAATTTGTAGACGCCTGAACTGCTAAATTATTTTAATGAGTATAGTGTTGGAGATATTTTGGAACTTGTCCAACGCGTCTGTTTCGTATTTGGGCTCTTTATAGCTCTGAATTTGTCTGAGTTTTTTGGCTATATACCGCTTCTAACATCAATTGTTTTATTAGAACAAACAACCGAGAGCTACGGTACATAAAACATGTCATCCAAACCACGGTATTGGCACCACCCACGGTCACCCATCCAAATACTGGCCGGGCTGAACGTGGCTTAACATTGGTGATTGCTTACAAACACCTAGGTCCGTAATATAAAACGACACGTGCGTTGCTCGAGTGCGCGTACTTTGTTGATTTACTGCTTTGCCTATTAGCCATGTGCAAAGCATATCCTTAAAGAGAAAAGATAGATACATATGTTTTTGAACTAAAGATAATATAGAACTCTTTTATATCTCTATATCCCTAATAACTCCGTGACGCTATGCTCCTTTTCTATCACATAGATTGTTATATGTTTACATCTCCTTTACTCTAACTCCGTAACGCTCTCTTTTTAACGCATCGAGAGTTATATGCATCTCGCTTACTCTAACTCCGTGACTCTCCCTTTTTAGGGTCCGAACCCAAAGGGTACCAACGGAACCCTATTACTGAGACTCCGCTGTCCGTCTGTCTGTCTGTCTGTCTGTCTGTCTGTCTGTCTGTCTGTCTATCTGTCTGTCTGTCCGTCTGTCACCAGGCTGTATCTCATGAACCGTGATAGTTAGACGGTTGAAATTTTCACAGATGATGTATTTCTGTTGCCGCTATAACAACAAATACTAAGAACAGAACAAAGTTAAAAATTACAGAGTTGTTTAAAAAAGTTTTTTACGAAAGCGCAGCGCCACCTATCTAGTTGCTAAGATGGCGCTATTGTCTTTACCTTAATCTGAATCTCGGAAGCGGCTCCAACGATTAAATAAAATTTAGTATACCTACAGGGGATTTCGGGGGCAATAAATCGATCTAGCTAGGAGTCATTTTCAGAAAATGTTGTTTTATTCTTGTTTTCAATAATCAACTTTATTGATAATCAACTTAAAATATGACTCTTCCCGACATCTATTGGCGAGTAGAAGTACTGTTTCAGTAAAGCAGTTGGTTGCTCTCAATTAAAAAAAAATAGTATTATTATTCGTCAATAGATATCGGGAAGAGTCATAATTGTCTGTTTAAGTGGCTAAAAATTTTAAAAGTGTAAATGGTATGGCGCCAACAGTCTTCAATAAAATTCCTAAATCTTTAAAAGACATGGACAATATCATGTTTAAAAATAGGCTAAAACAATTTTTGATTCAGAAATGTTATTATGATATTGACGAATTTTTAAGCGAAAAATTATAATCATTATTATTATTTTCATGATATTGTGGTGTATCCTTTTAATTTTATTATTCAATTTAGTTTATAAGAATGAGCAGTGTAATATGTATATAAATTTGGGTTACATGTAGTGAGTAAAGCAGCGCCATCTGCAAAGTTTGCATACCTGTTAAGGCAAAACATGACGATCGTTTGAATATTTTGTCACAACTTTTTGTTATACGCATGTTTTGCGCAAATAAAATTTCTTTATCTTTATCTTATCTTTATTACTACTATTACTACTATATAATACTATTCTACCTTTGTGTTAACATTTACTTAGTTGGTGTTAGAAGTTCGTTACAAATTCGATAGATGGCGTTCGGAACTCTCCGTGTGCGGGACAAAAGTCGCACTTGGCCAGTTTTATTAACGTTTGGTATGTTATATGATTACATCCCGCTTACTCTAACTCCGCGAAATGAATCGTTGCTTCTAAAATATAAAAGAGTTAAAGACATGGTTGAGATATGTAAGATATACTGAAATAGTCTTTGGTTTAAGGAGATATAACTCATTTTAGTTAATCACTCCTGAGTTACACACGTGTATTACCTATTTGTTCTCTAGTAAATAAATACTTGAACAATTGCTCTTTCAAAGAATCAAAGAATCAAAGCATTTATTCAGTATGTAGGCAGTATTAATATACGCACATATTACACGTCAAAATCATAAATCATACAATAAATCATAGCCAATTATCAAGTAAACATAGCAAAAGCAGAATTTAACGCTTTGAATTAGAAAAAAACCAACCATACATGTAACTGTGTGTTTCAGTACTTCAGAATTTTTTTTACATTATAAAAAAAAAAAAAAGTGAAATAGTGAAACACAACTTAGAGATACGCATACTTTAATAAGAGCTTCTTTAACAATTGCTCTTATTAAAGAGCAATTAATTGTTCTACAGGGCCAAGTTGCTTAATAGCAACGCTACGAGCTACATTATAACAAAGTTTACAATACTTTTGGAATAGCTTCTCCTTTTGAGAATTCGATCATGACTTGATATGACCTTAATAAATTAATTAATTGTAATTAACCGACTTCACCAAAAATCAGGAGGTTCTCAATTCAATGCAATCTTCTTTTTTATGTATGTTCACCGATTACTCGCATATGCCTGAACCGTTGCGGAAAATTATTTTTTTGTTTCAAAGGGCACCCTTCCCAGGTGGTCCCATTTAAATTTTAACGAAATCGGCTGATTCGTTTTTAATATATCAACATTTGTATTATTATTACATATTATATTATAATAGATGCATTTATATACCTCAACGACATCATGCTACTAACTACTGGCACAGATTATATACATTAGTTACTACGTTTACTACGGTTCTTTTATATTTTAAATGATCTTAAATGATTTTTATATAAAAATGTTAACAAAGATTTTCCGTATTTTTAATCGACTTCAAAAAAAGGAGAAGGTTTCTCAATTCGACCGTAAATATATGTTTTTTTTTTATGTTGTTCGCGGATAACTTCGTCGTTTATGAACCGATTTTGATTATTATTCTTTTTTTGTTGGAAAGGAGATATCCCAAGTGTGGTACCATGGTCATTTTATAGAGGTCTGATAAGTATCTCCAGAGATATGGAGATAAACACCTCAAAATTAGTACTGAAAATTAATAGCGCGGCATTGAAGTCGGTTTATTTAAGTTTTTTAAACGATCTTACCAAGTAGATAATTCTTGATGACGAGATTTTTTATGCCTTTTATCAAAATTAAATAATACTGTACTAGGCTATAGGCAAAATTAACGGTTACTGAAATTGTTATAGCATTTGCGTAGACTATTATCCAAATGGTGATTTTAATGGACAATCTTGTCATAACGTTTCGGAATAATGAGGTCAATTTTGATGAAACTTTTGTACTTGGAATAGTTAAGTAGGTAATTACAATTAAGGCGTAGAATATACTTCATAGCGTCTCTAAATGAGGATAAAAATATATTATGTTAGAATTTTAGGTACTTACTTTATTAAAAAATATCCGAACATTGTCTTGGGTAGACTTTACAGGAAATATATTTTTTATGGGTATTATGCTTGTATTATGGGAATTATTACAAGGGTGGTCTCTAATCACGTTTTCTCAAAATCTGATAAGTATATTCAGAACTATGGATAAAAAACTCCAACTTGCTGCTAGAAATATTTTACGCGGCATGTAAAGTCGGGTAGGTAAATACGAAAAAAAAAAATCTATGTGAAGTCGGGTAATACGGTAAATATGAATAAACATTTTTAAGATACGGCCAAACCGCGGCGTCATGCGATCTGCGGCCGCGATCTAAGTACTTTTCAGTTGTTTTCTGATCGCGTTTGGTGTGAACCAGTCGGTACAAATACTGCTGCGCTATCTGATCGCCGCCTAGATCGCGCACGCAGGACGCTGCGGTGTGTATACCTTTTATGTGCGTACCTTTAATTTTCTACTCGAGATGACTCGCGTGGCATATCTGCAGTTCCTTTGGAAGTTTTGTTAATAATATACATATTAGAACCTTAAAATTGTTACATGAATATCTTGGGAAGATTAACATTTTATGAGCTAGCAAGTCAAACTTCAACTCTGAACGTGTTCGTTCGAAGATTCAATTCGTGTACCGCGATAAAGTGAAAATAGGGTTGGCCCTAAAGTGTCCAGATTTTTATGGGTCTATGATCCAGAAAATTGTGACATTTGTGCTGCGGCTGGCCTGTTTCAGCACCTCATTTGTATATTTTTTGTAGGTATCTATTTAAAGTAATTACTCCGTAAATTGTAAACCAATTAGAATGATTCTTGTTTTTATTGGTAGGTACATTTTTAAAGCAGTCCCATTGTAATTTCATTGAGATCTAATAAGTATCTCTAGAGATACAGAGATAAAAACGTCAAACTTGTACTGAAAATGACTATCGCGGCATTTGAAGTCGGCTTTATTCGTATCATAAACGATCTCAAATTATAAGCTTGTGTAAACGTGAATCATCTTTTCAATATAATTTAATTTTTAGTAATACTTGGTTCGAGGTTTATAAATGATTATTCTTTCTCCCTTTTCTAAAGATTTAGCAGCTCATACACCTTAGCTTCTGGCAAATTTTGCTAGATTAATGTTTAAATTCTTCTCATTGATAACACAATTTTTTAAGTAAATTCGTTAGAATGTCATGAGAAATAATATATTAAATCTAAAGTATTATCTATCTAATACTATAAGAATCTTTGTCCTGACATACTGACTGACTGAGTGACTCACTGACAGACAACGCACAGCCTAAACCGCTGGTCGTAGAGACTTGAAATTTGGAGGGTATATTTGTCTTAGTACGTAGGGGTATACTAAGAAAGGATTTTTCAAAATTCACCCTGGGATGAAATGGGGGTGCAAAGTTTGTTTGGAGAAACAAGATTAGATAGTCTTTTCTATCCGAAACTTCACACAAGTGCTTCAGTACAAAAATAAGTAAATTTGTGTTTCAGGTTTTTTTGAAACTCCACCCCTAAGAGGGTGAAATGGGGTAACAACGTGTGAAAATCAAATATTTTTTCGGATTGCGCTAAAACTTGGCATGCAGATATTTATTACAACGTTAGTTACCTTTGAAAAAGGATTTTTCAAATTTCACCCCTGAAGGGGATGAAACGGGGGTTCAAAGTTTCTATGGAGAAACATTATTAGATAGTATTTTCTATTCAAAACTTCACACAAGTGCTTCAGGACATAAATAAGCAACAAGTGTTTTAGGTTTTTTCGAAATTCCACCCCTAAGAGAGTGAAATGGGGTAACAAAGTGTGAAAATCAATATTGTTTCGGATTGCGCTGAAATTTGGCATACAGGTGGTTATTATGACGTAAGTAGCAGCTAAGAAAGGATTTTCTAAATTTCACCCCTTAATGGGATGAAACGGGGGTACAAAGTTTCTATGGAGAAACATTATTAGATAGTTTTTTCTATTCGAAACTTCACACAAGTGCTTCAGGACATAAATAAGTAAACACATGTTTTAGTTTTTTTCGAAATTCCACCCCTAAGAGGTTGAAATGGGGTAACAAATTCTAAAAATCAATATTGTTTCGGAATGCGCTGACATTTGGCATGCAGATAGTTATTACAACGTTAGTTACCTTTGAGAAAGTATTTTTAAATATTCAACCCTGAAGGGGATGAAACGGGGGTTCAAAGTTTGTATGGAGAATCAAGATTAGACAGTATTTTCTATTAGAAACTAGACATAAGTGCTCAAGTAAAAAAATAAGTAAACACGTGTTATAGTTTTTTTTGGGATGTAAGGGAGCAGGGATGTAAGGGAGCATAATTCCACCTGATTGCTCTCAGCCAACCTCACCTGCACGTGGTGCATCCTGCCGATCAGCGAACGAGGCTCTGGCGACCGACAAATGGCGGGATATCCATTCAGAAAGACGTAGCTAAATACCACAGGCCGGTGACGGGCAGCAGCGTCACCGGTGCGAGAAGCTACGTCCTGCGATCACCCAACCCGACTGCCCAGCGCGTGGTGATTATTTGGGCAAACCCTTCATGGCAGACACAACCACACAACGGCCCCCAGTTCCCGGTCGCCCCGCTATTCCTGACCAAGGCGGCGGTTACGGTAACGGCGGGGCAGGGGGTGCTAAGAATCCCCGGGCGACGGAAGGCCGCCAAAACCGACTGACCCTGGCTACATTTAACGGACGCACGCTACGGCTCGATACACACTTGGCACTTCTGGAGGAAGAGCTGAAAAACATAAGATGGCATATTCTGGGATTATGTGAAGTCCGAAGAGAGGGGGAGGACACCGTTACCCTAGAATCAGGCCATCTTATGTATTTCAGAGAGGGAGAACAACCATCCCAAGGTGGCGTCGGGTTCTTGGTCCATAGGATCCTCTCTGATAACGTTTTAGAAATCTCCAGTGTGTCGACAAGGGTAGCGTATCTTGTGATTAAACTCACCGAGAGGTATAACCTCAAGGTTATCCAAGTATACGCACCGACTTCGGCACACTCGGACGATGAAGTGGAGGAAATGTACGAGGACATTTCCAAAGCCTTGCACAGAACCCAAAAGGCCCACTTCAACGTTGTCATGGGGGATCTCAACGCAAAAGTGGGAGTACAAACAAGCGGCGAATCGGTAGTAGGACCACACGGATTGGGAAGCAGAAATCATAGGGGGCAAATGCTCGTCAACTTCCTAGAAAAAGAGGGGCTTTTTCTGATGAACTCTTTCTTCCAGAAAAATCCCCAGCGGAAGTGGACGTGGCAAAGCCCCGACGCTATGACCAAAAATGAGATCGACTTCATTATGACGGACAAAAAGCGCATATTTAGGGATGTCTCAGTGATCACTAGGTTTAAAACCGGCAGTGATCACCGACTAGTCCGAGGCTCTCTAGATATTGACTGCAAACTTGAACGTGTTCGTCTAATGAAGTCCACGCTCCGACCCAATATGCTACAATCCGTGGTCGGGTCTGAAACGTTCCAGCTGAAACTGGAAAACCGATTTGCTGCACTGGAAACCACAATTGACGTTGACCAGGATCTCGACCATGTGGTGGACATCCTCAGGGAGGAAGGGACAAAATTCTGTGAGACGCGAGGTGCTGGCAAGAAGTCCAAGCTTTCAGAGGAATCTCTGCAGCTAATACAAAAGCGACGTGATAACCCTGCAGTCACTTCGTCAGATCAACGGACCCTAAATAAAAAGATTTTTAAATTGGTACGACGTGACCTCCGGAGCTCCAACACACGCTCAATTAAAGAAGCGATCGAGCAAAACCGGGGGTCAAAAGTCTTTGTCCAACAGCTGGGCCGAAGCCATCTGACGAAGTTGACCACTTCTAGCGGGAGTGTCGTCGCTTCTAAGCCGGAGATTCTTAGGGAAGTAAAAGACTTCTACAGCCAATTATACACCTCACAAGCGTCCCTTCCCCAACCCGGCATCGAGGATCCTAGAGCCACTCTGACCCGCCACTACACCGAAGATTTGCCAGAAATCAGCCTAGATGAAATTGTGATGGCTCTCAGGCAGCTTAAAAACGTAAAAGCCCCCGGAGAGGATGGAATTACAACGGAGCTCTTAAAAGCCGGTGGAACTCCTACGCTACTACAGCTTCAGCGTATTTTCAATTCCGTCCTCTTTTCGGGGAGAACTCCGAAGACATGGAGTAAGAGTGTGGTTGTTATGTTCTTCAAAAAGGGAGACAAAACCCTTTTGAAGAACTATCGACCTATCTCGCTCTTAAGCCATGTCTATAAGTTGTTTTCTAGAGTCATCACAAATCGTCTCGCGCGTAGGCTCGACGAATTTCAACCCCCCGAGCAGGCTGGGTTTCGAGGAGGATACGGCACCATAGACCACATCCACACAGTGCGGCAGGTTATACAGAAGACTGAAGAGTATAACCAGCCCCTGTGCTTAGCGTTTGTGGACTATGAGAAAGCCTTTGACTCCATTGAAACCTGGTCTGTTCTGGAGTCTCTGCAACGGTGCCAAGTCGATTGGCGATACGTCCAAGTGTTGAGAGGTCTATATGACACCGCAACTATGACCGTCCAAGTACAAAATCAGCAGACTGAACATATCCACTTACATCGAGGAGTTAGACAAGGAGACGTTATTTCCCCCAAATTATTCACAAACGCTCTAGAGGATATGTTCAAAACGCTGAACTGGAAAGGACGGGGCATAAATGTCAATGGCAATTACCTCTCACACTTGAGATTTGCGGACGACATCGTCATCATGGCTGAAACCGTGCAGGACCTGCAATACATGCTGACCACCCTCGCTGATTCTTCTGCGCGCATCGGTCTCCGGATGAACTTGGATAAGACCAAGATCATGTTCAACGAACATGTTATTCCGGAACCGATTGCCTTAAATGGAGTCCCTCTCGAAGTTGTTGACGAATATGTCTACCTTGGGCAAATCTTGCAATTGGGCAGAAACAATTTCGAGAAGGAAGCTCGCAGAAGGATACAGCTTGGATGGGCAGCATTCGGAAAACTTCGTCGAGTCTTTACATCGCCCATACCACAAAGCCTGAAGACGAAAGTCTTTAACGAGTGCGTCCTTCCTGTTATTACCTACGGAGCCGAGACGTGGACACTGACAGTGTGACTAGTTCACCAATTCAAAGTCGCTCAGCGAGCTATGGAGAGGGCTATGCTCGGAGTTTCTCTGAAGGATCGAATTCGAAACGAAGTCATCCGTCAGAGAACCAAAGTAATCGATATAGCTCAGAGGATTAGCAAGCTGAAATGGCAGTGGGCCGGTCACATCTGTCGCAGAACCGATAACCGTTGGGGTAAACGAGTTCTAGAGTGGAGACCACGGCTCGGCAAACGTAGTGTGGGACGCCCTCCAACTAGATGGAGCGATGATATACGCAAGCTGGCTGGCAGCGGTTGGAAACGAATAGCTGAAGATCGAGCTCAGCGGCATGCCATGGGAGAGGCCTATGTCCAGCAGTGGACGGAAATTGGCTGATAATGATGATGATGATGATGATAGTTTTTTTTTAAATTCCACCCCGACAAGGGTGAAATGGGGTAACAAAGTGTGATCAATATTGTTTCAGATTGCGCTGAAATTTGGCATGCAGATAGTTATTATGACGTTAGTATCCTCTGAGAAAGGATTTTGCAAAATTCACCCCTGAAGGGGATGAAACGGGGGCTTAAAGTTTGTATGGAGAAACAAGATTAGATAGTATTTTCTATTTGAAACTTAACACAAGTACTTAAGTAAGTAAATACGTGTTTCAGGTTCTTTGGAAATTTCACCCCTAAAACAGTGAAGTGGGGTAACAATGTCTGAAAATCAATATTGTTTCGGATTGCGCATTGGCATGCAGATAGGTATTTTGACTTAGGTATCCGCTAAGAAAGAATTTTTCAAAATTTACTCTTCAAGGGGATGAAGCGAGGGTTCAAAGTTTGGATAGTAATTTTATTCGTTATTTCACACAAGTATTTTTTTAAATAAATAAGTAAATACGAGTTTCAGTCTTTTTCAAAATGCCCTTCTAAGTGGATAAACTGGGGTAACAAAGTCTAAAAATCAATATTGTTTCGGATTGTGCTGAAGAAGCTTTAGAATGCAGATAGTTATCATGGCGTAGGTATCCGCTCAGAAAGGATTTTCTCAAAATTCCTCCCGGATACGGAACGGGGATTCAAAGTTTGTATGGCGAAACATGATGAGATAAAGTACGTGTTGTAGGATTTTTCAAAATGGGGTAGGTAACAAAGTCTGAAAATTTGGGTTTTTCGGGTAAAATTAAAAAATTACCCCATTTATAATGAATCCCGAATTGCCTTAGTCACGCGATAACATGAAAACGGGTGAACTGATTTGGCTAAATCTTATTTGATGTCTTTAATGATAGAGTCGTTTTTACAAAAGAAAAGTTTTAAGTAAATAAAAGAAGTTTTTAACGCGGGCGAAGCCGCGGGGCACTTCTAGTTATTTATAAAGGAATATTTTACAGTTATTTTTTTTCTTCTTTACTTTTGAAATACAGTTTACTATTTACCCGACTGCGGCAAAGCCCAAATGTGTTTGACCTGTAACTCTCAACTATATTCAACTAACGGATCAACTGATTTTGATAAATGATAAATCATTAGATTTGTCTTGATAGCGCGAGTGTCACTAGGTACATAAAAAGCTTAAAAAAAATTACATGTAAAAAAATCCTGTATATTACTTGCAGCCACCTATTATTGAACAATGATTTATTTTATTTTTATCTGAAAACCTTCATTAATTTAACAGTTTTTCAAATGTAAACCGACAACCCTATATTCTAAAGCGCTGGAATACCCCTAACCCTACACGCCAAAATTGAATTCCTACATCAGCTTGCATACTTAGAGCACAAATGTTGGAAGGTGGTTTGCCATTTAAACTTTGATCACTTTTTATGTAACTTATTGTACCGCATTTATGTAACGCTCATAATCATCAAACGCTTGTCTGATAGAGATCGCTCTAAAAGATAAAACCGTCTTTTGTCAAACGTATCTAGTTTTATATTTGTTCTTAGATTGTATTTTTTTGTTTGGTATGCAATAAATTGTTCATCTATCTCTATGATATCTAGTTACACTGAACTGTGATGTTTTACAGCCAATAGGATTTTAATCTTGGTTCAGACAAGGATAATTTTTCAAATACACAAGCGTAAGCTCCTTGTTAGAAACACAAAAACGCATTCGACGAAAACTGCACTGCTACTCTGCTTAAAATCTTGAAAAAAATAAATGTAATCTTGCTACATTTTTTTTTTTTTTTTTTTTTATACGTTATAGGCTAGCGTTTGACAACTATCTCACCTGTTGGTAAGTGATAATGCGGTCTAAGATGGTTAGCACATCACTGTAAAGGTGTTAAAACGTTTGGTGTTTATCTCTGTCTTCATTTAAACTTGATACTACTGAAAATGACTAGCACGGCATTTGTAGTCGCGAGCTTTTGGTTTTTTAAACGATCTTAAATTATTATTTTTTAGCACCACTAAAATTTAAAATAAAAAAAATAACGATAATACTTACTGCGAACATAAAACAAAAATCCCCACAACACAACACTGCTCACCACATCAAAATAGAAAATAAAATAAGGAATATAAAAAGTATTTTAAAAATGGAATTGCAATTACGATGCGCGTGCGTCTATTGCAAACAGATCAATGTCAAGAGCTCGCTCCTGATTCGCTATTTAAATGATCTACTAAGATCTGAACCGCGGAACTGCGTTACGGACCATTAGAGATGGTATGGTGGTCGGTGGTTAGCTTTGGTACATGAAAGTGAGATTAAAGGGCTGCCAACCAATTTTTTATTGGTTATTGGGTACGAAATTTTCACTTCATTAACCGACTTCACAAAAAAGGAGAAGGTTCTTTATTCATCGAAATCTTTTATTCTATGTATATTTACCGATCACTCAAAGACGTCTAGACCAATTTTGTTTCGAAAGGTATACTTTCCAGATGATCCTATTAAAATTTTATTGAGATATGTACTCCATATATATGGAGAGAAACACATCAAGCTTGGTACTGAGAATGACTAGCGTGGCATTTCAAATCGGTTCTCCTCAAGAGATTTTTTTTTTGTTGAGGGCTTGTGGTCTAAAGTAGGTAAGAAATTGATATAATATTATTTTTAACGTAGCAGTTTAATGAGTTTCGATTCATTTCTCTCGACGACGACGAAAAAGGCATATGCATTTAGGGTGAGAGGTCGTTTGTGCCAAAACGAATGATCCCATTTATCTCTAAAACTACTTAACCGATTTAGATGCGGTTTTCTTTTAACGGTGTATTATCAATAAGTGATGGCTTTTAAACAGATGTTATGTCATTTACTCATAAGATCGCGCTGTTATGGGTGTTTTGTTTATTCAAAATATTAATCATGTTACGTGTTTTAGTTTACTTATGTTGTCCATCTATACATAGGTTAGAAAATTACAGCGGAGCATCTTAGTTATTCCAGTTACTAGAGCTGGTAATAAATATGACAAGTAAGGTAAAGCTATCTTCATTACAAAATTCGTTTACTAAATCGGCAACAAAAATAATATCGTACAACTAATAAATAATAATCTCGTTTTGCCACACTGTCATAATATTCTATGCAAGATAGTTTACAGAGACCAAAATATTGGTAAAAGTAATTTTATAACATTTTCAACGCAGATATATGTACTAATATTTGAAATATTCAAAAAATTATATTTTTTTTTATTTATGACTATTATTTGATTTTCGTTTTTCTACATAAAATATTAGTGAACGCCCTTTTGAACTGCACAGTGTTTCTACATAATTTAAGATCGTACAAAACGTAAAAGACCGACTTTAAATGCCTCGATAGTCAAAGAAGCCAGTGCCATAATCATGTCATCAAGGTATACAAATTTGTTTAAATTGTTTATCTCCATATCTCCAGAGATTATTATCAAATATCGATAAAATTTAAATAGAACCAAACGGGAGGCATAATCTCTCAAACAAAAAAAGAGTTTTTCAATTAGGTTAAGATTTGACGGAGTTTTGAGGTAACAAACATTTATAAAACCGCCAAATTAAAAACCTCCTCCTATTTTGTGAAGTCAGTTAAAAAATAATGATTATCCATGACGTGGTCACACATGTCAGTGACTACTAATTCACATACATACTCAAACTTTCGTATTTATAACATAGGTAGATACCTAAGTATATTAATAAAAATATATATTTATCTTAATTTAAGTTAATATATACCCGTATAAAAGTTTAAATAGTGAACAAAAAAAATAGATACCACATCCACATTTCCTAGTTTCAATTTCGTAGTCTACAAGTAATTTTATATTGAAAGTTTCCCTTGTATGAGATTTCACTTACATTTTCTATTACACATGACTTCCTCTGAAAGGGTCAAAGGGAGCGATGACCTTACAATCTAAACATAATTAAGAAATGTTATGTTTCTTTAAGTGTTACACACTTTATATTTTTGTACATTGTTACACACAATCAAAAATTTCATCGTACTGACGGGATTTGAACTCACGCCCCCTGGAAAACATGCCACCAATGCATAATTGTTTAAAATGCAATCCATTAGTTTTGTCGTATTTATAGGATCCTACTGAGGCTTAGTTGGTTAGTGCGTAAGGGTTTAATGTTTCCCAGGAGGCAGTTTCGAATCCCGTCGATACAATGAATTTTTGGATTGTGTGTAACAATAATTAAGAAAACCAAAGAAAAACTGTGTGAAAGTGGAGTCAAAGTCACATTTCAGGTCAGGTCATAGTCCAGTCTGATTTATACCATTAGAAAAGATGTGGTCCTTACTTTTGTCCTTACTAAAGATTTTCAGTGGAATTTTTGTGTGAACGCAAATAGCATATTTTTCAACATTATGCTGTTTCCCTATACTTGCACACATCCACCGCCACATAATGGTTAGTAATCTATAATATTACACATTAACTTAAGAACAGAAGTTATATGAAATAATACAATGAGAACACACACATTTTTTCTCCTTCCTGCCAAAACTCCTAGGTCAGGTCTTACTTTCCCATCAGAAATATGAATAGACCTACTTAGTAAATCAATTTACCTGACTGCCTTCAAAGTCTGGGGTATTCAGATTCAAACAAAGGGATCGGGACAACTTTATTTACATAATATATTCCACAAAAGGTAGAATAAAAACATTATGCAAAATTATTTACGAACAAGATAAAATATTTTAGACAAACAAGGTTGACACACATTTTTATCGCATTGTTGATATTATATTTTTGCTTTTAGATTATAAAAATAATTACGATGTGCTGCTTTTCATATGAACATAATTAAAACATAATTTGAGATCATTTAAAAAAAATCTTTACAAAAAACCTGACTTCATTACCACAAACAGGCACTCAAAAACGAAAAATAAATTATTTAATATAATTATTATAAGCGCTACCCACTCGGTGCTAGCCAAGTCTATTGGATAGTAGATAGATACTATGTATGTAGTATTAAGTCTGATAGTAAGTAGGTAGATACATGTAGGTAGTATCTATCTACTACCTATTAGACTTGGCTGGCACCGACTTCAAATAGATAAGTGGGTAGCGCTTATAATAATTATATTAAGTAATTTATTTTTCGCTTTTGAGTGCCTGTTTGTGGTAATGAAGTCGGTTTTTTTTTTCGAAAAAGATTTTATTTTACCCTTTTTAGTGCAAAACAAGTTTTATTTAAATTGCATCTATAAAATTTCGTGTTTGGGCCGTTATACACTGACGGATATAACTTTGTGAAAATTTCAAGTAAGTACCTGTTACGGTTAAGAAGGTACATCTGTAAAGTGCGCACATATAGACACAAGGACGGACGGACGGACGAACGGACAACAAAGTCTCAGAAAGTGTTCATTTGGTACCCTTTGACTTTAAATGTCGCGCTAGTGAAAATATTCACTAGTCATAATGATGCCATCAAGGTATCAAAGGACAAAGTCCAAAATGGCCCTGTGCAATAAAAGCATCTGGCAGACACGATAATTAACTGTCTATTTTATTACAATAATTCCAAATACTTTTATAACACGGACTAGTTGTATTCCAAAATGAATATTATAAAGTATTATTTGCGATTATTAACATTAATTGCCGCCATATGGCCCACACAGTCTGAATCACTCTACTACGTTCTAAGAGTTGGCACTTCCTTACATTGTTAATACCCGAATTATGAAAGCACGGTGTAGCCAACCTAACAACGGAAAGTATTATTTACGTAGTAACTATTATATAATCTGAATTTTTTTTGCATTGTTGGTTGGTACAAAGTACGTTCATAATTCTGAGTTATTTATGTATGCAGTGTCGCGGGCGGGACTGATATGACCGCCATCTTCGCCAAACGTCATGTCATGTCAAAAAATATTAGGTATGCTCAAAAACTTTGCACATTAACTAGACTTTGCTTGGTAGAACATTCCTGTGAAGACAAATTAATTCTCCCCACCTTTGTTTCTATCTCGCTCACAGTTACCGTAAGAATATGTGTCAATAATACTTAAATTCATAAAATTAAAACCACCCCCGACTGATTTGTATATGTTATCCAAGTTTATAATCAAAGCATATGTGTAACTTTGTACATTGAAACCATTCCATGGAGATGTCTGAGAATATCATTGAAGTAACAAGATACTGCGACAGCGCCATTTTGATTTTTTGACGTCCGCGGTCAAGGGACTACGAGCTTACGAAAGTTGCTATCGTAGTTTTTTTAACCAAAAAAGAGCTGATAAAATTTTAACGGCTGAACAGATTTTCATGAAATAAAGCTAAGAACACTCTCGACGAAGACATCTAGCAAACAAAACAAACTAAATTAAAATAGGTTTATCCGTTTGGGCGCTACGATGCCACGATGACAGACACACAGATACACACGTCAAACTTATAACACTCCTTCGTTTTGCGTCAAGGGTGAAAAACCAAAATCAACGTGAAGTAAGATGTAAAAACATTATTCAAGGTCATATTTTTTAGTCTTCAAAAGTATATGCAATAGCAACCTCCTTTGTGTATAATCTTCTTGGGACTCTTCTTCTAAAACCAGTACATTCTCTTATGTTTGAGATATTTATCTCCATATCTCTGAAGATACTAGTCAGATCTCGATAAAATTAAAATGGGACCACCTTGAAAACGTACCCTACCTATTAAAAAAAGAATCATTTGAATCCGTTCACAATTGACGGAGTAATCGCGTAACATACACAAAAAAAAAACATACAAACGAACTGAGAACCTCCTCCTTTTTTGGGAAGTCGGTTAAAAAACTAGCATTTATTGAAAAAAAAACACATCAATTCGATTTTTTCACTGAAAATAAGGCCGGGCGGCGTAATCGGGAGTACGGTTGGCTTTGATGCCAGAGGTACTGAGTTCAAACCGCCGTGCACCAATAGATTCTTCTATCTAAAAATGTATATGCGCTTTGCACAGTGGCCCTCTAGTGAAGGAAAAATATCGTTAAGAAACCAACAACCTCCGCATGGTGGTAGAACACTATTTAGTGTCTGCCTGGCCAACTACCACCCTCAAGTAAGAAAATCTGTCGCCAAACATCTAATGTGTTCCGGCAACTATCCTTGAGAGCCAGTTCCCATTCTAGGCCTAGCATGCTTAAAGCTTCGACCGCTTCATCACTTACCTACAGGTGAGATAGTGGACAAACGCTAGCCTATAAGATATATAAATAAACTGGCCAAGTGCAAGTCGGACTCGCACTAGTATGGTTCCGTACCACACTACAGTATTTTATAAGATCGAGCAAAAATACCACTATCATTTTTCGCCAGCTAAACATAATAATTAATAAAAAAAATATTTCTTGTAACGCCATCTAACGTCTAACAAAGGTGTTAGGGATCGACATTTCAATATAACGCCATCTATAGGACGTTTACCTAACTAATCGTTCATAGATGGCGTGAAATGCCGAAAAAAACACGTTTCTTGTATGGGGACCCTCTATTATTTTTACCCGACTGCGCGAGGCAAAGGAGAGGTAATGTGTTTATCAGTCTATATATGTATGTATGTATGTATGTATGTATGTATGTTTGTTCTTTTGTGGCACACTAGAGACCAAACGCGTGGGCCGATTTTGATAATTGGCACGTCAATAGATTCGTCATGCTAGCGCGAGTGTCAACGAAAACATAAAAAATTTAAAAATTCAAAATGGCGGATTACAGACGCCAAAATTTGGGGTTCAAAAAAATTTTTTTTTCAAAACCTATCGAGTGGGGTATCGAATTAAAGGTCTTAAAATAGATATTCAAAATATATTTATAACAAATAATTTATAATCGTACAAATCGAAAAAAAAAACGATTTTACATGCCGCGTTAGTCACTTTCAGTAACAAGTTTGCGGTGCTTATCTCTGAAGTTACTTATCAAATCTCAATAAAATTACAATGAGACCAAACGAAAATCATATTAACTGAAACAAAAAAGGAATTTTACAAATAGGTTAAGAATTGATGGATTTCTGAGGTAACAAACAGCCTCTTCCTTTTGGTATAGTCGTTTAATAGTACAACTGTAAATACTAATGTAAATACTCAATAATCCACATGACATCAACTCTCTAAATGAAATGAGAAGATTACGGAATTTGCCGTCCTTTACTTAACTATAAAGTGTAAAATAAAACATTAAATTACAAAATCAAAACCCCTACTGCGCAAAAGTGAAGTGTTAAAAAACGAACTGAAAAGAAAAAACCAAGTAAGTCTAGTAGTTTAGACTTTTGTTTAGGGATATCAAAAAACTATACAATTTAAATTCTTTCTCGGTCGATACACTCATAAAATAAATTATACATTGTTATATGGAATATAGAGACTTTAACAGTCGGGACACATTAATCCCCATTCGTTAAGCCATTAATGTGTCCCGTCTGTTAAAGTCTCTACATTCCATATAACAAAGTATAATTTATTTTATGAGTTTATCGACTGAGAAAGAATTTAAATGGTATAGTTTTTTGATATCCCTAAACAGAAGTCTAAACTACTACACTTACTTGTATTTTTCTTTTCAGTTCGTTTTTTAACATTTCACTTTTGCGCAGTCGGGGTTTTGATTTTTTAATTTAATGTTTTATTAACCTTATTCTGTTTTTAGTATTTGTTGTTATAGCGGCAACAGAAATACATCATCTGTGAAAATTTCAACTGTCTAACTATCACGGTTCATGAGATATAGCCTGGTGACAGACGGACAGACAGACACACAGACAGACGGACAGCGCAGACTTAGTAATAGGGTCCCGTTTTACCCTTTGGGTACGGAACCCTAAAAAGAATGACACCTACTTCGTCGCGAGTCGCGTAGACTCTTGTAGACTGTAGAAACAACTGGCCTTAGTAATTTTGTCTTAAAGCATAAAACATCATATGTGCCAAAGTTTTTGCCTAAGCGGACACTTCGAGCAATATTAAATGTCACGGATCCAATTTATATGATAACCAAAACAGCCTTTTTAACTAAATGGCGCCCTAAATGTAATAAAATGGTGTCCTGAATAAATAGAACAATGTTGGGTAAGTGGTTTCCTAGATTTATTGTTACGGGAGTTATTTACGTAACAATATTTTAGGGTTCCGTGCTTGAATAAATAATAGCATAGCCTCAATAAGCTTTCTATCATCGCGAGCATCTAATCAAAGACGATAGAGATGCACTGCCATATAATTTAAAATCTTTTACAAAATGGAATACGACTTTAAATGCCGCGCTAGCCATTTCAGTACTAAGTGGTTGTTACATTACTGAGGTATTTGCTTCCACATCTCTGGAGATATGGTGTTGATCTCGATAAAATTACAATGGGACTAAATGCATATCTCAAACAAAAATATAGTTTTATTAGAACTACTCACGGGATATTTACCATGTTTTTTATTAATTACGAGTTTCATCCGTGATCATGGCGCTTGCAACAGAGCCGAAATATCGGAAACTCATAATTAATAAAAAAACATGGTAAATATCTCGTGAGTAGTTCTAATAATATTGTCAGTGACCATGAAAACCTTAAAACTTATAAAAATATAGTTTTCCAAATCGGTTCATTATCATGAACATCTATCTGTCCTTTACGCAAACAGGTCTCTTAAATAATATAGTTACTTGTCTTAATAGTTAACATCGACGAAATTATTTCTCAGTTCAATTATTGTTAATATTAAATGATTAAAATCAATAACAGATGGTATTCAACAACTTTAAAACCGAAGGAACTTGATTCTGTGTCAACGGGGCAAATAGGCTTAAGAAACGACCACACCGCGGCGTCTTGCGTGTGCGATCAAGGTGGCGATCAGATAACGTAGTATTTGTACCGTCTGGTTCACACCAAACGCGATCTACGGCGATTAGAAAACGATTGAAGATCAGATCGCAAACGCGCACATGAACTCGGACGCAGGACGCCGCGGTGTGGTCGTACCTTTAAACCATTTAATGCGTATTTATAAAGAGTGTCTCAGTAAAAATGCACTTTTTTATTTTAAAATAAAAACAAGTATTTAGTTGGTAAATTCCTTAAATTTACCAACGGAATTATCCTTAAATTCCTATATCAATTTTGTTTTGTGCGCCTAAAAATTATGTTTTAGATGTTTTTGAACTTCACCCTACTATTCATTATTCTGAGCCCTAAGTGCAATTAGCATAATATTCGTAGACTAAAGATAAAGTTCTTGCAAATTACGAGCGCGCGTTGCATGATTTTGTTTGTCATTGGTCGACACCTAAAAGGTTAAACCCAAACAAATTAGAACATTGCTCAAAAGAAAAATTAATTCACATCAGTTTTGTTTCTATTTCAATTTTATTACGAAAGGCCCGGTGGCGCATTGGAAGAATGGTCGGCTTTGATGCCAGAGGTAGTGGGTTCAAATCCCAATGCACATTTCACATTGGCAATTCGGTGAAGGAAAATATCTTAAAAGAAAAACATTGTTTTGTTAGCTGGCAAAAAAAAGGTATTACGCAAGCTTGTATCAGTCTAGTAACGGCCCCTGTATGGTAGTAGGACATTATCAAGTGTCCACCTGGCCAGTTACCACCCTCAAGCTGGAAAATCTATCGCCATAAAATCTTATGTTTTCCGGCAGCTGTCCTGTAGAGCCAATCTCTTTTTTGGCCTAGCGTACTATCGTCTTCGACCGCATCGTACTTAGTAAGTGTACCAACAGGTGAGATAGTGGTCAAACGCTAGCTTAGATGACATAAAAAATATCCCATTTTCCATACAGACAGTAATATTCTGTCAAACATTAAAATCAACGTAAAGTAGATCAAAATTCAAATAACTAAAGCGCGCGAACAGAAATAATTAAAAAAGTTTAGAATAGAAACGAAAACAACCGATTTCCATGCCCCACGAGTCAGTTTCAGTGAAGTTTGAGACTTTTATCGTCATATCTTTGGAGATAATAATCAGATCTCGATTAAATTACAATGGGTCCAGCTCTGAAATGTACTCTACTTATTAAAAAAGAATCATTCGAGTCGGTTCACAATTGACGGTATAATCTCATACATACAAAAAAAAACAACACGCAGACAAATTGAGACCCTCCTCCTTTTTGGGAATACGTTGAAAACTAATATGTTACTTTTTTTTGTTTTGAAAAGGAAACTAAATAACACATATATTATTATGATTAATACTAAGGAACCCTCAATTTGTTAGACAAAATCATACTTGATCGGTTTTATAACCTAAATCAATTTTGTCATCTAAGTAGCGATTGTAGGTGGATCTTTTTAGACCTTTCATGTTTCTTATTTATGAAGTTGTTTTTATATCATAATAAAAGCAAGCGTTTGACCACTTGTGGTATTTCTATTTCTTGAATCACTTTCATTCATGTTCGAGATTCATACTTTTGTGATTATGTTTCTTTTATTATACTACGGCCGTTCAGAGAATGCGTTCCTGACACGTCGCGATTGAACTGACGACGTAACTTTGTAATGGCGTTGCAGTTACGATACAAATATTTTTGCTGGTTGTTTACCGTTTTAACAATTGATGAGCATTAAAACAACATTATTATATCAATAATCAATTAATGTTATAATTTTGTGCCAAACTGAGTGTCAAATAACTTGGTAAACAATATTTTTCTAGATACGAGAACGTTTTAAAATTTTAAAATATTAAAGAATGACAGCGGAAAAATCGGAAAGTGGGGTCGATACTAGGAGATAAACAAAAATGAACGAAAAATCATTCAAAAACTAAAAATGATTGAAAAATTAACTGACGCGATATTATCTATACTAATATTGTAAGGAGAGAACATTTGTATTTTTGGATTTTTGTATGGATATTTGTATTGATTTGGCTTAAAAACCACTGAACCAATTTAAAAGACTCTTTCACAAATATCTAGAAAGGACTTTCAGAATGAAAATAGGCTATATATTATCCGTTATAAGTTATAGGTACATTCGTCAAAGACCTATTTTGCAACCTAAGTCGACAATAAAACGGTCAAGAAAACACGTTTTTACGCGACGCTGCTTAAACGGAAATAGATATAACAAAAGTGAATATTTTATAGAATATTATAGAATAATATAGAATATTTGTAGAATTTAATAAGACCTATAAATAAAACATTAAATTAAAAAATCAAAAAACCCGACTGCGCAAAAAGTGAAGTGTTAAAAAACGAACTGAAAAGAAAAAAAAAAAAAAGTCTAGTAGTTTAGACTTCTGTTTAGGGATATCAAAAAACTATACCATTTAAATTCTTTCTCGGTCGATACACTCATAAAATAAATTATACTTTGTTATATGGAATGTAGAGACTTTAACAGTCGGGACACATTAATGGCTTAACGAATGGGGATTACGGTAAAGGATGGCAAATTCCGTAATCTGAACAAAAAACCGAAATGCGTGAAATAGATAGGGTATTGCTTTTTAAGCTTACTTACTTTACAGTTGTACTATTAAACGACTATACCAAAAGGAAGAGATTGTTTGTTACCTCAGAACTCCATCAATTCTTAACCGATTTGGAAAATTCTTTTTTTGTTTGAGTTAATATAATTTTCGTTTGGTCTCATTGTAATTTTATTGAGATCTGATAAGTAACTTCAGAGATAAGCACCGCAAACTTGTTACTGAAAGTGACTAACGCGGCATGTAAAATCGTTTTTTTTTCGATATAATAAATTAAGCCATTAATGTGTCCCGACTGTTAAAGTCTCTACATTCCATATAACAATATATAATTTATTTTATGAGTGTATCGACCGAGAAATAATTTAAATGGTATAGTTTTTTGATATCCCTAAACAGAAGACTAAACTACTAGACTTACTTGTTTTTTTCTTTTCAGTTCGTTTTTTAACACTTCACTTTTTGCGCAGTCGGGTTTTTTGATTTTTTAATTTAATTTTTTATTAAGCTTACTTACTTTACAGTTGAACTATTAAACGACCATACCAAAAGGAAGAGGTTGTTTGTTACCTCAGAACTCCATCAATTTTTAACCGATTTGGAAAATTATTTTTTTGTTTCAGTTAATATGATTTTCGTTTGGTCTCATTGTAATTTTATTGAGATCTGATAAGTAACTTCAAAGATAAGCACCGCAAACTTGTTACTGAAAGTGACTAACGCGGCATGTAAAATCGTTTTTTTTTTCGATTTGTCGGATATAAATTATTTGTTATAAATATATTTTGAATCTCCATTTTAAGACCTTTAATTCGAAACCCCACTCGATAGGTTTTGAAAAAAAAATTTTTTTGAACCCCAAATTTTGGCGTCTGAAATCCGCCATTTTGAATTTTTCAATTTTTTATGTTTTTGTTGACACTCGCGCTAGCATGGCAAATCTATTGACGAGCCAATTATCAAAATCGGCCCACGCGTTTGGTCTCTAGTGTGCCACAAAGGAACAAACATACATACATATATAGACTGATAAACACATTACCTCTCCTTTGCGTCGCGCAGTCGGGTAAAAAGTCCGTAATAGCATATGTCTATCTCTTAAGGTTGCCTCACAATAACCATTTTATTCTTTAATTTTTAAATATGATGATGATGATATTTTTTTTTTTATTAATCGTATAAAACTAGCTGAGTCCCGCGGCTTCGCCCGCGTTAAAAAGTATCCTATGGTCAGTAACTGCCTATCCCTGTGCAACTGTGGTCTAACACCCATGATTCATGAATGCATATAGAAACTTGACAAAATCAATAATTGGTATAAAGCTAGGATTATAACCAGCGACCGTCGGGATAGAAGTAGCCTTTACGCCAATGGGCCGTCAATCAATTTCACCCGTGCGAAGCCGGGTCGGGCTGCTAGTGATAAATACAAAAGCCACTCTATGACGAAGTATGCACTTATTACTTCAATGATTAAGTAGGTACTCCTTTTTCTGCAAAAACTATGTTTCCGCCCGGGATCGAACCGGGGGCCTTCTGCGTGTTAGGCAGATGTGATAACCGCTACACCACGGAAACGATATCGCAAGCACTTGAAATCTGGCATTGGATACACTGGCACACCTGCGATTTGACCTACAATGAGAGAAAGGTGTACGAAGGGTGATTAAGACTCTGATTAGAACTATATTTATGACCTGTGTTTATCTATAATAATGTTATTGATATACTTTTATTGCACAAATTAATAATACGCATTATAATATACATAATATTAAATACGTAGTACGTTACGTAGTGTGAGTAATATTATAAGTAATAAAAATTTAAAATTTTAATAATTTACATCTTAATTGCGATTTAAAAAAGCGATTATAAAAATACTTTAGTTTTATAAGAATTTCTATAGGAGCTGGTAGCAGTAGGTATACAATAATTATGATCGATTTCAGATACGTAGTTTTTAACTGACTTTAAGAGAGGCGGAGCTTCGACGTTTGTATATATTATGTATTTTATTATTCGAAAGTTTCTAAAGAGTCTGATTTCTACGAGTTTAGAGTAGGTATATTACCATTAGATTCCAAAAGAATGCCATAATTTCATAATCGTCGTTACACATAAACCAAAATGGCATCGTACTGACGGGACTCGCGCGCCTCCTGGAAAATATGTGCAGTGTGTAACAATAAACAATAATATCGTTTAAAAACTAAAAAACAACCGACTTCAATGCCGCGCTATTCATTTTCAGTACCAATTTTGAGATGTTTATCTCAATATCTCTGGAGATACTTATCATACCTCGATAAAATTACCATGGTACCACACTTGGGATATCTCCTTTCGAACAAAAAAAGAATAATTGAAATCGGTTCATAAACGACGAAGTTATCCGCGAACAAACATAAAAAAAAAAAAAAAAAATATACGGTCGAATTGAGAAACCTCCTCCTTTTTTTGAAGTCGGTTAAAAATATAAAGTGTGTACACTTAAATAAACATTTAAAAAAAATTAAAAAATGTAACACTTAAATAAACGTACTATTTCATAATCGTTGTCCAAGATATGGAGTTACAACAATGCTTGGAAGAATGGAACCTATACCGGACATAATTTTTTTTTTAACTAGCTGTGCCCCGCGGTTTTACCCGCGTAGACATCGTTTCCGTGGGAATATCGAGATAAAAAGCTCTAATGTTAACCCTATGTGTTATTCCAAGGTCTGGGATATCTACATGCTAAATTTCAGTTCAATCGGTTTAGTATTTGCAGCGTGAAAGAGTAACAAACATTCATGCAAACTTTCGCGTTTATCAACACTAATATTATAAACGCGAAAGTAATTTTATATATTTGTTTGTTTGTGACTTCTTCACGGTCAAACGGCTGGATCAATTTTTTATGGTAAAAGGTAACAGGACAAGCATGACGCTCGCCAGATGAAAAGCGATGACGTCTACCTATTACAGATACAACGGCATGCCAAATTCTGGCAGTCCAGAATTTTGCATATCACTGCACTGCGCCTGTTACCTTAAGACATAAAGATGTTGAGTCTCATCTCACATGCCCTGTAATTTCACTGGACACCTTGCCATTTCAACCGAAAAACATTCCTATTTCACGGCTGAAAATTAATCAAAAAAGTGGTGGTACCGCCCCAGGCGGACTAACAGAAGTCCTACCACTTTTACACCAATGCTCAACTTCACCAATGCTGAAAATTTGCACAGGGATAGCCAGTATTATGAATTAGACCATATGATACTTTTTGACGCGGGTGAAGCCGCGGGGCACAGCTAATTGGTAATAAAACAAATATAATTTTTTTTTTTTTTTTTTTTTTTAGTTTTATTATGGCTCCACACGATTAGTGTATTTAGCCAGTGTCAAGTATTGAAATTCTTCAGGTTTTTATTAATTTTAGTCATAGAGATGGGTCAAAGTCACATTTCAGGTCAGTTTTCAAGTAAAAGTCTAGTCTAAGTCATACCTTCAGTAAAGATGTGGTGTTTACTGAAGATTTTCAGTGGATTTCAGTGGAAGCGGCACTTAATGGTTAATAATCCACATTTATTACACATTAACACGCGGAAGAACACAAGTTTTAGGAAAAAATACAATGACATCACACATACTTTTCCACGTTCCCGCCAAAAAACCAAATAAAATAATTATAAAGACGAAACAATCTTTGACGTTTCTAATATGAAAATAATATTATTAAAAATTAGAACTACATCTTTTGTCTCATTTACTCTTTAGTTTTAAAGTGAAACAAACGTATTAAAAAAGCGCTTTCAAGGAGGTTTTAACATTCTGCTGATTTATTCTCGCAATATGAAGTGTTTGGTAGAATTATTATGTAGGTTTTACGGAAATTAAAATAAAACTGGCCAAGTGCGAGTCAGACTTTTGTCCGCACACGGAGGGTTCCGAACGCCATCTATCGAATTTCTAACGAATTTCTAACACCAACTAAGTAAACGTTAACACAAAGGTAGAATAGTATTATATAGTAGTAATAGTAATTGTAGTAATTAATATTATTAAATATCTGGGCTTTGATCGGTATTTTTTGCCACTTAAACAGACAAATATGACTCTTCGTAACATCTATTGACGAATAATAATACTTTTTTTTTAAATTGAGAGCAACTAACTGCTTTACCGACACAGTACTTCTACTCGCCAATAGATGTCGGGAAGAGTCATATTTTAAGTTGATTATCAATAAAGTTGATTATTGAAAACACGAATAAAACAACATTTTCTGAAAATGCTAGGAGTCTTTATAGATCGATTTATCGCCCCCGAAATCCCCTGTATACTAAATTTCATTTAATCGTTGGAGCCGCTTCCGAGATACAGATTAAGGTAAAGACGATAGCGCCATCTTTGATGCTAGCTAGATGGCGCTGCGCTATCGTAAAAAACTTTTTTAAAACTTTTCTTTAATTTTTAACTTTGTTCTGTTCTTAGTATTTGCTGTTATAGCGGCAACGGAAATACATCATCTGTGAAAATTTCAACCGTATAACTATCACGGTTCATGAGATACAGCCTGGTGACAGACGGACAGACAGACAGACAGACAGACAGATAGACAGACATACGGACAGCAGAGTCTCAGTAATAGAGTTCCATTGGTACCCTTTGGGTTCGGAACCCTAAAATCCGTAGAGGATACACGTGGCGCGTGCGGAAAATACTTACCGCACGCTCCGTTGTATGGTGCGTAATTTTTTACTTTATAACAATGTATACAGGCATTTTTTGAGAATATATGCTGAAAACATATTAACTAAGACATTACATGTAATTGTGTAATTGCAATATGAAATTTGTTTTCGTTATTATATTTTTTAATTATTCACTTTCAAATAATTTTCATTGTAAAGCCAAATCCCAGAGACCAAGAATACAACACAACATTATGATCAAATTAAAAAAAAAATCCTCTGAGTAAGATCTTCATCCAGCCTTGTAAATCCCAAAGGATCCTTTAAACAAATTAATCTTAAGGCTATGTCCATATTAAGCGTTAAGATTGACTTGTATTTGAACTACTGTATACGATACGAAACACAAACAAACAGGCTTTGAATGTGGCTGGAATCTTACGGTGTTCCGGCAGCACACAGCCCTTGAGAATCAGAGGATTCTAGGCCTAGAATGTGTACCATCATCGCTTACCACCAGGCGATATAATGATCAAACGCTAGCCTACAATACATAAAAAATACACTTCTTGCATATAGCATAAGTGCACGACATTCACAAAATAAAAACAGATTTGAATTTTGTTTAGTTTAACTTTAATTCTGCAAGCCCATTACTAAACCACGAGTAAACACCATCTAACGATTTAAGGGACCTTTTTTTATAAGAACCGGAATTTAAAAAGGACTTCCAAATCACATTAAGGTCCCTAGAAATGGGAAATGTTACGGAAACAAAATGAAATCTGAATATAAAAGCGCTTTGGGAACTGAACATGGAAATAATATGTTTGCTGAGACGTTCAGCTGGTTGTACACGACTACGATCTACTTTAAACGACAATGCTATCTAGTGACTTAACAAATTATATGCTAAGTCAGGAAATGAGTTTCAAGCCAACATCTTTACCACTGAGACACAATATAGGGTTCCTCAAGACTACACGTGATACTTGATGAGTGGTGCTGAATAGGTTACAACTGATGGTTGGCGATGGCCGTATCTCAAACCATATAAAGCTTGAAAACAGACAATTTACCATTCATTTAGTTGAATGTTTGACGGTTTAGTGACGCAGTGGGAAAATAGCGGTTTTTGACGCTTGAGATAGTTGGTAGCCTTACGGTATTCCGGCAGCAAAGTTCTTGAGAGTCAGACCATTCTAAACCTAGCGTGTTCACCATCCTCGGCCATATCATAGCACTCCACCAATCAATATACTGATCAAACGCTAGCCTATCAGTTGTAAAAAAACATTCATTACAAGACCTATATCCATTTAATATATTAATTTATTAATATTACCCTAAAAGGGAATATTTATTCATTCATAAGTATCTTAGAAGTGTTATAAAATTATCTAAAGACTGTATCGTTCTTTATGTGAGTGGGTCACATATTAGTTCAGTTTGTGTGAACTTAGCCTAACTGCACTAACGAAAACTTATGAAACTTTCAAGATTTTGAACAAACAGTTCACTCAATGCCGGGTATATCTTCAAATAATGTAACAAATATGGAGATTTGAAATTTGAATTAATCAACCACCAGTAAATTTAAACTTTCGGGATTTACACCTTCGAGCATTTACCAATGAAGATAAATACAAAATATAAAATACAAAATTGATGTTAACGCAAGGCGTACCCCTCTGCTGGCCATATAGCCATTTTTGGCCATATGAGCGTGCGTAACAACGCTGTATTTTTAATACTGTGTGCGTGTTTACCTCGTCCCCCGTAAGTATCGGCAGAAAAAAATGTTTGCTGATTGCAAACATTTTTTTCTACAACTTTTCAACGATAACATCGCCATTGGTAAATGCTCGAAGGATTTACACACATAATTATATTGTAATACGGGACTTATCGCGCTAAAAACATAATTTTATTTACCTCAACGTTTCGATCAAGTTGCATTGACCGTGGTCACGAGAAGACTGAAGTTGTAGGTATCAGCATTGTTATGATTGAGGGTAGTTTGAAACTACCCTCATTTGATCTTGATCGGAGTTGTCATTGCGACACACAATACTGACGACATCGGCAGATTTTCGTTGATTTAAACTTCGACTGGAACACTTGCTAATCACTGGGTTCCAAGTGGAGGCCAACCTAAAATCATCATTTTATTTCAACCGCTGCACGTACAATACGGGAGTAATAGTAACGTTCGGTGGAGATAATTTTAGGGTCGTGAAGTTCAATCCAGTGGTTAGGTCCCGAATCTAACATATGCTGGGCGATGGCGGACTTATTAACCTGGCGGTTTTGTTATAGCTGCAATATGTTCTTCACTATTTCTGCGATTGTGCGCTTTGTTTGTCTAGTATGATATGATTAAAACGTCGAGGTAAATAAAATTATATTTTTAGCGCGATAAGTCCCGTATCAAAATATAATTATGTATCTACCACTGTTCCATTTGTAATGTCAATTTTTTAATAATCTTTTTTTACGATTTTCGATTCAAGCGATTACTCCGTGAATTGTGAACCGATTTGAATGATTAGTTTGTCGGTAGGGTACATTTCCGAGGCTGTCCCATTGTAATTTCATCGAGATCTGATAAGTATCTATAGAGATATGACGATAAACGTCTCAAACTTGCTACTGAAACTGACTCACGCGGCATGGAAGTAGGTTGTTTTAGTTTTTAAACTATCGTAATTAAATGTTGTACTGGTCTTTACATAGTGGTAGGGCACTGTCTAGGGTCTAGTAGAAAATCAGTCGTCAAAAATGTATTTACTATAAGTGTTCCGGCAGCTATACTTGGCACGATTTTCCATTGTATTGGGAAAAACAAGTGGATAAAAATGCAAAGGCAAGGTAATACTTTTAGAATTCGAGATCGCTTAGTAATAACTATTGTAAGGCTTGGTAGTCGGTCTTGGGTGGTGACATACGTTTTCATTAATTGGAAAGTGATATAGAAATACTGTTTAGGAGTAATGTTTTTTTAAGACTAAGTTAGGTGAACAGTCCACAATCCAGTACATACATAGTAATCTTTAGGGTTCCGTACCCAAAGGGTAAAACAGAATCCTTTTACTAAGACTCCGCTGTCCGTCTGTCCGTGTGTCACCACTGATTTTCTCAGGAACAAGTGTACCTAGCAAGTCGAAATTAACGCTTGATACTGAAGTCTATAGTCCCTATTGGGTGTACAAAAATGAAGGTCTTGAGTCAATACAATAAAAAGATATGGGCAAATTTAGATTTTCGTGAAAACTTCTTAGTACCAAAATGTACCTTAATTTTCAACGTTTTTTATTTTTCGGAATGTTTCCTTTACTTGTGCTGTAAGACATTGCTTGTGACCAAAATTGACAATTCTAGGTCAACCGGAAGTACCCTATAGGTTTTGGGTCGAAAACCTATAGGGTACTTCCCGTTGACCTAGAATTATGAAATTTGGCAAGAAGCAAGGTCTTACAGCACAAATTAAGGAAAAAAATCAAAAATAAAAAAAGTTGAAAATTAAAGTGTGCCTACATACATAGTTTACGCCAATTAAGGGAGACCTCTGAGTTATATGAGCGCTGACACAATTTAGAGGTCTAGCTTAATTGGTACTAACCAACGCTGGTACGGAAGCCTCGGTGCTCCCGCAGATCGCAGGTCGCCGCGGTGTGTCCGTGCCTTAACTGTAAATACTTATAATAATCAGTTGTACCAACGATAAATACATTCAACTATAATCAAAACATTTAAATTTCTCAATGCCTTTCCAAGAGAGTCTCGATTACGATTTCATCCGAATGAAAATTGCTGGAAACCAGTTATTTTAAAAGATTATGCATAAAACGTAATGTTCGCAATTGCGGTGAAACCGAGCGATATGCACGAACACCTATGAATGGTGGAATTTAAAATGGAAAATAGTATTATTATAATGAATTTAATTTACTGAGTGGTTTTGATTTATACCTACTTGTATTTACATGGTAGGGATTTAAATGTGGTTTGGTTTATTAGTTCATTTTGTATCAACGCAGTTGTTACGGGAAAGTATTTATAAAAATTAATGGTTACGAAATAAGGTTAATTAAAAAAAAAATGGTTTTAGGCTTAGAAGCGTATTTATGTGTTTTTAACCGACAAAAAAAAACGGAGGAGGTTATCAAGTCGACATGTATATTTTATTAACAACTAGTTGCGCTCTACGGCGTTGCCTGCTTTTAATCCTGGTTATAAATGTTCCTGTTGAATCACTCTATCTATTGATGAAAATCGCATTAAAATCCGTTTCGTAGTTTAAAAGATCTAAGCGTACAGACAGCAGGAGTGACTTCATTTTATACTATATAACAACATTTTTATAATTATACTTAGAAATATAATTAAAATGCTCGGTGTAAGCATCTACCGATTTTTTTTCATCCTTGTTTTTTTTCTAAAAGCAATAAAATTGGTTAAAAATAAAAAAATAAATACAATAATAGTAACTGATTCATTAAATTATATCTACCACCATTATAATACATTTTCAATAATTAACATCGCTCATTCAACACTGTAGAACAATTTTATTCAGACCCAAATGCAATGATGCATTACAAATAATTGTTATTACAATATACGTTTCGTTCAAAAACACAACAATGGAACATTTATTTTTAGAACACGTTAAAAAACTTTAAGAGAAAGACTTCATTAAATATGAAAATATATACAATACCCTACGTAAAAGTTATTTAATTTCATAATTGGTGAGGGATTAAATTGGGTTTAAACAATGTTAAACTATTACGCTCACACCGTCAGAGTGAAAAGGGTTAAGTAATGTCAAATATACTTCGACCCTTGGGGTAGCAAAAATAAAGCCCAAACGCGTAATTTATATTCCTTTAAAAGGCTGAAGTTATTTGAGGTAAATAATGTTTTATTAAATTTCGTTACCACCCAGCTTAAATGAATGGCCAAGATTACGTCATCCCATGTTAAAACGTTTTCAGCCGAAGGTAAATTAAAATAGGTATTTTGTTTCCTTTTGTTTTTTTAAACGCTATTGCCTTGTTATTATGATTACCTGAAGGCAACACTTTTAGAGGCAATTTATTATAATTGCGTCCGTACGCTTCGACAATACTGCAAGTGACCCCAAAATAGTTCTAAATGATATTGTCTGCGGTCTTGTGTCGAAACCAATGAAAAAAAGTAATCATTTTGCCGAGTCCCAGAATGATGCTTAGTGTCATCATCATCATCAGCCGGTGTCAGTCCACTGCTGTACGTAGGCCTCTCCCAAGATGCGCCACTGAGCCCGATCTTCGGCTCTTCTTTTCCAGTCACTGCCCACCGCTTTGCGTATGTCACCGCTCCACCTGGTTACAGGACGTCGCTACGCTACGTTTGCCGCTACGGTCTCCACTCTAGGACAAGTCTTCTTCAACGGTTATCAGTCCTGCGGCTGATTTGACTAGCCCACTGCCACTTTAGTTTATTAATCCGTTGAGCTATGTCGATAACTTTAGTTCTCTGACGAATTGCTTCGTGTTGCACTGTGAGTCTCCACGTCTCTGCTCCGTATGTCATCGTTCATGCTTAGTGTCATCACATACTAAACGTAAAGAAAACCGAACATGGAAATGGACATATCCTTGTATCAATGTGGTTTGAGTTACGGCTGAAGCTATCCACCAGTCGTCTGCAGTAGTCATTTTTTTTTTCTCTAACCGCTGCATTTCAATATTAGGGTTTGGGCTTCACACAACATTATCCAGGTTGCCAATAGATTAGGCAAATAAATTTACTTGTGATAAGATACGCTGGTCTTAAGCTAAGACGAAACCTACACTTATATACTTTTTAGGGTTCCGTATCTAAAGGGTACCAAAGGAAATCTATTAATGAGAATTCGCTGTCCATCCGTCCGCCTTTTATTTATGTATACTGAGTGCGTGGAAATATAATAATTATCTTAAGTCTGGTCTGTCTAAGGCCTCATTCGAAAAGGAAAATGCGAACATCCTGTAAGCCACATTCTTGCACGTCATGTAAGCTTAGTAACCTAACAAGAAAATAATAACACGTTCGTTAAAGAAAGGAGCACAAGCCACAGAATTGCAAAACATGATCTAATTGCTTCCGGGTGACAAGTTAAGCTTAATTCACATCAGATATAGCAGGGAAGTGACAATTCAGTGTCACGTCAATATAAATAAGCACTTGTTGTGTCTCACGACTTTATCTGCGTTACTAAATTATCATCATCATAATCACGCGAAGGCGAATATACGATTTTTTCTGATCCAGACAATTATATGGCTTCATAAGTCACTATAGATGAATCTAAGGTCAAACTCGATATCTTCTATTGTTAACGTCAATAATTTTTATGATAACGCAAAGTACATAATAATAAATGGAAAGACGGTATCAGTCTACTGCTAAACATAGGCCTCTCCAAACGCCACTGAACCCGATTTTTGGCACGTCTATTCCAGTCACTGACCACCGATACGAATGCCGTCGCTCAAAGACGTCCTACGCTACGTTTGCCGATTCGCTTTCTCGACTCTAGAGCCAGTCTACCCCAACGGTTATCGGTCCTACGGCAGATATGATCAGCCCAGTAGTTTGCTAACGATCACTTTTGTACTCTGTCAAATTATTTCGTTCCGGATTTGTTCCCGCAGAGAAACACTGAGCATAACATAAATAGGTCGATTAGTCAAACAGTGAGTATTATAACGTATTTTATGTCTTATTCTTTTTATAAGTATATTTTACCTACCTACCTACCTATCCTACATGTCGAATTTTAACCAAATCACCTTACCTAATCATCTTTTAACCTGTCATAGTAAAATTGTAAGTAAATTGATATTTTAGGTGCAGGCTGGAAAACTGTATAACTAAGTGTAATATAATACGTGTATATTTATTGGTCATGATGCAAATCTGTTGCAATACAACATTATACTGTTCACGCGAAAACCAGCCTTTGATGCACTGTTTTGCCCATTATGGTCGCGATCCAGTGGAAGCAATAATAAAGATTCGTAAAGATATCACGGAGCACAGTTATAAGAAGCTTTTTTGGCTGATGGCTAGTATGGGGACACAGTTACATTAGTAGGTAAAAGTCAAAGCATTTATTCTTTATGTAGACAATATACTATCAACATCTTTATGTCTTAAGGTAACAGGCGCAGTGCAGTGACATGCAAAATTCTGGACTGCCAGAATTGCATGCTGATGTATCTGTAATAGGTAGACGTCATCGCTTACCAACAAGCGAGCGTCGTGATAGTCCTGTTACCTTTTACCATAAAATTATAAAAAAATATAATATAAGGTCATATTATACATAGTAGCATACGAGTTAATATAACTTGGTGAAAAAAACTGTGATGCCCATATAGTTAATGTGTCAAACAAATTATATATAAAATATCTTCAAATAAAGCTAAGCTTAAATGTTTTACATATTTAACAGTAAGAATAATTTAACGCTTTGAATTTAAACTGGAAAATTGACATCAAACTAAGGCGATAAAAAGTTATGAAATACAGAAAAATAGTAAAAACAAATGAGTCAAAGCGATTGTCGCATGTTTGTGTTCGCGGTGGTCCCGCAAGCATGTTTTTACTAGAAAAAATATGTGTAATGGACATGATACGTACATTTACGTTGACTGCAGCATGAATCATGATAATATTTGATTTGAGGGCATTTTCACCTAATCTAGAATCGTAATTTTAATTAGGCTTGTTAATGTATTTAGTAACTATGTCTGTATACTTATACAATATAATTATTATTGATACGAAAAAGATAACCTTTTGTTTAGGCCTTCGTTTTTGTAGTCAAATAAAAAACAACCTGTCTGTGGATCAATAATTTTAAACATAAATAACGTATTTATAATACACCTAAAAGGATACGCTTTCCTGTAAACATGACCATGATAAAGACACGCAATCACGCAAAACAACATTATCAATGGAAAAAAACCCTCAAAAACTCCTTTAATATCTTCAGCTTAGCAACAAATTGGAATACAAGCCGGACACTTAAAATTTGTATACGCAACGAGAATATAAATTTGATATCGTTAAGCTATTGTCAGATTAGGGCATGGTCAAGGCTTATTGTAAACTGCAACAAAATTAAAGTCTAAGAAGTCTATGTCTTATTTTAACGGGTACGATACGCCAGAAAAAGTAGCGGCAAATGGAATGCAAATATGGATTAACAGATTTTTTTTTATTCTTGATATCTAAGCATTTGATCATTTCTCACCTGATGGAAAGGATCGATGTGATCGAGGGATCGAGGGTGTAGCATGCTGGCCTATAATACCATAATGGCCACTCTCGACTTGAAAACATCTAAGTTGTTGCTCACTCCAAAACAAGTCAGCCTGCAATTTGTTCTATTATTCAGCGTTTTGAATGGTGAACGTTTTTAACCAAAGCAAGCGGTATGTAACAACAAGAGATGGCAGATTGATAAGAAAATTCAGAGGAACTTAACTGCTTAAATAGCTAAGTAGGTCTTTTGAACAAAATTTTGCACTGCATAACGTTACACACAGAATAAAACTAGAGGATTATTTTTCCCGCTAATTCAGCCATCGCCATTGTTCTGGGGTCGCCATGATAGTTTTCTTGGCTAATTGTACCAGGTTCGGGTTTATTAAATAAAAGCAAAGCTTTAACCATAATTTCACCTTATTGACGGGAATACTCTGATGAGCTCTTTAATGTGATCTCACCTTCTCGATTTTACCACAGGATCTCGCGTATTCGTGAGAGGGCTGATCCTCATATTATAGACACATGGTCCTACCACACAACGCGTTTTAAGCGTTTGTTCTCTCCGCGTACGTTCAAGATGGGAATAACCTTCATTTGATGATTGATATTTTCCCGCAGAAGGTTGATCTGAGTTGCTTCAATAGGAGAGTTAAAAGATTCCTCTTTCAAAAGAGCAGGCAACACACTAGTGTTGCCCCCGGTATTGCAGGTGGTAATAAGCGGCGGTAACCACTTACCATCAGGTGGACCGCACGCTTGTTTGCTTCTCTATATTTAAACTAGTGAAGAAATACGCTGA
Organism: Cabera pusaria; assembly: GCA_954871355.1. Taxonomy (NCBI): domain Eukaryota; kingdom Metazoa; phylum Arthropoda; class Insecta; order Lepidoptera; family Geometridae; genus Cabera; species Cabera pusaria. The sequence continues at coordinate 8,098,583 of OX940907.1, forward strand.
GAATGCAAATCCTGATTGATATTTCTGACTAATGACTTGACAACTTGACGCAGAAGTCAGCTCAAGTAAGCTTCAATAAGGCGGAAAACAGTGATCATATGTACCTAATATGAACGCTACCTTAATGTAAACGGAACAGTATTTTATATATTTGTATTATAAAGTATATTTATACCGCTAGTGATTTCAAAGAGCTGAAATGCGTGGGCGTCTGGTTGGTAATGTATGATTTCTGATTTAGATTATAAATAAAATATTAATCTCTTTTGGGGGAGGATTATGATGAGCACATTTTAATTCAGAAGAGCGAGTGTTTTAAATCTTGTCTGAGATATTCCACCAGGCATGTTTTGTGTAATGTGTATCGAAAGAAATTTACTAAGGGATTCTCGCACCCAAATCACAGAATAATGAATAGTAAAACCCAAATGGAAAAAAAATGTATTATTCGTTAGATATGGTTTAATTCTGAAAGGTTTAATAGTCACTTAACGGTTAGTTCGAGGGCCCGGTGGCGTAATGAGGGCCCGGTGGCGTAATCGGGAGAACGGTCGTCTTTGATGTCGTGGTACCGAGTTCAAACCGCCGTGCACCAATGAATTTTTCTATCGAAACAATTATGTGCGCTTTTCACAGTGGCCCTCCGGTGAAGGAAAACATCGTTAAGAAACCAACAACCCCCGCATGGTGGTAGGACACTATCTAGTGTCCGCCTGGCCAGCTACCACCCTTAAGTTCGAAAATCTGTCACCAAACATCTAATGTGTTCCGGCAGCCATCCTTGAGAACCAGTTCCCATTCTAGGCCTAGCGTGCTTACCATCTTCGACCGCATCATCACTTACCAACAGGTGAGATAGTGGTCAAACGCTAGCCTATAAAGTATAAAAATATATATGTGAATATTATATGGTGTTATTGATATTATATGATGGAATACTTACTATATTTGGTATGGTTTTAAGAATTAAATATTATGAACTATTTTTTTCATATTTTTCCTGTGAATAAAAACGGTAGATTTTTATCTCCCTTCTAAATAATATTAGTTTCAAAAGAATCTTTCGCGGAAAAAACGTGTTTCTTCTGGTTAAACGTTTAAATGGTATATGTGCAGAATGTTTTATTGCATCCGTCTATCGGAACGAGAATAATGTTTTGTATATTTGTTTAACAAGTATTTGAGGCACGAGAGTAAATTCTCGTACCTCAAATAGCGATCGCTTGTAATGAATTCCTCAAATTAGTGTTTGCAATTAGAGATCGTGCTATTTTGGGACAGCATATTTATGATGTCCCAAAATAATACGACATCTACAAAAAAAAAATTATCGAGTTCGAAATATATGCCGATTTATGCCGACTTTGACATAAATCGGCATACATTTCTAACTCAGTAATCTATACTAATATTATAAAGAGAGAACATTTGTATTTTTGTATTTTTGTATGTTTGTAATGATTTGGCTCAAAAACTACTGGACCGATTTAAAATTTCTTTCATAAATATATAGAATGGACTTTTGGAATGAAAATAGGCTATATATTATCCCGTTTAAATCAAAGGTACATTCGTGGAGACCTAATTTGCAACCTCAGTCGACAAAAAAACGGTCGAAAAAACACGTTTCTTACGAACGCTGCTCAATTGAAAACTGATGGAAGAATATTTTCTATGGAAGAGTTGTACAACTTAATAAGACCTACAAAAAAGTCCGCGACAGCATATGTCTATCTCTGAAGGTTGACTCACAGTAACCATTTTAATCGTTAATTTTTTGTTAAAAAATATTACATAATTTCCAGGGCTATTTTCAAGTATAAAGTATTAATCCTTATCCAAATAATTATGTTAATTGCTTGGCCACATATTATAGATTAAAATTGTCCTGCACAGTATATAATTCTAATGAAAACTCTAGAAGATATCACGGATTTCACATACACGCATCGCAAAATTAATAAAATATTTGCAGTCAAACCACAGAATAGGTCGTATTTACTACGAACATATTATTATCAGCTTAGCTTTTCTGTAGATCCCCACCGATCACAATCAATTTGATGTCAATATAGTATAATAATATGATCTATTGTATAAAATAATAATGATCTATATATATTATATAATATTTTAAACCACCCCGACTGATCTATGTATAATCTTTTCATTAAAAGCATTCCAATGACTCTAAACACGACATTTAAAATCTGAGCTGTAAGTTGGTGAGGATTTGAGTATTCTGTAGAGTCGAGGAGATGTCCCAGCATCAGGTCAATGCTTCCATGTTCTTACAATATCGTTGAAGAAGAAGATTTTCGAATTGATCAGACCTATGAAAGTTGATTAAAGCTCATAGTTTTATAACGATTGAACGAATTTTCATGAATCAAAGCTAAGAACACTCTCGATGAAGACATCTATAAAAAAAACTATCAATAATAAAATCAAAATCGGTTCATCCGGTTGGGTGCTAAGATGCTACAGACACACAGATACACACGTTAAACGTATAATACCCCTACTTTTTGTGTCGGGGAACACCGTAAGGTTACGGCGGCAGATGTTCTCCTTGGTGATAAGCTACTTTTTAGCCGACTTCCAAAAAGAAGGAAGTTCTCAATTCGTCTGTATGTTTCTTATTTCTTTCTTTTTTTGTGTGTGTATGTTACGCGATTACTCCGTCAATTGTGAACCAATTCGAATAATTTTTTTTGTAATCGGTAGGATACATTTCCGAGGTGGTTCCATTGTAATTTCATTGAGATGTGATTAGTATCTTCAGAGATATGACGATAAATGTCCCAAACTTGCTACTGAAATTGACTCGCGGGGCATTGAAGTCAGTTGTTTTAGTTTTTAAACAATCTTAATTATTGGTAGATTTAATGATCCCACGAAAACCCATGATTCATGAATGCACATAAAACTTTCATTGGTGCGTATATAGGTAGGATTAGAACCAACGACCCTCGGGTCAGAATCAGGGTAACTATCCTTTATGCCAAAGGGTCGTCCAATATCACTACGTAAGTATTATAAAACAATGTCCATCACTGCGCCTGTCTGTCTGTTTGCAATAGTCTCAATAGCTTCTGAACGGATTATTATCATGCGGTTTTCACCAATAGCCAGAGTGTTTATGAGGAAGGTTTAGGTGCATAATTCGTTAAGGTTTTGTGTAAATTGGTTGACATATTATGACGATGATTGTTAAATATTGTTACATCGCGTCGTCGAGTCGCGATGTTTCGCCAAGCTTCTCGAACAAAAATACCGTGGGAAAGAATAGACTAATTAGGGGCTATAAACACCCGACCCGACCGTCATAAAAGTTAACCTTCCGGGAATTCAGACCCTAGTCAATGTACCTAGTTTTGTAGTTAAGATTGAACCTTATTCATAAGTAGTTAGAGATCAAATTAGCATGTATGGTAAAGTTGTTTACGTCAGATGCTCAAAGGAAAGCCGCCCCTTTTGTTTGTGATTGTTATTGCTTTGTTTTGAACGTCTTTTGTCTATTGTTTCGAGTCAATACTGGAAAGTTCTGTAGAAATATTCTCGTCCTATATAAGACGTTGAAACCGCGGCTTGAGTCAGTCTTTCTCTGGAAGCGACAGTGTAACTATCTAAGCGCGGATAGCGACCAAGTGATCGTTAAGTGTTATAAGTGAACTAGTGTTGTGAACTGTGAACAGTGAAATCAGTGATTGTGATTACCAACGACCTCAGTGTGTGTTAACGGACTTTTGATAATTGTGCAAGACGATTTGGACAACTACTGTGGAACATTGTGCTAACCTAGTGATCAGTGGAAATAAACGTTCATCTCATCGGATTGGCATTTTAATACCACCCCGCACGTAACAATTGGTGTCAGAAGCGGAATGCCAATCACTCCGAGGGAAGATACGCGTACTCCACGCACCAGGCGCCAGGCGGAGATGGATGCAACCCGGCAGAAGGAGCTCGAAGCATCGGGAGCAGGAACATCCACATTGGAAGAGCCAGCAGCAACACCGATGGCACCCACCATGGCAGCGCCACCTACAGCACTGCCGGTGAGTCTAACTACGGATGGAGGCCTGGAGGCCATGCTAGCCGCTCTCCTAGCTGGACAAGAAGCTGCACGCCAGGAACAAAAGGCAAGCATTGCACTACAAGCTGTACGTGAGGAACAACAGGCCGCACTACAGGCAGTACAGGCAGCACAACAAGAAGCTCGCCAGGATCAACAGGCTGCACTACAGGCTGTACAGGCGGCACAGGAAGAAGCTAGCCGTAAACTGGAAGAGACAATTGGACGTCAATTGCAGAGCGGGCTTGCCGGCATGGGAGAAAAAATAAAAAAGGTGGAAGCCAGCGTCAAAGAAGTGGAAGGACGACTCGACGTACACGAACAGACCGTGAATGACCTGGCTAATAAGGTCCAGAAACTGGAGTTACGAGGAGTTGGACAGAGCAGCCAGGTGTCCGCTACGACTTCGCCGTTCAAACTGGATCTGCCACACTTCGACGGAACGTCTTCTTGGGCAGCATACAAGTTTCAATTCACGACGCTATCTAAAAGCTGTGGCTGGACAGACGAGCAAGCAAATACAGCGCTTACATTAGCGCTGAAAGGAGACGCTCAGCTTATTCTGGAACGCATACCTGAAGACGAAAGGACGCTGAAGACCTTGCTGGAAGCCCTGGAAACGCGCTATGGGGACAAACATATGGAGCATGCGTACAGGGCACAACTACGAGAGCGCACCCAGAAACCCACAGAGACATTGCAACAGTGGGCAGACGAAATCGAGAGGTTGGTCCGACGAGCCTACGTGTCGACGCCATCAACCATTGAAGTGACATCTCTACAGAGCTTTGTGGATGGAATCAGGGATGATGAGGTACGCGCTGCGGTACGATTGGGACATCATCAGACACTCAAGAAAGCTCTGGCTCATGCCTTGGAAGTGGAAGCAGTGCGACGAGACACCAAACCATACAGAGTTCGGGAGCTGGTGACTGAACCCAGGAAACCCCGTTATGGACCGACATGTTACGGGTGTGGAGAAAAAGGGCATATTCGGGTTGATTGCCCGAAAACGAAAAAGCGGGCCACAGATATCCAGAACCAAGTGGAAATGGAAGCAGTGCGAAGGGACACTAAACCATATATGGCTCGAGAGTTGGTAACTGAATCCAGGAAGCCCCGGTATGCACCGACATGTTACAGGTGTGGTGAGAAAGGGCATATTCAGATTGATTGTCTGAAAACAAAGAAACGAGTCAAAGATGCCGAAACCCAAGTGGAAGAGTTCTACTTCGTGACAGTAAAACGCAGTGGAAAGGGTCATAGCAACACCGATGCCCTATCAAGAAGACCTAGTGAAGAAGATTGCAAACATTACAAAAAGGACGAGTCTCGAGAAGAAGTCAGAGTCATCAGGATGAACAGAACAGAAGATGAATGGAACGACGACAATATGAGACAAGCACAATCGGAGGACAGTGATTTGCGACCTGTACTGGATTGGATAAAGTCTAGATACAAACCCCAGTGGAGTGACGTATCAGCTTGCAGCCCAATCACAAAAAGTTACTGGGCTCAGTGGGACAGCCTGACTCTGGAACAAGGAATCTTGTACCGAAAATGGGAAAACAGCAATGGAAAAGAAACTACGATGCAGGTCGTTGTTCCCCGGAGCAAAGTGGCATCTCTACTACGACACATTCATGATGGAGTTTCTGGTGGACATCTAGGAGTCAAGAAAACTCTTGTGAAGGTTCGTCAACGATTTTACTGGGTACACAGCCGTGAGGATGTGGAAGATTGGTGCAGGAAGTGCACCGCGTGCGCATCAGTAAAAGGACCGAAGACAAGAAGTAAAGGACAACTAAAATTGTACAACGTTGGAGCACCATGGGAGCGCATTGCCGTGGATGTTGCCGGGCCATTTCCCGAGACTGAAGAAGGCAACAAGTACATCATCGTAGTACAAGATTACTTCAGTAAATGGCCTGAGGTTTTCGCGACACCAAACCAGGAAGCAAAGACAGTCGCAAATAAGTTGGTGCAAGAAGTGATCTGTCGATTTGGTGTACCGATGGAACTGCATTCCGATCAAGGAAGGAACTTCGAGTCTGCCCTATTTCAGGAAATGTGCACCCTCCTCGGGATCCAAAAGACGCGGACAACGGCAGCTCATCCACAGTCAGACGGAATGGTTGAGAGGTTTAACCAGACGTTGGAGAATCACCTGGCTAAAGTCGTGGACGCACATCAACGTGACTGGGATCAGTACATACCTCTGTTCTTGTTGTCATACCGTTCCGCTACCCATGACAGCACTGGTATGACTCCTGCAAATGTGAATTTTGGACACGAACTAAGACTTCCTATCGACGCCATCACCGGTTCCCCGCCAGATGCTCCGAAGCCTGTAACCGACTATGTCAGTAATCTTCGTAGTCAGCTGGACGAAGTGCACAGGATAGTTCGAGAGAATAGTTTAAAAACTGGTGAAAAAATGAAGACCCGGTACGATCGTAGAGCGAATACGATGGGTTTCGAAGAAGGAACTCTCGTCTGGTTGCACAACCCACTACGAAGGAAAGGAAAAAGTCCGAAGCTGCAGGCTCATTGGGAAGGACCATACCAGATTATCACGAAGATAAACGACGTTACCTACCGCATTAAACGAGGCCAGAGAGGAAAGCCGAGGGTAGTACACATCGATCGACTTACACGATACCATGGAACAAATGATGATCGGGACGATCATAACTAAGAAGGGGGTAATGTTACATCGCGTCGTCGAGTCGCGATGTTTCGCCAAGCTTCTCGAACAAAAATACCGTGGGAAAGAATAGACTAATTAGGGGCTATAAACACCCGACCCGACCGTCATAAAAGTTAACCTTCCGGGAATTCAGACCCTAGTCAATGTACCTAGTTTTGTAGTTAAGATTGAACCTTATTCATAAGTAGTTAGAGATCAAATTAGCATGTATGGTAAAGTTGTTTACATCAGATGCTCAAAGGAAAGCCGCCCCTTTTGTTTGTGATTTTTATTGAACGTCTTTTGTCTATTGTTTCGAGTCAATACTGGAAAGTTCTGTAGAAATATTCTCGTCCTATATAAGACGTTGAAACCGCGGCTTGAGTCAGTCTTTCTCTGGAAGCGACAGTGTAACTATCTAAGCGCGGATAGCGACCAAGTGATCGTTAAGTGTTATAAGTGAACTAGTGTTGTGAACTGTGAACAGTGAAATCAGTGATTGTGATTACCAACGACCTCAGTGTGTGTTAACGGACTTTTGATAATTGTGCAAGACGATTTGGACAACTACTGTGGAACATTGTGCTAACCTAGTGATCAGTGGAAATAAACGTTCATCTCATCGGATTGGCATTTTAATACCACCCCGCACGTAACAATATGTTAATATTTTATATTCGATGCAACAAACTGATGCAAATTTTGTAGGCATATATGTTCTACCCGTGCGAAGCTGCTAGTATTAATTATAATAATAAAACTTAATTTTTTAATTGTGTTTTTCATCAAAAACAGGAATTACATTTTGACACCTTAAAGTTGTCTATATATCTTAAAAACTAATCTATATATATAAAAGAAAGTCGTGTTAGTTATCTATATATATAAAATAATGTTGTGTTAGTTACTACACTTATAACTCAAGAACAGCTGGACCAATTTTTATGATTTTTGTATTTTTGAAATTGTCTTTGTCAGAAATAGGATAATAAGTATTAAAAACTATGAATAATTGACCTAAAAAATTATACAAGAAAAAGTATTTTGCCAAAATGTTCCTGAGCTTAAAAACTGCCAATCATTTGATGTTCAATTGTTTATTCCGTCCGTAAATACGGTAAACCGCCAATTAATAAATGTCATCGCTCCACACGATTAGGGTATTTAGCCAGTGTCAATAAAAATTCTTCAAGTTTTTGTGAATTCAAGTCATGTAGATTTTAAAAATGTTAATACATTTTAAATACTGTCAGTAATAACAATTGTATGACATATTTATTGATTGTCAAAAATGCGTGCGTTCAGAAATGCATGCTTACAAGCAATCACGACAGTAATAATCAATGCCTAAACGATTTTATTTGTAAGAATAGAGGTAAATATAGAGATATGCAAGAATGTGATAGCCAATTTATGAGTGCCGTATACAGTTTTATCCATAAGGCAAAAAAATATTAGACAGTTATCCATGAAGTAAGTATACTTATTCAGAATCAAAATTAAATACTGGTGATTATATTTTTACAATTAAAATTAAACTCAATCGAACTAATGTTAAGTTAATAACTTATCTATAACAATAATAACATTATTTAATTCACTATACTCCCTACGTTTAATTCCATCATGACTTGCTGACACGCGGTTGAAGTACCTACTTGATTATGGTAGGTTTATTTTATTTCTGTATTGCCATAATAGATTACTGAACTTAAAATATCTTTTGTATTCATTGTATTACGTTCCTAAAAGCCTAAATTAAGTTCATCTAAAAGGTAACACGACGTTCATTGCATGTTAGGTGGTACGAAGTTCGCCGGGCCAGCTAGTTATTTATAAAACTAAATTAATTTGAATAAGGTACATGAGCATTAGCAGCCGTTTTAGGTCGAACCTGTGTTACAGCTGCTAATGTCTTCCATCCGTGTATATATCATTTTACAAATAATACAACAATCTGTTCGATTTTTCTACAAAATAATCGCAAAATTTGTATAGTTGAAATTAAATTGTAAGTAGTTTTATAAACAGACAAAATACCGGCAAATTGAGGTATCTATCTCCTGCCGTGTTTATAAGGTAAACTCGTTTAAGATCGCATAGTGTGGGGGCCGCTTCTAGACAGAAGCTAGCTTATTTAATAAATTATATATCATCACCATTATCAGCCTGTATTAGTCCACTGTTGGACATAGTCCTCTCTTATAGCACATCACTAAGCTCGATCTCTAGCTGTTCTTTTCAACCACTACCAGCCACCCTGCGAATATTGTCACTCCGTGACTCCTCCAAGTCGAAGGGCGTTGCAGGCTGCGCTTGTCGTTTGTTTTATATCTCTGAGTAGTGGTAAATGAGTGCTTACTGATCTTGGGCTAACCATGCCTCGAACAATGTATTCGGTCCGCAAAGTTTCGACTGGACTTCCAGTGCATTTGCAATGTTAAGTTAAGGTAGTAAAATGATGATAAGCCTGACCACTATCTCAGCTGATGTGTGAAGGTATAATTTAAGATGAAAACATGTTTATCTGGAATCAAACGTAGTGGTCGACGCTCTGAACAACGGGAGCTATCGAGTTAATTTTTCGTTCCGTTAGAATTGCTAGTGTGCTAAGTGGTCTACAAAACGTCAATGTCACTTTTAGTCAAGAATTTATCCGAAACTGATGACGTTGACATAACATCAATTTTGACATTTCATCAAAGAGGTGTACAGTTTTAAAGCAGACATCAGGACCGTTTTACTTAGTGGTGACACCTGGTGAGCAGTAAAAGGTTAGCCCCTTATTGACTTTAACTAGTTCAAGGAGTTTCAAGTGAAGACCTAAATTAATGTTTCAGTGTTTTTCATCGTCGCTGTATGCGTCACCATGGTGGCTTCTAAGTATAGGAAAGAGATGAAAACTTATCCGAAAGATACTATATTTTGGGCTACAGACTTCTTCGTTAAGGGATGCAAGAACTTTGTTGAAAACTGTCCAACCGCATACAAGTGAGTTGGAAGAATGTTTATTTATGTTTTAACCCCTGACGCAAAAACAAGGTATGTTATAAGTTTGACGTGTGTATCTGTGTATATCGAATTGCCCAAACGGATGAAAGTAGTTTTTTAACCGACTTCGCAAAAAAGAAGGAGGTTCTCAATTCGTCTGTATGTTTTTTTTTATTTTTTATTTTATTGTTTGATATGTGTCTTAATCGAGAGTGTTCTTAGCTTTGATTCATGAAAATCCGTTCAGCCGTTTTAAGACTATGAGCAATTTTCAAGTTAATAATGCTATGAGATCAACTTTCATAGGTCTGATCTATTTGAAATTTGGTAACCTCTTACTTCAACGATATTGTTAAGACATGGTAGCCTTGGCCTAATGCTGGCAAATCTCCTAGAATTTGCTGAATACTCAACTCACCAACTCACAGCAGAGATGTCGAGTGTGGGCTCATTGAACGGTCTCAATGAACACATTTTACTCAAATCAATGAGGGGTTGTTTTAAATTTTGAATACGACACGCCCGGTCCTTTATAACTTTTATAAGTATGATTTAAGTAACATTTTCACGAGCCGAGGATGATTTAAGTAACAATTTCACGAGAACGCTGTCTTAATTTTAGGAACCAGATTATTTGTGCCCGAAGCTACGACGGAGACTACAGAAACTTTGACAACTACTGTTACATGCAGTATGAAAACTGCAATACATGGCGCAGTGAGTACAGATTCTTGTTTTTTTTCTTGGATGGTCATGGAATTCATCATAAGGGTCATAACCCCACTTGCATCTTTAAGCTTATTCCTCACCCTACTATCTTAAAGGCCAGTTTTACCGGTTCCTGAAAAAGTGTCAGATAGTCATCGGACAGATGACGCCATACAAACGTTGTCAAAAATCTATTAGATAAGTTTCTGACAGGGCTATCAGACCCCGGTGAAACTGGCCCTCAGTCTCTTTAGTCGTAGACTCTTAGCAGAGCGTTCGTTGTGTCATGACGATTTTCTTCTGTGCTTCTCTCCTTGGGTACCGATGCCCACACAGAATGCTGCCATCTATCGCTAATTGAGAGCATTTCGGGAGCAATCCACAATGGAATCCTGCGTGACAGCTTTTATAAGGTCTGTCCAGCGCTTTGGTGATCGACCGCGGGACCTTCACCTCACCCTACACGTAAAACCAAAGTGGTTATAAATGGGTGTCCACTGGTCATAGGCTTCGGTAGTGGTGCAAACAAACCACCGAACAAACCATCGAACAAAATAAATAAGATGGTTATAACTAAAAAACCGGCTTCACGTGCCTCACAAATCTGTTTCAGTAGCAAGTGTTGGATGTTCATCACCATATCTGGCGAAGTAGATCTTAAAAAAATGTTAATGCGACCACATTGGAGATGAATTCCACCCACACCAAAAATAATCATTCAAATCGGTTCGTAATTGGCGGAGTAATCGCGTAACAAACCATTAAAAAACATACAAATTCCTCCTTTTTTGAAGTCGGTTGAACAAGCACGTTGAACAAGAAACAAAGACGTAATGTGAACTTCACAAGTGTACTAGTGTAACAAAAGGCACTCTTAACGCTAAAAGCGATATCTGCCAGACAACTTTTGGATGCCAAAGAATCTGACTCTGAAAATCTGAATCTGAATCTGTTAGCAATAAGACCGCCCATTGTAACCTTGTAGTAATTATGTTTGATTTTGTTTTTCTTTTCATTTTGTTGATATTCAATAAATAGTATTTGTTTTGTATTGTATAATAAGATGAAATAGACTATCCAACATACAGCATCCTACCAGCTAAGCCACGGAGAATAGACTCTACTCTGTCTTTATTCGTTAGCTAAGCTATAACAGCCATAGTTTAACGATAAAACGTGACATATCTCAGATCTACAATAGTGCGAAATAACTATAAAATATAATGGCAATGTCTAGACACTGTAATGTAAGATTTATGAGAAATATCTGAGGAATACCAAGCGAAATCCTGACCTGAGGTACCAAGAAATAGAACACTGTTATTTTATCACTCCAAATGCTACGATCCTGACACACCTTATGTCAGGATCGTAGCATGTGGAAAGAAGTAGCCTATCCCAACGGAAAAAAGGCGTAAGTAAATTATGTATGTAATAATACTATAATTTTCAGCACATTTGCTCAAAAAATGCATTTACAAAGCCTGCATACAGTGTTCGAAAGTGAAAAATTATGCACTATACAGCGGAGCGTGCGGAAAGTACTTACTGCACGTGTGCGGTAAATACTTACCGCACGCTCCGGTGTATGGCACGTACTTACTATTATACAATCTGTGGTATGGCACCGTGCGTATCTTTTACGGTTTATTTTTAATTTTTGTAAAACCTACTTAAGAATTCCACCAAAGAGTTTCATATTGCGGGAATAAATAAGCTGAATGATAGCACCTCCTTGAAACCGCTTTTGCTTAATACATATTTTGTCTCACTTTAATACTAATGAGTAAATGAGACGAAAGATGTAGTTCTAACTTTTAACACACATGGCGCCATTTTCACATTAGAATCTCGGAACAATGTGCTAGTCATTGTTCCGAGATTCGCATGACGATACGATACTAGCATGGAAGCCGGGCTAAAATAAAAATCGAGTAAGCTATATTTTATTCATTTATGTCAATTAGCATGTCATAATGAGTGAAAGAAACAAAACATGGCTGTTTGTTTTTATTATTTTTAAACATGTCACAAAGCTTAAATGGGAAATGTCAAATGGTCACCTTTGGTCATCTTATAATGCTAAGAAATACAAAAATCTATCCAAGACGTCAAAATACTATATGTCAGCTATTAACTTAGTTTTGCAGTTTTATATTTTGTCGATACTTGTCGCGGGTTTGACGAATTCACTGAGTGAAAAAAGCGATATAATTATTGATTTCTGTCTGAGAACGTGACCAGAAAGTAAAAGTATATACTTACGTGAGGTGTACAGTGCTTTGGACAAGATGGCTTGTGTTGTTGAAGGGTGTATTACGGATTTACGCACCATTGTCATACTATTTCTACATTACGATGCAACGCTTTTTTATAATTCGCACTACCCATGGAAGAATGGTGCAAACACACTTGCGTCAAATATTTTTTATTTCACCATTGGATAGAGGAAAGACTAACACATATACTCCATTTTTTTTCAAATTTATATTTCATTAAATTACGGAGCAATTTGAATTTAAAAAATTAATACGAAACTATTTTTTTAATAAATTACCTAGTAAAATGATGTAAGATTTGTTACTCTTATCACATTTGCAGAGTATCCTTGGCTTGTCTGTCTGTCGTCTTCCTAAAAAACTTTTGTTGCATAAATGATCTTACATACTTATTCCACGTGATATTTTACAGCTTTATGTGCGTATATATAGTTACGCCTTTTTTTTACGGTACTTTTAGAAGAAAAGTATCAGTAAGCATGATTAAGCAGTTATTCTTTGCAGTATTTTCTTGTCTTTTATTCGTAAATGAAATAACTGATTTCTTCCAGGAAAGCACAGGAATCTTTTTTAGCATAACTATGATTAAGTGTGATAAAAATATAACATTTTTTGCAAGTAACATAATATACTTACTTTTTCTATGCTTGGTTAGCAGTATAAAATATATGTGATGCAAAATATTTCATTTCCCTTCCGATAACTTTGTCAATATAAGTCATTTATATGTAACGAAGATCCATAGCATAGTAAGTGTTGAGTTGTTGAACACTTACGCTCCGAAATGCACCCGATAGGAATCATGGAACCTTTTATTGTTTTATTTTGTTTTATTTTAAATCAAGCGCACCATGCTGTATGCTACAAGTTCTACCATGGGGGGTTGTTGGTTTGTTAACGATGTTTTTATATAGAATACATACATTTTTCCATAGAAAAATCTGCTGGTGCACGGCGTGGATCGAATTCGGTACCTCTGGCATCAAAGCCGACCGTTCTCCCGATAAACCGGGCCCTTAAAACTACTGCCTCAGCTTGGCCATAAAACTAAGCTTTTTCTACGGGAATTGGACTGTGTGGACTCGTTTTTATTTCATCATATAGGCAAGCGTTTGATCACTGAAGAAAAGATGGTGCACACGCTACGCCTAGAAGACTTTTAACTACTCTAAAGGGCTGTGTGTTGTCGGAACACTGTAAGGTTATGGCGGCGAATTTTCTCTTTGATGGTGGTAAGTCACTTTTGATAGCAAGTCAATCGGAGCATCGATATAATATGCTCCTACCACCTGTCATGTAAGAGCCAAAGTTGAGAGATGGCGTCAGTAAAATTCCAAGAAGCCCAGGTGGTCTGCCATCTGTACGGAAACATTTCGAATAGTTTTTTAGCTTGGCAGAAAATTGAACTAGAACCTAGAACTAGTTACTTAATAGAAGTAACTAGTAACTTAGTTGCATTGAACTTGACCAGATTGGCATCGCCCCAATCGAAGACAGCCTGTAAGGACAAGTTTATGCGTTTGACTATATAAAATTGAATTTGTGCCACACTAGACTGTGCACTGGACGTGACTCTACAACGGTGCTATCGTCTGCATTTCTAATCATACCGAGCATTAGCAAGTCGTTAATATGCAGCAGGATAAGAGTGGCAGAAAGCAATGATCCCTGAAAGACACCAATTGGTCAGAAGAGCAGCCATCAATGATTACTCTGAACGACAGGTCACTCAAAAGAAAATACAAAACTCAGACACACAAAGAAGTGGCAGTCCGTAGGATGGATGGATGGACTTGCTTATAGGATCCCCCCACTTTCGTTGAAACCCAAATTTTCGGTCACTGACAAAGTTCTATGTATGCAAGGAGCCAGTTGTTCACCAAAGGTTTTTTATAGCCTTGCAGAGTATTAACGTGTCTAAAAATTGGCAGGGTCAGCAAGACTGCCTTTTTGGGCACAGGCTGCACTTTGGCAAGCTTCCAAGTTTTGACACTAGTCATAGAAAGGCGAAACAAACATATTAATACAAAAGCGAGATCAGGCATACAGGTCCTCAGGATTTTGGATGGAATACCATCCGGGCTACTGGCTTTGTTCACGTCTACAATTATTTGCAGTGGTTTTTCAACCTTAGCCTGACGGATAGGTATATCAGACATTTGTTTCACGCGTCCAAGGAGACAAGGAAGTGTCTCACGGGCAGTGTCAAGAAGTAAAGACTCCGTGAACAGAGAAGCAATCAAATTCGCTTTCTCTTTGGTGGTATGAGCCAGCGCCCCATCGAGTGTTAGCAGTGGAAGAAGTGAGGGCCGACTAAAGATTGAGTCAACTTATAAATCAAAGCTATGTGGTCAAATCGAGCCATCAGTAAAGCATTCTTGCAGAATTAGGTAGCAGCATTGTTAAAGGTTTTATTCCTTGCTGACACATTTTTGGCTTTGCGGTTTGGAGTGTCAATCCAGTCCAAGTTAACTGCATGCTGCGGCGCTGCAGTACTGCCACACTTAACCCCGAACCAAGGCTTAGCTTTGCTTTATATCACAAATAAAAATGAAATATAGTTTTCTATTCCCTGAAGCAGCAAATTTGTCACAGGGTCCACACAAACCATAATGTCATCGAAAGAAAAGCATACGAGCCGCTTAAGGTTAAATGCAAGGAACGACCGCTACTCATCCCAATCTGCTGCCTGTTATTGCCTCACGTCGAGTACCGCTTAAGCTAAGGTTGGGCGGAGAGTAGACTTCATCCGATAGTGGTAGGAACAATCTAGCGGTGACGATACTGAAACTGAGTAGCGGTTTGGATCAGTTGCCAGCAGAAGGTCCAAGCAATTGGCTATGGCCGTCTCCTGATCCCCATTGTGCGGCGAAAAGACATAGGTGTAGAGAAGTTTTTCTAAGCCTGTATCTATCAGTATTTAAAGCATAGATTGCGAGAGTCTTTATGGTTTTGGAGACGTTGACAGCAGATACCCATCATGTACACGCAAACGTTAATTTGCAAACTGTTTGGTGTGTTTATCATAAACGTATTATGCATAAGAAATAATGAATTTGAATGAAATTGGAATAGAGATAACCACCCTGGCTAACTATTAAATTAACACAAACTGCACACAGACTTTTTTTATATCTACACAAGTGGAAGCATATAATATAGGGTATATATATACTATATATATAAATATATATTTTATATACATATATATTATATAGGGTATCTTCAGTTATGTTATTTAATATACACAGGTTTTTTTACGTATTTACCACATACGTCTTTCAAAGTAAAGTTTTAGCCACAGAATAAGTAAGTAATAAGTGATACAACTTTTTTGTTATTTTTATCCCACTTAATAACAGCACTTCGCAAGTTACTATAATTTTTCTTAATATTCTCTCATGGAAGAAAACAATATAATTGTTTACGTACAAATGTTCTTTAAAAGCGGGCTGGCATAAAGGCGTAACTCAAAATAAAACTACGAAGTTCGCCTAATTTCCATAGCAACAAAGTAACGGTAACTTTAGATGTTTCTCAATTTCATATTATTATTCCATATATTAATGGAGTAACCACCTAATTTTAGATTTTTGCAAAATCCAGAGTTTATTTAAAAAAATGAAGTATATAGGTATCTGTATGAAAATGTTTGCTACCATGTTGCTGAAGACACTAATTGTCTAGGACTTCTCAGTTATTTACAAATCAGTTTTTTTACGCTCCTGAAAAGTTGGTGTTTTTATCTTACGCCATTTTTCCATGGGTAGTGCGAATTATACTGAGTGAAGAAGAGAAGATTTTAAAGGAAAATTTCATGAACTAAATTTTCGCTAAAGAACTAGGTTTTTTATAATTTAAAAACCTAATCGGAACTAACTTTTTTCATTAAGATTGATTAATTGATATCATAGCCATTGTCTAATTTTTCGTGTGTTCCCAAAATCCTACAAATTTTTGCAAAAAACGTTTTATCAATAATACCTACGACATACACAACTCATATAATGAACAGTCTTGTATTTGGATTTTTTAATAAAATTAAATACATATTTGCTTTGATGACTGACATCGACACGATAATATCGATGATAAGCCCATCACTAGCCAAAAATTAACTTGTGACAACCTGCATGATAACGAAACAGAACGGCATTATACGTCTCTTTCCTACGCACTATTAACATCGTAAGTAAAAAAAGTAAACATACGTATTTCATTTCTTATTTTAGCCCGGCTTCCATGCTAGTCATTGTTCCGAGATTAGAATAGAAACCAAAGAGAATATAAATACTACGATACAAACGTCAAAGATTGTTTGTTTAGACTTTTTGATTATTTATTTATGTTTATTTTATTACCAATTGTAGTGTTTTCTTGCAAATTTGCTGAA
Source organism: Cabera pusaria (assembly GCA_954871355.1). NCBI lineage: Eukaryota > Metazoa > Arthropoda > Insecta > Lepidoptera > Geometridae > Cabera > Cabera pusaria. Next base: position 8,115,721 of record OX940907.1, read on the forward strand.
AAATGTTGTATGACACACGTGCGGATATTGGTTTTAACAAACTCGTGACTATGGTAACGGCGAGTACCTCTCACACCTGAGGTTTGCGTATGATATTGATATATAATAATATCGTTTAAAAACTAAAAAACAACCGACTTCAATGCCGCGCTATTCATTTTCAGTACCAATTTTGAGATGTTTATCTTAATATCTCTGGAGATACTTATCATGCCTCGATAAAATTACCATGGTACCACACTTGGAATATCTCCTTTCGAACAAAAAAAGAATAATTGAAATCGGTTCATAAACGACGAAGTTATCCGCGAACAAACATAAAAAAAAAAAAAAAAAAAATTACGGTCGAATTGAGAAACCTCCTCCTTTTTTTGAAGTCGGTTAAAAATATCAGTATAAGTATAAAATATATGCTGAGCACTCTGGTTGGTTTTTTTCACGCATCGGTCTCCGGAAGAATTTGGATGAAACCAAAGTCATTTTCAACGAATATGTTATTCCGGAATCGATTAAACGGAGTTCCGCTAAAAGTTGTTCACGAATAATCTACCTTTGGCAAATCTTTCAATTGGGTAGAAACAACTTCGAGAAGGAAACTCGGCTACATCTAGGGCGGCAGCATGTGGAAAACTTCGTCGAGTACTTTCATCGCCCATACCATACCTTTTCTTTACTTATGTGACCAGATCCCAAAGCCTGAAGACGAAAGTCTTTAACGAGTGTCTCCTACCTGTTATTATGTACTGACGGTGCGACTGGTTTACCACTTCAAAGTCGCTCAGCGAGCTATGGAGAGGGTCATGCTCGGAGTCTCTCTGAAGGATCGAATTTGGAATGAAGTGATCCGTCAGAGAGCAAAGCTATCGATATTATAGCTCAAAGGATTAGTAAGCTCTAGTGGCAGTGGGCTGGTTACATCTGTAATAGAATTTATAGCAGTTAGGATATACTTAGCAAAATTTTAAAATTATTGCAGTGACCTAGATATTTTCGCGTAAGATCTTCTAAGATACCTACTGGATCTCTTTCAATTTTCCTTCTAGAATGTACCAATACATTGTCGTTAGACAATGTAAGGTGTTAACCTTACACAGGTCAAAGAATATCGATAAAATGTTTACAGCCACTTTACCGAACGCAATCGTAGCTACAAAGTCAGTTTAACAAGATTCATCCGTACCCTAGCAACATTTCTAGATATTGGAAGCTCCCTAACTATCGATATCGTAAAATTGTATTGTGTTCATACTTGTTGTTTATATTTTGCTTCGCTTGTGATATAGTATACTAGCTGTGCTTCGCGGCTTCGCCCGCATTAAAATAATCCTATAAGCCTATACTAGCTATACGGTCTATGAAAAATGTCAGTTTAATCAGTCCAGCCCCTTGACCGTGAAGAAGTCCCAGACAAACAAATAAACAAAATAGTATGCAAACTGACTTTCGCTTATATAGTATTGGTGTTGATAGTGTTATTATTGTCTAATAAGGGTTTTTCTATATTTTCCTGCACCTTTCTCATTTCTATTTCCAGAGAAACACGCGAGTTTAATGGCGAGTGAGACGATTTTTAACCGAGTTCACAAAAAAGGAGGAGGTTCTCAATTCGTCTGTATGTTTTTTTTTTTTGTGTGTATGTTACGCGATTTCTCCATCAATTGTGAACGGATTCAAATGATTATTTTTTTAATAGGTAGGATACGTGTCCGAGGTGGTCCCATTTTAATTTTATCGAGATCTGATTAGTATCACCAGAGATATGGAGATAAATACCTCAAACATAGGAGAATGTACTAGTTTTAGTAGAAGAGTCCCAAGAAGATTATACACAATGGAGGTTGCTATTGCATATAAGATATTCTTACGGTAACTGTGAGCGAGATAGAAATAAATGTGGGGATAATTTTTTTTAATATCTTATAGGCAAGCGTTTGACCACTATCTCACCTGTTGCTAAGTGATGATGCGGTCGAAGATAGAAAAATGGACTAGAATGGGAACTGGCTCTCAAGGATAGCTGCCGGAACACATTAGATGTTTGGCGATAGATTTTCTGACTTGAGGGTGGTAGCTGGCCAGGCGGACACTAGATATGTTCTACCACCATGCGGGGGTTATTTGTTTCTTAACGATGTTTTCCTTCACCGGAGGACCACTGTGAGAAGCGCACATATATTTTTCGATAGAAAAATTCATTGGTGCACGGCGGTTTGAACTCGGTACCACGGCATCAAAGCCGACCGTTCTCCCAATTACGCCACCGGGCCCTCAATAAATAATTATATATTAATAATTATATATATAAATATAATTATATAATAAATTAATAATTATATATTAAATTAAATAATAATAATAATATATAAATATATATAAATAATTTGTCTTCACAGGAATGTTCTACCGGGCAAAGTCTTGTTAGGGTGCAAACTTTTTTAAACATGCCTAATATTTTTTGACATGACATGACATTTGGCGAAGATGGCGGCCATTTCAGTCCCGCGACACTGCATACATAATTAAATAACTCAGAATTATGAACGTACTTGGTACCAATCAACACAGCAAAAAAAATTATAAGCATAAGACCACATATTATATAATAGTTACTACATAAATCATACTTTCCGTTGTTAGGTTGGCTACACAGTGCTTTCATAATTCGGGTATACACACTGTAGGGAAGTGCCTCTTTGTTGGCCATATGGCGGCAATTAATGTTAATAATCGCAAATAATACTTTTTAATATTCATTTTGCAATACAACTAGGCCGTGTAATAAAAGTATTTGGAATTATTGTAATTAAATAGACTATCTACTACCTATTAGACTTGGCTGGCACCGACTTCAAATAGAGAAGTGGGTAACGCTTATAATAATTTTAAGTAAATTATTTTTCGCTTTTGAGTGCCTTTTTGTGGTTATAAGTCGGTTTTATTTTTTTTGAAAAATAACTTATTATTGTTCAACTTCCTAGAGATGTTCTTTTCTGTCGATTCCAAGTACTTTAAGTATCGATACTTTGGAATACGGTAAACGAAGCGTAGGACGACCTCCAGCTAGGTGGAGTGATGATATACGCAAGCTGGCTGGCAGCACAAGGCAGAAACAATGAACTGAAGAACAAGCTCAGTGGCTTGCCATAGGAGAGGCCTATGTCCAACAGTGGATGAATACTGGCTGATAATGATAATGATGAATGAGGTTTAAAATTAAGCTATTGGATTGGCTAATCAAGCGCAATTTAATTGATAGAAAAGTATCGAATGAATATTGGTTGTGCTCGTATGTACATCGCTAGGAAGTTTAACAGCAAAAATCACCTGGTCTGAACCTTATTATTTACCTATTTTACGCATTATTGCGAGATCCCACGATGCGTAATATCGCGCATGGAGACACATTAGCCCGCACTGGCGCACCGTGGGATCCTGAGGAGTGTGTGAAACCTCGGATAGCTCTGTACCGTGCTTGTCTGTGCATGGTCATCTATATCATAATATCTCAAAAATATAAAACGTACGATCCAGAACTGTTTCAAATATATTCCTTGAATGTTGTAGACATCTACTTAGAACGGATATTACGAAAAGGCTGTATCTTTAATACATCCCATTCGCAAAGGAGTAAAAATAGAATTCACTCAGTTGAGCGCTTGGGGCGTAACTATGTAGTATTTTATAAAAGCTCGTTGCTCAAATGTTGTCCTTACAAAAACTTTTTCATGTATTTGCGAAGCTGATTTTTGACAGAACGAAATAAAATATCCTTAGCTAAAATTTACGATAGTAGTATTTTTGCGTTCTAAGAAGTAAAGACAACTCTTTTCCACACTTTACATAGCTATTTAATAAATTGGCTACTAGTTCATTTCAAAGGTAAAACTTTAACCTAAACAAATTGCTTACATCATCATCATCATCATCATCAGCCTGTATCAGTCCACTGCTGGACATAGGCCTCTCCCAAGATGCGCCACTGAGCCCGATCTTCGGCTCTTCTCTTCCAGTCACTGCCCACCGCTTTGCGTATGTCGTCGCTCCACCTGGTCACAGGACGTCCTACGCTACGTTTGCCGATTCGCGGTCTCCACTCTAGGACATGTTTGCCCCAACGGTTATCAGTCCTGCGGCAGATATGACCAGCCCACTGCCACTTCAGCTTGCTAATCCGTTGAGCTATGTCGATAACTTTAGTTCTCTGGCGAATTACTTCGTTCCGGATTCGATCCCGCAGAGAAATACCGAGCATAGCTCTCTCCATAGCTCGCTGAGCGACTTTAAACTGGTGGACCAGTCGGACTGTGAGTGTCCACGTCTCGGCTCCGTATGTCATCACAGGTAGGACGCACTGGTTAAAGACTTTTGTCTTTAGACACTGTGGTATCGGCGACGAGAAGACTCGACGGAGTTTTCCGAATGCTGCCCAGCCCAGCTGAATTCTTCTCTGGATTTCCTTCTCGAAGTTATGTTTGCCTAGTTGGAGCGTTTGCCCTAGGTAAACATACTTAGTGACAACTTCGAGTGGGATTCCATCTACGGCAATCGGTTCCGGAACAACGTGCTCGTTGTAGATGACTTTGGTTTTGTCCAAATTCATCCGGAGACCGATGCTACGAGAAGAATCAGCTAGGCCATTCAACATCCTTTGTAGGTCCTGCAGCGTCTCTGCCATAATGACGATGTCATCTGCGAATCGCAAGTGAGAGATGTACCTGCCGTTGATGTTAATGCCACGATCTTTCCAGTCCAGCGTCTTAAACATATCCTCCAAGGCGTTAGTGAACAGTTTCGGGGATATGACGTCCCCCTGTCTCACTCCTCGACGCAGGTGGACATGTTTAGTTTGCTGGTTCTGTACTTGTACAATCATCGTTGCGGCATTATATAGACATCTCATCACTTCGATATATCGCCAGTCGACTTGGCAACGCTGCAAGGACTCGAGAACAGACCAGGTTTCGATTGAGTCAAAGGCCTTCTCATAGTCCACAAATGCTAAGCACAGGGGCCGATTGTACTCTTCGGTCTTCTGTACAATCTGCCGCACCGTGTGGATGTGGTCTATGGTGCCGTAACCGCTTCGAAACCCGGCTTGTTCCGGAGGTTGAAACTCGTCGAGTCTTCGCGCAAGACGGTTCGTGATGACCCTTGAAAACAGCTTGTAGACATGGTTCAGAAGCGAAATTGGGCGATAGTTTTTCAATAGGGTTTTGTCTCCTTTTTTGAAAAACAAAACCACCATCCTTCTGTTCCATGCCTGTGGAGTTCTCCCAGTAAAGAGAACGGAATTAAATAGCTGCTGAAGATGTTGAACTGCTGAAGCTCCTCCGGCTTTTAAAAGCTCCGTTGTGATTCCGTCTTCTCCTGGGGCTTTTCCATTTTTGAGTTGTTTAAGGGCCATCACGATTTCGTCTCGGCTAATTTCGTATTTTCTTAAAGGCAGATCTTCTGTGAAGTGGCGGGTTAAGGTGGCTCTAGAATCCTCAGTATCGGGTTCGGGCCTTGAAGCATGCGATGCGTAGAGCTTGCCGTAGAAGTCTTCGACTTCCGACAGAATCTCCGGCTTGGATGCGACGACGTTCCCCGTTGACGTTGTCAGCTTTGTGAGGTGGCTTCTACCCAGAGGCTGGACGAACACTTTCGACCCCCGATTCTGCTCAATTGATTCTTTAATCAAGAGCGTGTTAGAGGATCGGAGGTCGCGTCGTACCAGCTTCTTTATGGATTTGTTGCGCACCAGGTTAGTTGACAAAGCTGACAAAGGGTCTGTTCGTCTCTCTTCCATTAGCCGAAGTGTTTCTGCCGAGAGTTTGGACTTTTTGCCCGTACGCTTGCTCTCGCAAAACTTCGTCCCTTCATCCCTGAGGATTTCCACCACTTCTTCGAGTTTCTGGTCTACGTCATCTGTGGTTTCCAAGGCAGCGAATCGATTTTCCAATTTTAATTGGAATGTTTCGGACCCAACAACCGTTTGGAGTAGGTTCGGACGGAGCGTAGACTTCATCAATCGGAATCTCTCGGCTTTAAAGTCGATATCCAGAGTGCCTCGTACCAGTCGGTGATCACTTCCAGTATTAAACCTAGTGATCACTGAGACGTCTCTGAATATGCGCCGTTTGTCCGTAATGATGAAGTCAATCTCGTTTTTAGTCACAAAGTCGGGGCTTTGCCACGTCCATTTCCTTTGGGGCTGTTTCTTGAAGAACGAGTTCATCAAGAAAAGCCCCTCCCTCTCGAGGAAATTGACGAGCATTTGTCCCCTGTGATTCCTACTCCCAAATCCGTGTGGTCCTATAGACGATTCGCCGCAAGTTTGTACTCCCACTTTGGCGTTAAAGTCTCCCATGACAACGTTGTAGTGAGCCTTGGAGGTGGTGTGTAAAGCTCTGGAGATATCTTCATACATGCTCTCCACCTCATCATCCAAGTGTGTCGAGGTCGGTGCGTAGACCTGGATAACCTTGAGGCTGTACCTCTTGGTTAACTTAATTATGAGGTACGCTACCCTGGTCGACACACTGGAGATTTCTACAACGTTGTCACTGAGAACCTTGTTGACCAGAAACCCGACGCCGCCTTGGGATGGCTGATCTCCTTCTCTGTAGTACATAAGATGGCCCGATTCTAAGGTTATGGTGTCCTCTCCCTGTCTTCGGACTTCACATAGCCCCAGTATGTGCCATCTTATGTGTTTCAGCTCCTCCTCCAGCTGCGCCAGATGATCGTCCAGCCGAATCGTGCGTCCATTATAGGTTGCGAGGGTCAGTTTTTTCTGGCGGCCTACCGTAGCCCGGGGATTCTTAGCACCCCCTGCCCTGCCGTTACCGTGACCGCCGCCGTGGTCAGGAATAGCAGGGTGGCCGGGAACTGGGGGCCTTGGCTTTAGGTGTCCTTCCATAATTTTTCCATACTTTTTTGCATCCCTTGGGAGGGATATGCCCTAATCGCCACGCTGGGCAGGCGTGTTGGCGATCGCAGGACGTAGCTTCTCGCACCGGTGACGCTGCTGCCCGTCACCGGCCTGTAGAATTTAGCTACGCCATAGATATGAATGGTTATACCGCCATTTGCCGGTCGCCAGAGCCCCGTCTGTTGGTCAGCAGGATGCACCACGGGCAGGTGAGGTTGGCTGGGAGCACCGAGGTCGTATTTGTGCTCCCTTACATCCCCTTAAATTGCTTACGTTAACCCAGAATCTGATTTAAGAGCTGTTATGATATTTCTAATTTTACTGCTGAAATATCTAGACTAAAGATTTTGCAGCTCGAGTTTTATTTTCTTTATAAAACCCTGATTTGAATTGCGGTGACTGATATTAACTCTTTAAAATCTGAAGCTGTAGAGCTAAAGGATTTGGTATTACGACGTTTTATAAAAAAGTTGGATGTACAAAGCCTAAATACTTGATACTTTGGTGCTTGTTTACTAAGTACTTTAAGGTTTCGCTAAAGTTTGATATTTTGTAAAGGCCTTTACCCAGTTTCAAGGTACCTTTATCATCGTACGGTAGAGTTTTTTTTTGTATTATAAAGCTATTCAGATAGGTATTTTTTAAAACATGAACACGACTTAGCAGTTTTATTCTATTTTGGTACTTTTTTATGATATAACGTAGGTAAGCAAAGCTGGAGAAGCTTTGGAAAAAGAGAATATATATACTACGTAAGAGCTTTGGAGAAGCACGACGCTCGCCTGATGGTAAGCGATGACGACTACCTATTCTGTAATAGAGACAGAGTGCAAAAAATGCAGAGGCATGCAAAATTCGACCAATTCAAAATGTATCATGCCGTATTTTTATACGGAATGCAAAATTCTGGATAGCTAGAATTTTGAATGCCTCTGTCGCCTGTTACATCGAGACATAAAGATGTTTAGTCTCATATGCCTTGTAATTTCACTGGACACTTTGCCATTCAAGCCGAAAAAACATTTCTATTTCGCAGCAGAATTAATTGGCAAAGTGGTAGTACTACCTAAGGTAGACTAACCAGATGTCTTACCACTACAAAACCTCTAGGTATAATATATTTAGGTTGGGATAAACGAGTAACTTGGAAACCACGTATCGGCAAGCGTAGTGTAGGATGCCTTCAGACTAGGTTGAGCGATGATGTTCGCAAGGTAGCTAGCAAGAGCTGTATGAGAGTAGCCGAGGATCGTGCTCAGTGGCGTGCAGTTGAAGAGGCCTATATCCAGAAGTGAACTAGTATAGGCTGATAATGATGATGACGACAAATCACTAAAACAGTTCGCGATTTAAAATTATTTTTTCTTAGGCTAATCTCTTGACACAGTGTAGACTATAATTTCTATTTAACCAAGCCTTTAAGGCAAGAAATGCGCAACCGAACCGTCAAAATAATTATCCAACACTTTTTCCGTAATTACCAACATGTTTTCTTAAACACCCAAGATGTTTCGTATGAAACGATTGTATGTTTATACTCCCTTTGTACAAACATCAAAGAAACGCTGTCTAAACATATAAACCTGTATCAAAAGAACCGTTAATTTGTGGTTTGTTCCTAAATAGCTGTTGTTGTGTACGTACGTACGGTTGCGTTTGAATGTCTAATAAATTGTATCCATTTAATAAGAATAAAATTGATGAATATAACACCTAAAAACATTATGCGTAGGTAATTCTCTTTTTCTTTTTTTTATAATATGGAGCGGCAAACAGGCAGCGATCCACCTGATGGTAAGTGGTCACCACCGCCTATAGACATCTGCAAAACCAGAGGTATCGCCAGTGTGTTACCTACCCTTATTAGAGAGCACTCTTATTACTCTTCGTTAAAAGCTACTCAGATTAAATGATCTGGGAAGGTTTCAAATGGGAGGTCATTCCACATCTTACACGTACGTGGGAAGAACAATCGTGTGAAACGAGTAGTTTGTGATGCCTATGTACCTATAATGTGCGGATGTGCTTTTTGACGGTGTCGGGAGTTCGATGGTACAAACGACACGGAGGTATAATATTAAAAAGCTCTTCAGAACATTCCCCATTTATATAGAAAATTATTATACAGTGTGGAAATTAAACTCAGGCCCTGGAGGGAAACTACTTTAAATCCTTAAGCTAGCTCATTTTACTTAAAGGAGACATTCCTTTATATTAGAAAAGAAACAAATCTGCATTAAAAGATTTTTTTAAACTCGCTTGCTTCGCCCGAGACTCGGACCAACTAAAATTTAAAAAAATAAACACTCTTTATTTTATTATACTAATCGGTAGTATTAATATTCAGGATAAAGTTTCTCTAAAAATGTTTGGTTACTGTTCACTTTTAACAAGTAAAAGACACGTAACAGTTCTGTTATCTCTCCAACACTCAAAGACTTCGTATGAAGTACACGCTTGCTAATTTATCGTTAAGTACCTTGTTGAAATCTTCGATAAGAAAATTGTTCAGTGGTGGTAATACCTCTAAGCACATTTCCTTCTTACATGATCCGAGGCGTTCAGTGGAGAAGTTTAAAAATGGAACGTTTGACTTTGTTTGCAATGCGGGACAATAATTTTAAAATTCGAACGATTTTTATCAACAGATTTTATTTAAGTAGTGTTGCTTTCCTTACGTAATTAAATTATCTCATAATGGCGAATCAAGAACAATTCGAATTATTAGAAGCTTACTTTGTTTGCAACAAGAGCTACGATTTAGCTCTACAGTGGTATCGCGAGAAGTATCCAGACAGAGAACTACCATCTAGAAAAGTTTTGTCTCGAATTGTGAATAATTTACTGACCGTTGGAAGTTTTAAAAATAAGACTGGACGCCCACAGCAACAAAATTTGGACTATAGCGATGTTGAGTTAAACATTTTGACGTACTTCGAGTGTTACCCGAAGGCTTCAAGCAGGGAAGCTGCTCAAGAGATAGGCATCAACCATACTATATATACATACCAACTATACTTAAAGTTCTGAAAAAATACAAATACAAATGTTATCGTGATGGGCGATTGGTGCAAAAACTACATCCCGGAGATAGTGACAGGAGATTACAGTTTTGTGAAAATATTCAAACAGAAATAGCCCGCAACCCAAATTTCTTGGACTGTATTGTATGGTCTGACGAAACAAATTTTAGTAATAATGGAATGTATAACAGACATAACAATCATTATTGGTCTCGTCAAAATCCATTCCGTGTCCGTGAAACGAACAATTAGGTCAGATTTTCGTTTAATGTTTGGTGTGGAATCAAAAGTAACATGGTTGTTTTGATGCACATTTACGAAGGACATCTGAATGCAGCAAAATACATTGAAATATTGGAGCTTTTACAAAATCAATTAAACCTTCTGCCAGAAGAGGAACGAAATAATATCATTTTTCAACAAGATGGTGCACCTGCCCACAACAGCAAAATTGCCAGGGTATACCTTAATGAAAATTTCAATGCCTGGATAGGTACAAACGGGACGATTAGATGGCCTGCAAGAAGTCCAGACCTGACGCCCATGGACTTCTTTTTATGGGGTCATGTAAAAAATGTTGTTTATGAAACTTGCTATGAAACCGTTCAAGAGCTAAGGATTGCGATAGAAAATGTTATTAGAGCCATACACCACAACACTTTGCTGAAGGCTACAAGAAATGAATTTCAACGGCGACTAATGTTGAGTAGCCGGAACGACGAGGCTCATTTCGAACAATTTATCAGTTAAATAATTTAAGTGTTACAAAATTGATAGTAAAATAAAGTTGATGTTAGATTTAACGATTATTTATATTTTTAAGACCTAATGTTTGTTAGAGAAACTTTATCCTGAATATTAATACTACCAATTAGTATATTAAAATAAAGAGTGTTTATTTTTTTAAATTTTAGTTGGTTCGAGTCCCGGGCGAAGCAAGCGAGTTTTAAAAAATCTTTTAATGCAGATTTGTTTCTTTTAAAAAATAAAGGAATGTCTCCTTTAAGTAAAATGAGCTAGCTTAAGGATTTAAAGTAGTTTCCCTCCAGGGCCTGAGTTTAATTTCCACACTGTATAGAAAAGGCTGAGAGAGGCTATATCGTAATATTAATTTTAAAAAATGTAGTTGCTAAGACCATATTATAAGAAGTCTGGAGTTATAGCTAGTTTGTACATACGATTTGGGTACCTACATTTGTAGACGTGGACACCTACATTTGTAGATTAGACTGAAGTCAGTTTGATGTTAATCTTATTACAACTTGTGGGAAAATTATTTGTTTTCATTCCATTTCTCTAAAAATTGGATAAATGCCGCATACCTACTAAATAAAAAAATAACCTTATAAAAAAAACCCAAACCAATGAGACCAGTACTTTAATGGTATTTTAGGTAGCGTTTGACCACTATATCATCTGTTGGTAAGTGATGATGTGGTCGAAAATGGTAAGGACCCTAGGCCTAGAATGAGAGCTGGCTCTCAAGGAAAGCTGCCGGAACACATTAAATGTTTTGGCGACAGATTTTCTAACATGAGGGTGGTAGCTGGCCAGGAAGACACTAGATAGTGTCCTACCGCCATGCGGGGTTTGTTGGTTTATCAACAATGTTTTTCCTTCACCGGAGGGCTACTGTGAAAAGCGCACATAATTTTTCGATAGAAAAATCGACCGCTCTCCCAATTACGCCACCGGGCCCTCAAAAACATTACTATTATTATAGTTATTTGCGGGTTATTTGCCATGTGAGATCTCTGTAAACCTCACACAACATTTAGTCTTGTGTGTCGCAATCGAGTACAACAAATGGTTAGGTTGAGATGGATATATTGGTACCCGAAGTCGAAAGACAAACAAGTACGAAAGCGGGTTGATTGCTTCGTTTTTAGGGGTCCGTGCGTGTTCGAGTCCGACTCGCACTTGGCAATTATCTTTCATAATAGCCTCTTCACGCGCGAAAGACGTGTGTAACTCAGGAGTGATTAACTAAAAAGAGTTATATCTCCTTAAACCAAAGATTATATCCGTATATCTTATATATTACCGCCATCTCTTTAACTCTTTTATATCTTCAACGCAACAACTCATTTCGCGGAGTTAGAGTAAGCGGGATGTAACCATATAACATACCATGCGTTAAAAAGAGAGGGTAAAGGAGTAAGAATAAGGGAGATGTAAACATATAACAATCTATGTGATGGAAAGGGAGCGTAGCGTCACAGAGTTATTAGGGATATAGAGATATAAAAGATATATATATATATATATCTTTTGTTCAAAATGATACGTATCTATCTTTTCTCTTTACGGATATGGTTTGCACATGGCTAACGCGCGATTTACAGTTTGCCGCTGACATGACACCTGCAACAGTGCCGAAATATGGGAAATTCAAAAATAACGATTAATATGTGGTTATATTATATCCCGTAAATAATTCAAATAAAACATTAGTAAGGCGATTATATTTTGTCATATTTTGTCATCGTATCGTACCTGTCATTGTAATGTGCCCTCTGTCTAGTTCCTCCTTACTTTTCCTATCTCTATTCGTATATGCTAGGTTTCGACCACGATCAGACCTGTTGGTAAGTAAAATTCATTCGTAAGACTGGATGTAAGTGTGTGGAGGCTTTTGACCATTAACGTCGTCTAGTTTACCGCAATATTGTATGTTGCTCGTGGCCTTTGTCCTTGATTGCTACCGCTCCACCAATGCTTCAGTCTGTGTAACTTTTTAAGCTCCAAAGCTAGGTACAATAGAAAGTTCAAAGCGAAGCTTAGCAAAAGATATTTATTTTCAGCTATTTTCTGTTTTATTTTGGCAACCGTCGAATTAGATGGGTAAATTTGTGTGGTATTTTCCTTCCAGGTGAAACGACGCGCAACGTTTCATTTCAAACTTTTCTGATTGGTCACTTTGAACATATACCTGTCTCATATCTTTGTAATTTAAACAGCCAGAAGTAACTTATGTCACAAAATTATTGCGTTAGACAAATACACAGCTTTCTCCAATAGTCACAAATCTGGCATTATCTATAGTGGCTGACGATGTCAATGCATTCTTAGATCATCGTCATCAATTATTACTATTTCTTATCGATAAATTATATATAGATACTTAGTTATAGATAAGTAGTTTCTATAAAAGGCTAAGTCAAATACATTCAGCTATGGTCCTTGATAAAGCACACATTGTCTGGAGGTTCGTCACTCCAGATACAGATTATATAATAGTTACTTCGTAACAGATATTTCACTCCCCTACAAAAACACAATATCAACGCTTATTTCAGAAAATTCAAGCAAAAATGTGTCTAAGGCGCTCGACCTAGCGTTGTTATTACTTCTTTCAGCGCGCGATGTACCCGATACAGTAAAGGGTTGACTCAATAAAATAAAAAAAAGTTTGCGAATTATTTTTATTTACCTCACAAAATAACATCCTAATAAAATATAAGTTCCTAAATTAGAGTCGAATTTAAAGTCGGAAAAGTGAATTTTACCACAGTATACGCCGTCTTATCATTTTAGTATCGTTAGCATAAAAAAATATTATGCTTGTTTTTGTCAAACCCGCAAAATAAATATAAAAACATAAGTCGTTTTTAATATAGAATACGAATGCGCAGTAATTTCGTCATTTGCTAATAATATACGTTGCGCGCGCGTGAGCAGTGACAACCGACTGGCGGATACCAACACCGGCGCTGGTCGAAAGTTTAGGTATAAAGGGCTGTACCTATGGGCGAGTGAGGGAGGCCTGCTCAAGGGCTTGATACACTCGGCAATAGTCTTTGATAAAGCACACATTGTCAGGAGGTTCCTCACTCAAAGGCTAGATACACTCGGCAATAGTCTTTGATAAAGCACACATTGTCAGGAGGTTCCTCACTCAAGGGCTAGATTTATTCGGCAATAGTCCGTGATACAGCACAAATTGTCAGGTTTCTCACTCTGCAGTCATAACCACCGGTAGCTTAGGTTTGGAAACATTAAACGTACCTATGAAAAGTTAAGAAACTAGTTGAATAATCATTATTTGTATTTGTTTCAGATTGGCACGTCTTTAAACGAGAAAAATGCTGAATTTATTCATTCACATTATTTATTCACATACATAATTAAAAAAGCTGTATATTTTGTTGAACTGCTAGTTTTATTACCCTCAATTAGAAACTAATTTTGAATGGTTAATATTTAGAAATCTATTGAGTAATAGATAAGTGTAAACTAGTTAATTTAATTTAATTTAAGTTAATTTAACCCTACAGCTAGTTACAGCTATGATATATGCAAGCTGGTTGGCAGCGCTTGGAAACACAACACAAGAGTTAAAGATCGAGCTCAGTAGCGTTACTTTGTACTATTCATGATTCTGTGGTAGCGTGCCATAGGAGAGGCCTATGCCCAGTAGTGGACGAATACAGGCCGTGATGATGATGAAGTGTAATCAAACCCACGACGACCTCTAAACCACAATCATGCATTATATTTTTTACTTAATATTGTACCACTATGATACATGACTGTAATGCATTTTTAACCAACTTGACACAAAATGAGAAGGTTATATATACCTGTATTTTATGTGTATTCCAGTTTGTATACTTTATTTGTTAACTGATTTGAAAAATTCTTTCTTTCTTTGGAAGGATATACTATCCGTTTGGTTCAACTGTAATTTTATCAATATCTAATAAGTATATCCAGAGTTATGGAGATAAACACCTTAAATTTAGTACAAATAATTAAAAAAGTTTAAAAACTAAAACAACCGACTTCAATGCTCCGCGAGTCAATTTCAGTAGCAAGTTTGAGACGTTTATTGTCATATCTCTGGAGATACTTATCAGATCTCGATGAAATTACAATGGTACCACCTCAAAAACGTACCCTACCGATTAAAAAAAGAATCATTCGAATCGGTCGTCAGAATCGTCATCAGAATTGACGTAGTAATCGCGTAACATATACACAAAAAAAAACATACAGTCGAATTGAGAACCTCCTCTTGTCTTGTGAAGTCGGTTAAAAATGGCTAATGCGGCATTTTAAGTCGTTGTTTTCGTTGTGTAAACGATCTAAAATTATTTTTTTCTAGATTACCAGCATTGTTGTTTTGAAATAGAAAAAAAAAATCTCTGTCAAAGCCAAATTTCTCCAAGCTGATCCATTTTCATGAATCATTTTCTGTCTATAAACGGAAAAGATGAAAGATACGACTTCCCAATTTCCATTTACTAACAGCTTGTGGTAACCCTCAAAGGCTTTCAATCACGTAGTCAGTAAGTTTCGGGTCAAATATTTATGTAGCTATGCCATAGTTAGACCTCGTTCAGACGACACGCGCCCGCTACGCGCAAGTCACGCGCATCAGTACCCGCGCGTCTATCCCATTCCATTGCGCCCGCTTTAAATTTTTTTTCAAAAATGTGAGTCTTATGAGTATGACACATCAATCCATGAAAGCTACCTGCCTATGGAACGATTTGCTTGCAACAATATGACAAGCCCAATCTCCGCCAGCTTTTTTAAAATATGGTTTATAAAAACTATTTTTCCCTTATTTGATTTTATGTATTTACTTAGGTATAAGTATATATTATAATAATATAATACTATCATTATTATTATAACGGTGTATGCACATATTATGTATTATGTTTGTGTATTTGTATAGGTATACATTTTATTTATGTATGTTTAATATTAATATAAACTTATAGCTGCACACCCCCGCAATATTATAATTTATAAATCCTGTCCATTCAAAGGATGTCTGATAGAGATCTGTATCGCTCTTAGCGATACGACCGCCCATTGTGCTACCGATATCTTATGTACTGTTTTTCTCATATTTTTGTATTTTTTTATTTTTCGGTGTGCATTAAAGTATTACTCATTCATTCATCAATAAATGTTCATTTAAAAAAGTCCATCCGCACACGCTTCAGAAACGCCACTCATACAATACTACTGCCTATCTTATCGCCGCCTAGATCTCGCATGCAGGATGCTGCGGTGTGGCCCTACCTTAACATATAAGAACCGCGCAGAAATATATTATTTCCACGAATACTGGCCGGGTACAGCCCGTGTCTGTCGGCGTCTACGCGGTCGTGTTACTATAGATATAAATACGTTAATACGCACTGTATAGGAGAATAATATGTTGTAGGCCACGTAACGTGTCTGGCACGCTAAATGTTTGTAACGTAGATATAAACGGACGGCGGGAAGAATGCCTTTGCGTAGTAAGCGCGGGTTATCTGAACACGCCCTTAGACACCTGTCCTAATGCGACGAAGATGAGATGAGCTATCGATTATTTTCTCACTTTCACTCACTCAAGTACCTTTGTACAATTATTTTTTCTGTAGCTTAAGTAGTTTACGTAAACATTGTTAAAAAACCCTTGGCTTAGTAAGCTGGCAGGATACAGGTGTTAGACAAGCTTATTTTTTTAATAAATATAGATAAACAAGCAAGCATGCGGCCCGCCTGATGGTAAGTGTTACTGCCGCCTATTCCTCCGGAATAACATGTTCCGGTGCTTTGCCAATTAAGCCACGGATTGTGTTTAACAATTTACAAAAAATATAAAGTGTAAACACTTCAAAGAAACATAATATTTGATTTACGCAGTGCAACATCTCTCGTCCGATTTGAAAACTGTAATGATTTCTTCCGAATGATTAACTTACGTAATAAGTAGTCATAGATGGCGCCACCAATGCATAATTGGGTTAACAAATGCAATCCACTAATTTCGTCGTAACGATACTTCGCACCGTGGCTTAATTGGCAAAGCACCGGAACATGTTATTCCGGAGGTTGCGGGTTCAAGTCCCGTCGGTACGATGAAATTTTGGATTGTGTTTAACAATGTACATATATTTTTACAGTTACGTGAGCGAATTCGGCAGACAAAATGGTAAGTAAAGCTGACCTATACTAGGTTCAGACCAGGCGATTTTTTTTTGTTCAATTTCCGTGGGATGTATCTACAAGTTACAAATATATACAACAAATTCAATACTTTTATATCAATCAAATCTCGCTCAAATAGCTTAATTTTAAACCTTTTTATCGCTCTATAATACTAGCAAATGTACTTCCGAGACAAATAATTTAGTAACAAGACGAGACTTTTAACCGATACCTACTCAGTATCGATCGAAGTATCGATACTAAAATTACTTGAAATGGAATGAAAAGTACAATACTAGGAAGTTGAACAACAAAATTCACCTGGTGTAAACTCGGCATTATGTACATCCATCCCTCTACCATCTTCCACTTCAAATGTAAGCAATATACGATCTTACATCGCATTTTTACGCATGCATTTTTTTCAGATGTGGCAGATTTAAAATCTCATCATATGTGTAGTATTAATGGAACTACTAACATGGTAACCTCTAAAACTACAGCTCTTGGTGAAGTAATAATCAATAGATTTGCTGTAGAGCCAACCCTAGTTAAAGGTGAAATCTTAAATAACAGAAACGCTGCTAACGAAATGTCTACTGAAAAGCTGCCATCGGAGTTTTTACAAATGAGTGTGGAAAATTAAAAAGCTACTACCAACTCTAATCTCGATGTGGTAAAACCAATCGAAACAATGATTGCAGATACTGTTAGCCAAAATGGTGATAGCAAGATTTTAATCTAATACTATAAGAATCTTTGACCTGACATACTGACTCACTGACAGACAACGCACAGCCTAAACCGCTGGTCGTAGAGACTTGAAATTTGGAGGGTATATTTGTCTTAGTACGTAAGGGTGTACTAAGAAAGGATTTTCAAAACTCACCCTTTAAGGGGATGAAATGGGGGTTCAAAGTTTGTATAGAGAAGCAAGATTAGATAGTCTTTTCTATCCGAAACTTCACACAAATGCTTCAGTACAAAAATAAGTAAATACGTGTTTCAGGTTTTTTTGAAATTCCATCCCTAAGAGGGTGAAATGGGGGTAACAAAGTGTGAAAACTAATATTGTTTCGGATTGCGCTGAAATTTGGCATGCAGATAGTTATTACGAAGTTAGTACCCTCTGAGAAAGTATTTTCCAAAATTCACCCCTGAAGGGGATGAAACGAGGGTTCAAAGTTTGTATGGAGAAACAAGATTAGATAGTATTTTCTATTCGAAACTTCATAAAAGTGCTCCAGTAAAAAAAAAATACGTGTTTCAGGTTTTTTTTTAATTACACCCCTAAGAGGGTGAAATGGGGGTAACAAAGTGTGAAAATCAATATTGTTTTGGATTGCACTGAAATTTGGCATGCACATAGTTATTACAACGTTAGTGCCCCCTGAAAAAGGATTTTCCAAAATTCACCCCTGAAAGGGATGAAACGGGATTCAAAGTTTGTATGGAGAAACAAGATTAGATAGTCTTTTCTAAATCCACCACTAAGAGAGTGAAATGGGGGGGTAACAAAGTGTGAAAATCAATATTGTTTCGGATTGCGCTGAAATTTGACATGCAGATAGTTATTACGAAGTTAGTTCCCTCTGAGAAAGTATTTTTCAAAATTCACCCCTGAAAGGGATGCAACGAGGGTTCAAAGTTTGTATGGAGAAACAAGATTAGATAGTATTTTCTATTCGAAACTTCATAAAAGTGCTCCAGTAGAAAAAAAATACGTGTTTCAGGTTTTTTTTTAATTACACCCCTAAGAGGGTGAAATGGGGGTAACAAAGTGTGAAAATCAATATTGTTTTGGATTGCACTGAAATTTGGCATGCACATAGTTATTACAACGTTAGTGCCCCCTGAAAAAGGATTTTCCAAAATTCACCCCTGAAAGGGATGAAACGGGATTCAAAGTTTGTATGGAGAAACAAGATTAGATAGTCTTTTCTAAATCCACCACTAAGAGAGTGAAATGGGGGGGTAACAAAGTGTGAAAATCAATATTGTTTCGGATTGCGCTGAAATTTGACATGCAGATAGTTATTACGAAGTTAGTACCTTCTGAGAAAGTATTTTCCAAAATTCACCCCTACAGGGGATGAAACGAGGGTTCAAAGTTTGTATGGAGAAACAAGATTAGATAGTATTTTCTATTCGAAACTTCATAAAAGTGCTCCAGTAGAAAAAAAATACGTGTTTCAGGTTTTTTTTTAATTACACCCCTAAGAGGGTGAAATGGGGGTAACAAAGTGTGAAAATCAATATTGTTTTGGATTGCACTGAAATTTGGCATGCACATAGTTATTACAACGTTAGTGCCCCCTGAAAAAGGATTTTCCAAAATTCACCCCTGAAAGGGATGAAACGGGATTCAAAGTTTGTATGGAGAAACAAGATTAGATAGTATTTTCTAAATCCACCACTAAGAGAGTGAAATGGGGGGGTAACAAAGTGTGAAAATCAATATTGTTTCGGATTGCGCTGAAATTTGACATGCAGATAGTTATTACGAAGTTAGTACCTTCTGAGAAAGTATTTTCCAAAATTCACCCCTACAGGGGATGAAACGAGGGTTCAAAGTTTGTATGGAGAAACAAGATTAGATAGTATTTTCTATTCGAAACTTCATAAAAGTGCTCCAGTAGAAAAAAAATACGTGTTTCAGGTTTTTTTTTAATTACACCCCTAAGAGGGTGAAATGGGGGTAACAAAGTGTGAAAATCAATATTGTTTTGGATTGCACTGAAATTTGGCATGCACATAGTTATTACAACGTTAGTGCCCCCTGAAAAAGTATTTTCCAAAATTCACCCCTGAAAGGGATGAAACGGGATTCAAAGTTTGTATGGAGAAACAAGATTAGATAGTCTTTTCTAAATCCACCACTAAGAGAGTGAAATGGGGGGGTAACAAAGTGTGAAAATCAATATTGTTTCGGATTGCGCTGAAATTTGACATGCAGATAGTTATTACGAAGTTAGTTCCCTCTGAGAAAGTATTTTTCAAAATTCACCCCTGAAAGGGATGCAACGAGGGTTCAAAGTTTGTATGGAGAAACAAGATTAGATAGTATTTTCTATTCGAAACTCCATACAAGTGCTCCATTAAAAAAAAGTAAATACGTGTTTCAGGTTTTTTTTAATTACACCCCTAAGAGGGTGAAATGGGGTAACAAAGTGTGAAAATCAATATTGTTTTGGATTGCGCTGAAATTTGGCATGCAGATAGTTATTACAACGTTAGTGCCCCCTGAAAAAAGATTTTCCAAAATTCACCCCTGAAAGGGATGAAACGGGGGTTCAAAGTTTGTATGAAGAAACAAGATTAGATAGTCTTTTCTATTCGAAACTTTATACAAGTGCTCGAGTAAAAAAATAAGTAAATACGTGTTTCATTTTTTTTTAAATCCTCCCCTAATAGGGTGAAATGGGGCTAGCAAAGTGTGAAAATCAATATTGTTTTGGATTGCGCTGAAATTTGGCATGCACATAGCTATTACAACGTTAGTGCCCCCTGAAAAAGGATTTTCCAAATTTCACCCCTGAAAGGGATGAAACGGGGTGAAAAGTTTGTATGGAGAAACAAGATTAGATAGTCTTTTACATTTGAAACTTAACACAAGTACTTAAGTAAGTAAATACGTGTTTCATGCTCTTTCGAAATTCCACTCCTAAAAGGGTGAAGAGGGGTAACAAAGTCTGAAATCAATATTGTTTTGGATTGCGCTGAAATTTGGCATGCAGATAGTTATTTTGACGAAAGAATTTTTCAAAATTCACTCTTCAAGGGGATGAAGTGGGGGTTCAAAGTTTAGATAGTCATTTTATTCGACATTTCACACAAGTACTTCTGTAATTAAGTAAGTAAATACGAGTTTCAGACTTTTTCAAAATGCCACCCTAACAGGATAAACTGGGGTAACAAAGTCTAAAAATCAATATTGTTTCGGATTGCGCTGAAATTTAGAATGCAGATAGTTTTTAAGACGTAGGCTCAGAAAAGATTTTCTAAAAATTCCTCCCGGATACGGAACGGGGAATCATAGTTTGTATGGTAAAACAAGATGAGATAAAGTACGTGTTGTAGGATTTTTCGAAATGGGGTAGGCAACAAAGTCTGAAACTTTGGGTTTTCGGGTTTTATAAATATGAATCCCGAATTGCCTTAGTCACGCGATAACTTGAAAACGGTTGAACCGATTTGGCTAATTCTTTTTTGAAGTCTTTATTGATAGAATCATTTTTACAAAAGAAAAGTTTTAAGTAAATAAAACAAGTTTTTAACGCGGGCGAAGCCGCGGGACACTTCTAGTCACAACATAAAAATGGAACTAGTTTAAAGTTATTTAAAACAAGACATACCAAAATATGCATTGAAGCTGAAACACTTTTGTTTCTTATTGAGACTGTTACTGTAACGTTTAAACACAACAAATACACTCAAGGGGCTGGTTTGTTCTACAACGACAGTAGTCCATTTGGAAATATTGAAATCCCGTTCCCAGATTCTGATAGAACATTTTGTATAGAAAATAAATAAGTTTTTTAGAATGACAACAGAATAAACAAGATTACAGAAAAATAAAATAAGGCTACACGGGCTGCACAAAAATACCTGTGTAATAAATGTGATTAGTAAATGATGAATAAATTCAACTCATTAGTGGCAAATCCAATTACAACTAAATTATCAAAATCCGAGGACTAGTTTTGGCAGTACAGCAGAACTTCCGTAAATACACGTACGAGTATACACATTATAGACTCATAATAAATAATAGTTTAAAAAAACTAAAAAAATACGCTTTTATAGAAAATCCAACTAAAAAATAGAAAATAAATTATAATAAATTTGAATTCAAAATAGTGTAAGAAAAAATGATTTTATTGTAAAAAAAAGCGTTCACCCTTTTAGGAGTGGAATTTCGAAAGAGCATGAAACACATATTTACTTACTTAAGTACTTGTGTTAAGTTTCAAATGTAAAAGACTATCTAATCTTGTTTCTCCATACAAACTTTTCACCCCGTTTCATCCCTTTCAGGGGTGAATTTTGGAAAATCCTTTTTCAGGGGGCACTAACGTTGTAATAGCTATGTGCATGCCAAATTTCAGCGCAATCCAAAACAATATTGATTTTCACACTTTGCTAGCCCCATTTCACCCTATTAGGGGAGGATTTAAAAAAAAATGAAACACGTATTTACTTATTTTTTTACTCGAGCACTTGTATAAAGTTTCGAATAGAAAAGACTATCTAATCTTGTTTCTTCATACAAACTTTTCACCCCGTTTCATCCCTTTCAGGGGTGAATTTTGGAAAATCCTTTTTCAGGGGGCACTAACGTTGTAATAGCTATGTGCATGCCAAATTTCAGCGCAATCCAAAACAATATTGATTTTCACACTTTGCTAGCCCCATTTCACCCTATTAGGGGAGGATTTAAAAAAAAATGAAACACGTATTTACTTATTTTTTTACTCGAGCACTTGTATAAAGTTTCGAATAGAAAAGACTATCTAATCTTGTTTCTTCATACAAACTTTGAACCCCCGTTTCATCTCTTTCAGGGGTGAATTTTGGAAAATCCTTTTTCAGGGGGCACTAACGTTGTAATAACTATCTGCATGCCAAATTTCAGCGCAATCCAAAACAATATTGATTTTCACACTTTGTTACCCCATTTCACCCTCTTAGGGGTGTAATTAAAAAAAACCTGAAACACGTATTTACTTTTTTTTAATGGAGCACTTGTATGGAGTTTCGAATAGAAAATACTATCTAATCTTGTTTCTCCATACAAACTTTGAACCCTCGTTGCATCCTTTTCAGGGGTGAATTTTGAAAAATACTTTCTCAGAGGGAACTAACTTCGTAATAACTATCTGCATGTCAAATTTCAGCGCAATCCGAAACAATATTGATTTTCACACTTTGTTACCCCCATTTCACCCTCTTAGGGGTGTAATTAAAAAAAAACCTGAAACACGAATTTTTTTTTTACTGGAGCACTTTTATGAAGTTTCGAATAGAAAATACTATCTAATCTTTTTTCTCCATACAAACTTTGAACCCTCGTTTCATCCCCTTCAGGGGTGAATTTTGGAAAATACTTTCTCAGAGGGTACTAACTTCGTAATAACTATCTGCATGCCAAATTTCAGCGCAATCCGAAACAATATTAGTTTTCACACTTTGTTACCCCCATTTCACCCTCTTAGGGATGGAATTAAAAAAAAATAAGCGTGGGGTGCATGGTATTAATAGTTCCAAATATTTTATGAACAGATATGACTAGAAGGGTTATTTTGATAATATCGTGAAAAGCACCCCACGCTTTTTTTTACAATAAAATCATTTTTTCTTACGCTATTTTTAATTCAAATTTATTAAAATTTATTTTCTATTTTTTAGTTGAATTTTCTATAAAGGCGTATTTTTTTAGTTTTTTAAACTATTATTTATTTTTCATTTTTTAGTCGTTTTTTTTTATTTATTTTTTATTTATTGTCATCGGTCCTTAATAAGTACGCCAAATTTCGAGTTAATCCGACGTTTTGAAGGGGTTTAAAATCATGTTCAAAGATTCCGTTACATACTAACATACAAACATACATACGTCTGAAGCTAATAAAAGCGTATTAAAAATATGACCCTTTCCTTCCCAGCTTCTGGGTTCCCCGTAGATAATTTATGTAGATAATAAAAATAGCTTCACATGCCATGCTAGTCTTTAAATTGCAAATTTAAGGGCCAGTTTCACATGATAAAGTGACAGATAGTTAGTTATCTGGCATATTACGAAGCCATATAAAAGTTGTCAAAATGTTGTCAGATAAGTTCCTAATAGATCTATCAGGAACCGGTGAAACTGGCCCTAAAACAAGTATTTTTATAAAAATATTTCAGTTTATTATATGAATAACAAAACTGGCCAAGTGCGAGTCAGACTTTTGTCCCGCATACGGAGAGTCCCGAACGCCATCTAACGAATATCTAACGAACTTCTAACACCAACTAAGTGAGCGTTAGGTGGTGACGAAGGTGTTAGTAATTAATATTATAAATTAGGTAAACAATCGTTCATAGATGGCGCTACAGAAATACATCATCTGTGAAAATGTCACCGTCTAACTATCACGGTTCATGAGATATAGCCTAGCGACAGACGGACAGACAGACAGACAGACAGACATACAGACAGAAAGACGGACAGACGGACAGCGGAGTCTCAGTGATAGGGTTCCATTGGTACCCTTTGGGTTCGGAACCCTAAAAATGATGTTTTATTTTTTACCGACTTCACAAAGAAGGAGAAGGTCCTCAATTCGTCTGTATGTTTTTTTTGTGTATGTTACGCAATTACTCCGTTAATTCTGAACCAATTCGAATGATAATTTTAGTAATCGGTAGAGTACGTTTCGAGGTGGTCCCATTGTAATTTCATCGAGATCTGATAAGTACCTCCAGAGGTATGATGATAAACGTCTCCAACTTGCTACTAAAATTGACTAGCGGACCATAACATTTTTTTCAATACAGAATTTCTGAGATCGGTTCAGGCATCTTGGAGTAATCGGTGAACATACAATAGAAAAAAAGATTCTGACGAATTGAAAACCTCCTCCTTTTTTGTGAAGTCGGTTAAAAATACTTTCGATTAAGTCACCTTTCAGACAAAAAACAATAAAATCGAAAATTGGTTCATCTATTTGGGCTCTACAATGCCACAGACACACAAATACACAGATACACACATCAAATTCAAACATCCCTTCTTTTTACGTCGGCGGTTTAAAACGCGATGATAACGTCTGGTCAAAGTCTTCCTTTAAAAACCTGTTTCATCCAAGATAAAATCGCAAAAAGTAAATGGTACCCACGTGTAGTATTATTATTTTTTCTATGCCCACGTGATCGTGAGGTTGGTTTTTATCACGCCACAGATGGTCGTTCAGTTTTATACTTCTTTTTATGATTGTTGCCCTTTTATGACTAGAATGAAGTGGTATTATATTTTCCACATTGTTAGTATTATTGAGAAGTTGTGTAATCCTGCCTGTTTTATAAGAAGTTGTTTTATAGCCAACAGACAAGCATAATTATACCACTATCTCACCTGATGTGAAGTGATGGTGCGGTCTAAGATAGGATCGTGCATGTCTTGAAATGAGAGGCATTTGAAATCAGATGGTAGGAGCATTTTTTTTAATGTCATATAGGCTAGCGTTTGACCACTATCTCACCTGTTGATAAATGATGATGCGGTCGAGGATATATATATTATATATCAATGTTCCGCCTTGGCTCAACTGGTGACATTTTTTCAAGACTATAAAACACAAAAATAGGTTGTCTGGAAGAGATTGCTTTATGCGATAAGACTGACGATTGTATCATCGTATTATGTAGTTGTAATTTTAGATAATTAGTTCTTTATGGTGTTCAATAAAGAGTTATTCTATTCTTTCCTACTATCTATAATACTTAAATTAATAAATTATTTTTTGCAGTGCGCCGCAGTGATTTTTTTTTGACGTCAAAGGTCAAAGGACTCCATGCTTACAAAAGTTGCTATCGTAGTTTTTTAACCAAAAAAGAGCTGATAATATTTAAACGGACGAACGGATTTTCATGAAACAAAGCTAAGAACACTCTCGACAAAGACATCTATCAAACAAAACAAACGAAATCAAAATCGGTTCATCCGTTTGGGCGCTACGATGCCACAGACAGACACACAGATACACAGATACACAGATACACAGATACACAGATACACAGATACACAGATACATAGATACACAGATACACAGATACACAGATACACAGATACATACACACACAGATACACAGACACACAGATACACACGTCAAACTTATAACACCCCTTTGTTTTGCGTCGGGGGTTAAAAATAGTGCATCGTATACATATTCAGTATGAACAGTTTAATAGTGGTATCATCCTCGACCGCATCATCACTTACCAACAGGTGAGATAGACGACAAACGCTAGCATAATTATTTAAAAAAACCGACAAAGTCGAGTTGGACTCGCCCACCGAGGCTTCCGTACCAACTTTGGATGGTACCAATTTAGTTAGACATATAAGTTGTATGAGCGCTCATATAACTCAGAGGCCTATCTTAATTGGCGTAAAATATGTATAATAGGGACAACCTTTAATTTTCTTTTTAGGGTTCCGTAGCCCTGACAAGGAACCCTTATAGTTTCGTCATGTCCGTCTGTCTGTCTGTCTGTCCGAGGTTTTGCTAAAAGACAATATAATTTTGTAGGGGTATGTATATACATACCCCTACAAAATTACAGCTTTCTAGTATTAACATAATTTATATAAATTACGCCGACAAAGTGGTGAAATAAAATTTTGAAAAATATTTTTTTTAGGGTAGCTCCCCTACATGAGAAGTGAGGATGAATTTTTTTTTCGTCTTCTACCCCATCGTGCGGGGTATCGTTGAATAGGTCTTTTTAAATGACTTAAGGGTTGCTCATATCATTTCTCGATTGAATGCTTCATTTACGAAATATTACACTTTAAAGTGCAAATTTTTGTTCCAGTAGGGCGCCGCCCCCCCTCTAAAAGCTAAACTGCTGGCTTGAAAAATCTGGAAAAATTCGTGATAATAGTGCATTTCATGAACTTTAAAGGAAAATTATAACGGTTAAGATAACTTTATTAGTTTAGCAGTAATAGTCGTTGAACTTGGGTGTTGGATAATTTTGTACCAAATACAAAATCCTTAGAATATCCTAGTTGCTTGTTTATAACGGGTAATGACTTGCATTGAATAACGGGCTACTACGGAACCCTACACTGCACGTGGCCAGACACGCATTTGGCCGGTTATTTTTATTAGAATTTTCCTTTTCTTTGTGCTGTAAGACCTTGCTTCTTGCCAAATTTCATGATTCTAGGTCAGGGGAACGGGAAGTACCCTATACGTTTCGGGTCGAAAGCTATAGGGTACTTCCCGTTGACTTAATACTTCCGGTTGACCTAGAATTGTCAATTTTGGTCAAAAGCAAGGTCTTACAGCACGAATTACACACGCATTAACGCAGAAGTAACTCCAATCTTTAAAGCTGGAACGAAAACTGAGGTCACAAATTATAGGCCCATATCTCTTCTACCTACCATCTCTAAAATTCTGGAGAAGGTAATAAACAAGAGGCTTCTCAGTTTTCTCGAGTCCAATAACTTGCTATCTGATAACCAGTATGGATTTCGCTGCCACAAATCTACTGAGGATGCAGTTGTTAAATTAGTAGATACTGTGATCGACAAAATTAATAGTAATCAGAAATGTATTGGTGTGTTCCTAGACCTGGCCAAAGCTTTCGACACGGTGTCACAGCCAATACTGCTGAAGAAACTGGAAATGTTAGGAATTCGTGGCATTACACTTGAATGGTTCCGATCCTACCTGAGTAATCGAAAACAGTGCGTGCGCTTAGGAACTGTCTATAGTGACTATACCACAGTAGAATTTGGAGTCCCCCAGGGAAGCGTGCTCGGACCTACTCTTTTTTTGATCTACTTGAACGATCTATGTAACTTCCAAATAAATCAGTGTAGTGTCTTTGCCTATGCAGACGACACTGCTCTGATTTTTAACGGAAACAGTTGGAAAGAGGTTGTTGAAGTGGCCCAGAAGGGACTAGCTGACGTTGCTCTGTGGCTCCAAAATAATCTCCTGACCTTAAATGCGGACAAAACAAAATTTTTAGCGTTCAGGATATCCAGTCGCTCAAAACCGGATATACCAATAAGTCTACGTCTGCACCGCTGCGATCCTATTATGTCCACGTCCACAACATCACCCTGCTCCTGTCCTGAGCTTGGTCAAGTTGAAACTATTAAATATCTAGGTATACAAATAGACCAGCATTTAAATTGGCTTTCCCAAATTACCACCCTGTCCAATCGACTCAGAAAAATGATGCACATTTTCAAAAAACTTACAGTAGTCGCAGATGAAAAAACTATAAAAATGGTGTATCTCTCTCTATGCCAATCCATAATTAGCTACGGTATCGTATGCTGGGGAACAGCTGCCAAAACTCATCTACTAAGACTTGAAAGAGCACAGCGCGCGATACTGAAGGTAGCATACAGAAAACCGTTCAGATACGCCACGAATATGCTTTACAATGAAACTGGACATCTGACAGTCAGACAACTGTACATTATGGCAACAACATTGAGATTTCACAAAACATCTCTCTCCAGCATATCTGTCCGTGAAAGACCTTCTCGCCATAAAATGTGGGATTTACCATCTACAAAAAGCGTATTTGCGACGCGGTCTTTTGCATATAGAGGTCCGTATATCTATAGGACCATAGATAAACGAAACAATATCCTTACAGATACTCGTCACATCTGCAAACAAAAAATATTTACATTTCTCAAGTCCCTCAGTTATGACGAAACAGAGGCACTTTTCAAAGGTCCTAGCTAACAGTAAGGGCCTGTATCGTCTTGCACGGAGTGTCTTGCGCACTTGCAATGCGAGGCGATCCAGGCCCGCTGACCTATGTCATACTCGGACTCACATAATGTCACTGAGCCCTAGTCCACGAATTATAAAGATTAAAGAAATAAAGAGCACTTAAAAATTCAAATACAGTCATACTACACTGAATACACATTCTTTTTCATTTTCATACACACATTCTCTCATTTACTCGCTTACTCAATTACTCAGTCACTCAAATACATACCCACTATCACTCTCATTCACTCACTAACTCTCTTACCTACTTACACTGATATATACCTAAAAAATTGCATTGTGTATATGTATTACTCTAGGAAACTGTTGGAAAGAGCCACTAGATCTGGCGACACAGGAACTTTCCTAGTGCTGGATATAGGGTTTCCCACCACAGTAGGTATCTTATTTACTTCGCGTTACAGAACAACATATTATTATTTTGTTATTTAATTAACTTTTATTATAAGATCAAGTGGTTTTCATTTAGTTGATTTTAGTTGTTAAATAATTTATTGATTGCAACAATATACATTTATAAACTCATAAGGCACAGCCTTTAACCTCATTTAAAACAACTAAATGATCAACATAATTTCATTATGAGATAAATGACAGATTTAAAAATTATGTTATGTTATTACATAAGTGTTGTAATTAGTATTAACATCATAACTGTAACCTACTCATTATCCATGTTAATGAAATAAATAAAAATAAATAAAAATTAAAAGAAGTCGAGAAAGTGAATTTTACGCCGTCTTGTCATTTTAGTATCGTTAGCATAAAATAAAACCGGCTAAGTCGAGTTGAACTCGCCCACCGAGGCTTCCGTACCAACCAATTAAGCTAGACCTCTAAATTGTATCAGCGCTCATATAACTCAGAGGTTTACATTAATTGGCGCATACTATGTATGTATGTGGACATCCTTTAATTTTCAACTTTTTAAAATTTTTTGGAATTTTTCCTTAATTTGTGCTGTAAGACCTTGCTTACAGTAAAAATGTAAAACTCATTTTTTATTTAAAAACCATGTGATGTATTTATAACCAGTTTACTGAAACCATTCTGATGAGCCCAATTTCGACATCTCTGTTATAAGTTGGTGACGAGTTCAGTATCGACGAGTTGAGAAATGGCAGTGGGCTGGTCATATCTGCCGCAGGACTGATAACCGTTGGGGTAGACTTGTCCTTGAGTGGAGACCGCGAATCGGCAAACGTAACGTAGGACGTCCTGTGGAGCGACGACATACGCAAAGCGGTGGGCAGTAACTGGAAGAGAAGAGCTGAAGATCGGGCTCAGTGGCGCAACTTGAAAGAGTCCTACGTCCAGCAGTGGACGGACACCGACTGATAATGATGATGATGATGAGTTCAGTATATCTGCAGTTTCTAGGAGATGTCCCAGCGTCAGGTAAATACCATGTTCTTACAATACCGTTTCAGTAAGAGGATATCAAATATCGAACTGATTGATGAATATTCATTTCATAGCGTCATCAACTAGAAAAAAGCTCGTAGCCTTAAAATGGCTGAGCGGATTTTAGTCAATCAAAGCTTAGGAAGGACACTCTCTATTAAGACAACCATAAAACAAAAAAAAAACTAAATCAAAATTGGTTCATCCGTTTGGGCGTGGGACTATTATCTTTTCTGTGGTTTGGCCACATGAGTAAAGATGTGGTTTGGGCGCTTCAATGCGACAATCAGTCACACACACATACACAGATACACACGTCAAACATATAACATCCTTTCTTTTAGCGTAGGGTGTTAAAAAAGTTGTCTCCTGGCTCTATCATCAGTCCCTAGTTACTAAGCTAATGCAATGTTTGTTAGTTATTTACGACTGAAGATATTAAATAGTGTTAAAAGTAAATAAAATGGAGCGATCATTACAAATGACAACAATCTAGTAGGCTTCAGAGCTTTGAACATCGCCGCTAAATCGCCAGTTTATCAGTCTTTTTTCGGTTACATTTCGGAGAGTGAGCCTTCCAATTGCACGAATTAATTCCACCGTCCCTCTTTTACCATCTTACTACCAAGCGTACAGACATGCGCCATCGATACATTGTAGATATTCCGTTTTGTCGCACAAAGCGCTTTGCACCCACATTTATCATTCGCACAGCGAAGGAATGGAATTTCCAGTCAGAGTCTGTGTCTCCTGTTAAGTACAATTCGGGAGTCTTCAAATCGCGAGTGAATAGGTATCTTCTAGGAAAGCGTGCTACATCGTCGATTACATTTTACATCATCTTAACATCAGGTGAAACCTTCGAGCATTTACCAAGTTGGTAAATGCTCGAAGGGTTAGACAGTGGTCAAACGCTTGCTATCAACTATACATAAAAAAAACTGGCCAAGTGCAAGTCGGACTCGCACTCGTAAAAGTTTCGGAATAAAATGGCTGTGACATACGGACGGACAGACAGACAGACAGACATGACGAATCTATAAGGGTTCCGTTTTTTGCCATTCGGCTACGGAACCCTAAAAACACTATTAGTATCGGTAAACATAACAACAAATTAAATTACCTATCAACATGTTATTTACCTGGAAGAAATATCAAACGATAAAGGTTCAGTTGGCACAAACCACTATTTAAAATTTATAAAAGGAGTAAACTTTATTTATTTGTTTTTATCTTCATTATGGTAGTCAAGGATAATCATAAAATAATTATTAGTATTAAAAATGTATGGTACAGGTAATTAGGTATGTATGTACCTATTAACTATGGACGAACACCCAAGAGAGAGAAGGGATGTAAGGGAGCACACATCCCATCTAAGTGCTCCCAGCCAACCTCACCTGCCCGTGGTGCATCCTGCTGACCGACGAACGGGGCTCTGGCGACCGACAAATGGCGGTATAACCATTTCAAATTATGGCGTAGCTATAAATACTACAGGCCGGTGACGGGCAGCAGCGTCACCGGTGCGAGGAGCTACGCCCTGCGATCGCCAACACGCCTGCCCTTGCCTGCCCTGCTTCTTTATTTATTGCATCCCTTGGGAGGGATATGCCCTAATCGCCACGCTGGGATTAGGGCATATCCCTCCCAAGGGATGCAATAAATAAAGAGCCGAAGATCGGGCTCAGTGACGTGACTTGGGAGAGGCCTACGTCCAGCAGTGGACTGATACCGGCTGTTTATGATGATGATGATGAACACCCAAGAATATACAGCAAAATCTATTGCTGTTTGGCTAAGATTTGAACACGCAACCTTTGTATTTGTATTTGTGACGTAGACATCATTGGCTTGTCTTATCAACCGACTTCCAAAACGGAGAATGTCGGAAACTGAAACGCGCTGCCAGAACACTGTAAGGTTATGGCGACAGATCTACTCCTTGATGGTGGTTTGTAGGTAGGGTAATTAAAAAAATAGATGCCACGATTCATTCAATCTAGTTCATTTGAACAATTTTGAAACGTTGAAAATAGGTAATTCATTAGCTTAATAAAACTTCAGCTGAATGACGCTTGTAATACGCAACATTTCTTTCTCTGTAAATTGTTAAACACAATCCAAAATTTAATTGACAAAGCACCGGAACATGTTATTCCGTAGGTTGCGGGTTCAAGTCCCGTCGGTACGATGAAATTTTGGATTGTGTTTAACAATTTACAAAAATATAAAGTGTGAAACACTTCAAAGAAACATAATATTTCTTTCTCTAACTAAGCAATCAGCTTTTAACGCCAACGTTTTACCATTTTTACCGTTCTAACAACCAAAGGCTATTTTGGATGTTTAATTAAACTTATTTTTACAACCAACAGTGTTTATTGTGACATAATTAGATTTATTTTTCATTTTAGAGGGTTGTAAACTGTCAAATGCAGGTTTTACTGTTTTATTTTATATCTTTGTCAAATTGGGTCTTAAAAGAGCTTAAGAAAATGTTGTTCCGCTTTCGTAATTAAACGCCGAATTTACGTTTATAAATTCTCAAATGTTCAATTATTATTTGTGCTTGGATTGCTGCTTTACATCGAGTTACATACATGTGATCATATATGTATAAATATTTATAAAGCTTACTAGCAATGTCGGTTGCACATTAAGGTACGACCACACCGCGGCATCCGGCGATCTCGGCGGCGATCAGATAGCGCCGTACTATTTGTTCCGATAACCGACTGGTTCACACCAAACGCGATCTACGGCGATCAGAAAACGATTGAAAATCAGATCGCGAACGCGCACGCGCACGAAGGACGCCGCGGTGTGGTCGTACCTTTACTAGTATTGTTGTTTACTCCTCTAACTAAGCTAAATATGTTTGTGTCTAGAATGGGTTCACGTTAGAGCTGTGAAAGTAACGAATAAATGTATACCCGTAGGTATTCGTTACTATATAATATCGAACTCGTTACTTTCGTATCGTTACTCGTTACTTTCGTTACAATCGGCTGTCATGTATAATTGTATATGTCAGTATCATTCTCGCGCGTTACTAATAGGTTAATTAAATGTACTTGTATATTTAGTTATGGTTTATAGTACGAAAATAAGTTATATAATTATATTACTTAGTAACGAATACATACGGTTCGACACAGCTTTAGTTCACGTTCATAGTACAACGGGTGGAGATTACTGGGGATCGAACTCACGACCTCTTGATCGCCAGTCCGACACCTTATCCATTAGGCTATTGCCGCTTGTATAATCATTATTTATATAAAAACTTAGTTCCATCAAGTCTGCCGCCATTAGGAGAAAGGCCGTAACTTGCTCAAAGATGAAACCGAGTAAATTGAAGTTTTGTCTGAAATTAAGTCTGAAGCGTTACAGTCCACTTTTAGTCGTTTAATCTCTTTTTGAAATATTAAAAAAAAATCCTTTTATTATTGTGTGCTGTATTCATATTCGTGATTATTTTAGTTTTGCTTTAATCATAACATTACCCTTTCAGATAAGTAAAAAAAATCATAAAAATTGATAAATAATTTAAAGAAAAGCCCTAACTATGTAGTTACGGCTTTTCTAGTTCATAATAAACACAAAAATATATATCTTAGCATGAAACACTGTATACAAGCAAAGCCGTAACTACGAATTTAATGCTTTTTTCAATTAATTATACAATTTTTAGACATTTTTTACTAAAATTAAAATTGGAAACTTTTTTAAATATATTTCATATTTAAAAAAAGCTTCCGCTCAGGAATAAAAGTAATTACTAGATTTTTATGTGTAGGTATTATAATTTACTATTTAGGGGAACTAGAATTTTAAATTTAAACAAAAAAATATAATGGTAGCTCTGCTTTATTCATCACTCATTACTTTTCAATCTTGAATCAAACTTAAAATCTCCATTCTAAAATTTAAAAAACAGGTAAAATTACGCCCTTTCAGTGTAGTTAGGCAACATTTGTACTATGAAAGGCCATAATATAGAAATTAAGTCTTTTTAGTTTAAAAAACTACAAAATTTCACGAAGTTACGCCTTATTTGCTTATGATAACTTGGGATCAAGACTAATAAGAGCTTTATCACATAGACTCTAAGATAGCATTTTTTTTGCTTATTCTGAATATGTATATAAGTCATTTTGGACAAAAAATCAAGTTACGGTCTCCGTATGACGGCAGAAGTGGTCAAACGCTTAGCTATTATCACGTTCTTGTTCATCGTGTTGCTCTTGGCAGAGCGGTCGTGGTCGTTACTTCAGTCATCATCGTCATAATTATCAGCCGGTATCAGTCCACTGCTGGACGTACGCCTCCCACAAGACACGCCACTGAGCCCGATCTTCGGCTCTTTGCTCTTTTCTCTTTGTCACTTCAATATATATTATGAATTAGTTGCTAGCACGTTTAATTATTCGTTGCCAATCCCCTCTCACGGCTGCCTTTCTTGTGCACTTATTGATAGATTCTGAGACCGTTGCTTTAATCTGATCTGTCTAACGCATGGGTGACATGCCACAAAAATATTGATGCGATTCGATCAACTTACTTGTAGTGATCAATCAAAACGCTACGACTAAGTGATCGTAAGATTGTAAGGTACTAGAAATGTCGGAAATTGTAACCAACTATTTCTTATAAATGGGACATTCCAAATTTTTTAAATGTATTTGTACTGATAACTGGTCACCTTGAGCTTCTTGGAATCTCTCTGACACAAACTCTAAACTTTGACTGTTACGTTGAATCCAAAGCCTAGTAAGCGATCGCAGGGTGCACTTTTCCATACAAATGTATTCCCCCGTTTTCTCGCTGAAAAATGCTTCTAGAGAAAAAAATGTTTCTACAATAATTAAGATAGTTTACAAACTAAAAAAATCGACTTCCATGCCGCGCGAGTCTGTTTCAGTAGCAGGTTAGAGACGTTTATCGTCATATTTCTAGAGATACTCATCAGATCTCAATGAAATTACAATGGGACCACTTCGAAAACAAACCCTAACGATTAAAAAAAGGAATCATCCAAATCGGTTTACAATTGACGGAGTAATCGCGTAACATGCACACAAATAAAATCATACATACGAATTGAGAACCTCCTTCTTTTTGGGAAGACGGTGGAAAAATTAAGGTCTGCTGTGGCTATGCCCCTATACCAATTGCATACCTAACCAATTGCAAAAAGAAATGTAAGCCTTATTATCTCTTCTTTAAGATTTTTGAAGGTTCATATTTCTATTTGTAATTGGTTGGTCAAAAAAAGCAAATAATAGGGGCATAGCTACAGCAGATCTTGAGTTTTTGCTCTAGAAGCATTTTCCAGAAAGAAAACGAGGGAATACGTTTGTATGGAAAAGTGCACCCCGCGTTCGCTCTTAAAAAGCTGATATTTTGGTCAGGGTAACGCAGTAGGTACTTCACAGTGGGACTGTTGCTCGAGCCGTATCAAGCACAAGTCCGATCGTGTATGGAGTATTTCTTCCACCTCTGGTACGGACCGTCGTCTCCTCGTCAAATCGAGGGTAGGGGGTAAAACATATCGGGCAGCGGCATAACTCCCTCAATTTCCTTAATTTAAGAATTGGTTGGTCAGAAAAAGCAAATGCCAAATGGACAAAGCTACAGCAGACCTTGATTTTATGTGGAAACAAATTTGCTCTAGAAGCATTTTCCAGGGAGAAAATGGGGGAATACGTTTGTATGGAAAAGTGCATACCGCGTTCACTCTTAAAAAGCTGATATTTTGGCCAGGGTAACGCAGTAGGTACTTCACAGTGGAACTGTTGCTCGACCCGTATCAAGCACAAGTCTGATCGTGTATAGAGTATTTCTTCCACCTCTGGTACGCACCATCGTCTCCTTGCCAAATCAAGGGTAGGTGGTAAAACATATCGGGCAACAGCATACCTCCCTTAATTTCCATATTTTCAGAATCGACCAGAAGGAGGCATTACCGGTCATAGAGAGGAGAGTCAGAAACTCATCAATGTCGTCAAACTTGGCAAGAGGTTCTGGGCCTCTAAGGCGTCGATCATCGCCGCAAAGTTGCTTATAGTTTATCGGTTTCCTATCTAATACATTTCGGAGAGCGTGCCATTTAATTCGCACGTGTTATTATCTACATCTCCTTTCTTCCATTGAACAACCAGACGTATATACTGATGTGCGCCATCTTTGGTGGACATAATTATTTCACCTACACGCGCCAAGCGTTTTACTTTTACTGCCATCATACTTACTGCCAAGGAATGGTATTTCTTTATCTGTGTTTTCCAAAGAGTATAATCTGAAGAAAAATTTGGAATGAAATCTAAGATAGATCTAATCACATATGATGTAACGTAACGGAGCGCCTACCTCTCGCTACGGGTAATGAGGGAACCTAGACAAGGTAAACTACAGGAGACGGGTTTTAACAGTTATATTCCTATTGATTCTACAAAACTCTACGATACTTAACTTAAATAAAACTTAGTGTTTTTCACTGCACGTCGAGTCCTTTATATCCTGGTAAATGTGAGATTCCCCGTCACAAATAATTTCCCGTGGGTTTGTGATTCCTTCCTTGGTCCACCGCTGACCCTGATATGGTCTCCCGGTACAACGGCAGCCCCATAACCGCCGCAAAAGGTACTTTGCGCTAGCAAGCATTTCCAGCAGACTTACCGATACGGTCTCTGTGTCATCTTCGTTTATATCCAGCTCATCTCCAGCATTAAAATTCACTAGGAGGTCCGGTCCACAAGCAACTGCAAGAGTTCATAGGTTCTTCCCAGTGTAGAATTCAACTCCTTCACTATGTATTTCCTCTGCTCAGTCATTTTGTTGAGAAATATTTGAGTATAATGTAAAAATACGTAAATAAAAATCACGGATTAGACAAAGGAGGTTGGATTGGCAATAATCACACTTTTGTTTGAAAACCAGCGTCGCCGCGTTACTCCCACCAAACGATTCCACAACATAAACAATACAAATAGATACACGAATTACGCAAACTAATAAACAAATTACACATAGAACACGGGGCTGCAATTGCTTCGCACACTACTGCAATTGTTACGCACATTACTTCGAGACTCTATAAGTTACACACAATCACACGCGGCCGACCGGCCGGCGACCGACGCGAACGTGAATATAACGAGTCGGAGAGGCGTGGTGATTTCGCTCGCTTTGCAATCCATTGCGCGTAAACTGCGTCTCGAGGTAGAAATATTCGTACTTTACCAGCAATGTATAGTTATCTGTTCTCTGGGTATGTTGTCGTTTGAACAAAGAATTTCATAATTAAAAATAGTTTTTGGACAAAAATATCTATAATACGAAGATTTTATGCTTACCGATGAAAAGAAATTCCTCCTTGTTTAATACTTGATGTCTGACTCTTTAATTTACACGTAATAATCGCACAACACGGCATTTTGAGACGATTTTAGCGCACCTCCGCGCTGCGACGCAAACCACGAGCCACTAAAAAGTATGATCGCGTGGTTCTATGAATCTATGATTGTCTAATCATACTAGTGGCGCGCCTGCCCCGCCCACATTGCCAATCCAACCTCCTTTGTCTAATCCGTGATAAAAATAATCTTTGTTTCGATCAGGTGTTGCCAGGGCAACGTGACAATTTGATCCTGTCATTGACTGACTTCTCCATATTTTTTCGTCATTTCTTTTTAAATTTTTAAAACGTTCCGTCATAAAGAAACATAAATCCTTTTAATACAAAAGAGTATATGTATGATATGAAAATGAAATAAGTGGTTTACGAAATGCCACAATGATAACAATTTTTTTTACCAAAAAATGCTTTTAAAAATAAAAGTGTCCTTTTATTTTTACTTAAATATATAGCAAACTTTTACCATAAGTCAATATTCCGTGTGGTTTTTTTTCTATACTTGATTTACAAATCACACCAAAACATACATTAACAGTAGTATTTTCAAAGTAGTAGCTTCAAATTTTACTCAGCGATCCTTTGACTACAAACGCTCATTTTATGCAAATCGACAAAACGTGGTATCATTGCCTTAAAGCTTGAAAAATGTTCACCCTAAGTCTGATACCTTTTAAAGTCTAAAATCCTCTCTTCATATTTAGGGTTCCGTAGCTGAATGGCAAAAAACGGAACCATTCTATACTACGACTACGAGACTGACAGAGAGACATGAAGAATCTATATTCTTCATGTCTCTCTGTCAGTCTCTCTGTCCGTCCGTATGTCACAGCCGCTAAGATTACACAGTTGAAACTTGGTTGTATTCTGTAAACCGCTATACGATGTTTACACAAAAATAAAAAAATGAAAACTATTAAGGGGGGCTTCCTACACGTGGAACTAAAACTGAATAAAAAAATCATCAAACCTATGCGTGCGTGGTGTCTATAGATAGGCCTTTAGGCCTTAGACAAATGACATTGAGGTTCTAAAAAACATTTTTTTCTCAAAATCAATTATTTGAATGATAGACACGTCTAAAGTGGTAAAATGTGTGTGTGTCTCCCCCCTTCTAACTTTTAAAGTAAGAGATTGAAAAATCTAAAAAAAATATGTGCTGTAGATCTCAATAAAAACTTTCAACGAAAATTAGTTTAAACAAGATACAGTCATCAGTTTTTGAGATATAGCAACCGTAAACATAACTTAGTTTTTCATACAAACGCTATAAAAAACAAAGTGATTTTTTTGGTGGCGTAAAATTATAGTTATAACTAGCAGCCAGCCCCGGTTTCGCACGGGTAGAACAAATATACCTATAAAATTTGCATCAGTTTGTTGCATCGAATATAAAATATGAACATATTTAACAATCATTGTCATATTTCAACCAATTTACACAAAACCTTAACGAATTATGCACCTTCCTAATAAACACTCTGGCTATTGGTGAAAACCGCAGGATAATCCGTTCAGTAGCTATTGAGATTATTGCGAACAGACAGACAGACGCAGTGATGGACTTTGTTTTATAATACTTACGTAGTGATATTGAACGGCCCTTTGGCGTAAAGGATAGTTACCCTGATTCTGACCCGACGGTCGTTGGTTCTAATCCTAGCGATATACCTACCAATGAAAGTTTTATGTGCATTCATGTATCATGAGTCTTCGTACAGTGGTAGTAGAATCATTAAATCTACCAAAAAGTAGCTTACCACCAAGAAGAACATCTGCCGTCTTAACCTTACGGCGTTCCCTGACGCAAAAAGTAGAGGTAATATACGCTTAACGTGTGTATCTGTGTGTCTGTCTGTAGCACCTTAGCACCTAACCGGATGAACCGATTTTGTTTTTATTATTGATAGTTTTTTTTTGTTTAATAGATGTCTTCATCGCGAGTGTTCTTAGCTTTGATTCATGAAAATTCGTTCAATCGTTATAAAACTTTGAGCATTTTTAGGGTTCCGAACCCAAAGGGTACCAACGGAACCCTATTACTAAGACTCCGCTGTCCCTCTGTCTGTCAAAATCAAAACTCAAAAATATTACAAAAATATATACCTATTTATACTTACAGTATACTGTAAGTATAAATAGGTATATATTTTTGTAATCTCCCTGTCCCTCTGTCTGTCAAAATCAAAACTCAAAAATATTCTATATATTATCTTATAGTCTAGCGTTCGACCACTATCTCACCTGTTGATAAGTGATGATGCGGTGGAAGATAGTAAGCACGCTAGGCCTAGAATGGGAACTGGCTCTCAAGGATAGCTGCTGGAACACAGATGCTTGGCGACAGATTTTCTAACTTGAGGGTGGTAGCTGGCCAGGCGGACCCTAGATAGTGCCCTTACACCATGCGGGGGTTGTTAATTTAATGGGTTGATGTTCGTCCATATAGAGTTTACTT
Source organism: Cabera pusaria (assembly GCA_954871355.1). NCBI lineage: Eukaryota > Metazoa > Arthropoda > Insecta > Lepidoptera > Geometridae > Cabera > Cabera pusaria. The sequence continues at coordinate 8,155,410 of OX940907.1, forward strand.
ACGTTTGGGACCCTATCAATTATTCAGCGAGTAAGTCAAAACTGACACGAAACTTCTCTGACCCTAAATCAGATTTGACCCGCAGGAAGCAAATTAATTTTCAAGCATTATAAACTCAGTTGAATTATATTAAGAGGTGACAGTTGTATTAAATAAAAGTCACATTTCTTTTATAACTTGTATTGTAGTTTTACAACCGCACTGTCTCAACCTAGGTTTCGTGCATGTCCGATGCACTTCTTCGGGAGTTTACGCAGCGAGATCGCGACGATCACAGTGCGACGACCACTGTGGCCGTCACGATCCCGCTGCACGAAACCTAGGTCGAGACAGTTGACATTAAATAGTAGTGAGTATATTAGTCAGGACTTTTATAATCATGATTCAAACTCAATATAACTATTAATTTAAAACCGCGCTAAAATTAACAAATATACATACGTTGTGTAATAAATAAAAAAACCGCAACGAACGCCTGATTTTTTCAAAAAACGACTTCATATAAAATTAGGAGGTTGTCAATTCGTCGGAATCTTAGTTTTTTTTTAATGTATGTTCACCGATTACTCAAAGATGCCTGAACCGATTTGTAAAATTTTTTTTTGTTTCAAAGGGCACCCTTTTCAAGTGGTCCCATCTAAATTTGAACCAAATCGGCCGAGCCGTCTTTAATATATCAACATTTGTATTACGATGCATTTACTTATCACACGCACAGATTATATAATAGTTACTGCCCCTAATAGCCAGTAGACACTGGCTACTAGGGCGACGTTTGAAGTCAGTTCTTTTAGTTTTTTAAACGATCTAAAATTATTTTTCAGAAGTACATTAGCTTCGTGTTCCCATAAATATAACTCTAAGATGTTGCCCGTATCAAATTTTACAGTGAGTTTGCAGATTATACTCTTTGCATGTTTAGTCTTTCATGATTTGTTTAGTTTAGAAACAGCTTGAAGTTACGATCACAACGATAAACACAGCACTGAGCCGTTTAACTTTCAGAAACGTTAAGAAAATGAATAGGGTTTTCAATTACATTAATAATTTGAAGTACCTATAAAATAAATATATTTTGATTTTACAGGATTTTTGGTAAAAAGTTTTACGATAGATCTATCATAAAACTTTTTAACAAAAAATTAAACCGCGGAAAAAACTGAAAAGCAAATAATAAGTAAACTTTTTGTTTAACCTTAATAACGAAGTTCTTAAACTACTGTTAGTATACCATTGTATATATTTTTGTAATTGTTTAGAGTTTTTAACATTATTTTGTAATTGATATAATTAAAAAAAATATATTCTCATTTTAGACAACAGAAATCGATATATAGATTAAAAACTACATATTAAAAAATTTAAGATTCAAAAAAATAAAATATTTAAACAATCACTTAGTAATAATAAGAATGAGCGCTACTAAACATTTTAAAATTTAAGAGTAATAATATATTCAAAACAATTTAATAAACTAATTAAACTAAAATATTAACTATGACTAATAATTAAAATTAAAACTACAAATAATAAATGGAATTTAGGTCGCTGTTTGCTGTCTGTCTGTTTTTAACTAAACATAATAACTTTTGGTAGGGACAACTTAATAGATCACATTTGACATCTGTCAGTCTCAGCTTCATAGTAAGGTGACTTGCTTAAAAAAATCGATTCAATTGATGAATCGATACGCATCAACACAAACAAGAATGATGTTAGTTTGAAGTTATTCGAAATAACCAATTTTCCGGCAGCTCTAAATGAGAAATACAATTAGTGTTGACATTATTCAGTGTTATTTACTTGTTCATTTTGCGTTAATATGAAATTGATAAGACACGTTAATACAAATTATGCAAATCGGAAATTATGCATATTTAAACTATTTTATATGTATTTATGGATTAGAATGTAGCTCCATAGAAAATGACCCAATAAAATAAAAAAACATACTCAATTTTACCTATGGATCTAACGTTTCGTAGTTTATCGTTAGTTTTTTAACCCACATTATTATTGATTTTAGTTCCTATTCAATTATTTTTGTATTTTTGAAGTTATACTTCTTTTGGCGCGATAGAGAAAAATGATGAGAGTGAATTTTTACGATGCGCGCGCACACCGACACCTAAATTTAACATCGTGAAGTTAGTTCTAGGTGGTACGATGCGCGCGCACACTGACACCTAAATTCTGCACCGTGAAGTTAGTTCTAGGTGGAATGACTATGTTCAAGTTGTATATGTCATCACGTCATATCACGTCATATTTTTACGTTAATAAAACCTTTTTTATTTAAATAAAATTGTTTTGATTAATTTTAATTTTTATATATAATCACTACTGCATTTTAGTTATTTTTTTTCCATACGCCACAGAAGTATAACTTCTAACGCGTGCACATAAGTACACACACTCTTTTTTTAGTCAAAGAACAATATTATGTGTTAATTACAATCACAGTGTAGTTAGTTTTTCGTTAAACATCCTTCACAAGTAATCATTGCATTCGATTTAACCTATCGACTGATCAATCTTTTGATTTTTTGGATAGCATCCCTAGTGTTTATACAGAAAAAGTGTTCACTGACGTAACCTTGTACTGACGTTTAGTTTTTGAGAACAAAAATTGTTAAAATGAATTATTAGTCAAAGTTCATCGTAAAACGCTTTCTTTTGTAATTATTAGAATAAATATGTATTTGTAACTGAAAAATGTTTAGTAATTATGCAGTTCTGACTTCGAAATAATTAATAATTTTATGTGCCCTTCATTACAAGGTTACGTTGTTGAATTTTGATGAAGTGTCAAATGTGATCTATTAAATCGATTTTACTATAAGTTCTCAAAATAATGAAGGTAAGTATGTGTACCTTAGTAATTTTGAGTCGGCGCCAAACAAGCAAATTAATTAATTACGTAAATGTAAGTATGTAAACCACATACTAAAATTAGTTTGAGAACTTAGTTATTATATTTAGTTAAAAACTCAAAAATATTACAAAAATATATACCTATTTATACTTACAGTATACTGTACTACTCTACTCCCTGTCCCTCTGTCTGTCAAAATCAAAACTCAAAAATATTACAAAAATATATACATATTACAGTATACTGTAAGTATAAATAGGTATATATTTTTGTAATATTTTTGAGTTTTTAACTAAATATAATAACTAAGTGTTTAACGAAAAACTAACTACACTGTGATTGTAATTAACACATAATATTGTTCTTTGACTAAAAAAAGAGTGTGTGTACTTATGTGCACGCGTTAGAAGTTATACTTCTGTGGCGTATGGAAAAAAAATAACTAAAATGCAGTAGTGATTATATATAAAAATTAAAATTAATCAAAACAATTTTATTTAAATAAAAAAGGTTTTATTAACGTAAAAATATGACGTGATATGACGTGATGACATATACAACTTGAACATAGTCATGCCACCTAGAACTAACTTCACGGTGCAGAATTTAGGTGTCAGTGTGCGCGCGCATCGTACCACCTAGAACTAACTTCACGATGTTAAATTTAGGTGTCGGTGTGCGCGCGCATCGTAAAAATTCACTCTCATCATTTTTCTCTATCGCGCCAAAAGAAGTATAACTTCAAAAGCAATACCTTAAGTAAAACTGTTTTTTTATTTTAATAGACTTCAAAGCCGAGAAAATCCGATTAACCAAGTACACGCACCGGCTGGACTTACTTCAAACTGCTATAGTTGTATCCGAAAAATTCAAATTGTATTTGAAAAATCTATGAAAAATACATATAACGTAGACCAGAAACTCGAAGAAGAGGTGGATTTAGACATTGCATAGTAGTTCCATAAATATAATACAGATTATGTTCCTACAAATATATCATATCCCAATAATAACAATAAAGCTAGGCGGTGATCTGATAGCGCAGTAGTATTTGTACAGACTGGTTCAGACCAAACGCGATCAGATAATAATTGAAAAGTACTGAGATCGCGCCCGCAGATCGCAGGACGCTGCGGTGTGGCCGTACTTTAAGTTTTTTATTGAACAAAAAAAAGAATTACGTATAAATTATACGGTAAAGCCAACCCGTCATGACATACGAAGCCGAGACGTGGACACTCACTGTTCGACTCGTCCACCAATTTAAAGTTGCTCAGCGAGCTATGGAAAGAGGTTGATGCTCGGTGTTTCTCTCCGGGATCGAATCTGGAACGAAATAATTTGCCAGAGAACTAAATTGATCGACATAGCTCAACGGATTAACAAACTGAAGTGGTAGTTGGCTGGTCATATCTGCCGTAGGACCGATAACTGTTGGGGTAGACTAGTTCTAGAGTGGAGATCGCGAATCGGTAAACGTAGCGTAGGACGCCCTGTGACCAGGTGGAGCGACGACATTCGCAAAGCGGTGGGCAGTGACTGGAAACAAAAAGCCGAAGATCGGGCTCAGTGGCATGACTTGGGAGAGGCCTATGTCCAGCAGTAGACTGATACCGGCTGATTATGATGATGATGATATGGCAAAAACATACCTACACGTAAGACTACCAAATATACTGGCCAAGTGCAAGTCAGACTCGCACTCGTAGGGTTCCGTAACACAGTAAAGTATTCTAGAGGAGGAGGGGGGGGGGGGGGGGGGACACACACACACACAATTTACCACTTCAGACGCGCCTATCTTTTAAATGATTGACTTTGAGAAAAAAATATTTTAGGAACCTCAATGTCATTTTTAAAGACCTATCCATATATATATCTATATATGTATATAAATATTTTTTTGGTTCAGTTTCATGTATGGGATACCCCCCTTAAACTTTAATATTTTTTATTTTTATATAAAAATCGGAAAGGTGTTTACAGAATACATCTACCTACCAAGTTTCAATTCTGTATTCCTAATCATTTCGGAATGAAATGGCTGTGACATACGGACGGACAGACAGACAGACAGACATGGCGAATCAATAAGGGTAACGTTATTTGCCATTCTGCTACGGAACCCTAAAAAACACAATACGTCGGCAAATAATCAATCTGCACTTGACCTTTGGGCAGCCCCATCGACAGATGTGAAGTCTTTAGGAAACACATTATTTTCTTATAAGATGACTTGGGATAGTAAGTTGCCAATAGTGAGTAAACTTTTTCTGTTACAACTGGTTACTACTATTTTTGTTCGGCAACAATTGAATTTTGTTGGAGAAGTTATTACGTGGCAATCTAGTGTGAATGTAAGTGTATTGGGCACAGATAATCTTGATGGAAAATTATAGTTAGATTTTCACAACTTTGTAATTGGCTGCTGTCTTTCAATGTTCGATAAACACGATTTTACAGATTATTTATAGCCAACTGCAATTCGAATTGATTTTGTTTAAGTCCGTAACTATATTTGAATAATATCGGTTAAACACTTTAAAAACGAAACGACTTTTACATGCATTGTGAGTGATATTTTAATTTAAGTACTTGTTCTATTCATTATTCTGCGATTTAAGTGTGCAAAAAACACTTTACAACAGTATCTTTGTGTCGGATCTACTTTAATAACTTACCGGCCAAATTTGTATTACTAAGGCCTACTTTTTAACACGTTGCGGTTACAGAAAAAATAAAGGATTACTGCTAGTAATTGATTTTTAAATCCAGACTACACTGACGGACTTATTAAATAAACTTCATCAAAGTTCAGGATAACTTTCGAATTAATTGAATGGTCCTTTTCAGTATACAAACATACATTAAAGATATGATACTACGCTGTTATGAAGTTAACCTACCAAACTATATATATTTCAATTTGTTAAAAAGGTTTGAAGGCTTGTTTAAAATGTTTATTTCAAAATTGTCTTGAACATTGATGCAGTTTATGAGTCCGTCGGTACACTTTTTAACAAGGTCATTTAATCAAATTTATATTCATAATTTACTAAACAGACAAATCAATTAACTGTTTTCTGCAGTAAAAATAGCTTAAAAAGAAGCATTGTCTATAGACTTGCTTTTATGTCTCGTGGAAAGTGCTTTAATAATAAAATATAAAAGCCCAATTTCGATGTTATAAGTTATATTTCCCCATGTCTGATAAACTCTTGTACAGACAATCTGTACAATACCCCTCGCGGGTGATAAAATTACGCAATTTAGATGGTATTTCACAGGTTCATAATAACAGCTTCGTACAAAATGGCTCGCATAAATTTCATCATAATCACGAGTCGATTTGTAGACGCATTTTTCAATTTAAAAGCAAAACGACTTATCTCGCATTATTTTTTGGTGCCGTTACGTCTTTTTATGTGTATTTTTTCTTTGAAAAGCGATCGTATTTTCTGGGAAGTGGACTTATAGAGGATTTGAATAATAAAGTGGATAGCTCAAAGCCACCTTGATTAGTTCTGAGAGGGAGGTATGAATGACAAAATATATTAAATGGGTACTTTGAAAATAGTTGATGCCTTTGAATCTAATGGTCTTTTGTTATATGTTAATGTCACATGCCATGTAGATTTTTTTTTTGTTCTGACGCATTATGAGCAGTATATAACGCAAAATGACTTAAACGCGAAATTAAGGTCAGCTCAGACCGCGACGCGACGCGACGCGCACTTATTAAGAGAATGATACAAAAAAAAACTTTATTTACTTCATCAAATAATACACATTTTAAAAAGTTAGTTCGGCGGCTTCCGGCTACGTCGCGCGGCGTCGAGCTGCACCACGTGGTGCAGCTTCAAGCCGTGTGACAAATAATTAAACTTTATTAATTACACAACTCCACAGGCATGGAACAGAAGCATGGTGGTTCTGTTTTCCAAAAGAGGAGACAAAACCCTATTGAAAAACTACCGCCTGATTTCGCTTCTGAGCCATGTCTACAAGCTGTTTTCAAGGGTCATCACGAACTGTCTTGCGCGAAGACTCGACCAATCTCAGGAACAGGCCGGGTTTCGAAGCGGTTACGGCACCAAAGACCACATTCACACGGTGCGGCAGATTATACAGAAGACCGAAGAGTACAATCGGCCCCTGTGCTTAGTATTTGTGGACTATGAGAAGGCCTTCGACTCAATAAAAACCTGGTCCGTTCTCGAGTTCTTGCAGCGCTGCCAAGTCGACTGGCTATATATCGAAGTGATGTCCGTATAATGCCGCAACGATGACTGTACAAGTACAGAACCAGCGAACTAAGCATCTCCACCTGCGTCGAGGTGTGAGACAGGGGTACCTCATATCCCCGAAACTATTCACTAACGCCTTGGAGGATATGTTTAAGACGCTGGACTGGAAAGATTGTGGCATCAACATCAACAGCAAGAACATATCTCACTTACGATTTACAAATGACATCGTCATTATGGCAGAGACGCTGCAGGACCTACAAAGAATGTTGCATGGCCTAGCTGATTCTTCTCGTCGCATCGGTCTTCGGATGAATTTGGATAAAACCAAAGTAATGTACAACGAGCATGTTGTTCCGGAACCGATTGCCGTAGATGGAATCCGACTTGAAGTTGTTAGTAAGTTTGTTTACCTAGGGCAGACGCTCCAACTAGGCAAACACAACTTCGAGAAGGAAGTACAGAGAAAAAAAAAGGCCAAAAAACTCCGTCGAGTCTTCTCGTCGCCTATACCGCAGTGTCTAAAGACAAAAGTCTTTAACCAGTGCGTCCTACCTGTGATGATATACGAAGCCGAGACGTGGACACACACAGTTCGACTGGTCCACCAATTTCAAGTCGCTCAGCAAGCTATGGAGAGAGCTATGCTTGGTATTTCTCCGCGGGATCGAATCCGGAACGAAGTAAATTCACTATAGAACTAAAGTTATCGACATAGCTCAACGGATTAGCAAACTGAAGCGGCAGTGGGCTGGTCATATCTGCCGCAGGACTGATAACCCTTGGGGTAGATTTGTCCTAGAGTGGAGACCGCGAATAGGCAAACGTAGCGTAGGACTTCCTGTGACCAGTTGGAGCATCGACATACGCAAAGCGGTGGGCAGTGACTGGAAAAGAAGAGCCAGAGATCGAGCTCAGTGGCGCATCTTTGGAAAGGCCTACGTCCAGCTGTGGACTGACACAGGTTGTTGATGATGCACTACACAATAAGATACACAGTGCATTGGTGGCGTCGCGCGTTTTGCTACGCCGCGCGGCTTCTCGCTGCGCCGCGCTGCGCCACGCGAAACCAAAAGCATCGTCACGTCACGTCGCGTCGCGTCGCATCGCGTTGCGTTGTGAACTGACCCTAATACGCAAACAACTAATACGCATAATGACAAGTCTTAGTTACTCATATTGAACAATTTTTTTTCGCATATTGACCTATATTGATCATAATGCGTCTAAACCATTCTGAGTCATAACCCCTCTTTCATGCTCCACAGTTACCTACCTTCTAACTTCTAATATTCTTAACCTCTTTTTATTATTCAACAATGACAATCTGTAACGTATGGGTAAATAATTAATAACAAAGTTATTGTTTAACCCGGAAACGAAACGGAAGTTAATCGAGTAAAAAATTCAATGTTATTTTTTCTCCGTTTTTGATCAGATTACATTGACCGTTGCATAAAAAGAAGAGTCAGAAACAGAGAGAATAAAATATCTACACAAGACTCAAAAATATGTCATGACAACTATTTTTGTTGACTGTCTCGTCTAAGCCTAAGTCTCGTACATGTATGTCCAGAACTTAGAAGGAAAACAGAATTAGGTGTAAAAGGTTTTATCTTTATGTATATAGGTATTGCATATTATACGTAAAAGAAACGGCACGGCACCGTAGCGGATTTAATCGATTCTCGCTAAATAAAGTGTGCTGGTTCAATAGTTATGTAGAATTTTTCTTCGAATCAGTTTAAGGCAATTTTGCAAAATGGCGGAGATGTGAAAAAAAATTAAAATTTAGTCATCTCGAAAAATGTAAAGAAATTTGACAATATTTTTTGTTACGGTACGGCCACACTGTGTCGTCCTGCGATCTGCGGGCGCAATCTCAGACTACATTTACATTTTTAATTTTTTTCATTTCATTTTTTAATTTCATTTCCACATTCAATTGTTTTCTGATCGCGTTTGGTATGAACTAGTCGGTACACAGTTCTAACAACTTTTTTATACTTGCATTATCTGGTTTAAGTTATTTCCGTATTTTAAAAGTATAATTATTTATTCAACTTTTTTCTAAAGGCTCTTATGGCCATACCTAGACGAAATTTAATCTGTTTAGTTTAATTAAGTTTATTAATATTTGCAGTAACAGGCTGTTGTTACGACGTAATAATGTAATAAAGTATGTTGTTACACAGAATAAACAGCAGTAACAAGGCAGGGACGGAATCAGGGTAATATAGCAGAAAATCTTTATGTTGGGTTTTTGTTTTGTCTAAAACTTCATAGTAAGACTTTAGTAAAGCATTCACATTGTTATAAATAAATAATAAAATTAATAAATCTTTAATTCAGGTAACTTAAAAAAACATTAAATGTTATTCTAAGACCCATATTATAAATACCCTACCGAGTAATACATATTAATAATAATACATATAAAATAATATAACTATTTTACTAAAGGCATGACTTGAACTAGACTTCAATGTGATTTTATTTGGGTTATCGATTTATGTAGTGGCTATAAGTATACATACTTTATATATGTCTATTACGGTTTTTAAGATTGAGAAAAAAAAAACGCCCAAAAATGAATATAAATACTAAATAATATTGAAAATATAAGGGCGTTTCCTTAAATATTAAAATAAAAACCGGCCAAGACTAGTTGAACTCGCCCACCGAGGCTTCCGTACCAACGTTGGTATGTACCAATTAAGCTAGACCTCTAAATTGTATCAGCGCTCATATAACTCAGAGGTCTACCTTAATTGGTGCAAACTATGTATGTATGGGGGGCACCTTTAATTTTCAAATCTTTTTATTTTTTGGATTTTTTCCTTAATTTGAGCTGTAAGACCTTGCTTCTTGCCTAATTTCATATCACAAGAGAAAATTAGTGGTAACACACGGACAGACGGACAGACAGACGGCCAGACTGACGGACTGACAGACAGACAGACGGACAAGAAAGCGATCTTATAAGGGTTCCTTTTTTTACATTTTGAGGTACGGAACCCTAAAAAACGAAGTCGACCTCTTCACGTGAGTTTAACAGTAACAATGTAAAAAGTGTTAAATCAATTAAATTATGTAAATAGAAATGAAGAGGAAAAGTAAATGTTTGTTAGTTTGTTTATGGAGGAGCCAAAAATATTGAACCTGCACGCATTTCTTATTGCGGCCCACATTTATCATCATAATACAAATTTTATTACATTGTGACGTCTCTGTCACGAAAGTAATTAATCTTGTAAGGCATAATCATAAACTGTACCTACTAATAAGATTAGTAATATAAAGCATTTGTGTGAAAGTATAACAAAACCATAATATCCTTACTAATAGACGAATATACTAATAGAATACTAATTCTCCTCGACAACTGATCCGATTAAATTATTTTTTTCACGATATTTTTGCAATTGAGTGTATCCGTGCTTTTATCATTTTGTTTTGTTTTAAAACCCTTTAGAACTTGTCTGGTATCCGTCTAGATTAGGGCAGTAAAATGGGTAATTTTTTCAGGTTTTTGAAGGGTCATATTTCTTTGTGCAAATGTGTGATGAAAAAAAGCAAATGATAGGGGCATAGCTACAGTAGACCTTAATTTTTCGTAGAAAAAATGTTTGCTCTCGAAGCATTTTCCAGGAAGGAAAATGGGGAATACATTTGTATGGAAAAATGTAACCCGCGTTTGCTCTTAATTAAACTAGCCAATGCATAAAATTAAATGTCTTGGCTTTACGAGTGAAAAAATGTATTCTCAAGAAGAAGACAACATTATCATCATGAGCACAGATATCCACTGTGATCATTAGGATAATTGTCCATCAATAGAAGGATTTTTTATACCTGATAGGCTAGCGTTTGACCACCATCTTGCCTGGTGGTAAGCGACGATGTGGTGGCCTAGAATGGTTAACATTGTGCGCTTTTTGCGTCCGTTGATTCATCATCATCATAATCAGCCTGTGTCAGTCCACTGCTGGATGTAGGCCTCTCCCAAGATTGGGGCGATGCCAATCTAGTCAAGTTCAATGCTGCAAAAATCCCAGGCGTGTCTTTTCTCCGCCAAACGGAGCCAATTTCTTCTGGCTCCTACTTTCCGAGATGTATCCGTCCCGATAATTAACCATCTCGAGCTTTTTGGCATCTCATTAACACTGACTCTCAATGTCGGCTCTTATATTGAGTCTAGAGCCCAGCTAGCCTCAAAAAAGCTTGGCATTTTGACAAAGGTGAGACAATACTTCACACTGGGACAGTTGCTCAATCTTTACCAAGCACAAGTCCGATCGTGCATGGAGTACTGTTCTCACCTTTAGGATGGTTCTGCCAAATACCAGCTGGAGACACTGGAAGCCATTGAGAGGAGAGCCAAGAAGCTCATTGGTGATGAGCTACTTGTAAGCAAGAGACTTCAGAGTCTCGCGCATCGCCGCAAAGTCGCTTGTTTATCGGTTTTCTATCGGTTACATTTTGGAGAGTGTGCTATGGAAATGCATAATTTGATTCCACCTTCCCCATTTTATTATCGGACATCCATAGACACTAAAAGGCGCCACCAATTTATGGTGGATATACCATCTACCCGAACAAAGCGACTTGCATCTTCGTTCATCATGCCAACCGCCAGGGAATGGAATGCTCTGCCTGAGTCTGTGTTTCCGGCTATACAATATGGGGGTCTTTAAATCGCGAGTGAATAGGTATCTTTTGGGTAAGCGCGCTCCATCATTAACCGCATCATCACTTAACATCAGATGAGATAGAGGTCAAGTGCTGCCCAGTTCTATATAAAAAAAAAAATACGCCACTGAGCCCGATCTATCGCTCATTGAGAGCGATATGCCCTGATCGCCACACTGGCAGGCGTGTTGACGATCGCAGGACGCAGCTTCTCGTACCGGTAACGCTGCTGCCCGTCACCGACCTATAATATTTAGCTACGCCATAACTTGAAATGGTTATACCGCCATTTGTCGGTCGCTATAGCCTCGTGTGTTTGTCAGCAGGATGCACCACGGGCAGGTGAGGTTGGCTGGGAGCACTGAGGTGGTTATTGTGCTTCCCGTAGGATAAGACCATTTAATAAACCCTACACGTGGTTTGTGGGTGATGTTTACATGGTGACCACTGATTTCGACTGTAGCTCAAATCACCCACTGATCCAAAACATGTCCAGCAATCAGTGTGCCTAGTTCTAGCATTATTTTCATGGGACACAGTTTGGAAGTTGGGTTCTCACATTATCCCATTTTCTGATTTCTTCCACTTCCAGACAAGTTCAATTCCATCTTAGACTGCATGGTCATTTAACATCAACTGAGAAAGTAATCAAGTGCTTGTCTGTACGGCTTACAAAAAAGTTAAGAAATGTATCTGCTAACTCGTTTTCAGTTCCGTACCTCTAAAGTAAAAAAGAAACCCTTGTAGGATCACTTTGTTGTCCGCCTGTCTGTCTGTCCGTCTGTCTGTCCGTCAGTTATTATTTTGTACTTGTAATTCAAAAGATTACCTAAAAACGACAAAACAAGTACCTACTAGCATCTAAAGTCGCGTTGTTGACTAGGTCAAAGCAAGAACGGGGCATTGTCACTGCCCTATTTCTTTACAAAATATTACAATTTCCTTCGAAATGCATCTATAGAAACTAAACATAGAAATGATATATAATTTTGACAATGTGTCTATTGATGGTAGTCAACTCCCTGTGATAATAGTGTAAGAGCTTGTGTTTGATTTGGATAAGAGTATATTTTAGTAATTTTTGAGTTATTTTTTTGGAAAAAACGGGCCGAGTGCGAGTCAGACTTTTGTCTCGCACACGGAGGGTTCCCAACCGCAGTATAATAATATATAAGTATAATATTATATTATATTACCGTGTCAATACCAAACATGCTTATTAACTACAACGCCATCTAACGAATATTTAACAAACTTCTAACACCAATTATGTGAACTTTTAACACAAAGGTAGGTAATTAATATTATTTATTAATACAATAAACAATCGTTCACATAGATGGCGCTATAGAAAAAAAACGTTTTTTGTATGGGGACCCCCTTTAATTTTTTACTTTGTTCTGTTTTTAGTATTTATTGTTATAGCGGCAACAGAAATACATCATCTGTGAAAATTTCACGTCTAACCGTTCCGTCTAACTATCACGGTTCATGAGATACAGCCTGGTGACAGACGGACAGACAGACAGACAAACAAACAGACAGACAGACAGACAGACAGACAGACGGACAGCGGAGTCTCAGTAATAGGGTTCCGTTGGTACCCTTAGGGTTCGGAACCCTAAAAAAGTAAGACACGTGACTAACCGTAGTACTATTAAGTATTTTGTGAACTAACAGAGCAACGCAGGACTGGTCTGTTGATTATAACAGTGAGTATCTGTCGCAAAATTCTAAATAAAAAAAAACAAATAAATTAAATAAACTACGTGAAATATCAGTGCAAATTTTTATTCGTTGAACAAAATGTTTGTTATCTGAAAGAAATATAAATTTAACTAACATTTTCTTAGTTTTCTTAGACAAGTAATTTTGTTTGTGTCTGTTTATTACACCAATCAATAATCCTCTTTTAATTGGCAATTGATGGTGTTGGACATCGCTCTGTAATGCGACAGAAAGACTAAGCTAGATTGTTCTTTTATCCCATCTAATCCTCACGACGTACCATGGACAAATTATATAAATTCAAGCTTTATATTAGTTGTTTGTTAGAGAAATAAATTAATACTAAATTAAAGTTTGTATTACTTATTTTCTCATAGGGAATTCATAAGAGCACTTTTTACTAACAAATAATTTTAAAATCAATTTCATCTAAAGTCGTTTTGTAGCTCTAATATGTGTGTGTTGATAGTGAAAATTCTCTGACGATTATCAATAATGATGATTATCAAAAATTATCAACGTTCCGCCTGACTTGCGACTTAAAAAAAAACGGGTTGCACTGCGGGGGTGCCGACAGAAGTGAAAACTTGAACACGTCATTTTTGAATATTTTGGAATGACACCTCGCGCCAGCGCTCTGCGCGCTCCGTCTTACGAACTTTCACGATTTTAACATTTTTTACCCATCCCTAGATGAGTGCACAACGCCGCTAAAGAAGTTATCACTTCCAAAAAACTTATTAACATCAAGGACTGACAACGGTGTTATGGCAGCACACAGCCCTTGAGAGCCAGAGTATTTGAGGTTAGCGAGTTCACCATTTTTGACCTCCAGGCGAGATAAGAGACGAACGCTAGCCAATAAGATATTTAAAAAATGTTTACGTACACTGGCTCTTCATCATCATTATCAGTTGGTATCAGTCCACCGCAGGTCGTAGGCCTCCCCCTAGATGCGCCACTGAGCCCGATCTTCGGCTCTTTGTTTCCGGTCACTGCCCACCGCTTTGCGAATGTCGTCGCTCCACCTAGTCACATTTCACAAAAACACTGGCCCTTAAAAACCTTTTAAAGCGAAGTGTAGAGAGGGTGATTTTTAGGGTTCCGTACCCAAAGGGTAAAACGGGACGCTATTACTAAGACTCCGCTGTCCGTCTGTCTGTCTGTCTTTCTGTCCGTCTGTCACCAGGCTGTATCTCATGAACCGTGATTGTTAGACAGTTGAAATTTTCACAGATGATGTATTTCTGTTGCCGCTATAACAACAAATACTAAAAACAGAATAAAGTTAAAAATAATAGAGAGTCCCCAAGAAAAGAAAGAAAGAAACATACAAGAAACGTGTTTTTTTCGGCATTTCACGCCATCCATGAACGCTTAGTTAGGTAAACGTCCCATAGATCGCGTTATATTGAAATGTCGATCCCTAACGCCTTTGTTAGATGTTAGATGGCGTTATAAGAAATAAAATATTTATTAATTATTATTTTTTGCTGGCGAAAAAAGAGTGTGGTATTTTTTGCTCGATCTTATAAAATACTGTAGTGTGGTACGGAACCCTACGAGTGCGAGTCCGACTTGCAATTGGCCAGTTTATTTACTCCCCTGTGTATCTTATATGTGTCTGTATAATGGTGTGGAAATAAAGAGATAATCTGTCTATCCACTACGACAATGCTCTGAAAAATATAGATTTTTTACAGAATTTGTTGTGAGATTACTGTTCAGGCATGTGGCCCAAAGAGTAACATACCTAATATATATGTGGCCCGTAGTGAACTGATTCATAATGGTCCTCTGTCAAAGTTAGTTTCAGCTCTTCTCTATCTTTTCGCAATGCCATGCGTTAAGCGTTCTTTACACAAGCGTTACAAAAGACGACCGCAAAATTCTGTTTTTTCGGCTTTTAACTGCAATTCGGGCGAGAGAGGATACAAGTATATACATATAAGATCAAATCCAATCTAAGTTTTTCGCCGCAGCAAAGAGTTTGTCCCTGGTTTGCAATGCACGATTACATACATCACAAATCTAAATTCTTAGATCCGTATTCATCGTGTGTATCCGTTATTATTTAATTCGATATTATAAGAATATTTGCTGTAACAATATACATGACTTACCATTAATTTAATAGATATAATATATTACTAGCTGTTACCCGCGGCTTCGCCCGCGTTATTGTGTCTTTATGACCTTTGAGGTCTAGATCGATGATCTCTTAGCCCAAGTCACCATAGATGACCCCAAAGTCGAATTCAATATCCTCTATTGTTAAAGTCATTAATCATTTTGGTTAGGTATACGAAGTTGTGCTGTTCAATTGTTTGACTCATCACAAAAGTTCCTTAAACATTTCTTACAAAGAAAATTAGGTAAATAGTTGCGCGAGCGTCGCGAGCGCTATCATTGCGGGAGCAAACATTTTTTATGACTTTTTATGACCCTGACAGTTTTAATAAGACAACGTTATCGGTTCGCAACAGACTGCCATTTTATTCTTTGAGAAGTTTACAGTAGGTGGCGCCACTAGGCTCTTATTATCTATATTTTGATAAATTATACAGAGTATAAAACTAACACCCCCACTTATCAAAATAAACTTTATACTGTAGACAGGAGTATCTTTGTACCTACACATGTATTTACAATTCAACATTACAAAGAAACAATGCCAAGTAGATTCATAAACTTGTAATGTTTTATGTGACATAGACCTTTAGTCAATATATCAGCAGGCATTTCCTCACTTGGAATATATTTAACTTTTATATATTTGAACTTTACAACATCTCGAATATAATGACATCGAACATCGATGTGTTTTGATCTATTGTGACTGTGATTATTTAAAGCTATCTTTGCGGCACTTTGATTATCACAATACAAATCTATGACATAAAGTGTATCAGTAATTTCATGCATTAAATTTCTCAAATAGACAGCTTCTCTGGAAGCTTCAGAGAGAGCAGTGTATTCTGCCTCCGTACTAGATAATGATACTGTTTTCTGCTTTCTACTTTGCCACGACACAGCTGATCCGGACAGCATAAAACAGAAACCAGTATAAGACTTCCTATCTAGGGTGTCACTTGCCCAATCACTGTCAACAAAACCTTGTATATCACTAGGATTATTACTATATTTTAAACAATAATTCTTAGTACACTGCAAGTATCTCAATATACGTTTAGCATAGTTCCAATGTATATGACTATAACAGCTATTGAATTGGCTGAGATAGCTTACAGAGTAAGCTATGTCCGGTCTCGTTAATACTGCCAAGTACATTAGGCTGCCAATTAATTTCTGATATGGAACATTAGGTAAACATTCATCACATGACTTATCTAAATTCAATTTAGGTTCAATTGGAGTACTTTGTGTCTTACAATCAGTCATCTGAAACTTAGAAACCAACTGTTCAATATATTGCTGTTGATCAACAGTTATAACATTTTTATTTTTATTTACATTTACTCTCATGCCTAAATATTGTCTGACAGGCCCTAAGTCTTTTAACTTAAATTCAGAACCTAAAACATTTTTTAATTTATTAGTTTCAGTGTCATCGTTTGAAAAGATTAGAAAATCATCAACGTACAATGCAACTACAATCTTAATTTTCCCGTTGGTTTTTGTAAACAAACATGGCTCATGATGACTGTTTTTAAAATCTAAATAATTTAAAACCTCTTTTACTCTCTCGTACCATGCCAAGGAAGATTGTTTTAATCCATATATAGCCTTTTTTAATTTTAATACTTTTCCCCCACTTTTGTTTACAAAACCTTCAGGTATTGACATATATATATCTTCTTTTAACAAGCCGTTCAAAAAAGCAGTGGTTATATCTAAATGAGTAATACTCATTTGCAACTTAACACTAAGGGCAAACAGTAGCCTTAGGGTAGAATGCCGCACTACTGGGGAAAAGGTATTAGTATAGTCAACACCGTGTTTTTGTGAAAAACCTTTTGCTACGAGCCGAGCTCGAAACCGCACATTATTGTCAACATCAAATTTTTTATTTAGCACCCACCTGCACTTCACTATAGTCACATCACCTGGATTGTCAACAAGTTCCCATGCTTCACTGTCCTCAAATGACTGCAACTCATCGGCCAATGCTCGCTTCCACTGCTCCCTCTCTGGCCCCTCGAGAGCCTCTGAGAATGAAATCTCTTCAGATGCTGGAACAGTACTGGAAACACACATATTAGAAAGACCATACCGCTCAGGTTGCTTTCTTTGTCGCTTGCGATCCACCTCTGTTATTTGCTCGGGTGTTGACTTTGACTGGACTGCATGTACTGGAACATCTGGTGTAGGAATTTCATCAGTCAATGTTTCATTGCCATCAATATACACTGAAGAATCTGAAGAGCAATCAAGAGAATCCTCAGTTTCTTGAATATTCTGGGATTTTTCCCCCACTGAATCTCTGCTCTCTTCCTCCAGACTGTCTGCTGGTTCTTCATTAGGAATCCAGATGGCTGACTCTTGGCTGGTATTCTCGACCTCTGTCTCCTCTTCCATTACTATAACATCTCTGCTGAAGATAACAGTGTTATTGGTAGGATTATAGACGCGATATCCTTTTACATCCTCACCATATCCAACCAAAATGTGTTGTGTGGCTTTCTTGTCCCATTTCAAACGTTTCTGTTTAGGAATATGTACCATGACTTTGCTGCCAAACAAACGCAGGTGACTTAAATTTGGTTTAGTACCGTACCACAATTCATATGGGGTTTTATCCAAACCCGATGCAATAGACCGATTTTTTAAATACACAGCTGTATTGGCGGCCTCAGCCCAAAATTTTTTGTCTATCTTTGCATCATACAATAAACATTTTGCTTTCTCAACCACTGTACGGTTAGCCCTTTCACAAAGTCCATTTTGTTCCGGAGTATAATAATTTGATTTTTGATGTATTATACCCGCCTGTTTCAAGTAACTCTGAAAGTTCTCATTGCAGAATTCTAGTCCATTGTCTGACCTCAATATCTTGATTTTCTTACTTAGTTGGTTTTCAACAACTGATTAAAATTCTTTAAATTTGGTGAAAGCTTCACTCTTATACTTCAGAAAATATATGAAAGTCATTCGACTATAATCGTCAATAAATAACAGGAAATATCGAGCACCATTTAAAGATTTTGTTTCCATCGGGCCACAAATGTCTGTGTGAATTCTGTGTAGCGTTTCTGTACTTCGCTCACCTTTATGAGAAAAGGGCAATCTCATTTGTTTTCCCTCACAACAAGTGGCACATTGAGACTTAGTTATGTCATAAGTGCTATCATATGACAAACCATCCACAATACCGTTTTTCATTTTGTGCATATCTTGACTGTTTAAGTGTGCTAGCCTTCTGTGCCATAATATTTCACTATTTGCTGAAGTAGCCAATAAACAACTTTGTGATTGTAATCTCAACTTATACACACCTTCAGATAAGTCTGCAGTCGCAACCAATATATTGTTCTTGTCTCGGATATAACAATGGTTACGTTTAAAAATCACATTATTTCCATTTTTAATTAGCCCACTTACTGATAATAAGTTGGTTGTTAAGCTAGGCACACATAGCACATTTTTAACTGTTATGTGACATTCTAATTCTGAAACAATGTCTACGTCTCCGGAACAAAGTACTGGCACTTTAGATTCATTTGCGACAACAATTTCTGGTAAACACGGCGTTTCATTCATGTTCTTAACCCATGCCTGATTCGCAGTCATATGTGCACTTGCACCGGAGTCCATATACCATTCATTCTTGTTAAACTTTCCATTCAGGAAAACAACATTAAATACGCAGTTACTTGCATTTTTTTTTATCAATGGGCACTGATTTCGATAATGTCCTTCCTCTTTGCACTTATAGCATGTGATAGATTTTGTTGCTGTGTTATTAGTCACTGTCTTTTTGTTCGACGTTGACGATGACGCCGATGACGGACCGCCATATTTCTTTCCAGAGGAATATTTATTTTTCGCTGCGAATGCTGCGCCACGTGCCTCAAAATCACTGGTAACTTCCATGTCGAGCAATTTTGACTTGATGACATCCGCAGTTATCGAAATACCCGAATGTTCAATTGCCATTATCATGGGCGAATAGCGATCAGACAAACCTGCTAATAGTAATGAGCCGACCCACTCATCTGTTATTGTAAAACCCGTGCCGTTTAACCGTTGAGCTGTTTCGACCATTTGTGTGACATAGGTAGCCATCGAGTCACAATTTTCAAGTCTTATAGATATCAAATGTCGAAGTAAGGTTATTTTTCTTGAGAAACCAGAATCATCAAACATGGTTTTTAGCTTATTCCATAATTCTGCAGAGCTCTTGGTATTCTTAATATGCACGTACAAAGCTGGATCTATCGTTAATATTAACTTTGCCTTCGTTTTGGCGTCGTCCACTGGCTTTATTTCAAAATCTGCTGTTGGTTTGAGGTACTTGTCCATACCTTCAAGCACCAACAAGTTTTCCGCCGCGAAGCACCACTCATCATAATTCTCCCTGCCTTTTAGTTTTGGCACACTGGCAATATAGTTTGTAGTCATGTTTCCGCGAAAAAACGTTTTCAATTTATCTATTTTACACTAAATAACTGATAAAATATGGAAAAAGCCCATAACCTAATAAGACAACGTTATCGGTTCGCAACAGACTGCCATTTTATTCTTTGAGAAGTTTACAGTAGGTGGCGCCACTAGGCTCTTATTATCTATATTTTGATAAATTATACAGAGTATAAAACTAACAAGTTTTATAACCTAACAAGCAAGTTACTGTAAATGACTCTTAGGTCAAAGTCGATATCGTCTATTGTTAAAGTCATTAATCATTACTTGGTAAACCTAACCAAGGTTAACCAAGTTTTGCTGTTTAAGTATTTGAGTCAGTCTAATGTATGAGGCTGTTAAAACACGCTATTATATGTTATATGGCGTTATTACTGCGCAAGCGAAGCGAGCGCAATTTTGTTTAGGACCTTTTATAACCCTTACAGTTTTTATGACCTACTAAGTCAACACCGATAACCCTAGGGTTTAACTTAATATCTACTCATTTAAAGGTTAATAATCATTATGATTATTGAAGGTTGAACTGTTTCAATTTATAAACTCGTTTTGATGCATGTGGCTATTTCAATACAAAAGTTGCTGAAATATTACCTACAAAGTAGATAAAACAAATGCTTGCGCGATCGTAGCGAGCGCTATCAATGCGCGAGCGAAGCGATGGTGAAAAGTTTTTACGACTTTTTATGACCCTGACAGTTTTTATGACCTCCTAAGTCAACACCGATAACACAAAGTTTAAACTTGATATCCACTTATTTTAAGGTTAATAATCATTATTATTATTGAAGGTTGTACTGTTTTAATTTATGACTCGTTTTGATGCATGTAGTTATTAATATACAAAAGTAAATGAAATATTACCAACAAAGAAGATTAAACAAATGCTTGAGCGAGCGCGAAATTTTTTTACGACCTTCTGTGACTCTGACAGCTTTTATGACCTACTAAGGCAACACAGATAACCCTAAGGTTAAACTTGATATCCACTTATTTTAAGGTTCATAATCTTTATCATTATTGAAGGTTGTACTGTTTCAATCTATGACTCGTTTTGATAAAGGTGGCTATTAAAATACAAAAGTTGCTGAAATATTTTCTACAAAGTAGATATAACAAATGCTTGCGCGAGCGTAGCGAGCGCTATCACTGTGCGAGCGAAGCGAGCGCGAAAAATGTTTACAACTTTTTATGACCCTGACAGTTTTTATGACCTACTAAGTCAACACTGATGACCCTAAGGTTAATCTTGATATCCACTTATTTTAAGGTTAATAATCATTATGATTATTGAAGGTTGACTGTTTCAATTTATTAACTCGTTTTGATGCATGTGGCTATTTAAATACAAAAATGCTGAAATATTACCTACAAAGTAGACATAACAAATGCTTGCGCGAGCGTAGCGAGCGCTAGCAATGCGCGAGCGAAGCGATGGTGAAAAGTTTTTACGACTTTTTATGACCCTGACAGTTTTTATGACCTAAGTCAACACCGAGAACCTTAAGGTTAAACTTAATATCCACTTATTTTAAGGTTAACAATCTTTATAATTATTGAAGGTTGTACTTTTTCAATCTATGACTCGTTTTGATGCATGTGGCTATTAAAATACAAAAGTTGCTGAAATGTTTTCTACAAAGTAGATATAACAAATGCTTGCGCGAGCGTAGCGAGCGCTATCAATGCGCGAGCGAAGCGATGGTAAATTGTTTTTACGACTTTTTATGACCCTGACAGTTTTTATGACCTCCTAAGTCAACACTGATAACACAAAGGTTAAACTTCATATCCACTTATTTTAAGGTTCATGACAATAACGATTGTTGAAGGTTGTACTGTTTTAATTTATGACTCGTTTTGATGCATGTGGTTATTAATATACAAAAGTTCTGAAATATTACTTACAAAGAAGATTAAACAAATGATTGCGCGAGCGAAGCGAGCGTGAAAAAGTTTTAAGATTTTTTATGACCTACTAAGTCAACACTGACAACCCTTAGGTTAAACTTGATATCCACTTATTTTAAGATTAATAATCACTATGATTATTGAAGGTTGTACTGTTTCAATCTATGACTCGTTTTGATGCATTTGGCTATTAAAATACAAAAGTTGCTTTAATGTTTTCTACAAAGTAGATATGAGAAATGCTTGTGCGAGTATAGCGAGCACTATCATTGCGCGAGCGAAGCGATGGTGAAAATTTTTTACGACTTTTTATGACCCTGACAGTTTTTATGACCTACTTAGTCAACACCGATAACCGATAAGGGTTTAACTTTATATCCACTTATTTAAAGTTTTATAATCATTATGATTATTGAAGGTTGTACTGTTTCAATTTGTAAACTCGTTTTGATGCATGTGGCTGGCTACTAAAATACAAAAAATGCTGAAATATTACCTACAAAGTATAAAACAAATGTTTGCGCGAGCGTAGCGAACGCGAAAAATTTTTACGGCTTTTTATGACCCTGACAGTTTTTATGACCTACTAAGTCAACACCTATGACCCTAAGGTTAAATGTGGCTGTTAAAACGAATGTTTCTGAAATACTTCCCACAAAGCAGATAAAACACGTTGGGCAAGCAAAGCTATCGCGTAAATTCTGATGACTTTTATTGACCCTGACAGTTTTATGGCCTAATTAGGACACGTATTAAGTTTAGTCATTATAGATGAACCTAAGGTCAAACTTTTATGATTATGCAAACTCTATGTAAAGTTAACAAAAAATAAAGGCACCCACACTTAACTGCCGAAAAAAAAAGTATTCCTTGCCCTTTTATGCCCTATTTAATTTCTTTGTACAAAATTTCATCTGAATAGGTCAAGCCGCCTGGCCGAAAAGAGGCAACACATTAACAAAATTCCATAATAAAAATCTAGACACCCGAAATTGCCAGCCAAAGAAAAGTATTCGTTGTCCTTCTATGTCTTATTGACTGTCTGTGTACAAAATTTCAGCAAAAACGGTTAACCCGTTTGACCGAGAGTAGGCCGCCACACATTTGCAAAACTGGACACCTGGACTCGACAGCCGAAAAAAAAGTATCCGATATCCTATTCTATCCTATGAACTGTCTTTATACAACATTTCAGGCAAATCGGTCAAGCCGTTTATTCGAGAAGAGGTTTTAAATTTACAAAATTTAATTTAAAATATCTGGACCCCCTGACTCGACAGCTAGAAAAAAAGTATCCTATATCCTATTCTGCCCCATGACATGTATTTATACAACATTTTAGGCAAATCGGTCAAGCCGTTTATTCAAGAAGAAGTTTTATATATACAAAATTAAATTAAAAATATTTGGACCCCCTGACTCGACAGCCGGAAAAAAAGTGTCCTATATCTTATTTTACCCTATGAACTGTCTATATACAACATTTCAGGCAAATCGGTCAAGCCGTTTGTCCGAGAAGACGTTTTATATTTACAAAATTAAATTTAAAATATCTCGACCCCCGTCTCGACAGCCAGAAAAAACGTATCCTTTATCCTATTCTGCCCTAAGACATGTATTCATACAAAATTTTAGGCAAATCGGTTAAGCCGTTTATTTGAGAAGTCTTATATTTACAAAATTCAATTAAACATATTTAGACCCCCTGACTCGACAGCCAAAAAAAAAAATCCTATATCCTATTCTACCCTATGAACTGTCTTTATACAACATTTCAGGCAAATCGGTCAAGCCGTTTATTCAAGAAGAGGTTATATATTTACAAAATTCAATTTAAAATATCTGGACCCCCTGACTCGATAGCCAAAAAAAAGTATTCTATATCCTATTCTGCCCTATGTTCTATCTTTGTACATAATTTCAGCCAAATCCGTCAAGCCGTTTGACCGTGAAGAAGTCCCAAACAAACAAACAAACTGACTTTCCCATTTATAATATTGGTGTTGATTGGTGTTGATGGTGTTGATGTTGATAAGCCATACAAGCCTCAAGTATTACAGGTATTTTTGATACGCGAGCGAATCAAAACTGCACTTGATAGACGCGTTTTTTCGCGGCGTTATTTGCGCAAAATCAACCGGCACATATTTCGCGCTAGTGTAAAGAGCGATTTATGAGGGGGTGCCAATGCGACACCTGTCAATTATAATGCGAGTAGTTTATTGACCAAAAAAGGTTTTTGTACGGCTTATAAATAGGTCACGTCCAAAAATAGTGTTTGCGTAGGTCATCTGATGGCCCCATTTATAAGGAACAATAACTATCGATATATTAAGTACTTATATAACTTTCTAGTACTGGATGATTGATTTTATACTTAACTAGTAGCGCGTCGCGGTTTTGCCCGCGTAGGTCCCGTTCCCGTAAGAATGCGAAGATAAAATATGGGTTAGGTTACTCGCTGATAATGTAGCTTTCTATTAGTAAAATGTTTTTTGAAATCGGTCCAGTAGTTCTTGAGTTAAATCGTAACAAACAAACATATAAACAAAAAATCAAATCTTTCCTCTTAATATAAGTTTAGATGTATCGATGTTGAAGACTACCCAACTAGCAAAATCGTCTTACGTTTCTCACTTTATGAGTTCTGAGCTTATATTGGTCTCTTATCTGTTTTCGTCATTGCTATCGCTCCTATATTAGTCTCTGACAAACCGTTACAGGCTCAAATACGCTTGATCTTAATACCTTGTCTTAATTATGCATATAAGTTTATTTTACAGTGCCGTGGTAAGCCACACTCTCCTATAAAAGCATTTTTTAAGACTTATTACACTTGAGATAGTTAGAGCTCTCATATCCACATATTCTAAGCTCATTTAATTTTATTACATATTTTCTAAATGCTATTGTTAGAATGTTAGACTAATATCAGCATTTTATTAGAGTACTTAAAACGTGTACATTTTGATCTTATTCAAAACACTATTATTAGATCAACAGCAGTGGATAGGCACGGTATTAGAGTGATATTGAATCATCATACTTACAATAGAGAAAACGAGTCTAATTTAAGAAAGTTTGATCTTAAATCCAATTTGTGACTAAAGTTGTGAGGGTAAAATTTGATGTTGACTATTATATTTCACTAAAAGTATTTTAGTGCGGTCTCATAAAATACCATTTCACATCCCAAACGTTCACTCTTAAATGAAAATAATGTTTTATGTCAATTCAAGGAACTCTAATTTATTCCCACATGACTCCATGTTGGAATAAATTTGATTACTGCTAAATGATTTTATAATAGTCTTATAGTGATTCTAATAAATGCAATAGTAATGGTGACGCTTTTAATACAAATTAACAAATAAAATAATTAAACAAGAATGCTAAATACTACATATTGATGAGGCGCACGAGTTGTGAAACGTAAACTAGGGTCTACTCTACAGTAAATAATATTTTCCAATACTAATACTTACTGAAAAGCATAAAACGAAACACTGGTAAATAATGGCACGGTTATTACATTATAATTATTAAATACCTTTATCCTTACTGTTTTCGATTTCTTTTTTATTAGTTGTAACTTTCAAACAAACACTATACCAACAGTTTTTTTACGATTGTGTTTGATCTTATGTAAAATCAAAATAAAATTTCTTACGCTCACAGGACTCTAACGTTAGTACAATGTAAGCCTCTGTACGCTTCAATTAGTTTTGGTAAGATAAATTAAAGTGAAAACAACATTCAATAAGACTGATATTAGAAAGATATAAATAAAATACGCTTATAAATGGTGCCCAAATCCAGGCTTATACGAAGATCTAAGAATGGTATAAGAGCAAGAAATAGTGGTCTAGAGATTATTTTAAGTGTAGTTTTTGCTGGTTGGGTATTTACTATAAACAAGTTTTTGCTTCATAAGTGTTGCAGTTTACCGCCTCTCTGCTCCTTTAACCATGTAGAATACTGTTTTGTAGTCGATTTTTAACCGACTTCACAAAAAAGGAGGAGGTTCTCAATTCATCGGAATCTTTTCTTTTGTTTTTATGTATGTTCACCGATTACTCGAAGATGCCTGAACCGATTTTGAAAATTCTTTTTTTGTTTCAAAGGGTACCCTTCACACGTTGTTCCATTTAAATTTTAACAAAATAGGCCGAGCTGTTTTTAATATATCAACATTTGTATTACGACGCATTTACTTATCTCGACGACTTACTAGTTACTAGTAACTACTGGCACAGATTATGACTAGTTAGTTACTACGTCTACTGGCTACTTTGATTAGCGCGACGTTTATACACAATGGACGTTCCTATTGCATATACTTTTGAAGACTAAAAAATATGACCTTGAATAATGTTTTAAATCTTTGTTCTCGTTGATTTTGGTTTTTGACAGATATTCTTACTGTAACTGTTAGTGAGACAGAAACAAAGGTGGGGAGAATAAATGTGTCTTCACAGGAGTGTTCTACCGGGCAAAGTCTTGTTAAGGTGCAACGTTTTTGAGCATACCTAATATTTTTTGTCATGACATGACGATTGCCCACAGAATAATTAATAGTACAAGTTTGGCGAAGATGGCGGCCATATGGTGGCGATTTATGTTAATAATCGCAAATAATACTTTTTAATATTCATTTTGGAATACAACTAGTCCGTGTTATAAAAGTATTTGGAATTATTGTAATAAAATAGACAATTTATTATCGTGTGTGTCAGATGCTTTTATTACACAGGGCCATTCTGTACATTGTCCTTTGATACTTTGATGACATAATTATGACTAGTGGATATTTTCACTAGCGCGGAATTTGAAGTCAATTTTTTAGGGTTCCGAAACCAAAGGGTACCAAATGAAAACTTTCTGAGACTTTGCTGTCTGTTCGTCTGTCCGTCCGTCGGCCCGTGTGTCTATATGTGCGCACTTTACAGATCTGTGTCTGCTTAACCGTAAAAGGTACATACTCGTACTTGAAATTTTCACAAAGTATATACCCGTCAGTGTATAACGGCCCAGACACAACATTTTATAGATGCATGTAATTTAATTAAGACTTGTTTTGCACTAGATAGGGTAAAATAAATTATTTTTAAAAAAACCGACATTAAAAACCACAAACAGGCACTCAAAAACGAAAAATAAATTATTGAATATAATTATTATAAGCGCTACTCACTTATCTATTTGATGTCGGTGCCAGCCAAGTCTATAGATAGATACTACCTACATGTATCTACTGACTTACTACTACTACATACATAGTATCTGTAGAACTAAGTTTTTTGATTTTTGCATGCTTCAGTAGTTACATGTTAGTAACTTAAGCCGATTATAAGGAGTCTTCATGTTTGTGCTTATCTATGTAAAAACTTTTAGAACAATGCGAGAGACCCTCTCGCTAATGTTTAAACGTCATTTATTTATTTGCACGTTCTATTTTTGTAATATATAGTTTCGTCAGAAAATCTAATATTATAGCTTTATCTAAAAGTATTTTCACAAAATGGCTTTATTCAGAAGAGGTTTCTATTTCAATTGTTTTAGATTCTCTGAAATTTCATTTTATGTGCGTCTTTTGCCCATTTTACTTTTTTAAATACTGTAATTAAAATACAAATCTCGAATAAAATTACACTGAATTAAAATATATATGAAGGCACGCGAGTACCCCCATCAGTATTCGGGTTCATTATAGGCTGCCGAACGTACTTTGGACGTAGGTAATCGGGCAAGGAGAAGGGAAACGCCTCAACTAATTCTACACAGACACTCCACCGAACACGTAGTGCCTCGCACACACATGCTCGTATGCAGACCCACTATCAAACAGAAAAGAAACGGGCTCACCGGATGATCCAGATAGGGTGCTGCTCGGTGCCTTGCGTTTACAGTCTTAACACACGTAAACCTCCTTGATCTCTGCTGTCCTGCCGCCGCCATTCCGGTCCGTACACGTTGATGCGAAGTGGTCAGGTTGTCCACACACGTAGCAGGTGATTTTTCAGCTTGCGACGAATCATGACATCCTTTTGACACAGAACCGAGGTTAACAAACCCGGTAACGATATCTTCGGTTATCTTTTCAATGTCCACTTCTTCGTCATCAGGGTCAAATTGAAACAGTCGTGTTGACAAGCTGCGCCTGTGCCATAACCGCCAGTCGTGATAGCATCATCGCCATTGAGTGCGGTGCGTTTGGTTCAGGTGCTAGCGTAGAGCGAGAGCGTTAGTAAGCAATCAAACTGTGAGAAGAAGGTTACATACGAAGCTGGTCTTCATTATCGCTTCGAGTCCCAGCTTTACGGCGTGGTAACTGCGGGTGAGACTTTTGTGGGCTCGAGAATTTGGTATGGTGTTACGAGCAATGGTCAATAGTACTCTTTTTTGACGAGTCTCGGTTCGGATTTCATCCGGATTCGCGAAGACTACGAGTTTGGCAACTTTCAGGTTGACAGCGCCGGCTCCAGCATGTGCAAGAGGTCAATTCTTATCATGGTATGGGCTGGAATTTGCATGGGTGCGGCAACCGATCTCATTTGGATCAGAGGTAACATGTCTGCATGGAAATATAGTAATGAGGTAGTGGAACTTTTTAATTAGTAATTATCCTACACAGGGTGCAAATGGGCCCAGAGTTCCAAGTTATGCACGATAATGCCCGCGCACATACGGCGCGGCTTTTATCAACTGCGCTTCGGGAACATGATGTCAGAGTTAGGTACTGGTCTGTTTAGTCCCCCAAACATGAATCCTATCGAACATGCATGGGACATGTTACAAAGAAGAGCTATGGTTAATTTCTCTCCAAATTTGACGACAGAAGTGCAACTTTTCTTACACTTGAATCGGACCTGGGACTCAGGGGAGGTAATACCGATTATTAAATTAAATAAAATGCATTTGTTTTGGTAATCAAGACTTCTTTTTTTCATAATTAAAAGCCATTCCTTATTAAGTAAAAATTAAAGATTTTTTTAATTAAAAATAAAACAAAAATCTTTACTGCAGCTCTTTGTTTTTACACAGTGTAACACATAAAATAAACTCTATTTTCACGTATTTGTCTTAAGAAATTATTTACTAGTATTTTGAAAATTAAGTAAATTTAAGATATCCTGATATGATGTGTGTATATTAGCACTGACATATTGATAGCTAATCTAGCAAGTCCATTTCCTCATCCGCATCGTCACTTAACATCAGGTAAAATAGTATATACTATAGTGTATAATCAAGTTCAGAATCAACGAAGTCAGTCACCTGAAGGAATCCCAGTTGCAGCATTTGATTTCGGCGCTTTTTAAATCGACCTTTTGTGCCAACAACTCTCTATCTGTATTCACATTACAGTGAAGCATTTTGGCTAAAGTAACTTGAATATAAATTATTATATCTATGTTGTTTGGAGTAACTTGAATGTTAATTATAATTTAAGTTAGTTCAAAGCTTAATTCCAACCTAAATGGCGGCGGGCGACAGCAAAGTGGCGAACATTTTAGTGACAGATCATCTGAAACTTTAATTTCATATCTTAAAATAATACAAATTAGGTTCCAGCAAATTACTGAACACATAGCTTTTCTCTTTGAGTATTCATTTTCTAGTCGCGTTATCAAAAACAATATTATGTTTACCTACTGTGCGTCCTGACGCAAAAAGATTTAGATATTAGTTTTCTTTCAGACTATAGAATGTCAAGCATGTTCACATATTTGCGAAAATGTTAATAAAATCCTGAATTCGTCGAGATAAAAACTTAGGTGAGAGAATGTAGATCAAAGGATAAAATTTCGTAATCTCGACATTCTTGACTCCTTCAGTGCTAGCTTCACTGTTAGCGGATTTTTAAATACATATAAACATTTATCCAAACCAAAATAATGGAGCAGCCGAAACTTTGTTTTTAGACCAAGCAAAGCGAATTTCTGCGCTTTAGCTTGGGCAAATATGCCTTCGTATGTCCGGCGGATGTCCAGATGTCCGAATCTCTGTTAAGTTTACAGATCAAATTTTTCAACCGAGTCTCGTAAAATTTCGGGAGATGATCGCTCCAGTTTTTGGAAATTTTTCAAATTGGCGGAGGTATGGGGTAAAAACGTCAAATAATCATATTCCAGCCATTTAAAAAAAGTTCAAATATGCTTTTTAGGTTTCCGTACCCAAAGGGTAAAACGGGACCCTATTACTAAGACTCCGCTGTCCGTCTGTCTGTCTGTCTGTCCGTCTGTCACCAGGGTGTATCTCATAAACCGTGATAGTTAGACAGTTGAAATTTTCACAGATGATGTATTTCTATTGGCGCTATAACAACAAATACTAAAAACAGAATAAAGTTAAAAATAATACGGGGGTCCCCATCCAAAAACTTTTTTTTCGGCATTTCAATATAACGTCCATAGATGGCGTTATATTTAAATACCGATCCCGAACTCCTTTGTTAGACGGTAGATGGCGTTATAAAAAATAAAATGTTTATAATTATAATTTTTTGCTGGCGAAAAAATGATAGTAGTATTTTTTGCTCGATCTTATAAAATACTGTAGTGTGGTACGACTTGCACTTGGCCAGTTTATTTCGTTTGTTTAGATCCTAGGTCTGTGGTTAGGACGCAACTTTTTTTTGCGAACATAATTTTCATCTAAAAAACTTCAAGGAGTCAGTGGTGTCTTATTTATTGATTGATAAAGATTTATTAATAATTTGTGATAAAATCTATAATGGGTGTAGATGTCATATTAATCATTTAAGTGAGGCGTATTTATATACGCTAATCGCTTTCAATCCGACAATCCTTGTAGGCTCCAATCAAAGTTGCTTTACATGAAAATTCTTGCTCTTTGCATGAAATTAACTTGCAAATTACTCGTTTAGACCTTTTCTACGTATTCTAAATTACCCTTCTAAAATAATACATTGAAATGTTTGTGTGTTTGTAAACTTCTTCATGCCAGATTAGCCAAACATATTCTTCGTAAGCTCAGATCATCGTCATCCCCAAAAGTTCGACAGGTGGTAAGAGAATTATTGCAATTTTCCGTCTGACTTGGTACTAAAATAATAGCTTAACAACAATGAGAAAAATTTGCCTCCATAACTTTTCGGTGGCACACAGCCCTTAACGAGTCACAGCCACTCTTGGCTTAGTGTGCTAACCATTTGGCACACAGCCCTTAACGAGTCACAGCCATTCTTGGCTTGGTGTGCTAGCCATTTTCGAGTACATCATTGTGTACCATCAGGCGAGATAGTGTAAACGCTAGTCTAATATCCAGCTGCCCATAGCAAAAGTATAACTCACATTGCTGGAAACAAAATTCAGTAGTTATAAATTACTGTTTATTTAGTTATACTTTAGCACTTTAAAACTTGTAAAATAGCATTTTCTACCAGTCATTCTGGAGTTGCAGCGAAAAAGGTAAGAGCGTAGTAAAAGATGAAGTAAGAAAGGTAAATAAATAGCGAAGGGAAGCGAGGGAGTGATGTAGAGCGGAGTTGCGGACTTTGGGTTCATTGATGCGGAGCGAGGGTTGTGCGGAGTTGCGGATTACGCGGAGCTAGACCGAGATCACGCGAAAAAATATTTGACCGGATGGCGGCGAGATATCTTCTCAGTAATGTCCACTTCACTTTCCCGCTCTGCTTCTCCAGTCCGCTTCCTTGCTCCACATCTTCGCTCTATTTCCCGGTTTTGTATAATTTTTAGGGTTCCAAACCTTAAAAGGAAAAATTATCTTTTATGGGATCACTTTGTTGTCCGTCTATCTGTCTGTCCGTCTGTCTGTCAATACCATTTATTTCCAGAACACGTAGAGGTATACCTCTACCGTACCGTAGACCCAAGTATGTATTGAGTATAAGTTTCAACTTTATAAAGTTGAATAATGTTCTTTATAATGTTGCACTCAATACTTGGATGTACGGTATCTTTTGGCTGTGAAAAAATCAAACTTTTATGTCAACACGATCAAAAGATATGGCCGTTAATGTCGCATATGTTCGCATTTGCGATTTCACAAGGGAATCAAGACCAGTAAGGTACTTCGTGTTGACCAAGAAATTTGGATCATGAAATTTGGCAATAAGCAAGGTTATTACATACAACTAGCTGACCCGGCAAACGTTGTTTTGCCATATAAATAATTTCGTAGTAATTTCTAGTGTAGACAAAAAATAGCTTACTTATTGTAAGTATGTATGGAGGAAAAATGATTAAATTACTAAAATGGCTATTAAAAAATAAGGGTTGATCGTAGAAGGGTGAAAATTGAGGATTGTATGTATTTTTGTATGTTGTATCATAAAAAAATAGAAATTAAAAATTTTGTCTAAAAAATAAAATAAAAAATTTAGGGGTGGACTACCCCTAACATGTAGGGGGATGAAAAATAAATGTTGGCCGATTCTCATAGATACCGGATAAGCACAAAAAATTTCATCAAAATCGGTCAAGCCGTTTCGGAGGAGTATGGTAACGAAAACTGTGACACGAGAATTTTATATATTAGAAGATAGATGTAAATTATACTGCTTGCTAAGCACTTATATAGGTAGAAATCTGAAAAGCATAAATCCATTCCTGTAGACAGGCAGCATTATCGCGCAAATGCAACACCTTTCTTTGTGATAATAAGATGTTTAACTCAACATCTTGAGTCTACATCAGTGAAATTACAAGGCATGTACTCGTAAGACTTCAATTACCTTGTAATTTCACTGGACAAAATGCTTTGAAAATGTATGTGTGCTTTTCACAGTGGCCCTCTGGTGAAGGAAAAATATCATTAAGAAACCCCCGACTCCCGCATGGTGGTAGGTTACTATCTAGTGTCCGCCTGGCCAACTGCCACCTTCAAGTTAGAAAATCTGTCGTCAAACATCTAAAGTGTTCCGGCAGCTATCCTTGAGAGCCAGTTCCCATTCTAGGCCTAGCGTGCTACCATAATCCGTACTCCTCAACCAGGTGAGATAGTCAAACGCTAGCCTATATGATATTAAGAAAATGCTATTAGCACAGGCAACGATGCACGGCGTTGCTAGTATTGTAAAATAAATGAGATCTGATACAATACTTGGAAACTGAGTACTGATATAATAAAGGATCTAATTGGTTTTCTGGGAAGAGAATGACAAACACGATATATTTCATAAACGTATTTAATTATCTTTTAATAAATATTCTTACGAGGTACACCTTTATATTTTAAATTTCCCTTATTTAGTATACTATTAAAATAATAATTATATTTAGGGCCAGTTTCAACGGTTCCTGATAATGCATTAGATAGTTATCTGACACATGACGCCATACAAATGCTGTCAAAAATCTGTCAGAATTCTTCATATTAGCGCCATCACGAACCGGTATAATATAATTAATCTTTACACAGTATAAATTAAAACAAAGTCGCTCCCGCTATCTGTGCGTTTAGATCTTTTAAACTACGCAACGGATTTTAATAGTAGTTTCAACAATAGATATAATTATTCAAGAGGAAGGTATAATCAGGATTTTATGAGTGCAAAGCCGTGGGGCGTAGCTAGTTAGTTATATAATGAAAAAATATGATCTTTCGTTCTTATTAACTTATATTTGGGGTAAGTCTTGCCCGTTCCTGATCAAAAATCAGTAAGTAATATGTCATACAAAAGTTGTCAAAAACATTCAAGTGAGTTTAATAGGTCTATCAGGAACCGGTGAAACTGGCCCTAAATTTTTCTTTAATTAGCCATTTTATTAAAAACCTTAAGATCCTTTTTACTGAACGTCGCAGTTTAAATGTCACTCAGCCAAAGTGTACTACATTTTTATTAAATAGACTGGCTGATGTGAAGGCATTTCATAGAATAGAACAAAATGAACTAGTCAAGTGCGTGTCGGACTTGCACACGTAGGGTTCTGAACTACAGTCAATATTTTAATAAGATTAAAATAAAATTTGCAGGAAAAATATTGATTTTTAAAATTCTTATTTGATGTTATCGCAGCCATAGTTATTTTACAGATTTAATAATAGTGTAATACCTACTCACTATAATCAAGTTTCAAGTCTCAATCTATTACAATTTATAAGATCGAGCTAAAGACGCCCGAAAAACACGTTTCTTGTATAAGACCGACCCCCCTTTCATCATTAAACTATTTTAAAGTTAATGTTCAATTTCTTCAACTTCTTAGTTAAAGATCAGTTTCTTTCTTCAATACTGATGTTTTGTCCGGAAGCAATTCTCAATATTGTTTCAATCTCCAATTCTATATTGGACATATCTGAAGTGATGCTGTAGCTTCTTATGACGTGGGTAAGAATTGTCTTCATGGACATCATTGCGTAAGTTTTCCCTGAAATAATAATATCCGTAAAAATATATTTTACCTATTATGTTTTTAAGTGTTACTATACTTTAAGGTTTTTAAGGTACCGACAGGACTAGAACCCGCGCCTGCTGGGAAACATTCCCGGCGCTGTACCAACTCAGCTACGGTACTATTCTACCGATAACACAAAAGTAATGGATTGCATTTTAACTAATTAAACATTGGAGGCGCTATGTGTTATAACTATTTAGAAGTAAATAACTCGCATGAAATCATTACAGATTTACATGGGACGGCAATGAGGATATGGAAAAAAGTTCACTAATCCCCATTGATGGAGAATGTCAATGGGGATTTTTGGAATAACCCGAAATCCGACGAGAGATGATTATTGCTGAAATCATTTACCCTACACTTTATATTTTTATACATTTTTATATACAATCCAAAATAACTCAATATAATATTATGTATTAAGATCAAAATTACAATAGACGCAAAGTTCTTTGCTGGTTTGATTTTGATTAGTGCTTGTTGTAATTTTGTTCTATATTTTTAAGGAATCCCATTGGATCTCGATATAAAAAATAAGTTAAAAAACTAAAACCCGACTACTGAAATATCACGCTCTAAAAAGTATGAAACAAGAAAATATTCTCATCTGAGATCGCTATGTACAAACTAATCAATATGTATCGTTTATTATATAAAAAAAACTTTCTTTTAATAAATTTTTATCGTATTTGATACATATTCTTAGTGGTGTTCAGACCACGGGTATCCAACCCGTGGTCGTATGCTACTTTTCAGAATGTATTGTTTTGGTAGGTGACGTACGACCACGGCTATCCTCTGAGCACCACTAAGAATATGTATAAAATACGATAAAACATTTATTAGTATCAAGTATTTTGGGGTTTTTGCATCAATGTACATACATGTCAACATACTTACATACATACATAGCAATCAACAAACACATAACCCTCCCTATTGCTTCTTTGCGACGCCGCGCCGTAGGGTAAAAATTAGTTTTCTTGACTTCGACGGGATATATCTCGCAAACGCTACGCTTCACAAAAGTATAATGTACGAAACCCTACCTTCATTTTAAAATCCCTATTTAACGATACCCCACACGATGGGGTGGGGAGCAATTTTTTTTTTGGTTCTTGACTTCGTGCCCTTTAGAGGGCGCCACATTCAATTTTTTGTGACGTTACATAGCCATAACCAGAAAACAAATAAGACGCGTCCAACGACACCTCATTTGTCAAATTATGATAAGTAGTTTAGAAGTTATGAGTGAACAGATGAACATATGTACATACAAACATACATACATACATACATACATACTTACATACATACATACATACATACCCAGATACCGGTCAAAAACATAACCCTCCTTTTTGCTTCGCCATAGTTGGGTAAAAATGAATCTACATTGCAAGCAAAATTTACCGTTTCAAATAAAAAAACAAGTCATATAATATTATATTAAATATGCATAGTCCAAAATTACGAATTGACTACACATGTAAGACAAATAAACACTAATATTATAAATGCGAAAGTCAGTTTGTTTTTTGTTTGGGACTTCTTCACGCTCAAACGGATGGACTGATTTAGCTGAAATTTTGTATAGGGATAGCCAGTACTATGTATTAGGGTATAGGATAATTTTTATTGCGGGCGAAGCCGTGGGGCACAGCTAGTAATTAATATTTTGTGACATATTTTGTAATTTTTAAATAATGTATGGCAATAACGAAAACACACACTAAAAAAAATATTATACAAATCGAAATGTTGAGCTAACTTTACTCAATAAAAAAAACTTAATATATTTACATTCAGCAGGAAAACTGAATATTGACTGGATATTTAGGGTTTTGGTACACTTCTTATAATAGCGAAGTTTTTCAATTTCTCTCGCTTATTTTGCATTTTATAAGCAATTTAAAAGGAACTTATTAGAAAATTGACAACAGATATTTGGAAAATAATTACATATTACAAATAAATGAAAGCCACATACATTTTTCCTATTATTATAGATGTCCCTCTTAAAGGACACTTTAACAAAAGAATAATTTACAAATCCAATTTTGGTTTCATTTGTTTAAAAGTAAATGTTTAATTTATATTTAAAGCAGATCAAACAAGACCTATCATATTATTAATGCATTCAAACTGAAATAATACGTAGGCGTATTTGTACCGATGCCTAACAAAAACATGAATAACTTTTGTAGTTAAACTAACTTACTAAAGGTCTGTAATGAAAGTACAGAATAACTTATACTTTAAACGGTCAATGACTTGGTAAGTTCATAGCACATTAACCTTTAGTGTATACGAGATTTACGAATACCTAGAAGCTTCTGCATAGGATTAATCATAAAGCTTTGTTTAACTTTTAACGATACCTTTATATGTAAAGGTAAGTAAGTAAATATAAAAATATTTTATTAAAACTTTTCAATGAACTTAGAGTTTTAATATTTTTATTATGATCCGATAAACAGTCATGAATCAAAGAATCAAAGCATTTATTCAGTATGTAGGCAGTATTCATATACGCACATATACACGTCAAAATCATAAATCATAAAATAAATCATAGCCATTATACCATCACGGAGAAGGAGGTGGCGGAATATGTGAAACTGAAGACAAAGTTATCTCTGAGGGTGATAAAGCTGGAGTCGCGTCACAACGTCGACTTCGGTTCCTTCGTGGTGCGGGTTCCAGCTAAGTCCCTCGGAACGTATATGGCGGAGGAATTCTGGCCGAGGGGTGTCAAGTTTCGACGCTTTCGAGGTCGGATACCGGACACCATGACCGTACGTCACACGTCGTCGTGAATTTAACGTGTCTTATTTACTTGTATTTGTTTATTTTATATATGTTAGTCTCTAAGGTATGTATTAATATGGGCTAATTTTAAGATGCCTGAAATAAACATATTATTATTATTATCATAGCCAATTATCATGTAAACATAGTAAAAACAGAATTTTAACGCTTTGAGCTAGAAACAAAAAAAATAAACCATTCAGCTGTCATCCAATCGTTTACGTCAGAATATTAAAAGAAATATTAAAGTATGTTTTAACATACTTTAATTTTTTTTTTAAGTTACATGTATGGTTAGTTTTAACTAACCATACATGTAACTGTGTGTTTCAGTACTTCAGACAATTGTTATATAAAAAAAATAAAAAAGTGAAATAGTGAAACACGTCTTAAAGAATAGCATACCCATCACAGTACATATCATGATCCGAATGGAACTGATAGTCCGTCTGTCAGCTGCATAATATTGTTTAAATAACATGTGAACTTAAAAGACGATAAGCAACGTTCAACCAACTGTCCTTAATTCACCTATATGTTTTTCTTTTAGATTTTTGTTACGCGATTACACCGCCAATTTGTGAGCTGATTTCAATGATTCTTATTTCTCGTATTTCATGGGCACATATCTCATCTTAACGGTAATCCCATTAAAAAATTTACTGAGATCTGATGAGTAACTTCAGAGATATGGCGATAAACATCTCCAACTTGCTACTGAAACTGACTCGCGGAGCATGGAAGACGGTTGTTTTAGTTCTAAAACTTAATAGAGAATATGCATGAAGCTCAGATTTATTGGAAATATTTTTTTTCGATTCTTTCTTATCCTGGAGTTATATGTAAACCCTTTTTGTTTTATTTCATTCCATTTTATTTGCTTAAAATAATAAATTAAAAATGCAATTTAAGCGAGGGAAATTTAAGTTTGTAAAACAGATCACCATTGGTCGAATCGAAAGTTGACGTCATTATGCACTACTCCACGTGATAGAAACATTGAGCGCGGGAACAAAAAAATAAATGTATGGTGTGGTCTTATTGTATTTATTTCCAAATATTGTGTTTGCCGCGTATTACTGTGTAAAAATGTATATTACTAACCATTTAATACAGATAAAAATGAGTACGATGTTAGAGAAACTGTATAATTTAATAAAAACATGCCATTGGCTAAGTACAATAATAGCGCGGAGTCTTAGTTAAAGAAAAATAAAACTAGTTTGCTTCAAGCGGCGTGTGTCTGACGTAAGTGCGTGACGTCACAATGCATTACCAAAGAGCCCGGGAAATGATGGCGTTTAAACTGCTCAAATTTATTTGTATATTTAAATGTTTATTTAAAAAATAATTAGACTAATTCCAGCAGTATTTTATTTTTTTATTATGTTATATGGATGTAATGAGTGAAATAAAAATATTTAAAAAATACATGCATATTCCCTATTATTGGTCTTAAACTATTATTGGGGCCATTTTACCTAGGCAAGGATCACCGTAACCTGTTACTTAAGACGTTAGGCTTACTTACACAATAAAACGCTACACGTAATACCAGGGTGGTGCTTAATAGATAACCATTGGTTGTAGATTTTGACTGGGACTCGAACTATCCACCATTCAAAGACATGTCACTAATCAGATAATCGAGTCAAAACTTAAATAAATATTTAAGTCTTCTTACAAACAAGTCAAAGTCACTTTTAAGTTAAGTTAAAGTCAAAGTGAGGTCCAAGTTCATTACATACCCCCAGTAAAGACGTGGACTTTACTGAAAACTTTCAGTGGAATATAGTTGTAAACGCAAAAAGGCATGTTTATCAACATCTATGCTGTTTCCCAATACTCGCACGCAATTACCGTCACTTAACGGTTAACAATCTACATTAATTACACACATTAAGTCGCGAATGAACACAAGTTATAGGAAAAAAATACAATGAGAGCACTCACACGTTTTCACGTTCCCGCCTAAATTTCGACTCTACGTTTTTATTCCAGGTTACAGTTAGTTTCGAATATGGCCAGGAAACTTACCTATACAACCTCGTTTGCCCAAACTGAATCCACCAAAAGCGTTCGTATTTCTAGATACGGAACCATCAAGCCATCTCTCTGGCCGAAATTGTTCAACATCTTTACCCCACATTGGTAGCCTGTGCATCGCCCAGAAGAGCATCGCAACGCCTTGGCCTGCTCGTAGAGTATAGTTTTCTGGAAATAAATATGTAGAGTTTTTGTGATGATTGCTTATTGTTTTTTTTATATGTGCATTTCACTTTCACACCATAAAATTTATACTATAGATATTATAGGTATACTATAGGTATACAGGCTGTTTGCCTACCGACTAACAATATTTGAAAGACGTGAAGAACAGTAAATTTAATCGACAATTACCCCCTTAATATGGTTCTCCAACCGTACTCCCATTTGAGAATAACCGCCATTTTAATTTTCAAATATTTATTTTTGACCTGTATGAATAAAAAATACCGTATGTATGATGCGACGAGTTCAAAGTGAGTCTTAAAGTCAATTTTATAGAGAGGATATTGATAATTTGTTGTGATGAAATACTTACTGAGCTGCACATCCTTTACTATGTATCTGGCTACTATAGGAGCAATGGGGTATAGACGCATGGTTTCTTTTAGAACAGCTTCTAAATAAATCATCTTGGGTATATCATCTTTATCGACATCTCTGTCTGAATTATCGAATATTACTCTTATTCTGTAAAAACAAAAAAAGTAATAAAATGAAATGGCTACTAAATTACTACGCCAATAAATCATTTTTTGATGATCATCAAATATTGATTTATTGGCGTGTGGTCTAGGTATTAAATTCAGTGGTGTTACAATATAAGACAAACCGCTAGACCCACTTCGTAAAGTGTACAATATTAAAGCTAAACATTATTATCGCTCTATAATGCCAGCCCTAATGTTCTTTAGAGACAAATTATTAAATAACGAGACAAGCACTCTTAACCTTCGAGCATTTACCAATGGAGATGTTAACGCAAGGCGTACCCCTCTGCTGGCCATATAGCTTTTTTTGGTCATATGAGCGTGCGTAACTACGCTGTATTTTTAATACTGTGTGCGTGTTTCAAGCTAGTGTGCGGGATCGCTAAAGTGAGTGATTTGTGTGTGTGTGCAATGCGTGTTTACCTCGTCCCCCGTAAGTATCTGCAGAAAATAATGTTTGCGGATTACAACGTTAACATCTCCATTGGTAAATGCTCGAAGCTCTTAACCGGTACCTAGTCAGTATCGATTTAAAAGTATCGATACTAAAAGTACTTGGAATCAAAAGAGAAGGTACATCCCTAGGAAGTTGAACATCAGAAGTCGCTTAGTGTGAACTCGGCATTACGCATAAATCTTTTACTTTCTATGAAAGTTTGTTGATATATTTGTTTTACAAAATGGGATATGAAAAATAATAATATTCTGAATTAATTGTTATTGACTATTACATTAAAAAGATTGTATAAACTGACTTTAACTTTTGTTTTATCACGTCATGGCTAATTGCCACACATTTTATTCGATGTTATAACTTTGACGTGTGTGTGAATCTGTGTATGTGTGTTTTTGTCTGTGATATTGTAGTCCAAACAAATGAACCGATTATTATTAAGTTATTTTTTGTTTAATAAGTGTCTACATCGAGAATGTTCTTAGTTTTGATTCATGAAAATACGTTCAACCGTTTTACGGTTGAACGGATTTTCAAAAGCTCATAGTCTTAAAGTCTATGAGCTTTTTTTCTAGTTGATGACGCTATGAAATCAACTTTCTTAGGTCTGATCAATTCCAAATTGGTTACTTACTCATCATAAACTTTCTTCTGAGCTTGAGGATGTGACCCTAGCAACATCAGAGCTAACGTCAACGTGCAAGCTGATGTATCATATCCACCTCCTACGATGGTATTAGTCTCATATAAAATATCTTCATCAGAGTATACTCCACCATCCTTAGATAGTTCCAATAGAAGATTCATAATGGGAGTGAATGATTCTAGAAGAACAAAAAGAACTTGATAAGTATTTATGAACATACATGATGATCCATAAAACATCTCATATATTTGCATTTTAGCTGGTACAGGCTGGATTTTCTACAGGGCTCACGTCGCCTTCTGGCAGAGCAGACGCGACTGAACGAGTACATGACCTTTTTTGAGTACCACGCTATGATGCCTGGGACATCAACAACGTGAATAGAATTTTATAATCGACTCAAAAAAGGGAGGATGTTCGACTATACGTATTTTTTAAAATAATGTTCACCGATTAGTCGAAGACGCCTGAATCGACTTAAAATGGTCTTTTTTTATTTGAAAGAAAATACTTTATAGGTGGTCCCATTAAAATTTTATCGATATATGTTCAATATCTCCAGAGATAAAAAATAAACACCTCAAACTTGGTACTGAAAACGACTAGCGTGACGTTCCGAGTCGCTTCTTTTAGTTTTTTTTTAATAATTTTAAAATATCATTCTAGCTATCAACGTGAACTGTGTACGATTGACGTCACAGTACAGTTACATCAGTTGGAAATTCAGCCTTAGATGGAAGACAGACAAAAGAGACGAAAGATGCGTCCCCGCCCTGTCCTCTTTATCTTTTGCATCTCAAGACTCTTTTAATTTTGCATGGAAGTAAATTTAAAAGAAACCACCTTCGCACCCTGTCCTCACCATATGACTCTTTGATCTGACCTTCGCCTTAGAGCAGTCGAGGATAGTTTGTGCATGAACAACTATTATTTGCATCCCAACTGTGGACTAGTTTTATGATGACGATGACACCACAAGCGTCTTCAATACAGGCTACACTAAATAAGAATAACAAAAATTATTTAAGTAACATTGACATTAAGTTCAATTGGATTCTTCATGTATACAGATTATAATGCCGTAGAAAAGATTCCAATTCTCAACCTACCTGTGTTAATATTTTTCCTGTTATCGTTCATTTCCATTTTGCGTTTCTCGAGTATCTTAAAAATAAACAAACAATGATTATAAACCAACATTTTTGATAATTAATGGATAAGAATTATGATACCAATTATTAACATTATTAAACTCGTTAAATTAGCTATTCAATTTGAATTAATTAATTTTATTACATTCTTTAACAATGCATTATTTAATTTAATCTTGAATTTTAATGAAAATTTCTGAAGTAATTAGTAGTAGTATATTAATTAAAAATATTCAAAAGCCTTTTTTATATCATACTCGCTCATGCCCGCGACTTCGTTCATGTACACACACGAGAATTTAGTAGCCTATGTTCATCCTTATGCTATAAAGTATCTCCTTGTTAAATTTCAGTAAGATCGGATCGTCCGTTTAGGCGTGATTAGGCAACAATGGTAACATTCTCGACCGCATTATCACTTACCAACAGGTGAGATAGTGGTCAAACGCTAGACTATATCATATTTAAATTAATAAAATATAATGTTTTCTTACCGCAGAAGTGAACTCCGCAATTTTTTTGATAATCACATCTTCTCTCTTTTTCAGCTGAGATCTGTTATAAATAAAATCGCTGTGTAACCAAAACTTCTGAAACCTTTCCGTGAAAACGTCCAAAATATCGTTAACACCTTCAAGGTACTGCTGGTGAAGACCACCGAAATCTGTTACGTCAGCACCGAATGACGTCACTGGAACAAAAATTGTCAAGGTTTTGTTTAACAACTTTGTTGACGTGATTAATATTATGCTCTGCCAAATTGTAAATTTCATACAAAGTACTAAGAGGGTCTGGAGCTAAGCTGCGGACAGACAAACAAATAGACACACGAAAGGACATGACTGTGTACATGGCGAAACTATAATACGGTTCTTTATTGACTACGTAATCCTAAAAAACACTCATGACAGTGCCCTCTGAAGAAAAAATAAGAAACATTGCCATCAAAAACATTTAAAAAAAATTAACCTAGATATTCTTTTTTAGTAACGGTTTCCAATCTAAACTAATGTTATATAGAGGAAATAATCGATTTTTTGTTTGTTTGTTTGTTACGATTTAAATCTAAAACTACTGGACCGATTTAAAACATTCTTTCACTAATGGGAAGCTACATTATTAGCGAGTAACATATAAGGCTATATTGAATCTCCATGTTCTCACGGAAACGAGAACTACGTAGGTAAAACCGCGAGGGGCAGCTAGCTAATTATAAATGAGAACATTTACTTTTAGCACACACAGACATCATTCTTCCCACTTTAAACGCATAAACCTTCTCCGATCCGTCGTGGGTAAAATTGTTTTTAAACAAATTATGGATGCCATGGACAATGCCATGTTTACTTTTATTGCCTAATTAGGATGTATAATTATGTACATATAATTATACATCCTAATTAGGCAATAAACAAGTTGTATATACATTCTTAACTATATCGACTAAAATAAAATATTAAATTATCCAAGGTAACAGTTTTGGTCATTGTCTAAACAGTAACATTTTTATCTGAGGTTCGTTGGATTAATAATCAAGTAAATGACCTACTTCAAAAGGTTGATTTCATAAATTTGCATTTGTTTATTTTCTTCATATTAACGATTTCCGTCAGCAATCTATTGATACAGCAGATCATGTATTTAGTTATATTAATGAGATTATGATATAATGACATATTAATGAAAATACGTTATTCCGGATCCTTAAACCGTGCTTAAACGGCTCGTCTCTCTTGAGGCTGTTCAAGAATATGTCTACCTTGTACAAACCTTGCAATTGGGTAGAAACAATTTCAAGAAGAAAGCCCGCAGAAGAATACAGCTAGGATAGGCAGCATTTAGAAAACTACGTCAAGTCATTTCATCGCCGATACCACAGAACCTAAAGACATAAGTCTTCAATGAGTGCGTCCTACCTGTAATTATATACGGAGCCGAGACGTGGACACTGGCGGTGCGACTGATTCACCAATGAAAAGTTGCTCAGCGAGCAATATAGATACTGAGAATATAGAAAAGGCTATGCTCGGAGTATCTCTGAAAGATCGAATTCGAAATGAAGTCATCCGACAGAGAACCAAGGTCATCGACATAGCTCAAAGGATTAGCAAGCTGAAGTGGCAGTGGACTGGTCACATCTGTCGTAGAACCGATAACCGTTTGGGTAGACGTGTTCTAGAGTGGAGACCACGGCTCGGCAAACGAAGCGTAGGACTCCCTCTAGGTAGGTGGAGCGATGATATACGCAAGCTGACTGGAAGTAGTTGGAAGCCTATGTCCAACAGTGGACGAATACTGGCTGTTGATGATGATGAATGAGATGGTAATACCAGTTTATTGAAAAAGTACGATATTGTATGTGTTAATTGGGCGTAAGTTTATCAACACTCTTTCATAAGTTACTATGTA
Organism: Cabera pusaria; assembly: GCA_954871355.1. Classification (NCBI taxonomy): domain Eukaryota; kingdom Metazoa; phylum Arthropoda; class Insecta; order Lepidoptera; family Geometridae; genus Cabera; species Cabera pusaria. Next base: position 8,200,079 of record OX940907.1, read on the forward strand.
ACAAAGCCAATAATGTACACTCTCATATCGTATGAAATGTTCATGGACAAACATACTTTTTTTTACGTACTTTAGCCCTTTTAGCACCAGGCCACAGAGTTTAAGTAAGGTTTGTTTGTACGATTGCAGCTTGGCTTTTTTCACACATGGAATCTGAGATCTATGATGATGAGTTAAATAAAATAAAAAAACTTACTACATATTGATTCTAAACTGTTAAACCGTATAAACTTCTCGTGGTTAAAGGATCCCCTGTTTACTTGTGACTTGAATTGGTTCACCAGTTTCCATCCTTGCTGATTGAAGACTACCAAAAACTGGTTTAAAATCTGCTGCCGAAACGTGGGGTTTATGAGCTTCCGATGTTGCTTCCATGTATGTACTTGAAAATAAAATAAAAAATATTATAGTTTAAAAATTTAAACAATCAACTTATATCCCTGCGAGTCAGTTTCAGTAGCAAGTTTGAGACATCATCATATTATTATGCTGGCAGTCATTGGACGCAAATAGTCAAAGATCGGGCTCAGTGGCGAGCATTGCAAGACGCCTATGTCCAGCAGTTCACTTGAAAATACAAAAAAAAATAGTTTAAAAACTAAAACAATCAACTTAAAGCAAGTTTGAGACGTTTATCGTCATATCTCTGAAGATACTTATCAGATCTCGATGAAATTACAATGGGAATACCTCGATGTAATGTGTAAAAATTTACCTTACTGATTAAAAAAATAATCATTCGAATCGGTTCACAACTAACGGAGTAATCGCACAATATTCACAAAAAATAAAATAAAAAACAACATGAACACGAATTGAGAACTGAAGCCTATTTGGAAGTCGGTTAAAAACTAAACTTTAGGATTTTTTTTTTGATCACAAGCGTTTAATCACTATCTCACCTGTCGTTGGCGTAAGGTTATAATATAATATATATATAATAAGGCTTTACTTCTAAGCAAGAGTTCGCCGGTTCAAATCCCAGCACGGGTGTTTGTCCACATTCCACAGCATATTTTATCGATGTTCCGACTAACATGCTACCAAAAAGTAGCTTACCATTATTAATGAGAAAACTGTCGCCATAACCTTACGGTGTTCCAGCAGCATACCATGCGAAATGCCATGTAAAAGACACTTTTCATCATGTGACTAGTTTTAGCACTGTGTAAGCTTAGTTTGCTGCTGTCACAATTGATGCGGTTTGACTTATTAAAACAATATTTATAGATATAGGAGCATATTATAATATTTATAGATTTTGCCCCATTATATACAATCTAAAAAATTACCGTCCCAACGGGACTCGAACTCGCGCCTTCTGAGCCCCCGGCGCTACGGTACGATCCTTCCGATAGCTAAGTTGTTATAGGACATATGCTATAGGATAAGCATACCTCTCAGTGGAGAACGCAATATACACGCATTGTAAGAAGATTCCTTTAGAAAGGGTTGGTAAACAATACCAGTAAGTATAAATAGAAAGTAACCTGTGCCTAGCAGTGTACTCAAATAAAATAAGATAACAAGACTTACCATCAGCGATTGTCAGTCCGTTTCCAAGAAAAGGTTTGGCGAATCCGTAATAATAATCTTTGTCAAGACAAGCATTAGACGCTATGGCGCAGTCGTCTGGATCAATGAGAACTAAAACATAACAATCACATTTTAGTGGTTTTTGTGTATGGATAAGACAAGTCAGTTTTTTGGATCTCATCATCTTAGTTTGGGATTCAATAGTAACTAACGTAGATATAATTTTTTAGTATTTTAGTTAGTGTATCATTTTATGATGATAAGAAGTTACAACGCTAATAAATATCATTATTTCTTTATTTATTTACCTTTTCTCTCCAACTTCCACTTATAAATATATTTTCTACCGAATCGTTACTTTCTATTAAGCAAGAGATCGGTCGCACGCTTGTCTCCTCAGAATATAAATAAATGAAAATAACCGAAAACAAACAATAAAATAAAATATGTAACAATACTTAAATTTAAAATTCAAAACAAACCCTGACCGATATGAATATGTATAATGTGTTCATTGAGACTCCAATTCCAATGAGCCTAAACAGGTACGATATATCTACTGTTGATAGTTGGTGAGGAGTTGAATGTTCTGCAGATTCCAGGGTATGCCCAAAATCAAGTCAGGGTTACCATGTTCTTGCAGTACTTATAATAGGATAGCGAATTTTGTATTGATCAGACTGAAAATTGCTCATATAGCCTCATCCACTACATAAGTTTTCAAACGGCTAAACGAATTTTATGGAAACAAATCTAAGAAAGAACACTTTAATAAGTCACATATTAATTACAAAAACTAAACCACAATTATTTAAGAGCTACGATACCACAGACAGACACAGACAGAAACACAGACACGCAAAAACACAGATCAACATGGCAAACTAAATGCTAATTGTTGCATCATTGAGAACTACAGTGTACCACACAATAAGATCGTTTATAAAACTAAAACGAACCGACTTCAAATGCCGCGCTATTCCTTTTCAGTACAAAGTTTGAGGTGTTTATCTCCATATATTTGGAGGTACTTACCAGATCTCGATTTAATTACTACCGTATCACCCTTGGGATACTTTCTTTCCAACAAAAAAAGAAATATTAAAATCGGTTCATAAACGACGAAGTTATCTGTGAAGACCCATTAAAAATAATATGTATACGGTTGAATTGAGAAACCTCCGCCTTTTTTTGAAGTTGGTTAATATATTAGAAGATTTTTTATTTTCATAAAATTTGTTTTATTAAAATTTTATCATCATAACGTCTGTGGGTCTGCAAACACTTAATTCTAATTACATTGTTTAAGACAAACCGCACCGTAGAATTTTCGGGGTCCTATTGTCAAAGAAAGCGCAGATTCTCGTTCAAGAGCTTCAGATGACATCCATTTCAACATATTAAATGCGTCTAAAACAATAAAAATTAAATATTAATATAAATTAATACGTTTTTTGTCTAGCGTTTGACCACTTATCTCGCTTAGAGATAAGTGATGATATGGTCGAAGATGGTGAATACGCTAGGTCTAGAATGAACTGTCTTTTAAGGGTTGTGTGCTAACGGAACACCGTAAGGTTAAGGTGGCAGATTTTCTACTTGCTGGAGGCTAACTATTTTTCGGTAGCAAGTTAGACGGAACATCGATATAATAAGGTCCCACCACCAAATATTATAAAAAAATAATAATCATGCACTATACTTAGGTATACAATGAAATACTTTGATTTATAATCATAAAACATACGTAAGCATGAAATTATTTTGATTTAGAAATGTTAATTGGTGCATACAAAAACAAAAAAAAAAATTAATTTCCTTGTTAACTACGGTACTAAAATTTTGAAAAACAATGATAATTTTAGCATGTTGATTAATGAATAATAACTTCTTTTGGTACTTACGTTTACGATCACCGATTACTTTCAAGGTATGCCCAATGATGGGCAACCCTCCTGAAAACTCAGGTGGCGAATAATATGACTTCTTCGAATTTCTTCTCCATAGTTCCCACATGAGACATGCACAGCATACAAAATACAGTATTTGTATAATCATTTTATTTAAAAGTTCCTTCAAATTCGTGCGTCTATAACCACAAAAATAAATCAAAATATTATTTATTTATATAACTACTACTTTAATAAAATACGCATACAAATACACACAATAAAATCTATACCTTTAATTGAAGCTTAATATATAACTCTAAAACTATTTGCACTGAGATCTTATTTCATTAATGTCGTTTGACAACAATTTTACCTGTTGGTAAGTATGATGACAAGTATTTTAATAGATACACGATTTTACTCTACGAATGCTTGGATAAAACAAAATATTTTTTATTTCGTACACTAAACTTATACAAATAAATTATATGTATCTTGTTTAATGAATGAAGGTTAAGCAAGCATTTGATGAATAATATTTACAACTTTAAGCAGCTTCTATACACAAACATACTTATTTATCTCATTAAAATGTATTTTATCATAAAATCAATCTTTATCATACATAGTACAAAATAAAGTGGATTCTCGCCGTCTGTCTGTCTTCTGTACGTTTGAATATTTTTAAACAACGCAACGGATTTTAATGTGGTTTTCATCGTTATATAGAGTGATTCAAGAGGAAGGTTTATAACTAGGATTAAACGCGGGCACAGCTGCGGGGTCCAGCTAGTATAACACAATAAGTAGCATGTCATCGAGGTATGTAAATGCATCGTAATACACAGTCATGTTGATATACTAAAAACCGAAAATCGACCGATTTTGTTATAATTTAAATGGGACCACCTGGGAAAGGCACCCTTTGAAACAAAACAAGAATTTTCAAAATCGGTTCAAGCATCTTCGAGTAATCGGTACACATACATAAAAAAAAAGATTCCAACGAATTCAGAACCTCCTCCTTTTTTGTGAAGTCCGTTAAAACGTCATCTAGGTACAAATAATGTTTATATATATATATAATGTATGTAATAATATCTCGCCCACCACTAGTTAGCACAGTAGTAGTATATCACAACCATAGGGGATGAATTTCCGAAAAACGCTCAATTGCATTTTTTTGTAGTGTGAAGTACTTGTATAATGTTGTAAGTAATATTTACTTAGGGAATAAAATGTTTCATACAATTTTCATCACCAATATTCACCACTTTATGTTTATACCTTATACATTTCCAAATAAAACCGGCCAAGCCGAGTTAGACTCGCCCACCAAGGCTTCCGTACCAACGTTGGTGGTATCCAATTAAGCTAGACCTCTAAATTGTACGAGCGCTTATTTAACTCAGAGACCTATCTTAATTGGCGAAACTATGTATGGGGGGCACCCTTGACTTTTCGACTTTTTTATTTTTTGGAATTTTTCCTTTATTTGTGCTGTTAAGTTGCTTCTTGCCAAATTTCATGATTCTCGGTCAAGGGCACCCTATAGGTTTTCGACCCAAAACTTATAGGGTACTTCCGGTTGACCTAGAATTGTCAATTTAATTCAAAGGCAAGGTCTTACAGCACAAGTAAAGGAAAAATTCCGAAAAATAAATTTAGTTGAAAATTAAGGCAAATTTTGGTACTCACAAGTTTTCGCGAAAATCTGAATTTGCCATTTGGTATACATTTCAAATTGCTAATTCCACCAGTTCCTGAGAAAATCGGTAGTGACACACGGACAGACAGACAGACATACCGACATACGAACAGACGGACAAGAAAGTGATCTTGTAAGGGTTTTTTTTAACCTTTTGAGGTACGGAACCCTAAAAACGTTGAATTACACTTTAAAATATTTTTACTATAGAGATTTGTACAGTGCTTCAATAAAAAAAATTGGAGGAATAACTACTTGTACTATTCATTATTCTGTGGGAATACAAACATAACAAACTGACAGTCTCTGTTTCACCCCTTTGTTGCTTGAATTTCCGAAAATCCCTATCTTATGTAAGATTACGTCAAGCGTAAAAACTTGAAATTGGCAGGAAGAATTCTTATATAAGATTTCTTAGTTATGTAAAATTTAGTCCTGCCAAATTTCAAGCTTCTACGAGTAGACACGGCGGTTTTGGCTTTGCGTTTATCCATCAGCCAGTCAGCCAGCCCCTTGCCCTTTTTATTTTGATTCAGTTCCGATAAACGAAACCAGGTGATAGAGGACCTCACTGCACATCTTTTGAATCTTCATACCATGTTCTCAGATTATTTTAGTTTTCGAGAAAATTGCATTGCAATTGGACCAAGCGGGAAGTGAAATATCACAAACAAAAAAAAAATTCAAAATAATTTCTGTGGTATTCAAAAAAATACAGGCGAATTGATGACCTCTTCCTTTCTGTAAAGTCTGGTAAAAAAGCATAATATGAAGTATAAGATTGGTTTTAATAATTAATAATTTCAATAGGTTTTTAATACATACCTCCTGTTTTTAAATCGAATAGATAGTTTGGTAAAATAACTGTCTACATCCAAACTTACAAGCTAACAAACGTAACGTCTTTTTAACCCTCGACGCAGAGAGACTATTATAAGTTTGACGTGTGTATCTGTGTATGTGTGTCTGTCTGTGGCATCGTAGTGCCTAAACGGATGATCTGATTTTCATTTATTTAGTTTTTTTGTTTGTTTTATAGTTGACTTAATCGAGAGTGTTCTTTGTATGAAAATCCGTTCAGCCGATTTAAGACAATGAGATTTTTTCTAAATTATAACGAGATGAGATCAACTTTAATAGGTCTGATCAATTTAAAATTCAGTATCCACTTACTTCAACGATATTGTAAGAACATGTAAAGCATTGACCTTTATGCTGGAACATTTCCTAAAATCTGCAGAATACTTAACTTCACACCAATTTACAGCAGAGATGTCGAGTTTGGGCTTATTGGAATGGTCTGAATGAACACATTACACATAGATCAGTCAGGGGTGATTTTAAATTTTAAATTAATTATATATTATTAATAGAGTAGACCAGTGTATATATTAAATACTGTGTATATAGTAACCAGTGTATGTTTACTTTTAATTTATTTGTTTTAAAATTAGAAATATAACAACATACAATTATATACAAGATTTGAAGTGCCCCGCCACTCCGCTCGTGATAAAAACTTCTTTCATTTACTTAAAACTTTTCTTTTGTGAGAAACCGTTCTATCATAAAAACACATAAAAAAGAATTAGCCAAATTGGTCCAACCGTTTTGAAGTTATCGCGTGACTAAGAGAAATAGGGATTCATTTTTATAAAACCCGAAAAACCATATTAATTTTCAGACTTTGTTACCCCATTTCACCCTCTTAGGGTGGAATTTTGAAAAATCCTGCAACACGTTATTTATTTAAATAAGTACTTACGTAAAGCATGGAACATAACATACTTTCTATTATCTTTCTATTCTTTCCATACAAACTTTGAACCTCCGTTCCATCTCCTTTAGGGGTGAATTTCGAAAAATCCTTTCTTAGCGGATACCTACGTCATAATTACTATGTGCATGCCAAATTTCAGCGCAATCGGAAACAATATTGATTTTCAGACATTGTTACCCCACTTCACCCTCTTAGGGGTGGAATTTCAAAAAAGCCTAATACACGTATTTACTTAGTTATTTACAGTAGTGCTTGTGTGAAGTTTCGAATAAAAAAGACTAATGTTATCTTGTTTCTCCAGACAAATGTTGCACCCCTGTTTCTTCCCTTTAAATGGTGAATATTGAAAAATCCTTTCTCAGTACGGACAAATATACCCTCCAAATTTTAAGTCTCTACGACGTTTAGGCTGTGCGTTGTCTCTAAGTCATTCAGTATGTCAGGACAAAGATTCTTATAGTATTAGATTAGGTCAGTAAGTGAATTGGGAAACTGTAATACTTATCCTAATTATTGTTTTGAAATAAATACATAAAATAGTGGTTTTATTAAATAACTAAAATTAAATAACGTACAAGTAGGTACATATTATTATTTATTCTGTGATTAGATGAAGGTCATTCTCATAGTATTCTGCTTATGACGTATGCACATTTGCCTTCACCTTTTACGAAATGTTATTGTGACCTACAATTTTTTACATAATAATATTCTAATGGTTTTCCTAAGGATACAATAATTAAAATTGTATTTAAAACCTGATAATAAAATCGTTTTAAAAACTAGACCCATTAATAGGACCCATTTCACTGCGCAATGCAAGATACTTTATTGGTAGTGCTCTGAGAGCTTCAACAGCATCAATCATTGAAGAAGAAGAATTTTTGAACGAGTTAAAAACTAAAACAACGACGTCACATGCCGCACGAATCAGTTTCAGCACAGAATAAGTAATCGTACAAGGTTTCTGTTGCAATTTTGAGATTTTTATCGCCATATCTCTGAAGATACTTCTCAGATCTTGATAAAATGTACTAAAAGACCCACACCTAGTTAAGAGTAATTATTATAGAAATCGGTTAATTTTCAGTGACAAGTTTGAGGAGATTCTCATCTCTGGTGAATCCCATCAGACCGTGGAGATGTACATACACTTACCGACTTATAATTTATTCTAAGCACTTCCCACGAAAAAAGGCTAATTATACTCGAATCGCTTCACAATTGGCGGAGTAATCGCGTAACGAACAAAAAAAAAACAAAAGACAGAAAAATCTTCCAAATACAGCGACTACTTGATGCGAAAAAAGGGGCACAGCTGAAAATCAGCGAACTGCTGCAGTCAATGTAGTGATGCATTATGCTGAGCATATGCCCTTTTCGCATCATCATCATCAGCCTGTATCAGTCCACTGCTGGACATAGGCCTCTCCCAAGATGCGCCACTGAGCCCGATCTTCGGCACTTCTCTTCCAGTCACTGCCCACCGCTTTGCGTATGTCGTCGCTCCACCTGGTCACAGGACGTCCTACGCTACGTTTGCCGATTCGCGGTCTCCACTCTAGGACAAGTCTGCCCCAACGGTTATCAGTCCTGCGGCAGATATGACCAGCCCACTGCCACTTCAGCTTGCTAATCCGTTGAGCTATGTCGATAACTTTAGTTCTCTGGCGAATTACTTCGTTCCGGATTCGATCCCGCAGAGAAATACCGAGCATAGCTCTCTCCATAGCTCGCTGAGCGACTTTAAACTGGTGGACCAGTCGGACTGTGAGTGTCCACGTCTCGGCTCCGTATGTCATCACAGGTAGGACGCACTGGTTAAAGACTTTTGTCTTTAGACACTGTGGTATAGGCGACGAGAAGACTCGACGGAGTTTTCCGAATGCTGCCCAGCCCAGCTGAATTCTTCTCTGGATTTCCTTCTCGAAGTTATGTTTGCCTAGTTGGAGCGTTTGCCCTAGGTAAACATACTTAGTGAAACCTTTTCGCAGCTAACCATTAATTATAACTACCGATATTGTAACTATGTACCTACTTTTATGGCTATGAATAAATGTGTTTTCTTTCCTTCTATATATATATATATATATATATATATATATATATATATATAGAAGGAAAGAAAACACATTTATATACACACATTTAAAAATTTTTTTAAATTTTCGTTATACTCGTATATCTATGTACTATATTCTATCATCTATCTATGTCATATATATATACGAGTAGAAACGTAAACGTAAATTTTTAATGTATTTAGTACTAGCTACGCCCCGCGGCTATAAAATTTATTGTATGTCTTATTTTACCCTGCCGTGTAAGAAAAATAATTTATGAACGTTTACAAAACGAAAAAACCGACTTCAAATGCCGCGCTAGTCATTTTCAGTGGCAAGTTTGAAGTGTTTATCTCCATATCTCTGGAGATACTCATCAGATCTCAATGAATTTACAATGGAACAAAACAGAAAGTATATCCTCTCAACTTATCTTTCGATCCGTTTGTATACATTCATCTATGCCAACAACCAAAAAGCTGGCGCTTACGTCGGGCAACGCATTAGTTTCGCGATTCAAAGAGGTAATGTTGCCTAAATTAATTTTTTTATTTGTAGTTCATATTTTTATTATGAGTCATAGTTAATATTTTAGTTTTATTAGTTTATTAATTTGTAGGTACTTGTATTAAAATAAATAATTACCACTAAGAATTAATAATATAGAGTTTGAGTTAACGTTACACTCAGATAAATATGGCTGTATAATCAAAAACGTTACATTACGTTAAACAATGCAAGTAGTAGAAAACAACACTAATGGTTGTCTATAGGCATAGAAAAGATAATAGAATACTATAATAAGAAACAAAATAAAAAACTAAAGATAATAGAATAAAGAAATAGAAGAATAGAATAATAGAAAATAGAATAGAAAAAAGAAGAATAGAGAAATACAAGAAAGAAATAAAAAACTAAAGATAATAGAATACTATAATAAGAATAATACGTAAAAAGGAAACATTTATAGCAATGTTAACCAACTTTTAAGTAAAGTTTTACTTAGGCGTCTTTTATTTTTAACCGACTTCAAAAAAGATATATAATATATGTTATATATTTTTATAATGTTCACCGATTACTTAAAGACGTCTGGACTAATTGAAACATTCTTCTTTTGTTTGAAATGGTAACACTTCCTAGGTGGCCCTTCCTGGCTATAGACTAACTGTGTGCTAAATTGCATGCTAATCTGTTGAGCCGTGTGATTTAATAACATAATAATTATTATACAAACAAAGGTAGATACTTTCACTTTTATAATGTTAAGTACAGTATGTACAACTAGCTCTGCCCCGCGGTTTTACCCGCTTAGACATTGTTTCCTAGAAATATCGAGATGAAAAGTATTCTATGTGTTATTCCAAGATCTAGGCTATCTACATACCAAATTTCAACTCAATCAGTTCATAGTTATGGGATAAAGATGTTTAGAATTTTAATCGCCGATGGTTTTACTTTTTAGATACGTAGATATGTTACGACGTTCATTCACCAGAGGGCGCTGTCATTATTATTTATTTAAAGCATACTGGCAATGTGGGTTGCACATACTAGTACTCTTGATAACCCCTCCAACTAAGCTTAATATGCTTGTGTCTGCAGTGGGTTCACGTTAATAGTGCAATGGGTGGGGATGAACTCACGACCTCTCGATCACCAGTCCGACACCTTATCCATTGATGTTTTTCAAAGTTTTGTTTTGTAACTTATTTATTACCTGGCAATTTATTTATTTGCGTTTTATTCATATTTTAGTTTAAGTGAAAATTGTGCCATAGTTTTTAGGGTTCCGTACCTCAAAAGGTAAAAAAGAAACCCTAATAAGATCACTTTCTTGTCCGTCTGTCCGTGTGTCCGTGTTACAACCAATTTTCTCAAGAAAGGGTGGACCTAGCAAGTTGAAATGTATGCCAAATACTGAATATATCTATAGTCCCTATTAGGTGTATAAAAATCAAGGTCCTGAGTCAACACGATAAAAAGATATGGGCAAAATTTGATTTTCGCAAAAACTTGTAAGTAACAAAATTTACCTTAATTTTTTTTTTTTTTTTTCGGAATTTACCCTATACTTGTGCTATAAGACCTTGCTTTTAACCAAAATTGACAATTCTAGGTCAACCGGAAGTACCTAGGTTTTGGATCGGTTTGATCCAAAACCTAGGTACTTTAGGGTACTTCCCGTTGACCTAGAATCATATAATTTGCCAAGAAGCAAGGTCTTATAGCACAAATAAAGAAAAAAGTCCAAAATGAGCGCTCATACAATTTAGAGGTCTAGCTTAATTGGTAACCTAACAACGTTGGCACGGAATCCACGGTAGGCGAGTCCAACTTGACTTGGCCGGTTTTTTATTTTTTATTTCGCAGGTTATTCATTCAATATTAAATATTTCACGAAAGTATAAGTCTCGTAAAGATGCAACAAATGAAACATTTAGATTTAGAGATACAGATTCCCCGTCTAGACTTTTTTCTAAGAACTGTTAAATTAAATATTTTAAACCTTTCAAATAAAAATCCTTGTAATCGTTTTGTACATGACGTGTTGTATAACAATAGTGATCGAAACGTGACACGAGACATCAATGCTCATATTATCGTCGATGTTTCACCTGGCTTGCTACCAAAAAGACCTTACGGTGTTCCGGCATTACACAGCCCTTAAGAGTCAGAGTATTCTAGGCTTAACACGTTCACCATCTTCAACCACATCATTCCTAACCACCAGGCGAGATAGTGGTCAAACGCTAGCCTATAAGATATAATAACAGACAGAGGTCAACATTTCATCACTTTTGCTAGTCTTGTACTCAAAGTAGCTACTCATGCGAACGTTTCGAATCTCCCTGAGACAAAAGGGTCAAGTTGAATTGAAAAATTACTTCTTGCCATTTGAATCAGCCTTTGAAATGTAATTTATTCATAGTAAATTCAGGACCGTGTAAAATGTCTTTAAAGTGACTGTAGTCCAGTATGTTATTTATATTCAGGGGGTAATTTGTTACTCACAGGGGGTCATTGTTTCCTTTCCACGTCTGTCACTGTATCTCCTACACATGATACCTAATCAACACCAATATTATAAATACGAAAGTCAGTTCGTATGTTTGTTTGGGACTTCTTCACGGTCAAACGACCGAACCGATTTAGCTAAAACTTTGCTTTTGTATAGCCAGTATTTTGGATTAGGCTCTAAGAAAAATTCCGAATAAATTCCGAAAATAAAAAAAATTGAAAAATTAGGTAAATTTTGGTACTAACAAGTTTTTGCAAAAATCAAAATTTGCCCATATCTTTTTATCGTGTTGACTCAGGACCTTGATTTTTATACACCTAATAGGGACTATAGATATATTCAGTATTTGGTAAACATTTCAACTTGCTAGGTCCACCCTTTCTTGAGAAAATTGGTTGTAACACGGACACACGGACAGACAGACAAGAAAGTGATCTTATTAGGGTTCCTTTTTTACCTTTTGAGGTACGGAACCCTAAAAACTATGGCACAATTTTCACTTGAATTAAAATATGAATAAAACGCAAATAAATAAATTGCTAGGTAATAAATAAGTTACAAAACAAAACTTTGAAAAACATCAATGGATAAGGTGTCGGACTGGTGATCAAGAGGTCGTGAGTTCGATCCCCACCCATTGCACTATTAATGTGAACCCACTCCAGACACAGGGGTTAACAAGAGTACTAGTATGTGCAACCCACATTGCCAGTATGCTTTAAATAAATAATAATTACAGCGCCCTCTGGTGAATGAACGTCGTAACATATCTACGTATCTAAAAAGTAAAACCATCGGCGATTGAAATTCTAAACATCTTTATCCCATAACTATGAACTGATTGAGCTGAAATTTGGTATGTAGATAGCCTCTTGGAATAACACATATAATACTTTTCATCTCGATATTTCTAGGGAACAATGTCTAAGCGGGTAAAACCGCGGGGCAGAGCTAGTTGTACATACTGTACTTAACATTATAAAAGTGAAAGTATCTACCTTTGTTTGTATAATAATTATTATGTTATTAAATCACACGGCTCAACAGATTAGCATGCAATTTAGCACACAGTTAGTCTATAGCCAGGAAGGGCCACCTAGGAAGTGTTACCATTTCAAACAAAAGAAGAATGTTTCAATTAGTCCAGACGTCTTTAAGTAATCGGTGAACATTATAAAAATATATAACATATATTATATATCTTTTTTGAAGTCGGTTAAAAATAAAAGACGCCTAAGTAAAACTTTACTTAAAAGTTGGTTAACATTGCTATAAATGTTTCCTTTTTACGTATTATTCTTATTATAGTATTCTATTATCTTTAGTTTTTTATTTCTTTCTTGTATTTCTCTATTCTTCTTTTTTCTATTCTATTTTCTATTATTCTATTCTTCTATTTCTTTATTCTATTATCTTTAGTTTTTTATTTTGTTTCTTATTATAGTATTCTATTATCTTTTCTATGCCTATAGACAACCATTAGTGTTGTTTTCTACTACTTGCATTGTTTAACGTAATGTAACGTTTTTGATTATACAGCCATATTTATCTGAGTGTAACGTTAACTCAAACTCTATATTATTAATTCTTAGTGGTAATTATTTATTTTAATACAAGTACCTACAAATTAATAAACTAATAAAACTAAAATATTAACTATGACTCATAATTAAAATATGAACTAAAGATAAAAAATGGAATTTAGGCGACATTACCTCTTTGAATCGCGAAACTAATGCGTTGCCCGAGGTAAGCGCCAGCTCTGGTTGTTGGCATAGATGAAAGTATATAAACGGATCGTTGGAGATATCGATTAGGCGTCTGGACAGATCTTTAACAAAACCACCTGCTTGTTGACCCCACGGGCCCATGGTTAATATTAATTCTAGAAGACAAACTTTGTTACACTTTTTTCAAAATGCACTGAAGAGTATTATTAGATTTGGCACGATTAAATGGCCTGCTGAACGAAAACAGTATGTTTAATATAATGACCATCTTCGACCGCATCATCACTTACCAACAGGTAAGATAGTGGTCAAACGCTAGCTTATATGACATTTTTTTTTAAATGCTACATTTTTCGTGCCACAGCATCTGTTATAACAGGCAACAGGCACACAGACAGGCAGGCAGACGTCATCGCTTACCATCAGGCTAGCGTTTCATTTGTCGTGTTACTTTATACCATAAACAAAATTATTCAACTTTGAAAATCCTGTTTAAACACAAGCTTTTTGTAAAGACGTTACCATGTGTTATAAAAAGTACTAATGATAACCATTATATACTAGCCCAAATTCGACTGTTTTACCATTTGCCATTACGGAGTTCTAGTCCTTACAACCCGATTCTATCACCATAAAACCATATTATTGCATTTTTCACCAAAGATACGCAAATATGCCAAATTTGAAAATTTGTTTGCAAATATGTCAAATCTAACGTTAGAAAGAGGTTCTAATATTGCTTCCAAGATTTGACCCACACATATTACCTTATATAACATAATTAAGATATACGTTTTTAGGTTTTCATGGTCACTGACAATATTATTATTAGAACTGATAACGGGATATTTACCATGTATTTTTCAGTTCATCCGAGCCGAAATATCGGAAACTTATAAATAATAAAATACATGGTAAATATCCCGTTATCAGTTCTAATAATATAATTAAGATAGTTAGTTTAAATACAAAACCAACCGACTTCCATGCCCCGCGAGGAGATACTTATCAGATGTTTATGAAATTACAATTGGACCACCTCAGCAATGTACCCTACCTATCAAAAATACAATCATTGAAATCGGTTCACAATTGACGGAGTAATCGCGTAACATACAAACAATAAAAAGAAGAAAAAAAACATACAGACCAATAAAACTTTGCAAGACTCATGCTGTCTTCCAGATGTTGACAGGCGTTCATAAAGGCTTACTATCAGACGGAGAGTCTGCTTGTTTACCCACTATGGCATAATTTTTTTTTCTTACGAGTTGTTCAATAAAATGTAAAATCAGTAAAATTTTATCAGTGTTGAAAATCAAAAGAACAGTTAGGTAGGTAGATTTTTTTACAAAATAATTATTCTAGATTGCTTAGTTTAGATTTTATTAAAACTTGAATTATATCAAAGGTCACCCTAAATCATAACATAACTTTATAAATTTTACATATTTTTTTCGAGCAAATTATACATTAATTATTTTATTACATTTTAAATGAGTCCAGTCACGAATTTTATAGACCTACAAAATTAAGATCGCATTTCTATCCAGTAAGGCGGTACTTCCACCAAGACGTGCGAGAAAGCTGAGCGGTACGAGTATGAATAGCGAAACTGTATAGCGGTGTGCCGATGAGCTGTGCGAGAATTCGTAGCGGACGTATTTCCGATATGCTGCGCACTCATCCTTTGCACACATCCACGCTCACGCCCTTCGCACTAATCCCTCACACACATTCTTCGCATACGTTTCTAGAAAAAAAATGTGCTTGATTGATATACACAAATTCCTCTCTCCTCTGCTAAGATTTTATATCAGAGTTGCGCTGAGCTAGGCTATACTACTATTACGGATATACATACGCTCATCATACATTTTAATTTGCAAAACATCACGTTTTTTTTATTAAAAGTGTCGTCATAGTCTAACGCCCCGCTGTCACCACTGATCAAATCTTTATCGAAGTAATAGAATCACCATAATCTGAATCATTTAATTTTTTAATTTACAAATAGCATTTTTTTATTTTCAATTGACAATTGAACGATTTGAACGAGGCTGAAGCACGCTTGCCTAGGAGATAACTGTTCACTCTTTACTTAAAGACAACCAAGTTAAAGCTACTCAGAAACAAGTCAGTCGGCAATTTGTTCCTTTTTTGCGGCCCGAATGATAAACGTTGAACCAAAACGTTTACTGCGGCTTTTTTTAATTCTCAACCATATCATCATTATCAGCCTATTTACCATATATCTACGTACAAATTTAAATACACACTTCACAAATAGACTTACTAATTCAATTTAAATAACAAAGCGAATTGCATCAACGTGTTTAGGTACATTTTTGTCTTATTCTCATTTCATTTCAACATAAATAAATTTGAAGGCAGCCGCTCACTAAAAAGTACCATCAAAGTAGTACCATTCATATGGCATTATAAACACGCTGCGCTGCGCCGTATTTTCACGCAGAATTCTGAATCCATCTGGTTTCCTCCTGAAACGATACAACGATATCAGTTCAGTTTCGGACGCCTTCAGTCTAGATTCAGCGCGAAAGTGAGCGCACGTCTCTACGTCTCCCCGACTCACTGCGAAAGTTTAAGTTTCGTACTTGTAGTGTAAATATATTTCATTGGTTTTTGATCTATAACTAGAAAAAAAATCTACGGAATTTTTATTTGCTAACGAAGCGGGCAATCAAGTGATTATTTCGTTTAATTTTAAATTATTATTTTTATTTTTATCTTTTGCTTTTGTTGTAATGGATCTGGTGAATTTAAGTGGCGTGTTTTTCGATGATTGTTAAAGTGTATGTCAGTCAAAATAGGTGGATTAGAGGATTTTGTAAATGATAATGGAACGTGGTTTAATACTCAACGCTTTTGCACTGGCGCTAACGTAAATTGGACGGTATGCTTCTACCACCTGAAACGAGTGCTTACTGTCCTCATGCCTTCTTATGATGATTTGGTAAGTATCTTTTATTCTGAACATACTTAAAAATATTAAAAAATAATTAAATTATTTAGTTAAACACCTGACCACTGAGAGGATGGGCCTAGCAGCGCAGCCGGTGTTAGGTTTAACTTTTTATAAAATTTGATGTTTTTATAGAAATGTTGTTACAATTTTGTAGGTATATAATTTTTTTATCGGGACTTAATTAAATGGACGTTAATAGTAACGTCCGTTTAATTAAGTCCCGATAAAAAAATGATTTTCAGCTCAAACCTATAGAGGTTTGAGCTTGAAATCAGTGCTTCGGTCACATTTTCGGCAGGAAGCCAACATCTGGGTTAAAACTGTTCCAATCACAATATTGTCAGCATTGGCGATTATCGCTATTTATTGATACGACTTATTAGAGATGAAATCTCAAAGCTAAAAGTAAAGGTACACTAAAAAGTACACTTGACAACATATATTAAATATTAAAACTATTATATTTAAATTATTTAAATTAAAATTTATTATTATTAATAAATAGTAAATAGATTCTAAATTGAAATGTAATTAATTATTTGTAAATTATTATATACAAGCGTATTTTATATTTAAGCCTTAGTTTTTAATGTTCTTTGTTGTTGGAATAAATATTCATTCAATTTTATTAATGCTTTCAATAAATACATAATGATTATTTTTTTTTAATCTTTAAAGCCCGACCGCGATGTATACAGACGGGTGTTATATTAAGTTCAACGTGTGTCTATCTGTGTGTCCGTCTGTGGAATCGTAGCACTCAAACGGCAAAACTGAATTTCATTTTATTTTATTTATTTAATAATTTAAGATGGTCAAGTCATTTTCAGTACTAATAAGTTTGCGATGTTTATTTCCATATTTTTAGAGATACTTATCAGTTTTCGATAACATTTAAGTAGGACTAAAAGAAAGCGTAGTCTTTCAAACAATTAAATAATTTTTCGTATCCGTTTTATACACGGGTTATTTCTGAGGCAAGAAGTATAAAAAAACACCCTTTTTTAAATAGTCACTTGAATTTAATTAATAACACTTCACTGTTTTTTCTTACAAATGTCTGTAATTTAGCTTCCAAAAATACTTTTTGTATCTAGTTTTTATAGACTATCAAATTATCTATCAAAAAACCAAAATAAATACCTATTCTGTTTTGGTCTGTTTTAGTTTCGTACAAAAATATCTCGCAGAAATTGCCACTTTGAGTTCAGATGTGAGGAAATAAAGAACATTTTATACAATGAAAATTATGCAACCAAGACTTTGGTATCCCGAAATTGCCTAAAAACAAAGTTTTATAATAATATATAATGTTATAAACTGTATACCACAAAGTAGCATAACAATACATACGCTTTACCTGATATTAATCAATGACAACTGTCAATACCAGATACTCTGCCTATAATTAATTTAACTGATCATATCGCCCTTATACAAAAAACATCACGTTTCTGCGAACAAATCTCCTGACAAAACGCGCATATTAAAACAATATAGATTTAAAGTTGCTTCGAAAATATTGATCACTAGCTACTTTCCGCGGCTTTGTCCGCTCTACAAAGTATCATGCGTTCTATTCTACTATACAGGCTATTTCTTAGCACAATTTCAGACAAATTCGTCCCGTCGATGGACCGTAAAGAGGTAACATACAAACATAATATATAAAATCACGCCTTTTTCCCGTTGGGGTAAGTAGAAACTACTTCTTTCCACAGGATACGATTCTGATATTTATACGTCTTTCGCTTAAAGAGGTAACAAAGAAACAAATATAATATTGGTGTTAAATTTCAGATTACGCTATAATTATTTTGCTATATAGCTCAGCATAACAAGCAACCTAGCTCATACATAATATAGCTCAGTGTTACGTTAACACTGAGCTATATTATGTATGAGTTCTAAGTAAATGTATGGTGAGCGATATTGTTGCGCTAGAAACAACTGTATGCTATAAGCATTATATTATAGCGTAGTGTCAAATGCGCTTTAATGCTGCATAACATAGCAGAATAGTATATCGAATTCTGAAATGTGCTTGAAACTCAATACACTGATTCTTCTTTTAATTCAGTGGTGGACAGAATAACAAAAAATATGTATAATTCAAATTTATTAACGGAACGGGCGCTCATATAAATAGTTTTCGATCAAATCACAGGGATATAAATTGACAGTGTCGTTCAAAGTTACAGCAATGAAAGAAATAATTGCTAAAACAATATCTCCCAGTTAGTCAATGAAATGAACAGTTTCCTAAAGATAAGATAAGCCATTGCGTTTACAATCTATGAAAACTGGAAACGTTAAAATTACAAAATATTTCAAAAGTAGGTAGGTACTTACCATCTCTAAAACATGTTTTTTGTAATATAGAGGCCGCTGACTTATTGCATATTTGACATTTTGCGACACTTGCCATTTGTCTTCTTGTCATTTTGAGTGTGAATTGATCTATCATCCGTGCTCCGTGGTTTGACCTGATGCGTATTTGCGTTTCGTGTATGAGCCAATAATTAAATTGATATGGTTATTATTTTATTGTTTATACTTTATTATTATATATTATATATTACTTTATATATTATTTGTGGTATATTATGCTATATTGAATAATTAAATGTTATGCAATATAAAAACTAAAGTAGGTATTAAAAAGAACAGACTCCAACGTCGTTTTAGGACCTCGTTACTGGAAAATTTTGCTGCATTATGATATGAAGCAGAAAATATTTATAAGAACATCTTCTATTACTACATAGAATTTTCAAAAAAGAAAATATTTATCTAGAAAATATGGGACTCTTATTTTGCTATACAGAGTGTAAGGTTATAAGATAAGTACAACAAAAGTCGAAGTTGAAGGTTTTTTTTAATAGTTCCTATTTCGTAGAGTCAAGATACATAATAAAACTGTCAAATGCGAGTCAGACAGACAAACACATGAAGGGTTCCGTACCACCGTACAATATAATATTGTTATAAGATAGATAGAGTAAAAATGCCTAGAAAAATACGTTTCTTGTATGTGGACCGGACCTCTATATATTTTAAACTTTACTTGCTTTTGTGATTTTTTACTATACAATACAATACAATACAATACAAAACTCTTTATTGATTACCAGATATTTACAAATTATACGACTTATCTAGTATACAGTAATAGTAAGGCAATACAATCGGCAGTCTTATTTCATAGAGCGATTTCTTCCAAACAATTATAGTGACCATAGTAATACATATTCTGCGTAAAGTTGAATTAGTGTCTGAGATACAGCCCTTTGACAGACTCACGGACGGAAGGGCGTAAGTCTCAGTAGGTTGGGTTACTTTAGGACCCTTTCGGTACGGTACAATAAAAAAATAAAGGTTAATAATTAAGATATCTTAAAAACTAAAACAACCGACTTCCATGCCGCGCGAGTCAGTTTCAGTTGCATGTTTGAGACGTTTATCGTCATATCTCTGGAGATATTCATCAGATCTCAATGAAATTAGAATGGAACCACTTCTAAAATGTAACCTACCGATTAAAAAAATAATCATTCGAATCGGTTCACAATTGACGGAGTAACCACGTAACATACGTACAAAAAAAATAAAGATACAGACGAATTGAGAACTTCCTCCTTTATGGATGTCGGTTGAAAACAATGGCTTGTTGAAGGGGTCCAAAATATTTCAACAAAAATCTGGCAAGTTATAATATTAACAAAATCTATTTTCGCATCGTATATTTAATATGTAGTATTTTAATCAAGTACGTAGACATCTATACCTACTCGTATCTTTATCAGATAAGAAATCAATACATTTTACAGCACCAATAATTTTAACTGTTGGGAAGTGCCTACACGTGCAATATGATCGTGTTTCGAATAGGTAAATGTTATTAAATTAATGTAATTAATTATTAATTTTATTTAATAATTAATGTAATTAGACCTTCATGTTTTTGTATAGCAGTGGACTTACGTCAAGGAATTTCAATAATGGAAACGCACCTCTGTTGCGACCACAGATCTAGGATGTCACTATTGAAAATCTACATCTGTGGTCGCGGCAGTGACGAAGTAGATAGACTAGGCCACCGACCACGTTCTTTCATGACGCCTAAGTGCGGGGCGGCTTTCTCGATACGCCTCACAGAACGACGTCATCCGTCGGGCTCTTGCTATTGTCAACATTTTAGAGCCGAACAGTATCTCACACGTGACAATGGTAAGAGGCCTGAAGTAATTATGTTGACTTCTTGGTGTCGTGGGAAGCCGCTAGTGTAGAATGCAAGATGTGTCGATACGTTATCAGTTTCCCTTTTACTACTAACTACCTTTATAATACCTCACGAGCAAACAGGAGGAGCTGCAAACGCGGCAGAGGCCCTCAAATGGAAGAAATATGTAGGCAACGGTGACAACTATGCTTTTTTATTCCTTTTTCAGTAGCAACGTGTTTATCTCCATATCAATCATCAGATTAACTTAATATATATTTTTTTTAAATATCACCCCTAAGTTAAAAAAAAATCTCTTAAAGGAATATCTTTCAAATCAATTTACAATTTGAAGAAAAAATTTGCAACATACAAACAAAATTATATGTTAATACATACAATACCGACGAATTTACAACATCCTCCTTTGTAAAATATGGAGGAAAACATATCCAATATCCTAAAAAACGTATTAATTCAAAAATCTGTCCAGACGCCTAATAGATGTCTACCACTGTCAAAAGCTGGCGCTTGCCTCTGGCATAGATAAACAATTTTTCTTTATTCTATGCCTCTGGCAACGAATTACACCCATATGCAGAGTTATTTTCCTCCACTCGACTTTAGTCGAAGTCACCTCAAGGAATTCTTGAAAACACCCTTGAAATTAGTATGTTCAGTTACGGCTTCACCCTCCAGTGAGGAACCTCCATTCGAGACATTTATTCTCTTTTCTAAATCGAAATCTTCTAAGGAATTCCTCATCGTCAGCTTTATGGGACGATATTCATTATGCATTAAAACTTGAAATAACCTCAGAAATAACGTACAAAGCGCTGATAACAAGCTTTGAGGAGACCTACGGTAGATCGCGACGTACCTTGAGTTTGACAGTTTTTCACTTCGACTCGACTGAGGAATTTGCTCAAGTAGAGGATGTTTAAAAATTCTGCATACGAATTTTATCCTTGAGGTTGAGTCAAATCACATTCGAGTGGAGGAAATCTTGAGGAACCGACTATGCATATGGGTGTTAGTCTTGCTAGTGAGAGGCAACGTCACAGAAAAGATAATACTCCTACGGTAACGTCGTCGGCTTTTCGAGTACCTTACCAAAAAACAGTGAACAACTCATTTTTTTTACGTTAATATTTTAGTCATTGTTTAATACCCAACCCAAATAAAGGGTGTTATAAGATTTATTTTTGTATCGGTGTATTATCTGTGTCTTTGGCATCAAATGTAGCTCCAAAACGGATGAACCGATATCGATATTTTTTATTTGATTAATGAATCGAGAGTGTATAGATTTGATTTAAAAAAACTCACGTTCATTTTAAACTTATATATTTAAAATCGAGAATTTAACGTGACTTACGCGATTTCAATAGTGTGCGAGGCTGGACGCGTCGGAGAGCGCCCCGCATTCGAGATCCTGAAGAAGGCCTCCGGATGAGGCCGAAACATATGTCGATCGCTATTATATCGCTTATAAGCTCTTTTCTTGTAGATGAGGCTAAGAGAGCAACTTTTATTAGGCATGATCAATTCGGAATTTATCCAGAGACACTAAAAGGCGCCACCGATATATGGTGATATATTTACCCGAACAAAGCAATTTGCATCTTGGTTCATACGAACTGCCAGGGAATGAAATGCCCTGCCTGAGTCTGTTGGGAGTATATAGGTATCATCTGGGTAAGCGCGCTCCATCATCAATCACGTAACATCAGGTGAGATAGTGGTCAAGTGCTACCCAGCACAGTGTAAAAAAAATATCCTTATCACGACGTCACAGATTTTTTTTTACAAATAAATAATTTTATACCTTCCTTCAATTGTAGTCAGCAACCAAAGAAATAGATCAACAATTAGTGGACATTCACACGAACTTAAACCATTTTCGAAGTCCATAAAAACTAATTTTTTACCAATTCACTTCAATGTGCTTCGCTCTAAAATGTCTCCTCATTTTTCAAAGTCAGTTCAGATTTTTGCAAAATCTCAAACAATTCAAACTGCGTCTTTATAAAACTTTATCCATGTTGTATACAAAGCGACGGATGCCGAGCTAATGGGGCGTAGTAGGAATATTCAGCATTTCTCATTTTTCGCTGTTATTATAACTTACGGCTTTTAGAGGTCCGTTCCGATGAAAACGAAGCCTTACGAGAGAAGATCTATCATCGTTTTTTTAACCGACTTCAAAAAAAGGAGGAGGTTTCTCAATTCGACCGTATATATATATTTTTTTCGTTTATGAACCGATTTCGATTATTCTTTTTTTGTTCGAAAGGAGATATCCCAAGTGTGGTACCATGGTAATTTTATCGAGGTATGATAAGTATCTCCAGAGATATTGAGATAAACATCTCAAAATTGGTACTGAAAATGAATAGCGCGGCATTGAAGTCGGTTGTTTTTTAGTTTTTAAACGATATTATATAGTCAGCAATTTGCAAGCCAATAACGCATAGAAAGTCAATTTGTCGCAATGTTTATGACTACCGCGGCCATAACTCGCGTCGTGTGTTACTGTTAAACTGGTTGAAATAAAGTGTAATAGCGTACAAATAAAACACTCAATTCTGTAATCTCTTTAGAACATACCTACTGTAATAGCATGTTTATTTAAATACTACTTCAACACCAATAGTATAATTAATAATTTATAATCGTAAACCAAAAAAATCGACTTCACATGCCGCGATAGTGAAAATATCCACTAGCCATAATAATGTCATCGAGGTATCACATTTGCTTATATTGTTTATCCTCATATCTCCGGAGATTATTATCAGATCTTGATAAAATTTGAATGGGGCCAAACGGGAGGCATTATCTCTCAATTTTTTTTTCCAGATTTGACGGTGTTCTGAGTTATCAAACATAAATAAAAAAAGAATACAGTCGAATTGAGAACCTCCTCCTTTTTTATGAAGTTGGTTAAAAATACTAGCAACTCACCCAGGTTCCGCACGGGTGAAATGTGTACATTACATTGTTTCATAATATCTCAAACGGATTAGGCAGCGTTCTCTATGAAAGCTCCCAGAGACGGCTAGATTTTTTGAATGAATGAATGAATGAATGATAACTCTTTATTGCACAATGAAAATAAAAATGACAATGGTAATTACATTAATGTTAAATATAAAGTACAAGCGGCGGTCTTATCGCTAAGTAGCGATCTCTTCCAGACAACCGTGTATTGCTAGGAACTATTTCATAACTATACGGTAGAGTGCAAGAATAACATCTCAGTTAAATCTATTAAAAATTAAAACTAAAAGAAAATACACAAGCAAAATTGCAAAAAAAAAAAATAATAATAATTAAACAATAATAAATACTCTCTTTGTCCAATACATACTTATAAATATATACAAAATACACACATATATACACATACAATATATATATATATATATACCATACATAAACATACATAAAATATGTACATAGATACATATAGGAAGATATGTATACATACACGAAAAATATCACATTATAATATAGCTTAATAATAAATAACATAAGAACATACAGCAGTTAGTTTACGAAAGTGAAGAAAGGTAAAAATGTTTGACTCGACTTTTAAACATGTTCAGTGTTTGAGCTTGTCGTGCTGACAATGGTAATAAGTTCCAAAGTCTTACGGCTTCTACGGTAAACGACTTATCGTAGAAGGAGCTCTTGTGTATGGGAACCTGAAAAAGAAGGGTCTCTGTAGATCTAAGATTCAGAGTATTATTGGTATGTAAAAATTTAAAATGATCTTTGAGATAGCGTGGATAAGAAGGGTTAAAGAGAATAGAAAACAGTAGAGACAGGATATGAGAGTTCCGTCGAAGGCGAATTGGGAGCCACTTGAGCTTAGAACGAAATTGTGAGATATGGTCATACTTGCGCAAGCCAAATATGAACCTAATACAAAAATTTTGAAGCCGCTCAAGCTTATTTAGTTGCTCCTCAGTAAGATCAAGATAGCTGGCGTCGGCATAATCTAGGATAGGGAGGAGAAGAGATTGTGCAAGTGCAATTTTAGTAGCCGTAGGTAGGAAATTACGCAGTCGTTTAAGTGAACCTGCTGCAGCAAACAGTTTCCGACTAACGGTTTCCATCTGCAGAGTCCATGATAAGTGCTGATCCATCATGATACCAAGGTTTTTGACAGCATTGCTGAATGGAATGTTGACCCCATCAAAAACTACAGGTGATAGGTTACTCCAGTCTATCCTGGAGATCATCTGTCTGCTACCTAGAATTATGACCTGCGTTTTGCTGGGGTTCACTGTAAGGCCAAAGGTCGTACTCCAGTCTGTTACGCGAAGGAGATCATTATTAATGTGATGTATGGCATCATTTAGATCAGGGTAAGGAGATTGGAAATAAATCTGAAGGTCGTCAGCATATAAGTGATAGGAAGAGGTTAGGTGGTCAGAAATAGAATTTATGAAGATAGCGAAGAGGAGAGGAGAGAGAACGCCACCCTGAGGGACGCCAGCCAACGTGTCACACCAAGAAGAGTAGTTTTCTTCAAGACGAACACGCTGCCGACGCCCAAACAGGTAGCTGCGAAACCAGTCAGTTACAGCCTGTGATAAGTTAATAGAGCGCAGCACACCCATTTTTCCGACATCTTCAACAATCATCGTCATATTTCATACAATTCACTCAAAACCTTTACAAATTATACACTTATATACTTTTCTCAGTCAATTCTGATTGTTTCGATAATTTTCTAATTAACAATTACAATGTTGTGACATTTAACATCACACACAGATATTGAGTTTATCGAGTAAATATGAATCAAATTACATTTTAATTAACCGACTTCAAAAAAAGGAGGAGGTTTCTCAATTCGACCGTATATATATATATATATATATATATATATATATTTTTATGTTTGTTCGCGGATAACTTCGTCGTTTATGAACCGATTTCGATTATTCTTTTTTTGTTCGAAAGGAGATATCCCAAGTGTGGTACCATGGTAATTTTATCGAGGTATGATAAGTATCTCCAGAGATATTGAGATAAACATCTCAAAATTGGTACTGAAAATGAATAGCGCGGCATTGAAGTCGGTTGTTTTTTAGTTTTTAAACGATATTATTAGTGTTCGTTATTTGATACAGACAAAAGAAATAAAAGTAATTAAATATTTTTTTATTCTTTTTTCAAATGATTTTGTATAAAAAAAATGGAATGTTAACTTTAAATTAATATATATATATCTATATATAAGTCAAATAAGCGCGCCCCTGAGCGCTCCGGGTGCAAAGGTGCCCATCACACTCGCCGCATTTCCACGTTGAATGGCATGAGCATCGCCATGCCCATCCTTTGCACCAGGAACGAGCCGGAGCGGGAGTCACCTGTACTGTCCCTGTCTGTGTGTGTCAGCCTCTGACCTACTTCATGGACGAACTTCTTGGCCTCTGTCCCCCAACAACCTAGGATCTTCCAATGCACCAGTGTCAACCCGTCCGGCCTCTTACCATCAGATCTGCTCAAACCTGGAGGCTCGAGCACAGGCTCAGGGAACGTTTGCCGATATGAGGGCTCTACGGACTATGTCATTTAGCGCATGGTGACGGGAAAAGTAATTATGTTAGTTTGTAAGAGTATTACAAAAAATATTATTATTTAGTGTTAAATTAGTTAGTAAGAGTATTACAAAAAAAAACATTGTGATGTTGAGAAATAAATTGAATGAACTTGGAAGTTTCACCTCTAACGCGTAGTTTTCTACGCACCCTCTTTTTTATTTTCATTTTTATTATAATTTCTATTGTATTTCCAATTTAAAGTAGATATTTTTCTAATCATATGCATAAGGAATATTACAAAGAAAGGACACAAAATTGTTACAATTAATGTACCATTTTCTGGTTCAGGAACCTATTACTTCACCATTAGGACATTGACTTCAAATCCTTTCGTATTATTATACATTTCTTAGTCTGCGGAACCCTGAGCGTTCAAATATCGTGCTTGCCTACTTTTTGCATGAACTTTTCCGCAATTTTCCTATTTCAGCTCCAGACCTCAACAATGAGATATTAAAATCTGGGTCCAGACTTACTCGGTCTTTATTTTTAAGGCTTTATGCATTATGGTCGTATTTAAAGAAAATGAGTAGAGAAAAGTAGGCAATAATGAAGAGATTTTTGTTTTGTACCCGTTTAAAATACCCCTAATATTTTAATTGCCCAGTGAGTTGAGGGCCCATTGGCACAGTGAGAGAATAGTATGCTTTGATGCCAGAGGATTTTATATGAGGAAACAGAACATAGAGAGGTGCAAGTAAAATTCAGAATCAATAGAATTTTGCACGTCATAGCACCGCGCCTGTTACATTGAAACGTAATGAAGTTAAGTATTACATGCCTATATAATATTATTATATAAGCATATTATTAAATATGTTCTTAGCGGGTCCTAATAAATTTAATTTTAAAAAATACAGGACTACAAACACAATTTAATTTTGAAAGAATTACTGATTATTTATATTAACAATTAATCCACAATAATATACAAATACAAAGGAAGACCAAGAGCTACCGCTCGCTATGACAGTCTGCAACGGAATGGGGCGCGCCGCTAGTTCGCGCGCGCTTATATATGTTGCGACGACTCGCTGTCTTCAAGATGGCGTCACTAACAATATTATATAAAAAATTACAACAAACTTAATAAATTTGACCAATACTAAAAATTTTGCATAAACAAAGCGTTTGCGTAAAGCACAATTTATTTTTCAGTTTAAAATTCACGCTAAAACACCAGTGTCATGGCATTGCCGTTGACGTCACGTTCGAGTAAAAATGATGTAATACGTTTGGTTATTGTTACTCTAAAGTGACGTCATTCTCTCTGATTGGAGCTCATCATAATATGGCAGATTGCTTTATTTTGTATTTTTATTACATCACCATAATGCGCTATGCTTCATTGTATAGCTGATACAAAACTTGATTAATTTTATTGACTGTCGTAATTCCTGAGTTGTGCTTTGTTTATGTTACACCTCTAAATGATTGTTATAACTTAGAAGCCTACGCGATGTATAAAAAAAACAGCTGGCTATTTCACAACGTTTCCATATCTCCAAACTCGAGCGTACAAATATTTGTTCTTATCCATTCAGAGCATTAACTGATTATACATTTACTATTCGGAGTATTTCAGAACATGTAATGTGTACTCATCCCATTTAATCTCAAAGCGAAACCTTCACTACAGAACCGTCATACAGTATGGCTTTAAAGGTATTGACAATATGTTGTATATAATATCTTATGGGCTAGTGTTTGACCACTATCTTACCTGGTGGTAAGCGATGATGTGGTCAAAGATGGTAAACACGCTCAGCCTGAAATCCTCTGCCCCTGGGCTGTGTGCTGCCGGATCACCGTAAGGTTATGGCGGCAGATTTTCTCCTTAATGGTGGTAAGCTACTTTTTGGTAGCAAGTCAAGGCGGAACAATGATATAATGCTGTTACAACCTGTGGACGAACATCCATGAATGTCTATAGAAAAATCCATTGGTTGTTGGCTAAGCTTAGAACTGACTATCTCCCGCCAAGGCAAGCTGTGTATCTTTTACGCCAACGGGCCGTCAAACTAACTTACTAGATAACTAAGCCCAGTCATTATAATTGGTGATCGGTGCTTAAGTATTGTTTTATAATACCGGCCTAAGCCTTGTTGAACACGGACCACGCAATAAAGGCAATATTTTCTAGGCAAGCGTGCCACATGTACGATCACATCTTCCACAGAGTTTGCTTAACATCGGGTGAGATAGTGGTCAAGCGCTTGCTTATCTACTATAAAAAGCCACAAAAAAAATTCAGGTAATAAAATACTGTAATTAATTCAATTATAAGTAAAATAAAATATTAATTAATTTAATTTGCTTGGAGTTTTTTCGTTATATTAGTTGAGGGTATCGTAATAATAGTCTTAAAACATAGAAATATGAATACAATTTTCTATTTATTTACTAACTTAGTTACCTTCGTTGAAAATTAAAGCTAAAAACCTTTTGTATTTCAAAAGGTTTGTATTTAAAACCTTCACATTAAGCCACGTGTTTTTTTTTTTTTTTGCGGAGGCGTATGGAAAATGTCAGGTTAAAGTCTAAACAAAAGGCTGGCAGAGTTTATTTAAAGCTTATTTTTATTGCTTCTAAAATTATTGATGAATTTTCACTCCCACGCGCGCAGCTAAAATAATTTAATTCGAAAAATTGTCACTGTAGATTAGTCAATCAAATTATAGATATCAATTACAAGCAAAAAAGTAACAGGTTAGATTCTCCAAGAAATAGAGAGGGATATTAAATAAATATAGCTATTGAATTCTTGATCGGTCTTAAATCAATGTATTATAGCCGCATTAGTGATTTTAATTAAACTAGCTGTGCCTTGCGTTTTTACCTGCGTAGACATCGTTTCCGTAGGCATATCTAGACAAAAAGTTATACATGAATGTTATTATAGGCTCTAGGCTATCTACATACCAAATTTCAGTTTAATCGATTGAATAGTATTAGTGTGAAAACATACGTGCATTTATAACGTCCGAGCCACGGTAATATAATAATAAATCTAGATCTAGGTATTTTATCCTGTAGAGGCAAAAACGATAATATCCACCTTAAAAAATTACGTACTAGTATATAAACATTATTTTATACTCTTTCAGGTAATTTAAAAAATGTTATCTCTTGGTGCGTTATTGAAGAATTGAAGCACACATAAACAGCAAAATATAGTCCATAATTCCTTTGTGCCATATTAAGTATATATTTATATTATATATACTCAATCTATCAAATATTCACAGTTCGCACGCTTACTGTTTAAACCGTCATTACACGAGTGTACCTTCACACGGTTCGTTCGTCACTGCGGCGCAACCACAATTATCGTGAGCTGTGTACCGAGTGTGTACCGAACTCGAGGCGCGTAGGCATGACGCGCGTTCCGACCGTTAGTATGGAGTCAGAATACTGTTTATTATATTACCGTGTCCGAGCACTTGTTCTAGTACACCAATTGCAGGCACAGAACAGGAGAACTAACACTATAGTATTCTCCTATCTATCTACCACGCAATTTTAAGTTGGTAAAATCTGTCGCTAAACATCTCATGCTGTGTTCCGGCAGCTATCCTTGAGTGTCAGTCCAGTTACCATTCTAGGCTTATTCGACCATATTCTCAACCGCATTGTCTCCTTATCAATAGGTGAGACAGTGGCCAAATAATAGCGTATAATAATATAATAAAAAATCAAGTGTATGGTTTAGACTAACTTAAAGTTAAGGTAGTAGTAGGTTTTTGTTTTTTATTATTTTTTATATATCTTTTAATATTCTATAGCGTTTGACCACTATCTCGTATATACTTCGCTTGGTTATAAGCGATGATTTTTTCGAAGATGGTGAACACGCTACTCCTAGAATACTCTGATTCTCAAGGAATGTGTGCTGCCGGAACACGGTAAGGTTATGGCGGTAGATTTATTCCTGATTGTAAGCTAATTTTAGGCAGAAAATCGATATAATATGCTGAGATCACCTGTGAACGAACACCCGTGCTAGGATTTGAACCAGTGATCTCTCGCTTAGAAGTCAAGCCATCAGTATCTATCCTTAAAGCCAACGAGGCTCTCAAGTTTTATAATGTTAATAGAATTCCCATTTGCACCAAGTTGACCTAGTACTAACATTCTTTACACCATTTGGTTAAAGAGAACAATAAATACAAGCCAGATATAAAACAGATGTAGAAACGTTAGACGTATTGGTAAATAGGTAAACAGAGTAAAATAATTACGAGTCTTCGAAGAAAATAAATTCAAAAACTCTCTTAAATTTATGTATATTTTCTTACACTGTGGATTTTTTTTTCATAAAGGTGTTCAATGACCTGTAAATAAGAGCTACTTAATATTTGATTAAAAAAAATGTTTAATGCTTTCATGGTCGATATACTAAAACGACGCAGGAAGCATTTTTCTTCTTCGTCTATCTTTCTTACAAATGCAATGCCTGCCTGCTTATCCTCCGAAGTATTTACATTTATCCAAAACAAGAGTGAACAGATATTCACTACTCTTCATCGCGTGGCAATTCTTCGTCTGCATCAGTAAAATAGCAGCTCAAACCCCAACCAACGTATGCTTCTCCGAAGTAAGATAATGTTTATTTATCTTTTTTTACATCTAAAAGGATAGTGTCGACCACTATTTCGCCTGGTAAGATATGATGTAATCGAAGATGGTAAACACGCTAGACCCAGAAAGGTCTGACTCTCAAGCGCTGTGTGCTGCCGGTGTCCTGGCAGCAAACAGCATGCAGGTAATGGTAGCAAGTCAGGTGGCACATCGGTATAATGCTCCTACCACCTTTTTAATCTGTGTACCCAAGTAATGCATTTTAATTACTCTTTTGTCATTATCGTCATTATTTATATAAGCTAAACTTTCACATCGAAATTGTGCTGGTACTTTTCGTGACTTTACGCACATTCAACATTGCCTATAACTATAATAGATTTCTAATAATCATAATTACATCTGCGATAGCCTTTTTTTTTCAACCTGTATCATGTACCTATGCCTGCAAATAAACACCAACTACTTATTGTTAAGTTAGTATATTGTTGAATTAAATATTTGGCACTCTAGTTTACATGACGACAAGAAATTCACGGCAACATATTACTATCGTTTTAAACTATTATTTTCTTCATTTTATCTAAACGTTTAAAATTCCGCCAAATTTAGACAAATATACACCTCACTTAACTATAAATAGTTGGTTGATAATAATCTGTTATGCAATTCTGTTTTATCAATAATTTATTCAGTATAGACCGCTAACCGTATTTGGTATCAATAAAAACAATTAATTCGACAACGTATATTGATTTAATGTCACGTACAGTATTTGAACTATTAAAACAATCGAAGCTGAAACAATTTAACAGAATTGAGATAACAATTTCGACTGTCAATTTAAATAATGCGCTCATGCGCCCGGGATCCCCGAGGCTAGTATTTCAAGCTGGAAGAGCAAACTAGGAAACTAATGACATGACATGTGTATAATTTACGTTACCGGCCAAATCTAATTTCAAAGCAAATTATTGCCTATCGTGAGAATTACTCATAATACGAGTATTTTATTATTTTAAAACGGTTGTACACTCAGGGGTTGTAGTGTCTAAAATGTTCCGACCAGTTTTTGGACTATTATGTCCAACCTCGGATATAACCTCAGATCCCAGAAGAAGTACGTCAAATTAATATTAATATTTGAGTTAAAGGTTTTAAATAATAATATTAGGGCAACACAGGCAACTATAAATTATAGTTTATAATCTTACGCGGTATTTCACTATAGTTTAACAAAATAAACAAGTAAAATAAAACATATTGAGATTCGTCTCGCTACAAAAAAATACACGTGTTGCATGTGAAGTGGGTTCTTTTACATTTTTTTTAAACGATATTACTATATGGTGAAAACCAGACGCACAATTTAAAACTAATAGGTATATGCCTTAGAAAAACTTTAACACCAAAGTCAAATTTGAACCTTATAGTTTATATCTCTTAAAGCTTAAAAATGACAAAACTACATATCCCTCAAATGAAGAAAGTAACATTCAAAAACCAATAAAATAAAACATGTTTTCATAAATACACAGAAAACGGTAAAACAATCATTCGTTATCGAAGATACATAATAATGCACGATAACAATTTGTCGGAGAAATATCTGTATTATTGACAAGGGATTAGGTGCAAAAAAAAGTATAATAAAAATACTTATTACATGGGGTTTCCACTTGAATCTACAATATTTTGGATCTTTATATTTAATTTAACTATGACAGAACGGAAGAGGTTGTTTGGCAAACAACAAATAATTTAATTCTTAAGAGCGTACGCGGGGTGCCGTTTTCCATACAAACGTATTCCCTTGTTTCCTTCCTGGAAAATGCTTCTAGAGCAAAATTTGTTTTTTTTGTTTCTATAAAAAATCGAGGTCTGCTGTAGCTATGTCATTTGTTGTTTTTGATCAACCAATTGCAAACCCGCGTTCCCTCTTAATACATTAAGTGATTTAGATACAGTTTTACTGAAACTGTGATTCTTAAGTAGTGTTATTAGGTAGATGCAAAAATAATATTTGTGCATGTAATTAAAATGTTACAAAAATATAATAAGATCGTTTAAAACACTAAAAAAGAACCGGCTTTAACGCCGCGCTATTAATTTTCAGTACCAATTTTGAAGTGTTTATCTCCATATCTCGGGAGATACTTATTAGACCTCAATAAAATTACCATGGTACCATACTTGGGATATCTCCTTCCCAACAAAGAAAAACAATCAAAATCGGTTCATACACGACGAAGTTATAAACCAATGTTATAAACCGCGAACAAATATAAAAAAAATATACAATATACGGTCGAATTGAGAAACCTTCTCCTTTTTTTGAAGAGCTTAAAAATATGGAAAAAAAAATACAGCAAAGTTTTTATTTAAAATAATCAATATATTCAACAAGTTTTCCTTTGAAGTTATGTGAAATGGAACGTATTTTAAAACACCTATCAGCATCTAGTGACGTATGAACTGTTTGTAAATAGATACTGTTTTTAGGGTAAACAATATTCCCGCCAACTGTTTTTTTGCTATTGATTTATTTTGATTTGTTTGATGTCTTGTAATTAACGATAGGTTACTTTGGCGAATTGCAATGGCGTTAAAGACTAAGAGGTTTCAATGAATATATTAAAATGTAATGTTTCTAAGCAAATATTTAAGTTCATATTAATTTATTAATTTTTCTTTTATCGGGTTTTTTTTTTTATAAATATACTGTACACTGGTACTTGTACTTTTCATTATTCTGTGACACTGGCCATACTTTAGACACTGGCAGAAAAACGCCAAGCAGCGTTTAAAAGCCAGAAGAAGAAGAAGAAGAATAATAACAAAACTGAAAACGTGCTTTTATAAAGTACGACCCGCTCCGGCTTCGCAGCTTTGTATTGCTTGTTATCAGCTTGTTGCGTTGAGTATGAATAAACAGTTACAACGATCATCGCCATATTTCTATAAATTTACACAATATCTTTACAAATTATACACCAAACCTTTCTCATTAATCACTTTGTCTGCTGGTGAAAACTGCATGAAAACCTGTTCAGCATTTTTAGGGTTCCGTACCCAAAGGGTAAAACGGGACCCTATTACAAAGACTCCGCTGTCCGTCTGTCTGTCTGTCTGTCTGTCTGTCCGTCTGTCACCAGGCTTTAGCTCATTAACCGTAATAGTTAGACTGTTGAAATTTTCACAGATGGTGTATTTCTGTTGCCGCTAGAACAACAAATACTAAAAACAAAATAAAGTTAAAAATTAAAGCGGGTCCCCATACAAAAAACGTGTTTTTAAACGCCATCTATCTAATTAGTTTCGGCAAAATGACATAGATGGCGCTAGTAAACGAGCCCCGTCTTTCTAGATCGCGACCAAACCAAATATTCTTGGTAATATCAATTAATCAAATATCATCATCATCATCATCATCATTAACAGCCTGTACTCGTCCACTGCTGGACATAAGCCTCTCCTATGGCACGCCACTGAGCTCGATCTTCAGCTATTTGTTTCCAACCGCTGCCAGCCATCATATATCATATATATCATCATATATCGTATATCATCGCTCCATCTAGCTGGAGGGCGTCCTACGCTTCGTTTCCCGAGTCGTGGTCTCCACTCTAGAACACGTCTACCCCAACGGTTATCGGTTCTACGACAGATGTGACCAGTCCACTGCCACTTCAGCTTGCTAATCCTTTGAGCTATGTCGATAACCTTGGTTCTCTGTCGGATGACTTCATTTCGAATTCGATCTTTCAGAGATACTCCGAGCATAGCCCTTTCCATAGCTCGCTGAGCGACTTTTTATTGGTGGATCAGTCGCACCGTCAGTGTCCACGTCTCGGCTCCGTATGTCATTACAGGTAGGACGCACTCATTAAAGACTTTTGTCTTTAGGCTCCGTGGTATCGGCGATGAAAAGACTCGACGTAGTTTTCTATATGCTGCCCATCCCAGCTGTATTCTTCTGCGGACTTCCTTCTCGAAATTGTTTCTACCCAATTGCAAGGTTTGGCCAAGGTAGACATATTCTTGAACAGTCTCGAGAGGGACTCCGTTTAAGGCAATCGGTTCCAGAATGACATGTTCGTCGAACATGATCTTGGTCTTATCCAAGTTCATCCGGAGACCGATGCGTGCAGAAGAATCAGCAAGGGTGGTCAGCATGTATTCCAAGTCCTGTACGGTTTCAGCCATGATAACGATATCGTCCGCAAATCTCAGGTGTGAGAGGTTTTCGCCGTTGATGTTTATGCCTCGTCCTTTCCAGTTCAGCGTCTTGAACATATCCTCTAGAGCGTTTGTGAACAATTTGGGGGAAATAACGTCCCCTTGTCTCACACCTCGATGTAAAGGGATATGTTCAGTCTGCTGATTTTGTACTTGGACGGTCATAGTCGCGGCTTCATACAAACCTCTCAGCACTTGCACGTATCGCCAATCAACTTGACACCGTTGCAGGGACTCCAGAACAGACCAGGTTTCAATAGAGTCAAAGGCTTTCTCATAGTCCACAAATGCTAGACACAGGGGCTGGTTATACTCTTATGTCTTCTGTATAACCTGCCGCACAGTGTGTATGTGGTCTATGGTGCCGTATCCTCCTCGGAACCCAGCCTGTTCAGGGGGTCCCCTTGGGGGGGGGGGGTTTACCCTTGTCGACACACTAGGAGATTTCTAGAACGTTGTCAGAGAGGACCTTGTGGACCAAAAACCCGACACCGCCTTGGGATGGTTGGTCTCCCTCTCTGAAGTACATAAGATGACCGGATTCCAGGTTCACGGTATCCTCCCCTCTCTTCGGATTTCACATAACCCTAGAACGTGCCATCTTATGTTCTTCGGCTCCTCTTCGAGTTGTGCCAGATGTTCATCAAGCCGTAGCGTGCGTCCGTTGTACGTTGCCAGTGTCAGTCGGTGTTGGCGGCCTACCGTAGCCCGGGGATTCATAGCACCCCCTGCCCTACCGTTACCATGACCGCCGCCTTGGCCAGGAATAGCAGGGCGACCGGGAACTGGGGGCCGTTGTGTGGTTGTGTCTGCCATGAAGGTTTTGCCCAAATAATCACCACGCGCTGGGCAGTCGGGTTGGGTGATCGCAGGACGTAACTTCTCGCACCGGTGACGCTGCTGCCCGTCACCGGTCTGTGGTATTTAGTTACGCCGCTTGGAATGGTTATACCGCCATTGGTCGGTCGCCAGAGCCTCGTCAGCTAATCGGCAGGATGCACCGCGGGCAGGTGAGGTTGGCTGGGAACACTAAGGTGAAATTGTGCTCCCTTACATCCCATCAAATATATGAGGTTGAAACTCTGTTATGTTTCGTATTGTACGGAACCCTCCCTAAGTGTGCGATAAGAGACGCGATGCTGACTCGCACTTGGCCAGTTTTATTTGAGTTCATCGCGGACAGACGCGGTGGGGGATTTTTTTTTAATACGTAGTTATTGACTTTGAAATCGTATTTTTTGCATTAAATTACTATCTTATAATTATTTTATGTACTTGTGTTCTCTTCTATATATTTTTCATCAAAAATGAATGTAAACACTTAAAAAAAATTGATACTTTTATCATTATATCTCTGGAGATACTTATCAAATCTTGATGAAATAACAATGGGTTTTTCAAGGCGATGAAAATGTACCCTACCAATAATTAAAAAATAACCAGCCAAGTGCGTGTCGGGCCACGCGCAGTGAGTTAGTAGCATGTTATTTAATGCAAGTCTTTACCCGTTATAGACAAGCAACTAGGTACTCCGTCTTTGTCACTTTAAAGGATTTATTCTAAGATTTTGTATTTGGTACAAAATTATCCAACACCCAAGTTCAACGACTATTACTGCCAAAGTAATAAAGTTATCTTAACCGCTATAATAATTATAATAATAGATATGATATAATAATTAATATAATTTTCCTTTAAAGTTCATGAAATGCGCTATTGCGCATTTCATGAACTTGGAACGTGATAATAATCACGTTTTTTTCCAGATTTTTCAAGCCAGCAGTTTAGCTTTTAGAGGGACGTCCTACTGGAACAAAAATTTGCATTTTAAAGTTTAATATTTTGTAAATGGAGCATTCAATCGAAAAATAGTATTAGCAACCCTTTAGTAATTTGAAAAGACCTATTCAACGATACCCCACACGATGACGTAGACGATAAAAAAAATTCATCCCCACTTCTCATATAGGGGAGCTACCCTAAAAAAAAATATTTTTCAAAATTTTATTTCAGCACTTTGTTGGCGTAATTCATTTACATACCTTCACAAAATTACAGCTTTCTAGTATTAGCGGTCTGTTAGCAAAACCTCGGACAGACAGACATGCGGACATGACGAAACTATAAGGGTTCCTTGTCAGGACTACGGAACCCTAAAAAAGAATCATTCGAATCGATTCACAATTTTATTAACGGAGTAATCACGTAACAAACATAAATAAGATCGTTTAAAAAACTAAAAAGAACCGACTTCAATGCCGCGCTATTAATTTTGAGTACCAATTTTGAGGTGTTTATCTTTATATCTCTAGAGATACTTATCAGACCTCAATAAAATTACCATGGTACCACACTTGGGATATCTCCTTTTCAACAAAAAAAGAATAATCAAAATCGGTTCATAAACAACGAAGTTATCCGCGAACAAACATAAAAAACAAACATGTATACGGTCGAATTGAGAAACCTCCTCCTTTTTTTGAAGTCGGTTAAAAAAACAATACAGATGAATTGAGAATCTCCTCCTTTTTGGCAGTCGGTTTATAACTGGGTATTATTGCTATGAAATTACGGTAGAACTCGGTTTCTGGTTTTGCTGTATTCTGAGGCTCAATAAATTTTGAGTCCATTGCCACCTTTGAGTATTCACCTAATTGCCACCAATGACGAAGTTCACGAGTCAAGTATTTGAGAACCGTGTAAAAATTTTTATAAGTATCTTCCAATGAAATTTTCGTCTGCAAAGTTAATTTCATTTTAATACGTTGGAGAAGGTGATTAATTTAAAAATAGTTTTTAAAGGTATTTTAAATCTATATTATTTATGTAGAAACGTCTTCGATGCTAAGTATTGATTTGTTTTCTATCCTCATTTTAATCATTTCAGATAAATTTTAAGGGGCCCGGTGGTGTCGTAGGAGAATGGTCGGCTTTGACGCCAGAGGTGCCGAGTTCAATCCCCACCGTGCACTTATGGATTTTTCTATCGAAAAATGTATATGCGCTTTTTATAGTGGCCCTCCGGTGAAGGAAAAACATAGTTAAGAAACCCCCAACGCCTGCATGGTGGTAGGACACTACCTAGTGTTTGTCTGGCCAGCTACCAACCTCAAGTTAGAAAATCTGTCGCGAAACATCTAATGTGTTCCGGCAGCTATCCTTGAGAGCCAGTTCCCATTCTAGGCCTAGCGTGCTACCATCTTCGACCGCATCATCACTTACCAACATGTGAGATAGTGGTTAAACGCTAGCCTTTATGATTTTTATTAATTTTTATATAATATTTATATAATATTTTTATTAAAAAAAAATCACGCTCGCTTAGTTGTTTGCGTTTGATAGCGTTTTCTAAAAAATACAATCTCGCCTCGTGGTAAGCTATGATGAGGTCAAAGATGGGATCACGCTTGGCCTAGAATGGTCTGACTCTCAAGGGCTGCGTGCTGCCGGAACACCGTAAAGTTATGGCGGCAGATTTTCTCCTTGATGGTGGTTACTTTTTGGTAACAAGTCAGGCGAAACATCGATGTA
This sequence comes from Cabera pusaria, assembly GCA_954871355.1. NCBI lineage: Eukaryota > Metazoa > Arthropoda > Insecta > Lepidoptera > Geometridae > Cabera > Cabera pusaria. The sequence continues at coordinate 8,238,993 of OX940907.1, forward strand.
GTGCTCCAACCAGCTATAGATGAAAACCCATGCTAGAATTTGAACCAGCGACCAGCGGCTTACAAGCTAAGTAATCTATCCCTTACGCCAACGGGCCGTCATCTGAACGTGTGGTTGTATTGGACGATGGGTAAAAGAAAATAAGAGAATCGAGTTGTTATTGAGTGACTGATAAAAAAGCGATAGTGTAGCCATTTGCGACGACCAACATCTATCATCATCATCAACATTATCAGCCGGTATCAGTCCACTGCTAGACGTAGGCCTCCCCCAAGACCCGCCACTGAGCCCGATCTTCAGCTTTTTAGGGTTCCATAGCCGAATGGCAAAAGACGGAACCCTTATAAATTCGTCATGTCTGTCTCTCTGTCTCTGTCTGTCTGTCTGTCTGTCCGTCCGTATGTCACAGCCATTTTATTCCGAAACTGTTAGGACTACAGAATTGAAACTTGGTAGGTAGATGTATTCTGTAAACCGCTTTCCGATTTTTATACAAAAATAAAAATTATAAAAGTTTAAGGGGGGGCAACCCATACTTGGAAATGAAACAAAAAAAAAAAATCTTCAAACCTATACGTGTGGCATGTCTATGGATAGGTCTTTAAAAATGACATTGAGGTTTCTAAAATCATTTTTTCTCAAAGTCAATCATTTGAAAGATAGGCACGTCTAAATTGGTAAAATGTGTGTCCCCCTCCCCCCCCTCTAACTTTTAAAGTATGGGAGTGAAAAATCAGAAAATAAAAACTAACAACGAAAATTGGTTTGATAGAGATACAGTCAGCAGTTTTAGAGATATGGCGACGGCAAATATAACTTTGTTTTTCATACAAACACTATGAAATACAAAGTTAATTTTGTAGTTGCGAAAAATCATTGTTATGGAATACTTAACTGTGTTACGGAACCCTACGAGTGCGAGTCCGACTTGCACTTGGCCTGTTTATTGTTTCCAGTCACTGACCACCGCTTTGCGAATTCCGTCGCTCCATCTAGTCACAGAGCGTCCTACGCTACGTTTGCCGATTCGCGTTCTCCACTCTAGAACCAGTCTCATAGCTATATTTTTCGTTATATTTACATGGCATAACTTTATCTTGTCCTTATGTTCCACTTCAAACATACATAGGATGAGTTACGTCTCCCTTCTGTTATCTTTGGGACAAATATTGTCGGTTAGGCTTTTTATGGGAAAAGTTTAAGTTGTAAAAGGAAAGTTTTTGTATTGTCAGAAAGCAGCTGCCTTGCCTGGAGCAAAGTGATTTGATACTCAAAATAGGCTTATTTCGACATTAACTTTTATTGTTAATGTATTAGAAAACTTTTTTACACAATTTAAAAATTATAGACACATGGAGCATTTACTACGTAAATTAATGTATCACATATACACACATTGTATTATATTTTCTAATTGTGCAGCAGTTGACAGACTTTTGCTAGTCTGCTCGGGCGATACCACTGTTTTGTTGGTTATCCATTCGTGAAATAGTATGTCTTTGGTAGTGAAGGACAAAGAAAAACAAAAATAAAAAAATAACGCCTCAAGTTCACATACGCAGTTACATACGCAGAACTCTGCTCTATAATATCTGTTAGAGGTTATAGTTTATACAATAATGCTGTGTCTTTTTTATATACCTGATAAGGTAGCGTATGACCACTTTCTCGTCTGATGGTATGCTATGATGTGTTCGAGGATAATACTTAACTGCCTCTCAAGGGCTTTGTATTGCTGGTGTAAAGAGTTAGTTAAGTTAGTACTGTTGTTTTATATAAAGCTTATTCTTTAAAATAAACTGGCCAAGTGCAAGTCGGACTCGCACTCGTAGGGTTCCGTAACACAGTTAAGTATTCCATAACAATGATTTTTCGCAACTACAAAATTAACTTTGTTTTTCATAGTGCTTGTATGAAAAACAAAGTTATCTTTGCGGTCGCCATATCTCTAAAACTGCTAAGTGTATCTCGTTCAAACCAATTTTCGTTGTTAGTTTTTATTGAGATCTACAGCATATATTTTTTTTAGATTTTTCACTCCAATACTTTAAAAGTTAGAGCCCCCCCCTCTAACTTTTAAAGTATTGGAGTGAAGTGGGACACACATTTTACCACTTTAGACGCGCCTATCTTCGAAATGATTGGCTTTGAGAAAAAATGATTTTAGAAACCTCAATGTCATTTTTAAAGACCTATCCATAGATAGCCCACACGGATGGGTTTGACGAAAAATTTTTTTTTGTTCCAGTTCCATGTATGGGATGCCCCCCCTTAAACTTTTATATTTTGTATTTTTGTATAAAAATCGGAAAGCTGTTTACAGAATACATCTACCTGCCAAGTTTCAATTCTGTAGTCCTAATAGTTTCGGAATAAAATGGCTGTGACATACGGACGGACAGACAGACAGACAGACAGACATGGTGAATCTATAAGGGTTCCGTTTTTTGCCATTCGGCTACGGAACCCTAAAAAGGAGGAGGTTTCTCAATTCGACCGTATAATTTTTTTTTTTTGTTCGCTTATAGCTTCGTCGTTTATGAACCGATTTTGATTATTCTTTTTTTGTTCGAAAGGAGATATCCCAAGTGTGGTACCATGGTAATTTTATCGAGGTATGATAAGTATCTCCAGAGATATTGAGATAAACATCTCAAAATTGGTACTGAAAATGAATAGCGCGGCATTGAAGTCGGTTCTTTTTACCCGACTTCGCGACGCAAAGGAGAGGTAATGTGTTTATCAGTCTATATATGTATGTATGTATGTATGTTTGTTCCTTTGTGGCACACTAGAGACCAAACGCGTGGGCCGATTTTGATAATTGGCACGTCAATAGATTTGTCCATGCTAGCGCGAGTGTCAACGAAAACATAAAAAATTGAAAAGTTCAACATGGCGGATTTCAGACGCCAAAATTTGGGGCTCAAAAAAAATTTTTTTTTTCAAAACCTATCGAGTGGGCTATCGAATTAAAGGTCTTAAAATGGAGATTCAAAACATATTTATAACAAATAATTTATGATCGTACAAATCGAAAAAAAAACGATTTTACATGCCGCGTTAGTCACTTTCAGTAACAAGTTTGCGGTGCTTATCTCTGAAGTTATTTATCAGATCTCAATAAAATTACAATGAGACCAAACGAAAATCATATTAACTCAAACAAAAAAAGAGTTTTCCAAATCGGTTAAGAATTGATGGAGTTCTGAGGTAACAAACAACCTCTTCCTTTTGGTATAGTCGTTTAATAGTACAACTGTAAAAGTAAGTAAGCTTAATAATCCACATGACATCAACTCTCTAAATGAAATGAGAAGACGGAATATGCCGTCCTTTACTTAACTAAAAAGTGTAAAATAAAACATTAAATTAAAAAATCAAAAAACCCGACTGCGCAAAAAGTGAAGTGTTAAAAAACGAACTGAAAAGAAAAAAACAAGTAAGTCTAGTAGTTTAGACTGCTGTTTAGGGATATCAAAAAACTATACCATTTAAATTCTTTTTCGGTCGATACACTCATAAAATAAATTATACATTGTTATATGGAATATAGAGACTTTAACAGTCGGGACACATTAATCCCCATTCGTTAAGCCATTAATGTGTCCCGACTGTTAAAGTCTCTACATTCCATATAACAAAGTATTATTTATTTTATGAGTGTATCAACCGAGAAAGAATTTAAATGGTATAGTTTTTTGATATCCCTAAACAGAAGTCTAAACTACTAGACTTACTTGTTTTTTTCTTTTCAGTTCGTTTTTTAACACTTCACTTTTTGAGCAGTCGGGTTTTTTGATTTTTTAATTTAATGTTTATTTAGTTTTTAAACGATATTATTTATGGTAGCAAGACAGGTGGAACATCTATATAATGCTCCTACCACCTGCATTGACGAGAATTTTGCAGCTCGTTTTACATGCTTACTGGAATGCCCCGTTTGCGAATGGTTTTTAAAGGAGCAATCGTCTGAGTTCAGCTAGAGACGCTATTATATAGTTACTTAATTACTTAGTTAATACTTACTATTTATGTGCTAGCGGCTGTCATTTGCGGCGTTAGACACGCGCTATTAAAACTTCAGAAAAATCTCAGGCTTGGTTCAAAAAAGGAGGAGGTTTCTCAATTCGACCGTATATTATATACGATTGCTCTTTTAAAAACCATACGCAAACGGGGCATTCCAGTAACCCTTTATATATTTTTTTGTGTGTTCGAGGATAACTTCGTCGTTTATAAGCCGGTTTTGATGATTATTTTTTTGTTGGAAAGGAGATATCCCAAGTGTGGTACCATTGTAATTTCATTGAGATCTAATAAGTATCTCCAGAGATATGGAGATAAACACCTCAAACTTGGTACTGAAAATAAATAGTGCGGCCTTTGAAGTCGGTTCTTTTATTGAAGGTATGGCCACACTGCGGCGTCCTGCGAGCTGCAGGCGCGATCTCAGTACTTTTCAATTGTTTTCTAATCGCGTTTGGTGTGAACAACTCGGTACAAATACTATCGCGCTATCTGATCGCCGTCTAGAACGCGCACGCAAGACGCTGCGGTGTGTGCGTACCTTTAGTTTTTGAAACGATCTTATAATAGTCTATAACTATAAGATATTGTCTATCTATAGCTTATAGCTAATAATATAAGTAAGCATCTTTGCTACTACGAAAGTATATCTTCTTTAAACGCACCTGGTGGAATTTGTTTACGTTATACCTTCTACCGAATTTCTTTCAGAATGTAAATATTTAGACTTGCCGGCTCTCGGTAGAAAATCATTTATAATGGCCTTGGATAGTGCTAAATAGGTGACCACTGGTGGTAGGTTCTCCAACAGTCTATAAACTAGACGCCAACTGAATTGCCTAGTTTCGACATGATGATCAGTACAACAAAATACACAAAACATAATTAAGATAGTTTAAAAACTAAGACAACTGACTTCAATGCCCCGCGAGTCAATTTCAGTAGCAAGTTTGAAACGTTTATCATCATATCTCTGGAGGTACTTATCAGATCTCAATAAAATTACAATGGGACCACCTCGAAAACGTACCCTACCGATTTCAAAAAGAATGATTCGAATCGGTTCGGAATTGACGTAGTAATCGCGAAACACACACAAAAAAAAAACCATTCAAAACAAAAAATGAGAACCTCCTCCTTTTAAGAAGTCGGTTGAAAATAACACCTTACACCTTTTAAAGTACCGTACTTACGAAACAGTAATAGTAAAATTCTTATAGCTACAGTAAATTAGGAGGACTCATCGCTGAAAGCGATCTCTTCTAGTAAACCTTTTGATGGAAAAAGAAAGATAAGTAAGTAAAGCAAAGTCGTTTGTGTGCTATTGAAGAATACAAAAATACTAAATAAACTGGCCAAGTTCGAGTCGGACACGTTGGGTTCCGATTGAAAAAAAATTAGCGAAAAATTTAGTTTTTTTAATCTGGGATTTTCTTTAATATTTAATTATATTCGTTTTTATTATAGCAATAATTATAATACACACTATGAGCAAATTTGAAGTATTTATCTATTATGGTTTGTAAGATCGACCATAAAACGCCTGAAAAAACACGTTTCTTGAATGGGGACCTACGAGTTTTTAATCTATACTAATATTATAAAGAGCGAACATTTGTATTTTTGTATTTTAGTATTTTTGTATTTTTGTATTTTTGTATTTTTGTATTTTTGTATTTTTGTATTTTTGTATTTTTGTATTTTTGTATTTTTGTATTTTTGTATTTTTGTATTTTTGTATTTTTGTATTTTTGTATTTTTGTATTTTTGTATTTTTGTATTTTTGTATTTTTGTATTTTTGTATTTTTGTATTTTTGTATTTTTGTATTTTTGTATTTTTGTATTTTTGTATTTTTGTATTTTTGTATTTTTGTATTTTTGTATTTTTGTATTTTTGTATTTTTGTATTTTTGTATTTTTGTATTTTTGTATTTTTGTATTTTTGTATTTTTGTATTTTTGTATTTTTGTATTTTTGTATTTTTGTATTTTTGTATTTTTGTATTTTTGTATTTTTGTATTTTTGTATTTTTGTATTTTTGTATTTTTGTATTTTTGTATTTTTGTATTTTTGTATTTTTGTATTTTTGTATTTTTGTATTTTTGTATTTTTGTATTTTTGTATTTTTGTATTTTTGAATTTTTGTATTTTTGTATTTTTGTATTTTTGTATTTTTGTATTTTTGTATTTTTGTATTTTTGTATTTTTGTATTTTTGTATTTTTGTATTTTTGTATTTTTGTATTTTTGTATTTTTGTATTTTTGTATTTTTGTATTTTTGTAGTTTTGTATTTTTGTATGTTTGTAATGATTTGGCTCAAAAACTACTGGACCGATTTAAAAAATTCTTTCACTAATATATAGAATAAACTTTCGAAATGAAAATAGGCTATATATTATGCCGTTTAAATCAAAGGTACATTCGTGGAGACCTAATTTGCAACCTAAGTCGACTAAAAAACGGTTGAAAAAACATGTTTCTTACGAACGCTGCTCAATTGAAAATAGATAGAAGAATATTTTCTATAGAAGAGTTGTACAACTTAATAAGACCTACAAAAAAGTCCGCAACAACATATGTCTATCTCTTAAGGTTGACTAACAGTAACCATTTTAATTTTTAATTTGTTGTTAAAAAATATTACATAACTTCCAAGGCTATTTTCAAGTATATAGTATTAATCCTTATCCAAATAATTACGTTAATAAGCTTGGCCATATATTATAGATTAAAATTGACCTTTACAGTATATAATTCAAATGAAGACTCTAGAAGATATCACGGATTTCACATACACGCATCGCAAAATTAATAAAATATCTGCAGTGAAACCACAGATTAGGTCATTGTTACTACGAAAATATTATTATAAGCTTAGCGATGCTGTAGATCCCCACCGATTACAATCGATTTGAAGTCAATATAGTATAATAATATATTTTTACTGTATAAAATTCTATTGTATAATATAGTTATAATCTATATATAAACCACCCCGACTGATCTATTCGTATGTATAATCTTTTCAATAAAAGCATTCCAGTGACTCTAAACACGACATTTTAAATCTGAGCTGTAAGTTGGTGTGGATTAGAGTATTCTATAGAGTACAGGAGATGTCCCAACATCAGGTCAATGCTTCCATGTTCTTACAATATCGTTGAAGATGAAGATTTTCGAATTGATCAGACCTATGAAAGTTGATTTCATAGCGCAATTAACTAGAAAAAAGCTCATAGTTTTATAGTTTTATAACGATTGAACGAATTTTCATGAATCAAAGCTAAGAACACTCTCGATGAAGACATCTATCAAACAAAAAAAAATATCAATAATTAAATCAAAATCGGTTCATCCGGTTAGGTGCTAAGATGCTACAGACAGACACACGTTAAACGTATAATACCCCTTCTTTGATCCCATGATTTGATTGATTTTGATTCAATGATCTTACTACCTCTGTACGAAAACCCATGATTCATGAATGCACATAAAACTTTTATTGGTAGGTATATAGCTAGGATTAGAACCAACGACCGTCGGGTCAGAATCAGGGTAACTATCCTTTAAGCCAAAGGGCCGTCCAATCCCAACTAGCAAAATCGTCTTACGTTTCTCACTGTATAAGAGTTCTGAGCTTTAAGTGGTCTCTTATCTGTTTTCGTTATTGCTATCTCTCCTATATTAGTCTCTGACAAGCCGTTACAGGCTCTAATACGCTTGATCTTAACACCTTGTCTTAATTATGCATATAAGTTTAAATTTACAGTGCCGTTGTAAGCCACACTCTCCTAAAAAAGCATTTATTAAGACTTATCACACTTGAGAAAAATTAGCTCTCATATCCACATTTTCTAAGCTCATTTAATTTTATTACATATTTTCTAAATGCTATTGTAAGAATGTTAGACTAATATCAGCATTTAATTAGAGTACTTTAAACATGTAAATATTGATCTTATTCAAAACTATTATAAGATCAACAGCAGTGGATAGGCACAGTATTAGAGTGATATTGAATCATCCTACTTACAATAGAGAAAACAAGTCTAATTTAAAAAAGTTTGATCTTAAATCGAATTTGTGACTAAAATTGTGAGAGTAAAATTTGATGTTGACTATTATATTTCACCAAAAGTATTTTAGTACGGTCATAAAATACCATTTCACATCCCAAACGTTCACTCTTAAATGAAAATAAATATTTTATGTCAATTCAATGATCTCTAAGTTATTCCAACATGGAGTCATGTTGGAATGATCTAAATGAGCTTAAAATAGTCTTATAGTGATTCTAATAAATGCAATACTAATGGCGTCGCTTTTAATACAAATTAACAAATAAAATAATTAAACAAGAATACTAAATACTATATATTGATGAAGCGCACGAGTTGTGAAGCATAAACTAGGGTCTACTTTACAGTAAATAATATTTTCCAATACTAATACTTATCAAAAAGCATTAAATAATGGTACGGTTATTACAATATAATTATTAAATACCTTTATCCTTACTGTTTTCGATTTCTTTTTTATTAGTTGTAACTTTCAAACAAAAGCTACACCAAGTTTTTTTACGATTGTGTTTGATCTTATGTAAAATCAAAATAAACTTTCTTACGCTCACAGGACTCTAACGTCAAATCAATGTACGCTTAAATTAGTTTTGGTAAGAATAATTTAAGTGAAAACAACATTCAATAAGACTGATATTAGAAAGATATAAACAAATAACGCTTATAAATGGTGCCCAAATCCAGACTTATACGACGATATAAGACTGGTATAAGAGCAAGAAAACAGTGGTCTAGAGATTATTTTAAGTGTAGTTTTTGCTGGTTGGGATATCACTACGTAAGTGTTATAAAACAAAGTCCATCACTGCGTCTGTTTGTCTGTTCGCAATAATCTCAATAGCTACTGAACGGATTATCATGCGGTTTTCACCAATAGCCAGAGTGTTTATGAGGAAGGTTTAGGTGCTTAATTCGTTAAGGTTTTGTGTAAATTGGATGAAATTTGACGATGATTGTTAAATATGTTCATATTTTATATTCGATGCAACAAACTGATGCACATTTTGTAGGCATATATGTTCTACCCGTGCGAAGCCGGGGCGGGCTCGTAGTTGCTAGTGGAGTATAAAGTTGTAGGTACTTTGTCGCAATATTCCTTCAGTCAGAACTCTTGTGTCAACTAAGGTTTACTTTGAATTTCAGTTACTGACCCCAAAATTGACCCAAAATTTTCTTTTAAATGTTTTCACATTATTTTTTTGGCAATTTCAACAAGAAAATTTGCACAAATCTAGCACGAAAAGAAAATAATTAAAACTTCATGTAAAAAACATTAATATTTAAACAATTTTTTTTTCAATTGCATAACTGTTAGCTGAATTGTCAAAGGTCTGTTACCTACTATAATTGAATCCGCCCGAAATAGTGTTTTGTTGCCAGAAAACCATTAGCGACGGCGAAACGTGTCAGAACCCCTGTCGAAAACTTATACGGTAAGTACTTAGGTATTTTTTGATAGTTTATTTTTCGTTTAGTTGGTTATATGCCATTTTATTGGCAGGCACCAACTAAGCTCACAGCTTAGTTTGTGCCTGCCAATAAAATGGCTTTTCTTTTTTTGGTTGTAAATATTAAAATACGGGTTTTATCGCGCTAAAACATTAATTTTATTTTTATTTAACTCGACTTTCCGACCAAGTTGCATTGATCGTGGTCACGAGACGACGAGAAGCCGTCGTCTCCTTTGCCCGAAAAATATCCTATGATGATCAGATCAGTCACACAGAGCTAGGGATTAATTAGTTAGTATACAGTAGGTATGTAAAAACACCGCTCAAGTGCGAATTGGACACGCGTACCGAATTTTCCGTCCTAAATTTTCAAACTAGGTTATAAAACGAACTTGAATTTGCCGTTATATCTATGGATTATATGATGGATTATACAGTTATTGCACCAACCGTAAATACTAAGTTTGTCATAGTAAATTAGTTTTTTTTTGTTATTAAACCACATATTTACGGTTTTCAGATCATTGCTTTATATGTGCAAAGACCTGGCTTCTTGCCAAACAGTCAACTAGTCTTCAATACTTAGCCCACATTGCGTGTGCGCACTTTTAAATAATTTCGCGCCAAAAGCGCGGGTCTGCTAAGTAGTCTTTCCGCGCGTGTATGGGTGTGTATTAATTTAGTGTATTCTCAAGTATTATTTATTCTGTGGTATTATTTAAGCGTGATTCCAATACTACATAAATGTCACGTGGCAAACTCAGTGCGTCCTTGCACTAATAAAATAAATTACACGCACCGAAGGGTGTCGGATGTGTTTATCTAAACACTTCATTTTTATTGTAGCTAACATCTGACCATCCTGTTTAGTTATTAATAAACCTTATCAGCAGTGTTATGGCGCAATACAAGTGCACGGTTTAGCTGGAACCCGTCCATATCAATAAAAGTATATAGTCACAAAACGTGCGCGTTGGCTGGTACTGAAATTACCAGAATAATTACATTTTGTCTTCATTGAAGTTTAGTCTGTAGTCTGTGAGCTCAGTCAGATTAACAAAACGGTCCATTTGGGACACATCAATAGATTAGGCAACCTACCTCGTAAGAGAACGTTAAATTACCAAAATAAAACAATTTTGTCTATGAAGTTTTGTCTGTTGGTTCAGATGTAGTAATACTATTTTAATGGATTGTTTGGGGTACAGATATAAATTTAACTACACCGCAAGACAGTCGTTTGCAAGCTTACACTGTAATGTGCTACGTTTTATGAACCATGCTTATTTATATGACTCCACGAGAGATTTACGCCGTGGTATTAAAAATATAAAGTGATGGAGAGAGATGGAGTGACAGAGGGAGGAAGAAAGAGAGAGAAAGAGAGAATTTCAGTAAACTCCAGTCGTGCGTCGGAGCAGACACGTATTTTTTTTTTCAAATTTAGTTTCGTAATTTTTGAGCAAACTTTTTCAGACCAATGAAAATAAATAATTAAACATGCGCTAAAACACTCTACTCAGAGAGCCGAGCTTTAGTAATACTCCTAAACTGCGACCCTTTTACGTGTATAATATTTTAGGTTCTGAAAGCTTTTCGAATCTTTATTGGTAGCTTGCTATTAGAGGTAAACATTTTTAACGGAAGTGTTTATTGAACTTGTAATGTGGTCTAGATATTTTGGGTCGTATTTGCTGCTTTAGTTTGATTCTAAATTATAGTCTAGCCAAAGTAAATAATTTTTATGAAAAATATCTGCCGCACATATTTATTTTATAAATAGGCTGGCGTTTGACTATTATCTGGTCTGGTGGTAAGCGATTATGTGCGCGAAGATGGTGAACACGCTAGGTCTAGAATTGATCCCTGTAATATGCCTTATAAATCTCTGTTTCTTTACCACATCATAGCTAATATTATTTACCACCAGGCGATATAGTGATCAAACGATAGCCTGTCACGTTTTAAAAAAAGTATACCGAGTGTTATTCTTTGAAAGTTTTTATTTTGATAGTCAGTCCAAAATTTCATCAGAAAGGCGTAGCAGCACGCTGAAACTATAATTAATCTAATAGTTTTTCGACACGTATTTTGCAACTCTATGAAGCATCCCCAGAATTGTGTTATGTTTGTAATTGATTTCAATTTCCAAAGGTTGTGTACGATCGTGCTTAGAAAATAAAAGACGAACGAACTCATATAGCAACCAATTTATCCAATCTTCTCTTTGAGTTGAAATCTAACGTCTTTATGATCAACATATACAAGAAGCAATCCACTCTCTGATGCACAAAGTTATACCCTAGGAGTACCTCAAAGATTCGTAACCATTGCAACTTTGACGTCAAAGAGTATCATTATCGGTGACTCGCAATGAATTTCTTGTCTACCCGCTTTTGAAGTACCTACTAGTATACAAAAGTACACACTAAGTTACGTCAGCGACGAGCGATGTTTACTTCCTACACATCAAAAGCGCGTATTCATACACCAAAGCCTTCGCATGGGTTTAAGCCCTTAGCACACAATGTTGCTTATTTCCATAAGCTATACAATTTACGAGTACCCGCTTTTTGCTTTTTTTTCGTTCTAAGCAGTACTAAAGGTTTAGACATTTTTTTGGGAATATAAAGCGTCATACCTACAAACATTTTAAAATTTGATTTACTTAGCGTTATTTGTCGTTATACTTACTAGCTATTTTGTGTGTTATTCGCAGAAATATTAATAATATGAATATTTATGTCGTGTTAGTATACTTTTTACGGACTCGAACAAAGATTTCGTTAGTAACACTCGGAGAAACAAAATATTTGATTTGAGCAGTGCAATATGTCGTGTGCAATGTGTTGTCGGATATAAAATCTGCAATAATTTCATTCGAGTAATTTAATTCTAAACAGTAATTACAGATACGCGCTACTAATGGATAATTGGTTATAGTGCAATCCAGTAGTTTCATTGGGAGGTACGTACCGTCGGTACAGGGAAATATTGTATAGTATATAACAATGTACAAAAATAATTAATTATGAATGTCTTTTGCGTTTCAGTTATCAAAACACCATATCTATAGGTTTATACAACCACGTGTTACTTAAATCTTATGTAAATAGTTAATATTGGCACTGAATACTAACCATTACCTGTCACTTATATGAGCTAATAGAAGGAGATAGTTTGTGGGCTTAATTTGGGACTATTACTGCATTTAATTTTCCCAGATCCAGCACGTACGTATTTAGCAATTGCTATTCAGTTCATGAAGATTGAGAACAAGTTGTTGAGATAGTTGCCCTATGTGGTTAACATAAGAGCTAATTTACCTTTTCTCACTTACGTGTTTAACAGATGTATTTTAAACCGCATCAAGAACATATCTAGTTACGAGATAACGCTCACCTTGTTTTGCCTTAAAAAAAAACTAAGAGAGGGAGAGCTAAGATTCTGTAGAGAGTGTATATTGTACTGTTTTGACGTAAATTTCTTATCAGCCCCCATTTCTACTTTATTTGGGTCTTGTGACCCAAAGAGATTTATAATATGCGTGAAGAGTGGAAGTTAAGATTACATTTTTTAAATCCTTTGATTTTTATTTGCTCCAAATGTAGCTTAAGTATTTATTTTTAAAATTATTTAATATATAGTTTGAATTTTGAAGAAAGACTATAGTAAGAATGCGATCTAGCTGATTTTATTAATTATTTTTAAGGCATTGCATAGGTTTTCTTTTTAAAGCTTTGATATTATTATAGCTCAGAAGTCTTGTGTTATAATAATGAATAATAGCGTTATATATTTAACATCAATTTTAGCAAAGTGTGACAACAACTTATAGCATAATTTAAATAGTGAGATTTTTATTGTACTGTGGACCAGTTCGAGCTGACATACAAATGATAATGCAATGAGATGCAAAGTTTCTACCAAATCAGGCTAATATAAAAGTTTTACAATCATGTTAAACTGTTGTTAAACTGTGTTGTGTGTTCTAAAACTAATATGTTGAAAAGATAACCTTGAAAAAGTTACAAACAAACATTTTTATATTTCCATTGTATTAAACATATATATTATTAGATATAATAAGTGATGTACTTCGAAGGATATTATTTCCTTGCAAACCTATCCTATATTTTCTCCCCGAGGGATTCCATCAATGATTTTATTTTAATGAAACTGTCATATCAAGTGTCCAAGTATTAACAGCATTTCGCCTGACATTTTCAATTTCTTGTTTGAGTAGATAATGATTTAGTGTGTAAAATAAAAATTGCTTATAAGCTTTAAAAGGGATTAATTTTGATATGTCATCAGGATCGTTGCTACCAATGGGTGGGTCAATGTTTGCGTTTAATTTTAATAATTATTTGTGGTACACTAGCTGTGCCCGCCGACTTCGTCCGCGTAGAATAGTGTCTATGGGTAGCATTCACTAATAAGACACAAACGTATCTCAAATACACCGCACTGCACCACGCCACGCTAATCCTCCTTCCCCTCCCCTCCCTCTTCCCCTCCCTCACCTCACTTCCCCTCCACTCCCCCTTCCCCACCCTCACCTCACTCCCCCCTCCCCTCACTTCCCCCTCCCCTCCCTTTCCTTACCCTCCCCTCCCCTCCCCTCGCCTCGCCCGCCCCTCCCCATTCCCCTCACTTCCACATCCCCTCACAAGCTTTGAATGTCATATTATCCTCCCCCTCCCCTCCTTTCCCCCTTCCTCTCACTTCCACATCCCCTCCAACTCCTCATTCCCTCCCCCTCTCCTCCAGCTCACCTCCCCTCCCCCACCACTCCCCTACCATCCCCGTCCACTCCCCCTACCCTCCCCCTCAACTCCCCCTCACAAACTTTGAATGTCATATTTATTTATATCAAATCAACAGCCTAAATGATAAGTTTCAAGCTTCTAGCTCTGAAAATGACGATCATACTTCCATACAAATTTTCATCTCCCCTTTCAACCCCTTACAACCCTTTTTTCGCATTAAAAAGTAGACTGTGTCCTTTATCAGGCTCTAGACTATCTGTGAACTAAATTAAATTCAAATCGGTTCAGTAGAAAATTCACATAATCTTACATATATCCATACAAACTTTCATCCCCTATTGTTATTTTACACCCTTAGGGGTAAATTTTTTACAAACTTTGAATGTCAAATTTATTTATATCAAAACAACAGTCTAAAAAATAAGTTTTAAGTATCTAGCTTTAAAAATGACGATACAACCACGATTCCATACAACGTTTCATCCCCCCCTTTGAACCGCTTACAACCCTCTTTTCGCATTAAAAAGTATGTCCTTTCTCAGGCTCTAGACTATCTGACTATCTACCAAATTTCATTTGAATCGGTTAAGTAGTTTAGGCGTGAAAGTGAGACAGACAGATACTTTCGAATTTAACAGTAATGACAAATAAAACACAGAGATGGCGCTTGTGTAGATTTTTATTGTTCTCCTTTAAAAATTGCCTAAATGTATGAGATCCTGCATCTCGCAAACGATATTTTCCGCGATATTGAAACTGATGCACTTGCTTCGTGATCCAACATCTCAGAAGTTGACCTCGTTAAAAAACGTTTTCTCCCCCATAATATTAGTCTGGATTAACAGTTATTGCAATATTATGTTTCTTGAAGAATTACACACTTCATTATTATAATTTATAGCACAGTGTGACCTAAACCCGCACTTTACGCACGCTTGATAGTCGATTATTGCATGACGTTTAGCACCCGAGCGCAATATTCTTCTATTTGACGGAAAAGCAAAGCGTAAAGTGCTGGTTTATGTTATACTGACAGCTGTAATAGTAGTTTATGCAACTGTCATATAATGAAGGGTATTAAAACACGAGTGTGAGTTTATGAAACGAGCGCAGCGAGTTTCATAATAGTAACGAGTGTTTTAATACCCGTGTTATATGCAGTTGCATACAACACATCTATAAGATAGGCCCTTTCAGTAATAACAATCTAATATTATGTTTCTTTGAAGTGTTTACACTTTATATTTTTGTAAATTGTTAAACACAATCCAAAATTTCATCGTACCGACGGGACTTGAACCCGCAACCTCCGGAATAACATGTTCCGGTGCTTTGCCAATTAAGCCACGGTGCGAAGTATCGTTACGACGAAATTAGTGGATTGCATTTGTTAACCCAATTATGCATTGGTGGCGCCATCTATGACTACTTATTACGTAAGTTAATCATTCGGAAGAATACATTACAGTTTTCAAATCCGACGAGAGGTGTTGCACTGCGTAAATCAAATATTATGTTTCTTTGAAGTGTTTACACTTTATATTTTTGTAAATTGTTAAACACAATCCAAAATTTCATCGTACCGACGGGACTTGAACCCGCAACCTCCGGAATAACATGTTCCGGTGCTTTGCCAATTAAGCCACGGTGCGAAGTATCGTTACGACGAAATTAGTGGATTGCATTTGTTAACCCAATTATGCATTGGTGGCGCCATCTATGACTACTTATGACGTGTAATCCGGGGGGTGCGGGTTCGAGTCTCGTCGGTACGATGAAATTTTGGATTGTGTTTAACAATTTACAAAAATATAAAGTGTAAACACTTCAAAGAAACATAATATTTGATTTACGCAGTGCAACACCTCTCGTCGGATTTGAAAACTGTAATGTATTCTTCCGAATGATTAACTTACGTAATAAGTAGTCATAGATGGCGCCACCAATGCATAATTGGGTTAACAAATGCAATCCACTAATTTCGTCGTAACGATACTTCGCACCGTGGCATAATTGGCAAAGCACCGGAACATGTTATTCCGGAGGTTGCGGGTTCAAGTCCCGTCGGTACGATGAAATTTTGGATTGTGTTTAACAATTTACAAAAATAACAATCTTGTTATTATGTTTCTTTGAAGTGTCTCACACTTTATATTTTTTTTGTAAATTGTTAAACACAATCCAAAATTTCATCGTACCGACGGGACTCGAACCCGCACCCCCCGGATTACACGTCCAGGTGCTCTGCCAATTAAGCCACGGTTCGATACATCGATACGACGAAATTAGTGGATTGCATTTGTTAACCCAATTATGCATTGGTAGCGCCATCTATGACTACTTATTACGTAAGTTAATCATTCGGAAGAAATCATTACAGTTTTCAAATCCGACGAGAGATGTTGCACTGCGTAAATCAAATATTATGTTTCTTTGAAGTGTCTCACACTTTATATTTTTTTGTAAATTGTTAAACACAATCCAAAATTTCATCGTACCGACGGGACTCGAACCCGCACCCCCCGGATTACACGTCCAGGTGCTCTGCCAATTAAGCCACGGTTCGATACATCGATACGACGAAATTAGTGGATTGCATTTGTTAACCCAATTATGCATTGGTAGCGCCATCTATGACTACTTATTACGTAAGTTAATCATTCGGAAGAAATCATTACAGTTTTCAAATCCGACGAGAGATGTTGCACTGCGTAAATCAAATATTATGTTTCTTTGAAGTGTCTCACACTTTACATTTTTTTGTAAATTGTTAAACACAATCCAAAATTTCATCGTACCGACGGGACTCGAACCCGCACCCCCCGGATTACACGTCCAGGTGCTCTGCCAATTAAGCCACGGTTCGATACATCGATACGACGAAATTAGTGGATTGCATTTGTTAACCCAATTATGCATTGGTAGCGCCATCTATGACTACTTATTACGTAAGTTAATCATTCGGAAGAAATCATTACAGTTTTCAAATCCGACGAGAGATGTTGCACTGCGTAAATCAAATATTATGTTTCTTTGAAGTGTCTCACACTTTATATTTTTTTGTAAATTGTTAAACACAATCCAAAATTTCATCGTACCGACGGGACTCGAACCCGCACCCCCCGGATTACACGTCCAGGTGCTCTGCCAATTAAGCCACGGTTCGATACATCGATACGACGAAATTAGTGGATTGCATTTGTTAACCCAATTATGCATTGGTAGCGCCATCTATGACTACTTATTACGTAAATTAATCATTCGGAAGAAATCATTACAGTTTTCAAATCCGACGAGAGATGTTGCACTGCGTAAATCAAATATTATGTTTCTTTGAAGTGTCTCACACTTTATATTTTTTTGTAAATTGTTAAACACAATCCAAAATTTCATCGTACCGACGGGACTCGAACCCGCACCCCCCGGATTACACGTCCAGGTGCTCTGCCAATTAAGCCACGGTTCGATACATCGATACGACGAAATTAGTGGATTGCATTTGTTAACCCAATTATGCATTGGTAGCGCCATCTATGACTACTTATTACGTAAGTTAATCATTCGGAAGAAATCATTACAGTTTTCAAATCCGACGAGAGATGTTGCACTGCGTAAATCAAATATTATGTTTCTTTGAAGTGTCTCACACTTTATATTTTTTTGTAAATTGTTAAACACAATCCAAAATTTCATCGTACCGACGGGACTCGAACCCGCACCCCCCGGATTACACGTCCAGGTGCTCTGCCAATTAAGCCACGGTTTGATACATCGATACGACGAAATTAGTGGATTGCATTTGTTAACCCAATTATGCATTGGTAGCGCCATCTATGACTACTTATTACGTAAGTTAATCATTTCTGAAATGATGATAAAGTGTGAGACACTTCAAAGAAACATAATATTTGATTTACGCAGTGCAACATCTCTCGTCGGATTTGAAAACTGTAATGATTTCTTCCGAATGATTAATTTACGTAATAAGTAGTCATAGATGGCGCTACCAATGCATAATTGGGTTAACAAATGCAATCCACTAATTTCGTCGTATCGATGTATCGAACCGTGGCTTAATTGGCAGAGCACCTGGACGTGTAATCCGGGGGGTGCGGGTTCGAGTCCCGTCGGTACGATGAAATTTTGGATTGTGTTTAACAATTTACAACAATCTTGTTATGGAATACGTTTTTTGTACACGAAGTCATGAATAACTGTCGAGGGTTTGTAAAACTTCAAATAGAACAAAAAACGTTTTCATTCAGTTGTTTAAACTGTTCTGTATACAGTTTGAAAATTGAATGAAATCGTTATATTTATCAATTCCGACATTCCAGAACCCATAAAATTAATTCTGTTCTCAGTCCATTTATTTTTCCAAAGTACAGAGCGGTTAATCTCAATTCAATAACAAATTAGCGGATCTTTGTACTACATTTTATGTACCGCTATTTTAAAATCCCGTTTTAAACCGCAATGTCTGCGGAAGCCATGTGGGTGGCATCGTGATAAAGTTTATTCGCTTTTAATATATTTTAGCTAGGTTTTTAAACTTTTTACAAGCTCTTAGTTAACTTGTCGTGTTACTATACGTATATTATGTAATGTATGTTTGTGTGGGTCAAAGCCTTTAAACTCTATTACAGCGTTTGTCCACCGCCACCGTCACAGGGACGTTACCGATAACGAGATTTTTTTTGTTACATAATTGAATGTCTAAAGTTAAAATATCTACTGATAAAATATCGATGTTCATAATATTGAAAATTAAAATATCTAAAATTATTATATCGAAGCATAAAATGTATCAGGGTGCGTACAGACTCTGTAAAATAACATGTTATAACATTGTTACTTAACATGTTTCAGATAATGTGGACACGGAATGTTATGTATGTATGTATAATGTATAATGTATGTGGAAAACATGATATTATAACATGTTAATAAAACATGTCTTATAACATTCCGGATCCACATTATCTGAAACATGTTAAATAACATGTTATGTTACATAGTCTATATTTTAAAAATTTCGATAATCACTATATTGAAGTTCAAAATGTCAACATTTATTACATCGAAGTTTATAATACCTACATTTTTACTCAAACTCAAATAGAATTTTCAATTGCATAATATTTAAACTTCACCAAAATTATCAACGTAAGAGAGCTTTTACGTTAATATTATTTTATAAGATATCGTTCTGTAGCCAGAACGTATCTAATAAAATAATATTTCGGGAACACAATATTTTACGTATAATATAGACAATCCCAACACAATAAAAACTATATTTTTATGGTTTTGGCCAGGATACATTTTTCACAAAATTTGTTGTCTCGTTAATAAAAATACTATTTTGTAAAATATTATCGTTCTCTCAAATCAGTCGATTGAAATGTGACGCATAAAGTTGTTTGGTGTTATTTGAGTAAAAGAAGACTTTCAAAAAGAAAGCAGGTAATTTGTATTTTTATGTTAAGGTATAACAAGTACCAACATAAAAGGCCTGAATTTTGCTGATGAAGTTATGATCTCTATATTGTACATTTTAATGACACAATAAGAAATAATAACAAGCTGAATTTGGTATGGATATAAAATAAATACTTTAATTAAATACTTTAAACGAAAAAAAAAACTCCTTACCACCACCATTTTTACTGTTTATCTATAAAAAAATCGCTAGCCATAATACCGCGAGGTTGTTGTTAATTTTTAAGGTACTCACTAACTAAGGTGTTTAATTTATCTGTACCAAATAATTATTTTTACAAAAAATATTTTGGCAAACATTGAATTAAATAGTTAAAAAAACTATATGATTATAAAATAACACTGCCGTGAGAAATAATATAAAAACTGTCACAATTCGTTGATAGAACCATCAAAAATAAGGTGACATACAACTTTATGGACTTGACTTTGAACTATTTACGGTTTCAGGGAAAGAGAGCGTGTCCACAGAACACGTAACATTCCATTTACTTATAAATAAACGTTGAATAAGCAAAAAGATTAAACACCTGTTTATGAAAGGAATTTTCATAAAATGGCTCTGATGGATTTAGAATAGAAAGTGTTATTTATTCCGAAACTGTAAATATTTTAATTTTAAATTATATATTTTTTCTGTGAAACTTACCCGTAGACCACAGACTTTTTATCGCCTGATAAGTCTATGGGTCTGCGCGGGCACTTAATGCTTTCTTATCTCTAAATATATTTCAATTTCAATTTATTTATTGTTCCATTTGAGTACATCGTACACTTATGACCGTCATTTTAATACAAATAAGATATACATTTAATATATAATACATTAATTATAATTATAAATCTAACTTTGTACATTATTATATAAAAATCCAAATTATTACCATACGGCAGGACTCAAACCCACGCCTTGGATTGTATAATAATAGTGTACAAAAATATAAAGCATGCAACACATGATCATCATCATCATTATCCCCTTAAAGAGACAGATTAATGGGACAAACAGGAGTAAACCATCATTATCCTATCTCTGTCCACTCCTGGACATAGGCCTCACGCCTGATATGATACCATGGTAGTAGGACACTATCTAATATCCGCCTGGCCAGCTACCACCCTCAAGTTAGATAATCTGTCGCCAAACATCTAATATGTTCCGGCAGCTATCTTTGAGAGCCAGTTCCCATTCTAGGCCTAGCGTGTTTACCATCATCAACCGCATCATTACTTATCAACAGGTGAGATAGTGGTCAAACGCTGGCCTTTAAAAAAAAAACACTTAGAAAAACCTTATAGTAAATCTAAATTTGTAGCACTTTTTGTATCAAGAGTAATTATGTTAAGTATAATCTAGCCATCAATTATTTTTGCATTATATTTTGGTAATGTAAACTAGTTAGGTTTTAACGAAGAACAGACCATTGACGTGATAATAAAGAGCTCTTGAATGAAAACAATCAAAATTAATCGTAAACCAAACATGCTGATAGTTTTAAGTGTGAAGATTGAAGATATCAGACAACGTGATTTTGTTAAATATTATAACATGTAATCTGTAATGTAGATTTTAATGGTAAACAATAACAAGCGTCCTTAACGAGTGCGTCCTACCTGTTATTACTTACGAAGCCGAGACACTAACCGAGTGACTAGTTCACCAATTCAAAGTTGCTCAGCGAGCTATGGAGAGGACTATGCTCGGAGTTGCTCAGAAGGATCGAATTCGAAACGAAGTCATCCGTCAGACAACCAAAGTTATGTACATAGCTCAAAGGATCAGCAAGCTGAAATGGCAGTGGGCTGGTCACATCTGCTGTAGAAACGATAACCGATGGGGTAGACGAGTTCTAGAATGGAGAACACTGCTAGGCAAACGTAGTGTAGGATGCGCTCCAGCTAGGTGGAGCCATTATATACACAAGCTGGATGGCAGTGGTTGAAAACGAATAGCTGAAGATCGAGCTCAGTGCCATAGGAAAGGCCTATGTCCAGCAGTGGGATAGAAATTGGCTGATAATGAGGATAACAGGCGAATGAGATGGGAATTGACAATATAATTATCGGCCAACCAGCCCGGATGGAAAGGCAAAGTGAGATATATTAGAAAATATTCATGCAGGCTATGAGAATATCTTTGCTCAGCATGCAATAGGACAATACGATTTAATACACATAACAAGAAAGACGCTGTTTGATGTTTTCCTATATTAGATACTGTGTCACGCAAAACTCTGGATTACCATAATTTTACAATGCGTTTTATCTAACTGAGCCATTTGCCGAAGAAGTTGGATGTAAAAAAAAAGCGGCAATAGCCCTATGGCTAAAACGTCGGCCTGGCGATTGAGAGGTCGTGAGTTCGATCCCCACCCACTGCGCTATTAACTTGAATCCACCCCAGACACAAGCATTATTTAGCTTAGTTGGTGGGGTTAACAAGACTACTAGTAATTTGCAACCCACATTGCTGGTAAGCTTTTAAAAAAAATTTATATATCATCATCATCACAATCATCGGCAGCCTGTATTAGTCCACAACTGGACATAGGCCTCTCCTAATACTCGCCACTGAACCCGATTTTTGGCTCTTCGCATCCAATGACTATCTTACTAACTTGCGCAGATCGCTCCATTTCGCCGGAGGACATCCTACACTAAGTACTAATCTTCTTCTCATTTATCTTACTACTTTAGCTTCGCACGGGTAGAACATATATGCCTACAAAATTTGCATGAGTTTGTTGCATCGAATATAAAATATTAACATATTTAACAATCATCTTCGTATTTCAACCCGATTTTGATCTAAAGTAGGGGTATTATACGTTTAACGTGTGTATCTGTGTGTCTGTCTGTAGCATCTTAGCACCCAAATGGATGAACCGATTTTGATTTAATGTAGAGGTATTATACGTTTAACGTGTATATCTGTGTGTCTGTCTGTAGCATCTTAGCACCCAACCGGATGAACCGATTTTGATTTAAAGTAGGGGTATTATACGTTTAACGTGTGTATCTGTGTGTCTGTCTGTAGCATCTTAGCACCCAACCGGATGAACCGATTTTGATTTTAGTATTGACAGTTTTAGTATTAGCTTTGATTCATGAAAATTCGTTCAATCGTTATAAAACTATGAGCTTTAATCAACTTTCATAGGTCTAATCAATTCGAAAATCTTCTTCAACGATATTGTAAGAACATGGAAGCATTGACCTGATGCTGGGACATCTCCTGGACTCTACAGAATACTCAAATCCTTACCAACTTACAGCTCAGATTGTAAATGTCGTGTTTAGAGTCATTGGAATGCTTTTAATGAAAAGATTATACATAGATCAGTCGGAGAGGTTTAAAATATTATATTATATATATAGATGAATATTATTTTATACAATAGATCATATTATTATACTATTTTGACTTCAAATTGATTGTGATCGGTGGGGATCTACAGAAAAGCTAAGCTTCTAATAATATTTTCGTAGTAACTATGACCTATTCTGTGGTTTCACTGCAAATATTTTATTAATTTTGCGATGCGTGTTTATGAAATCCGTGATATCTTCTCGAGTTTTCATTTGAATTATATACTGTAAAGGACAATTTTAATCTATAATATGTGGCCAAGCTAATTAACGTAATTATTTGGTTAAGGATTAATACTATATACTTGAAAATAGCCCTGGAAGTTATGTAATATTTTTTAACAAAAAATAAGTTATTTAAAAAAAAAACCGACTTCATAACCACAAAAAGGCACTCAAAAGCGAAAAATAATTTACTTAAAATTATTATAAGCGTTACCCACTTCTCTATTTGAAGTCGGTGCCAGCCAAGTCTAATAGGTAGTAGATAGATAATACCTACATGTATCTACCTACTTACTAACCTACATGTACCTACTTACTACTACTACTACATACATAGTATCTATCTAATATCCAATAGACTTAGCTGGCACCGACTTCTAATAGAGAAGTGGGTAACGCTTATAATAATTTTAAGTAAATTATTTTTAGCTTTTGAGTGCCTTTTTGTGGTTATGAAGTCGGTTTTATTTTTTTTGAAAAATAACTTTATAATTACATTTTACCCTTTTTAGAGCAAAACAAGTTTTAATTAAATTACATGCATCTATTAAATTTCGTGTCTGGGCCGTTATACACTGACGGATATATACTTTTTGAAAATTTCAAGTATGTACCTATAACGGTTAAGAAGATACCGATCTGTAAAGTGCGCACATATAGACACACGCACGGACGGACGGTCTGACGAACAGACAACAAAGTCTCAGAAAGTGTTCATTTGGTAGCTTTTGGGTTCGGAACCCTAAAAAAATGACTTTAAATGCCGCGCTAAAGTGAAAATATTCACTAGTAATAATTATGTCATCAAGGTATCAAAGGACAATGTCCAAAATGGCCCTGTACAATTAAAGCATCTGACACACACGATAATTAATTGTCTATTTTATTACAATAATTCCAAATACTTTTATAACACGGACTAGTTTTATTCCAAAATGAATATTAAAAAGTATTATTTGCGATTAGTAACATTATTGCCGCCATATGGCCAACAGAGTACTGAATCACTCTACTACGTTATAAGAGGCACTTCCCTATATTGTAGATACCCGAATTATGAAAGCACTGTGTACCAACCTAACAACGGAAAGTATTATTTACGTAGTAACTATTATATAATATGTGGTTTTATGCTTATAATTTTTTTTTGCTGTGTTAATTAGTACAGAGTACTTTCATAATTCTGAGTTATTTAATTATGTATGCAGTGTCGCGGGACTGAAATGGCCGCCATCTTCGCCAAATGTCATGTCATGTCAAAAAATATTAGGTATGTATAAAAAAGTTTGCACCCTAACAAGACTTTGCCCGGTAGAACATTCCTGTGAAGACAAATTATGTATATTTATATATAACTAGCTGTTACCCGCGGCTTCGCCCGCGTTATTTGTGTCTTTATGACCATTGAGGTCTAGATCGATGATCTCTTAGGCCAAGTCACCATAGATGACCCTCAAAGTCGAACTCAATATCCTCTATTGTTAAAGTCATTAATCATTTTGGCTAGGTATACGAAGTTGTGCTGTTTAAATGTTTGACTCAATACAACAGTTCCTGAAACATTTCTTACAAAGAAAATAAGGTGGATAGCTGCGCGAGCGTAGCGAGCGCTATTATTGGGCGAGTGAACATTTTTTATGACTTTTTATAACCACAGTTTAATTTAATTTTAAATTTAAATTTTAAAATTTAAAATTTAATTTAACTGACAGTTTAATGACCTAATAATCAAGTCAATATAGATGACTCTTAGGACGAACTCGATATCGTCTATTGTTAAAATCAGTAATCATTACTTGGTACTTGGTAAACCTAACCAAGGTCATTATGATTATTGAAGGTTGTACTGTTTCAATTTATGACTCGTTTTGATGGATGTGGCTATTAAAATACAAAAGTTGCTGAAATGTTTCCTACAAAGTAGATATAACAAATGCTTGCGCGAACGGAGCGAGCGCTATTACTGTGAGAGAGTAGCAAGCCCTATCACTGCGCGAGCGAAGCGAGCGCGACAATTTTTTACGATTTTTTATGACCCTGACAGTTTTTATGACCTACTAAGTCAACACCGATGACCCAAAGGTTAAACTTTATATCCACCTATTTAAAGGTTAATATATATTATGATTATTGAAGGTTGTACTGTTTCAATTTATAAACTCGTTTTGATGCATGTGGCAATTAAAATACAAAAATGCTGAAATGTTACCAACAAAGTAGATAAAACAAAAGTTTGCGCGAGCGTAGCGAGCGCAAAACTTTGTACGTCTTTTTATGACCCTGACAGTTTTTATGACCTACTAAGACAAAACCGATGGCCCTAAGGTTAAACTTGATATCCACTTATTTTAAGGTAAAAAATTATTATGATTATTAAAGGTTGAACTGTTCCAAATATAACTCGTTTTGATGAATGTGGCTATTAAAATACAAAAGTTCCTGAAATGTTTCCTACTCTCGCTCTCGCGCTCGCTCTGGTCGCGCAAGCATTTGTTATATCCAAAGTGGATATAACAAATGCTTGCGCGAGCGTAGCGAGCAGTATTACTGCGCGAGCGTAGCAAGCGCTATAACTGCGCGAGCAAAGCGAGCGCGAAAAATTTTTACGACCTTTCATGACCCTGACAGTTTTTATGACCTGCTAAGTTAACACTGATGATAAATGTCTGCGCGAGCGCAGCGAGCGCTATTAATGCGCGAGCGAAGCGAGTGCGAAAAAATTTTACGTCTTTTTATGACCCTGACAGTTTTTATGACCTACTAAGTTAACACTGATGACACAAAAGTTAAACTTGATATTCACTTATTTTAAGGTTATTAATCATTATGATTATTGAAGGTTGTACTGTTTCAATTTATAGCTTCGTTTTGATGGATGTGGCTGGCTATTAAAATACAAAAAATGCTGAAATATTACCTGCAAAGTAGATAAAACAAATGTTTGCGCAAGCGTAGCGAGCAGTATTACTGCGCGAGTGTAGCAAGCGCTATCACTCCGCGAGCAAAGCGAGCGTGAAAAATTTTTACGACCTTTCATGACCCTGACAGTTTTTATGACCTGCTAAGTTAACACTGATGACAAATGTCTGCGCGAGCGCAGCGAACGAAAAAATTTTACGTCTTTTTATGACCCTGACAGTTTTTATGACTTTTAAGACCGATGACCCTGGTTATAAACTTGATATTCACTTATTATAAGGTAAAAAATCATTATGATTATTGAAGGTTGTACTGTTTCAATTTATAAACTCGTTTTGATGCATGTGGCAATTAAAATACAAAAATGCTGAAATGTTACCAACAAAGTAGATAAAACAAAAGTTTGCGCGAGCGTAGCGAGCGCAAAACTTTGTACGTCTTTTTATGACCCTGACAGTTTTTATGACCTACTAAGACAAAACCGATGGCCCTAAGGTTAAACTTGATATCCACTTATTTTAAGGTAAAAAATTATTATGATTATTAAAGGTTGAACTGTTCCAAATATAACTCGTTTTGATGAATGTGGCTATTAAAATACAAAAGTTCCTGAAATGTTTCCTACTCTCGCTCTCGCGCTCGCTCTGGTCGCGCAAGCATTTGTTATATCCAAAGTGGATATAACAAATGCTTGCGCGAGCGTAGCGAGCAGTATTACTGCGCGAGCGTAGCAAGCGCTATAACTGCGCGAGCAAAGCGAGCGCGAAAAATTTTTACGACCTTTCATGACCCTGACAGTTTTTATGACCTGCTAAGTTAACACTGATGATAAATGTCTGCGCGAGCGCAGCGAGCGCTATTAATGCGCGAGCGAAGCGAGTGCGAAAAAATTTTACGTCTTTTTATGACCCTGACAGTTTTTATGACCTACTAAGTTAACACTGATGACACAAAAGTTAAACTTGATATTCACTTATTTTAAGGTTATTAATCATTATGATTATTGAAGGTTGTACTGTTTCAATTTATAGCTTCGTTTTGATGGATGTGGCTGGCTATTAAAATACAAAAAATGCTGAAATATTACCTGCAAAGTAGATAAAACAAATGTTTGCGCAAGCGTAGCGAGCAGTATTACTGCGCGAGTGTAGCAAGCGCTATCACTCCGCGAGCAAAGCGAGCGTGAAAAATTTTTACGACCTTTCATGACCCTGACAGTTTTTATGACCTGCTAAGTTAACACTGATGACAAATGTCTGCGCGAGCGCAGCGAACGAAAAAATTTTACGTCTTTTTATGACCCTGACAGTTTTTATGACTTTTAAGACCGATGACCCTGGTTATAAACTTGATATTCACTTATTATAAGGTAAAAAATCATTATGATTATTGAAGGTTCTACTGTTTCAATTTATAAACTCGTTTTGATGCATGTGGCTATTAAATTACAAAAAATGCCGAAATATAACCTACAAAGTAGATAAAACAAAGGTTTGCGCAAGCGCAATCAATGCGCGGGCGAAGCGAGCGCGAAAATTTTTTACGACTTTTTATGACCCTGACAGTTTTTATGACCTACCTAAGTCAAGACCGATGACACTTAGGTTAAACTTGATATCCACTTATTTTAAGGTACAAAATCATTATGATTATTGAAGGTTGTTTGTTGTTCAATTCATAAACTCGATTTGATGCGTCTGTTTCATTTTATAAACTCGATTTGATGCATGTGACTATTAAAATACAAAAAATGCTGAAATATTACCTACAAAGTAGATAAAACAAAGTTTTGCGCGAGCATAGCGAGCGCTATCAATACGCGAGCGAAGCGAGTGCGAAAATTCTTACGTCATTTTATGACCCTGACAGTTTTTATGACCTGCTAATTCAACACCGATGACCCTAAGGTTAAACTTGATATCCACTTATTTTAATGTAAAAAATTAGTATGATTAATGAAAGTTCTACTGTTCCAATTTATGACTCGTTTTGATGAATGTGGCCATTAAAATACAAAAATTGCTGAAATGTATTAAATGAATGAATGAATGAATGATAATTCTTTATTGTACACCAAAATTAAATAATAAACATTTTAAAATACATTATACATTAGTACAATGGGTGGTCTTATCGCTCAAAGCGATCTCTTCCAGACAACCTTAGGACGGAGTGGACAGTACGAATATGTAAAGGGCTAAGGTGCACATTTAACAATTTTGAGATCATAAAATGAATAAACATCTATTTCAAAGTCATAAACATAAATATTTATTTCATAACATATATCTACATACATACAAATAAAACAAATATAAATAAATATGCATAATATATAAACATACATACACATACAAATATATAACAGTTTTAAGAAATACATGAGATAGCTTAATAATCATCAATACCGGTTTGTGTTAAGTAGATTTTTTTTAGTTTTTCTTTAAAAGTATAAATTGAGGGGGCGTGTCGAATTGTAACAGGTAAGTCATTCCAAAGACGGATTGCCTGTATAATGAAAGAAGAATCATAGAAGATTGTCGAGTGAGCTGGCATATCTAACTCTAAAGTTTCAGATGACCTCAACGCCAGGGAATGATTGGAGCACAGGAAATTGAGCGAAATTGAATTGTTATCCTACAAAGTAGATATTACAAATGCTTGCGCGACCGGAGCGAGCGCTTTTACTGGGCGAGCGTAGTAAGCGCTATCACTGCGAGAGCGAGGCGACCGCAAAAAATTTTTTCCGACCTTTTATGACCCTGACAGTTTTTATGACCTACTCAGTTAACACTGATGACACAAAGGTTAAACTTGATATCTACTTATTTTAAGGTTAATAATCATTATGATTATTGAAGGTTGTACTGTTTCTATTTATGGCTTCGATTTGATGCATGTGGCTATTAAAATACAAAAATGCTGAAATATTACCTGCAAAGTAGATAATAGAAATATTTGCGCGAGCACGGCGAGCGCTATCAATGCGTGAGCGAAGCGAGCGTGAAAAATCTTTACGTCTATTTATGACCCTAAGGTTAAACTTGATATCCACTTATTGTAAGGTAAAAATCATTATGATTATTGAAGGTTGTACTATTTCAATTTATAAACTCGTTTTGATGCATGTGGCTATTAAAATACAAAAAATGCTGAAATTTTACCTACAAAAATGATTAAACAAAGTTTTGCGCGAGCATAGCGAGCGCTATTAATGCGCGAGCGAAGCGAGCTCGAAAATCTTTACGTCATTTTATGACCCTGACAGTTTTCATGACCTGCTTATTTAACACCGATAACCCTAAGGTTAAACTTGATATCCACTAATTTAAAGGTAAAAAATCATTATGATTATTGATAGATGTACTGTTCCAATTTATGGCTCGTTTTGATGAATGTGGCTATTAAAATACAAAAGTTGCTGAAATATTACCTACAAAGTAGATCAAATAAATTATTGCGCGAGCGCAGCGAGCGCTATCACTGCGCGAGCGATGTGAGCGCGAACATTTTTACGTTTTATGACCCTGACAGTTTTTATGACCTACTCAGTTAACACTGATGACACAAAGGTTAAACTTGATATCTACTTATTTTAAGGTTAATAATCATTATGATTATTGAAGGTTGTACTGTTTCTATTTATGGCTTCGATTTGATGCATGTGGCTATTAAAATACAAAAATGCTGAAATATTACCTGCAAAGTAGATAATAGAAATATTTGCGCGAGCACGGCGAGCGCTATCAATGCGTGAGCGAAGCGAGCGTGAAAAATTTTTACGTCTTTTTATGACCCTAAGGTTAAACTTGATATCCACTTATTGTAAGGTAAAAATCATTATGATTATTGAAGGTTGTACTATTTCAATTTATAAACTCGTTTTGATGCATGTGGCTATTAAATTACAAAAAATGCTGAAATTTTACCTACAAAGTTGATTAAACAAAGTTTTGCGCGAGCATAGCGAGCGCTATTAATGCGCGAGCGAAGCGAGCTCGAAAATCTTTACGTCATTTTATGACCCTGACAGTTTTCATGACCTGCTTATTTAACACCGATAACCCTAAGGTTAAACTTGATATCCACTAATTTAAAGGTAAAAAATCATTATGATTATTGATAGATGTACTGTTCCAATTTATGGCTCGTTTTGATGAATGTGGCTATTAAAATACAAAAGTTGCTGAAATATTACCTACAAAGTAGATCAAATAAATTATTGCGCGAGCGCAGCGAGCGCTATCACTGCGCGAGCGATGTGAGCGCGAACATTTTTACGTTTTATGACCCTGATAGTTTTTATAACCTACTAAGTCAACACCGATGACCCTAAGGTTAAATGTGGCTGGTAAAACACGAATGTTTTTGAAATACTTCCCACAAAGCAGATAAAACACGTTGGGCAAGCAAAGCCATCGCGTAAATTTTGATGACTTTTAATGACCCTGACAGTTTTATGGCCTAATTAAGGCACTTATTAAGTTGAGTCATTATAGATGAACCTAAGGTCAAACTTTTATGATTATGCAAACTGTATGTAAAGTTAACAAAAAATATAGGCACCCGCACTTTTCTGCCGAAAAAAAGTATTCTTTGCCCTTTTATGCCCTATTAAATGTCTTTGTACAAAATTTCATCAGAATCGGTCAAGCCGTTTAGCCGAAAAGAGGCCACACATTAACAAAATACCATAATAAAAATATAGACAACCTA
Source organism: Cabera pusaria (assembly GCA_954871355.1). Taxonomy (NCBI): domain Eukaryota; kingdom Metazoa; phylum Arthropoda; class Insecta; order Lepidoptera; family Geometridae; genus Cabera; species Cabera pusaria. The sequence goes on from OX940907.1 coordinate 8,270,057, forward strand.
AATTTCCACCCAAAAAAAAGTATTCGTTGTCCTTCTGTCTTTTTGACTGTCTGTGCACAAAATTTCAGCTTAAATAGTTAACCCGTTTGACCGAGAGTAGGCCACACATTTACAAAGTTCACTTTAAAAATTCTGGACACCTGAACTCGGCTGCCAGAAAAAAAGTATCCTATGTGATTCTATGCAAAATGAACTGTAATATGTATAAAATTTCAGCTGAATCGGTCAAGCTGTTGAGCTGATAAGAGGCCACACGTTCACAAAATTCAAATAATAAAATCTAAACACTCAGACTCGATAGCCAAAAAAACAGTATCCGATATTCTATTCTGCTCTATGAACTGTCTTAATACAACATTTTAGGCAAATCGGTCAAACCGTTTATTCGAGAAGAGGTCTTATATTCACAAAATTCAATTAAAAATACCTGGACTTCCTGACTCGACAGCCAGAAAAAAAGTATCCTATATCCTATTCTGCCCATGTATATGTATTGTGTATGTATTCTGTACATGTATTCATACAAAATTTCACGCAAATCGGTCAAGCCGTTCATTCGAGAAGAAGTATTATATTAACAAAATTCAATTAAAAATATCTGGACCCCCTGACTCGATAGCCAAAAAAAAGTATTCCTTATTTTATTCTGCCTTATGAACTGTCTCTATACAACATTTCAAGCAAATCGGTCAAGCCGTTTCTTCGATAAGAGGTCTTATATTTACAAAATTCGATTGAAAACACCTGGACTTCCTGACTCGACAACCAAAAAAAGTATCCTATATCCTATTCTGCCCTATAACATGTATTCATACAAAATTTCAGGCAAATCGGTCAAGCCGTTTATTCGAAAAGAAGTCTTATATTAACAAAATTCAATTAAAAATATCTGGACCCCCTGACTCGATAGCCAAAAAAAAAGTATTCTATATCCTATTCTACTCTATGAACTGTCTTTGTACAACATTTCAGGCAAATCGGTCAAGCCGTTTATTCGAGAAGAGGTCTTATATTTACTAAATTCTATTAAAAATATTTGGACCCCCTGACACGATAGCCAAAAAAAAAGTATTCTATATCCTATTCTACCCTATGAACTGTTTTTATACAACATTTCATGCAAACCGGTCTAGCCGTATATTCGAGAAGAGGTCTTATATTTACTAAATTCAATTTAAAATATCTGGACCCCCTGACTCGATAGCCAGAAAAAAAGTATTCTGTATCCTATTCAGCCCTATGAATTGTCTTTGTACAACATGTCAGGCAAATCGTTTAAGCCGTTTATTTGAGAAGAGATCTTATATTTACGAAATTCAATTAAAAATATCTGGACCCCCTGAATCGATAGCCAAAAAAAAAGTATCCTATCTACTATTCTACCATATGAACTGTCTTTATACAACATTTTAGGCAAATCGGTCAAGCCGTTCATTCGAGAAGAGATCTTATATTTACGAAATTCAATTAAAAATATTTAGACCCCCTGACTCGATAGCCAGAAAAAAAGTATTCTATATTCTATTCTGCCTTATGAACTGTCTCTATACAACATTTCAGGCAAATCGGTCAAGCCGTTTATTCGAAAAGAGGTCCTTTAGTTACGTAATTGAATTAAAAATATCTGGACCCCCTGACTCGACAGCCAGAAAAAAAGTATTTTATATCCTATTCTGCCTTATGACATGTATTCATACAAAATTTCAGGCAAATCGGTCAAGCCGTTTATTCGAGAAGAAGTCTTATATTTACAAAATTCAATTAAAAATATCTGGACCCCCTGACTCGATAGCCAAAAGAAAAGTATCCTATATCCTATTCTGCCCAATGTACTATCTTTGTACAAAATTTCAGCCAAATCGGTCAAGCCGTTTGACCGTGAAGAAGTCCCAAACAAACAAACAAACAAACAAACAAATAAACAAACTGACTTTCGCATTTATAATATTGGTGTTGATTATTTATTATAATTATTTATATATAATTATTTATTGAGGGCCCGGTGGCGTGATTGGGAGAACGGTCGGCTTTGATGCCGTGGTACCGAGTTCAAACCGCCGTGCACCAATGAATTTTTCTATCGAAAAATATATGTGCGCTTCTCACAGTGGCCCTCCGGTGAAGGAAAACATCGTTAAGAAACCAACAACCCCCGCATGGTGGTAGAACATATCTAGTGTCCGCCTGGCCAGTTACCACCCTCAAGTCAGAAAATCTGTCGCCAAATATCTAATCTGTTCCGGCAGCTATCCTTGAGAGCCAGTTCCCATTCTAGTCCACTTCTCTATCTTCGACCGCATCATCACTTAGCAACAGGTGAGATAGTGGTCAAACGCTTGCCTATAAGATATAAAAAAATATTATCCCCACCTTTATTTCTATCTCGCTCACAGTTACCGTAAGAATATCTTATATGCAATAGCAACCTCCATTGTGTATAATCTTCTTGGGACTCTTCTACTAAAACTAATACATTCTCCTATGTTTGAGGTATTTATCTCCATATCTCTGGTGATACTAATCAGATCTCGATAAAATTAAAATGGAACCACCTCGGAAACGTATCTCACCTATTAAAAAAAGAATCATTTGAATCCGTTCACAATTGATGGAGAAATCGCGTAACATACACAAAAAAAAACATACAGACGAATTGAGAACCTCCTCCTTTTTTGTGAAGTCGGTTAATTAAAGATTAAAATGGTTACTGTGAGTCAACCTTAAGAGATAGACATATGCTGTCGCGGACTTTTTTGTAGGTATTATTAAGTTGTACAACTCTTCAATAGAAAATATGCTTCCATCTGTTTTCAATTGAGCAGCGTTCGTAAGAAACGTGTTTTTTCGACCGTTTTTTTGTCGACTTAGGTTGCAAATTAGGTCGCCACGAATGTACCTTTGATTTAATACAAAAATACAAAAATACAAAATACACAAATACAAAAATACAAAATACACAAATACATAAATACAAAAATACACAAATACAAAAATACAAATATACAAATGTTCTCTCTTTATAATATTAGTATAGATATGAACATTAATCCCAATTGCCCTTGGCCACGGCATCACGCGTGAACGGCAGAACCAATATCGTTAGAAAACTACACTTACGGACTCATAAACTGCATCAAAGTTCAGGATTACTTTCTAATTAATAGAATGGTTCTTTCTAGTATACAAACATACACTTAAGGATATGATACTACGATGTCATGAAGTTAACGAACCAAACACTACTGTTGTACACTGACAGATTCGGAAAGAACCATTCAATTAATCCAAAAGTAATCCTGAACTTTGGTGCAGTTTATGAGTCCGTGAGTTTATCTGCTAGATGTTAGTTGAATCTATAAGTTATTCGTGTATAATAAAGTGTAGTGTGTGTAAAGTGGCTGCTGCTGGCAGCATTTAGGGAGTTAAAACTTAAAAGCAACTTAAACGAAATCCAATCTCAGAGTAAAGTGACATTGTAGAATAGCTATATCATTGTATAGAGTATTAGACCGAATATTAAAGAACTAATTAGATTTTTTGAAACCGTACAGCTATCTCATCAGTATCAGCTAGTTTTTTATCACTATCTCACGCGTTGCTAAATGCGGTCGAGGATGGCTAGAATGGAAACTGGTTTTTTAGGGCAGCTACCAAAACACATTATTGGTTTGACGACAAATTTTCCAATTGTGAACTTCATACTTTTGCGTTTTGAACAGAAAGTTACAAATATTAAAATACCGGACTTATTGCGCTAAAACATTAATTTTATTTTCCTCGACGTTTCGATTAAGTTGAATTTAATATCTTCGTCTCGTGACCATAATCAAGGCAACAAAAGGTACGACCACACCGCGGAGACCTGCGTCGGCGTGCGCGGGCGCGATCTGATTCTCTGATTGACGTAGATCGCGGTTAGTTTGAACCAGTCGATACAAATACTACTGCACTATTTGATCGCGCCCGCGCACGCGGACGCAGGACATAACGGTGTGGCCGTACCTTTAGTCAAAACGTCGAGTAAAATAACATGAATATTTTAGTGCGATAAGTCCCGTATTTGAATATTTATAACTATGAGAAATTTTCCAAGTTGAGAGTGGTAGCTGGGAATCCATAATAGCAAGTTCAGCCATTCTGCATTGCCTATAAGACGCAATCACACAAACATAAATTAATCTTCTCAGTTACTGTTTTCCCACTCACTCACTAAAAGCCCCCATTCTTTTCACATTCTTATATACTCCTCTCTCTCTCTCTCACACACGCACACACACACACACACACACACATACACATATACACACATACATCACATCCTCTTTGACATCAAGGTGAACCTGTAAGAACGAAACAACAAAATCGCCTGAGATTCCATATCCAGCGGATATCATACCTACTGTAAAGAAAATTAAAGTAAACTAATCATTGTCATATCATAATAGATGGCAGCACTTTACCCTCATATCAAGTGGCAACCAAAAAACAATCTACAACCCCAAATATGCTGACTGATCCTTTCAGCAGTCTGAAGGGGTATCATTGACCGTCCACGCTTAAGATTCAAGTAGCGTTTGACCTAGATACATAAGTATGCTGGCTGGGCTTGCTAGTTCGATAGTAATCTGTTTTGTATTTGTTGGAAATAGTGTTTGATTCGAATGGTATAGTTAGGGTAATTAATTTTGGTACTTTGTAACCAGAAAGCGCATTTGGCAGCAGTATCTTGAAGATTTTTTTAGTATTGGGGTTCCAGTTCACTTGATCACGATCTCACCTAATGTTTAAATTAGGACGATGCGATCTCGCATTTATCTCGGAAAGAAAACGGTGATGGATAAAATTTCAATAAAGATAACGGTGACCTTAAATTAAAATAGAGCTTTTAGGTTCAGTTTCACCGGTTCCTGATAATGCGTTAGATAGTTATCTGACACATGGCACCACATAAAAGCTGTCAAAAATCTGTCAGATTTCTTCATATTAGCACTATCTGGAACCTGTGAAACTGGCCCTAAATCTTTTAGCAACAAACCCGAGAGGCGCTACTCGTTTGTTAATTTCGATTTCTGTAATTAGAGTCGATTTGGTCTTGAACAAATACGACCTCGGTGCTCCCAGCCAACCTCACCTGCCCGTGGTGCATCCTGCTGACCAACAGACGGGGCTCTGGCGACCGACAAATGGCGGTATAACCATTCATATCTATGGCGTAGCTAAATTCTACAGGCCGGTGACGGGCAGCAGCGTCACCGGTGCGAGAAGCTACGTCCTGCGATCGCCAACACGCCTGCCCAGCGTGGCGATTAGGGCATATCCCTCCCAAGGGATGCAAAAAATTATGGAAGGACACCTAAAGCCAAGGCCCCCAGTTCCCGGCCGCCCTGCTATTCCTGACCACGGCGGCGGTCACGGTAACGGCAGGGCAGGGGGTGCTAAGAATCCCCGGGCTACGGTAGGCCGCCAGAAAAAACTGACCCTCGCAACCTATAATGGACGCACGATTCGGCTGGACGATCATCTGGCGCAGCTGGAGGAGGAGCTGAAACACATAAGATGGCACATACTGGGGCTATGTGAAGTCCGAAGACAGGGAGAGGACACCATAACCTTAGAATCGGGCCATCTTATGTACTACAGAGAAGGAGATCAGCCATCCCAAGGCGGCGTCGGGTTTCTGGTCAACAAGGTTCTCAGTGACAACGTTGTAGAAATCTCCAGTGTGTCGACCAGGGTAGCGTACCTCATAATTAAGTTAACCAAGAGGTACAGCCTCAAGGTTATCCAGGTCTACGCACCGACCTCGACACACTTGGATGATGAGGTGGAGAGCATGTATGAAGATATCTCCAGAGCTTTACACACCACCTCCAAGGCTCACTACAACGTTGTCATGGGAGACTTTAACGCCAAAGTGGGAGTACAAACTTGCGGCGAATCGTCTATAGGACCACACGGATTTGGGAGTAGGAATCACAGGGGACAAATGCTCGTCAATTTCCTCGAGAGGGAGGGGCTTTTCTTGATGAACTCGTTCTTCAAGAAACAGCCCCAAAGGAAATGGACGTGGCAAAGCCCCGACTTTGTGACTAAAAACGAGATTGACTTCATCATTACGGACAAACGGCGCATATTCAGAGACGTCTCAGTGATCACTAGGTTTAATACTGGAAGTGATCACCGACTGGTACGAGGCACTCTGGATATCGACTTTAAAGCCGAGAGATTCCGATTGATGAAGTCTACGCTCCGTCCGAACCTACTCCAAACCGTTGTTGGGTCCGAAACATTCCAATTAAAATTGGAAAATCGATTCGCTGCCTTGGAAACCACAGATGACGTAGACCAGAAACTCGAAGAAGTGGTGGAAATCCTCAGGGATGAAGGGACGAAGTTTTGCGAGAGCAAGCGTACGGGCAAAAAGTCCAAACTCTCGGCAGAAACACTTCGGCTAATGGAAGAGAGACGAACAGACCCTTTGTCAGCTTTGTCAACTAACCTGGTGCGCAACAAATCCATAAAGAAGCTGGTACGACGCGACCTCCGATCCTCTAACACGCTCTTGATTAAAGAATCAATTGAGCAGAATCGGGGGTCGAAAGTGTTCGTCCAGCCTCTGGGTAGAAGCCACCTCACAAAGCTGACAACGTCAACGGGGAACGTCGTCGCATCCAAGCCGGAGATTCTGTCGGAAGTCGAAGACTTCTACGGCAAGCTCTACGCATCGCATGCTTCAAGGCCCGAACCCGATACTGAGGATTCTAGAGCCACCTTAACCCGCCACTTCACAGAAGATCTGCCCGAAATTAGCCGAGACGAAATCGTGATGGCCCTTAAACAACTCAAAAATGGAAAAGCCCCAGGAGAAGACGGAATCACAACGGAGCTTTTAAAAGCCGGAGGAGCTCCAGCAGTTCAACAGCTTCAGCAGCTATTTAATTCCGTTCTTTTTACTGGGAGAACTCCACAGGCATGGAACAGAAGCATGGTGGTTTTGTTTTTCAAAAAAGGAGACAAAACCCTATTGAAAAACTATCGCCCAATTTCGCTTCTGAGCCATGTCTACAAGCTGTTTTCAAGGGTCATCACGAACCGTCTTGCGCGAAGACTCGACGAGTTTCAACCTCCGGAACAGGCCGGGTTTCGAAGCGGTTACGGCACCATAGACCACATCCACACGGTGCGGCAGATTGTACAGAAGACCGAAGAGTACAATCGGCCCCTGTGCTTAGCATTTGTGGACTATGAGAAGGCCTTTGACTCAATCGAAACCTGGTCTGTTCTCGAGTCCTTGCAGCGTTGCCAAGTCGACTGGCGATATATCGAAGTGATGAGATGTCTATATAATGCCGCAACGATGACTGTACAAGTACAGAACCAGCGAACTAAACATGTCCACCTGCGTCGAGGAGTGAGACAGGGGGACGTCATATCCCCGAAACTGTTCACTAACGCCTTGGAGGATATGTTTAAGACGCTGGACTGGAAAGATCGTGGCATTAACATCAACGGCAGGTACATCTCTCACTTACGATTCGCAGATGACATCGTCATTATGGCAGAGACGCTGCAGGACCTACAAAGGATGTTGAATGGCCTAGATGATTCTTCTCGTAGCATCGGTCTCCGGATGAATTTGGACAAAACCAAAGTCATGTACAACGAGCACGTTGTTCCGGAACCGATTGCCGTAGATGGAATCCCACTCGAAGTTGTCGCTAAGTATGTTTACCTAGGGCAAACGCTCCAACTAGGCAAACATAACTTCGAGAAGGAAATCCAGAGAAGAATTCAGCTGGGCTGGGCAGCATTCGGAAAACTCCGTCGAGTCTTCTCGTCGCCGATACCACAGTGTCTAAAGACAAAAGTCTTTAACCAGTGCGTCCTACCTGTGATGACATACGGAGCCGAGACGTGGACACTCACAGTCCGACTGGTCCACCAGTTTAAAGTCGCTCAGCGAGCTATGGAGAGAGCTATGCTCGGTATTTCTCTGCGGGATCGAATCCGGAACGAAGTAATTCGCCAGAGAACTAAAGTTATCGACATAGCTCAACGGATTAGCAAGCTGAAGTGGCAGTGGGCTGGTCATATCTGCCGCAGGACTGATAACCGTTGGGGCAGACTTGTCCTAGAGTGGAGACCGCGAATCGGCAAACGTAGCGTAGGACGTCCTGTGACCAGGTGGAGCGACGACATACGCAAAGCGGTGGGCAGTGACTGGAAGAGAAGAGCCGAAGATCGGGCTCAGTGGCGCATCTTGGGAGAGGCCTATGTCCAGCAGTGGACTGATACAGGCTGATGATGATGATGATGATGATGATGGTCTTGAACAGTCATGTTCGGTGGTCATATGGGCCTTCAAACTCAATTTCAAAATCTAAATACCATCGAGTTAGTGTAATCCACCGCCGAGAATATGGTCAAACAACACCTCATTAATATTTCAGCAGAATCAGACCACGTTCATAATTCACGTGTTATTCAATTGCTCGATCGGTTTATGAAATCTTGAATGAAATCTGCATAAAACAAAAATACTTCAGAAAATACGCGTGGCGTTTTGATTATTGGGTAGACTGGGTAAGTTGTGCCAATTTTGATTTTAATGCCTATAATTTTATTACTGTAGCAGTTTATCTGGCAGAGGCATAAGGGATCTTTTTTACCGCCTGTTCACATCAGCTGTGTCGGATCCGATTTCCAATCGGGTTGTGAAAACAAACGACAAAATCGGGCCGACAAGTGTGAATAGCTTCATATAAAATGCAGGTGTAAACAGGCAGTTACTGTATTTAAGTATACATGTCTACGTAAAATGGTGTCAATAAGACTAATAGTTAACTTGTAGAAGCATATAAGAAACATAAAAGGAATAATTTTACAACAGACCACGCCCCAAGGGCAGTTGTGAAAGTATTAAAATACTACATACTGATGTACACTTTGACTGCGGCACTTTTTAGCATATATATTTTTTTTTAATTATTTTTTGTATTTTTGTTTCGTAGCTGTGGCATCAAATCAAAACTAAAATGCAACAGCAAAAGGTCACACGCACCCCTTGTTAAAAGATTAATTTAAAAATAAAATGTATGATATATTTTTTTTAATTTTACTTCTGATACCAAAAATCAAAAAACGCACGGTGTAGGTTTTCAGCAGCGAACGAGTTTTAATAAGGTGTTAATAATTTGAGTATTAACTAAGTATGTACTTATTCATATCAATAACTAATTAGTATAAGTCTTGTTAACATACGGCTACTTTATAGAATTCAGCCGATCGTGATTACTAGGTTGTGACCACAGACGTCGCAACGAGACAATCGACAAAATTTGTAGTTACATTATGATACAAACTTACATTTTTAGACTTAGTTAGATTTTCAAACATCTAAGTTCACTAAAATTACCTACCCTGTTATGTAATTTGAGCACAATTTACTGTCCATCTTGTATAATACAATAGAAAATCTTGTTCGTTCGACATTTTTACCAATTTCGTACACCTCCCATCGATCTTTATATTTTCATTTGTCAAGAATAACTTGAAAAATCAAAGCAGTAATTTCAGTACAAAAAAATGAGGAAATCTTGAATCATTTTTGTTTTACGCTCTGTAGAAACTCAAGAACAGTCGAATGCTGTAAATCGAATTTGAAGTATTTCCCTGTGTTTTATATATTTAACGCAAACACGAACCAGCATTGATTGCAGAAATCTTAAAATGATTTTATTTAGCGTAGCAAGTCATTTTGAAATTTCTCTGAGAATATATATATAATAAAAAGAAATAATTGAGAAATCAACTTTTTGGGATGAAACTTTAAAGATTTGCAATATTCCATAGTCAACTTTGATTCTTTATAATTATTTTGTGTATTTTATGAATGTTTTATGTGAGAAACATATTTGTTTAAATCTAAATGTTTTTGTGAACCATTGGTTCTAAATACTATTAATTAATCATTATTAGTGGCTAGGATACGGTAAGAACAATTTCTGTAATTTCTAAACCTTTTTCCTATACAGTGTTTTAATCTTATTAGGAAGCAAGATGACATTAAAGAAATGAGTACCTAAAACGTAAATTGCGGTATGTTCTTACTACCGTTTTTTTCTCCGCAGAAAAAACAAAGACTGTCTTCTAAGAAGCTTTTACTATAGATAGAAGTAGGTATAACTGTTAAATTTAAGGCGTGTTTACAGTATCGTGACGAACTTTAGCCGTCTTAAGTCTCGTCTCAAAAAACTACCGTATACGATTTTTAACCAAAACTATGACAATCAAGTCAGTTTAAGTCAGCGACAATATTAGTTAACCACACGTAGGTTTGGTAGTTCAGTAAGCTGTAAAAGCTCTTGTAGTTTTGTGCTCTGTAGCGCGTGAATTTTTCTCGACATGTTTTTGAGTGTTGAGGATAAATCGAGAGAAATTGCTCTCGCAAGGTTTCTGTTGAAATATTGAGGTTTTGTTACGTGGTGATAAGGTATACGAGATTTTGTATATTATGTATGAAGAATATTTCAAGTAATAGTTGTGGAATTTCTGCTGCTTTGTATACCTGCTTTGTCAGTTATACAACCATGAAAATGAAAATACTCCTATGTGCCTATTGTAATATTGTCACATCTGTATAACGTACGAGTATGCTTTTATGACATTTATAACTATTCATGTTCCCCAAACTCTGGCGAAGTGCCTAGCGAAATCACAGGGCATTTGATTCAATATAGCAATTTTTATTATGCAGAAATATCTATAAATGTCCTGCTATTGTCTTAAATTTATAAAGTATCCATTGACACCTCATTCGTCAGAATTGGGGGAGTAGTTTAGGTATGTTATAGGTTTTTGTTTTTGTTTTATATTTCTAACAAGAAAGCATTTCGTAAAAACATTTTTACCGGATTGTTAAAAAATCCACACTTAATAAAACGAAACTTATAAATTGATTTTCCCAACACAATTTTCTTTGCAAATGGCTTCATGGTCCATTTAATTCGCATTCAGAATATCCGTATCTCTTGAATATAAATTCAGACATTTACGAATGCTTCTGGAACTTGGGGGAATCAACAATGATTTTTTGCTCTACTGCGGCTTTAAAAGTTTGGGATACACTAGGAAATTTTAACAATGTATTGAGAACACTTGATTATGTAATACAGAGGTTGACGTGAACTTAATGCCGTGCACCAATGGATTTTATTAAAAAATAATTTAAGATCGTTTACAAATAAAAAAAAATACATAAAACCGTCCTCACTTTGCCGTTTGAAATTTGAAGTGTTTTTCTGTTTAGTATATAAAAGGCAAACCTTACTGACTGACTGACTGACAGACTGTCTTACTGATCTATCAACACACACCTCAAAACTGTTAAGGGATTGCGCTGAAGGCATGCAGAATAGTTATTATGACGTAGGTATCCGTTAAGAAAGGATTTTCCAAAGTTCAAAGGGATGAAACGGGGGTTCATAGTTTGTATGGAGAAAAAAGATTAGTTAGTCTATTTTATTCGAAACTTAACTAAAACTATAACACACCAAGTACTTCTGTAAATAAACAAATTAATACGTGTTTCAGGGCTATTTCGAAATTCAACCCCAAAATTTTGTTTTTAAACTATCTTAATTATTTTAATTGCTGCTAATAAATGACGGAGATCTGAAGTTTTTTTTATTAGTCTGTTTCTCTTCCTTTTTAAGCGACTTAAAAAAAGTACGTTTCTCAATTCGACCGTATATACTCGTATACACACACATATATATATATATATATATTATATAACTTCGTTGTTTATGAACTGAATTTGATAACATTTTTTGTTGGAAAGGGGATATTCCAAGGGTGGTTGGTACCATAGTAATTTCATCGCAATCTGATAAGTATCTCTAGAGATATGGAGATAAATAGTTTTTTAAACTATCTTATTGAAGTCCTATATAAATGTTAACACGAACGCCAATCTTCAGAGTTATGTGGAGTAATGGAGCAAAACAAACCCCTCACTACCAACATCTGATAATTTTAGATATTTTGCGCAGCATTTGAAGATAAACCCCCACGCTGTTGCACAACAAACTGGGGTGTCATTACGTGTAAAGGGGCGTTTTGGCGGGATCGTTTAATAGTGTGTGTATTCTAATTTTTGTAAAACGTATGTTCTTTTGCAAAATAATGTCTTATAAATATGAACTATGAAGTGCCGGTGAATGTGTGCTAGTGAAGAGAAATAGCATAATGATGAAAACCAAATTTCCACTGAAAGCCACAGCTTTACTTAGGGACTTGTACTGGACTATAACTTAAACTTGCATGGACTTTAGGACTTGAATATGTGAAAACTTGACCAATTCTGATACTTTGACACTCGCTAAATAGGGCTACTGGCTAAATGGTTGTAGAACCATAACAAAAATAAAAAAGCATAGTTTATCTGCTTGTTTATATGTATATATTATTATTGTTTGATTTTGATTTTGTTTATTTTTTATGGTAGCTTGATCGGGAGTTTTTAGCTGATTCAAGGAAATTGTCCAACTGTTTGTAATCATCAGCTTATTTTTGGTTAGTGAGGTTATTAGTGCAACTGCCATGGGTCTGATGGATTCGAAATTTTAAACTCATGTTTCAACTCCCAACATACAATAGAGAATGTTAAAATGGCAGTTGGTTTTTCAATTTTAAGCTTAAATAATGATAAACTAATACACAGAATTATTTTAATTAGTTTGTCTACATTCAAATCCTCAATTCACAACATCCAAAGTATCTTTTGAATGTAAATTCCGACATTTACAAATACGGGCTGCGGCTCATTTTGGGGCCGCAACAATCATTTCCCGCTCGACCGCGGGTCGCATTCATTGCCCGCCACCAAAAGGTTGAGGATACAAGAAGAGTTTTAAAAGCTATTTTTGAAATGGATTTATAACAGACATTTTACTTCGATGTCTACCAAAGATTCTCTAATTGATTTTTAAAATGTATTTACGAATCTACCCATTTTTTATGGCATAAAATAACAGGACAAGCGCGACGCTCGCCTGATGGTAAACGATGACGTCTACCTATTACAGATACAGCGGCATGCAAAATTCTGGACTACTAGAATTTTGCATCACTTGAATTTTGTCACTACACTGCGCCTGTTACCTTGAGACGTAAGGATATTGAGTCTGCCATGCCACATGCCCTGTAATTTCACTGGACACCTTGTCATTTCAGCCAAAAAACATTCGTATTTCACGGCTGAAAATTAATTGGCAAAGTAGTGGTACCGCCCCAGGCGGACTAGTAGGTATTTAGCGATACCGCCGTTCGTCCAATCACGTGGCATGAAACTGTCAGAAAGCTAGAAAAAGTGACACAGGTCCTTCCTCGAAGACGCCTCGCAGGCTACTGAAGTGAGGCGCGCTGGCCATTTTGTTATATAATATTGTGTTAAAGAAAATAAGGACTATTTTGAAAAAAACTATCTACTTAATGTCCTTTTAAACAATTTTCCTATTTTTTGGCATATTTTTTATGAGTCAAAGTTTAATTTACTTTATCAATAAACAATTTGAATTTCTTTGTTTTCGTAATTTTTTATGATCGAGTGAAGTCGTTAATATCATGTTTTAAACCATTAAATAATCAAGAATGTTTCTTGAACTACATCATATATTTTATTCTGATAAAAAAAAATCATATTTAATTGTTTGCCTTTTAATCAAAAACAAGTCAATTGGGAATATTTAAGCCTTAAGTGGAAATGCATGTCTTCATGTCATGTCTTTTATGAAATCGTGCCTGTCTGGAACTGGAACACGGGATGAGACGATTATTTTTTTTTAAATTAATTACTTACTCGGACACGTTAAAGTAAACACAGATATGTACGGAAATTACAATGTTGCCTATTATGCACACTAGATGGCGCTTTTTGATTCCATACAAATCTGCGTTTACTTAAACGTATTTGAGTAACTAAACCAATGTAAAGAAACTCGCTCTAGGTACTCAAACAACTGACTTTAGCACAATCCAGTGCGCCCTATCCCAACTCGTCTTCCATAAAATTGCCATGTGCTTTTGTTTTTTAATTATTTTGTCATAATCATTGTCCACTGAAATGTATTAGGTAAATTGTAGTAGAACATTTCTTACATAAAAATGGAAATTATTTATGAGTACTTAATTTTGCGCCTAATGAGTCCTTTTTCCCGTCAAATATTAACATTAATTTACATAACCCAACAAATATCACTCTAATTCTTGATGTAATTGTAATGTAAACAACCAAAATAATAATGTCTGAGATAAAGCGTATTTAAAAAAAAAACCGGAGGTTCCTGTAGACTCAACAGATGGCTTTTCAAATGAACAAATTGGTCTCACATTATCGTATAAATGTAATAATCCTTATGTTTGCTTTTCATTTGTTTTCATTTATGTTTATACCGCTTTTTTGGGGTCCTTACCTCAAAAGGTAAAAAAAGGAACCCTTATAAGATCAGTTTCTTGTCCGTCTGTCTGTCTGTCCGTCTGTCCGTCTGTATGTCCGTCTGTATGTCCGTCTGTCCGTGTGTCACCACTGATTTTCTCAGGAACAGGTTGACCTAGCTAGTTGAAATTTATATCTGATACTGAGGTCTATAGTCCCTATTGGGTGTATAAAATCAAGGTCTTGTCAACATAATTAAATGATATGGGCAAATCAAGTCAATCAAGTCAACATATTAAATTTTCGCGAAAACTTCTTAGTACCAAAATGTACCTTCATTTTCAACTTTTTTATATTTCGGTATTTTTCCTTTACTTGTGCTCTAAGACCTTGCTTATAACAAAATTGACAATTCTAGGTAAACCGGAAGTGCCCTATAGGTTTTGGGTCGAAAACCTATAGGGTACTTCCCGTTGACGTAGAATCATGAAATAAATTTGGCAAGAAGCAAGGTCTTAACAAATCAGCACAAATTAAAGAAAAAATAAAGGTAATTAAAAGGTGTCCCCATACATACGTAGAAGGCACCAATTAATGTAGACCTCTGAGTTATATGAGCGCTGATACAATTTAGAGGTCTAGCTTAATTGGTTGGTACGGAAGCCTCGGTGGGCGAGTTCAACTCGACTTAGCCGGTTTTATTATTAACTTAGCTATAACATTTGTAATATTTGACGACGTTTAGTCTAATAACTGTTTTCGCTTCTTAATAATTAACAAACTAGACATCTCAAAAGGCTCGCATCACAAGCCACCTAACAAGTATAATAGAACAATAAAAAAAATGAAAACTGTGTGAAAACGACAGTGAAACAAAGTGGTAGACAAAATACATTTGTACATTCCAAGCAACTGTCTCAATATGTCTTGTAAACTGTCTTTACCGTACTTAATGCCGGAATTCAGAAAACCGCTATTGATGACAGTGCATTTTTTTATATATCTTACTGGGTGATACCCGCAACTTCATTCACGTATACCAAGAATTTAGTAGCATAATTATGTTCATCCACATGCTATAAATTATTTGCTTGTTAAATTTCAGTAAGTTCAGATAGTCCGTTTAGGCAGCGGTTTTCTGGAAGAGATCGCTATTTAGCGATAAGACCGCCGTTTGTACTGTGTCTTTTGTATTATTCTTTGTATCATGTTTCGTGTTTTTGTGTGCAATAAAGTGTTATCATTCATTCATTCATTCATGATTAGGTAACAAGGCCCGGTCGAGAGCCCGGTGGCGTAATCGGGGAACGGTCGGCTTTGATTGATGCCGTGGTACCGAGTTCAAACCCCGCCGTGCACCGATGGATTTTTCTATTGAAAAATTTATGTGCGCTTCTCACAGTGGCCCTCCGGTGAAGGGCCAGTTCCTATTCTAGGCCTAGCGTGCTTACCATCTTCAACCGCATCATCACTTACCGACAGATGAGATAGTGGTCAAACGCTAGCCTAAAAGATATTTAAAAAAAGACAGTGAAAATGTTATAAAAGTTTTTATAATATTTATAATATTTGTCTGGATATAGGCTATAGCGTTTGACCACTATATTTTGTGGTGGTAAGCGATGATGTGGTCGAAAATGGTGAACACGACCTAGGCCAACGACTAGGCCGTGTTTACCAACAACTCACGGAAGAACACAAGTATTTCGAAAATCATATTTTATGAAACTATACGCACACTTTCACGTTTCCACCAAAACTCTACGCGTCATAACTTACAAAATCATAATGTAACAGACAAATTTTACCATTTCTCCTCTTTACAAATATTTGTGTAGAAGTGGAACACATATCCATCACTTTGATATATTGCTTAGCCAATAACCTAAATGTATTGAATATTTGAAGCGTGCCTTTCAGCGAACAATACGGGCAGGTGGTTTATAACCAACATCGGAATTCGATAACAAGCCGATCAATCAGACTGTAGGTCTAAAAATTTTGTCCGTAGTTCAGGGCCTATCGAAAAAGTCATCTATCAAAAAACCGCAGAATTCTGACTCGCATTCCAAAGTTTCCATATACATTGTTTGGTAGTTATCTGAAAACATTTTTTTTTTCGATTAGAATCTTTTACATTAAACACATAGCCCTTGAGAGTTAGTGTTCTTGGCCTAGCGTGTTCACCATCTTCAACCACAACATCGCTTACCACAGTACAAAAATGTTCTTGACAGACAGGTCCTAGGAAGAGATCCTATAAGAATGTCTTTTCGTGTTGAGGTACGGAAACAATATAAAAAAAACTAATAGAAACATCATAATATTCATCAAAACTGCTAGTTATGGCCATTTCTTAACTGAACAATAACCTAACCCTCTTTGAAAAAACATTGCTAGAGAAAAAGTGTTGCCATTATGGTTTGTGAAAAATGTGGTATTTTGCGGATAGATTGTTGTCGTTTAAAAACCTCTCGGCACGCTGGAGCGATAATATTTTAAAACCCCATCAGAACAGTCAAGGGGTTTTACAAATTACCCCATTACATGAATATACGATGCTGTTTCATGGGAAATTGAGTTCTACGGAAATTATTCAAATTGTACAATTATTTTGTTGTTCTATATGCGCAGGGTTTCAGAAGAAATTGCGGATATCCTGCTGTTTACGGGATATAATCATTGTTATATTGATACCCTTTTTAGTAAAATTTTGTTAGTTTTTCATCTAGGCAAGTTCTCTTACGATGCTTACAATTATTATAATGGCCGTGCTATTTTCATTTGTCATTAACAACCTTTTACGGCAAACAGTCGAATTTAACGGAACAAGTGTTCCGGCAAACCATTAGGCTGGTTAACTCTCTGCGAATCTTGCCAAAATTATTAAGAGGGTAGTTTGAAATTCACTTTAATCTCTAATTGGTGCTAAAAGTTTCTTCGTTGTTATTTGTTGCCTTATTGCAGTAAGTTATTGGTGGGTTGGCACAAGGATGTAATGTTATTATCACATAGTACTTAACTATATACTTTTTAACAAGCAAAAAAGAATTTTATATTATGTAACTACAAAGTCAAGACATATCATAAATTCTATGTAAAACCGTAAAGCCTAAAAAGAACAAAATTAGATTTAAAAGCGTAAACGGTCTCCACCTAGCATTCGTGGCCACGTCTTGTGCCAAACCCTACGAAATTAAATTCCTTTTTTTCACCTACCTACCCTTCAAGAGGTATACTTACTTAAAGGTAGACTGCATCGATATAAAAGGTTATACCTTTTTTATCTATGGTGGACTGAGTGCACTTCTTAAAGTGAGCACACAGGGGACACAGCTGAAAATCAGCGCACTGCTGCAATCACTGTAGTGATGCATTATGCTGAGCATGTGCACTTTTTGTAGCCAACCATTACCTTACCGATTCTGTAAGTACTGACATATTGTTTTATAGCCCATAATAAATGTTTTTTCTTTCTTTCTTTCTTTCACCATACGCAAAATAATGGTCCGATAATTCCAATTTCAACATATCTTTTCTTTTCAAATACTTTGTTTAGTTTGTTTATGTTATCGCCTATTGGTGATTAGCACAAGCAATGCATCCGATTTTACATTTATTTGCTATATCAATTTTGTATACTCCTCCCAGCTACAAATCTCGAAGGTTCATCTATCAAGTAATGCTACTCGTGCAGTTCTATATTCCTGCGGTAGTTTCCGTCTTGGTAATGTTAAAGATTTGCTTCTGTTGACGTCAATAGATCACGTCCCTGCTGCAATTGCACTTCGTGTTATCCATCGGTGCATTGGTGCCGTGTGCAACGATTGTTTGGCAATGCTTATGCGGTGATTTGCATACGTGAGCCTTGCGTTACAGACACCTACAACTGATAATCTAGCGTGTAAGAATTTTGCGAGTTGCTGCACTTTGTCCGGTTGGTTATACCCTCAGATATAATATATTTTTTTGAGTCTTATTGTTTGTTTCTTTTTTTCATTGTTTGTTGTCATATATTTTTTGTTATGTGTAGAACTATTGAATTTATCTAACATTTACTTTCACTTTCTCAAAAAAATATTAGCAGTATTGTGAAACTGTTAGTTTTTCTAATAATAACTAAACACCCATTTTTAAAACACTGGTAACACAAGTGAGCACTTTTGTACAGTGTCGCGATTCGAGAAGTGCGCGTTCTAAGCTTAACCCCCGTATGCCACAGCCTAACCATTTAAATAGCCCAAGCTACAACGTTGCCAGTTGACCTACTTATTACATGGAAGTCTGATCAAAAACTGCTACATTCACATGCCGATGATTTTTTAGTTCACGATGCTTAAGTCTTTCAAATGTTTTGTGTGTTTTTTACAGACTTCGCTGGAATGGAGTACTTTTTCTTTTCAATGTTTATGTATTAGGCAAGATTATTGTAAGAGTAAATTTATTAACAAAAGGCTACGAATAAATAAGACTTAAGATTTATTCGAAAATGACCGTTATTTTCAATTAGCAATAATATTGAATTTATTAAACATTTTGTCTGTGGTAAAGTTACGAGGAAGAACTAAAGGTACGGATACACCGCAGCGTCCTGCGTGCGCGATCTAGGCGGCAATCAGATAGCGTAGTAGTATTTGTACCGACTGGTTCACACCAACGTGATCAGAAAACAATTAAAAAGTACTGAGATCGCGCCCACAGGACGCAGGACGCCGCGGTGAGTTCGTACTTTAAGACTAATACTGTTTTGACTACGGGCCAGTTTTACCAGTTTTTTATGCAGTCTCGTTATCGCCTTTTAGGAACTTATCTGTTCGATAAACCACAACAAAGGTATGATATTACATAACAAGTAGCAAACTGAAACCATATTAGAAACCAGTAAGTCGGCGACAGATTTTACAACTTAAATGTGGTAGCTGGCCAGGCGGACACTGTGTCCTACCACCATGCAGGGGCCGTTACTAGATGCTCGTAGATACAATCTCGCCCAACACCTTTATCCTGCCAGCTTACTGCGACGTAAGTCATTTACAGACTATTCCGAGCCCCGACATCGAACTGAGGTAAATTCGGGCCATAGGAGCCGTGATGCACGTGTTCGAACCGATCGCACCGATCTCCCCGATCCAAACGTCGACGTCTTGGGGCTCCACAGAGAGCATATCCTTGTCGGATTCGGCTAGGCTGGCTTCGGCCTTAGAGGCCGATACCGCGGATGGTAGCTTTGCACCACCGGCCACTCGGCCGAGTGCATGAACCAAATGTCCGAAACTGCAGTTCCTCTCGTACTGAGCAGTATTACTGTCTTAACGCCAAGCCACCAGTAGGGTAAAACTAACTCCCCGGCTTAGTAGCTAGGTTTTTTAACGATATTTTCTTCGCCAGTGAGCAAATGTGAAATGCGCATTGGAATTTTAACTCACTACCTGGCGTCAGTTTCTCGCAATGTACTACCGGGTCCCGTATTTCAAAGGTTTAAACCATCGAATTATAACCTAGTTGAAACCGAGAACGGCTATTAATTAAAAAAAAAACAATGGCAACATAATAATTAAGCGTGAACATAAATCTTCTTCATAATTCGACCTACTACCACCACTTAAACATAACCAAAATCGTAAGTCGTAAGATTTACGAATATTTCCAGGGCTTAACTTAAGTTATAACATAAACTTTAACAACCGTTTTTATTGCGAGACTGCGTGTCAAGTTCACCCCAAGTAGCTATCTGGCGATTTTATAAATTCGTATAAGCACGCACAGCTATGTTATAAAATAAAATGCGTACGGATAAAGTTGGATCTATGACTAAAACTCTTTAAAGCAATAAATAGAATGGAAAATAAAATAATACTTTAATCAAAAATTTAAAACCACCCCTGATTTGTAAACGTATAATTTTGTTCATTGAGACCATTCCAATGAGCCTAAACACGACGCCTCAGACTAGGATTTGGGAGTATTCTGCAGATTCAACGAGATGTCTCAGCATTACGTCAAGCTTACCATATGTTGGCAATATCATTGAAGTAACAGGATACTGAATTTCAAATTAATAGATTTGATTTGGCTAATGTAAAAAACGACGGCAGCAGAGTGACGGGTAAGTACCTAGTGCGCAGAAGCGCCATTTAGATTTTTTTGACGTCCGCGGTCAAAGGACTAAAAGTCTACGAAAGGTGCCATCGTAGTCTCATCAACCAAAAAAGAAATGATAATATTTAAACGGCTGAACGTATTTTCATGAAAAAAAGCTAAAAATCGAGAGTCGATGAAGACATCTATCAACCAAAAAAAACTAAATCAAAATCGGCTCATCCGTTTGGGTGCTTCGATGCCACAGACAGACACACAGATACACACGTCAAATTTATTATATTATTTATATTACAGCCCTTCTTTTTGCGTCAGGGGTTAATAATTAAGATAGTTTAAAAACTAAAACAACCGCCTTTCATGCCCCGCGAGTCAGTTTCAGTAGCAAGTTTGAGACGTTAATCGTCATATCTCTGGAGATACTTATAAGATCTCGTTGAAATAGCAATGGGACCACCTCGAAAATGTACCCTGCCGATTAAAAAAATAATCATTTGAATCTGTTCACAATTGACGGAGTAATCGCGTAACATACATACAAAAAAAAATGGCCAACTCGAGTTGAACTCGCCCACCGAGGCTTCCGTACCAACGTTGGTTAGTACCAATTAAGCCAGACCTCTAAATTGTATCAGCGTTCATATAAATCGGAGGTCTACCTTAATTGGCGTAAACTATGTATGTATGGGGGCACCCTTTAAATTTCAATTTTTTCATTTTTGGATTTTTTCCCTAATTTGTGCTGTACCTTGCTTCTTGCCAAATTTCATGATTCTAGGTCAACGGGAAGTACTCTATAGGTTTTTGACCCAAAACCTACCTAGAATTGTCAATTTTGGTTAAAAGCAAGGTCATACTTACTTTACAGCACAAGTAAAGGAAAAATTCCGAAAAATAAAAAAAATTGAAAATTATGGTACATTTTGGTACTAAGAAGTTTTCGCGAAAATCTAAATTTGCTCATATTTTTTTATTTTTGACTCAAGACCTTGATTTTTATACACCCAATAGGGACTATAGACCTCAGTATCAGGTATAAATTTCAACTTGCTAGGTCCACCTGTTCCTGAGAAAATCAGTGGTGACACACGGACAAACAGACGGACAGACAGACGGACAGACAGACAGACGGACAAGAAAGTGATCTTAAAAGGGTTCCTTTTTTACTTTTTGAGGTACGGAACCTTAAAAAAAACAGATGAATTGAGAAACTCCTTTTTTTTGAAAGTCGGTTGAAAAAATCAAATACAAAATAAACATTTCATTTTATAAAACTAAGTCGCTCCCGTTATCTGTACGTTTAGATCTTTTAAAACTACGCAATGGATTTTAATGCAGTTTTTAGCAATAGATGGAGTGATTCAAGTGAAAGGCTCATAATTAGGAATACGCTAATTAAATGCACGAATAATTAAATGCAGGCAAAGCCGCGGGGCGCAGCTAGTCTCTACGCAGACCACTTAAGCTTATATTATACTTTATTATTATTAAAACGGCTTTAAGTACTCACGGGTAACTTATTAACTTACTTAAGTCTTTGACAAAACTCAGTTGAATTTTGAACGGAACCCTATTACTGTTCGCTGTCCATCCG
This sequence comes from Cabera pusaria, assembly GCA_954871355.1. Classification (NCBI taxonomy): domain Eukaryota; kingdom Metazoa; phylum Arthropoda; class Insecta; order Lepidoptera; family Geometridae; genus Cabera; species Cabera pusaria. The sequence goes on from OX940907.1 coordinate 8,292,187, forward strand.
TCCGTCCCTCCGTCTATCCGCCTTTAGGCACGACGTCCTGCGTCCGCGTCCGCGTTCGCGATCTGATTTTCAATCGTTTTCTGATCGCCGTAGATCGCGTTTTGTGTGAACCAGTCGGTACAAATAATACTGCGCTATCTGATCGCCGCTTAGATCGCGCACGCAGGGCACCGCGGTGTGTACCTTTTCACAGGACTGTATCTCCTTAACCGTAATAGGCAGATAAATGAAATTTTCACAAAGTGTGTCATTCTATGTGCACTACATTAACAAACACTAAAAACATAGTAATAAAAAATTAAAGATAGTTCCCATACTAGAAACGTGTTTTTTCTGGCGTTTAATGCTCTATCTTAAAAACCGTAATAGATAGACTTGGCTCATAGTGTTGTATTACAATGGCTGCTATAAGATCAAAGATAAAAAAATAAAAATTTAATTATAAAATTAAAAGTAGTCCACATACAAAAAATAACATATTATTATTTTGCAGTCAAATTTCGTTCAATCGGAACCCTACGTGTTCAAGTTGGACTTGAAAAACGTCAAAAAACACATTTCTTGTATAGAACCCCGTTTTATTTATATTATTTGAAGTCATAGTGGCCATAATAATACACCATTTGTGAAAATCTAAAATAAATGTGTTTACAAAGAGGAAGCTATTTGACTTTCTATTTGAATGCTCATTTTCTGCTGTTATGCGGTTTTGCGGTTTTGTTATGCACCAGCCGCAAATAATAAGTTTGTAAATTGTTAAACACAATCCAAAATTTCATCGTACCGACGGGACTTGAACCCGCAACCTCCGGAATAACATGTTCCGGTGCTTTGCCAATTAATTAAGCAAAGCACCGGAACATGTTATTCCAGAGGTTGCGGGTTCAAGTCCCGTCGGTACGATGAAATTTTGGATTGTGTTTAACAATTTACAAAAATATAAAGTGTGAAACACTTGAAAGAAACATAATAAGTTTGTAATTGTAAATACGCTTCTTTTGATTTTTTTTTGTTTTTAAAATACGTTTAGGTTTTCAGATTTTTTCCTTGACATGTGACTTATGAACTTGCTTTCCGCCAAATTTTATAGTTTTAGGTCTACTGGAAGTAGGAACCGAATTGTTTTGAGATGCTAGGTTTTAATACCATAGCAAAATCGACATATATGCGGCATAAACGGTCACATCTTTTGATCGCATTTATTAACAAGTTTGTTTTTTTTACAGCTGAATGAGACCGTAAAGCCAAGTATTTGATATAAATTTCAACTTGATACCGTTCATGAGAAAAAGGCTCTTGACAGACGGACAGACAGATGAACAGACGGACAATAAAGTGCTCTTATAAGGGGTCCTTTTTACCCGACTGCGAAAGAAGGAGGGTTATGTTTTTCGAGTGTATGTATGTATATTCTTTGGCACGCCCTAGAGCCTAAACGGCTTGTCGTATTTTTATGTGAGTGGTGTCAATAGATTTGTCTTAGTCGTGACACTGGGTACATCAAAATAAAAATAAAAATTAAGGAATTATGGCGCCAAAAAGTAATCTAAAAAAATACATCGAGTGAGGTATCAAAATAAATATTTTTAACGGTGATTACGAAAATATATGTATAACTTATGTATAAAAAATATAAATATGTTTTTTTGGAGTTTGGAATAGGAAATGCTAATTATAGTATATTACGATACGATTTATAGATAGCAATGTGAAATGTTGTTTTCATGCAGTCGGGTTTTTGTACTTTTCAATAATTCACTTGTTTCCTTTTGAGATACGGAACCCTGAAAATAAGTAGTAATAGTAAACTTACTTTATGCGTCGTGTCACGGAATGTGATGGAAAAGTTTTATCAGATTAATGTTGAGTTAGGCAATGGTTTCATTTCAGAAAGGAAATGGTTAAGTCCCCAGTTCAAGGTCAAACTGTGAAGTAACTTTTGACCTTAATATTATATACGTTTTCCCCGCAGAGCAACATGAAAATTTTGATGTGTGCTATTAGTATTTGACGTCTTTTCTAAACAAAGATAAAGTACTTGAGTAGTACTTCGTCTAAAAACATCATCATTATCATTATAATCAGCTGATATCAGTCCACGGCTGGACATAGGCCTCTTACAAATCACGCCACTAAGCCCGATTTAAAAACATAACTATGATTTATTTTTTGTTACTTATTACTGAATTCTTATATTGCTGAGGCTAGAGTTTGACATAATTATGATTTATTAGTGGTCGTCCAGTAGTCTACAATTGAACAAATAAACTGGCCAAGTGCAAGTCGGACTCGCACTCGTAGGGTTCCGTATCATACTACAGTATTTTATAAGATCGAACAAAAAATACCACTATCATTTTTCGCCAGCAAAAAAACCGATTTAGCTGAAACTTTGCTTTTGTATAGCCAGAATTAAGGATTAGGCTATCTATAGGATACTTTTTAACGCGGGCAAAGCCGCGGGGCACAGCTAGTGTATAGATATGTTGTTACCTATTAAAGTTTTTTTTATATCGTATAGGGTAGCGTTAGACAACTATCTCAACTGTGGGTAAGTTGTGACGCGGTCGATGATGGTAGCATGCTGCTGCTTAGAATGGGAACCGGCTCTCAATGAATATTGACATGACTTAACATGTTATACTATAATTTATGATCGTACAAAACGAAAAAAATCGACTTCACATGCCGCGATAGTCAAAATAGCCACTAGCCATAATCATGTCATCAAGGTACCCATATTTGCTTATATTGTTTATCTACATATCTCCGGAGATGATTATCAGATCTCAATAAAATTTGAATAAGACCAAACAAGAGGCATATTCTGTCAAACAAAAAAAATGTTTTCAAATCAGTTAAGATATGACGGAGTTTTGAGGTAACAGTTGCGTTTTTATTATTCTATTAAATTGCTTTATTTTTTCGCAACTGTACTAAAAATAGTCGTTCAGTACACGTGCGGAACCGTCATTGCAACTTGTTCCGACTGTCAACCCTCGCCTTCGGCTGCGCCTCGGCTCGGGTAGACATTTGTCGGGACTCTTTGCAATGACAGCCTTTCCGCACTTGTAATGAAATATACTATATATTTATTAAACACCATTAAAACATAGCATTATAGAACGTGTTTCGTAATGTAAAAAACGTGTATGTTGCACATAAACATTTTTTACTATCATTTACTTACTATAAAATGATCTATATTTCGATATATTTGGCGCAGGCTATAAAAATTTCATGACAACCGATAGGAATAAAAATGTTACCTTCACGAAATGGAAGGTAAGGCCCCGGAAATAGCTTTTTTTATTGATCGGGTAAAAGTATTAGGCAGGTGCTAACAACTTGCTCAATGTTCATAACATAAAACATCTTTAAACGTTGTGCGTCAGTGGTAAAATGCAAAACTTTCGTACCTATTTTGAAGATTTGAATTGGAACGGTAACGGTTATCAATTTAAAAAAGAGAGATTGAGAAACGAGAGTTGTTATTTTCGTATTTTATATTATTATATTATTCGTAACTTACGTAATAAGTAGTCATAGATGGCGCCACCAATGCATAATTGGGTTAACAAATGCAATCCACTAATTTCGTCGTATTAATGTATCGAACCGTCGCTTAATTGGCAGAGCACCAGGACGTGTAATCCGGGGGGTGCGGGTTCGAGTCCCGTCGGTACGATGAAATTTTGGATTGTGTTTAACAATTTACAAAAATATAAAGTGTGAGACACTTTAAAGAAACATAATATTATAAGCATAAAACCACAGATTATATAATAGTTACTACGAAAATAATACTTTCCGTTGTTAGGTTGGCTACACAGCGCTTTCATAATTCGGGTATCATTAATATAGGGAAGTGTCTCTTATAACGTAGTAGAGTGATTCAGTACTCTGTTGGCCATATGGCGGCAGTTAATGTTAATAATCGCAAATAATACTTTTTAATATTCATTTTGGAATACAACTAGTCCGTGTTATAAAAGTATTTGGAATTATTGTAATAAAATAGACAATTAATTATCGTGTGTGTCAGATGCTTTAATTGCACAGGGTCATTTTGGACATTGTCCTTTCATACCTTGATGACATCATCATTACTAGTGAATATTTTCACTTTAGCGCGGCATTAAAAGTCAATTTTTTTAGGGTTCCGAACCCAAAGGGTACCAAATGAACACTTTCTGAGACTTTGTTGTCCGTTCGTCCGTCCGTCCGTTCGTCCGTGTGTCTATATGTGCGCACTTTACAGATCTGTATCTTCTTAACCGTTATAGGTACATACTTGAAATTTTCAAAAAGTATATATCCGTCAGTGTATAACGGCCCAGACACGAAATTTAATAGATGCATGTAATTTAATTAAAACTTGTTTTGCACTAAAAAGGGTAAAATAAATTATTTTTCAAACAAAATAAAACCGACTTCATAACCACAAACAACCACTCAAAAGCGAAATATAAATTACTTAAAATTATTATAAGCGCTACCCACTTATCTTTTTGAAGTCGGTGCCAGCCAAGTCTATTGGATAGTAGATAGATACTATGTATATAGTAGTAGTAAGTAGGTACATGTAGGTTAGTAAGTAGGTAGATACATGTAGGTATTATCTACCTATTAGACTTGGCTGGCACCATATATATGGCTTATAATAATTTTAAGTAATTTATTTTTCGCTTTTGAGTGCCTGTTTGTGGTTATGAAGTCGGTTTTATTTTGTTTGAAAAATAACTTATTTAAATGTATGGTACGAATTTAATGAAATAGTTTTTCATTTTTTTTTATATTAATGTTCCTCAATAAAGCAATTAAACTAAGTAAGGTCCAATTCGTTGCAAAGTTTTTGGAAACATTACAGGCAGGTGGCGATTTTAACCCAGTTTTTTTCTTTTATGGTTAATAGATTGTATAAGTTTTTGTGTGTCGACTATAAATATTTTAAAACATAAGAAAAGTAATTAATGTTGTTATCGCCTCAATTGATTTTGCAGAAGCAAGTACCTTCTTCAAAAATACTTTGACCACCATTTGTTGGTAAGTTTCCTCTACCAAAACAATCTAGACGCCATTAGCGAATGTCACGTCTAAATCAAGTCACAATGGCCGTACCCGTAAACAATTCACTCAAATTTTGAGAGTACGTATTCAATAGTTCGTTAAGTTGAGATTCTTTTGAGGGCACAACGAACGCAGGCAACATGGAGGTCGGAAATTTTACCTCTATTTTGACGGAGACGTGATCTGTTTCTAAAATTGCCCTTCCCGTTGTGGTGTTGTTATAATTCCATTTTGAAGACATGAAGAGCACTCAAATGAGGCGAATAATTAGATTTCTTTTTATTTATTCTATCCTTTACTTATTACATGAGAGCCGAGGGAGAGAAAAAATTTGGCCTCACTCCTGTGTTTTGGGAGAGGGCCGTGATACTGATAGAAAAAATAAATAAAATAAGAAAAGAAAATACTGAATACAGCTGTAGAGTAGAATAGTGTAGTAGCTCGGATAATTATTAAAAACGTCACTGGCTTTTAATAACACAAAGTACACGGCGGAGGACAAGCGCGACGCTTGCCTAATGGTAAGAGAAGACTGGTTGACTATTTCGCGTGTTCGGTGTTTTCAACTCGCAACTTTCTATATATCTCTTGATCTAAAACTTGAAACCAGTCAGTCACTTTAAACAATACAGGCGGGGAATATTTTTGTTAAAGTGGAAACTTCTTTAGGCGCGTTGAGCACTTTTTGGGGTTTTGTAGTAGTAGGACTTGTGCTAGTCCACCTAGGGTGGAACCACCACTTTGCCAATTAATTTTCAGCCGTGAAATAGGAATGCTTTTTGGTTGAAATGGCAAGGTTTCCAGTGAAATTACAGGGCATTTGAGACTCAACATCTTTATGTCTCAAGGTAACAGGCGCAGTGCAGTGACATGCAAAATTCTGGCAGTTCAGAATTTTGCATGCCGCTGTATCTGTTATAGGTAGATGTCATCTCTTACCATCAGGCGAGCGTCGTGCTTGTCCTGTTATCTTTTACTATAAAAAAAGGAACGAAGTCACCGCTTTCCATGAGCTATACGTTTATACTGTAAAAAAACTCCTCATTATGCATTTTTTATTGCTGCCATTAACGGACATCACGTCACCCATCCTATCCAAGGTAATAATATGCAAATTAAAATAAATTGCGTTTGAAAAATCTGCATTGCATAACATAATAAACATAATAAAAATGCATAAATGAGAACAGCTTACGAGCCTTGACTACTATAATTAAAAAAAAACTTTTTGCCACCCTTATATATATATATATTATCGCTTATCGCTTTACACAGTGGCCCTGCTAGAGAAAGAAAAACATCGTTAAGAAACCCCCAACCCCCGGATGGTTCAAGGACACGATCTAGTGTCCACCTGTACTGTATTGTGACGTCACTGGGTGGTAATTTTGCCAATCTGCTCTTCAGGTGTACGGCATATATGGCCATCACAGATTCATTTTAATTTGACGACAAATTCGCGAAAATGGTTCCATGAGAGTTTTAATACCATATGTAGTAGCTGTTTAGTTTTATTTTTTTTAAACATACATATGTTTAAAAATAAAATTATATACTATATCTTATAAGCTAGCGTTTGACCATTATCCACCAAACAATTTGATGTCTCTTCTAGGTGGACGGCGGTATTTAGGTAGATTCATCAGAAATCTAGATCTTTTTCCACAGAAATGAACCGCAGTCATCTTACTATGCCTGTAAACAGATTCCTATGAATATCGTATATAACCGAGAAACTATGTTTGCTCTCTAGGGTACGGACCTAATACGAATCCCATATCAAATCTTATCATAGCAAGGACAGAAAATAAACAGAATGTCTAAATAACACACGATATTCATAACCCGAACAGTTATGATTTCCCGGTAGAGCCGTTTCACATTACGTTAGATATTATGACGATAAATTATATGGCTTTGAAAAATTTAAACATAAGTTTTATTTTTTTAGTACAGGCCTTTCATGTCATGCACGAGATATTGTCAGTTGGTGTCTTGTAGGATGTTGAAGTTAATAATGTGAAGCCAACCCAATCTACAGCAGCTATAATATATTTTAACACACTATTGATAAAAAAATCGGAATCTGACTGGTGAATGTGTTGATCACACATGCACCAGTCATTTTGTATCAGACAATTATTGTCCAGCACCAAGGAATGTACGAAAAAATATTTTTATTTGCATCCCACATACTTATATACATACTTTTTTTTTTTTTGGAAATTAGCTAATGTTTTTGATACTTTTAATACATTTTTGTTAAATTTTATTAAGGTGTTCAAGAATATATACATTTTAATATTTTAACTAGATTATCGTCACTATTTGCTTATAATATTAAGAACACTGACGGGGGTGCACAGTACTTAGCAATACAGGTTTCTTGCTATAAAGCTAAAGCATAAATATAATTCTAGCCATAACATAATTTGAACTTATAAAGATTCAATATCCCAAGGTACCTAATTAAATAAAGAATAAAACAGACCAAAAACTTTGTTATGTAATCAGGTTCACAAAAAGCAGATACCCACTAGTGTTTTATTAATTTTAAGCACCTACTCTCACGGAATTTTCAGTTCGGTCTAATGCAAACATGCTCTAACCCCAAATATGATTTCCCGTTACGAAGCTACCAAAAACAAATATAAACAAATCATACGAAGGCCTCATGGGAATCCAAATAACTTGCTTATTTTTGCGTCTTCTTTCCTCCAACCAACATGTTTAGATTTTTCATTTGTTTATATATAAGAATAATATATATTATTTCCTCTAACCTAAAATGTTTTGATTTCATCGATTCTCTATTCAAAACATTCCCTTGGGCTTAGCACGTAGTATTATTATTGATTCTGCGGCTTACAGTGAAAACAGTAAGGGCGTAAGAAACGATAAGAGATAATTATTTTATAGCACAGTATGACCTAAGCCCGCACTTTAAGTACGCTTTTCCGTGACTTAAATAGTTGATTATTGCACGGCGTTTAGCAACTTCACGCCGTGCAATAATCTTCTATTTGACGGAAAAGCGTAGCAAGCTTAAAGTGCGGGCGTATGTCACACTGACAGCTATAAAATAATATACTATACTCGTGACTTAAGTTTGCTATTATTGGAATAGAAAACTTAAGTCACACATATCGTAATATACTATTATACTATAAAATAATGTATAACGCTAAATAATCCGTTCAACCGGCGCGTCACCTGATTTAGGTAAATGCAAATATTCTGCGCAACTGGCGCGTCACCTAAATTAGGTAAGCTTCATGCGAAGATTTAATGAACAACATGGTAGTACTCTTATTCTACAGGCAACACTGCACACTTTTTAGAGAAAAAGAAAAAGTTATTTGGATTTTACCTATTGGCAACATTAGTGGTAGCTTGTCATTTTTTAGAGACAGAGATATTCACAAAATTTTATAGTTCGGGGTTTGGGGAGGGTGGATGTATTTATCTTTGCATGAAGCTTACTCATATGATATTGATCGAATTTCACTTTTCAAGTTTGTTTAATCATATATTATATTTTTAAAACAATTGAAAAAAACAATGATTCTAAAAAATTGCCGTCTTATATTTCCCGACTTGCACATTTTAAAATGTCTTCTCTTGAATCCAGACGTACTCTTGATGATGATCTCAGATGTTTTATCTATACTAATATTATAAAGAGAGAACATTTGTATTTTTGTATTTTTGTATGTTTGTAATGAGTAAGCTCAAAAACTACTGAACCGATTTAAAAAATTCTTTCACTAATACATAGAATGGACTTTCGGAATGAAAATAGGCTATATATTATCCCGTTTAAATCAAAGGTACATTCGTGGAGACCTAATTTGCAACCTAAGTCGGCAAATAAACGGTCGAAAAAACACGTTTCTTACGAACGCTGCTTAATTGAAAATAGATAGAAGAATATTTTTATGCAAAAGTTATACAAATTAATAAAACCTACAAAAAAGTCCGCGACAGCATATGTCTATCTCTTAAGGTTGACTCACAGTAACCATTTTAATCTTAAAATTTTTGTTAAAAAATATTGCATAACTTCCAAGGCTATTTTCAAGTTTATAGTATTAATCCTTATCCAAATAATTACGTTAATTAGCTTGGCCACATATTATAGATTAAAATTGTCCTTTACAGTATATAATTAAAATGAAAACTCTAGAAGATATCACGAATTTCACAAAAACGCATCGCAAAATTAATAAAATATTTGCAGTGAAACCACAGATTAGGTCATAGTTACTAGGAAAATATTATTATAAGCTTAGCTATGCTGTAGGTCCCCACCGATCACAATCAATTTGAAGTCAATATAGTATACATACAATATAGTATCTATTGTATAAAATAATATTCATCTATATATATAATAATATAATATAATATTTTAAACCACCCCGACTGATCTATGTATAATAGCTTTTTCCAATGACTCTAAACACGACATTTAAAATCTGAGCTGTAAGTTGGTGAGGATTTGAGTATTCTGTAGAGTCCAGGAGGCTTCCATGTTCTTACAATATCGTTGAAGAAGAAGATTTTCTAATTTATCAGACCTATGAAAGTTGATTTCATAGCGCAATTAACTAGAAAAAAGCTCATAATTTTATAACGATTGAACAAATTTTCATGAATCAAAGCTAAGAAAACTCTCGATGATGACATCTATCAAACAAAAAAAAACTATCAATAATAAAAACAAAATCGGTTCATCCGGTTAGTTGCTAAGATGCTACAGACAGACACACAGATACACACGTTAAACGTACTCGTATATTACCCCTACATTTTGCGTCGGGGAACGCCGTAAGGTTACGGCGGCAGATGTACTCCTTGGTGGTAAGCTACTTTTTGGTAGATTTAATGATTCCACTACCACTGTACGAAAACTCATGATTCGTGAATGCACATAAAACTTTCATTGGTAGGTATATAGCTAGGTTTAGAACCAACGACCGTCGGGTCAGAATCAGGGTAACTATCCTTTACGCCAAAGGGCCGTCCAATATCAATACGTAAGTATTATAAAACAAAGTTCATCACTGCGTCTGTCTGTCTGTTCGCAATAATCTCAATAGCTACTAAATGGATTATCATGCGGTTTTCACCAATAGCCAGAGTGTTTATGAGGAAGGTTTAGGTGCATAATTCGTTAAGGTTTTGTGTAAATTGGATGAAATATGACGATGGTTGTTAAATATGTTCATATTTTATATTCAACAAACTGATGCAAATTTTGTAGGCATATATGTTCTACCTGTGCGAAGCCGGGGCGGGCTGCTAGTTTATTTATAAATGAGTACTCGGAACAGTAGACAGTCCAAGTCTATTAAGTAAACATTTGTTCTCAGTGCCGCGCTCATGCTCTCGTCTCCAAAACAGAACAACTTTCACTCTTCCATTTCATCGTACTACCTACGGACAGCACTCACCATTAAATCGAATGTTTGCAGCCTGTAATGTCATGAATTTGTCATGAATTCGACATATTCTGAGACTCCTTAAAAAATGTTAAATATTATTTAGATCGCCGCTCTTAAATCATTTATCCATTGTATATTTTTATCCAACCAATTTAGTTAACTCCCAAATTTTAATTTACTTAAATTTAAGCTATGTAGTATTATTTTTTCCTTATTCTGTTTTGTAGGCATACTGCCAATTAATTATAATACATTAACGTACATGTTGTGTTTGCCTCAAGTAGATCAGACACATTTTATGTTCTTTCTATCATGTAAAATGACATGTAGATGTGTTATGACCAGTTTGGCGAACATAATAAAAATATGTTATTTTTCAAAAAAAATAAAACCGAGTTTATAACCACAAACAGGCACTCAAAAGCGAAAAATAAATTACTTAAAATTATTATAAGCGCTACCCACTTATCTATTTGAAGTCGGTGCCAGCCAAGTATAATAGGTAGTAGATAGATAAATCCCTACATGTATCTACCTACTTACTAACCTACATGTACCTACTTACTACTACTACATACATAGTATCTATCTACTATCCAATAGACTAAGCTGGCACCGACTTCAAATAGATAAGTGGGTAGCGCTTATAATAATTTTAAGTAATTTATTTTTCGCTTTTGAGTGCCTGTTTGTGGTTATGAACACGGTTTTATTTTTTTTGAAAAATAACTTATTTTACCCTTTTTAGTGCAAAACAAGTTTTAATTAAATGACATGCATCTATTAAATTTCGTGTCTGGGCCGTTATACACTGACGGATATATACTTTTTGAAAATTTCAAGAATGTACCTATAACGGTTAAGAAGATACAGATCTGTAAAGTGCGCACATATAGACACACGGACGGACGGACGGACGGACGAACAGACAACAAAGTCTCAGAAAGTGTTCATTTGGTAGCCTTTGGGTTCGGAACCCTAAAAAAATTTACTTTAAATGCCGCGCTGCAGTGAAAATATTCACTAGTAATAATGATGTCATCAAGGTATCAAAGGACAATGTTCAAAATGGCCCTGTGCAATTAAAGCATCTGACACACACGATAATTAATTGTCTATTTTATTACAATAATTCCAAATACTTTTATAACACGGACTAGTTGTATTCCAAAATGAATATTAAAAAGTATTATTTGCGATTATTAACATTAATTGCCGCCATATGGCCAACAGAGTACTGAATCACTCTACTACGTTATAAGAGGCACTTCCCTATATTGTTGAAACCCGAATTATGAAAGCACTGTGTAGCCAACCTAACAACGGAAAGTATTATTTACGTAGTAACTATTATATAATCAGTGGTATTATGCTTATAAATTATTTTTTGCAGTGTTGGTTGGTACAAAGTACGTTCATAATTCTGAGTTATTTAATAATGTATGCAGTGTCGCGGGACTGAAATTGCCGCCATCTTCGCCAAACGTCATGTCATGTCAAAAATCTTAGGTATGTTTAAAAAAGTTTGCACCCTAACAAGACTTTGCCCGGTAGAACATTCCTATGAAGACAAATTATTTATATTTATATATAATTATTTATTATAATTATTAATATATAATTATTTATTTAGGGCCCGGTGGCGTAATTGGGAGAACAGTCGACTTTGATGCCGTGGTACTGAGTTCAAATCACCGTGCACCAATGAATTTTTCTATCGAAAAATATATGTGCGCTTCTCACAGTTGCCCTCCGGTGAAGGAAAACATCGTTAAGAAACCAACAACCCCCGCATGGTGGTAGGACATATCTAGTGTCCGCCTGGCCAGCTACCACCCTCAAGTTAGAAAATCTGTCGCCAAACATCTAATGTGTTCAAGCAGTTATCCTTGAGAGCCAGTTCCCATTCTAGTCCATTTCTCTATCTTCGACCGCATCATCACTTAGCAACAGATGAGATAGTGGTCAAACGCTAGCCTATAAGATATAAAAAAATATATATATATTAATTATCCCCACTTTTATTTATATCTCGCTCACAGTTACCGTAAGAATATCTGTCAAAAACCAAAATCAACGAGAAGAAAGATGTAAAAACATTATTCAAGGTCATATTTTTTAGTCTTCAAAAATGTATGCAATAGCAACCTCCATTGTGTATAATCTTTTTGGGACTCTTCTACTAAAACCAGTACATTCTCCTATGTTTGAGGTATTTATCTCCATATCTCTGGAGATACTTATCAGATCTCGATAAAATTAAAATGGGACCACCTCGGAAACGTATCCTACCTACTAAAAAAAGAATCATTTGAATCCGTTCACAATTGACGGAGAAATCGCGTAACATACACACACAAAAAAAAAAAAAACATACAGACGAATTGAGAACCTCCTCCTTTTTTGTGAAGTCGGTTAAAAAGCAACTTAATCCGTTTAGCTTTTTTGCGTGAAGGAGCAACAAACAGCTCCATCCATCTATACTTACTAACTAAACATCTAGTTGGCGCTGAAGCATGTTGCATCGTCTCTTTGTAAATATTGCCTTAATGTATGAGATAATGCATCGCGTAACGCTACAAAATTTGATACAGGTAGGGTAATTAACACAGGGATACTTTTTACAGGTATATTTTATCGCACGCAAAGGCACGGGGCATATCTAGTAAAAAAAAAATGTCTTTGCTGTTAGTGAGCGCATCATTCGAGAACGAAATTAAGATACTACTATTGTTTACAATGTGTCGCAATAAACAATACTGAATACATCTAAAGCGATATTTTGACTAATTAACTCCCAATAACGGTTTTAGAAAAAAACATGACTAGCTATAAATAGAAGAGTGCTGGTTCCCTTACTCAAGTATGGTAGTAAATGTTCAGTGTGGCAGAAGAAGCATGAAAGTAAAATTAATGCCGCAGAAATAAAACGTTTGAGAAGTAAGATTGGAGTGACTCCAAGTTGGAGAACAGCGTGTAAGGGAACTTTGTGGTGTTATAGATGTAGTAACAAAGATAGAGAAAGATATGCATAGATGGTTTGGACATCTAGAGAGGATCGATAAAGGAAGATTGACGAAACATATTTATGAGACGTGTGTGAATGGGCCAGCCGGTAGAGGCCCGACCTAATCAAACATTTTAAGACCACATCGGAGACGTTTTAAAGAAAGGTATGTCAAAAGTACCTATAACCGGCAAGCATTTATGAAACATTCATGAAAGTGGAAGAAGCCAAAGAGGTAAGTCAGGATCGTAGCATGTGGAAAGAAGTAGTCTCTGCCTACCCCAACAAAAAAAGTCGTGATTTTATCTATGTATTATATAAAGTTTTTAGTTAAAATAAATTGGAAAGAGTCTTCTATAATAGATTGAAGGTAATCTTATAATTGAAAAATCGTTTAAAATGCCCTTACTGTAATGATTTTCTGTAAATCTGATAAGACATGCTCAATAACAAACTGACATTTTTATGTATTTCGTAGCTAAATTGAACCGTATTACCAGATGGTTACCTAGCAAGGAAATTATAGAAGATTTATTTATTCTGATTGATTTAGTAGGCGAACAGATTTTGTTATTTACTTTGAGAGAAACCGTTGCATATAAATTAGGATTGGGTTGGATTCGGTTAACCAACAACTTTGGGGGAACTACTATATGGGTTTAGATTTCTAGCTAGGCTTATGATATTGGGATCTAAAGCCAGTTCACGGTCGTGGGTTTATCTCAAATTGCCGTTGTAGCTATGAGACTCGGTACAATTATTTTTTTTGTGGTGATAGAAACTACAACGGTTTAAGTCTTGTATTTTAGTTTTTTTTTTTATCTTACAGGCTAGCGTTTGACCACTATCTCACCTGTTTTTAAGTGACGATGCGGTCGAAGATGGTAGGCTTACACGCTAGGCCTAGAACTGGCTCTTAAGGATAGCTGCCGAAACACATTAGATGTTTCGCGACAGATTTTCTAACTTGAGGGTGGTAGCTGGCCAGGCGGAGACTAGATAGTGTCCTACCTCAATGCGGGGTAGTTGGTTTTTTAACGATGATTTTCCTACACCGGAGGGCCACTATGAAAAGCGCACATAAATTTTCTATAGAAAAATCCATCCAATCCAAAAGCACGCATGGTTTGAACTCGATACCTCTGCCATCAATTCCGACCGTTCTCCCGATTACGCTATCGGGCCCTCAAGTTTCGTTGCAAATAAAACGATTTTATTATTACAAACTTATTACTTGCGGTTGGTGCAGAAGCCGTGTCTAGGCATCGGTCTAGGGATCGAACTGCAAAGTTAAGTTTGTACGGAAGCTTCGGTGTGCGAGTCCAAATTTGGCCAGTTTTGGCCAGTTTTTAGGGTTCCGTAGCCAAATGGCAAAAAACGGAACCCTTATAGATTCGTCATGTTTGTCTGTCTGTCTGTGCGTCCGTGTGTCACAGCCACTTTATTCCGAAACTATAAAGACTACAATAGGTGTATTCTATGAACCGTTTTACGATTTTTATACAATAAGGGGGAGGGGGGGAAGGGGGGCAATCTATGGAACTGAAACAAAAAAAAAAAAAAATATTTTTTTAGGTGGTGAAAAATTTAAGTTATAAAATACTCTACTGTGTTACGGAAACCTACGAGTGCGAGTCCAACTTGCACTTGGCCGGTTTTTTCCATATTGTCTAAGACGTGGAGTGACAATAAAGGCGTATTATGCAGAAGCCGTCCACGATATTAGTTTTTCTTGAAGGGCTACAACGCCCTTCAAGTGAAGCTGTAATAAGGCCGTGACGAGGATCGTGGGGCCGCATAAGGAATACAAAACAACCTCGAAATCTATGAACACACATTAACTTAGCCCTAACTATTGAGTACTTAGATCTTCTCATCACAACTATTAGTGTGTTGGATAGAACTTTTCATTTTAGCCCCTTTTGAGATAAAGTTTATCAACTTTATAAACTTACTTTTTACTGGCTATTAAGCCAGAATACTATTAGCCTGCGCGTCTGTCAGTCAGCCAGTAATGTTCTTGTAAGAATTATTACTTTTTCATTTTCGAGTGCCGTCAGTACGACAAAACTTTGGATTGTTTATAACAATGTACAAAAATATTAAGCGTGTAATACTCCAAGAAACATAATATTTGATTAACTCTCGTCGGATTTGAAAACTGTAATGATTTCTTCCGAATGATTAACTTCGAAAAAATAGTTATCATAGATGGTGCCACCAATACATAATTGGGTTAAAATGCAATCTATTAATTTCGTCGTATCGATAGTATCGCACCGTGGCTTAATTGGCAGAGCACCTGGGCATGTTTCCAAAGGGGTGCGGGTTTGAGTCCCGTCAGTACGATGAAATTTTGAATTGTTTGTAACAATGTACAAAAATATAAAGTGTGTCCACAATATATATACTATATATACTATACTATTAATACTTCAAGAAATATAATTTATAATATTACTATTTCAAAGCAATTTTTATTTATGTCCCCAGCTTTTTGGGTATCCTACCAACGGACAGCGACCTTGAATCAGTTTTTATTTGTAGATTTTATATAGGTAGTCTGTATTATATTTTAAGGACTGAGACAGTTTCCGGCAGACAGCTGCAACCAGGTTCTGTTTTTATTTATAACTACTTTAATTTTTATTTATAACATTTCATTTATTCTCAGTTAATAGTTTAATTTATTTTTAAGTTGTATATATATACCTTCTGGAAATGTGAACATACGTTTTAGGAGTAATTTCTATTGTATATATAGTTTTAAACTAATTTTAATGAAATATTAATAAAAAAAATTAATTACTTTTACATAAGGCATGTGTTTTAAGATGGTAATCGTCTCGCCGTTATGGGCCTCATGAAAACTATATTTTAGCCTGTACGTAACGTCTATTCCACTTTCTTGAAAGTAAACTTCCAATAGCATACCATCTTACCTTAACTTCTTGATATATTATGTTGAATATTTATACTAATTAATATTAATACTGCCAGGTTGCAAGGGCAACATTTTGGATTTTGGATTTTGGATATAGTAATTATAATAATGTACAAAAATATAAAGTCAAGATAACACCTAAAGAAACATAATGTTTCCTTTACTAAAATTGGTTCGTGAATAAGAATGTTATTGCTATTTAAGGAAAGGGATTATTAACGGCACAAAGGTTTGTAATAGATATTGTTCTGCCTTGTTAATTGTGTCCTATTATTTATTATGGTAAACTGTGAGTGAAAATTAATTAATGTTTGGTATTGAAAATTGCGTAACTATTGTAAATATATATTATCTATCTATATAGGTACATGCCTATATAAAAATCGATGTATGTGTGTGTGTATGTTATCTATGGACTCCAAAATGAATTATGTAAATGTTTAATATAATTATTAAGAAATCTTTTGGATTAGCTTAGGTACAGCTTTAGATACGGGTAATCCCGTAAAGTTTGGTACCTAGCGATCGGATCAACAACCCGTGCGAAGTCAGGGCGGATAGATAGTTTGTTATAAAAGCGTAAAACCCTAATCAAAATCATAAACGATGTCTCAAAGTAGCATTTTACGAATAAGAAACCTTGCGCTCCGCTTGGCTCGTCTTGGCGGGGCACTGTGCCTCCAGATGCTAAAGTATATTTTTTTCGCTTGGTAAACGATTTTAAATTATTAATGCTTGAAGGCCGTGCTAGCCCTAAACATCTTTACATACTATAAAACAAAATCGCTCCTACTTTACGCTTAGTCTTTTAAACTACGCAACGGATTTTAATACAGTTCTATTGCTAAAAACTCCATTAAAATCCGATATAGAGTCTATAGAGATAGTCTCTATAGAGATAGAGTGATTCAAGAGGAAGGTTTATAATTAGGATTAACGCGCAAAGCCGTGGGTCGCAGCTAGTCATAATTTAAATAAATCAACGAGTTATTTTCTTTTTGTTCCAGGGGTTCGACCCCATCACGAATCTTACCTTCAACGCGTCAGCAAAATGGCTGATAGAAGAAGCAAGAACCATCCAAGACCCTGCAATCCTCCTCCATAAGTTTTCCCAGAACAGAAAGGTCGATGACCCGACCAGGGCGCTGCTTCTCACTTTTTATGGTATCCTGGTAGTCATCGGAGCGGTGGGGAATGCGCTTGTTGTTATTTCTGTGAGTGTGAGTTTTTTTTTATTGTGATGTTAATTCTGTCCATTTTCTTCTTCTTCATCTTTTGTTTGTGTTATAAAGATGATGATGATCTTACCATGGTAACTATAACTGACAACACATAGTTATTGTGTTTACTTGGTATTCTCTATGTAGAGACAACCGCCCGTAAGAAGTTAAAAAAGTGTTTCTATGTAGATACACTTTTTTAACTTCTTACGGGCGGTTTTTTTTTATCTAACAAGCTAGCGTTGACCACTATATTATCGCCTGGTGGTAAGCGATGATGTCGAGGATGGTGCATACGCTAGGTCTTGAAAGGTCTGATTCTTTATGGCTGTGTTATCGGAACACCATAAGGTTTTGGCGGGAGATTTTCTTTTTGATGATGGTAAGCTACCTTTTAGTAACAAGTCAGGCGGAACATTGATATTATGCTCCCACAGGTGGTAAGAGCACTTACGCTTGCATAAGTGTATATCAATTACCTGAACTTACCCTCAAAGATAAAGAAGTGGCAATAGCCCAATGCCTAAGGCGTCAGCTTGGCGATTGAGAGGTCCTGAGTTTGATCCCCACACATTGCAGTATTGACGTGAAGAACCCACGCCAGACGCAAGCATATTTAGCTTAGTTGTAGGGGTTAACAAGAGTACTAGTAATTTGCAACCCACATTGTTAGTTAGTTTAAGCTGTTCTTTAGTTTAGGACAATTTTCATGGGCTTTCCCTTTTATACGTTAAGTTTGAAATAAGGACATAGGATGTTTTCAGCACAGACAAAACAGCGAGGTAACTATAGATATAAAAAGCAAAGTATAGTCCATACGAACAGATGACCTTGAAAAACAGTCGCAGTAATAGAATATGACATTGATAAGAACATAGATAAGTTGATATCCAAAGTACGATGCCATTTGCATCTAAATTCAACAGATGGCCTGTATCAAATTAGGGGGGCCGACGAGGATAATTCAATTTTATCTTGTGCAAATTAAGGCTTAAATTACAATTAACGGCTTGGAATAAAATTTCATCAATTAGATAGAGGCTTGGTAAATATTTTTTGCAAATAAAAGTGAGGCTATCTTTTTCTGATTTACTGTTTCAAAAATATTTTTAAATATAATCAACACCAATATTATAAACGCGAAAGTCAGTTTGTTTATTTGTTTGTTTGTTTGTTTGGGACTTCTTCACGGTCAAACGGCTTGACGGATTTGGCTGAAATTTTGTAAAAAGATAGTACATAAGGCAGAATAGGATATAGGATACTTTTTTTTTGGCTATCGAGTCAGAGGGTCCAGATATTTTTAATTGAATTTTGTAAATATGAGACTTCTTCTCGAATAAATGGCTTGACCGATTTGCCTGAAACTTTGTATGCACACATGTCATAGGGTAGAATAGGATATAGGATACTTTTTTTCTGGCTGTCGAGTCAGGGGGTCCAAATATTTTTAATTGAATTTTGTACATATACGACTTCTTCTCAAATAAACGGCTGGACCGATTTGTCTGAAATGTTGTATATAGACAGTTCATAGGGTAGAATAAGATATAGGACACTTTTTTTCTGGCTGTCGAAACAGGTGGTCCAAATATTTTTGACTGAATTTTGTAAATATAAGACTTCTTCTCGAATAAACGGCTAGACCGATTTGCCTGAAATGTTGTATGAATACATGTCATACGGCAGAATAGGATATAGGATACTTTTTTTTCTGGCTGTCGAGTCAGGGAGTCCAGATATTTTAAATTGAATTTTGTAAATATAAAACCTCTTCTCGAATAAACGGCTTGACCGATTTGCCTGCAATGTTGTATACAGACAGTTCATAGAGTAGAATAGGATATAGAATACTTTTTTTCTGGCTGTCGAGTCAGGGGGTCCAGATATTTTTAATAGAATTTTGTAAATATAAGACTTCTTCTCGAATAAACGGCTAGACCGATTTGCCTGAAATGTTGTATGAATACATGTCATAGGGCAGAATAGGATATAGTATACTTTTTTTTCTGGCTGTCAAGTCAGGGAGTCCAGATATTTTAAATTTAATTTTGTAAATATAAAACCTCTTCTCGAATAAACGGCTTGACCGATTTGCCTGCAATGTTGTATACAGACAGTTTATAGGGTAGAATAGGATATAGGACACTTTTTTTCTGGCTGTCGAGTCAGGGGGTCCGGATATTTTAAATTGAATTTTGTAAATATAAAACCTCTTCTCGAATAAACGGCTTGACCGATTTGCCTGAAATGTTGTATAAAGACAGTTCATAGGAAAGAATAGGATATCTAATACTTTTTTTCCGGCTGTCGAGTCTAGGTGCCCCTTTTTGCAAATGTGTGGCCTACTCTCGGTCAAACGGGTTAACCTTTCTAGCTGAAATTTTGTACACAGACAGTCAATAAGACATAGAAGGACAACGAATACTTATTTTGGCTGGCAATTTCGGGTGTCTAGATTTGTATTATGGAATTTTGTGAATGTGTGGCCTCTTTTCGGCCAAACGGCTTGACCGATTCAGATGAAATTTTGTACAAAGAATAATAGTATAGTATATAATAGGGCATAAAAGGGCAAGGAATACTTTTTTCGGCAATTAAGTGTGGGTGCCTTTATTTATTGTTAACTTTACATAGAGTTTGCATAATCATAAAAGTTTGACCTTAGATCCATCTATAATGACTAAACTTAATATGTGTCCTAATAAGTCCATAAAACTGTCAGGGTCATTAAAAGTCATCAAAATTTACGCGATAGCTTTCCTTGCCCAACGTGTTTTATCTGCTTTGTGGGAAGTATTTCAGAAACATTCGTGTTAACAGCCACATTTAACCTTAGGGTCATAGGTGTTGACTTAGTAGGTCATCAAAACTAAAACTGTCAGGGTCATAAAAAGCCGTAAAATTTCTTAGTTCTAGTTACTAAAAAATGATGAATTGTTCATTTGAGTTGCGTCGTTTCTCGAATCGCATCGCGTCCTTATGAGAAGTAAGATTTGCATTATTTGCAGAATTTTTCCTTTAGGTCAAATATAAATTAAGTAGTTAGTCAGACTTACCGTACTTATGTAACGTGGCAGACTGCTATGGTTCGAACCAAATTTTACCTGTGTACTTAACCAAATCAACCAGAGTGCTTTACCAATGTACTAAAGTGCCAGTCTATTTCCAGTAATTTCCAGTAATTCTTAGCAAACACTTTTTGCTACTTGTAAGTACCTAACCCGATATTTCTATTTCAGGTAGTGCGGAAGCCATTAATGAGAACAGCCCGAAACATGTTCATCGTCAACCTGGCCGTATCAGATGCCCTCGTCTGCTGTGTTGGTACTCCTCTAACACTCATGGAACTGCTGACGAAGCACTGGCCTCTCCCAAACTGGCCAAGCCTCTGCAAGGCATGTGGAGCTATCCAGGCTATATCGATTTTCGTGTCTACAATATCGATTACAGCCATCGCCTTGGATCGATATCAGGTGGGCTTGAGAATTTTGAGATTTCCTTTTGATGTTTGGCAAGCACTTGATCACTATATTATTTGATGCTAAGTGATGATGCGATCTAAGATGGAATAGAGCTTATCTAAAATTTAAAAGGAGACATGCGGAAGTGGGTTGGCGATCGAAGTGAGTAGCTATTCGCACCTGCTTTTCCAGATTACGATTCGCAAGGTGCCTGACAAGTGCTGGATGAGAGTGGCTGAGGATCGTGGTCAGAAGCGTACTATTGGCGAGGCCTATGTCCAGCAGTGGACTTTTAATGCTGATGTTGATGTGGATGTGAGTGGAGGCGCTGGACAACTGGACTTTAGTATGGACACGGAGCGCTGTCCCAACGTGTCTTCCGAGATGCTTAGAATCAAACTTTATTACAAATAATTTGTGATATGTTTTAGCTCAGTAGGTGATTTGTTACGTCTCACAATGGGTACCATTCAAATTATTATAAAATTGCTTTTAATGTAGTGAATGCGACTAACAACTGCTCCAATAAGATTTTAAAGCAATCTATAGATCAACATTATTAATATTATAAATGTAAAAGTCAGTTTGTATGTTTGTTTGGGAGTTCGTCACGGTCAAACGGCCGAACCGATTTAACTGAAACTTTGCTTTTGTATAGCCAGTATTATGGATTAGACTATAGGGTACTTTTTGACGCGGGCGAAGCCGCGGGGCACAACTAGTATAGAATAATTTAAGATCGTCTACAAAACGAATAATTTAAAATCGTTTAGAATACAAAATAATTTGAATATAAATAAATAACATGAATCAAAGCACCTTCTTTTATACTGATTACTATTTGCTGTCGAATGTCTCGTCTTAGGTTTCGTGTATGTTCGATGCAATTCCTCGGGAGTTTACGCAGCAACGTCACGACGACCACTGCAATCATTAATAACAAAGTAGGTACTGACTTATTGTCAATACTTTGATTTATCATGATTCAAACTCACTACTATTATTATAGTACTGTAAATCTAAAGTAATTTAAGATCATTTACAATACGAATAAAAAAACCGACTACAAATGCCGCGCTAGACATTTTTTCAGTACTAAGTTTGAGGTGTCTCAATCTAGAAATCTCTAAAGATACTCATCAGATCTCGATAACATTAAAATGGAACTAAACGGGAAGTATACCCAATAAAAAATTCGAGTAACAAACTTAAAATATAAATACAGTCGAATTGAGAACTTCCTCCTTTTTTGCGGAGTCAGTTAGCCCTTACACCCTTTTAAAATCTTTCTTCCTACGAATTTAATCACAAGCTTTTACTTTGGCAAACACATAGATAAGTGTTTGCTGTTAACTTGAATCTGCTTAAAGTGGAAAAAGAGAAGTAATAATGTATTTACTTTATAACGGCCACGTTTTCGACTGGAAAGATTATTAAATAAAGCTTCTATTTGGAAACGTTAGCAATTTCAGTTATTAAAATGATTCAGCCGCTACTTAAGGTAGATTTGTCTTTTCATTTGTAGTAAAGCTTGAGCCGTTTCCAAGAATAGCAAGAAATAAACAGACAAAAACTAGACAATAACATGAAATATTATGATGAAAAAAGTAAGATATTTTTTGTACGTTTCATATTAATTAATTGTTAATTCTTACACACAATTCAAAATTTCAACGTACCGACGGGATTCGAATCCACACCTCTTGCAAATAAAATGCAATCCATTCGTTTCGTCTTATTGACAGGATCGTGGCCATAGAGAAAGTATATATATGTAGAGAGAACATTAGCGTATGCGAATGAAATAGCTATAGAGATATTATAACCCGACTAACATGATGAACACGTGATACATATGCCAGCTTTAAGATAAAATAAACAACGTAATTTGGTCGGGTCATACATGACAGCGGGTGAGAGCCAATGGGTGCGCTAGAACTTGGTTCCAGTGCTGGAACCAGTTTGTAAAATCGCATACGCAGAGAAGGAAATTGTTGTTCATCTCGCTCTCTCATTCTAGTAATTGTATTGTTTATCCTTCTCATATTGTTATTTAAATACCACATCCACTTAATACTCAATCCACGACTGTGGCTTAATTAGTTAGAGCGCCTGGGCATGTTTCCCATGAGGCGGTTCTAATCCCGTCGGTACGATGAAATTTTGGATTGCGTGTAACAATGTACAAAAATATAAAGTGAAAAACACTTAAAAAAACATAGAATAGGGTAGTTGTAATGTTTACTTTATATTAAAGAGGGCTTATAATGTTATGCTTGATGATAATCGATGACGTCTATAAAAACTGAAATGTATTGAAATATAACTTACTGAAACTAACTGATTGAAACTTTTGAAGAAAGTAAGGATGCTACGTTAAAACGTTGGTCCTAGTTGTTGGTTTTTATACAGCAATCTTCGTCTGTATCAAAAGCCTTCAGACGACCATCAAACTCAGACAACTTAGGACAAGCCACTCAGCCTATACGAGACGTGTAAGGTATCTATTTACCCAACACATGAACCCAAAACTTAATTATGAGTATTTGTTCTCTGTTAAAAAGTGTAAGCCTACATATGCAGGAAGGCAAATACCTTCCCGTGTTTGACTATGACTATCAAAATAATCAAAAAGTCTAAAAGTAATAACGAATAACCTACAACAAAAAATATTTACGTAAATTTACTAGTACAACACGCTTAAACTTAGGAGCAGACTCATCATCAGACCCTCGTTACCAGGTCTTATGTAATCAGGAACCATTAAAAAAAGAATCATTCGAATCGGTTCACAATTGATGGAGTAATCGCGTAACATACACACAAGAAAAAAAACATACAGACGAATTAAGAACCTCCTTCTTTTAGGAAGTCGGTTAAAACAGGGTATATAAGTACTGAATCACAGCATCTGTTGCAAATATATAGTTGTCGATTGCCGATTTCCACAGATTACGAATGAAATGACTTAGGCCATTATTGTTGCTCCTTGCTCCAACCCCTTTCAATATTCTCTACCAACAATAACATCAATTTAACCGGAGCAAAATTTCCCAAAATAGAATTACTATTTTTCTTGAATGTGTACAATTGACGTTAGGCGGAATGTAATCTTTGCAGCCGTCCAGATTCTACTATCCAATTCAATATTACTTTTATGAGGGAGCTAATTGTTTAGAGTATGATCTCTCTATAAATATTCTTCGTGAAATTCAATGTTGAACAATACCTATTCAAATATGCAGCAAAAGGTCGCGATTTCGATTCCCACTCATTGCACTATTGACGTGAATCCACTACAGACACAAGCATTATTTAGCTTAGTTAAAGGAGTTAACAAGACTACTAGTAATGTGATGTGCAACCCACAGCTTTAAAAATTATATACTTACTAGTACATTAAGTATATATTTTTTAAAGCCATAATTTTCATTCCTCAGTCCCCTGTACGCTATTTTCTTTTGGCGTTTATAATAATTATTTATTGAAAAAATAATCTAAACGATTTCGTAAGATGAGATTTGAATGTAAAAATGCGGCATATTTATCGAGTTTATACCACTTTTCCAAGAATCATCAGTCTTAAAATTAAGAACTGCTATAACAAAATGTATTTAGCTTACGGGAACGACAGAAAACCTAAAATAGTGTTTGTACTCTACAAGAGGAATCCTTTATAACAAAGTTACGTTAATACGTTTGCCATGTGGTCGAAGATGGTGAATACGCTAGCGTATTCACCATCTTAGCTTAGAATACTGTGACTCTCAAGGGATGTGCTGCCGGAACACCGTAATGTTATGGCAAATTCTCGTTGATTGAAACTTAAGTATGACACAATATGATGATAATGTGTGACCATGCTCACGAATCAAAACAATAAATAAAAAAATTATAATCATTCAAAAACAAAGGTTAAACGGAGCCTCACTATGCCTAGCATTATTCTCAAATATTATTTATTTTAAAGATTTTTTCTACGACTCCCCTTCTTTCTGGCTTTATATGATTTTTGTGTCGTATCCATCAGTTCTTTTCAAAGAACTTCATAAATGGATATCTATTCTATCTATTTTTCAATCAACTTCACAAAGAAGGAGAAGTTTGATTGTAGATATTTACGTTTGTTACCTCAGTAAATCTAAACCTCCGTCATTTTTTAACTGATTTTGAAAATATTTTTTGGAAGAGTATGCCTTGCCGTTTAGTCCTCTTGTAATTTAATTGCGATCTAATTAGAATCTACAGAAATCTGATACTATAGGAATCTTCGTCCTGACCTACTGACTGACTGACAGACAACGCACAGCCTAAACCGCTGAGCGTAGAGACTTGAAATTTGGAGGGTATGTTTGTCTTAGTACGTAGGGGTGTACTAAGAAAGGATTTTCCAAAATTAACCCCTTAAGGGGATGAAATGGGGGTTCAAAGTTTGTATGGAGAAACAAGATTAGATAGTCTTTTCTATCCGAAACTTCACACAAGTGCTTCAGTAAAAAAATAAGTAATAACGTGATTCAGGTTTTTTTTTAAATCCACCCCCAAAAGGGTGAAATGTGGTAACAAAAGTGTGAAATCAATATTGTTTCTAAGAGGGTGAAATGGGGTAACGAAGTGTGAAAATCAATATTGTTTCGGATTGCGCTAAAATTTGGCATGCAGATAGTTATTACGAAGTTTGTTCCCTCTGAGAAAGTATTTTCCAAAATTCACCCCTGAAAGGGTTGAACGGGGGTCCTCAGTTTGTATGGAGAAACTAGATTAGATAGTCTTTTAAATTCTCGAAACTTAACACAAGTATCTACTTAAGTAAGTAAATACGTATTTCAGGCTCTTTCTAAATTCCATTCCTAAAAGGGTAACAAAGTCTGAAATCAATATTGTTTCGGATTGCGCTGAAATTTGGCATGCAGATAGTTATTTTGACTTAGGTATCCGCTAAGAAATAATTTTTCAAAATTCACTGTTCAAGGGGATGAAGCGGGGTTCAAAGTTTGGATAGTCATTTTAGTCGACATTTCACACAAGTACTTCTGTAAATAAATAAGTAAATACGAGTTTCAGACTTTTTCAAAATGCTACCCTAAGAGGATAAACTGGGGTAACAAAGTCTAAAAACCAATATTGTTTTGGATTACGCTGAAATTTAGAATGCAGATAGTTATTATGACGTGGGTATCTGCTCAGAAAGGATTTTCTAAAAAATCCTCCCGGATATGGAACGGGGATTCAAAGTTTGTATGGCGAAATAAGATGATATAAAGTACGTGTTGTAGGATTTTTTAAAATGGGGTAGGTAACAAGGTCTGAAAATTTGGGTTTTTCGGTTTTTATAAATATGAATCCCGAATTGCCTTAGTCACGCGATAACATGAAAACAGGTGAATCGATTTGGCTAATTCTTATTTTATGTATTTAATGATAGAATCGTTTTTACAAAAGAAAAGTTTTAGGTAAATAAAATAAGTTTTTAACGCGGGCAAAGCCGCGGGGCACTTCTAGTATGGAGATAAACACCTCAAACTTGGTTCTGAAAAAGTCTAACGCGGCATTGAAGTCGGTTTTTTTGTCGTTTGTCAATGATGTTAAATTATTCATGAACTTAACTTAATGTAGGGATCTTAGATGTCATCCCTGCGTATTATGTTAGCTAGAGTAGATATTTAATACTCTTATGCCCGTTTGCACTAAATTTAAGAATCGCCTAAGATTTCAAAATATCTCAATTAGAGCAACATCGGGAATCAAAATCTCAAAATATATCTTGCAAATAGGCTAATGATTTTACATATATCTACATTTTGAGATTTTGGTAGCCGGATTTTGTTTATATTGTGATAATTTGACAAGCTAATGCGATTCTTAAGTTTAGTGCGAACGGGCATAACTCTTCGAGTAGGCATTCCTCACCTACTTTTACTATGTTACTGAGACCCGTAACTTTATACTTTCCTAAATAGATCCAAAGTTCTATTATTTGACCGACAGTAATCAGACTATCCCAATTTAATTGTTTGTTTTATTTAAATTTAATCACCCAGTTAAACATTGTTAATTAAGTAAACTAAATGTTTAGAATGTTAACGTTGCTAATTAGTTAAATTCTAGTAAACGCAGTGTTTGTTTGTGCAACAAATCGTTAATTAAAATAAACGATAATCCGACCGATTTGAAACTAGAGTTCGTTCAAACGCCTAATTTATTTGCTGTCTGTTGTTGTACTACAGAACAAATAATAATACTACGTAGTTGTACGTAAATTATTAAATTGGTTATGTAACACTTTATATTTTGTTTGTTCGTTGCGCAGTGTTTTTTTTTCTTCTTTTTTAACCGACTTCACAAAAAAGGAGGAGGTTCTCAATTCGTCGGAACCTTTTTTTAAAAATGTATTTTCACCGACTACGTGAAGATGCCTGAACCGATTTGGAAAATTTTTATTTTGTTTCTATAGGTACCCTTCACAAGTGGTCCCATTTAAATTTCAAGAAAATCGTTTTAGCCGTTTTTAATATAATATCAACATTTGTATTACAACGCATTTACTTATCTCGATGACTTACTAGTTACTATTTCCTTCTTTACTCATGTGTTACTACTAACTACTGGCACAGATAATGTAATAGTTAGTTACTACGTCTACTGGCTACTTTGACTAGCGCGACGTTTGAAGTCGGTTCTTTTAGTTTTTTAAACGATCTTAAATTATTTAAGGCGTTTTTATGTTGAAGATCTTTTTTTTAAACTCTTAAATTTATATATATATGTATATATATATATATATATATATATATGTATATACGATATTATATATATATGTTTTTACAAGTACCTACAATTTAATAAACTAATAAAACAAAAATATTAACAAGGATTAATAATTAAAATAATAACTTCAAATAAAGAATACCCAAAAAGCTGGCGACATTACCTTTTTGAATCGCAAAAGTAATGCGTTGCCCGAGGTAAGAATTAATTAATAATACATGTATTTTCCAATACAATGTTTATTGTTTATTTAGTAAATGGATTGTGTAATATGTATATATATATTTATATATATATATATATATATATATTTATATATATATATATATATCATCGACTCAACACGTTCCGGGTTTACGTAAACAATATATCCATACCATAATATATCTGTAAATAGAATGTGTGTGTTTGCACGTTTGATGTCAGTTAAGGTACGGACACACCGCAGCGTCCTGCGTGCGCGATCTAGGCGGCGATCAGATAGCGCAGTATTATTTTGTACCGACTAGTTGACACCAAACGCGATCAGCGATCGCGCCCGCTCGCAGGACCCCGTGGTGTGGTTATGGAGTTGTACTATGGAATACGACGATGGACATCAACTATTTTTAGATTACAAAGCTACGAGCGTATTCTGGTTTGGTGCGTCTTTTGTAGTCACACACTAATTGGCTAGATAGCCAATTAGCGAAATAATCTTTTGTTATCACATAGTAATGGGCTATCTAGCTAATAAGTGTGTGATGACCATCGATGTATATGTACTACGTACCAGATGTGGTGTTGCAAACTAGCTCTACGTTCAAATAAAAATTAGTGCTGAATTTACATGTCGCTTAGTTTAGCCTAAGTACTCCTCAGGTCCGATCGCGCGCCGATCGGCACGTAATTCAGTTTATGATGGGCATCTCTGGTTTATATGTACCTCGATGGTGATGACAGAATATTATCTCGCCAATAGTGTGTGATACAAAGGACAGCATCGACCCAATCTGGTTTTGTTTTGAAACCGAATCATCCCTCTAAATGTCTTGCGTTATATTGGGTCCGGTCGACGCAAATTAATCTCCATGCATTACGTGTTACTCTCTCGACGATTTATCTAACAGTCTAGATTTTGATTACTATCTCACCTGGTGGTAAGCGATGATGTGGTCAAAGATGGTGAACACGCTAAGGCTAGCATACTCTAACTGTCACGGGCTGTGTGTTGCCGAAACACCATTACCTTTAGTACGAGTTTTCATCGTAAACGCTTTTGACAGATCTCACATAGTTTTCGACTTATTCTGGCTCCCTGATTGGTCTAAATTTAGTGAAGTGCAGTAACCACTAGAGGCGCTGTACTGTTTTTCATACTAAATTTGTTCGATATACGATATCGAGTTTGGTATGAAAACTCGTACTAAGGGTTTATAAGGTTGTGGCCGCTATATATATATTCTCCGTTTTAGTTAGGTTTAGCAACTAATAAAACACGTTTAATCTAAAAATAAACTCATGATACCATCATCAGACCCTCGTTACCCAGCCTAATGTACTCATAATACACTTTGCAGACAAAGTAGTGTGAGATTTTGACAAAGTAATACGTTTAATGAAGAAATGATCACAGAAGAAATTTAAATATAAGTAATATTGTGTAAAAATTTACTTTTAAAGATCGAATTTCAACTACTTGCCGTATTTTTTTCTAACACTAAGGGCCCGGTGGCGTAATCGCGAGAACGGTGGCTGGTGGCGGTGGCTTTGATGCCAGAGGTACCGAGTTCAATCCCCGCCGTGCACCAATTGATTTTTCGATCGAAAAATGTATGTGCGCTTTTCACAGTGGCCCTCCGGTGAAGGAAAAACATCGCTAAGAAACCAACATCCTCCGCATGGTGGCAGGACACTGTCCAGTGTCCGCCTGGCCAGCTACCACCCTCAAGATAGAAAATCTGTCGCCAAACATCTAATGTGTTCCGGCAGCTATCCTTGAGAGCCAGTTCTCACCCTCAAATTTCACTGGTGTCTGATCTGTCAGGAACTTATTTTACAGATTTTTGATAAGTTTTGTGTGTTGTCATCTTTGTGTGGTGTCATCATCTGTCAGACAACTATCTAAAACTTTATCATGAACCGGTGAAACTGGGCCTTGACTGTAAAACATAATAAGGTAGTTAAATAACTAAAACTACCGACTTCCATGCCGCGCGAGTTAACTTCACTTGCAAGTTAGAGACGTTTATCGACATATAACATGAAATACTTATCAGATTTCGATGAAATTACAATGGTACTACTACCTATGGTATTACTACCCTTGGGATTATCTCATTTTCAACAAAAAAAAGTCATCAAAATCTGTTCATAAACGACGAAGTTATCCGCGAACACACAAATAAAACAGGCCAAGTGCGAGTCAGACTTTTGTCCCGCACACGGAGGGTTCCGAACCGAACACCAATTAAGTAAACGTTAAAACAAAGGTAGAATAGTATTATATAGTAGTAATTAATTTTATTAAATATCTGGTTGACCGAGCTTTGCTCGGTATTTTTTGCCACTTAAACAGACAAATATGACTCTTCCCGACATCTTTTGACGAATAATAATACTATTTTTTTTTTATTGAAAGCCACTAACTGCCTTACCCACACAGTAACACTAAAGCTACTTCTACTCGCCAATAGATGTCGGGAAGAGTAATATTTTAAGTTGATTATCAATAAAGTTGATTATTGAAAACACGAATAAAACAACATTTTCTGAAAATGATTCGTAGCTAGATCGATTTATCGCCTCCGAAATCCCCTGTATACTAATTTTTATTTAATCGTTGGAGCCGCTTCCGAGATTCAGATTAAGGTTTTTAAACTTTTCTTTAATTTTTAACTTTGTTCTGTTCTTAGTATTTGTTGTTATAGCGGCAACAGAAATACATCATCTGTGAAAATTTCAACCGTCTAACTATCACGGTTCATGAGATACAGCCTAGTGACAGACGGACAGATAGACAGACAGACAGACGGACAGCGAAGTCTCAGTAATAGGGTTCCGTTGGTACCCTTTGGGTTCGGCACCCTAAAAAAGAAAATATATATGGTCCAATTGAGAAGCCTCCTCCTTTGTTTGGAGTCGGTTAAAAACAAAAACGTTACCCTTCAAAAATGTGTCAGAATTTATATAGTTCAGATATTAAGTTGTAAACATTGTAGTTCCTTCGTTCTGCTTCATCTAATACCAATACATCTTTACCTGTTATCACGAAACACAACATTTTCGTGTACAACATTATCGTTATCAGCATTATTAAGTGGGCGTTATCTGGCCTGTAGTGTCGAGTGTTCGGTTCATTACAACTCTTCAGTGATAAACTGATAAATAATGGAGTGAATCAATATCTGAAACGAACAGATGAAGTACTTACGTTTGATCTTGCATCACGTGGAGAACCACCGTGGAGAGACCACACATTTATTTTCATAAAGTTGTGAGGTATTTTTTATACAAAAATTTACTGTGTTGGCAATTTTTATTACTAACTGATGTCATTTAGTAGCATTATATATTATAGAATAACATTTTAAGCCCATAACTATAATTAAATAAATTATTAGGTATACATTTCTGTCCTATTATTTTTAGCATAATTCTTTACTCTTTTATAATTTCAAATCTCTTCATGGTTGGTCTTTCACGGTTTACGGATTGTGTGTTCCGGCAGCAAACAGCCCTTGAGTGAGAGGCAGAGTATTCTATAATAGACTTAGCGTGTTTACCATCTTCGGCCACATCATCGCTTACCACCAGACAAGGTAGTGGTCAATCGCTAGCTTATAAGATATTGAAAAAAATATCCTATAGAATACATAATGTAAGTATACCGGCTTCCAAATGATGTCCAGTTTAAGTTAAAGAATAACATATTTTATCTGTATAAGCAAAAGTATTTTCTTTTGCAATCTCAACTTTGCCATATTCCCAATTGTCTACATTATTTTTATTCCAATGTCTCTTCAACCATGTTAAAAGTAAAAATACGAAAAAGAATATTTGTTCTGTGGAACGACGCAACAAAATAAACCAACCATAAGTCACTATCAAAGCAACCCCTTTGAAAACATTTACACAGGAACCGGATATGGCTTTTCTTCAGGACGAAACAAAACAAAACGGAAAGTAGTTTTTTGTCACGATCCTCCCAGGAGATTTGAAATTGAGATACGTAAGTCAAGAAAGACGTAAATCATTTCAATATATCCATATCACTAGTGGCAACAATGAAGCAGCTGTATGATTTTTACGTAGGTATGAAAAAACAACCTTTCATTTTGGTCGGTGTTTTTTTTGGTCTGTACTAAACGTGCTAATGTAGACTGTGACGACGCGGAACAAATTAGTTTTAATGTTTTTGCTTGCGGTTTTTTGGAATCAAAATGCTCTGAATTTTGTGTATCACTCTAGATACATAAAATTCAGAGCATTTTGATTCAAAATTTTGACTTCCATAACAGTAAAAAATTATTCAATATAAAAATATTGAATAATTTTTTACTGTATAATTTACTCTTACAAAAATGTAAGAGTAAAAAATAGTTCAATTTTTTACTCTTTTTAAACAACCTAACCATTTTTTTTAAATGTTTGTAATTTCAGAATTCTTTCAAGTCTTAACCGATTTGAAATGTTTTTTAAAGATATAATGTCACCCGTTTCGTTCCATTCAAATTTAATTGAGATATGACAATTATCTCTGGAGATATGGAGATAAACAATATAAGCAAATATGTATACTTTGATGACATGATCATTACTTTGACTATCGCAACATGCGAAGTCGGTTTTTCCTTGTTTTACGATCATCAATGATTTACTTTGTTGGTTGAGAACAAGTTTTGCGACGTAAATTAAAAAAAAAAATGTTTTTGTAAAATGCAGCTGAATTGTGAAACCATTGTCAAAAATTCTATGTAGTTCATTGAAAGTAAGCTGTCAAATGTATGTTTCTCTGTAAAGTGCTCATGGAAATCAACTATTGAACAAAACGGCCAATAAGAAATCTCTTTATAGTTTTAGAATATTTTTTTATTATATAAGGCAACAGGACAAGCATGGCGCTCGCCTGATGATAAGCGATGATGTCTATCTAATAAAAATACATTGGCATCAAAAATTCTGTACTGCCAGAATTTTGCATGTCACTGCACTAGGCCTGTTACCTTGAGACATAAAGATGTTGAGTCTCACATGCCCTGTAAATTCACTGGACACCTTGCCATTTCAACCGAAAAACATTCCTATTTCGCGGCCGAAAATTATTTGACAAAGTGGTGGTACCGCCCCAGGCGGACTAGCAGAAGTCTTACCACTACGATTTTAGATATTAATTTAGTGGAAGCACAATAAAATTATTATTATAAGTATAAATATTACATTATTAAGCAATGTATCTATTCAACTATATCAGGAACCTGTGAAAATAGTCCACAGTATCTGTTATAGGGAGATGTCGTTTCTATCCAGTAAACAAATATCTTAATTGGCCTAGTTACCAAGTATAAAAAGTACCGATTGAATAACTCGTGAAAAGCATTATTACATCATCAGCCAATTATTTCGGCAATTACACTTTTATCTGATGCTGTTCAGTTGTTTTTGTATTCTAGCATACATTGTTTTTAAATGTATACTAATATAACAAAGACAAAACATTTGTATTTATGTATGTTTAAAAACAACCGATATAAAATATTCTTTCACAAATATTTAGAATGAACTTTTATAGGCTTTTTTTGAAATTTTTTTAGGCTGTATGCCTATTTATATTCCAAAATATATATATTTATAATAGTTAAAAATTTAAATGATGATGACGTAAATTATAGTTGTATTTGTAACAATAAAACGGTCGAAAAACACGTTTATTACGAACGCTGCTTTTACGGTTATAGATAGAGATATATAAATGAAAAATGTTGATGAAAAATGTTTAGTACTTAAGAGTTTCTCCTTGATGGTGGTAAGCTAATTTTTTTACAACTATCTCGTCTGGTGGTAAGCGATGATGGGGTCGGGAATCATGAACACACTAGGCCTAGAATCACACAACCTAGAGTGGTTTAACTCTCAGAAGTACTGTAAGTAACTTTCGGTTAAAGGTTATCGTGGCAGATTTTCTCCTTGATGGTGGTTAGGTACTTTGTGGTAGTAAGTCAGGAGAAACGGCTATCACACAAAGGCTTAAAAGCTGTTATCGTAAAGCCGCGTTGTAGGTATTCCAATCCCAAATTTATAAAATACATAAGTGAAAAGACTCAAACTTTTATTTCTTCTGTTCACAGCTGATCGTGTACCCGACACGTCCTGGCCTGCAGGTTATGGGTGCACTCATCACTATGCTCTTCATCTGGTTGACGGCTTTCGCCCTTGCATCACCTCTCTTCGTTTTTCGAAATCTCAAGACTCACAAAGTGGGTTTTATCGGCATAGACTCCGTGAGCTTCTGCATCGAAGACTGGCCTATTCACAACGGGAGAGCGATCTACTCTCTATTTAGTCTTATATTTCAATACCTCGTCCCCGTTCTAGTCGTAGTGATGGCCCACGTTCAAATCCACAGGAGATTGAGAGGAAGAAGAAGGACAACGAGGAAAACCCCAGCTATTTTAATAGCCATAGCTGTTACGTACGTGATTAGTTGGCTACCGTTGAATGTGTTCAATTTGGCAGCTGATTTTAGCGAGGTTTCTTTCTCAGATGAGAAGACTATGACAATAACCTACGCTATATGCCATATGTTTGGCATGTCTAGTGCTGTTTCGAATCCTCTCTTGTATGGGTGGCTGAATGATAACTTCAGGAAAGAATTTGAGGAGATCTTGTGCTGCTGTAAGAAAAGGCAGCTGAACAAAAATACGAGGACCAAAAGGAAGATGGACACTGAATTAACTGCACTTGCTCAGTTAGAACACACCGTCACTGCTAATACAAAAACGTCGCAATGCTCCCAAATTTTCTGACTAAAGTCTTGCTTTAAATAGCAGGAGAACAGTGTGGAGATGCAAAGTATCTGAACTGTCAATTTCAAAGACTTTCTAGTGTAACAGTGTACAAAGTTCCTTTTCTGTTACTTACTGTGAATATTTATTGTAAATATCCGTAGATTAATGATAATATTCTTCTCTACGTTTTATTGAGCCCAAAACGTACGGAACTAATATTTGTTAACGCCTTAATTCAAGTTTGTTGTTAAGATTTTTTTCTAATAAATAATCGAAATTAAATTCTTGATTTTATTATTAGGATTATTAAGTTATTCCGTATATATACTTTTACTTCAAGACCGTCATGACTAGTTTCTCACCAGATGTCATGTGATGATGGGTATCGTGATTATTCCAAGAATTAAGAATCAAGAATCAAAGCATTTATTCAGTATGTAGGCAGTATTAATATACGCACATATACACGTCAAAATCATAAATCATTACCAATTGTCAAGTAAACATAGCAAAAGCAGAATTTAACGCTTTGAATTAGAATAAAAAAAGTAACGAACCATTCAGCTGTCATCCAATCGTTTACGTCAGAATATTAAAAAAAAATTAAAGTAGGTTAAAACCAACCATACATGTAGTGTGTTTCAGTACTTCAGACAATTGTTATATAAAAAAAATAAAAAAAGTGAAATAGTGAAACACGGATATGTACTGTGATCGGTATGCGTTTCTCTAAGTTAGAGAAACGTATACCAATCACAGTACATATCATGATCCGAATGGAACTGATAGTCTGTCTGTCAGCTGCATAATATTGTTTAAATAAAAATAAAAATAGCAAGCCTATAAAGAAAATCTGCGGACAAAAGGGGAAAACTGAATGGCTGTTGAATCTACCGGAAATCTATTTGAAAGTACATGATAACAATTGACGAGGCGGTGAACAACGACGGAAGAGAGGCCTATGTCCAACATTGGACGCAAAACAATGATGATAGTGAATAACGTTTTTTTTTTCAAATCCATTTACCGCAAATACAAAGCAGTAGAACTTCTCTTGTTCTGTGACCGCAACTGTCTAATGGCCGGTTTCTGAGGTATATTTATTGAGAGTTTATCTACTCAACCATAGCGTTATTGCGTAGATAAACTCTCAACAAATATACTCAGAAACCGGCCATAAGTCCGACATCCTGTAATGATCCTTTCTTGCTTTCGCTAACGAAAGAACTAGGTTCGCATTCCTCGACTTACCCTGCCACGCTATCTCAATAGTTGGAAAATCTCTCGCCAAACATCTAATGTGTTGCAGCAGCTTTCCTTAAAAGCAATTTAGCAACGTGCTACCGACCTCGACCGCATCATCACTTACCAAATTAAGGTGAGATAAAAACGCTAGCTTATATATAAAATGTAAAAAACGCAGAGCCCTGGATTAACAGAATTTTGCTTGTCAAGACCCGTTGGACATATAGATGTTCTGTAATTAAATTAGACTTACTTCGTCGTAAAAAAACCTATTTTACGGTTGAATAAAAAATATCAGTTTTAGAAGTTTACAACTTCCTTGAAAATTTTCGACTTACAAGCGACTACATTTCCGCTAGACGTAGTCTGGACCTTTGTCAGATGGCTACGACTCAGCTGTTAAACAAAGACTTTTAAACCCCGTTTTCACAGGATTTCTTCTTTGATAGACCGTATATTGAAGCTCCGTAGTCCCACTTTATTCATAAAGTTGAAGAGCATTTATAAACTATGATCCTGCTTTCAAATCTGTATGGTCCTACTACCGATTCGCCGCTTGTTTGCACTGTCCCTTAGCGTTGAGATCTCTCATGACAACGTCGAAGAGGGCCTATTGGGTGGTTTGCAAGGCCTTGTAAATGTCCTCGTGTGCGTACATAACCTCAAGGCTATACCTTTCAGTAAGCTTGATCACAAGATACGCAACCCTTGTCGACACACTGAATATTTCTCAGACGTTGTTAGAGAGGACTTCGAGTTTCTAGAAATTGACGCCGCCTTGGGATAGTTGGCCTAGCTCTCTGGAGTACATAAAATTGCCGGATTCCAGGGTTAAGGAATCCTTCCCCTCTTTTCAGACCTCATATAACCCTAGAATATGTAATCTTATGTTCTTCCGCTCCTGTTCACCCCCTGCCCCACCAGGACCACGACCGCCGTCTTGGCCAGGAATTGAGGAGTGACCGCTAAATGGGGCCGTAGCTATAGCGTGCTTCTCATAAATGGTAATGCCTATGCGTATTTATGAGAAGCTGGGCAGGCAAGTTAGGTGCTCGCAGAACGTAGCTGTGACGCTGTTGCCCGTAACTGGGCTGTGGCATTTAGTACGTCATTAGGAATATACCGTCAATGGTCGGTCGCCAGAGCCTCGTTCGCTTGTCGGCAGGATGCACCGCAGGCAGGTGAGGTTGGCTGGGCTCACTGAAATGACATTGTACTCCCTTACATCCCGTAAGGATGGATAAGGATCAACTTTACATGCCTGGCCAGTAAAATTAATTTTACTGTTGAGTTATTGCTGTTCATTTTTCTAAAGGTTTCCAGGAATATTAATTTACTTATTATGGGTACCAAGCAGAATTGCATCTAAGCTTCTAAATAGTACAAAAAATACATTCAAATAACGGAAGTCATGAATTTGAAGATTACATTAGAATGTATCATTAATTTTTGACCGACTTCACAAAAAAGGAAGAAGTTCTCAACACAACAACAAGTTGTGTGTATGTTACGCGATTACTCCATCAATTGTGAACGGATTTAAATGTTTTTTTTTTAATAGGTAGGTTACGTTTCTGAGGAGGTGGTACCATTGTAATTTCATCGAGATCTGATTAGTATCTCCAGAGATATGGAGATAAATACCTCAAACATAGGAGAATGTACTGGTTTTAGAAGAAGTGTCCCAGAAGATTATACATAATGGAGGTTGCTATTGCATATACTTTTGAAGACTAAAAAATATGACCTTAGATAATGTTTTTATCTTTCTTCTCATTGATTTTGGTTTTTGACAGATATTCTTACGGTAACTGTGAACGAGATAGAAACAAAGGTGGGGAGAATTAATTTGTCTTTACAGGAATATTTTACCGGGCAAAATCTTGTTAATGTGCAAAGGTTTTGAGCATACCTAATATTTTTTGACATGACATAACGTTTGGCGAAGATGGCGGCCATATCAGTCCCGCGACACTGCATACATAATTAAATAACTTTATGAATTATGAAAATACTTTGTACCAACCAACACTGCAAAAAAATATATATAAGCATAATACCACAGATTATATAATAGTTACTACGTAAATAATACTTTCCGTTGTTAGGTTGGCTACACAGTGCTTTCATAATTCGGGTATCAACAATGTAGGGAAGTGCCAACTCTTATAACGTAGTAGAGTGATTTAGTACTCTGCGGGCCATATGGCGGCAATTAATGTTAATAATAGCAAATACTTAATAATACACTTTTTAATATTCATTTTGGAGTACAACTAGTCCGTGTTATAAAAGTATTTGGAATTATTTTAATAAAATAGACAATTAATTATCGTGTGTGTCAGACTTTGAGTAAATTGTTAAACACAATCCAAAATTATTATAAATATTAACAAAAAACAAATTATTTTAAAAATTAATAATTATTAACAATTTACTAAAAAAATATAAAGTGTGTGACACTTTAAAGAAACATAATATTTGATTGACGCAGTGCAACATCTCTCGTCGGATTTGAAAACTGTAATGATTTCTTCCGAATGATTAACTTACGTAATAAGTAGTCATAGATGGCGCCACCAATGCATTATTGGGTTAACAAATGCAATCCACTAATTTCGTCGTATCGATGGATCGAACCGTGGCTTAATTGGCAGAGCACCTGGACGTGTAATCCGGGGGGTGCGGGTTCGAGTCCCGTCGGTACGATGAAATTTTGGATTGTGTTTAACAATTTACAAAAATATAAAGTGTGTGACACTTTAAAGAAACATAATATTAGACTTTGAGTACACTCAAAGGTGTCAGATGCTTTTAATGCACAGGGCCATTTTAGACATTGTCCTTTGATACCTTGATGACATCATTATGACTAGTGAATATTTTCACTAGCGCGGCATTTAAAGTAAATTTTTTAGGGTTCCGAACCCAAAGGGTACCAAATGAACACTTTCTGAGACTTAGTTGTCCGTTCTTCCGTCCGTCCGTATGTCTATACGTGCGCACTTTACAGATCTGTATCTTCTTAACCGTAATAATACTTTAAAATTTTCACAAAGTATATGTCCGTCAGTGTATAACGACCCAGACGCGATCATGTTCATCATACTATTTTAGTTAGACATAGACATTTGTATTGTTGATATCCGTTTGACGTTCTTGGTTGTCATTTGTCAAGATGACATTTCATTTTTTTTCTTCTGACAGCTGTCAACTACGCTGTTATCATGGCTTCGTGCATCATTTGCATTAATCTGGCAAGCCTACCAAACTAAATTAGATACCTAGCTTCTAATAAAAATCATGAATGAATCAAAAATAACATGGTTTGGTAAGCTTGTCAGCCAACAAAGTATTATTTATAGCAGATTGTGGCACGTATAATATGTTTTCAGCTATTAGTTATCTTTAATAACATGAACCTCTTTTTATGATTTTTGCATAGATGAGCAAAGTTATGGTAGGTATATATCTATATATATACCTTTACCTATAACTTTATTTATCAAATAAGGAAAAAAACGATTTTATTTTTATTTAATGCAATGCTCTCAGACATTAAGCCTTATCTATCAAATAGAAATTGACTTATAAGGTTTAAGGTTAAGGTTAAGGTTTTAAGTTAAAATTTAAGCAGCCTGATTTTTTGTTTTCGATCATGGTTTTTATTTGATTTTTGATATATATATATTTTTTTGATATATACATTTTTTTTATTCTTATTATTATATATTTTTTGTTTGGCGTGTCGGCACTTTATTAATCTGCCAAGCTTTTCAATTATCTCTGGTATTTTTATTTACGTACTATATAATTTTTATTTTTTTGTTTTTTTTTCTATTCTTAGATGTTAGATGAACAATATATAAGTTACGTAGATATATATGAACTTTTGTATAATTATGTGTATATGGAGAGCTTGGCAGAACATTTTTTTTTTCTATTGCAGTTAAGATGCACGTCACATAATAAATAATATTTATCGCTAAGATTACCTTCATAAGTTACCTACTGAAATCATTAGGATATAAGAGTATGAACAGTTTAGATCTAGGCTTCGTTGCGGAAATGCGCTTTAGTTTTTTGTTTTGTTATCAATTCTGTAAGTTGTCAACTCATCACTACAGTTGACTACAGTTATTATCTAGTATTAACCTAAACATTATGAACTATATTTTGGTTGGCAATATATATAAGTAGATACATAAGTTTCTAAATGTATGTCAAAATTTCATGGTAAAACTTTTATTTGTATAATTTATATTCTGCCAGTAGGAAGTGCAGCTGAAATGTATTTTTGGCTTAAGTTTAAAATTTATAAATTTAGTTTTTTATTTTAATTTTTATTATTATTTTATTACTTTGTAAATCATTCCAATATTGTATATTACTTACTAAGGATTTATATTTGTATATAAGTATTATCATTCATTTATTATTATAATTATCATATTTTAGTATTTATCATATTAAAGTTACTACATACAATTTATTTATATATATATATATATTTTAATAGTTCATGTCTTCAAGCGATGAAGATTCATTTAAAACCGCTGGTTCAGGTAGTAGTTCATTTCTAAGCATTGATGATATCGATTCTGCCACTGTGGGTAAAATTCTCAACAGTAAATTCGATACTTTCTCAAAAAACTTCAATGTCTGCCATTTAAATGCGCAGAGTATCCCATCACACTTTACCGATCTTCTAGATTCTTTTGATTCGTCCTATATCCACGCCGTTCTTGTGTCAGAAACCTGGCTCAAACCGTCCCTACCTTCTTTTGCATTCCCTATTCCTGGATACGTACTCGTGCGTAATGACCGCATCGGTAAGAGAGGCGGAGGAGTCGCTATATACATCAAAAGTCATTTCACGTACAAAATTATTTTGCAGTCTCCTTCTTGCTATAATGGAGGTCCGGAGTACCTGTTTCTTGAGATCGATTTCGGCATAAAACTCGTTCTTGGTGTGATCTATTGTCCACCGTGTAAAGACTACTTTTCGAACCTTGAGAATGTATTAGTAAACCTAATGGCTGACTACACTCACTTCTTGCTGATGGGCGATTTCAATACCTGCTTACTCAAATCAAATTCTCGTTCCGCTAATTTCCGAAACATTATAGAGTCAATTAATCTTAGCATTTTAGATCTTCTCCCAACTCATCACACAAACGATACCGATACTCTTCTTGACCTCGTAATAACCTCTCACCCCGAGCTTATTCACAGCCATGGGCAAATAGAAGCCCCTGCTTTTTCACATCATGACATAATATTCTCGTCCGTCAAATTAAAAACTCCCAAGTCCAAACCTATCATACTTAACCAACGCAATTTTTCTCGTCTTGATGTTAAAAAGCTCTGTGAAGATGCTGACAAGATTGAGTGGTCTAATATTGAACTCGCCGACACTATCGAGAATAAAGTTAGTCTGCTTAACTCTCATATTATTGACCTTTTTGACAAACATGCTCCTATCAGGCCTGTTAAAATTAAGCACCCACCTTCGCCTTGGATTACTGACACTATCCGTAAAGCCATGGGTCGTAGAGATCGGGCGTTTAGAACTTTTAAGCGCGACAGGAACGATCTTAACTAGGATGCTTATAAAAAAGCCCGCAATCTTTGCAACAGACTTGTCCGTAATGCCAAGCGTCGTCACATTACTGAACAGATAGAACTATCTAGTCCTGCAGGTTTATGGAAATTCTTACGCTCTCTAGGCCTTGGTAAACCGAAGATCGTGGACTCTAAAATAATGATTGATCTGAATTCTCTTAACACCCATTTCTCTGTTTCCCCTAAACTTAGTCAAATTACCAAATCGCAGTCTCTTTCCATAATCCAATCGATTCAGGTACCTGATTGCGATTTATTTGAACTATCCCATGTAAGTCAAGACCGTATAATGAAAATCATGGGATCTCTAAAGTCGAAAGCCGTTGGTTGTGATGAGGTTGGTCGTATTATGCTAATGCATATCATCAAAATTATTCTTCCTTCTGTAGCTCATATTGTAAATTTCTCACTTTCCTCTAGTCATTTTCCTGACCAATGGCGTAAAGCACACGTCATTCCTCTTCCAAAAGTGCCCAACCCCACTCTTCCTAATCAGTTTCGTCCAATTTCTATACTTCCTTTTCTTTCTAAGGTGATCGAATCGGAAGTCCACCGACAAACTACGGAGTTTCTTTCGAGGGAAAATCTATTTAATCCTCTTCAATCAGGTTTCAGAGCCGGCCACAGTACGTCTTCTGCTCTTCTCAAAGTCACAGAGGATATCCGGTTCAACATGGAGAAAAAACTAATCACTGTGCTAGTCTTAGTGGATTTTAGCAATGCCTTTAATGCAGTTGATCATGAATTGCTACTTGCTGTCCTTCCTCGCTTAAATTTCTCTCCTTCTACTGTTTCCTGGTTTTCTTCTTATCTACAAGACCGCCGTCAATCTGTAAGATCTAGTCAACAATTCTCTGACTGGCATTCAGTAGATGCGGGCGTTCCTCAAGGAGGTATTCTATCCCCCCTTCTTTTCTCTATTTTTATTAATCTCCTCTGTTCCAACATTTCCTGTAATTACCATATGTATGCTGACGACCTGCAACTTTACTGTGCAGCCTCAGTCGATAATCTAGATGACGCTATTATTGCCCTCAATGCAGATCTCACTCGATTGCAATCTTGGTCTGATAGTTTCGGTATCTCCGTCAATCCCAACAAATGCCAAGCCATCTTGGTCGGTAGTTCACGTCAGATCGCTAAAGTTGACTGTAATAATTTACCTAATTTGTACTACAACAACTCTAATATCCGTTTTTCCTCCACCGTAAAAGATCTAGGCGTCATTATCGACCCTAACCTCTGCTGGTCGGATCACGTTAAGAAATATCCAGAAAATTTTTCGCTTCTTATCACTCCATCAGTAAACTTAAAAACTTCCTTCCCACTAAAACTAAAATCTCTCTTGTAAATGCCCTCCTTCTACCGATCATTGATTATGCTGACGTTTGTTTTGTGGATCTCAACTCAGATCTTTTGAATAAGTTAGACCGCCTTCTGAACACCTGTATTAGATTTATTTTCTGTCTTCGTAAATTTGACCACGTTTCTGAATACCGAGCTAAACTTAATTGGTTACCAATACGCGAACGAAGAGACGTGAGAATTGTCTGCCTGCTCAACTCGATTTTAAAAGAACCAAACTCTCCAAAATACCTTCAAGCCGGTTTTCAATTTCTCACCGACACCCACTTGCGTCAGCTGAGGTCCGATGACAATTTGATACTATCTATTCCTTATCACTCTTCTTCCTTTTTAGAAAACTCTTTCTGTGTCAAAGCTGTAAAACTTTGGAATGAACTTCCTGTGGAAGTTAGGCAAGTAAACTCAAAACAAGTTTTTAAGATGAAAACCCGTGAGCACTTTTTAAAGAAGATTTACCCATAGTTTCTCTTTTTGTTAGTATGTATATTCTACTGCATTTGTCATAGTTACTTTTTTATGTAATTGTATATATTGTATTATGCGTATATAATTTATATATATATATATATATATGTATAAATATTAATCTATTCGTATCTGTTTGTATATATCTATAACATATGTATTAATTATTTTAAAATATTATAAATTAATTTTTGGAATAATTTGCTTTCTCTCTGTTGTAATTTACTGCGCCGGCACTATTTTTTCTGCACCTCCAGGATGACTGGTAGAAAATGCTATTCTAGCATTAAGTCCTCCGTATACAATTTTTGTGTGTGCAAAAGTATAAATAAATAAATAATAAATAAATTTTATAGTTTTTTTTTATTTTTTTATAATGATTTATCTACTTGATGCAGATATCTCACTACAATTACAATCTAGCCTTATAACAACTAGGCTAATGAGTAATTTTATTTTCACTTAATTTACTATTAGAATATTACTAAGAATGTGTCCATTAACACTTTTCTTAATGTCTCTATTAAGGGGAAGACACTTTGTTCTTGTGTTATTTTTATAGCGTTCGCGTTCACTATCACTACACTTTGTTCACTTGATAAAGTATCACTAATGTAACTCGAAGGGTTTGACCCTTTTTAGTCTTCTCACTATTTCCGTGTTGTCGAGGAGCTGGATGGCCTCGACATTCACATGATGGTGAAGTCTGCGATCGTGAGCTTCAGCAAACTGTTTGATTGTTTTAGCCACGTGCTCCACTTTTAGGTCCCGGTGAAGATCGTCATTTCTGATGTACCACGGTGCACGTACAATACTCCTGAGTACTTTATTTGGAATCTTTGTATTATCTGTATGTTGGTTTGTTTGGTGCAGCCCCATAGCTGGATACCATAAGTCCATATTGGTTTTAGGAC
The DNA here is from genome assembly GCA_954871355.1 of Cabera pusaria. NCBI lineage: Eukaryota > Metazoa > Arthropoda > Insecta > Lepidoptera > Geometridae > Cabera > Cabera pusaria. The sequence goes on from OX940907.1 coordinate 8,336,707, forward strand.
TTGTTTATACAATAATAATTTATTATTCACAGACAGGGAAGAATGTCTTCCGAAGAGCCAGTGCTTATTCTTGTAGCGGAGCTTCAATTCTTCTCTTTTCTTTTTGACGTGCAGCTTCCAGCTTAGCTTTGCGTCTAAAGTCATACCCAGATATTTTGCTTTATAGTCGTATGGTATTGCTTGATTATTTATGAATACCGGATGGTAGTTAGGTCTTTTATTTGTAAAATCTATGTGGACAGATTTAGTTTCATTAAGCTTTATTCGCCACTTCTTTGTCCAATCAACTATGGTGTTGATTGCTGTCTGGACCTTTGCGACTGCTTCTTCATGGGTGACCCCTGTAGCCATAATAGCTGTGTCATCCGCGAAAGTTGCAATGGTGTTATTTTCTAACTCAGGGATATCACAGGTATATAATAGGTACAGGACCGGACCTAGAACACTGCCCTGTGGTACGCCAGCCTTTATTTGCATTAAGTCTGAGAACGAGTCATCTTGTCTTATTCTAAACATCCTTTGTGTTAAGTAAGACTCTAGAATATCTGCGAACTGTTTCGGAAGCATACTTCTCAATTTGTGTATGAGCCCTTTATGCCAAACTTTGTCAAATGCTTGCGCTACATCTAAGAAGACTGTGGTGCAAACTTTCTTATCTTCTAGTGCGTTTTCAATGATGTTGGTAATTCGATGAACCTGGTCTATAGTGAAGTGTTTTTTCCTAAATCCAAACTGGTAGTCAGGAATGAGATTTCTACCTTCTATGATAGGTTTTAACCTTTTTAAAAGCAGTTTCTCAAATAACTTTGATATTATTGGTAACAAAGAAATTGGTCGGTATGATGTTGCATCTTGGGGTGGCTTACCAGGCTTTTGGATCATAATCACCTCAGCTATTTTCCACCAAATTTTATAGATGCATGTAATTTAATTAAAACTTGTTTTGCCGAAGAATGGTAAAATAAATTATTTTTCAAAAAATAAAACCTACTTCATAACCACAAACAGGCACTCAAAAGCGAAAAATAAATTACTTAATATAATTATTATAAGCGCTACTCACTATATTGGAATATCGGTGCCAGCCAAGTCTAATAGGTAGTAGATAGATACTACCTACATGTATCTACCTACTTACTAGTACTTCATACATCATCATCATCATCAGCCTATACTTGTCCACTGCTGGACATAGGCCTCTCCAACTGCACGCCACTGAGCACGATCCTCGGCTACTCTCATCCAGCTCTTGCCAGCCACCTTGCGAACATCATCGCTCCACCTAGTCTGAGGGCGTCCTATATTATACTTACTTTGCCGATTCGCGGTCTCCACTCAAGCATAGCCCTTTCCACAGCACGCTGAGCGACTTTAAATTTGTGGAGCAGACCAACCTTGAGTGTCCACGTTTCGTCCCCGTATGTCATGACAGGTAGGACGCACTGATTGAAGACATTGTGATCGTCTTGAGACATTGTGGGATTGGCGATGTGAAGACTCGACGTAGTTTTCCATATGCTGCCCAGCCCAGCTGTATCCTTCTATTGGCCTCTTTCTCAAGGTTGTTTTTATCTAATTGCAGAGTTTGCCCGAGGTAAACATACTCCTTAACAACTTCGAGAATACTGCCCTGTACCGCAATTGGTTCCGGATTTATATGGTCATTGAACATAACCTTGGTTTTACCCAAGTTCATCCGGAGACCAATGCGTTGAGAAGAGTCAGCTAGACCGTTCAGAATATCTTGCAACTCTGACAACGTTTCCGCCATGATGACAATGTCGTCCGCAAATCGCAAGTGTGAGAGGTACTCGCCGTTTATGTTAATACCACGTCCTTTCCAGTCCAGCGTCTTGAACATATCCTCCAATACATTTGTGAACAATTTGGGGGATATAACATCCCCTTGTCTCACACCACGATGCATGAGGATAGATTTAGACTGCTGGTTCTGCACTTGGACGGTCATGGTAGCGGCATTGTACAGACCTCTCAACACATTGATATATCGCCAATCGACTTGGCATCGCTGCAAAGATTCCAGACCAGACCAGGTCTCGAATAAGTCGAAGGCCTTCTCATAGTTCACAAACGCTATACACAGGGGCCGATTATACTTACTGGTCTTCTGTATAATCTGCCGCACTGTGTTAATGTGGTCTATGGTGCCGTATCCTCCTCAAAACCCGGCCTTTTCTGGTGGCTGGAATTCGTCGAGTCTTCTTGCAAGACGGTTTGTGATGACTCTTGAAAACAGCTTGTAGACGTGATTCAGGAGCGAAATAGGTCGGTAATTCTTGAAAAGAGTTTTTATCACCCTTCTTGAAGAACAACACGACAACACTCCTGCTCCACGCCTCTGGAGTTCTCCCATCAAAGAGGACAGTATTAAAGATTTGCTGGAGCTCCTTCATTACAAGTTGTCCACCAGCTTTCAGGAGCTCAGTAGTAATACCATCCTCTCCAGGGGCTTTTCCATTTTTAAGCTGCTTAAGAGCCATCTCGATTTCGCCTATTTTTCGCTGACCTCTGGCAAGTCGTCGGTAAAGTGGCGCGTCAATGTGACTCTAGAATCCTCATTTTCGGGATCAGGTTGAGATGCATGCGAAGCGTAAAGCTGGCCATAGAAGTGTTCAATTTCCGAAAGAACCTCTAACCTGGAAGCAACTACCGTACCGGCTGTGGTTAACTTTGTCAGATGGCTTCTCCCAAGAGATTGGACAAACACTTTTGACCCCCGATTTTGCTCAATTGCTCGTTCGATAGAGCGAGTATTGGAATTTCGAAGGTCACGTCGTACAAGTTTGCCAATCTTCTTGTTTAGAGCATGCCTTTCTGACAAAGTGACTGGTGGCTCTTCGCGCCGTTCCTTTATTAGGTCGAGGGTTTCTTCCGAAACTTTTGACTTCCTGCCTGTACGCTGTACTTTGCAAAATCTCACACCTTCTTCCCTGAGGATTCCAACCACATTTTCGAGGGCCTGGTTTATGTCAACGCTGTTTGTGGTTTCCACGGCAGTAAATCGATTTTCCAGATTTGACTGGCATGTTTCAGATCCCACTACGGTTTGGAGCAGGGTGGGTCGGAGCCTAGACTTCATCAAACGGACACGTTTAAGCTTGAAATTGATACTCAGAGAGCCTCGGACAAGTTGGTGATCGCTACCGGTATTAAACCTATTGATCACTGAACGCTATACGCTTCTTGTCCGTTATGATGAAGTCAATCTCATTTTTTGTCATAGAGTCGGGGCTCTGCCATGTCCACTTCCTGTGGGGCTTTTTCTTGAAGAAAGAATTCATTAAGAAAAGCCCCTCTTTTTCGAGGAAGTTGACAAGTATTTGCCCTCTATGATTCCTGCTGCCATAACCATGAGATCCTACTACCAATTCACTGCAATGCTGTACTCCCACTTTGGCGTTGAAGTCCCCCATGACAACGTTGTAGTGGGCCTTGGTAGTGAAGTGAAGGGCTTTCGATATATCCCCGAGCATATCCTCCACTTCATCGTCCAAGTGAGTCGAGGTCGGTGCGTAAACCTGCACAACTTTGAGGCTATACCTCTCCGTCAGCTTAATTAAAAGGTACGCGACCCTGTTCGACACACTCGAAACTTCTAAAACGTTGTTACAAAGAGCTCTATTTACCAGGAACCCTACGCCGCCCTGGGATTGCTGGTCTCCCTCTCGGAAGTACATCAGGTGGCCAGATTCAAGGGTTACGGTGTCCTACCCCTCTCTTCGGACTTCGCATAACCCAAGAATATGCCACTTTATCTTTCCGAGTTCGTGCTCAAGTTGCGCCAGGTGCTCGTCTAGCCTAATCGTTCTGCCGTTATACGTCGCCAAGGTCAAAGGTTTTTGGCGGCCATCCGTAACCCGGGGATTCTTCGCACCCCCTGCCCTGTCGTAACCGAGACCGCCGCCGTGATCTAGAATAGCAGGGCGACCGGGAACTGGGGGCCGTGGTTTCTCTAGACTTGCCATTGAAGGGTTTGCTCGTAATTGCCGCGCTGAGCAGGCGTGTTGGCAATCGCAGAGCGTAGCTAGTCGCACCGGTGTCGCTGCTGCCCGACACTGGCCTGTTGCATTTAGCTAGCTACGGATATTCGTGATGGATATCCCGCCATCGGTCGGTCGCCATCGCTTCGTCCGTTATCTAGCAGGATGACCACTTGCAGGCTTGGAGCACTAGATGTTGTGGTGCTCCCAAACATCCCATGTTGTGGTGCTCCCAAACATCCCAAACTACATACATAGTATCTATATACTATCCAATAGACTTGGCTGGAACCGTCTTCTAATATATAAGTGAGTAGCGCTTATAATAATTATATTAAGTAATTTATTTTTCGCTTTTGAGTGCCTGTTTGTGGTTATGAAGTAGGTTTTTTTTTATAAATAATTTATTTTTATATTATATATGGTAACAGGACATGCACGACGTTCGCCTGATGGAAAGCCAAGTAAGATGACGTCTACCTACTCAGACCAACTAAGAAGTCTATTTCGTCCGAGTCCGAGAGTCCGATGCAAAATTCTGGATAGCCAGTAATGGTGCATGTCACTGCACTGCGCCTGTTACCTTGAGACATAAAGATTTTTAGTCTCACATGCCCTGTCACTGGAAATTTTTCCTTTTTCCATTGAAACCGAAAATTATGCCTATTTTTCGGCTGATTTGAATTAATTGCTATAGTACTCCCAAAAATCTAGGACAGTAAGTATACCTAGGCACAATCGTTGCAAACGAATAAGAATCAATTCTAAGGTTATAATAAATGTTTATCTGCTACTCTGCAATTGATTTACAGAAACGAAGTAATTAATGCCTTTTATGCCTTCCTAATTATTACCTAATTCAATTAAAAAACCAAATTGATTTTATTAGAACCTTAATTACAGATTTTACTACGTTTCTTCTTAGAAGGATTTTAAATTGAAGAAAGTCTTAATTAAAAACACTTAAATAAGCAAAGATTTGAGAACACTTATTTATAAAAACTTTAAACATGTATTTAGATACTGGAGATTAAGATTTGAAGATTTTTTCCTAAAAAACTGTTTTAGGTCGATTTATTTTTTGAGATATGCCAAAGCGTCACTTATCAATATTTTGCTTGTGTGCTACAGGTAAGTTGTTTATTTTGGTACATATAAAATGCTAAAAGGTGCTAAGTTGGCATTTTATAGAGCTGTCCATGTATCAGGTTAAAAAGATTCCATGTGGTCAAAATTATACGGGCGGTTGGGTATATATTAGATAGAGAGGTCAAATGGGTCACCCAAAAAAATTGAACGTGTAAAGCGATTCGCACACTGTACCACATCACGTAGCGTAGCGCGGGGGTGCGTGTTCTTACGTTGTTTGCAAATACTTGCGTTTTTATAGAAAACTCGCGTAGTAAAACACACAGAAAATGCATTCACGCGCAGTCTTGTAGATCACGCGCCTACATGCGGAGAAACATGCACTTGTAGCTCCCGTCGCCACGCACCCTGCAGCGTAGCGCGGGGCAGTGTGTGTTTCGCCTAAGTTGAATAATATCGACAATGTATTCTTCTAACCACTTATTGTTAATCTGAAACCGATTTGGAATATTCGTTTTTTTTTAAACACTTGTTTATGAAAAGTTCAAATTGGAGTCCTCTTAAGGTACGGCCACACTGCGGCGTCCTGTGTGCGCGATCTAGGCGGTGATCAGATTACTAGTAGTATTTGTACCGACTGGTGTACACACCAAACGCAATCTACGGCGATCAGAAAACGATTGAAAATCAGATCACGAACGCGCATGCGGACGCAGGACGCCGCTTGAAATAAGACTTAATTTAGTGAGATGTATTTTTAGGGTTCTGTAGCCGAATGGCAAAAAACGGAATCCTTGTAGATTCGTCATGTCTGTCTGTGTATCTGTCTGTCTGTCCGTCCGTATGTCACAGCCACTTTATTCCGAAACTATTAAGACTACATAGTTGAAACTTGGTAGGTAGATTCTATGAACCGCTTTACAATTTTAATACAAAAATAATAAAATAAAATATTAAGGGGGGGCTCCCCCATACTTGGAATTGAAACTAAAAAAATGTTTTTCATCAAACCTATACGTGCTGGGTGTTTATAGATGGGTCATTAAAAATTACATTGAGGTTTCTAAAAGCATTTTTTCTCAAAGTCAATCATTTGAAAGATAGGCACGTCTTAAGTGGTAAAATGCGTGTCCCCCCCCCCCCCCCCCCTAACTTTCAAAGCAAGGGACTGAAAAATCTAAAAAATATATATGCTGTCGATCTCAATAAAAAAAGTCAACAAAAATTAGTTTTTACGAGATACGATACGAGCAGTTTTAGAGATATAGCGATCGCAAAATATAACTTTGTTTTTCGTACAAACTCTCTGAAAAACAAAGTAAATTTTTTTGGTTGCGATAAATTATATGAATAAAATACTCTACTGTGTAACGTAACCCTGCGAGTGCTAGTCCGACTTGCATTATGTTTTGCGGAACATGTATCATAAACATTCTTTGGGTATTCATGGACTCCTCAAACAATCATTTTCGTTTGGACTCCATGAAACTGAACATTGTGTATAATTTGTGCTTGTCAATACTTTTATTATTTTGAAAACTATTTACTTACTTAAATATAGTATCTCTAGTGATTACAATAATTATGAAAGGAATATCGCGTGGCATGTCGTTTGGTTTAACATAAATATTTTAAAATTGCCAGCATTTATAACAGCAGTTTTTACTCAAGAAAGAGGGCCTAATGCATATTTATTAAATATGTTTCCTGGTGAAATGCCTTCACAACGTCCAGATCTTCAGGAGTTTGAAAATAAAACAGATTTCGAAGTGGAAATGGAAGAGTGTTTGGTAGATTATACTCAATGTGTGCGAGGAGGCTACAATGAAGAGTAAGTTTATTGTTTACATATTATGTTTTTTTAACAGACTAAAAAAAAGAGGCAGTTTCTTAATTCAACCGTATATATATACTTATATATATATATATATACATATAAATATATTTTTTTATGTTTGTTCGCAGATAGCTTTATCGATTTTGATGATTCTTTTATTGTTGGCAAGGAGATATTCCTAGAATGGTACCATAGTTATTTTATTGAGATCTAATAAATATCTCTAGAGATATGGAGATAAAAACCTCAAACTTGGTACTGAAAATTCATAGCGCGGCATTTGAAGTCCGTTCTTTTAGGTTTTTTAACGATCATATTTATATTTCTTTATAACTTTGTCACTACACACGATTAGTGTATTTAGCCAGTAAAATTGAAGAGTTCAGTTTTTCATAAATTCAAGTCGTAAAGTCGAGTCAAATTTACGTTCAAGTCAAGTTTAAGTCACAGTCCAGTCCGAGTCATATCCGCAATAAAGATGAGGACTTCTTTGAAGGCTTTCAGTGGAATTTTGGTGTGAACGTAATATGGCATGTTTTTCAAAATCGTGTTGGTTTCCTACAAACCCACACATTCACCGGCACTGAATCTATGTCTATACTCATATTATAAAGAGAGAACATTTGTATTTTTGTATTTTTGTATGTTTGTAATGAGTAAGCTCAAAAACTACTGAACCGATTTAAAAAAATTCTTTCACTAATACATAGAATGGACTTTCGGAATGAAAATAGGCTATATATTATCCCGTTTAAATCAAAGGTACATTCGTGGAGACCTAATTTGCAACCTAAGTCGGCAAATAAACGGTCGAAAAAACACGTTTCTTACGAACGCTGCTTAATTGAAAATAGATAGAAGAATATTTTTATGCAAAAGTTGTACAACTTAATAAAACCTACAAAAAAGTCTACGACAGCATATGTCTATCTCTTAAGGTTGACTCACAGTAACCATTTTAATCTTAAAATTTTTGTTAAAAAATATTACATAACTTCCAAAGCTATTTTCAAGTATATAGTATTAATCCTTATCTAAATAATTACGTTAATTACCTTGGCCACATATTATAGATTAAAATTGTCCTTTACAGTATATAATTCAAATGAAAACTCTAGAAGATATCACGAATTTCACATACACGTATCGCAAAATTAATAAAATATTTGCAGTGAAACCACAGATTAGGTCATAGTTACTACGAAAATATTATTATAGGCTTAGATCTATGCTGTATCTATGCTGTAGATCCCCACCGATCACAATCAATTTGAAGTCAATATAGTATAATAATATGATCTATTGTAAAAATAATATTCATGTATATATATAATAATATAATATAATATTTTAAACCACCCCGACTGATCTATGTATAATAGCTTTTTCCAATGACTCTAAACACGACATTTAAAATCTGAGCTGTAAGTTGGTGAGGATTTGAGTATTCTGTAGAGTCCAGGAGGCTTCCATGTTCTTACAATATCGTTAAAGAAGAAGATTTTCGAATTGATCAGACCTATGAAAGTTGATTTCATAGCGCAATTAACTAGAAAAAAGCTCATAATTTTATAACGATTGAACGAATTTTCACGAATCAAAGCTAAGAAAACTCTCGATGAAGACATCTATCAAACAAAAAAAAAACTATCAATAATAAAAACAAAATCGGTTCATCCGGTTAGGTGCTAAGATGCTACAGACAGACACACAGATACACACGTTAAACGTATATCACCCCTACATTTTGCGTCGGGGAACGCCGTAAGGTTACGGCGGCAGATGTACTCCTTGGTGGTAAGCTACTTTTTGGTAGATTTAATGATTCCACTACGTACGAAAACTCATGATTCATGAATGCACATAAAACTTTCATTGGTAGGTATATAACTAGGATTAGAACCAACGACCGTCGGGTCAGAATCAGGGTAACTATTCTTTACGCCAAAGGGCCGTCCAATATCAATACGTAAGTATTATAAAACAAAGTTCATCACTGTGTCTGTTCGCAATAATCTCAATAGCTACTGAACGGATTATCATGCGGTTTTCACCAATAGCTAGAGTGTTTATGAGGAAGGTTTAGGTGCATAATTCGTTAAGGTTTTGTGTAAATTAGATGAAATATGACGATGGTTGTTAAATATGTTCATATTTTATATTCGATGCAACAAACTGATGCAAATTTTGTAGGCATATATGTTCTACCCGTGCGAAGCCGGGGCGGGCTGCTAGTAGTTAATAAGTCAAACAACACACAAAACGCACGAATTCGTAATAAAAAACGAAGTACTACTCTATTAAGAACAACAGAATAAATAACAGCTATTATTTATATTCTTTGACGTAATGGTCAATTTAATTCACACTCACGACGAGGCAAAATGAAGCTTGACTGATTATATTTTTTAACCGACTTCCAAAATAGGAGGGACTCAATTCGTGTTAATGTTTTTTTGTATGTATGTAATGTGATTACTCCGTAAATTATGAACCGATTCAAATTATTCTTTTTTTAATCGGTAGGGTACGTTTTCGAGGAATGAAATGACAATCAGACCATTGTAATTTCATCGAGATATGATAAGTACCTCCAGAAGTATGACGATAAACGTCTCAAACTAGCTACTTAAATTGACTCGCATGGCATGAAGTTGGTTGTTTTAGTTTTGAAACTATCTTAATAATTCATATTAAGATAGTCTTATATTAAAACTAGCCACAGCGATACGTTTACATGTATCTCATTGACTGGCTAGCGTCACAGAAAAGTTGATAGTCCTTAGTAGGACCACATGAGTAAAGAAGGAATTTAATTTTGTATGTTAAGAATTTAATTTTGTTTCGCGATTACTCCGTCAATTGTAAACCGATTCGAATAATATTTTTTTTAATTGATAGGGTAGTTAGTTTTCCGTTTCTTTACTCATGTGGTAGGATTTTTATCTTTTCTGTGAAACAAAACATGCACCCTTTGACAACAACTCTGACAACAAACTTGCGAGATTAAGGGCCAGTTTCACCGATGCCTAATAAAGTTTCATATAGTCTGATAGATCCGACAGATGGCGCCATATAAAATTTGTCAAAAATCTATCAGATTAGTCCTACTAGAGCTATCAGGAACCGGTAAAACCGGCCTTAAGCCTATTATAACGTCGATAACGTTCAAAATACGACTGTGGTCGGTTGTATCGTGGAAGATACGCGGTAGGAAAAAAATAGCGAGTGAATGACGCCTGCTAGCGTTTGACCGCAATATATTGAGCTCAGTGCTGCCGGAACACTGTAAGGTGGTAAGTTACTTTTTGGTAGCAAGTCAGGCGTAACATCGATATAGTATGCTCCTACCACATAATTGTATACATGTCGCAGGCAGATAGCTTAATAAGCCGTTCAATCAACAGCCTAGCCCTTTTACTAAACAGCGCCGTTCAAAGAGATTCCTAGCCATTAGATCAAACAACTGGGCAAATGACTTTGATCGATGACGTTTCATTACTTGCCTAGCCTGTTCATTAGTATGTCACTGTTCCTAGTGTGTTGCCTTAGTATCAGACTAAGAAATTATATGAATGGCCTAAGCATTAGCCAGCTAGTTTATTAAATGTTGTAACAAACGCTTCGGCTGAATATCGTCCTGGAATCTAGTTGAACGGCGCTGTTTAGTAAAGAGGCTAGGCTGTGGATTGAATGGCTTATTAAGCTGCCTGTGACATACATATATAGCATTAGCTTTCTGCCCTCCGTTTCCACGTAGATTTCAGTCAACCGTTCAAATTCCATCCTATATTTTATTTCCCATTAGAGAAAAACGTGAAAAACAACGTGGAATCACATTTTTAATTATTTGAAGAGACTTTGGAATGGATGGTGCATAGGTACAAAGTGACCTTTAAACAATTATAAATATAACCTGATTACTAAAATGACTAAAGGTACGGCCACACCGCGGCGTCCTGCGATTTGCGGGCGCGATCTCAGTACTTTTCAATTGTGTTCTGATCGCGTTTGGTGTGAACCAGTCTGTACAAATACTACTGCGTTATCTGATCGCCGCCTAGATCGCGCACGCAGGACGCTGCAGTGTGTCCGTACCTTAAGCAATCGCATTTTTATAGGTCTGCAATAGTCTGTGCTGTGAGTAGCTTTGATAAAGAAAGAAAAGATTTCGACCATATTTGCCATTTGCTTTATGAAGGCTGCAAGTCAAACAACGGTAAGCAGTAAAAAGTACTTACTAAACACTGAAATCCAGACTAATAAATTATAAAAAACGTTTGTAACTCTGTCACTTTGTCTGTTACCTAATCATGTCTAAGTAGACGATCCGATCTTACTAAAATTGAACAGGGATATACTTTATAGCATGAGGATGAGCATAGGCTACTTTTTATAAAAAATAAAATCATGATTTTTACACATAACCTAAATAACCCAGATTATACAAAATGTTGATTGACAAAGCTTTAAGCATCCATTACGCGGTTGGTTAACCGTCATTCAAAACCAAAATTCATGACCATCGGTAATGACTGATGGTTGTTCATACAGCAAATCAAAGTATTGTTACGTGCGGGGTGGTATTAAAATGCCAATCCGATGAGATGAACGTTTATTTCCACTTATCACTAGGTTAGCACAATGTTCCACAGTAGTTGTCCAAATCGTCTTGCACAATTATCAAAAGTCCGTTAACACACACTGAGGTCGTTGGTAATCACAATCACTGATTTCACTGTTCACAGTTCACAACACTAGTTCACTGATAACACTTAACGATCACTTGGTCGCTATCCGCGCTTAGATAGTTACACTGTCGCTTCCAGAGAAAGACTGCCTGAAGCCGCGGTTTCAACGTCTTATATAGGACGAGAATATTTCTAAAGAACTTTCCAGTATTGACTCGAAACAATAGACAAAAGACGTTCTAAACAAGTAATAAAAATCACAAACAAAAGGGGCGGCTTTCCTTTGAGCATTTGATGTAAACAACTTTACCATACATGCTAATTTGATCTCTAACTACTTATGAATAAGGTTCAATCTTAACTACAAAACTAGGTACATTGACTAGGGTCTGAATTCCCGGAAAGTTACTTTTATGACGGTCGGGTCGGGTGTTTATAGCCCCTAATTAGTCTATTCTTTCCCACGGTATTTTTGTTCGAGAAGCTTGGCGAAACATCGCGACTCGACGACGCGATGTAACATTATCCCCTTCTTAGTTATGATCGTCCCGATCATCATTTGTTCCATGGTATCGTGTAAGTCGATCGATGTGTACTACCCTCGGCTTTCCTCTCTGGCCTCGTTTAATGCGGTAGGTAACGTCGTTTATCTTCGTGATAATCTGGTATGGTCCTTCCCAATGAGCCTGCAGCTTCGGACTTTTTCCTTTCCTTCGTAGTGGGTTGTGCAACCAGACGAGAGTTCCTTCTTCGAAACCCATCGTATTCGCTCTACGATCGTACCGGGTCTTCATTTTTTCACCAGTTTTTAAACTATTCTCTCGAACTATCCTGTGCACTTCGTCCAGCTGACTACGAAGATCACTGACATAGTCGGTTACAGGCTTCGGAGCATCTGGCGGGGAACCAGTGATGGCGTCGATAGGAAGTCTTAGTTCGTGTCCAAAATTCACATTTGCAGGAGTCATACCAGTGCTGTCATGGGTAGCGGAACGGTATGTCAACAAGAACAGAGATATGTACTGATCCCAGTCACGTTGATGTGCGTCCACGACTTTAGCCAGGTGATTCTCCAACGTCTGGTTAAACCTCTCAACCATTCCGTCTGACTGTGGATGAGCTGCCGTTGTCCGCGTCTTTTGGATCCCGAGGAGGGTGCACATTTCCTGAAATAGGGTAGACTCGAAGTTCCTTCCTTGATCGGAATGCAGTTCCATCGGTACACCAAATCGACAGATCACTTCTTGCACCAACTTCTTTGCAACTGTCTTTGCTTCCTGGTTTGGTGTCGCGAAAACTTCGGGCCATTTGCTGAAGTAATCTTGCACTACGATGATGTACTTGTTGCCTTCTTCAGTCTCGGGAAATGGCCCGGCAACATCCACGGCAATGCGCTCCCATGGTGCCCCAACATTGTACAATTTTAGTTGTCCTTTACTTCTTGTCTTCGGTCCTTTTACTGATGCGCAAGCGGTGCACTTCCTGCACCAATCTTCTACATCCTCGCGGCTGTGTACCCAGTAGAATCGTTGACGAACCTTCACAAGAGTTTTCTTGACTCCCAGATGTCCACCAGAAACTCCATCATGAATGTGTCGTAGTAGAGATGCCACTTTACTCCGGGGAACAACGACCTGCATTGTAGTTTCTTTCTGTCGTATAGGTCTTGCGTCGCCAGTGTCAATTTTGTGTTTAACAAGTCCGGTACGTCCACAGTTGTTTCCAGCGGCGAAGACGTCTTTAAACCGCATCAACAGACGTTTTGCTTGTGACAGCTGAGCGAACGTTAAATTGTCTTTGGATGATTCCAGCAGCTGTGATATTTGGTCTTCCGAGCTTGGTTCCGTAGAAGTAATATCCGTTCGTCGCAGGTACTTCACTTCTTGACATTTTCCAATTATGCTGTTTTTCTTCAGATGAACTTCTTCATTGCCAAGGTTGAGAATTCGCACACTGGCCGTTCTGTTTGTCATGAGCAATGTTCTTGCAGTAATCCAGGTCGGATGTGTGCCCTCATCTTCGGCAACTACACATAGTCCACTCTTGACTGTATTTGGAAATTTCACTCGAACAATATTTTGCGATTTTGGAGCCAACACGACGTCCTTGAGACAGTAAAGCTTACACGGTGCCGTTCCTTCGAAGAACACTTCTTGCTCGGGAAACCGGAGAACACCACGGGCCACATCCAATATGCAATGCTGCTTCTCCAAAAAGTCCAATCCCAGAATGCAATCATCAGTTATGTTGGCAATAAGCACAGGATGAATGTATGAGTGCTCACCGATGACTATCTCCACATCTGTATCGCCAAGGACAGGAACTGACTGGCCGGTTGCTGTCCGTAGTGAGCATGCTGCAGATCGATGTTTCCGTGATATAAATCGTTGCAGGAATTCAGGCTTCACAATTGTGCGCGATGCTCCTGTGTCCACTGTGAACTTGCAGGTCTTGTTGTTCAGGGTGCCCTCGACGATTAAGCTGTTCCCGTTGCACACTTGTGTCACAGTGATGGTGGGGGCTCTCTCTTGACCAGCCAGCGCCCGCCCCGCGGCCCTGGCGACGTTTAGTTTAACGCCTCCTCATCCACTTGGGTCTCGCAATTTCTGACCCGTTTCTTCGTTTTCGGGCAATCAATCCGAATATGCCCTTTTCCTCCACACCCATAACATGTCGGTCCATAACGGGGCTTCCTGGGTTCAGTCACCAGCTCCCGAACTCGGTATGGTTTGGTGTCCCGTCGCACTGCTTCCACTTCTAAAGCATGAGCCAGAGCACTCTTGAGTGTCTGATGATGTCCCAATCGTACCGCAGCGCGTACCTCATCATCCCTGATTCCATCCACGAAGCTCTGTAGAGATGTCACCTCAATGGTTGATGGCGTCGACACGTAGGCTCGTCGGACCAACCTCTCGATTTCATCTGCCCACTGTTGCAATGTCTCTGTGGGCTTCTGGGTGCGCTCACGTAGTTGTGCCCTGTACGCATGCTCCATGTGCTTGTCTCCATAGCGCGTTTCGAGGGCTTCCAGCAGGGTTTTCAGGGTCCTTTCCTCTTCGGGTATGCGTTCCAAGATAAGCTGAGCGTCTCCTTTCAGCGCTAATGTGAGCGCTGTATTTGCGTGCTCGTCTGTCCAGCCGCAACTTTTGGACAGCGTTGTGAATTGGAATTTGTAGGCTGCCCACGAAGATGTTCCGTCGAAGTGCGGCAAATCTAGCTTGAAGGGCGAGGTCATAGTGGGACCCTGGCTGCTATGTCCAATTCCTCTTAACTTCAGTTTCTGAAATTCGTTGGCCAAGTCATTCACGGTCTGCTCATGTATGTCAAGCCGCCCTTCTACTTCCTTGATACTGGTTTCCACCATTTTGATCTTCTCTCCCATGCCGACAAGCCCGCTCTGCAACTGACGTCCAATTGTCTCTTCCAGTTTGCGGCTAGCTTCTTGTTGGGCCATCTGTACAGCTTGTAGTGCAGCCTGTTGTTCCTGGCGAGCCTCCTCCTGTTTGCGGCTAGCTTCTTCTTGTGCCGCTTGCACAGCCTGTAGTGCGGCCTGTTGTTCCTCACGTACAGCTTGTAGTGCAGCCTGTTGTTCCTGGCGAGCCTCCTCCTGTTTACGGCTAGCTTCCTCCTGTTTGCGGCTAGCTTCCTCCTGTTTACGGCTAGCTTCCTGTAATGCAGTCTGTGCAGCTTGTTGTCCTGCTAGGATAGCGGCTAGCATGGCTTCCAAGCCTCCATCTGTAGTTCGGCTCGCTGGAGCTGCTGCAGGTGGCGCTACCATGGTGGGTGCCATTGGTGTTGCTGCTGGCTCTTCCAATGTGGATGTTCCTCCTCCCGATGCTTCGAGCTCCTTCTGCCGGGTTGCATCCATCTCCGCCTGGCGCCTGGTGCGTGGAGTACGCGTATCTTCTCTTGGAGTGATTGGCATTCCGCTTCTGACACCAATTGTTACGTGTGGGGTGGTATTAAAATGCCAATCCGATGAGATGAACGTTTATTTCCACTTATCACTAGGTTAGCACAATGTTCCACAGTAGTTGTCCAAATCGTCTTGCACAATTATCAAAAGTCCGTTAACACACACTGAGGTCGTTGGTAATCACAATCACTGATTTCACTGTTCACAGTTCACAACACTAGTTCACTGATAACACTTAACGATCACTTGGTCGCTATCCGCGCTTAGATAGTTACACTGTCGCTTCCAGAGACAGACTGCCTGAAGCCGCGGTTTCAACGTCTTATATAGGACGAGAATATTTCTAAAGAACTTTCCAGTATTGACTCGAAACAATAGACAAAAGACGTTCAAAACAAGTAATAAAAATCACAAACAAAAGGGGCGGCTTTCCTTTGAGCATCTGATGTAAACAACTTTACCATACATGCTAATTTGATCTCTAACTACTTATGAATAAGGTTCAATCTTAACTACAAAACTAGGTACATTGACTAGGGTCTGAATTCCCGGAAAGTTACTTTTATGACGGTCGGGTCGGGTGTTTATAGCCCCTAATTAGTCTATTCTTTCCCACGGTATTTTTGTTCGAGAAGCTTGGCGAAACATCGCGACTCGACGACGCGATGTAACAGTATGTAAATATCGGCCCGTCACCGTCAGTCACCCCATTACACGATCAGTTATGGATAACTGATGGATCAGTGATCAGTGACTGATATTGCGATAGATAGTTCTGTAGAAGATCTGACACATGACGTCATATCAAAACTGTCAAAAATCTGTCAGATTTCTTCATATTCAGGATCAGGAACCGGTGAAACTGGCCCCTAATGATAATCATAGCTTATTTAAAGCTTTATTCTTACAGTTTGGCACTATATTCACGATGGATCTTGCTTTAGCAACACAACAGAAGAGCCAGAAATTACGAGTTTAACACCAACATCAGCAGAAAATAACACTTCAGTTAAATAAAACTTTTAGAGATCTAAGGGTTGTTTTATTTAACCTTAATTTTAAGTAGGTTGTAGAGTTAAATTGTTAAGTATTATCACATGAGTAAAGATTCTTTGGTATTATCACGGAAATTTTAATATATTAATTTTAAGTATATATAAATGTCGCAGACAGATAGCTTAATTAGCCGTTCTATTAACTGCCTAGCCTTTTAGCTAAACAGCGCCGTTCTACTAGATTCCTGAATGATATACAGACAGTTTATCAAACAACTAGGCAAATGACTTGGATCGATGACGTTGTAACGTAACGCAACTGATGTGGATGGAACCTAAAAGGAGAAATCTAAACAATAAAATATAAAAGACGGATTATTACAGTTATATTCCAATAGATTCTACCATACTCTACGATACTTATCTAAATGACACTTAGAGTTTATCACTGCACTTCTACAAAAATCCTCTATATAGACCTTGTGACGTATATCAATTCATTAGCAAAGTCTGCATCTTAGCTTGTTGCAACTTCTCCCGTATGAACATAATTTGTGACGTATATCAATTGATTAGCCAAAGTCTGCATCTTAGATTATCGCAGCTTTGCAACGTAGCGGTTGGTGAGCCTTCGGACCCATGCCGATGGTCAGTTGAGGGTCTATGCCCGCTAGCTGCTGGTTGAATCTGGATCCCACATCGGCTTCCAGGACGGCAGCATCTATCATCATTATATCGTATTCTTTGTTCACGTTGAATTATTTTTCTCCTTTTTGAAACATTTTTTAGTACATTTCTTTGTCCAGACCCAAAATCGAATTCCCTAGACTGACTTTCTCCTCTAATCCGTCATAGTTTTTCCTTTTTCAAATTTGAAAACGTTCCGTAATATGAAAAATAAATTCTTTTAATACAAAAGAGTATATGTATGATATGAACATGAAATAGGTGGTTTACGAAATGCCACAACGTTTCATTACTTGCTTAGCCTGTTTATTAGTCTGACACTAAGGCAACATACTAGGAAAAGTGAGTGAGCGTAGCAAGGAGGGGAGCTGCGGAAGCGGCCGCGCGTCACCAGAAATATATGCATATACATATGCATATGTATATTTATATATGCATATATGTATATGTACCTATTTATTCATATATGCATGTATTTGCATATATTTCTGGTGACGCGCGGCCGCTTCCGCAGCTCCCCTCCTTGCTACGCTCGTCGACGCACGTCACGCGGTGGTCACTGTTCCTAGTATGTTGCCTTATTGTCAGACTAAAACATTATATAACTGGCCTAAGCATTAGCCAGCCAGTTTATTAAATGTCGTAACAAACGCTACGGCTGGATATCATTCAGGAATCTAGTTGAACGGCGCTGTTTAGTTAAGAGGCTAGGCAGTTAATTGAACGGCTAATTAAGCTATCTGCCTGCGGCATATACATTATTCTAGATTGAAAATGTATTTAACATTTTAAATTTATAAATTCATAACTCATAGAGCGTTTTAAATGATTCTAGATGCTTATAATAAACACGGTGACACGCAAAAATCTGCATCTGTCTGTCCGTTACAGCCATTTTATTCCAAAACTATTGAGACATCACAGTTAAAACTTGGTAAATAGGTGTATTCTGTAAACTGTTTTAAGATTTTATACAAACACTAGCAGCCCGCCCCGGCTTCGCACGGGTAGAATATATACCTACAACATTTGCGTCAGTTTGTTGCATCGAATATAAAATATGAACATATTTAACAATCATCGTCATATTTCAACCAATTTACACAAAACCTTAACGAATTATGCACCTAAACCTTCCTCATAAACACTCTGGCTATTGGTGAAAACCGCATGATAATCCGTTCAGTAACACAAACAGACGCAGTGATGGACTTTGTTTTATAATACTTACGTAGTGATATTGGACGGCCCTTTGGCGTAAAGGATAGTTACCCTGATTCTGAACCGACGGTCGTTGGTTCTAATCCTAGCTATATACCTACTAATGAAAGTTTTATGTGCATTCATGAATCATGAGTTTTCGTACAGTGGTAGTGGGATCATTTAATCTACCAAAAAGTAGCTTACCACCAAGGAGAACATCTGCCGCCTTAACCTAACGGCGTTCCCCTACGCAAAAAGTAGAGGTAATATACGCTTAACGTGTGTATCTGTGTGTCTGTCTGAAGCATCTTAGCACCTAACCGGATGAACTGATTTTGTTTTTATTATTGATAGTTTTTTTTTTATTGATAGATGTCTTCATCGAAAGTTTTCTTAGCTTTGATTCATGAAAATTCGTTCAATCGTTATAAAACAATGAGCTTTTTTCTAGTTAATTGCGCTATGAAATCAACTTTCATAGGTCTGATCAATTCAAAAATCTTCTTCTTCAACGATATTGTA
Source organism: Cabera pusaria (assembly GCA_954871355.1). Classification (NCBI taxonomy): domain Eukaryota; kingdom Metazoa; phylum Arthropoda; class Insecta; order Lepidoptera; family Geometridae; genus Cabera; species Cabera pusaria. Next base: position 8,355,648 of record OX940907.1, read on the forward strand.
AGAACATGGAACATTGACCTGATGCTGGGACATCTCCTGGACTCTACAGAATAGTCAAATCCTCACCAACTTACAGCTCAGATTTTAAATGTCCTGTTTAGAGTCATTGAAATGCTTTTAATGAAAAGATTATACATAGATCAGTCAGGGTGGTTTAAAATATTATATTATTTAATATATATAGATGAATATTATTTTATACAATAGATCATATTATTTTACTATATTGACTTCAAATTGATTGTGATCGATGGGAATCTACAGCATAGCTAAGCTTATAATAATATTTTCGTAGTAACTATGACCTATTCTGTGGTTTCACTGCAAATATTTTATTAATTTTTCGATGCGTGTATGTGAAATTTGTGATATCTTCTAGAGTTTTCATTTGAATTATACAGGGTATCCCAAAAGTCGACGTCAAGCCGAAGTCGCATGATAGGTTAGGTCATAACAGTTATCAGAAAAATATTTAAAAAATGTATGTCTTTTATTTTTAAAATTATTGCAAAAAAAAAATTTTTCGGGAAAATGTACCACCCTGTAACAGTTTTTACTTTCCTGTTGCTACAAATCTTTAGTTTTTGCCATTTTTGTTTTACTTTTTTTATCCCGAATATTGCTTCTGTAATTTGTAACCTTAAAATCTGAGCTAACTGCTCCAGCTTGAAAGATGTCATGTTTTGCAGAACCACGTTTTGAAAATCAATTTTTCGCTCTACTTTAACTGACGGTCCTGAAAAAAAATTATACCACGAAGGTCTGGCAAGTAACTTTAAAAGTTAGCGCATTTAATAAGGATTCTAAAGTGGTATAACACTTATTACATTATTTCTTAAATCGGGTACAAAAAATATTTTTTCAATGAAAGTCGGTTTTGAATAATTTCTTTGTCTTTACTAAAAGTGATTCTAGTGAACTCTAGCTGCATCTCCTTCTACTAGACGTTTGCAATGACAAGACGCATCGCTATCAATGTAAAGACTTCCACCCCAGCATAGTTCCACTTCAGACTGGCAGATTATCGACCGACGTCAGCGATTTTCGTTTTAGAGCGCTGTATAGTGCTTCTGAAGTGGTTTTATTTTGAGATAGGACCTTAACAACTGCAGGTATCGCTACTAGCGTAGTAAACAATTAAAAAAATATATTTAACAGCATCGATGATACCTGCATCTCGCAAACGAAACGGTTTGAATAATATATTATCGTTTCGTTTAAAAAAAAACGGTAAAGTCGAGTTGTACTCGCCCACCGAGGCTTCCGTACCGAGTTTTCAAATTATGTTTAAGGACAAACTTAACTTTGCAGTTCGACTCATCGAAAAGGTACTGCACCAACCGCAAATAATAAGTTATAAATAGTAAATTTTTTAATTTTATTTTGCTACTAATTTGCAACTTATTTACAGCCTTTAGATTTATTCCTATATAAGTGGTTCAAGACCTTGCTTCTTGTAATATGCGAAAATATGTGACATCGCGTATTGACTTATTACAGGTTTGATTTTCCACAACGGCCCAAATATTTAGTTTAAGTTTCAACTTGATAGCTCTACGCATTCTGGAGATAAAGGGTCTTGACAGGACAGACGGACAGATAGACAGGTTCCTTTTTAGGGTTCCGTACCCAAAGGGTAAAACGGGACCCAGTAGGGTCCCGTTTGGGAGTCTTCCGGAGTCTTAGTAATAACTAAGACTCCGCTGTCCGTCTGTCTGTCTGTCTGTCTGTCCGTCTGTCTTCAGGCTGTATCTCATTAACTGTGATTGTCAAACAGTTAAAATTTTCACAGATGGTGTATTTTTGTTGCCGCTAGAACAACAAATACTAAAAACAAAATAAAATTGAAAAATAAAGGAGACCGCCTTACAAAAAACGTGTTTTTAGTATAACGCCATCTATGAAGGTCTAGGTGTCATCTGGGTGTTAACAACTCCTTCTTGTTTTAACAACCTTTCTAATTAGTTTTGGCAAAATGACATAGATGGTGCTAGTAAACGAGCCCTGTCTCGTCTTTCTAGATCGCGGTGACGAGATTCTCCGTGAACTCGTATACCAAACAAAATGTTCTTGGTAATATCGATTAATCAAATATGTTATAACATAACATAACGAAACATAACAGAGTTTCAACCTATAGGTTGAAACTCTGTTATGTTTCGTATTGTACTGTAGTACGGAACCCTCCCTAAATGTGCGATGTGAGACGCGACTCTGACTCGTACTTGGCCAGTTTTATTTACCCTTAAGGTAAAAAACTCTAAAAAAATTTAATTCTTCAGACTTTAAATGCCACACGACTCATTTTCAGAAGGTAGTTTAAGGTGTTTATCTCTTTATCTCTGGAGATACTTATAAGATCATGAAAAATTGTATATGACCAAAAATAAAGTACACTCTTTCAAATGAAAAAAATATTATCCACGTCGGTTAATAAAACACGGAGTTCTCAGGAAAAAGTAAAAGAATTACAATTGAATTAAGAATTTTCTCTTTTTTGAAGTTGGTTACAAATAAAAACTGCGCTTACAGGTAAATGTTTAATACTAATTACAATTACTATATTAAATCAGAATGTAGCATAATTAAACAAATTATACAAGAAGAAAGCCGCTGATCGATGGGCGAGTATAACCGTGGTTTAATGGCTCGTCGATACAGCGCGCCGGTGTATCATTGCAATCATACCGACGAGCCTGGCTCGTGGTTTGTTATATTATACTATATTACTTATACTTAGTTTTTTTTTACTCGGCTCGTCGTACAAAACCGCGTGTAGATCACATTGCCTCAATTCTCATTCAGAGTACCTAGTGCGAGTTTTATATATTGGTTTACTCACGTGACCGTAAACGCAGATTTGTATGGAATTAAAAAACGCCATCTAGTGTGCATAAGAGGAAACATAGTAATTTCCATACAAGTCTGCGTTTACTTTAACGTGATCGAGTGAGTAAATAAATCTAAATAAACTCGCACTAGGCACTCAGACACGACTGTTTCGCTCGCTAGTCCATCAGCCAACGAGCCGCGAGTAAAGCCGTCGTTCCTAAAACCGCGGTATATGGCTCGTACTTCGATCACCCACTGAAGCATTACGTCTCCTAACATCTTGTATATTTTATCATCGTCCATTCTGCAAATGAAAAAAATTGTGCATTAAGTTTACATCATACAGTCCTAAGCAAGATTAAATGTATCGCTTATAGGCAATTTGATTTTTTTAAGGCAATCTGAAAACAAAAATATAAATAATGAAAAATAATTCTTTCTTTTTTAACTGGTATCTACACATAATATTTTTGTCCATTACAATAAAAATACAAAAACTTTTTTGATTACCATTAAAATAACAAAATTGTACATACTATGTAATAAAAGAAGAATAATAAGGCAATAAAATCGGCAGTCTTATCGCGTAGAGAAATTTCTGCCAGGTAACCTTGGTATGGACACAGAATAATGAATAGTATAAATACATGAAAAAGAAGAACACAAACAGAAACTTGGGGGTAGCGGACTATAAAATTAATGATCTGAGAAAAAAAAGTTATTGTGATAAATAAATGATCGTACAAAACGAAATAAACTGGCCAAGTGCGAGTCGGACTCGCACACATAGGGTTCCAATTGAACAAAATTTGCTGGAAAAGTTAAGTTAAGTTAAGTACATGTAGTTTTAACATCGACATATATAAATACCGTGTCAATACTAAACATGCTTATTTACTACAACGCCATCTAACGAATATTTAACGAACTTCTAACGCCAACTAAGTGAACGTTAACACAATGTAAAGTAAGGTTAACCAGTGTTTTTCAACGTGTGGGTCGCGAGGTCGTGACCCCCTGGGGTGTCGCGAAACCTCTACAAGGGGATTGCGGGGGGTCGGGAAGCCTCAGTAAAAGAAAAAACAAAGTTTGAAAATATACTTTTAAAGAAAATATTATTTAAAGAGCATTTTTATTTGTTGTCACTGAGAGTGCTTATAATATTTGTTTCAAAAGAAAACTATGTAATTTGTTTCCGATAGGCCACACGAACGAAGCCGTGGGTAGAAGCCAGCAATATGACAAAATACAGATTATAAACAGTGCAAGTAAGTCGGTTATTTTTTTTATACTAAGAGGGTCGCATCGCGTCATGAAAAATTGAAAAAACTGGTAAACAATCGTTCATAGATGGCGCTATAGTAAAAACACGTTTTTTGTATGAGAAACCCCTTTAATTAGGGTTCCGTAGCCGAATGGCAAAAAACGGAACCCTTATAGATTCGTCATATCTGTCTGTCTGTCTGTCTGTCCGTCCGTATGTCACAGCCATTTTATTATAATGGCTATGGAAGACTACAGAATTGAAACTTAGTAGGTAGATGTATTCTGTAAACCGCTTTCCGATTTTTATACAAAAGTAAAAAAAATAAAAGTTTAAGGGGGGGCATCCCATACATGGAACGGAAACAAAAATTTTTTTTTTCTTCAAACCTATATGTGTATCGATAGGTCTTCAAAAATGACATTAAGGTTTCTAAAATCATTTTTTCTCAAAGTCAATCATTTGAAAGATAGGCGCGTGTAAAGTGGTAAAATGTGTGTCCCCCCCCCCCCCCCCCCCCGCTAACTTTTAAAGTATGTGAGTGAAAAATCTAAAAAAAATATATGCTATAGATCTCAATAAAAACTAACAACGAAAATTGGTTTGAACGAGATACAGTCAGCAGTTTTTGAGATATGGCGACCGCAAAGATAACTTTGTTTTTCATACAAACACTATGAAAAACAAAGTTAATTTTGTAGTTACAAAAAATCATAATTTTGGAATACTTAACTGTGTTACGGAACCCTACGAGTGCGAGTCTGACTTGCACTTGGCCAGTTTATTTTTTAAAAATTTGTTATGTTTGTAGTATTTGTTGTTAAAGCGGCAACAGAAATACATAATCTGTGAACAGACAGACAGACGGACAGCGGAGTCTCAGGGTTCCGTTGGTACCCTTTGGGTTCGGAACCCTAAAATCCAACTTCACATGCCGCGATAGTGAAAATATCCACTAGACAATCATGTCATCGAGGAATCATATTTGTTTATATTGTTTATCTCCATATCTCCAGAGACTATTATCAAATCTCAATAAAATTTGAATGGGACCAAAAAAAATGCATAATCTCTCAAACAAAAAAAAATATTTTAAAATCGGTTTAGATTTGAGGGAGTTCTGAGAAACAAACATTTAAAAAAACAGTCGAATTGAGAACCATCTTCTTTTTTGTGATGTCGGTTCAAAATAATACACAAAATAGACTACTCAAATTGTAGTATATTATGATATAATATACATTGTTATGTAAAATCCAAAATATCCTCGCATCGACGGGATTTGAACCCGCGCCTTCTATATGTAGCAACTCAGATACAAATACTATAGAGCAGTTACGAGTACAATATTATGATAAGTCCTTTGTCAAGCTTTCGTATGAGTTTTGATTAAATTAATTACAACAATTCAGATGTTTTGTTATAATTTTGTGCTATTGAAACACCGTGTTTTAACTTACAGTTCCTATCTCTGCCTTCCAGTAAAATGATAGTTACCGCAATTTCAATAACAAAATCTTGAAATATTTTTTATGTCCTATAATAATATGCTAGCAATATAACCACTATTTCACCTGTTGGTAAGTGATGATGCAGTCGAGGATAGTAGCACGCTTGGCTAGAACGGGAAATGGCTCTCAAGGAACACTATCGGAATACATTAAATGTTTTGCCGATAGATTTTCTAGCTTGAGGGTGGTAGCAGGCCAAGCGTACACTAAGCAGTGTTCTTCTACCATGCTAGGGGTTGGCAGTTTCCTAACAATGTTTTTCCTTCACCAGAGGGCCGCTTTAAAATGCGCACGTAAATTTTTCGATACCATTTTTTTTTAATTTGTGCTTATGTGGGATTGAACCCACTACCTCTGGCATCAAAGCCAACCTTTCTCCCACTGCGCGACTGGGCCCTCAGTATTTTATTGCTTTTATATCTCTATTTATCTATGTCATTTCTCTTTAGAGTTCCGAGTTTCCTCAAAAGGTAAATAAAAACCGGCCAAGTGCGTGTCGGGCCACGCGCAGTGTAGGGTTCCGTAGTAGCTCGTTATTCAATGCAAGTCTTTACCCGTTATAAACAAGCAACTAGGTACTTCGTCTTTGTCACATTAAAATATTTATTCTAAGGATTTTGTATTTGGTACAAAACTACCCAACACCCAAGTTCAACGACTATTACTGCTTAACTAATAAAGTTATCTTAACTGCTGTAGTTATTAATTTTTCCAGATTTTTCAAGCTAGCAGTTTAGCTTTTAGAGGGGGGTGGGAGACGCCCTACTGGAACAAAATTTGCACTTTAAAGTTTAATATTTCGTAAATGGAGCATTCAATCGAAAAATGATATAAGCATCTCTGAAGTCAATGTAAAAGACCTATTCAACAATAACCCACACGATGGGGTACACGACGAAAAAAAAATGCCTTCCCACTTCTCATGTACGGGAGCAGCTACCCTAAAAAAAATATTTTGCCTTGTCAGGACTACGGAACCCTAAAAAAGGAACCCTTATAAGATCACTTTCTTGTCCGTCTGTCTGTCTGTCTGTCTGTCTGTCTGTCTGTCCGTCTGTCTGTCTGTCCGTCTGTCCGTGTGTCACCACCGATTTATTCAGGAACGGGTGAACCTAGCAGGTTGAAATTTATACCAGATACTGAGGTCTAAAGTCCCTATCAGGTTTATAAAAATCAAGGTCCTGAGTCAACACGATAAAAAGATATGGGCAAATTTTAATTTTCGCGACAACTTATTAGTACCAAAAAATTACCTTAATTTTTATTTTTTTTATTTTTCAAAATTTTTCCTTTACTTGTGCTGTAAGACCTTGCTTTTGACCAAAATTGACAATTCTAAGTCAACCGGAAGTACCCTATAGGTTTTGGGTCGAAAACCTATAGGGTACTTCCCGTTGACCTAGAATCATGAAATTAGGCATGAAGCAAGGTCGTAAGCCCTTGTTTATGCTTAGAACAAATAAAGGACAAATTCCAAAAGTAAAAAAAGTTGAAAATTAAAGGATGTCCCCATACACACATAGTTTACGCCAATTAAGATAGACCTTTGAGATATATTAGCGCTCATACAATTTAGAGGTCTTGCTTAATTGGTACTTCCAACGTTGGTACGGAAGCCTCGGTGGGTGAGTCCAACTCGACTTGGCCGGTTTTTATTTTATTGGAATGTAGATACCTACATAATAGACCTACGGCTGGTAGGCAACTTAACTACTCGTAGTAGCACAGATTATATAATAGCTACTAAGTATTAGTTAAAAGTAAAGGTACGGCCACACCGCAGCGTCTTGCGTGCGCGATTTCGGTAGCGATCAGATAGCGCAGTAGTATTTGTACCGACTAGGCGATTGGATCACACCAAACGGGATCTACGGCGATCAGAAAACGATTGAAAATCAGATCGCGAACGCGCATGCGGACGCAAAACGCCGCGGTGTGGTCACCTTAAGTAAGTAATTGAAAACGGCCATTAGAGGTCTATCAGTTGGTGCTACTATAAGCACAGAATAAATAATAGTACAAGCTGTAAGTAGATATTATATTTCAGGGCCAACAGATAGGTATAAGTGCACTCTCATTCTCTTGCACTCTTTGTTAGCAGCCTTGAATTTGCTTAGAATCTTCATTTTATAAATCTATTGAACTATTTGCAAGTGTTCTAGCCATCAGCACTAGATATAAAGTGTGTGTGTGTAGACTAGATTGCTTTCATCGTGATATCATAACGAGGTTTTCTCTACGATTTTAAGTGAATAAAGACTACATCTTTTATTTATATATGTATTATTTAAGGGAGCTATTAATTAAATATACTGTCGTTATGATTTTTAAACAAAACGAGTAAGTTGACAGCTGTTCGGGTTATTCCACAAATCCCCATTGACATTCCCCAACAAATCAGGTCGAGTGAGAAAAATCCGCAGTTTTCTCACTCGACTTGACTTGTTATTTCTCTTTATAGTTCTGACGTTGCTTTAGATATTGAGGCTGGTGAATTATACAGCTTATAATATGAGAAATTTTCTAATTTTTAATAAAAATACATTTTTCAGATTTAATTTCACTGTTTTACAGATAGTATTTTAAAGCAAACGCACAGGAGCGGATTGCTCTGAATTTTGAAATAAATAATAGTCTTTGGCGATCTTTTACTAACGGCCGACAAGATTATAGAACAAGGATTAACTAACGTGGTAAAGATAATAGAGAATAATAATAATAATGGGTATTGAGTATGGTTTTCAACCTCATTCCGCAAAAATTATGATGGTATAAGTTTAACGTGTACAGCGCATAAAACTTAACGAATGATTTTGATTTACTTAGGCTGAGTTGCACCATCTTACTTAAACTATAACAAACGTCAAAAATCTGTCAAAATTCATATAAAAACACCGGTTAATAGTTATAGTTACGGTTAAAGTAAGATGGTGCAACTCAGCCATAGTTTTTTTTGTTTAATATGTGTTTTCATTGAGAGTGTTGTTAGCTTTGATTCATGAAAATCCTTTCAGTTCTTTTATGATTATGAGCATTTTTAGGGTTTCGTAGCCGAATGGAAAAAAACGGAAACCTTACAGATTCGTCATGTCTATCTGTATGTCTATCCGTCTGTTCGTCCGCATGTCACAGCCATTTTATTCCGACACTATTAAGACTACACAGTTGAAACTTTGATATGTTCTGTGAACCGCTTTAAGATTTTTATACAAAAATAAATAATAATTAAGGAGGGTTGAGAGTTTCCCCAAACATAAAACTGAAACTTAAAAAAAAAAAAAACCTATACGTGCGGGGTGTCTATAGATAGGTCTTTAAAAATTACATTGAGGTTCCTAAAACCGTTCTTTTCTTAAAGTCAATCATTTGAAAGATAGATACTTCTTATAGTTATAAATATTGAAATACGGGACTTATCGCGCCTAAAACATAAACTTTTATTTAACTCGACGTTTCGACCAAGTTGCATTGATCGTGGTCATGAGACGACTCTCACGATCAAAGCTACTTGGTCGAAACGTCAAGTTAAATAAAAAATTATGTTTTAGGCGCGATAAGTCCCGTATTTTAATATTTATAACTATGTGTTCAAATCGCGAAAGTTTAAAGTTTACAGATACTTCTAAAGTTGTAAAATGTGTGTGTCCCTCCTCTAATTTTTAAATTAAGGGAGTGAAAAATCGTAAAAAAATATATGCTGCAGATCTCATTAAAAAATTTCAACGACAGTTAGTTTGAACGAGATATAGTCAACAGTTTTTGAGATATAGCTACCGCAAACGTTTGTTTTTCATACAAGCACTATCATACAAAGTATTTTTTTGCTGCCGAAAAATTATGGTTATAAAATACTCTACTGTGTTGTACTATTCATTATTCTGTGACTGTGTTTCGGAACCCTACGAGTGCGAGTCCGACTTGCAAATGGCCTATTTTCATTCTAGATGATGACGCTTTGATGTATTCTTTTATAGGTCTGATCAATTCGAAATTCGGTATCATCTTACTTCAATGGTATTGTAAGAACATGGTAGCGTTAACCTGATTCTGGGACATCTCCTGAAATCTGCAGAATATAACGCTTCACCAAATTACAGCAGAAATGTCGAGTTTGGGCTTATTGGATTCATTGGTCTCAATGAACATATTATATAATATATATATATATATATATATATCTCAACGAAGTAATTCGCCAGAGAACTAAAGTTAACGACATAGCTCAAAGGATTAGCAAGCTGAAGTAGCAGTGGGCCGGTCATATCTGCCGCAGGACTGATAACCGTTTGAGGTAGACTTGTCCTAGAGTGGAGACCGCGAATCGGTAAACGTAGCGTAGGACATCCTGTGACCAGCCAGGCTATTCTGTAAGCTATTTCGACCGTATTACGAACGTAATACGATTGAATTTCGTAGTACGAAGTTCGAATCTCACCGCAGATTCCGCTGTCGAGATAGCTTACAGAATAGCCTAGCAGGTGAAGCGATGACATACGCAAAGCGGTGGGCAGTGACTGAAAGAGAAGAGCCGAAGATCGGGCTCAGTGGCGCATCTTGGGAGAGGCCTACGTCCAGCAGTGGACAGGCCAGAACAGGATAGGCTGATGATGATGATGATGGTGGTATCTCATTCACTCATGTGGTGGTATGAAATATTGAATTTAACTATTCATATTTTATTTGAAATAATTCAATTGAATAATCTTTCATATGAAACCGATTTGGGGCACATCGACTGGATGGTTTCAAAATCTATAAAGGTACGGACACACGCAGCATGCTGCGTGCGCGATCTAAGCGGCGATCAGATAGCGCAGTAGTATTTGCACCGACTCAAACCCGATCAGAAAACAATTGAAAAGTACTGAGATCGCGCCCGCAGACTGCACGTCGCGGTGTGGCCGTACCTTAACAGACATATAGAGATTTTTATGATGATGATAATAAATATAATATAATAATATAAATCAAAGTCAGTTCATCCGTTTGGGAGCTGCGATGCTACAAACAGACATACATATACATAGGTACACAGATACTAAGATCGACATGTCAGACATACAACACCCTTTTTTGTGTCGGGAGGTAAATACTAATATAAATAATTGAATATCGTTAGTAAAACTAAAAAAACATACTTCAAATGCCGCGCGCATTTTCAGTACTAAGTTTAAGGTGTTTATCTCCATATCTGGAGATACTCATCAGATCTTGATAATACTACAACGGGACTAAACTAGAAGCATATTCTCTCTTACAAAAAGAAATTATAAATTAGTTAATAAGTGACGGAATTTCTGAAGTAAAAAACATTAAAAAAATAGTACCACAGAATACAGTCGAAATGAGAACTTCATTTTTTGTGAAGTCGGTTAACAAATGATTGTAACTTACGTCTCCAACTATTACAGTTTTCATACTCCATTTCACAGTAATTGTCAAACGTTTTATAACTCCCATCATAATGGCGGGCACACACTTGAGTTAGTCTGAAACGTGGTTTTAATAATTAAGGGCAAGTTATAAGTTTAAAATATGTATAAAATAAATATAGACAAATTATTTGCACTTTTTACAGTGGCCCCCGGTGAAGGAAAAGCATCGTTAAGAAACCAACAACCCCCGGCATGGTGGTAGGACACTATCTAAATGTCCGCCTGGCCAGCTACTACCCTCAAGTTAGAAAATCTGTCGCCAAACATCTAATGTGTTCCGGCAGCTATCCTTGAGAGCCAGTTCCCATTCTAGGCCTAGCGTGCTTAGCATTTTCGACCGTATCATCACTTACCAACAGGTGAGATAGTAGTTAAACGCTAGCCTATAAGATATTAAATAAAAAGTTGTTATGGTGGTAGAAAAGATGATGATCTTGTAACTTTTCACACCGGTTTTGTTTTAAAAAGTTTTGTTAATAGTCGTTCATTATTCTATAACTTTTGCTTAGTGCTGGATATCGCGACCACGTTATGGAACTCGAAAATTTTGTTTAATCGGAACCCTACGTGTGCTAATTCGACTCACATTTGGCTAGTTCATTTTTATATTGTTTGAACATCTCGCCAGTACTCTGCATTAAACGCGTTTGCTTTCTACTTGACCCATTATTTAAGCAGCTTTTCCAGACTATGCATGGATGACCGTATGATTTGTCTGAAAAAATTGACAGCATGCTCGTAATATATGATTGAAGTCCTGCTACTCCTCCAACTTTAGATTGATTTTAAGTCAACGTCATTTAAAAATCCAAACAACCTACGTCACAGGCCCTAAGAAGCTTTTGTAGCGTTTTTTTTTATTTATATTCGAAAATGGTTAGCGCTTGACCACTATCTCACCCAAAAGATACCTACTTATTCACTCGCTACTTGAAGACCCCTAAGTTGTATCTAATCGGAAACACAGTGTTTTGTTAAATGTTTTTTGCTTGATATTATTAACCGTTATACATAGAGAGACTTAAAATGTGCATAAAAAATAAACTTAATCAGAAATAAAAGGGGGCTGTTTACATAAAACGGCTTCTACAAAATTTTTTCGGCAAATCTTGTTCAATCTTATTAATTGTATTATACTGTTGTACGGAACCCTACTAGTTCAAGTCCGGCTTACACTTGGCCAGTTTATAATCAATGTTTGATGCCTTAAAAAATATGGAAAACCTAATAAATATATTAATTATTGTTAAAGCACACCAAACTTTCAAACAAAACATTGTTCGGAATTTTTGACATTGACGAAGGAAAAACTAACTTTATAAACAATATTAAGTTCCTTCAACTTACTTATAAGTAGCTGGACAGTCATTCACAAACACGATGCAGCCCCTGTCAATAAGGTCGGATTTCCTGAACAAAGATCTTTTTGGATAGAACTGGACCTTCCAAGGTTTTGTGTGTCTCTTACTTACGTAATGGGAAGATGCCTCCAGGATCATGCTGAAAACTATAAATAGTGGAGTCAGTTTCCTCCTCCGATTCAAAAATAGTATCGTTTGTCCACTATCTCGCGGAATCTATATGTGGAAAGCTATTACGAGATCGAAGATGGTGAATACGCTAGTCTTATATTGGTCAGACTCTAAAGGGCTATGTGCTGCTGGACACCGTAATGTTATGGCAGCTGATTTTCACCTAGATGGCGGCAATCCTGGACAGTAAACTAAATAACTATGGCGTATGTACATGCCAAGATACATATATATTTGTTATTTTCACTAGTGACTACTTAGTACTTCAAAAAATTTATAGAACATGACAAACATATGACAAAATACTACCTTTAAAACCGAAAACCATTTCCATTTCACTGTCAAATACCTAACAAAGCTATAAGCACCGCTTGAAGCAAACCCAAAAGTCCTACCACTTAAAAGAGCTGTTATTTTTAAATTGTTTATTATCTCTACCATTCGAAGTAATTAATATTGAAATAATTTAACCATCCAAACAATAAACAAACATTGATTAATATAACTTACCTAAGCAAAACAATAATACGTAATTAACAGTACTGAACATCGCAACTTGTATTCAATTATAATTTATAACATTGAAACTTGAAATTGAATTATGATTACATGAACATATTGAATTTATGAATAGGTAGTAATCAATTTTGTAAGCGGTAGATGAATTATTTCAAGAAACTGCTGCTGACAAATTTCAATTTGCTGATAAATTTATTGCTTGCCATAAAAATTTTCACTAGATGTATATGCCCGACTTTTATACAGCTTTTTTATTTCATACTTTTTTTTTTTTTTTTTTTAATACGTTATAGGCTAGCGTTTTGACCACTATCTCACCTGTTGGTATGTTATTGTGTTCAAATACCATTATTTAAAAAAAAAAACAAAATTCAAAAGTCAAATAATTTATCTAGCCTATGGGCAAATTAAAAATCTGCACTTACACACCCCCAATAACATTAAATAGATCATATCAATTATTATTATTCTAAATAACAAAAACATATGCTTATAGCTATGAATTAAAAAAAAACAAAAGTAATGAGCTATCTAGCTTTTATATAAACGTAGAATGTTTAAGTTCCCTGTTGCAAACCGTACGTATTACGTGCACCCCCAATGCCCAATGCATGTTTCATTACATCAGACGTTTTTTATCCAAAATAATTGTGAAATAATGATATATAAATCAATCAATAACACGCAAACTTATCGCAGTACAAATCATATTTTATTATTTAAATAAATATTTCGCCTCATTGCTTCAATAACGTGTTATCTTGAAAAACACAATTTTACAGTAAATATTTTTTACTTCCAAAAAAATATTTTATCTCAACTAATTAATGTTTTACCTTTATTTTAAATAATGCACGTAGTAAATATCTACGCTTTCTGAAATTGTAAGAAAATGTTGATAATATTATAAATTAGACAAAAAATGGCATATTTACAAATATGAGTGATTATGTCACATTTTTCCTGAAAATATGACTAAAGATAAGTGTAGCAAACAGATAAGTTACGGTGTCCAAGCTTTGATTATTATTTAGGCAACGAGCTAAATAATGAAAACGCGTTATTCGACAGTCGAACTGATCATCGATATCGATAAAGTTGATTATTAAAAACACGAATAAAACAACATTTTCTGAAAATGAATCCTAGCTAGATCGATTTATCGCCCCCGAAATCCCCTGTATACTAAATTTTATTTAATCGTTGCAGCCGTTTCCGAGATTCAGATTCAGATTCCGGGATTAAAGTAAACACGATATCTATAAATAAAAGAAGATTCATAAGTAAAAAACACGTTTTTTGTTTTAAACCCTTTAATTTTTAACTTTGTTCTGTTCTTAGTACTTGTTGATAAGCGGCAACAGAAATACATCATCTGTGAAATTTCATCCGACTAACTATCACGGTTCATGAGATACAGCCTGGTGACAAACGGACAGACAGACAGACATACGGACAGCGGAGTTCAGACAGAAGGTTTTGTTGGTACCCTTTGGGTTCGGAACCCTAAAAAAGAAGTTTTCGGACTTGTCACGTGATTGAAGCAAAGGAGCGATTTATTCGATGGTCATAGACGAATTATTGCTAGAGTTAGGGTCAGTTTACACCGAAACGCAACGCGACTTGATGATGCTTTGGTATTGCGCGGCGCAGCGCGGCGCAGCTAAACGTGCGACGCCACCAAACTATCTCAATACAACGTGTATCTTATTGTGTAGTTAATAAAGTTCAATTGTTTATCACGCGGCTTCCCGCTGCACCGCGCGGCGCAGCCTGATGCCACCAAACTAACGCAATGAAATGTGTATCTTTTTGTGTTGTAAATAAAGTTTATTTTTGTATCAGTCTCTTAATAAGTGCGCGCCGCGTCGCGTTGCGGTCTAAGCTGACCCTTAACATAAATATAACAAATGCTATTTTCAGTTTGAAAATATGTTTGTTTTTTAGATTTCCGTACCTTAAAAGGAAAAAACTAACCCTTATAGGATCACTTTGGTGTCTGTTCGTTTATCTGTCTGTCCATCTGTCAAGATCCTTTAGCTCAGGTACCCGTAACCAGGGAATCAAAACCTACAGGGTACTTCCCGTTGGTCTAATCTAGATTCATGATATTTGGCATAAAGCAAGGCCTTGAAGCACTTATGTAGGAATACATCTGAAAACCGTAAATATGTGGTGTGATAACTAAAAAAAGTTTATTTCCTTAAACAAACTTATTATGTATGGTTGGTGCAATACATTTTCTATGGATTGAAATACAAAGTTCAGTTTTTCCTTTAACCTAGTGTTAATGCAAAATTAACATGTTATATTTGATGTCATCTGTTGTTCATGTACTCATTATCTAATCAGGAAAATAGGCCTTTCGAATACGCCTAGCGACATCTAGCGGTTCACGTCAGCTTTATCACACGAGTTACTATGCCATTCATAAATCAATAGGACGTAGCATAGATAACACAAGGTCAATACAAATGTATTTGTCTATTCATTCATAGAAAACGGTCGAGTGAACTATTGTAAAATTATTGGTCGAATGAGATGTTCTGTGAAACATTCATTCGCCCACTCTCTCTTCGCTATTCAGGGCTCGGGCAGAGCACACGTATCAAATGTAACACGTATCAGAAATACAACCGTATCAACGTCCATGTGGATTTCATTCAGTTCCCCGGATAGTTCCCCATTTCAGAAGAATCAGAACAAACTTCAGACGAACCCGCTGAGCCTGCGCGGTCGTGCTCCCTTTGAGGGGAGGAAGTACGCCAATTAACGCGCAGCGTGACCTTCGCACCCGGGCGCAGCGCCATCACCGCGACGCTGCCACCGGCTCCGCCACCATTTTGGTGGCCCATGAGGGGACCTATCTCTCCGTCTAACCGTGTTGCAGATCAGTGATAAAAAGGGCGACGTGAGTTGGCAACGCCCACGCAATCGACCGAAGCCACGACATCAGGCACCGACCGACTGCAACTGCAACATTGTCAAGTGACAACGGATCAAAAGGGCGAGCGCAAACGGACGTGCGCTTCGTATCAAGATTCAGAAGATTCAAGATTCAGAAGAAAGTGAGGTTATGAAAATACTTCACATCACATCAGTGCTTCGTTGACGTCACGGCATACGTATTTCCGCCGCGTTCATTCAGTCACGTCAGACTGACGTATCCGCTTCAATCTTTCGTTCAACGGTAGTCGCCGATTCATTTGTGTTCTGTGGACTTTTCATTAAAGACTGTAGTTAGTCTGTAAAAATATCGTTCGTCAATTAGCTGTGGTTCAGTGCAGTGATAGTAAATTGTTGTTATTGTAATAAGTTTTATCTCGTTTTGAATCGTAAATATGGCAAAGAAGGCCACTTCGCAATTCAAATCAAAGTGTAAACTTGTTGTGGAAATGAGTGATTTGATTGAATCAGATAGGGATAACGCTTCGCCGGCGATAATCTCATGTTTCAGTAAGGCCGTTACCGATGCGATCGAGCTTTTTGAGGCAGTGCTTGCCCAGGAAGAGGAGATAGAAAAAGAAGAGTTCGTGCAGCTGCGAACCCAGCTCAGAAAGATTAATACAATCGCTGGTAAGGTAGGAGGCGCGACTTGTGGGACGAGTCTCGCCACTCCTACGCATCAAGGATCAGTTCAGGTGAGTGCAAAACTACCTCTTATTTCGTTACCGAACTTCCGTGGTGAATTCTCGGAATGGTTGAGTTTTTCCGATTTGTTTGAATCATTAGTCCACAGACGTTCAAACTTATCAGACTCAGAGAAACATTACTATCTCAGAGCATCAGTAAGCGGTGAGGCGCTATCAATTATACGCCACCTACCTATGGACGGTCAAATTATGAAGTCGCATTCAATTTGCTTAAACAAAGATATGACAATCTTAGGCTTCTCACAGATTCATATATTGACAGGATATTGAAATTGCCATCTATTCAAGATACATCAGACATCAGAAAGGAGTTGTACGACCCACTCAGAGAAAGTACTCAGGCACTTCAGACACTTAAATTGCCGGTCTCAGAATGGTCGTACTTGTTGTTATTCATTATTTTGCAGAAGCTGTCGACTAGGCTCAGGACATTGTTTGAAGAGCGTTGTGGGAAGGAGACTGGAGGCTTACCCACGTTTAATCAACTGATGGAGTTTTTGGATGAACAATGCAGGCTGCAGCTCACGGTGACAGACGCTACTCTCCGTCAGTCAGTTCAGATGCCAGCGCGTCAGCGGCAAACTCCATCACCCTACTACGCACGTCAGCGAGCGGGGCGCAGGTCGCCTCTCCAGAAAGTGCAGGCGGCACAGGCGACTTCAGTACCTCAGAAGAAGCCAGCGCAATCAAATCCGGTGAATCACTCATGTATTTATTGTTCCGGATCAGGTCACAGTCTTTATAAATGTTCAGATTTTTTAGAGCTTTCACTTAGGTGAAAAACTTAGGTTTAGGAAAGGCTGGGCGTGGAGCACAGGGTTGTGCTTTGGTTGTCTGAGAGATCATCTCAGCAAAGACTGTCAGCAAAAGAATTGGTGTAAGCATTGCCACCAGGACGGCCATAACACTTTGCTGTGTAATCAGGATACCAGGAAGGTCATTCATAAGGATCAGAGGGTAAACTCGCCGAGGCAGGGTGAGACCTCAATGACTCATGTGCAGACGGCACCCAGACGTCATTCTCCATCAGGTCAGTCTAGAAATGAAGTTGTCTCAGGTCGTATCAGTCCAGAGCGATTTTCGTCTATTCAGAATCAACCGCGACGTAGACGGTCTCCAGAAGCGACAGCTAGACTCGCTAATCAGAGATATGAGGAGCTGCGTTACGGCAGGCGTGGTTCGGAATGACGCCAGGAGAATGTCGACGCCACCATATCGAATAATCTTTGTCCCACAGCAATAGTATTAATCAAACATCACCACGGTCATTTTATCAGAGCACGCGCACTGTTGGATACAGGAGCGGGTGTATCAGTCATCAGAGATTCACTAGTCAAAAGGTTAAAGTTGTGTCGACAATCGGACACATGCATTGTGTACGGGGTTGGTCGTCAGAAGGTACAACAACCAGGTGAAAGGGTGAAAATAGTGATCAGACCAGTCAATAAACAAGTACCTATAGTCAGTACATCAGCCATCGTTATGTACCAACTCACTGGTGACATACCATCAGTATAACTTGAGGCCAAGGATATATCTCAGACCCATCAACTTCAGTTAGCAGATGAAGATTTCGGCACACCACGTGATGTGGATTTAATACTTGGCACTGATATATTAAATTATGTGTATGATGGAACCCGCATTAATATCAATTCCAGGTTGGCGGCATATGGAACGTGCTTTGGATATGTACTTCTCGGTCAAATAGAGGAGAAGAATCATCAGCAGGAAATCTGTCATGTTCAAGCATCAGAAACAATCTCATCATCAGTACTTAACTACGGTACGCAGATATCTACGTTGGAACAAGCGGTAGAAAAATTCTGGAAGCTGGAAGAGCCTCCAATGGAACGGGTCAATAACCCCCTGAGGTATGTGAAAAATTATACAATGATACTACAGTCAGAATGCCTGATGGTAAATATATGGTGAGGCTACCATTACTCTCAGACAGGCGTCAACTAGGTGAGTCACGCCATATTGCTATGCAAAGATTTAAGGCGTTAGAGCGAAAATTAGATAAGAATCCTGTCTTTGCTCAGAAATACCGCCAATTCATGAAAGAATATCAAGACCTAGGGCATATGTCAGAGTCGAGTTTTGACGGTAATTCAGAGCATTACTTCATACCACATCACGGTATTTTCAAGAAAGAGTCGGACAAAATTAGAGTTTTATTTGATGGAGCTTGTAAAACATCGAATGGAGTTTCGATTAATCAATGTCTGCATTCAGGTCCGCCACTTCAGAACGACATAACAAAAATACTCATTAATTTCAGGCGCTATCAGTATGTCTTTACCACTGACATAGAGAAAATGTTCCGCCAAACGTACATTCATCCTGATGACCGAAAATATCAACTTATTTTATGGCGTAGTCAAACGTCAGACCCAGTCAAGGTATTTGAGTTAAATACCAATACCTACGGACTAAGATCTAGCCCTTTTGTTTCTATCAGAACCCTTTATCAGCTGGCAAACGACTGGGAATCGAAACATCCAAACTCTGCGGCGTCAATGATCATCAGGAACCAAACATTTGTGGATGATATTTTAGCTGGAGCTAATTCACTGTCAGAAGCTCACGACTTAAAATTAGAACTCATTCAGGTCATGAAAAGCGCAGGTTATGAGCTCAGAAAATGGTCATCAAATCACCCACAATTATTAAAGAACTTGCCAGGAGACCACTGTGAAATACCTCATCAGTTCGATCAAGATGATAAGAGTTTTATCAAGGTACTTGGCATTCAGTGGGATCCGAATTCAGACTCAATATCATATCAGATCAATATACCTACAGGGCGCGCTATTACTAAACGAAATATACTTAGTACGATAGCGAGGCTGTATGATCCCTGTGGATATTGTAACCCGGTCATATTAAGATTCAAGGTCTTACTTCAAACATTATTTATCGATGGACTCAAGTGGGATGACCCGGTATCAGAACCAGTTTGTAAACAATGGGAAGAAATGATAGCAGATCTTCATTATTTATCATACCTGAAATTACCGAGATGCATTGTAATTTCACAGGCCATCTCACACTCACTCCACGGCATGGGAGATGCTTCAGAAGTTGGATTCTCAGCGTGCATATATCTACGGTCAGTTGACTCATCAGGCAGAGTCAAGGTTCATCTAGTCATGGCAAAATCAAAGGTTGCACCTAAGAAGAATCGTATCACTATACCCAAGCTGGAGCTTAGCGCCGCCCAATTGGTATGTAAACTACTGAATCATGTAGCATCATCACTTGAAGACTCAGTCACATTGGACAGCCTCAACGCATGGTCAGATAGCTCGATAGTCCTCACATGGTTAAGGTCACAACCACATCAGCTTCAGACATTCGAATGTAACCGAATTCAGCAGATCCACAAGTCAGAGCGAGAAATAATATGGAGACATATAAATGGAAAATACAACCCTGCGGATTGCGGTAGCAGAGGTATGTCAGCTCAAAACCTACTCAATCACAAATTGTGGTGGTCACCACCCTGGTTACACGAGGAAAAGGACAAATGGCCTCAGTCAGTCATCAACACACCGGAGGAGGTACCCGGATTCAAGAAAACTATTCATGTTACTACTGTAGTCCAGCCGTGGGACACAGATTTATTAGAGAGGACTAGCTCATTCAGTAAGTTAATAAATGTCACTGCATTCATTATCAGGTACATCAAGAATCTCAAGTTACCCAAGGATCAGAGGAATCTCAGTAAAGTTTTATCTCTGGAAGAGACCCGGAATGCAGTGAAATATTGGATACAACGAATACAATCGTCATCATTCAGTTCAGAGATCAACTCACTAAAGAGGGGCAAATCAGTATGTACTTCACTTCAAAAGCTAAGTATTTTTCTCGACGAAGAAGGATTTATTCGAGTAGGAGGTAGAATCAAGAGATCAGAACTACCCTATGAGACTCGTCATCAATACCTCATACCGAAGGACCATCGATTTGGTCAGCTGCTCATCGAACATTATCACAAGAGTTATTGTCATGCTGCGACGACGGCACTCATCGCTATCATCAGACGATCATATTGGATCACTTCGGCTCGACGACAGGTGTCTCGAGTCATTCGGAAATGTATGACTTGTTTCAGGTTCAAACCAACGGTTATTCCACCCCCGTTCATGGGTGACTTGCCGGCAGATAGAGTGTCAGCAGTGCGAACGTACGAGGCTGCGTCAACCGACTTCGCAGGGCCTTTCTGGGTAAAGGCCAGCACACTCCGAAACGCTAAATCAGTCAAGGCTTATCTTGTCGTATTTGTATGTACAGGGACTAAGGCTGCGCATGTAGAGGCTGTGGGGTCTCTATCAGTCGAGTCATTCGTAGCAGCGTTCACAAGGTTCGTCAGTCGCAGAGGACTGCCATCGATCATCAGGTCAGACAATGGAACTAATTATGTGGGGACTCACAACCACATAAAAGAGGTAAATGAATTTCTATTACATAACCAAATCATACTGCAGGAGCAATTCAATCGTCAGAACATCAATTGGATTTTTGCGCCACCGACGGCGGCTCATATGAATGGGTTACATGAGGCATGTATCAAATCAGTAAAGTTGTTGCTCAATAAGGAAATCGGTGACACAATACTTACCTTTGAAGAATTTTCAACCTTACTGGCTCGAGTAGAGGCTATACTTAATTCTAGACCGTTAGTTGCAATGTCAGAGGACCCGTGTGATTTAGACGTACTCACACCTGGTCATTTTCTCATAGGTCAGCCACTGGTAGCGGTACCAGAGTATGTATGGAGGGATACTAAAATGTCACGATTATCACGGTTTCAAGTCATTCAGAAAATGTCACAAAATATATTCTCTAGGTATCAGAAAGAATATTTAACTTCATTACAACAGCGTAACAAATGGTTCAAACATTCAGACAATGTAAAGATAGGTGATCTTGTACTAATTGTAGATGAAAACACTATACCACTGCACTGGAGGCGCGGTAGGATCATTGAGGTTTTCCCAGGTAGGGATAATGTTATCAGATCTGTCAAATTGAAGACTCAATCAGGAGAATTGATAAGACCTGTAGTCAAATTATGTAAGTTACCTGTAGACATAGAATAAGTATTCATAAGCGGTCAATCAAATGTTCAGTGCGGATCAATTTAAACTTAGTTAATTAAGGTTTTTATCAGATAAGAGTTCAATTCAAAGTTCAGAGGGTTCATTGTCAGTCAATTACAATTCACATAGTTGAAAACATAATGATATTATGTAACGTTGATCAGAGTAGGACTCGATCGTTCTTTCAGGCCCCCCGGGCAGGATGTTAATGCAAAATTAACATGTTATATTTGATGTCATCTGTTGTTCATGTACTCATTATCTAATCAGGAAAATAGGCCTTTCGAATACGCCTAGCGACATCTAGCGGTTCACGTCAGTAGCTTTATCACACGAGTTACTATGCCATTCATAAATCAATAGGACGTAGCATAGATAAGACAAGGTCAATACAAATGTATTTGTCTATTCATTCATAGAAAACGGTCGAGTGAACTATTGTAAAATTATTGGTCGAATGAGATGTTCTGTGAAACATTCATTCGCCCACTCTCTCTTCGCTATTCAGGGCTCGGGCAGAGCACACGTATCAAATGTAACACGTATCAGAAATACAACCGTATCAACGTCCATGTGGATTTCATTCAGTTCCCCGGATAGTTCCCCATTTCAGAAGAATCAGAACAAACTTCAGACGAACCCGCTGAGCCTGCGCGGTCGTGCTCCCTTTGAGGGGAGGAAGTACGCCAATTAACGCGCAGCGTGACCTTCGCACCCGGGCGCAGCGCCATCACCGCGACGCTGCCACCGGCTCCGCCACCACCTAGTCTGAGAAGTTGGTACGGAAGCCTCGGTGGGCTAGTCCAACTCTACTTAAGACAACACCGATTTCACTTGCGGCGTGAGTTAATTTCAGTAGCAAGTTTGAGACGTTTATCGACATATCTCTAGAGATACTTATCAGATTTTGATGAAATTACAATGTTACTACTCTTAAGATCTCGTCTTTCCAACAAAAAAATAATCATCAAAATCGGTTCATAAGCGACGAAGTTATCCGCGAACATGCATATACTCTGTTTAATTATCGCCTAATAAAAAAAGTCATGTTAGACAAACTAGTAAATATGGTGTGTTTTGGAAATAAACATATTATTATAATTAAAATATTATTTTTTCCAAAAAGTACCTTACTACCATCAAAGACAAAATCTGCCTTAAGAAAATCTTATGGTCTTAGAATCATAACGCTTATGGTGTTCCGCACATAGCCCTTGAGAGAGAGAGAGAGAGAGAGAGAGAGAGAGAGAGAGAGAGAGTATTTAGCCTTGCTTGTTTACTATTTTCGACCACAATATCGTCGCTTACCACCACAGGCGAAATAGTCGTCAAACCCTAGCTTAAAAGAATATATGAAAATAAAACCTCCTGGAGGTTTTACTATTCATTATTCTGTGCTGGAGGTGACAATGACCCCCTAAACCAAAGTCAAAAGTCAATAGTCAAAAGTCAAAGCATTTATTCAGTATATGGGCAAATTAAACATTTGCACTTACACACGTCAAATAACATTAAATAGCTCATATTAAAAAAAAAAAATTATAGATATAACAGAAACATAACTTATTGCTGTGAATTTACAAAAAAATCAAAAACAAAGGTATTGAGCCATTCAGCTTTCATCTAGACTTCGAACGTCACACTTAAAACACATGTATAATTCCCCTGATTAATGTAGGGTTGCCAACTGTACTATTACGTGCACCCGCAACCCAGTGCATGTTTCAGTACTACAGACAATTTTTATCCAAAAAATTGTGAAATAATAAAACATAACATATACATAACCATATTATACTAGCACTAAAACTCTTGTCATCTCTATACGACTACAGTAGTAAGACAAAGAGAGCACTATTTTTTAATTCTGTAATTGTTATTATTACGCATCAACAGAAACGGCATCAATGTCTAAACTTTGTGTGAGGTATTTATAAAGCTCTAGAAACATAATAAAGATAACGTAATAATTACAAGCTATCTACTTTATTTATTTAAAAAAAGTATGTCAAGAATCTTGTGTTATTAATATTTTATCATTTATTGCAATACCTTTAACAAGTTCAATAACTAGTAGCTAGTAATAAGTAGTTGTCTCAATACTACTTGAGAAGTAGGTTTCTGATTAGTAAAATCACATCACAAACAATACATGTAAAGTAAAGGACACACCGCAGCGTCCAGCGTGCGTGTAGGCGGCTATTAGATAGCGCAGTAGTATTTGTGCCGGCTGGTTTTGGACACACCAAACGCAAAAATAACCATTTTAGTCAGTATCGGAGGGTGTTCATAATACTCGATTTTCTAAATAAATCCAGGCATTTTCGAGTAATTGGACATTTTAAAAAATATTTCGACGAATCGACAACCTCCTCCTTTTTGTGAAGTCGGTTTAAAATAAAGAGTAAGCCAAGTTAGCTCTATATTGTTAAGCGTATGCTGATGCTCCACCACATCTTATCCATGGGAACATCTGTCTAACAACTTTCTCATAAATTGTTACCTAATAACAATTAATTAACTAAGAACTTGTTATAGTGACCGTATCAATATTAGATATTCATTACCTATCTGCATTCGATTTGTTACACAATTTACTTGGTGCCTATCTTCCTGAGATAAAATAAACTCTCTCACTTCGCAATATTGATTTTCCGATTAAACTGATACATTCAACAGAATATAAAAAGAATCGTACCAAGTAGAGCATCATTCCTAAGCGAGTAACATATCATTAAACGTTACCAATAGAAATCACTATTTGTTTCAATCACTATTGTTTAAGAAAGAAAAAGATGGATTTTTCAAAGTTTTTATTTTTTGTTCTCTCAATGTTGGTAGTTTTTACTACTGTCTACTCTGCTCCTGAGCCTAGATGGAAAGGATTTAAGAAAATTGTAAGTTATTTTTAACCTAACTTCTAAAAAAACGGTATTTCCCGTTGATCATGAAATTTGGCAAAATATAACAAGGTCTTACGGCACATAAGGAAAAATCTAAAAACCGTAAATACATAGTTTAATAACAAAAAAGCTAATTTACTTATTAATGAAGTTGGTGTTATTAACCGTGTCTAAGCATCAGCCTAGAGATTGAGCTGCAAAGCTAAGTTTGTCCGTACAAACTTGTCATACTAAGTTTCATCATCATCATCATCATCATCATTAACAACCAGTATTTATGGCAGCAATAGCTCAATGGATAGCATGTCGGACTGGCAATCGAGAGGTCGTGAGTTCGATCCTCACCCCACCCATTGCACTATTGACGTGAACCCACTCCAGAGTGGGTTCACGTCAAGATATATATATATCTTATATTATGTTTCTTTGAAGTGTTTCACACATTATATTTTTGTAAATTGTTAACACTTCGCACCTTGGCTTAATTGGCACATTGACACACTTCAAAGAAACATAATATTTGATTTACGCAGTGCAACATCTCTCGTCGGATTTGAAAACTGTAATGATTTCTTCCGAATGATTAACTTACGTAATAAGTAGTCATAGATGGCGCCACCAATGCATAAATGGGTTAACAAATGCAATCCACTAATTTCGTCGTAACGATACTTCGCACCGTGGCTTAATTGGCAAAGCACCGGAACATGTTATTCTGGGGGTTGCGGGTTCAAGTCCCTTCGGTACGACGAAATTTTGGATTGTGTTTAACAATATATATCTTAGTTGGAGGGGTAAACAAGAATACTAGTAATATGCAACCCACATTGCGAGTAATCTTTTTATTTAAAAAAAAAGTATTCGTCCACTGCTGGACATAGACCTTTCCTATGGCACGCCACTGAGCTCGGCTTCGGCTCCTTGTTTCCAACCGCAGCTTGCGTATATCATCGATCCACCTAGCTGGAGGGCGTCTTACGCTTCGTTTACCGAGCCGTGGTCTCCACTCTAGAACTCGTCTACCCCAACGGTTATCGGTTCTGCGTCAGACGTGACCAGGCTACTGCCACTTCAGCTTGCTAATCCTTTGAGCTATGTCAATAACTTTGGTTGTCTGTTGGATCACTACATTTCGAATTCGATGTTTCAGATATACTCCGAGAATAGCCCCTTATCTCCTCCCTCGCTGAGCCACTTTGAATCGGTGGATCAGTCGCACAGTCAGTGTCCACTAAACTTAACTTAATAGAATCAAACTAAGTTCTAACTTAGTTAAACAAGTGTGTACGGAAACGGAACGGAACACGGTGCGTGAATCAAGCTCGCACTCGGCTGGTTTTTGGTAACTTATAGGCTAGCGTTTGACCATTATTTTACCTGGTGGTAAACGATGATGTGGTCTAGGATGGATACTAAGCCTAGAATGGTAGACTTCTTGTGAGTCTACTGTGCTGCCGTAGCACCGTAAGGTTTTGGCGGAAGATTTTATCTTTGATGGTGGTAAGCTACTTCTTGATAGCAGGTCAAGCAGAACATTTACATAATAGCTCTTATCAGTATTGGAATATTGTAAGATATAGACGTAATCCAATGTTCGAACTTATTACAAATTAATAAAACCAGTTTACTTGTTCATAGATGTGTTTTTTTTATTTACAGGAGAAACTTGGACAACATATTCGCGATGGTATCATAAAAGCTGGCCCAGCAGTTGCAGTTGTGGGTGAAGCTTCGTCTATTATAGGAAAATGATAAAAAAAAATTAAATAAATATTATAATATAATGGTAAATTACTATAAATTTATCTGTTACAGGAAAACGGTTATATAATGTAAATACATAAACAGCAAAAAAAAAATTAATTAAAAAAAGTAAAACATTATAATATTAATTATAATGTTTTACTTTTTTTAATTAATTTTTTTTTGTAATCTTTGTCTTTTCAATGTTATTGTAGGTAAGTTGTATTAAAACATACAAACATTTATAATTTTTTACTATTTATCCATATTTTTGTAGTGGTAGGACTTTTGCTAGTCCGCATGGGGCGGTACTACCACTTTGCCAATTCATTTTCAGCCGAGAAATAGGAACATTTTTCGGTTAAAATGGCAAGGTGTCCAGTGAAATTACAGGACATGTGAGACTCAAAATCTTTATGTCTCAAGGTAACAGGTGCAGTGCAGGTACATTAGGTATCATCAATTTTTTTTATAAAAATGTGTTACTAGAACTCAACAACAATCATCATCAATATTTGTAGATATTTCATGTTTTGTGGGTGCTAATATCTAAATGCTTCTATTGAATTATAATATTTAATTTATTATAATAACATTTGCTTTATGTTATGTTATGATAATAATTTTTTTTTAAATTCTTGTGGCACTAATACAGTAATAAAAAATATGAATATAAGACTTACCAAGCTAGTTTATTTTTAATTGCCTACTGTAGGTCACCATCACTGTTTTACAAAAAAAATCAGTTGTTGAGACAACTGACTTTTGACCACTAGCTGGGCAAGCGCTCGCACTTTTAACCATTATCTATTCTCAATCATTTGAAAGCAAATTCAGATTTGAAAACTGGTTTTACTTCGATTTGGATCTTTGTAAAGGACACACCGCAGCGTCCTGCGTGCGCAATCTAGGCGGCGATCAGAAACCGCACTAGTATTTGTACCGACTGGTTCCCACCAAACGCGATCAGACAACAATTGGAAAGTACTGAGATCGCGCCCGCAGATTGCAGGACGCTGCGGTGTGGCCGTACCTCAATTCACAATGCTCCGATCAATTATTTTTGATATTTCAATTAGAAAAAATAAGTGATTTTAATTGGAAAGGTTTCCGCGACAATATAGCAAGACAACTGATTTTTTTACATTCAAAATGAAACACGATACATGAAGCTTCCAAATCCGATTAGGTTTTTGAATGATTAAGAACCAGGGAGCAGATGTTTAAATGATAATGCGAGCGACAATGCTGCACTTACCTGAAGATAGGTACCTGTTCACTCGCGATTTGAAGACCTCACAGGTTGTAGCTAATAATAAATACACATTTTTTTTTAAAGATTACACGCAATGTCAGTTCCAAATTACTAGTATTCTTGTTAACCCCTCCAACTCTTCGAGCATTTACCAATGGAGATGTTAACGTTGTAATCCGCAAACATTTTTTTCTGCCGATATTTACGGGGGACGAGGTAAACACGCATTGCACACACACAAATCACTCCCTTTAATGATCCCGTACACTAGCTTGAAACACGCACACAGTATTAAAAATACAGCGTAGTTACGCACGCTCATATGGCCAATAATGGCTATATGGCCAGCCTAGGGGTACGCCTTGCGTTAACATCTCCATTTATAAATGCTCGAAGCTCCAACTAAGCTAAATATGCTTGTGTCTGGAGTGGGTTCACGTCAATAGTGCAATGGGTGGGGTGGGGATCGAACTCACGACGTCTCGATCACCAGTCCGACACCTTATCCATTGGGCTATTGCCGACATTATGCCTAAGTATTGCAACCCGTCTTTCAAAGCTAATAAAATATATGTACTCATACATCTATTAAGTACTTAATAAGTTAATGTTAAGACGCATAATATTATTAATAAACTTAATTAACATTATACAACACTAAAATGATTTATCTGAATCATAATAACTAACACAGCAGAAGGGGAATTTTATTATCAAATGCTAAGGGGATTCACAGGTCCTCTTTGTTATATTAAACCGCAATATCTGTTGGACATGTGACATGACCTGACCACAAGGCTTATAAAAGTAAAGTCGTTAATAAATCGAGTCTTAAAGTTGAGATCGTAAGAATTATTTTAGGTTGATTTTCCTCATAAGCAGATGACTGTGTTATCAACTATTGCAGAACTGTAAGGAAGTTGAGTTTGTCTGTATGTACAGTTAAAATATATTCAAAAACCTTAACTCATGCATATTTTTGTATACTTAAATATACTTGATGAGACGATAGATGAGACGATAGATAAATGTAGCATTGTATATCTAATATGTAGATATAGTATTTTTATGCAATAATTAATACAGTTTAAAAACTAAAACAACCGACCTCAATGGCCCGCGAGTCAATGTCAGTAGCAAGTTTGAGACGTTTATCTTCATATCTCTAGAGATACTAATCAGATCTAGATAAAATTACAATGGGACCACCTCGGAAACGTACCCTACCGATTGCAGAAATAATCATTTGAATCGGTTCACAATTGACGGAGTAATCGCGAAACATACACACAAAAAAAAGAAAGAAAAAAAAAACAGGCGAATTGAGAACCTCCATCTTTTTGGAAGTCGGTTGAAAAGAGAACAGGACAAATACGACGCTCGCCTGAAAGAAGACGAAAATATTTTTTTTTTCTCCATATAATTATCACTTAGTTGTCTAGATATCGATGCTCCAGAATAGAAACATGTTTTTTTTTTACTCTTCTTGTGTTCGCTAGATTTTTTAGTTAAATGTTTTTTTGGGTTCCGTACCCAAAGTGTAAGACGGGACCCTATTACTAAGACTCTGCTGTCCACCTGTCTGTCTGTCTGTCTGTCTCTCTGTCTGTCTGTCCGTCTGTCACCAGGCTATATCCCATGAACCGTGATACTTAGACAGTTGAAATTTTAACAGATGATGTATTTCTGTTGCCGCTATAACAACAAATACTAAAAACAGAATAAAGTTAAAAATCATAGAGGATCCCCATACAAGAAACGTGTTTTATTCGGCATTTCACGCCATCTATGATCTCTTAGTTAGGTAAACGTCCCATAGATGGCGTTATATTGAAATGTCGATCCCTAACTCCTTTGTTAGACGTAAGATGGCGTTATAACAAATAAAATGTTTATTAATTAAAATTTTTTGCTGGCGAAAAATGATAGTGGTATTATTTGCTCGGACTTATAAAATACTGTAGTGTGGTACGGAACCCTACTAGTGCGAGTCCGACTTGCACTTGGCCAGTTTGTTTTTATTGTGGCGCCATTGGAACCACAGAATCCCAAAATGATAAAATATTTTTTAGTATTAGTAATTACAAACTAGTTTTTCAATGTAATGCACAAATGGTTTCCAAAGCTTTAACTTCTTATAATCTGCTATTTAATGTGTGTATTACGTTCAGGTAAAAGAGAAATACAGCTACATAAATCCATGCAAGCAAACACACGGACGTAGCCAGTATAGTTTATTTAAATAAATCTGAATATGTATAAAAGGAATATCACTTACAACACTGTATCATTTTATGGAGTAGCGTTGACACTGACAGTTGTGTGACAGTAGCACAGATTTAAAACAACTTTAAAAAAATAAAAATGAATTCAGTACAAATAATTTTCTTTGTCTGTCTGTGTGTGTTGATTGTATCAACGGTGTCAGCTGAAAATTTCTTGAAGGAATTGGTAAGGGAAATAGAAAACATTGCTCAGGATTTAAATATTAGTGATACAGCTAAGGTAAATTAAAAATATTTTGATGTTTTTGCCATACGCTCGTCCAACTTCTAAGTTTTGAATTTAATGGAAGAATGTTTGGATGTTGCTTTTTATGCACGTTCAATGCATAAGCGATAAGATCTTTTGTTTTTTTAGCAGAAGTACGTATAATATACGAAGAAAGGAGATGTCATAAAGATTGAGAATTATCGCTTTCGCACTCTTAAAATAAATTTAAAATAAGATTTTGAAACCATTATTTAAAAGAGTCTTTTAGGACCCAGTACACTATTTTGCTTTTGTTGTGTGCTCAAGCTTGGCAGAATTGGAAGTTAGCGGGTTGGACGATAGTGTGGTTTAAACATAAAATTTTGTCATTGGCCCGCTATCACCACCACCGGGACAACATAATATATTTAAAAACATATAAATACCAAAGAATATTCTATGAATATTATATATAACTCCGAGTAACAATTTATTTCCTTTTTGACAGACCCATGGTTGGATTTAAGTGCTATGAAAAACATGCACTTACGAACTTAAATGTCTATAAAGTATGCAGAAAATGCATTTCATTGAGATAAGTCGGCGGCGTTGCGCTGCGTCACGCAGTGTGTCTAGCTGCGCCGTACGGCTTCTGGCTTTGCCATGAGAAGTCGCATGATACCAAATAGAACTTTATTAACTACAAAAATAGATACAAATGACATCGAGATATATATTCGGCAGCGTCTCTCGTTGTGCCACGTTGCGCGCAAAACGACAAACATCGTCACGTCGCGTCGGTCACATCGCGTTACGTCTCAGTGTGAACTGAACCTAAGAAGTACTAAACTACTCGTGCGTTGGAGCTGACACACACATTATTTTTAAACATCTTTTTTTCTCTATTACAGGAAGGCATAGGACAGCGGGTTCGTGATGCCATCATTAGCGCTGGACCAGCAATAGACGTCATTAACAAAGCAACTCGGATTGGCAAAGGCAAAGGCGGATCTTCTGATGAGCAATTTTAAGAACTCAATTGAGTTCATGAAATTGCTTTCTTATGTTTTAGTTTTTTTTTCCATGTGATATTAGTGAATACAGCCACATGAGGAAAGATACCTTCTTTACTCATGTGATACAGCTCAATAAATGTGCATTTATAGATCGGGTTATTTTGATTACAATGTGTTTTAAATAAGTATCAGTAATGTTTTGTTTTACTTCCCATGAGCAATGATTTCGATTTCGTAGGGCAATATGGTCAGTGAAATAAAAGTCAAATAAAGAGTCATATTGTCCAGTCAAACCTCAAGGTAACCGGTAAGGCTCCCATCCAGTGGGAGGGTTTAGAGTAGGAAATATTAATTTAAAAAAAAAAAAAACCTTAAGGTAACTGATGCAGTGATGTAACATGCGTGCATGTCACTACCATGTTTTGCTGGTAAGTCAGGGTAGTTCTAAAGTTCTAAAGTATCATTTTAAAATAAGGTAACAGGGCTAGACAAAATCCAATTTTCTGTTTACATTCACGCTAACGCAAGTTCAAAATGTATGAGAATGACATTTTTGTTGCGGAAACATAAATGTCATTCCATAAATTTTGAACTTGCGTTAGCGTGAACGGATACAGGAAATTGGATTTTGTCTAGGGGCCCAGTCCAAGCCACACGCAGTAGGCAATCGTCATCGCTTACTGCGTGTGGACCGTTCAGACAATCACTTGACAACTATCTCAGTGATGATTGCTCTGTGAGTCTAAGTTGAGATCGTGTTTGTCTACCTAGACGTACTCGTAGGTAAGGTCACAGCGACGAGGCGCTGAACAAGTGAGTTAAGTCCAATCCATTTAGCGCAGTTATCCCAACCTTATTTGTAGCTGACGCGACTCACCTACAAAATGGGCGTTTTCACATTGGACGATAACTGTAACTACACGATATTGTCGGACTGGTAGTTTGATACAATCACTACTAAATGCTTTCATACTGTGTCGTCAACAGATTGTATCAAACAGTTATCGTCCAATGTGAAAATGTCATCAGGTTCAAATAATAAATCAGTTATTGAACTTTTAAATAGCAAAAAAATTAAAAATAACTTTTGATACACAGTCAGGTTTTGGTACCTTTGCTAGTGTTATTTCAGAATGCAGAATAAAACTGAAGGCGCCAACTCACCTAAATGCAAAACTACTAAAATCTTAATTTGAAAGTGTGGTTTTGCGTGCCAACGATTTGTTGCACTGTGAAAGTTATTGCGTTGATAACATCCTATGTCTTTGTTGTCCGTCTGTCTGACCATCTGTCTGTCTGTCTGTCTGTCAAGACCCTCTTTTTCAGGAACACGTAAAGGAATCAAGTATAAGGT
Organism: Cabera pusaria; assembly: GCA_954871355.1. Taxonomy (NCBI): domain Eukaryota; kingdom Metazoa; phylum Arthropoda; class Insecta; order Lepidoptera; family Geometridae; genus Cabera; species Cabera pusaria. Next base: position 8,388,245 of record OX940907.1, read on the forward strand.
TATTATCAAATACGGTATCTTTTGGCTGTAAAAAATGCAACTTGTAAAGGTACGGACACACCGCAGCGTCCTGCGTGCGCGATATAGTCGGTGATCAGAGGCGCAGGACGCCGCGGTTTGGCCGTACCTTAAGTCAACGCGATCAAAAGATAATATGACTGTTTAAATCTCGGAACAATGACTAAAGCAGTTTAAATATTGCATTTTTACTGATGTTTTGCGATTTCACAAGGGAACAAAACATATAGGGTTACTTCCTGTTGACCTAGAATCATGAAATTTTGCAAGAAGCAAGGTCTTGAAGCACATATAAAGGAAAAAATCTGAAAAATGTAAAAATGTTGTTTATTAGCGAAAAAAAGCTAATTTATTACATACTTATTATTTACAGTTGTTACATGAACAGTGTAGGCATCGTTATAGAAATCGAACTGCAAAGGTTTGATGGAACAAGTTTGTACGGAAGCCTCGGGGCGCGATTCAACTCGCACTTGACCGTTTTTCTATTTTTACATCAGTTGTTGCGTCAAGTACGAATTTAATTTGTAAATTTTAATTGGAAATATCGTCATATTTCAACCGATTTACACAAAATAATGACAAAGTTTACACCTAAACCTTCTCCATGAATCACTGTCTATTGGTGAAAACGGCATTAACATTTGTACAGTAGTTTTTGAGATTATTACGAAGAGACAGACATATAGACGCAGCGGAAAACTTTGTTTTAAAATATTTGTGTTTTTCTTATCTGTAAAAATTTAAGGTCGTTTACAAAACGATAAATTCGACTTCAAATGCCGCATAATACCTCGATTCAAAACATAATGTAAGTGAAGTAATTGTATTTATAAACATAACATAAAAACAACGAGTTTTTGGTCGGTCTAGTTATATTTATTAATATTTTTTACAAATAAAATCATAAAAGACAAAAGTGAATGACAATAATGAAAATAACTTTTATAGCACAGTGTGACTTAAACCCGCACTTTACGCACGCTTTTCCGTGACTTAAATAGTCGATTATTGCACGGAAAAGCGTAGCAGCGAAAAGTGCGGGTTTATGTCACACTGCTATCAATGTAATCTATAAAATAATATACTATTATACACAACATAATTTCAAACTTGTTACACAACATTAACACAGATGTTTTAGTATTTTATTGATTTGAATTTATTATGTACAGTTATGTTTAAAATTGTCATAATACACAAAATTTTATATACATAATGAAACATTAATGTGTGAAGGTATAATGTATATGAAATTAGAAGAAATTTGGTGAAAACGTAAAGTGTGAATAAATTCAATGAGTGCCCTCATTGTATTTTTTTCTACAACTTGAGATCTTCTGAGAATTGCCGGTGAATTTGAGGGAGTGTAGGAAAACAGCGTAATGTTGAATTTACGTTCACACCAAAATTCCTGTGAAAGCCTAGTAAAGGTCACATTTTTACTGAGGGTAAAGTCTCCGACTCTCTTATTCTGGCAGCGGTTGGAGACAAAGAGCTGAAGATCGAGCTCAGTGGTGTGCCATAGGAGAGGCCTATGTGCAGCAGTGGATGAATACTGGCTGTTAGTGATGATGATGAAAGACTCAGACTTATCTTGACTTAAATGTGACTGTGACTAGACTTTACGACTTGAATATAAAATATACGAAAACTTGAGCTATTTTAATACTTTGATACTGGCTACATGGTCTGAGCTGAACCTTACTGCGAGTTGACATCTGTCAGAACATTTTATATGGAACTATGGACTTAACGGCCCGATTTTGTCGTTTATTTTGACAACCCGATTAAAAATCGGATCCGACACCCGACAGATGTGAACACGCGGTTATTAAACACGACTGCATCATAACATCACACATATTCGGTTGTATGAATAAGAAGATACTCATACATAAGAAGAGTCAGAAACTTAGTCATTTTTCTGAGTCTGACATAAAGCCTGACCTTCGATATTTACCAAAACGCCCAGTTAGACGCATGAGAATTTTGCAAAATAAAATTAAAACTTTATATTAAAACTAATATGAGCTCTAACTATTATTTCTAATATGGATAAACGTTAGAAAAAAAGAGTTCTTGAGTGGAGACCACAGATCGATAAGCGTAGCGTAGGACGCCCTAAGACTAAGTTAGTAGATAGAGCGACGATCTTCACAAGGTGGCTGTCAAGAGCTGGATAAAAGTAGCTGCTGTAGATGACCATAGCCAGTTTCTTGCAAATAGAACAACCTATGTTCAGCCACTGCTGAACATAGGTTGCTCCACTAGTCCACTGACTAGTATAGGCAGATAATGATGATGTTTTAGGTGAAGATATTAAATGATATATCATTTTCCGATAGATGCCGCTGCGGCAACTACGCCCACTGCTGGTCCAGCTTTGATGATTCCATCGCGAATGTTACGGCCTATCTTTTCCTGTGAACAAAAAAAGGAACTATTGGAAAAATCTATAAAACTTAAATAGGTATTTTATTTTTATTGTGATCTATGCAGCTTTGGCTAACCCTCTGGTAATAACCACCAACAAAAATACATGTCGCCAATGTCGCCAGGTCAGCTTGATGATAGATGAACTACGCTGTAGGGGCAGGACTTCTGATAGTCCGCCTGGGGTGGTACAACCACTTTGCCAATAAATATTCGGCCGTGAAATAGGAATGTTTTTCGGTTGAAATGGCAAGGTATCCAGTGAAATTACAGGGCATGCAAGACTCAACATCTTTATGTCTCAAGGTAACAGGCACAGTGCAGTGACATGCAAAATTCTGGACATCCAGAATTTTGCACGCCGCTGTATCTGTAAAAGGTAGACGTCATCGCTGACCATCAGGCGAGCGTCGTGCTTGTCCTGTCAAATTAAGCCTCCAGATTTGACTTACACAAACATACTATCACGGCAAGCTAAACAAAATCGTGTAATAATGTAAGATCGTTTAAAAAACTTAAAAAAACCGACTTCAAACGTCCCGCTAGTCAAAGTAGCCAGTAGACTTAGTAACTATTATATAATGTGTGCCAGTAGTTAGTAGTATTGTTAGTATGTCGTCGAGATAAGTTCAAATACATCGTAATACAAATGTTGATATATTAAAAACGGCTCGGCCGATTTCGTTAAAATTTCTATGTGACCACCTGGGAACAAAAAACCCTTTAAAACAAAAACAAAAAAGAATTTTTCAAATTGGTTCAGGCATCGGTGAACATCATTAAAAAAAAGATTCCGACGAATTGAGAACCTCCTCCTTTCTTGTGAAGTCGATTAAAAAGACAAGAAATGGAATATAAAGAGATATTTTGTTTTAAACATGACTTACAATTTTCTTAAAACCTTTCCATCTAGGCTCCGGCGCAGCTGAGACTGATACAATGGGAACCAAACACATACAGACAAAGAAAAAAATGCGTGAGAAATTCATTTTTTAACAAAAACGACTTGACAAAATAAAATTTTAACTTTAATTGATTTTATAAACTAATCTCAAATCGCTAAGATGTGTCCGTAAAGCAACTAAATTATTGAATAATATGAATCTCGATTTGCATGCATTTAAATACTGAATAATGCGGTTTGTATCTTTACCCACAAAAGGAACAGTTTGGCATTTGAATATAAACTGTAAGTTGTAGGCAGTAAAATATCATTTTAATTATAGAGTTACAATTTAGATAACGGGTCATCCCGGCCACGGATTAGACAAACTCCTTTGTCTAATCCGTGATCCCGGCTATCTATCCGTCTCGGATTCTCCCGTCTCCCACTGCTATTGGTCGTGTGTTATTATTTATTTATGCTATAAAACGAGGATATAATAATAATAATTAATCCTCTTTATTTATGCTGTATTACATACCTCGTCATATTTGTACTATTATTTATTCTGTGGTCATACTTAATGACGGGACACAAAACTAATACAGATTTTTTTTTAACCGACATCCACAAAGGAGAAGGGTCTCAATTCGTCTGTATGTTTTTAGGGTTCCGTACCCAAAGGGTAAAACGGGACCCTATTACTAAGACTCTGCTGTCTGTCCGTCCGTCTGTCTGTCTGTCTGTCTGTCTGTCTGTCTGTCTGTCTGTCTGTCTGTCTGTCTGTCTGTCTGTTTGTCCGTCTGTCACCAGGCTATAGCTCATTAACTGTGATAGTTAGACAGTTGACATTTTCACAGATGGTGTATTTCTGTTGCCGCTAGAACAACAAATACTAAAAACAAAATAAAGTTAAAAATTAAAGGAGGTCCCCATACAAAAAACGTGTTTTTAAACGCCATCTATCTAATTAGTTTCGGCAAAATGACATAGATGGCGCTAGTAAACGAGCCCCGTCTTTCTAGATCGTGACCAAACCAAATATTCTTGGTAATATCAATTAATCAAATGTATATGAGGTTGAAACTCTGTTATGTTTCGTATTGTACGGAACCCTCCCTAAGTGTGCGATAAGAGACGCGATGCTGACTCGCACTTGGCCTGTTTTATTTTCGTATGTTTATTACGCGATTACTTCGCCACTTGTGAACCGATACAATAATGTGTAAGAATAGGTGTCTTTTGTTCGAAATAACAGTACATTATGGTACAAGTGTGTAATGTTGGTGATTACCGCTGAGGCGCCATTGAGATTTAAGCCGTTAGGTGAGGATCTTAAGAGAGCCAAAGACGGTAATCATCAATACACACGTGTATAATACGACGTTTTTTAACACACTTGTGAAAAAAATAATACTACAAAATCATTTTATATAGTAGACAATATAACCTTTACCGTGGAGTTTTCAGGTAGTACACTTTCTATTAAAAGTTTAAAGGGCTTCTGTCACAATATATCGGGTAGTGTACAACATAAATAATTTTCTTCCATAACTGTAGACATTTTAAATAATAAATAACTTTAATGTAATCAGTAAAAACGAGTTGTTTAAAAATGTTCGCAATGGCGGGAAAAATTAATTAGTTTTCCTACTCGAGCGCATTTAAGAATGGCGATCGGCCATAGATTAAAAGAATGAGGTGTCTTTTTTAGGGTTTCGAACCCAAAGGGTACCAACGGAACCCTATTAGTGAGACACCGCTGTCCGTCTGTCTGTCTGTCTGTATGTCTGTCACCAGGCTGTATCTCATGAACCGTGATAGTTAGACGGTTGAAAATTTCACAGATGATGTATTTCTGTTGCCGCTATAACAACAAATACTAAGAACAGAACAAAGTTAAAATGTAAAGGATTTAAAACAAAAAACGTGATTTTTATGATCTATGAAGATATGAAGAAGGTGGCGCGGCGCTATCGTGTTTACCTTAATCTCGGAATCTGAATCTGAATCTCGGAAACGGCTCCAACGATTAAATAAAATTTAGTATACTGGGGATTTCGGGGGCTATAAATCGATCTAGCTAGGATTCATTTTCAAATAACAATTGTTTTATTCGTGTTTTCAATAATCGGCTCTATTAATATAAAATAATAACTTAAAAATGACTCTTCCCGACATCTATTGGCGAGAAGTAGCTTTAGTGTTAATTTACTTAATTGGTGTTAGAAGTTCGTTAGATATTCGTTAGATGGCGTTCGGAACCCTCCGTGTGCGGGACAAAAGTCTGACTCGCACTTAGCCAGTTTTATTTTTGGTTTGTCGTGGATAGCGTTTTAGCCACGTACAGAATGGGGAAGTTATAGTTTTTACAGATAAAACAAAAGTTATATATGAGTGAAAGTTTTGTTTATTAAACACGTACAGAATAAAATTATCTATTTAAATACGAAGTTGCATGCGGGCTCAGTGGCGTGACTTGGGAGAGGCCTATGTCCAACAGTGGACTGATACCCGCTGATTACGATGATGAAATGAGCAAGCAATAGGTATATTAATTTATTTGTACTATTGAACACGATCTTTTTTGTATCGAAACTTTTTTAAGAACAAAGCAACTCAAACAATAAAATTTAAAACAAATCTATACTCACTTGTGAATAATAGAAATGAAAAAACTGGCCAAGTGCAAGTCATACTCGCTCTCGTAGGGTTCCGTAACACAGTAGAGTATTTTAACACTATAATTTTTCGCTACCAAATAATTAACTTTGTTTTTCATAGTGTTTGTATGAAAAACAAAGTTATATTTGCGGTCGCTATATTACAATAACCGGCCAAGTGCGTGTCGGGCCACGCGCAGTGTAGGGTTCCGTAGTAGCCTGTTATTCAATGCAAGTCTTTACCCGTTATAAACAAGCAATTAGGTACTCCGTCTTTGTGTCTTTGTCACTTTAAAGGATTTATTCTAAGGATTTTGTATTTGATACAAAATTATCCAACACCCAAGTTCAACGACTATTACTGCTAAACTAATATAGTTATCTCAACCGCTATAAGTTTCCTTTAAATTTCGTGAAATGCGCTATTATCACGAATTTTTCCAGATTTTTCAAGCCAGCAGTTTAGCTTTTAGAGGGGGGGGGGGACGCCCTACTGGAACAAAAATTTTCACTTTAAAGTATTATTTCTCAAATGGAGCATTCAATCAAAAAATGGTATAAGCAACCCTGAAGTTATTTAGTTATTTAAAATACCTATTCAACGATACTCCACACGATGGGGTAGATGATGAAAATAAAATCATCCCCACTTCTCATATAGGGGAGATACCCTAAAAAAAATATTTTTTACAATTTTATTTCAGCACTTTGTCGGCGTAATATATATACATAGCTACACAAAATTACAGCTTTCTGGTATTATCGGTCTCTTAGCAAAACCTCGGACAGACAGACAGACAGACAGACAGACAGACAGATGGACATGACGAAACTATAAGGGTTCCTTGTCAGGACTACGGAACCCTAAAAAGTCACAGTTTGATAACAGGTATGTCACTATGTCATACTTGCAGTGAAATAAGAGCCACTTTATGAGCAAGTGTGTTAAAAACTATATTATATTATTATTTATTCAATCTACATCACGGGAATATATTATTATTATTATAGTAATTTCATCAAGATCTGATGAGTATCTCGAGAGATATGAAGATAAACACCTCAATTTTGTATCTGAAAATGACTGGCGAGGCATTTGAAGTCGGTTATTTCGTTTTGTAAACGATTTTAAATTATTATTAAGCTCAGATCAAAATAAATTGTTACTCTGAGATTAAAAGCTTTTACCTATCGGTACCATCAAGCTAACCTGATGATGGAGCTGGGCTTTAGGACCTAGAACTCTTTAGGACAGTCGCATTTGGACTAGTATGTACTGTTGTCATAATTAGTTTTACTACACGTAATAATTTATTCACAAAAAGCTTCTATTTGTATGCAATTTAATTTTAGCTTACTTATATTATTTGACCAAAGTTATCCCATCTAACATACTTTTAATTATCTTATCGAAATAAAAATTTGTTATGTGTATGTAGTTCATGATTTGACTCTGATTTGGTAGCTTTTTAATGATAAAAAATAACTGGACAAGCACGACGCTTGCCTGATGGTAAGCGATGACGTCAAGCTATTATAGATACAGTGGCATGCAACCTTCTGCGTAGCCAAAATTTAGCATGTCACTGCACTGCGCCGGTTACCTCGAGACCATTAAGGTATAATCTACGCGAGACATGAAAATGTTTCTAATGTCAAAAAGTCTCACATGCCCTATCGTTTCACTGGACACATTGCAATTCCAACCAAAAAACATTCCTATTTCAGCTTGGAGCTGATCTGATGATGAAAATCTGTAGCATAGCCTATTACGGTACGGCATATTACGGTTTCCAGCAGCACACAGCCCTTTAGAGTCAGAGTATTTTAGGCCTACGTGTTCACCATCTTCTTGAATTTATTGTTCATTCATGCATCATTATTGCTTACTACCAGGAAATATAGTGTACAAAAATTAGGCTATAATCATAGAAAAGATAATAACACTACATACGAATAATATATAAAAATAATTAAGAATCAACTGGCCAAGTGCAAGTCGGACTCGCACACGTAAGTAGGGTTCAACAGTATTTTTATTTTGTTATTTTAGTATTTGTTGTTAAATCCCTCATAGTAATTAGTTGGGCTATTTACAATTAATTAAATTTCAGTACCATATTTGAGGTGTTTATCTCCATATCTCTGGAGATACTTATCAGACCTCAATAAAATTACCATGGTACTACACTTGGGATATCTCTTTTCCAACAAAAAAATAATAATCAAAATCGGTTCATAAACGACGACGTTATCCGCGAACAAACATAAAAAAATATATATATATACGTTCGAATTGAGAAACCTCCGAAAAACCCGAGTACCCTCTTATTTTTTGACAAAAAAAAACATATCTGTTTTGATGAAAGTATAAAAGAAGAATTTGGGAAAGTGATTTAAATTAAATTAAATAAATTGTTTACTAAGTATTATTTATTTAAATAAATCACAGTTCCAATCACCTAAATACACACAACTTTTAAGCATACAAATCATACCCTAAAAATATACATTGTAGTGACTGATTTAAGTAGTAATTTACTTTAAAATTATCTGCAACATAAATATTTAAAATAAAAATTATGTACATAGTTGTATGTTCCGAATTTTTGCTCTATTTTCCTATCGCCTTAGCTTGTCCGACTACGGCTATTGCTGGACCAGCTTTGATGATGCCGTCTCGAACGTTGCGACCGACTTTTTCCTGAAAATAATAAAAAATTGTTAGAAAATTGTTAAAAGTAAATCTTCAGCAGTACTGGTAGAACTTTTAATACTTGTATAAACACTTTATCAAATTATCAAGCGTGAAATAGAAAATTAAACATGATTGGTGTGAAAGGCAAAGTGCCTAGTGAAAATTAAGATTGTTTAATAATTTATGATCGTACAAAACGAAAAAAACCGACTTCAAGTGTCATCGGGGTATCAAATTTGTTTATACATATTGTTTATCCTCATATCTCCGGAGGTAATTATCAGATCTCGGTATCATTTGAATGGGACAAAACGGAAGGCATAATCTCTCAAACTAAAAATATTTTTTCAAATCGGTTAAGATTTGACGAAGTTCTGAGATAACAAACATTAAAAAAATTAAATAATACAGGCGAATAGAGAACCTCCTCCTTTTTGTGAAGTCTTTTAAAAAAAACTGGCTTTATAAGCCGGGCGAGGTGAGTCGGTTCCAGTAGCAAATTTGAGATTTTTATCTCCATATCTCTGTAGATACTCATCAGATTTCAGTGAATCCTATAATTAAATCTGTCTAATGTTGTCAAAACTTCATAATAAATATATTTTAAAAAGCTTACAATTTTCTTGAAGATTTTCCATTTCGGCTCAGGCGCTGCCGAAACCGATACTAGAGCAACCAAGCAGGCGAAGACAAAGAAAAATACTCGTGAGAAATTCATCGTTGCAAATTAAATGTTCAAATGTAGAACTTTGTAAATCTTCTGTTGCGTCTTCGGTGAGGCGATTGAATGATGCTCTACGAAAATATTGCAAGCTTAAATACTCTACAAAGTCTTCGACGATGATTCATGATTTAAAAATGGGACTTTAAGCCTTATGTCAATGTGTTAAGATTTGTTTAGCGTTGAAACTATAAATCGTTGATAACGGTTCATCCCTAGCGATCTCCTAAGGGGACTCCCAGCTCCCGATGTTATTAATTATTATTATTTAACGGTTATTAACATTTATGTGCGTGTGATGATAAAAGGTTATAAGGTGAAGATTAATCGGATGTTTGTTAAGATTACTTTCTATTGAAATGTAGCCACAGATTTGTGTACTAGTAGGTAGCTTATTTATCATTACATTACCTAATAATATATATCGTCGGTACGTAGTATTATTATCTGTTCTGTGGTCGGGTGCTATGACATGGACACTCATGGTGGGACTGGTTCAGAAATTCAGTAACTGAGCAAGCTATGGAAAGGTATATAAACTCCAAGCATAGGCTTGGACTTTCTCTATGGGATCGAATTTGGAACGAGATTATCCGACAGAGAACCAAAGTCATTGACATAGCTCACCGGATCACAGATTATATAATAGTTAGTGCGTTACCGTTGACCGGATTAGCAAACTGAAGTGGCAGTGGGCCGGACATATCAACCGAAGAACCGATAATCATTGGGGTAAACGAGTTCTTGAATGGAGACCGAGTGTCGGTCGGTGGAGCGATGATCTTCCCTGCTATGTGAGAGAATCCAAGGGTCGTGCTCAATAGTGTGCAGTTGGAGAGGCCTATGTCCAGCTGTGGACTTACATAGGCTGATGATGATATTGATTAGGAGTATTTACAGTTATATTACAGTTTATTTTACAGTTTAGTAGTAACAAAACTGTCGGAATACCGATATAATATTTTCCTAATAGCAGTAGCTATCAAAAAGTAGCTTACCACCATAAAGGAGAAAATCTGCCGCCATAACCTTACGGTGAGCACACAGCCCTTGAGAGTCAGAGTAATCTAGGCCTAGCGTGTTCACCATCTTCGACCACATCATTGCTTATCACCAAGCGATATAGTTTTCAAACGCTAGCCTATAAAATATTAAAATAAACTGGCCAAGTGCGAGTCGGATTAGCACAGGATAGGGTTCCGATTGAACAAAATTTGCCGAAAAAATAAGTTTTTGTATGGGGTCCCCTTGATTTTTAATTTTTTTTTTTATTTACACAGAAATAGGAATATTATACCTTATTATTCCAATTTATGTGTAATACACACTGCGCAAATTTCAAGTCTCTATCTATTAACTATTACGGTTTGTATAGTACGCGCCATATGGATTGGCAATAGAGTGCGTCGACCCCTCGTCATCCGCTAAGAACAAATGAGTGTAACTTAAATGTTTTCCAAAATCGAAACCAAAAATATCAAGTTTTCATCCATTTTTACTACAATTCTAAAAAAATTAATAAGAATGCCATGTCAAGAGCGGAGAGACAGACAGACAGACGGACGGACGGATAGCGAAGTCTCAGTAATAGGGTTCCTTTGGTACCCTTTGGGTATGGAAACCTAAACTAAAAAATGCCAAAATATTCGGAACGTAAATAGGTAACCCTTTCGATCAACAAATATTTTTTATCTAAGTCAGTCTAGATACGTAATGTCAGTCTATACTATAGACTCTACTGATAGTTTAGATGCTGGTGATTCAAGATAACGAAATAAATACCTATATTATGTACAATGACCTTCGAGCATTTACCAATGGAGATGTTAACGTTGTAATCCGCAAACATTTTTTTTCTGCCGATACTTACGGGGGACGAGGTAAACACGCATTGCACACACACAAATCACTCACTTTAACGATCCCGCACACTAGCTTGAAACACGCATACAGTATTAAAAATACAGCGTAGTTACGCACGCTTATATGGCCAAAAATGGCTATATGGCCAGCAGAGGGGTACGGCTTGCGTTAATATCTCCTTTGGTAAATGCTCGAAGATAATGACATGCAATCTATGAATGTTCCTACATAAAACAAATAGCGACCAAGATAAACATAATTAAGATAGTTTAAAAACAAAAACAATCGACTTCCATGCCGCGCGAGTCAGTTTAAGAAGCAAGTTTGAGACATTTATCATTATAATTATCTCTACAGATACTTATTTAATCTCGATAAATTTTAAATGGGACCACCATATTGACAAACCCTACCTGAACAAAGAGAATCATTTAAATCGGTTTACAATTGGCGGAGTAATAGCGTAACATACATACAAATCTACAGATGCATCATGGAGAACCTCCCCCTTTTCCGGAAGTCGGTTCAAAATGAAGGCTATACAATTATTATAAGCGGACAAATAGACAGTCATCTTGAGCGTGAAAAGTGTGATAAGAGAGATTCATTATTATCGTCATTAAATCATAAAATACAGAGATTAATCTTAGCAAAGAGATTAGAGATATCATTATTAACCGACATCACAAAAAAGGAGGGGTTCTCGATTCGTCGGAATAGATTTTTTTTTTGTTTTCTTATGTTCACAACATTGGAACAATCGTTAAGATTTCCTATTTTAAATGTTTTAACCGACTTCACAAAAAACGAGGAGGTTCTCAATTCGTCGGAACGTTTTTTTTATGTATGGTTACCGATTACTCAAAGATGTCTGAACTGATTTGGAAAATTCTTTTTTTGTTTTAAAGGGTAGTCCCAAGTGGACCCATTTAAATTTTAACGAAATCGGTCAAGCCGTTCTTAATATATCAACATTTGTATTACTATACATTTACATACCTGGACGAGATACGAACTAATGGCACAGATTATATAATAGTTACTACGTCTACTGGCTACTTTGACTAGCGCGACGTTTGAAGTCGGTTCTTTTACTTTTTAAACGATCTTAAATTATGTTTAGGTCCTCATCATTTTCACTACAATTCGAACGGATATTTTATTTTTATTTTAATCCTTCCAACGATCAAGGCCGTTACAATTACTTGAGGGTGGTTAGTAGCTGGCCAGGCGGATAGTATCCTACTACCATACGGGGGTTGGGAGTTTCTTAACAATATTTTTCATTCCCCAAAGGCCCACTATGGATGACGCACATCAATTATAGAAAAACCCATTGGTGCACGGCGGGGATTGAACTCCATACCTCTGACGTCATTGCTGACCATTCTCTCACTACACTATTGGATCCTTACTACTACCATAGAAAAGATAATATGCTACTACTTACTATTATGTAATTGGACTTGATGACTGGGTGGCCTCTTGGCGTAAAGAATACACAGCTTATATTTGAACCGATAGGTCATTGGTTAAAATGCTAGTCATGCTTCAATGGATTTTTAACCAACTTCTAAAAAAGATTTTTTTTTTCTCGGATAACTTTGTCGTTTATGAACCGATTATAATGATTTGTGTTCAAAAGGAGATATCCCCACGGTGGTACCATAGTAATTTCTAACCGACTCCAAAAAAAGGAGGAGGTTTCTCAATTCGACCGTATATATTATATATATATATTTTTTATTTTTTTTATTTATGTTTGTTCGCGGATAACTTCGTCGTTTATGAACCGATTTCGATTATTCTTTTTTTTTCGGAAGGAGATATCCCAAGTGTGGTACCATGGTAATTTTATCGAGGTATGATAAGTATCTCCAGAGATATTGAGATAAACATCTCAAAATTGGTACTGAAAATGAATAGCGCGGCATTGAAGTCGGTTGTTTTTTAGTTTTTAAACGATATTATATCGAGATCGGATTGGTATCTCCAGAGATATGGAGATAAACACCTCAAACTTGGTACTGAAAACTGATAGCGTGGCATTTGAAGTCGGTTATTTTAGTTTTTCTAAACGATCTTAGTATCCTATGTTAATTTATAGATGTTCGTCCATAAGTGGTAGAAGCATTATGCTATCTTGCTTGGTAATTGAGATAGTTTGATAATTTATGATTGTACAAAATCCGACTTCACAAGCCGCGATAGTCAAAGCACTGGCTAGTTATAATCATGTCATCAAATATAATAAACTGGCCATTTGCAAGTCGGACTCGCACTCGTAGGGTTCCGTACCACACTATATTACACACCGTATTTTATAAGATTGAGCAAAAAATACCACCATCATTTTTCGCCAGCAAAAACGAAATATTTTTAAACATTTTATTTCTTATAACGCCACCTAACGTCTCAACAACGTGCCGTTTTACCCTTTGGGTACGGAACCCTAAACACTGTAAATATGTCGTTTAATAAGAAAAAAAGGTGAATTTACTATTACAAACTTTTTATATGTGGTTGGTGCAACACATTTTCTATGGTTTGTACCTACTACAAAGTTGCGTTTGTTCTTTAACCTAGTTTGACAATTTTTTACGGAGGCCTCGGTGGGCGAGTCCAATCCGCACTTGGCTAGTTTTTTTTCTTGTATTTATCTAACCTAGGCTACCTTTAACACAAAGATTATTATCATCATTAGCCTAGTATAATAATTTCACAGACTTCTTCAATGACTGTCACACGACAACCGTATCATCCGCTCTTTGTTTAATACCGCTTTCAACCGGTTTGTGGATATTGTCGCTGACTGAAAGGCGTTCCTATATTTTCTTTCAATCTTTTAACAGACTACCAAATAGGATGAGGTTATCAAATCGTCTGATATTATTGTGTTGATTCTAAAAGAAGTAAACACTATTAAGTATTCTGTAATAAAACGCCTGAAAAACTCGTTTGTTATATGGGGTTCCCCCTTATATTTTTAATTATATTGGTTTTAGTATTTTTGTCGTTATTATTATAGAGTTAATAGAATTTGTGAAGATTTCAAGTCTCTGTCTATTATGGGAAAAACGCCTTAAAAAATATTTACAAAACGAAAAAAGCCGACTTCACATGACGCGATAGTGAAAATATCCACTACCTACTCATAATCATATTGTCATCAAGGTATCAAATTTGTTTATATTGTTTATCTCCATATCTCCGGAGATGATAATCAGATCTCGATAATCCAAATTTTTGAATGGGACCAAACGGGAGGCATAAACTCTCAAACAAAAAAAGGATTTTTCAAATCGGTTAAGATTTGAGTTTTCGGAGTTCTGAGGAAACCAACATTTTTTTTTTAATACAGTTGAATTGAGAACTTCCTCCTTTTTTGTGAAGTCGGTTAAAAACACGGTTCTTGTATGGTACCCTTCTTAAATATTTTATTTTATTTTGTTTTTAGTATATGTTGTAAAATCCCTCATACTATGTGAAAATTTCAAGTACCTATCTACCTATTACGGTTAAGGAGACATACAGTCCTGTGAAATGCAAACAGACAGACAGAAGTCTCAGTAATAGGGTTCCTATGAATAGGGTTCCTAGTACCCTTTGGGTTCAGAACTAAAAAGCAGAATACCTTATGATTTTGATTTTGGTAATTAAATTAGTTAATTTACTGGCCAAGTACCGAAAATGCAACTTTGCGATGACCTCGACAGACTAATGGGTTAATTTTTGCGCATCACTACAATGTACCAGTTTGTTATCTTATTATATTACTTACCAATACTAAAATGTCAAATGCCATTTTCACCTGTTCATGATATATTTTTTTAGATTGGGAAAATTATGTTTTTGTTTGAGAGAACATAATTTTTATTTTGTCCTATTGTCATTTTCATTCATTGTCAATCTGATGAGTATCTTTAAAGATATAAACACCTCAAACTTGGTACTTACTGAAAATGACTATCACTAAATTTTTAAATAATAATTTAAGATAGTTTACAAAACGAAAAAAAACCGACTTCACTTGCTGCGATAGTCAAAGTGGCCAATCAAAGTAGTTATAAGCATGTCATCAAAATATACAAATTTGCGTACATTGTTCATCTCCATATCTCCGGAGATAATAGTCAGATCGCGATAAAATTTGAATAGGACCAAACGGGAGGCATAATCTCTCCAAACAAAAAAAAATAAATCGGTTAAGATTTGACATAATTCTAAGGTAACAAAAAAAACCAGTAGAATTAAGAACCTCCTCTTTTTTGTGAAGTTGGTTAAAAACGGAAAAATCTTTCATACAGTTTGATAAAACCGTTTAACACACGCTATGATTGCTTTAGACGTATTCTAATAAAGAAGTTAATAGTTCTATCAAAATCTTAATCATCTCACTTATTCAGAAATTCCATTAAAAGCTGAGGTACTTCACAAAGCTTGCAGAATCAGGGACTTCCCTCATCAACATAAGCGTTATCTCTGCAAATTTATAATTGCTCACAACTAATAATCATTTAAAGGAAAATGAACCTTATGCGCAACAAAATACAGGCAGTTCAAATTGAGATGAAATCGTACAAATAATTGCGAATTTAATAGTATTTATAGGCAGCCGTTAGTGAAGTAAAGCATCATTCGAAGCGTTAGCTTTACAACTGACAGTTCTAAGTGTACGAAGTACTAAATTTCAATTCGTAAAATGAATTTTTCAAGAGTTTTCTTCTTTATCTTCGCCTGCTTTGTTGCACTAGCGTCGGTCTCAGCCGCGCCTGAACCCAAGTGGAAGATCTTCAAAAAGATTGTAAGTGAGATTTTATAAATACTACTGTTATTTATATAATAAATTATTCCTCTTTTTACGATTTACGAGTAAAGTTTTAAAATAGGCTAATCACCGGTTAATGCCAATCTGTATGCCAGATTGTGATGTAAATTTTGTAAAGATAATTGATTGAAAAAATAAACATATGAAAAAATCATACTTAATGTTTTTGAAAACATTTACAATACGTACATTTTATCAATGTATGTTTAAAAAAATATTTTAAAAATGTTACTTTTGTAAAAAGTTATAGCTGCTATCTATTAAATAAAAATACAAAAACAAAAATGATGTTTATTGTGTATTAAAAATCAAAGTATTGTTAAAACTATATTGATTTCCAATTCCGTCGTAACATGAATATTAAGTAAAATATTTTAAATATTGCAACGAACCATTGAGTTACCTACTCAAAACTCCGAACAAAAAAAAATTGTTTGACATTCAGATACAAAGGCCTAAAAACATAAACTTTTAATCATGTCATCATCATATTAATGTTTTGTTATTTTGTTTCAGGAAAAGATGGGCAGGAACGTAAGAGATGGACTCATCAAAGCCGGTCCAGCAATTTCCGTAATTGGTCAGGCTAAAGCCATTGGAAAATAGACTTAAATACATATTGTTAAGTTAACTAAATCAGTGTAAGCCTCTAAGTCATTAAGTTGTAAAATACTACTCTCATATTTATCATATCATTAAGATGTAAATAAACAACATTTATAACTATTTTTCCTGTTTTTTGTTGTCATCGTCATAGTTATCATTATCAGGCCATTTCTGTCTACTGTCGGAAATAGGGGGTTCCTGTGGCACGCCACTGTAGGTCAATTTTCAGTAATTCGTCAATAATGATTTTTATTTTTTTTTGGGAATATAAATATTCTGGCAAATACAATTACAATAATCGTATTTGCTAGAATAGCAATAAATCAATAAAGTCTAAACAAGTCAATAAATTAAAGGTATACATTTAAAACAATTAAGCCAGCCAAGTGCGTGTACGGCCTTGCGCAGTGTAGGGTTCCATAGTTGCACATTCATAATATGTGGCCTTAAATAGATCAAAGCACAGACTTCTATCAGCCGATAGCTTAGACCTTTTAGAAATAAAAGTCTAAGGCCAACAGTTTGATTACTATTTGGTTGGTCAACCAAGTTGGTCACGGGAAGACAGAAAATTATTGTATCGGGATTGATATTAAGAGTTCGTTGGAACTACCCTCAATTAGTATTTATCAGAGTTATCATTGCCACAATCATAGTTCCACTACTGGGGGGGGGCGGGGCGGTCGAGGAGCCAAAAGTGAATGGCCCTGATCTTCCTTGAAGATTTAGCGGGAGAGGTTATTCTAAATTGAACTGCACTGCAGACTCAATGGGCCAGCTTCTAAATTCTGGTGCGTGGAGTCAAGGTGTTAGCATGAGACCCCGCGGTTGTGGACTGTATTTGAATAGGTATCCTGTTAGGACTGGTTCGCGGTGCGCTATATATAGGTACTATGCAAGTTGGCAGCCGAAATATAGGTATGGACGGAAATAGAGAGGATGCACGCCTACCTTGAAGTGGTGGTTTCCTTTCTTGCTTCTCCTCTTGTTGAGCGGGCCAGTTGGCCTGCTGGCTTCCTTCGTTTAATATTGTGTGCGATCACCGCGTGCGCGCAGCGCACTGCGATGGGTTTATATTTGCACACAAATGTAGCACAACACTATAAGACACTATCTTGCTTAGTATTCTATTTAGTTATTTACGTTGCGTGAATTCACGTTTAATCGCGGGGATAACTAGCGAACTAGCTTTCTTCGATGGCGGCGGCGCGGGAGCTTCTTTTCAAATGTAATGCGTCTTCGACACACACGGCACTCGCTGCGTTACGTGCGAGCGAGATAGATATTAGCAGGCGTGCATGTGTGAAGGAGATAAAATATAGGTTGCGGATGGAATACAGGAAAGGGAAATGCTGCCAACTTAACATAGACAATTAGAATTTTGAGAATACTTGAAGTAAAATAAGTGACTTGAAAATGACGTCAACATCTACTATTCGTTTTTGGTCGTATACCATTGAGGTAGATCATACCTCGATGTCGTGTACCTACAAAATCACAAATATATTATGTTACAGTTAGCAGAACACGTTATTATCACAGCAATAAGAGTCATTTCTCTAATATGTATCGCAGATGTAAGTTTGCAAAGACAGTTTGTTCTAAAACTTAGGCACCTCCAAAGTCTGAAGAATTTGGTGAAACATCTCAAATTTAATAGAATTTCTTAATTGGGACTATTTGAAGAGGAGCTGGTATAAACTTGGGTACCAAATGTCATTCTAGTTGTTATTTACAGGTAATCACTAGTTGTAGAGAAAGCACTAAAGACTAAACGAATACATGGTCGACTTTTTTCCGCTGTATAGCGTGGTAGGATGGTAGTAGGACTGTTGCATAGAGTGGTATAGGTCTATGGACTGTTGCAAGTTTGATAAACAGATAGGATACGTTATCAAATCTCATTTAACTAAACACTAAACTTAAGCGGGTCATGTCATTTATGTAAGTAAGTATTTCTACTTTTCATAGATGTGGCATCAAAACATGTAAACTAAAAAGTCTTTCGTATTCATTAATGATAAATATTTCGTAAGGTTTAAATTATTTTCAACACTAATAAAAAAATGTATTATTTAACATGCATAATATAATACGTTTAAAAGTTCAGAAGTAAACAATAAAAAAATAATCTTCAGGTACATAGTCACCTAAAATCGAGTGGAATCGTCAAAACGTTAATTGCTTCGACGTAAATAAAATTAAAAAAAAACACGTTATAGCGTACACACGTAAATAGTAATGTAAAGAAATTTGAACGCATAGCGGTGCATTCGCTAAGGTTTGAAATAGCCCTATGCATTGGCAATCGGCTTGTCAGTGATTCGCAAGTTCCGTGAAACCTCAGTATTGTTTGAGAATACGGGGAGAAACCTCGTATAGTAAGTAGTCTCTGCGAATACGGCCATCAGACTAATTGATTAGGTAACTACCGTTCATGAGTAAAGTCGTATTATGATTACAGAGACCGTAATGGTCGTGCATGGGTCGTGCATAATTTTAATGACGTTTCTTTGAACTTGAAAATCAATAGCAGTAAATAAATCGATGACGCATAGAGGTTATTCCCCTCAACCTTTGCATGCGTTCTTTCTTTGGCTAGCAGGAAATAACTACATTGTCTGCGCCACATAATAGGACAGACAAACAATTGGATCTCGATTGCGTTAAAAAGCGATGTATGTAAATTTATTAAAAATATAGATTAAATAACTGCAACCCTACAGGGGTTGCAGTTATTTAATCTATATTTTTTAATAATCTAATCAAATGTTTTTATTTAGTCTGATGTTGTCCGGTAGATTCAACAGCCATTCAGTTTTCCCCTTTTGTCCGCAGATTTTCTTTCTATGCTTGCCTTTTTTATTTTTATTTAAACAATATTATGCAGCTGACAGACGGACTATCAGTTCCATTTGGATCATGATATGTACTGTGATCGGTATGCGTTTCTGTATGTTGTGTTTCACTATTTCACTTTTTTTATTTTTTTTATATAAAAATTGTCTGAAGTACTGAAACACACAGTTACATGTATGGTTGGTTTTAACCTACTTTAATTTTTTTTTAAATATTCTGACGTAAACGATTAGATGACAGCTGAATGGTTCATTACTTTTTTTTTTCTAATTCAAAGCGTTAAATTCTGCTTTTGCTATGTTTTCTTGATAATTGGTTATGATTTATTTTATGATTTATGATTTTGACGTGTATATGTGCGTATATTTATACTGCCTACATACTGAATAAATGCTTTGATTCTTTGACCATTAGACCAGAGCTCAATAGTTCATTATTTTTAATCAACTTCACAAAATTAGGAGGAGGTTCTCAATTCGACTGTTTTTTTATGTATGTTACCTCAGAACTCCGTCAAATCTTAACCGATTTAAAAAAATATTTTTTTGTTTGAGAGATTATACCTCCTGTTTGGTCCCATTCAATTTTATCGAGATATGACAATTATCTCCGGAGATATGGAGGTAAACAATAATATATAAGCAAATTTGATACCTTGACGACATAATTATGACTAGTGAATATTTTCACTATCGCATGTGAAGTCGGTTTTTTTCGTTTTGTAAACGATCTTAAATTATTTTTAAGATTATAAGCGTTACATTATGCCCTTAATTTGCTTCATTAGTAAAACAATTATTTAATTTTGACTTGTTAACTCACTACTAGCGTTTGATATACGGAACGCCTAGTCGAGTTTTAAGATTTTAAAAAGCGCCACCTAGTGTACATAGTAATAACATACACTGGATGACAATGTTACCTACTAGTAACATTATACAATTTCCATACAAAACTGTGTTTACTTTTACGTAATCGAGTATATAAAATATCTGGAAACAATAAAAAATATTACACAAAATGTAATTAAGTAGGTATGTAGTATATTTTACATTTCTATGTTTTATAAAATAGAAGTGGTTTGTGCTAGTCAGTTAAGTAAGATGAATGTAAACAATCTATAAATTATAGGCGTTGAAAATTGGGATTTTTTTTCGTGTGTTTAAGGCGAATAAATAATATTAAAAGCAATTATTTTCAAGATTTATTGTAAAAGCTTGACAAATTTAAATTTATTAATTGATTTTTAGGGTTCCGAACCCAAAGGACACCAAAGAAACCCTATTACAGAGACTTTGCTGTCCGTCCGTCCGTTGATCTGTCCGTTCGTCCGTTCGTCTGTCCGCATTTCACAGGGCTGTATCTCCTTATCCTTAATAGGAAGACGAAATGTTTACAAAGTATGTATTACTATCAGTAGGGGTATTTAACAACAAATAATTACGAAACATGATATCAAATTAAACATTAAAGTCGTTTGGTTTTATCCACATTCATCCGGAGACCGATGCGACGAGAATAATCAGCTAGGCCATTCAACATCCTTTGTAAGTCCTGTTGCGTTTCTGCCATAATGACGATGTCACCTGCGAATCGTAAGTGAGAGATGTACTTGCCGTTGATGTTAATGTCACCATTTTTCTAGTCCAGCGTCTTAAACATATCCTCCAAGGTGTTAGTGAACAGTTTCGAGGATGTGACGTCCCCCTGTCTCACTCCTCGACGCAGGTGGGTACGTTTAGTACGCTGGTTCTGTACCTTTCACACTGACACTCATCGTTGCGGCATTATACAGACATCTCAGCACTTCGATATATTATCGCGAGTCAACTTGACAACGCTGCAAGGACTCCAGAACAGACCAGGTTTCAATTGAGTCGAAGGCCTTCATAGTCCACGAATCCTAAGCACAGGGGCCGATTGTACTCTTCGGTCTTCTGTACAATCTGCCGCACCGTATGGATGTGGTCCATGGTTCGTACCTATTTTTATGTAAGTGGTGTCAATAGATTCGTCTGAGTGAGAGTGACACTGGGTACATGAAAATAAAAATAAAAACACAATTAAGGATTATTGGTGCCAAAAAATAATCTTAAAAAAAGAATTAACGTTTTCAAAATACATCGAGTGTTGTATCAAAAAAAAGAATTTGTAATGGTGATTATGAATATTTATAACTTACTTGTATTATTGGAGTTTCGAATAGGAAATGCTAATAAATCTTTTTTAACGCAGTCGGGTTATTTGTACTTTTCAATTATTCACTTGATTTTTAAAAGTATTATAGTAATACTGCAGAAAATATACTATTGGTTTGGATATGTCTTTTGCTAATGCCATTCTGAAAGGCGTTCTCATGAACATTGGGTGTGATGAATATCAACCGGTGTCTGATGTCTGATACTATCAACAATTTGTCCTCTAGTAATTTTACCCTTTGATGTTTCTAAAAGGCATATTTTTGGGAAGACACCGGCTCCTGCAACACAGTCAAAACGATTAAAGCAGAAGGCAGGGTACAAACACCTTGTTACAACAATCTTTTAGAAATAAAGCAATTTTGTATTTGTATTTAATTATAAACTCCTCCCATTCGTATATACAGTGATATATATATATATACCAGTAAAGTTGTAAACCAGACAAATTGTGTAGGTTCACTAAATTTGTCTGGTTTACAACCGCAATAAGGATAAGAGCCGAGATCACCGGTCACTACATGTCAGATGATGATGATAAAGACGATTACATTTCGTTAGCTCAGCTGGCTAAGTGCCCTAAATGTAAGGGATGTAAGAGAGCACAAATACCACCTCAGTGCTCCCAGCCAACCTCACCTGCCCGTGGTGCATCCTGCTGACAAACCAATGAGGCTCTGGCGACCAACAAATAGCGGTATAACCATTTCAAAATTATGGCGTAGCTAAATACTACAGGCCGGTGACGGACAGCAGCGTTACCGGTGCGAGAAGCTACGTCCTGCGATCGCCAACACGCCTGCCCAGCGTGGCGATTAGCCCCCCCCCCCCCCCATAATGGAAAGTCTCTTTAAGCCGCGGCCCCCAGTTCCCGGCCGCCCTGCTATTCCTGACCACGGCGGCGGTCACGGTAACGGCAGGGCAGGGGGTGCTAAGAATCCCCGGGTTACGGTAGGCCGCCAAAACAAACTGACCCTCGCTACGTTTAATGGACGCACGATTCGACTGGATGAGCATCTAACGCAGCTGGAGGAGGAGCTGGGACACATAAGATGGCACATTCTGGGGTTATGTGAAGTCCGAAGACAGGGAGAGGACACCATAACTCTAGAATCAGGCCATCTTATGTATTATAATACATAAGATGGCCTGAGAGGTGAAGGTGACCAGCAATCCCAAGGCGGCGTCGGGTTTCTGGTCAACAAGCCTCAGTGACAACGTTATAGAAATCTTCAGTGTGTCGACCAGGGTTGCGTACCTTATAATAATGTTAACCAAGAGGTACAGCCTCAAGGTTATCCAGGTCTACGCACCGACCTCGGCACACTTGGATGAAGAGGTAGAAAGTATGTACGAAGACATCTCCAGAGCCTTACATACCACCGCTAAGGCTCACTACAACGTTGTCATGGGAGACTTTAACGCTAAAGTGGGAGTACAGACCTGCAGTTAATCGACTATAGGACCACACGGATTTGGAAGTAGGAATAACAGTGGACAAATGCTCGTCAATTTCATCGAGAAAGAGGTCCTTTTCTTGATGAACTCGTTCCTGAAGCGCTAAAAGTGTCAATTGTGAAACCGTTACATAAGAAGGGTGAGAAACATGATGTAAACAACTACAGACCTGAAACTCTTATTCCAATTTTGTCAAAAATCTTTGAAAAGGTAATGCTTACTAGACTTAATGAATTCATGTCTAAAAATAACACCTTGTGTTCTGAACAGTTTGGTTTTACAAAAAACAGCTCAACGGCTTTAGCTTGTTTGTGTTGTAGTCTTAAAAGTAAAGATAAAGTGGCGACTATCTTCTTAGACATGACGATTAGACATGACGATAGAGCATTCGATTTAGTTGATCATAATATAGCTTTAACTAAACATGACTTCTACGGAATTCGAGGAAATGCCTTGAAATGGTTAAAGAGCTATTTGGAAAATCGGAAACAATACACCGAAATACCAAACATCGTAAACGGGCGTAAAATAATTTACCGGTCAGATCCACAATTTACAAAAACGGGTATTCGTCAGGGAAGTATATTGGGCCCTTTTATTTTCTTAACCTACATAAATGACATCCCCAACGTGACTCAACATGAATGTATATTGTACGCCGACGATACTAAAATAGTAGTACCTCCCTCCTCCTACAATAGAGTTTCAACCTTCGGAACACGCCGGGTTTCGAAGCGGCACCATAGATCACATCCACACGGTGCGGCAGATTGTACAGAAAACCGAACAGTACAATCGCCCCCTGTGCTTAGCATTTGTGGACTATGAGAAGGCCTTCGCCTCAATCGAAACCCGGTCGGTTCTTGAGTCCTTGCAGCGTTGCCAAGTCGACTGGCGATATATCGAAGTGATGAGATGTCTATATAATGACAACGCAACCAACCGCTATGATGATAGTACAAGTACAGAACCAGCGTAATAAACATATTCACCTGCGTCGAGGAGTGAGACAGGGGGACGTCATATCCCCGAAACTGTTCACTAACGCCTTAGAGGATATGTTTAAGACGCTGGACTGGAAAGATTGTAGCATCAACATTAACGGTAAGTACATCTCTCACTTACGATTCGCAGATGGCATCGTCATTATAGCAGAGACGCTGCAGGACCTACAAAGGATGTTGAATGACCTAGCTGATTCTTCTCGTCGCATCGGTCTCCGGATGAACTTGGATAAAACCAAAGTCATGTACAACGAGCACGTTGTTCCGGAACCGATTGCCGTAGATGGAATCCCACTCGAAGTTGTCACGCAGTATGTTTACCTGGGGCAAACGCTCCAACTAGGCAAACACAACTTCGAGAAGGAAATCCAGAGAAGAATTCAGCTAGGCTGGGTAGCATTTGGGAAACTCCGTCGAGTCTTCTCGTCGCCTATACCACAGTGCCTAAAGACAAAAGTCTTTAATCAGTGCGTCCTACCTATCATGACATACGGAGCCGACACTCATGGTTCGACTAGTCCACCAGTTCAGAGTTGCGAGGGAGAATGGTCGGCTTTGACGCTAGTGGTGCTGAGTTCAACCCCCACCGTGCAACAATGGATTTTACTATAGAAAAATGTATGTGCGTTTTTCACAGTGGCCCTACGGTGAAGGAAAAACATCGTTAAGAAATCAACAACTCCCGCATGGTGGTAGGACAGGTACACAGGTAATTTTTTAGGAAATTTTGTGTGAACAAGTGACTTGTTCACACAAAACGCAAAACGAAAAGTACTGAGATCGCGCCCGCAGATTACAGGACACCGCGGTGTGGCCGTACCTTTACGTGCCGGGCGGCGCGCGATCTGGCGTGAGGAGTACTTACGCTAAACTAAGCGAGATGTAGACTCAGCACTGTTTTCTATTTGAACGTAGAGCTAGTTCGGGACGCGTCATCTGGTAAGTAGCACAAATACATCGATGCCTGCAGCACTCAAAATGTAAAACATGTAAGGCGTTGATTAAAACCTGACTAAAAACGTACTACTATTAATCAATTATATCGCTTTGCTATTCGCCATAGCTTCTGGAACACATTAGATGATTGGCGACAGATTTTTTAACTTGAGGGTGGTAGCTGACCAGGTGGACACTAGATAGTGTCCTATCACCATGCGGGGGTTGTTGGTTTCTTAACGATGTTTTCCTTCACCGGAACTCGGATTTCGTACTAGGCACTACGTATATCAAACGCTACAAGTCAAAATCAAATAATTATTTTACTAATAAAGCATATTGTCATAATGTAACGCTTAGAATTTTAAAAAAATACCTGTGTACCTGTCCTACCACCATGCGGGAGTTTTTGGTTTCTTAACGATGTTTTTCCTTCCCGTAGGGCCACTGTGAAAAACGCACATACATTTTTCTATAGTAAAATCCATTGTTGCACGGTGGGGGTTGAACTCAGCACCACTAGCGTCAAAGCCGACCATTCTCCCTCGCAACCACCTCAGTTTGTGGCAGTACATAATGCTTAGCATATTCAAATAATCTAAAGAAGTGTTGCTACGTGTTTATCAGAAACATATGAGACGTAACTTTTTTGTCCGAACATCTTTCTCATCTGATAAACTTCAAGGGGTCGGGGGTGTCTTTTTGTTGTAAGGATTTCGTTTTAGGGTGCGTGGGGAACATATATTCAGTTTTAAGTTATGCAAAGACAGACTTACGAGGTCTACAGCTTATAAATCCTTTGTAAATCGTTTTAGCTTATTATGCGTTAGTGCTGTAAACGTAACAAGCACTCTTTTATCCTACTTCCTACTAATACTATAAAGGTGAAAGTTTGTGTGTTACTATGTTTGTTACCTCTTCACGCTTAAACTACTGAACTTATTGAGCTGAATTTTAGTAAGTAGATAGCCTAGACCCTGGAATAACACATGGGACAATACAGTTTTTCTCCCGATATTCCGACGGAAATGATGTCTACGTGGGTAAAACCGCGATGCACAACTTGTAAATATATATAAATAAATCTACCCAAGATCCAACGATTGGCTGTACGAGTAAGTAGTATGTCTTAGTCTGGTGAGTGGTTCAATCCTAGGTTGAATCTAACTAACAAATAGTCAGACAATTAGTAAAATCCACGCGAACGGTAACATTTCAAAATCTATGAAATATGTAGCACCAGACTGCCGTCTTTCCATCCCAGACTGGCATGATACCATCTTAGACCGCATCATCACATTACTGGTCAAGTGTTTGACCGTTTGCAATAAAAACCATCATATTTTGTACAAAATTCTACTACTTTACAGTTTGAAGTGCCTGACAAAAATAATAATAAAAAACTATAACTTTTTGATATGATATATTATAAAGGCACCGTGTTTATTAAACAAGATTCATCGATGGCTATTAATTATATAGAAAATAATATACACAAATATTCTAAACTAATAGCTATATAGTTCAGGGTATTTTTCATTAATTTTACCGCAATAAGTAACTCTTTAGCAAATACAACACCAACACAAATGTCGTATAAGCACATAATAAATAAAAGTACTTACAAGAACCATATTAACAACAAGGTATGAAATGTTAACCCGTATTTTCCCAGGGGTCGGTAATGACTCAAAGGTATTGCTAAGTTTTTTCTAACGCTACCTTACCTTTAAACAACATAATATCGTTAAAAAACGAAAACAAACGACTGGTCATTTTCAGTAGCACGTTTGAGATGTTTATCTCCATAGGAGATCTCTGGAGATACTAATTAAATCTCGATGAATTTACATTGGGAAAAAAAAGAAGATCCTATTTAAAATATATTTACCAAATCAACACCACTATTTTGCATGGTGGTAGGACACTATCTAATGTCCGTCTGGCCAGCTACCACTCTCATGTACGGGTTTTATACCACGTTCTTTATTGTTTATGCGTTTCCGATATTTTGGCTCTGTTTCAAGCGCCATGATCACGGATGAACTGTATATAGACTATATAATTTAAAAAAAAAGAGTGTGTGTACTTATGTACACGCGTCAGAAGTTATACTTCTGTGGCGTATGGAAAAAAAATAACTAAAATGCAGTAGTGATTAACGATAAATACTAAAATTAATCAAGAAGATTTTATTTAGATAAAAAAGGTTTTATTAACGTAAAAATATGACGTTAAATATGACATATACAACTTGAACATAGTCATGCGACCTAGAACTAACTTCACGGTGTAAAATTTAGGTGACGGTGTGCGCGCGCATCGTACCACCTAGAACTAATTTCACGACGTTAAATTTAGGTGTCGGTGTGCGTGCGCAATTTAAAAATTCACTCTCATCATTTTTCTTTATCGCGCCAAAAGAAGTATAACTTCAAAAATATTACAAATGATTTAAAAAATTGCAAATATCCCTTTAATAGTTCTACTAATAGTGTCAGCCCGACCATGAAATCCTAAAAACTTATATACCATCCTCATGTTCCGGCAGCTATCCTTGATAGCCAGTTTCCATTCTAGGCCTAGCGTGCTTCTATCTTCGACCGCATCATCACTTATCAACAGGTGAGATAGTTGTCAAACGCTACCTATATGTGCCTATATGATATGAAAAATAAAAAAAATATTTTAAATGGGAAAGTCAGTTTGTATATACGTATTTTGTTTGTTTGGGACTTCTTCACGGTAAAACGGGCCAACCTCAGAGTAACAATTACTAAAACTAAGTACTTTAGTAATTGTCACTCTGAGGGGCCAACCTATTGGGCTAAAATTTTACACAGAGGTAGGCAGTATATTGGATTAGGACATTGGATACTTTTTAACGCGAGCAAAACCGCGGGGCGCCACTAGTTGGTCAATAAGTGAAGCTGAAGTTCAAATCGACTGTTTTTTTGTTGCGCAACAATCATTTAAAATCAACACGGTCGATTTGAGAGCCTCCTCCTTTTTAGAAGTCGGTTTAATTTATTTGTTTCAAAGCAAAACGGACAACAAAGTTTTACGGTTGTCTTAACTCTCAAAACAACAATTAAGAGCAGTTTTCATTTTCAACCGACTTCCAAAAAGAAGGAGGTTCTCAATTCGTCTGTATGTTTTTTGTGTGTATGTTACGCGATTACTCCGTCAATTGTGAACCGATTTGAATTATTCTTTTTTTAATTGGTAGAGTACGTTTCCGAAGTGGTCCCATTGTAATTTTATCAAGATCTGATAAGTATCTCCAGAGATATGACGATAAACGTCTCAAACTTACTGCTACTGAAATTGACTCACGAGGCATGGAAGCCGGTTGTTTTAATTTTAAAACTATCTTAATTATTAAATAAATGTTCCACTGCCGTAGGGTGTATTACACCAGACTGAATCCGGGACCCTAACTCCTTAATTAGAAAGGTGTAGTAAGAGTAAGGCAGTAAGGGTCCCTAATTAGGACATACTTTATAGCATGAGGATAAGCACAGGCTATTTTTTGTGAAAATAATATCATGATGTTTATACATGAAAACACAAATGTTGTTTGACAGAGCTTTACAGTGATAAAATTCTTGGTGTACGTGAACTAAGTCGCCGGTATCAGCTAGTATTATTATATAGCCAGGAGATTAGAAAAAGAAATAATGCTATATACGGACACATAGCTTCGGTTTATAATTGTATTGCGGTTTACCGGTTATAACTGAATATAGTACCTATTATTATTGTGTTTTACGCAATCATTATTTTGAAGCTTTGGCGCTACATAACAAATATATTGCGGTTTACCGCGGTTAAACTGAAAATAGTATTGGTAAAACCATGTGATTTACCACACTATATATTGTTTACATATTGTTTTTTAACCGACTCCACAAAAAAGTAGGAGGTTCTTAATTTGACGGTTTTATTTTTTTATGTTTGTGACCTCGGAACTCCATCAAATCTTAACCGATTTGAACAAATATTTTTGTTTGAGAGATTAAATGCCTTCCGTTTGGTTCCATTCTAATTTTATTGAGCTATGACAATTATCTCCGGAGATATGGAAATAAACAACATAAGCAAATTTGTTTACTTAGATGGCATGATTATAGCTAGCCAGTACTCTGACTATCGCGGCATGTGAAGTCGGTTTTTTCGTTTTGTACGATCATAAATTATTTTATGTCTGTTAAACTAGCGTTCGACCACTCTCTCACATTGTCGTAAGCGAATGTAAATGGTAGTACTGGTGGTAAGTGATTTAATGCTCCTACCACCAGTAGAATATATCGATACCAGAAGTACCACTTAATGTCCTTAAATTCAGGGACAAACCACGGTTTCTGAAGTGAAACATTCTTAAGCAGCGTTGTGCACTTTTCTTAGGATGGGTAAATAATGTTAAACCCGGTCAGGAGTCACGTGTCCTGATCGTAAGACGAAATTTCGTAATACAGAGCGCAGGGCGCTTGCGCGAGTTGTCATTTCAACGGAGCGCAGAGCGCTTGCGCGAGTTGTCATTACAAAATACAGTGCTACAAGGATCTCTTGGCACGTGGCCAAAATCAGTACTAACCAAAGAGAATATAACCACTACGTTAAGAAGAGTCGGGACTCCCATAGAGCAAACTGGCCAAATAGCAAAATGTCAAAACACAGGGCTTTTATAGTAGCCAAAATACCAGCGAAAAAATCTTCTGCTAATTGACCAACATAACAAAAAAAAACCTAGTGATGTACCGTGTCGGCAAAAACATCGATAACGATCGAACTACCGTTGCTTGGTCAATACTTTAGAAGGTTATATTTTGTACTTAACTAATTTTGTTTTAGTGATTAGATTGTGAAAGTTATATTTTTCCTATTTTGGTTTAACAACTCCACCACTTAGACAAAACCAGTTTGAGAAAATGATAGGCAGTATAACAAAATATTAAATTATATCAAGTTTTTTATTTTTGGAGTATGATGCTCTGTAGGGGTTCGCTCATTCGGCATCGGCATCAGCAGCTTAAGATAACGATATACCTGTAATGTAATATTGACTTATTAGTTTATCGCTTAACACTAATTTCTGGGGCATGCTGTATACAGGGCCGGATTTAGGGGAGGGCAACCGGGGCGGCAGCCCTGGGGCCTACACACACCCTACAATAAAAAAAATTCAAACATCTAAATCATCAACATCAATATTTCGGTTAAAAAAACCGGCCAAGTCGAGTTGGACTCGCTCATCGAGGCTTCTGAAGCGTACCAATTAAGCTAGACCTCTAAATTGTATCAGCGCTCATATAACTCAGAGACCTATCTTAATTGGTGAATCTATGTATGTGGAGCACCCTTTAACTTACATTTTTATTTTTTTTAATGTTTCCTTTATTTGTGCTATAAGACCTTGCTTCTTGCCAAAATTTGTGATTCTAGGTCAACGGGAAGTACCCTATAGGTTTTGGGTCGAAAACCTATAGGGTACTTCCCGTTGACCTAGAATTGTACATTTTAGTTAAAAGCAAGGTCTTACAGCACAAGTAAAGGAAAATTTCCGAAGATTAAAAGAAGTTGAAAATTCAGGTAAATTTTGGTATTTACAAGTTTTGGGAAAATCTAAATTTGCCCATATCTTTTTATCGTGTTGCCTCAGGACCTTGATTTGTATACACCTACTAGGGACTATAGACCTCAATATCTTCAGTATCTTCAAACAAAAGGGTGTACTAATACTTAAACTGTGCATGCCATACCTAGCCTGATGTATAGTCTACCAGCAAAGTCTTCCTTTCCTCAGTATATAACTGGGATCGCAAGTTATCATATTATCACATGTTAAACTTTTACGTAAACTTAGCCAGATTCAACCATAAATCAGCTATTCAGCGTCATTGAACTAATGAAAACAGAATAATAAGTGTTGTCTGTGCAGAAGCAAAATTGTTATGAGTGGACGCCTGAAAGGGTCTAGGTATAGTGCCAGTTGCGCAGCTAGCTTGAAGTTCGTCTTGATGTATTCATCACCAGAAGGACGAAATCATTGCCCGATGATGAGTATGAGCTTGCGGACATTATTGGTTAAAATTACTCAATATCACTTTGATGGTTTATCCCTATTAAAATATCGTCATGACATCTCGCGAAATTACACTTCTATTCCGATCACTGATCATATCATAAATATATAATAATATACACTATCGATATCGACAAGCACCGCAATGCGCCCCGCACTATTTTTCACAAAGAGTTTATAAAGATTGTTAATTGATTAAATATTGAGATATTTGGCCTAAAGAAGCAGTAATCGGCTATTATTTTAAGATATTCTACTAACTGAGCTTCATAAAGTGGAAATCTTACCATAAAATAATGTTAAGTAGAGTAAGTCTTTGCAGTCCGCATATTTCACTATTTATGTTTTATTATCACTTACAAGCAAGGTGATAATAATCAAACACCTTAAATTCATGCTAAATGCATGCTTTCTATAGTCCACACTAGGTTATTTATTGTAAAACACAAAATAAAACAATAAAATAATTATTTTGAAAAAGCCGATTAACACGCTACCACAGGCTAAGTAGAAATACAAATACATGCTAGCCACAGACTAAGTAGAGATGTAACTTCTTTTTCTTCAGATCATGCTACTCGATGGCATTTATTATGACAACCAAACGAAAGAGATAGTAAGAAATAGTGAGTGAGACAAATATAGACTTCCATCGGACGCGCCCCCCTTTTCATATCATTCCCTTTCATCTTTTTTTTGTACTGCAGCTTCAGTAGACTGGTACTAACACCATCATCTTGTAAAGTGTCACTTTTGATCACTTTTGACAGGCAGCTGGAGATGATATTTGTTGTGGATATTTTGTGCTTTTATTGTAATAAAAATATCTCAGAATATGCCAGAAGTGATAAAATGTGGTATTATAGTGTTGATGCTTAAAGTAGAAGATTTTTATTTTAAAGAAAAGCAGTCTAGCGCTTCGATTATTCCATTTGAAAAATTAAATGAGCGCGTCGCTGCTGCAACAGGTAAGTGTTACCATACCATACATTGTAAATGTCCCCGTTATTACCAAAAAATACTAATTCATATTTTTTTGGCTTAGGTAAATATAGTACTTAGGTATTAAATTAAGTTTACGTGTGGTTAAGCACCTATCTACTTAATTTTGCCAATGAATGGCGCAATCATTGCGTCCACGCCAAGAAACTAGAACAAGAGTATCGGAAAAGAGATGGATATTTGGACAAACATTTCATCATGCATATTATGCTCTGACAGTGAAGAAATCAGTTACGATGATGCATGATGATGATGATGGTAAATTTTGAAGATACAAATGGTGAAGAATTTCAGATTATGCAATATCTTCTCAATATAGTTAATGCAGAACATAATTACAAGAAAAAAAAACTGTTTTATTATTTAATAATATTTAGATTATTTTTATTTTTAACCGACTTTACAAAAAAGGAGAAGGTTTTCAATTCGTCTGTATGTTTTTTTTTAAATGTAATACATCCTATCATCAAAACAATTCCTAAGTTTAAATTTTATTACGGTCGAGTTACAATTCCCTAAAACTAGGGTGATTTTATTAGCTGCTAATTCTAATTCAACACCCACGCCCTCATAGCAATGTCATCCAAATGCCAAATGATCCTTGTAGCACTATATCACGCTTTCAATTTCTACACCAATCACATTCTCTCTCCTTACGTTCCGATGAAAACCTCCTTCTAAAAATCCCAACGCACAGTACCGAATACCTCGCAAATTCCTTTACTGTGCAAGCATCAAAACTCTGGAATGATCTGCCTTTAGATATAAGACGAGCCAAGTCTTTATCTATCTTTAAAACTTCGTTGAAAAATTATTATTTGTCATTGTCACTCGTGTAAATATAGTATTTATTTATTTAATATTATTATTTTTTTATTATTTATATAACTTTTAGTTTTTTTAATTTGTACAAGTATGTTTTTTTTTAGTGTTATATGTTATTGTATGGTATGTACGTATATGTAACTATGTGTAATGTGTATTAGTAATATATCATGTTGATATTTATATTTTGAAAATATTGTTTTATATTATTATTATAGAGTAACTATTTATATTCTACATTTATTTATTGTACACCACCGTCTACTACTTCCTGCAATTCTGTCCATCCAAAGGTTGTCTGGAAGAAATCGCTGTTAGCGATAAGACCGCCCATTGTACTACCTTAGTTATTATTTTCTCTGTACATTGTTTTCTTTTCTTGTTTTCTGTATGTTGGTATACAATAAAGAGTTTTTGTATTGTATTGTATTGTATAACACATGAGTAAAGAAGGAACAGAGACAAAGCTTCATACAACTGCGCTGTGATGATGACGTAGACGCACGTGAGTGCGTGAGCACCAGCGGCCTGTCACGTACGGAGTGAAACCGGTTTATAGTGGCTCGGCTGGTGTTTTAACTCAAGGCTGTCGCTCGCGACGCGTCACGTTATATTGTTTTTCATTCCATCTATTCGAAAAGTGATGGTTTCTTCCTCGATAAGTGCGCGCAAAGTAGGTCATTTCTGCCCTAGGGCGGGAAAGTAATTTTTTAATTTTAAGCTTATGAATGTTCTTCTATAGTACCCGGTCCTACGAGTGTGAGTCTGACTTGCAATTGGCCAGTTTATTTTGTGTGTATGTTACGCGATTACTCCGTTAATTGTGAACCGATTATTGCACATTTCCGAGGGCGTCATTGTAATTTTATCGAGATCTGATTAGTATCTTCAGAGATATGACGTTAACCGTCTCAAACTTGCTACTGAAATTGACTCGCGGGGCATGGAAGTCAGTTGTTTCGTTTTTATACCATCTTAATTATTAAACAAGTATTTATAACTAGCGGCTCTGTAACTGTAGACCTCGTGTGTCTGTATTAAGGTATGTAAGTATGTTATACTATGGCCGCTATATCAAATAAACTGGCCAAGTGCAAGTCGGACTCGCACTCGTAGGGTTCCGTAACACAGTAAAGTAGTCTATAACTATGATTTATCGCAACTAAAAAATCAACTTTGTTTTTCATAATGTTTGTATGAAAAACAAAGTTATCTTTGCGTTCGCTATATCTCAAAAACTGCTAACTGTATCTCGTTCAAACCAATTTTCATTGTTAGTTTTTATTGAGATCTACAGCATATATTTTTTTAAATATTTTTAACCGACTTCAAAAAAAGGAGGAGGTTTCTCAATTCGACCGTATATATATATATTTTTTTTTTTTTTTTTTTTTTTTTTTTTTTATGTTTGTTCGCGGATAACTTCGTCGTTTATGAACCGATTTCGATTATTCTTTTTTTGTTCGAAAGGAGATATCCCGAGTGTGGTACCATGGTAATTTTATCGAGATATGATAAGTATCTCCAGAGATATTGAGATAAACATCTCAAAATTGGTACTGAAAATGAATAGCGTGGCATTGAAGTCGGTTGTTTTTTAGTTTTTAAACGATATTATTTATATAGTTTATATAGGATAGCCGTGGTCGTATATCATCTACCGTAACAAAACAATACACTCTGCAAAGTAACATACGATCACGCGTATCCACTGAACACCACTATGAATATATAAGAAATACAATAAAATATTTATTACAAGTTAGTTGTTTGTATAATAAACGATACATATTGAATAGTTTGTACTTAGCGATCTCAGATGAGAATATTTTCTTGTTTCATACTTTTTACCCGACTTCGGCGAAGCAAAAGGAGGGTTATGTTTTTGACCAGTATGTGGGTATGTATGTATGTAAGTATGTATGTATGTATGTTTGTATGTATGTCCCTCATAACTTCTAAACTACTTATCATAATTTGACAAGTGAGGTGTCGTTGGACGCGTATTATTTGTGTGCTGGTTAAAGGCTATGTGGCGTCACAACAAATTGAATGTGGCGCCCTCTAGAGGACACGAACAAAAAAAAATTTACCCCACACAGTGGGGTGGGTGTGGTTAAATAGGGATTTTAAAATGAAGGTAGAATTTGGTACATCATACTTTTGTCAAGCGTAGCGTTTGCCCGTCGAAGTCAAGAAAAACTAATTTTTACCCCACGGCGCGGCGTCGCAAAGAAGCAATAGGGAGGAGCAATATGTGTTTGTTGATCGCTATCTATGTATATATGTATGATGACATATACGCATGCATACATTTATGCAAAAACCCCAAAATACTTGAAATAAAAAATAAGTTCAAAAACTAAAACCCGACTGCTGAAATATCATGCTCTAAAAACTATGAAACAAGAAAATATTCTCATCTGAGATCGCTATGTACAAACTATTCAATATGTATCGTTTGTTATATAAAAAACTTACTTTTAATAAATATTTTATCGTGTTTTGTATACCTATATTCTTAGTGGTGCTCAGCGGATAGCCTCCCCTTAAACTTTGATATTTTTTATTTTTGTATAAAAATCGGAAAGCGGTTCACAGAATACATCTACTACCAAGTTTCAATTCTGTAGTCCTAACAGTTTCGGAATAAAATGGCTGTGACATACGTACGGACAGACAGACAGACAAACATGACGAATCTATATGGGTTCCGTTTTTTGCTATTCAGCTACGGAACCCTAAAAATACTATAAACAGAATAAGAAACGTATTTTTTCAGGCGTTTTGTGATCGATCTTACAAACAATAGATAGAAAGATTGAAATTAGCTCATAGTGTGTATTATAATGATTGCTTTAATATCAAATAATTAAAATGATATTGAATTTAAAATAAAGGAGGTATATACAAAACACTTATTTTTCTGGCAAATTTTGTTCGATCGGAACCCTACCGTGTGCTAGTCCGCCTTGCACTTAGCCAGTTAATTAAACTATCTCAATATTATTATGTTATGGCTATATGATGGAACAGATAGACATACCTACATACATACCGGTCAATATACAACCCTCCTTTTTGCTTTGCTGTAATCGGGTAATAATAAAACATTATAAATGCTACATTAGTTTATGACATGATAAGTTCTCGTAGGTAATTTCCTGATACTTTGACCCTGAATAATTTGGAACAAAAAGAAATAGATAATGATGAAATACTAGATATTATTTTATAAGTAGGAAAGTAAATATGAGAGCCCTTTGGCGTTAAAGATAGATAACTTGTCTTCTGAATGAGCGGTTGCCGGTTCAAATCTAAGCACGGGTGTTCGGTTGCAGGTGGTAGGATAATATAATATCGATAATATTATAGTTCCCATTCTAGGCCTGGCCTGCTTACCATCTTCGACCGCATCATCACTTACCAACAGGCGAGGTAGTGGTCAAATGCTAGCCTATAAGAAAAAAAAAATGTTCTGCCTGACTTGCTACCAAAAAGTAGTTTAACACCATCAATAAGAAAATCTGCCGCCATAACCTTACGGTGTTCCAGCAGCACATAGCCCTTGATAGTCAGAGTATCTAGGCTTAGGACATCTTCGACCACATTATCGCTTACCACCAGGCGAGGTAGTGGTCAAATGCTAGCCTATAAGAAAAAAAAAATGCTCTGCCTGACTTGCTACCAAAAAGTAGTTTAACACCATCAATAAGAAAATCTGCAGCCATAACCTTACGTTGTTCCAGCAGCACATAGCCCTTGATAGTCGGAGTATTTAGGCCTAGGACATCTTCGAGCACATTATCGCTTACCACCGGGCGAGGTAGTGGTCAAACGCGAGCCTGTAAGACAAAAAAAAACCTTATCAACACTACACAGTGAAGTCTACGGTAGAAGAGCGGTGGTGGTAGTTTTTTTTTCATTTTGTGTCACATTAACTACTTTAATGCGTCATGGGGAATTAGTACCGCGTAAATAAATTTGTTTGTTACAATAGATAACCACAATAAACATATTTTGATCAAAAATAATATTGAAACCACTGCAACAATATTATTAAAAAGTATAATTAACATTATGACACCACAATTACATATAACCAAAGACGTATTTAACCGACTTCACAAAAAAAGAGGAGGTTCTCAATTCATCGGAACATTTTTTTTACGTATGTTCACCGATTACTCGAAGATGCCTGAACCGATTTGGAAAGTTCTTTTTAGGGTTCCGCACCCAAAGGGTAAAACGGGACCCAATTACTAAGACTCCACTGTCCGTCTGTCTGTCTGTCTGTATGTCTGTATATCTGTCTGTCTGTCTGTCTGTCTGTCTGTCCGTCTATCACCAGGCTATAGCTCATTAACCGTTATAGTTAGACAGTTGAAATTTTCACAGATGGTGTATTTCTGTTGCCGCTAGAACAACAAATACTAAAAACAAAATAAAGTTAAAAATTAAAGGGGGTCCCCATACAAAAAACGTGTTTTTAAACGCCATCTATCTAATTAGTTGCGGCAAAATTACATAGATGGCGCTAGTAAACGAGCCCCGTCTTTCTAGATCGCGACCAAATCAAATATTCTGGGTATATCAATTAATCAAATATATGAGGTTGAAACTCTGTTATGTTTCGTATTGTACGGAACCCTCCCTAAGTGTGCGATAAGAGACGCGATGCTGAAGCGCACTTGGTCAGTTTTATTTTGTTTCAAAGGGTACCCTTCCCAGGTGGCCCCATTACAATTTTAACGAAATCGGCCGAGCTGTTTTTAATATATATTATATAATATTATAATATTATATATAATATTATATTATAGAATATTTGTGTTACGATGCATTTACTTATCTCGACGTCATTCTACTAACTACTGCCACAGATTATGTAATAGTTACGGCGACTACGGTTTTTTTTGTGTCTATGTTACGCGATTACTCCGTCAATTCTGAACCGATTCGAATGATTCTTTTTCATCGGTAGGGTAGGTTTCCGAGGTGGTCCCATTGTAATTTCATCGAGATCTGATAAGTATCTCCAGAGATATGAAGATAAACGTCTCAAACTTGCTACTCAAATTGACTCGCGGGGCATTGCAGTCGGTTGTTTTAGTTTTTAAATGTTAATTTTTTAGTTTTATAAGCGATCTTAAATTATTGCTGTAATGTCTTTGCACGTAGCTTTTTTTTCCACGGGCCTTAGGAGCATATCGATATATCATATCGATTTTACTCCTGACATACAACCAATAAGTACCTATCACTACCATCGAGAAAAAATGAATTTTTCAAATCGGTTCATAAATAAATTGGCCAAGTGCGAGTCGGACTCGCACTCGTAGGGTCCCGTACCACACTACAGTATTTTATAAGATCGAGCAAAAAGTCCCACTATCCTTTTTCGCCAGCAAAAAATAATAATTAATAAATGTTTTTTTTTCCTGTAACGCCATCTAACGTCGAACAAAGGTGTTAGGGATCGACATTTTAATATAACGCCATCTATGGGACGTTTACCTAACTAAGCGTACATAGATGGCGTGAAATACCGAAAAAAACACGTTTCTTGTATGGGGACCCTCTATTATCTTTAACTTTATTCTGTTTTTAGTATTTGTATTTGTTATAGCGGCAACAGAAATACACCATCTGTGAAAATTTCAACTGTCTAACTATCACAGTTTATGAGATACAGCCTGGTGACAGACGGACAGACAGACAGACAGACAGACAGACAGACAGACAGACAGACAGACAGAGAGACAGACAGACAGACAGACAGACAGACAGACAGACAGACGGACAGCGGAGTCTTAGTAATAGGGTCCCGTTTTACCCTTTGGGTACGGAACCCTAAAAACGGATTGAGAATAAGTTCACACACATAAAAAAATACAGGTGAATTGGGAATCTCCTCCTTTTTTCTAAAATCGGTTAAAAATTAAAATTTTCCTGAAGGTACAAATTGCACTTGGCTGGTTTCTGTATGAATTTTAAACACATTAGAGTTATAAATATTACAATTAAGATAGTTTCAAAACTAAAACAACCGACTTCAATGCCCCGCGAGTCAATTTCAGTAGCAAGTTTGAGACGTTTATAGTCATATCTCTGGAGATACTTATCAGATCTCGATGAAACTACAATGGGACCACTTTGGAAAAGTACCTTATCGATAACAAAAATAATCATTCGAATCGGTTCACAATTGACGGAATAATCACGTAACATACACAAAAAAAAACAGACAGCGCGATAAGTCCCGTATTTTAATATTTATAACAATGAATGAATGAATATTATATTTGATACAAAAAGTATGATAACAATAAAAATGTAGCTTGTGTAAGTGTAGCTTATGTAGATTTTATTTTATATTAAGTTAAAATAAAATTTAAAATATATTTA
Organism: Cabera pusaria; assembly: GCA_954871355.1. NCBI lineage: Eukaryota > Metazoa > Arthropoda > Insecta > Lepidoptera > Geometridae > Cabera > Cabera pusaria. The sequence continues at coordinate 8,427,736 of OX940907.1, forward strand.
TTTTCTACCTTTTACTGTTTTTTCAGAATAATATAAACTAATTACAAATTTCTTTATACAAACGATATTAATAAAAAGTCACAATCAATAACTAAATTAACTACCTATCAAAAATTAAAGATAAAGATAAAGATAAAGATATTTTATTTGTTCAAAACATGCGTTATACACATACACAAACATTGCATGCAGTATGGTCTTAAACATAGAAATAGCTCGTCATGTTTTGCCCACATGGGCGTACAAATGAGACGCGTGACGCTGCTGAACATTGTTAAATTCATGTTAAATTTTTATTAAAATATTAAATAAATTAAAATTAATAATATCAACATTTAAGAACAAGTGAATATGTCAAAATAATGTCAAAATAGTTATAATAAATTACAGCACGGTTAAAATTTGTCATTTAAAAAGTCGTCAATAGAATAATAGCATTTTCTTCAGATGGTTTTTGAACAATACATTGTCGAGTTCTTTTATAGATTTGGGAATTTTATTGAATATTGTAGGAGCCATTCCCATAATGCTCTTGCGCAATAGTTGGGTTTTACCTTTGACAATGCGGATCGTGTCGTTACGTCTATTTCGAGTAACAGTTGCAGACAATTTTGGAAAAAGATTTTGATTATATTTTACAAAAAGTGCTTCTTCTGTTTCTTATATATATAGAGACGGGAGTGTTAAGATTCTATGGTCTGTGAAATATGACTTACAGCTAACTTGAGTTTGCACATTGTTGCATTACAGTGTTTATCTTAACATTTTATTAATAACATTTTCAGGATTGAAATATTAGCTAAGGTACATCTTTATATAGGTAACAGCAGAACAATAAAAAATATACCAATTATCAAATTTTCATACAATGTTTTTGACAATTCAGTGGTAAACAATTATAAAAGTTTATTTCAGCGTTAAAATACTGTATACCTACTTTTTATTTTTATTTCGATTTATCCGAATTAATGATCAAGACCTTTTTACTTGAATAATCATTAATTATGATGTTGCGGTGTATATTTACATTAACGTTCACGGAAAGGTAGCAATTACAGCTTGGATTCCATGTCTGAAACAAATAAAATAAAATAAAAAACTAAAACCCGACTACTGAACGTCATCATCATCACATCGATCACATCTTCACCTAACATCAGGTGAAATAGTGGTCAAACGCTTATCTTCTTTAATAATTTATGATCGTCCAAAATGAAAAAATAAAGTGACTTCAAATGCCGCGATAGTCAAAATAGCCAGTAGTATCATGTCGTCAACGTATACAAATGCATATGCCATCAAGGTTGCATCAAGATATGCAATGAGTTTGAGATGTTTATCTCCATATCTCTGGAGATAATTATCATACGCCGTATATAATTTAAATGGGACCAAACAGAAAAATAAGTTGCCGCGCTCAGTCCGGCATAGTCAATACGGCATGAATACTACGTAAGCAACGCTGCGAAGTAATACTGCACGGAAGCGTCCGACCCTGCTGCCGCTTGGTAGCAAACTGAGCGCGGAAGCGTATTACTCAAGCATTTAGTATTACTGAGCTTGCGTTCACTTCGGTGTTCGGCACGAATCCGTCTGCCTTTTTAGGGTTACGTACCCAAAGGGTAAAACGGGACCCTATTACTAAAACTCCGCTGTCCGTCTGTCTGTCTGTCTGTCTTTCTGTCTGTCTGTCCGTCTGTCACCAGGCTGTATCTCATGAACCGTGATATTTAGACAGTAGAAATTTTCACATATGATGTATTTCTGTTGCCGCTATAACAACAAATACTAAAAACAGAATAAAGTTAAAGATAATAGAGGGTCCCCATACAAGAAACGTGTTTTTTTCGGCATTTCACGCCATCTATGTACGCCTAGTTAGGGAAACGTCCCATAGATGGCGTTATATTGAAATATCGATCACTAACACCTTTGTTAGACGTTAGATGGCGTTATAAGAAACAAAATGTTTATTAATTATTATTTTTTGCGGGCGAAAAATGATAGTGGTATTTTTTGCTCGATCTTATAAAATAATGTAGTGTGGTACGGAACCCTACGAGTGCGAGCACGACTTGCACTTGGCCAGTTTATCTATACTAATATTATAAAGAGAGAACATTTGTATTTTTGTATGTTTGTAATGATTTGGATCAAAAACTACTGAACCGATTTAAAAAATTATTTCACTAATACATAGAATGGACTTTCGGAATGAAAATAGGCTATATATTATCCCGTTTAAATCAAAGGTACATTCGTGGAGACCTAATTCGCAACCTAAGTCGGCAAAAAAACGGTGGAAAATCACGTTTCTTACGAACGCTGCTCAATTGAAAATAGATAGAAGAATATTTTCAATGCAAGAGTTATACAACTTAATAAGACCTACAAAAAAGTCCGCGACAGCATATATCTATCTCTTAAGGTTGACTCACAGTAACCATTTTAATCTTAAAATGTTTGTTAAAAAATATTACATAACTTCCAAGGCTATTTTCAAGTATATTAATCCTTATCCAAATAATTACGTTAATTAGCTTGGCCACATATTATAGATTAAAATTGTCCCTTACAGTATATAATTCAAATGAAAACTCTAGAAGATATCACGAATTTCACATACACGCATCGCAAAGTTAATAAAATATTTGCAGTGAAACCACAGATTAGGTCATAGTTACTATGAAAATATTATTATAAGCTTAGCTATGCTGTAGATCCCCATCGATCACAATCAATTTGAAGTCAATATAGTATAATAATATGATCTATTGTATAAAATAATATTCATCTATAATATATATATTTTAAACCACCCCGACTGATCTATGTATAATCTTTTCATTAATAGCATTCCAATGACTCTAAACATGACATTTAAAATCTGAGCTGTAAGTTGGTGAGGATTTGAGTATTCTGTAGAGTCCAGGAGATGTCCCAGCATCAGGTTTGAAGAAGAAGATTTGATTGATTGAATTGATCAGACCTATGAAAGTTGATTTCATAGCGCAATTAACTAGAAAAATGCTCATAGTTTTACAACGATTGAATGAATTTTCATGAATCAAAGCTAAGAACACTCTCGATGAAGACATCTATCAAACAAAAAAAAAACTATCAATAATAAAAACAAAATCGGTTCATCCGGTTAGGTGCTAAGATGCTACAGACAGACACACAGATACACACGTTAAGCGTATATTACCCCTACATTTTGCGTCGGGGAACGCCGTAAGGTTACGGCGGCAGATGTACTCCTTGGTGGTAAGCTACTTTTTGGTAGATTTTATGATTCCACTACCACTGTACGAAAACTCACGCAAAAAGTAGAGGTAATATACCTCTACTTTTTGCGTCGGGGAACGCCGTAAGGTTAAGACGGCAGATGTTCTTCTTAGCGGTAAGCTACTTTTTGGTAGATTTAATGATCCCACAACCACTCTACGAAAATTCATGATTCATGAATGCACATTTACCTGCCTTTCGTTATTATGAGGCGTCGGTATATTGGCGGCTACATGGAGAGGTCCTATCTCTATACTGAGTGAGCTAGGGTGTTGGTAAAGTAAAGTCACTGAGCACTTTTAACTGTTTATTCCTTTTAATTACGAGTATGTAAGTTACACTGATATTATTTATCTATATAAACGTTGCGTATGCGACGTGCGCAACCGCGTGCGCTACCGCGGCAGGGGATAAGGGACGACTAAAGAGCTCGCCTCGCCGTACTCGCGGTAGGAGTTACCACGACCTAAACTGTGTCACCACATTAATCCTCCCCTTTTTCTAAAAAAAATTTTTTTTTTTTTTTTGAGTGAAGTCGCATGAAAAACATAAGTACTGAAGTACCTTTCAATAAATTACAATGTGCATGCCTACCCAGTAGTCAGCTCGCTGGAATGCTTACTTCGCATCTACAACTGTAATCCGATCACTTGCGTCCGCTGTTGCTGCGCTTACCTTGAAGCATTCCAACTCGCTTTACAATGTAATATGTTTTAAACATACACTTATTTTACCACAGTATACTAACTTCAACATTTACAAGGGGGAGATATGATAACTATGATATAACCCACACACTTTAAGATTTCACGTATTACACATACGTAAAATTTTTTTACTGGTATTACAACTACGAAATGTGAAACAGTTTTTTACGACATTACAAAGTTATACAAAATTTTTGTCTGGTCTAAATGTATATAATCTTACGTAAAAAGTATAAAAAATATCTGAAGTTTCACCTTAAAAATAATGCACAGTGAAAAATAAGAAAAATAATTATATATTAACTTGAAAAAAAATATCAAGATCATAAAACAATAATAATGTCAGAAAATAATATAAACTTTATGTACTGTTATGAAATATATGTGCATGTCAACCAATTCTTAATGAAAATAACATTTTAGCGAAGTAAGTTATGTAACATATTACCTCTAAAATCATATAACTAAATTTTTCATATTACATTACTCACGATACCACGATTTTAGGATGTGGTAGTGGTGTAGCCGGCGGAACTGCCCTTGCAGCCGGGGCTGCAGCTATAATCTGCCGGAATAACCATTTCTTTGCTCTATTCTGACACTTCCTGTAGCAACAAAATATTGCAATCGCCATCACTACGATCAATACTGCTCCCATTAAAATGCTAAACTGTGCCAGCTGAGTTTCTATATTAGATACGTTGGCACCTGATTGGGCTATCACAACCTGCTCTTTACTTTGGTTCTTGCCCATAATTATAATCATGTACTGCTGCTACAAATCTTAAAGTACAAATGATTCCAAATTACTAATACTCATTAACATAAATGTGTGAAGTAAACAAAATTAATTATTAACATAAATTGACAATGCAACCTTAAGCATTAGCAGCGTAAGCATCTAACTTAATTAACAGTTACATGAAATGTACTTATAGTCTAAATCTAACTGGTTTTTTTATCAACCGACCAGACCTTGTGCGAGTTACGTCATCGTCTTTACTCGTGAGATTACCGCAATGATTTAACCCGGTGGTGGGTGCTTGATGGAACAAAGCCTGCCCAGTGGGTTCACTTGTGCTTTCTAACATGTACGCTGGTTTTAGACGGTCTATCGATATGTTAACCTGTCTATCGTTTATCGAGACGCAATATACCTTGTCACGCCTTTTTAGAACTTTATAAGGACCGTCGTACGGAGGTTGTAAGGACCTTCGTACGGTGTCATTCCTAACAAACACATAGTCACAAACCTTCAGGTCCTTGTGAATAAAAACTTTACGTGAATCTACATTAGGGCGAGTGACGGGTCTATAATTTCTGATAATTTCTCGTAACCTATGAACATAACTATCTGAACTATCTATCACATCTTTAGATCTCATATCGTAAAAGTCTCCAGGTAATCTAATAGTAGTACCGTACAATAGTTCTGCTGCGCTGACTCCCGTGTCAGTCCGCGCTGCCGCTCTCAACCCTAACAAAACTGTACCTATCTCATCGAGCCATGAGGACGAGTTTTGGTTGATGCGAGCCATTAGAGCCTGTTTAAAGCTGCGATGGAAACGTTCTATAGCACCGTTGCTCTGAGGGTGGTATGGGCTACTGCGAATCCTATGGATACCCATAATGGCCATTAATTGTCTAAAAAGACTAGACTCAAATTGAGTTCCTTGGTCGCTACTCAAATAAGTACAAGAACCATACCTCACTATCCAACCCTCATAAAATGCTTTTGCGATAGTTTGAGCTGTGATATCCTTAACCGGAACTACTTCGGTCCATTTTGAGAATCTATCAATCATCGTTACGCAATATCTGTAACCTTCAGAAGTCGTAGGCAGCGCACCGATTATGTCTATGTGAACGTGCCTTAGTTTGTCTGCCTGTTCGATTGTACCTAATTGCGATACCGTGTGTCTTTGTACTTTGGCACGTTGACAATGTACACACGTCTTGGCCCAACTCCCTACATCTCTATTCATTCCTGCCCAAAAATATCTATCTGCCATAAGTCGCCTAGTAGTTCTAATGCCTGGATGACTTAGGGTATGTACCGCATCGAAAGCTACACGACGATATTTTTCTGGCAGGCATTTCGCAGACGATAGGATTCTCACAACCGGGGTACGTGACTCGCTTGAGTTGCAACTTATTGCTTGACTCGCGCGTGTCATGTAACATAGTGTTAAGCTCGTTATCGGTTTCCTGCGCACGCGCTAGGTCTGCAAAATCGATAACGGTTGGACTCGTTATTGTTTCAATTCTACTTAAACAATCAGCTACTTTATTTAAATCACCTGCCACGTGCTTTATATTGGTGGTGAATTCACTTATGAACATTATTTGTCTAGCTCTACGTGGTGTTTCCTTCTCGCTACCGATTTTAGTAAATGCGTACGTAAGGGGATAATGGTCCGTATATACGACCAAATCACGACCTTCTACCATATGACGAAAATGAACTATTGCCAAATATACGGCTAATAATTCTCTGTCGTACGTACTGTATTTTTTTTGTGCCTCAGATAGCCTTTTAGAGAAAAATCCTAAAGGTTTCCACGTATTACCTTCTCTCTGATGTAGCGCCGCGCCCACGCTGGTGTTAGATGCGTCTGTCATGAGCGCTAGTTGCGTATCTGCCGAGGGATGAGACAATAGTACAGCATCCTGTAAATGAGTCTTACTTTTTTCAAATTCTTCCTCTGCCTCCTTAGTCCATTCGACCTTGGTTTTATCTCGACGTTTCGAGTTATGCAGGTAACGACTCATCTCCTTCTGTTGTTCGGCTGCGTGAGGCATATGTGACCGATAAAAATTCAACATACCTAAGTACATCCGTAGCTCCTCTACTGTCGTCGGCTTTGGAAACTCGACGATGGCCTTGACCTTGTCCTGCAGTGGTCGAATACCTTCGGAAGATACCTCGTAGCCTAGAAAGTCTAACTTTTCCTGTCCAAAACAACATTTAGAAACATTTATAGTCAATCCAAAATCATTTAGTCGGCTAAATACCTCGTCTAAATGCTGACGGTGCTGAAAAATATCGTCACTGGCTATGATTACGTCATCGACGTACACAAAAATATAATTTAATCCCTGTAGGACGCTATGATCCATAAATCTCTGAAAAGTTTGTGCAGCGTTGCACAAACCGAATGGAACCACAAGCCATTCAAATAAACCAAAACTGGTCACAACAGCCGTCTTCGGAATGTCCTCTTCTTTTATTGGGATATTATTGTAAGCTTTATTTAAATCTAGCCTCGAAAATACCTTTTTATTAGACGCGACATATGTAAAATCCTGAAGCCTAGGAACCGGATATCTATCTGGTTTCGTTACTGCATTTAACCTTCTATAATCTCCGCATGCTCTTATCTTCCCATCAGGTTTCGGTACAATATGCAATGCGGACGACCAAGGGCTCTTACTAGGTCGACATATCCCTAAATCCAGCATAAGCTGAAACTCTGCCTTAGTCTTGACATACCTATCTGGTGGTAAAGGACGCGCACGCGCATGCACTGGTGGTCCCGTAGTTTCTATATGATGACATACGCTGTGCTTGGGCGCTCCCTTGAAACAGAAAGGCTTAGTAATGTCAGGGTATCTAGCTAACACATCGTAATAAGGATGACTATCATCCACCGTTTTCAATGTCGGTTCACACGAGCTAGATAAAGTCGCAACTACATTTAAGTTTGTAACCTGGTCTAGTAATCTACGACCGCTTAAGTCTATTAATAATTTATATTTTACTAAAAAGTCTGCGCCAATTATAGGTTGCCTAACATCCGCAACTATAAACAACCACTTGAAACTCCTACGCAAACGTAAATCTAGCTCTAACATGTGTAACCCGTAAGTCGTTATCTCCGTTCCGTTTGCAGCGTATAGTTTATAATGTTCACAGTCACTGTAGTTACACTTTTTATTATGTAAATAAGACCTTGGGAATACGGATACGTTAGCTCCACTGTCTATTAAAAAATTAAAACCTGTTTTTCTATCCTGTACGCTGAGGCGGTAGTTGACGTGTGGGGTGCAGGTGTTTGCCGCCGTCGTTGCCTGCACCGCATCTAGTTTTCCTGCTGCTGGCCACTACGCTTTTTCCAGTTACACGGCTCCACGCACTTATGTGCCCTGTGTTTATAGCGATAGTGGTACGAACATAGCCACGACGGGTCTGCTGGTGTACGCCGTCGTCCAGTACTACGCCTGCGGGAACGTGACCTCTCTCGGTTGGTAAACTGACTCCTGTTTCTGGATCTCGATCGGTCGCACTCTATATTCTTCAAACGCTCTGATATACTCCGGATCTCAGCAACTAAATCAACTGACGTTCCTTGGTCCACTTTGTCAATGGAGTGGACGAGTCTGGCGGTCTCCATGACCTTATCCGCGATGGACGCCAGCGTGGAGATATCCTTCGCGTCAGCCACTGCCAGGACACCTCGCACCGATGATGGTAAGTGGTTCTGCCACAAGATCGAAAGTGTGTCGTCAGACACTTTACCTCTGGCCAAATCCTGCATTCTCCTCAACAGCTGTGATGGTTTCTGTTCCCCAAGCTCCATTTCGCTTATGAGCTTCTGGACCTGCCTGCTCTCGGATTCCTCGTATATGGAAAGAAGACGAGATTTTAACGCCTCGTACTTCGCAGTCTCAGGTGGCTTGGTGAGGATATCAGTGACCTGCGTAATCACCTCCTTACCCAGTTTTGCGACGACCATGTGGTACTTGGACTCGTCTGATATCTTCTGTGGCCCAAGTACGGCCTCCGCTTGGATGAACCAAAGACGCGGAACATCCTGCCAGAACTCTGGTATGCGCGCTGAAACAGCGATAGTGCTGACCGTCTGCTCTTCAATTTCTTCAGTCATTTTTTTCAGTAGATTAACCTCGCCGCAGTGCACTTAATGAGCCGTCCCTGTAGCACTTTGCCCTTTATTGCCCACTCAGTAAGATAACGTCGGGGTCACCACTTTACCTGCCTTTCGTTATTATGAGGCGTCGGTATATTGGCGGCTACATGGAGAGGTCCTATCTCTATACTGAGTGAGCTAGGGTGTTGGTAAAGTAAAGTCACTGAGCACTTTTAACTGTTTATTCCTTTTAATTACGAGTATGTAAGTTACACTGATATTATTTATCTATATAAACGTTGCGTATGCGACGTGCGCAACCGCGTGCGCTACCACGGCGAGGGATAAGGGACGACTAAAGAGCTCGCCTCGCCGTACTCGCGGTAGGTGTTACCACGACCTAAACTGTGTCACCACACACATAAAACTTTCATTGGTAGGTATATAGCTAGGATTAGAACCAACGACCGTCGGGTCAGAATCAGGGTAACTATCCTTTACGCCAAATGGCCGTCCAATATCACTACGTAAGTATTATAAAACAAAGTCCATCACTGCGTCTGTCTGTCTGTTCGCAATAATCTCAATAGCTACTGAACGGATTATCCTGCGGTTTTCACCAATAGCCAGAGTGTTAATGAGGAAGGTTTAGGTGCATAATTCGTTAAGGTTTTGTGTAAATTGGTTGAAATATGACGATGGTTGTTAAATATGTTCATATTTTATATTCGATGCAACAAACTGATGCAAATTTTATAGGCATATTTGTTCTTCCCGTGCGAATCCGGGGCGGGCTGCTAGTTTATAATAGTTTGAGGGCGAGATAGGGGTCAAACGCAACTAGCGCAAGCCGCTAACGCTAGCTTAGCTAGTTTGTTAGTTTGTTTAAACACTATTTTTAAACTGCCAAGAAATGGAATGACTTGCCAGCGTCTGTTTTTCCACCTCAATACAACCTCGGAGCATTTCAAGTCTAGAAACTTTTTACTGAGCAAGCGTCCTCCATCCTTGACCGCGTCGTCACTTTCCATCAGGTGAGATAGCGGCCAAACGGTTGCACAGTTTGCAATTTAAAAAAATAAAGTATCAATTTCACAAATTGAATTATAAAGTAACGTCAACTTACCGCATTAGTTATGACAGGTGCTGCGTTTACAGCAAACACAAAAAACATGCTTAGCGTCCAAAATATCCGTAAGAAATTCATTTTAAGTAACTTGACTATACTTATCAATCTCACAACCGTCGTTGGGTAAGGTTTTCTTACTAATGATAAGATTTGTTATGAAGTTTTTTTTTTATTAACGCCACTTCGACTGTTAAAATAAACCGGCTATGTGTGCGTCACGCACATAATTACAGGTTCTCATTGGTATCCTATGGGTACAGATCCCTAAAAAGTATCAATTTATGTACAGTAAAAACATGACAGTTAACCATAGGCAATTTTTTTATTATGTTGTTTACACCTAACTGGGTAGCTATTGACTACTATTTCACTCAATATCTCAGATCTAGGAATTCACTACATTATAAAATCCTAGATCTGTGATCTCACAAGATGTTAAGCGATGATGCGATCGATGATAGAGCGTGCTTAGCCAGAATATACCTATTCACTCGAAGACCCCCATATTGTAATTAACCGGTAACATAGACTCAGACAGGGTATTTTCATTTCTTGGCGGTTCGTCTTATGAACGTAGAAGCAAATCGTTTCGTTCGGGTAAATCGTATATCCACCATAAATCAGTGGCGCCTTTTAGCATCTCTGGATGTCCGATTATAAATATGGGGATGTTGGAATCAAATCATGCAGTTTCAGTGCTCTGACTCTCAAGGGATGTGTGCTGCGTGTGCTGTCTGGAACATCGTAAGGTTAAGGGGGATCCTTGTTGGTGGTCCGCTACTTTTTGGGGTGGCAAGACAGGCGGAACATCAAAAAAGCAAGAGAAAAAAGTTTAAAATTAAAGGGTGTCTCAATACATACATAGTTTCGCCAACTAAGATAAGTCTCTGAGTTATATGAGTGCTCATACAATTTAGAGGTCTAGCTTAATTGGTACCAACCAACGTTGGTACGGAAGTCTCGGTGGGCGAGTCCAACTTGACTTAGCCGGTTTTATTATTTTGTATGCATGTTTCATGTATGTACGCGATTACTCTGTTGAATGTGAACCGATTCAAAATATTCTTTTTTAAATTGGTACAAGCATTTTCAAGGTCGTCCCATTTAAATTTAATCGAGAATATGATAAGTATATCCGATATACGTCTCAAACTTGGTACTGAAACGACACGCGCGGCATGGAAGTCGGTTTAAAGTTTTTAGTTAAAGAAATTTTAGTTTTTTATCTATCCGAATTTAAAATATTCAATGTACAGACACATTTCTGTGTTTTTATTTTAGAGTTTATAGATAATTTGAACTTGCTCTGAACTGCTCTTATCTTTTCTAAGGTCACAAGATATTTTTTAACATATTTCACATCAGTACTTATGAGTTCATTTGCTGTTGTTTTATTTAGTAAGTAATTATTCTTTATAATTGAAGATCATTTACAAAACGCAATAACCCAACTTCAAATGCCGCACTCAAAGACATTACAGACAAATGCTATGACGTCGATGGCCGCACTAATCATTATCGGACAACCAGAAGTACAAAGCGATGGTGCACATCGCTTTGTGGTGGACGTTCCATCTACCCATACAAAACGATTCGCTTCATTTTTTATCTTTTAGGCTAGATTTTAATGGCAGTGAGATATATATTTCATGTAGATTTTAAAAAAACCTACATTTGGGGAGATTTTCCCAATCTGGCAGGTGCATAGCACAGCAGATCGCTCAATTTCATAGGTAATAGCAACCCAATAATATATAGTATAGCTAATTGTGAACGTGTTTATAATAAATGTATGGTGAGTGATATTGTTGCGCTATAAACTAGATATGCTATTAAGCTATGTATTATAGCGTAGTATGAAATAAGCTTTAATAGTCAAGTGAAAAATTGAGGCTCTCAATTTTGTATTCTGTTATCAATGCAAATCTTAGAATTTTAATTGATAGATTAAATCTACAGATTGTACTACAAGATACATTATAATTTTTTTAAATAATAATAATTAGTACTTTACTAGTAGTGCCCCACGGCTTCGCCCGCGTTAATGACTTCTTTTAATTACTAATAACTTTTATTTTATAAAAACCTTTCTACCATAAAAGACATTAAAGAAGTAAAAGCCAAATCGGTTCAAACTTTGAACCTCCGTTTCATCCTCTAGAGGACTGAATTTTGAAAAATCTTTTCTTAGCGGATACCTACCTCAAAATAACTATCTGCATGCCGAATTTCAGCGCAATCTAAAAAAATATTGAGTTCAGAGTTTGTTACCCCACTTCACCCTGTTAACGGTGGCATTTCGAAAAAACGTGAAAAACGTATTTACTTATTTATTTACTAAAGTATTTGTGCGAAATTTCGAATAGAAAATACAATCTTATCATCTTTCTCCATACAAACTTTAAACCCCCATTTCATCCCCTAAAGGGGTGAATTTTAGAAAATCCTTTCTTAGTACACCTTTACGTACTAAGACAAATATACCCTCCAAATTGAAGTCTCTACGACCAGTGGTTTAGGCTGTGCGTTGTCTGTCAGTCAGTCAGTATGCCAGGACAAAGATTCTTATAGTATTAGATAATGTATCAAACATAATAATTAAAGCTATGGGGTGATTTATTATCGATAGACCCTACATTAATAAGGGGAATTAAACATGTGTTTTAAGTGTGACGTTCAACGTCTAGATGAAAGCTGAATGGCTCAATACCTTTGTTTTTTTTTTTGTAAATTCAAAGCGTTATGTTTCTGTTATATCTATATTTTTTGTTGAATATGATCTATTTAATGTTATTTGACGTGTGTAAGTGCTAATTTTTAATTTGCTTATATACTGAATAAATGCTTTGACTTTGACTTTGATCAAAACAACTTGAGGGATTCAATAGATACTATATCATCACTAACCAACAGGTGTGATTGCGGTCAAACACTTGCCTATATGATGTTAAAAAAAAAGGTTTGCGTAGTAATGTCCTACAGTTTGATCCATTGGTAGTTCTAAGCAATAGGGTATTACACCAATTTTTGATACGTGTCTCAATTAGATTCCTGATGTTGTGCTAATGAACCACTAAAAAAATTACAAAATTTTTATTCAATCGTTAGGCCATAAAAATGTATTAAAATTTGGCATTGTCGTGATTTGACGAAAATGCTGGACGCAGTAGACGCCATATTGCTCTGTGGTCATGACGTCAGTTCGCTATGCAGGTTGATAGTTGACACTTCTAATGCCCGGTTCCTATAACATACGAACGGATCGTTTTGCTTACGATCGGTTAAATTTGACACAAGAATGACGTCTCGTGTCAAATGTAATCGATCGTAAGCAAAACGATCCGTTTTGTATGTTATAGGAACCGGGCAATAGCGGTATGACGTCATAACATGGCGACTAGATACTATTTAATGGTGTTATGAAACAGTTTAAAAAAGCTGAAACCTTTGAATTGAATTTTAAAATTTAGTTTGCTAATATATGAACTAAAACTAAGGTTTTCCAACTGCTTTTTGCTGAAGCTTATCAATAATATATTTTTCATCGTAATTAAATTTAATTGTATTCTTTTAAAATGTGTCGTTAATTACCTTTGAATTATGATTGCAGTTAATTTTTAATTGTTTGTTAAACACAATTATTATTCAATCACTTAAGGTACGAGCACACCGCGGCGTTATGCGTCCGCGTTCGCGTTCTTGATCTGAATTTCCATTGTTTTCTGATCGCCGTAGATCGTGTTTGGTGTGAACAAGTCGATACAAATACTATTGCGCTATCTGATCGCCACCTTGATTGCGCACGCAGGACGCCGCGGTGTGGTCGTAAGTTTAGTGAGTGAAATATTTATAATATAATAGGGATAACATTGTGTACATCCCCAACGTATGTTTAAAATAACATACATAACATCAAGCCTTTTTCCCGTTGGGTTAAGCAGAGACTTCCTACTTATTTTAATATTATTAACATATTAACGTAATAAATTGTGGTTTCCATAAGTAAATATAGAAATTAAAATGTATATAAGCCAGAAGTTTATTATTCAGCTACATTCTGTTTTGAAGTTAGTGACAGTACTAACCTGTTACAATTAGAGAGCTTTACTTTAAAAATGCATAACTCAAAGTCATTATTCGTTTTGATTGCCATCCTTGCTCTAATAGCATCTACATCAGCAAGACCATGGGACTTTAACTGGGACATGGATTTCTTAGTAAGTAAAAACTTGACATTATAAAATAAACTGACCAAGTGCGAGTCAGACTCGCACACGTAGGGTTCCGTACCACAGTATAATAGTTGACAAAAGAACAAAATTTGCCACAAAAAAACACTTTACTTGTATTTTAATTATACTTTTATAATTTTATGTTATAGCGGTCACAGTCATACATATTTTGTGATAATTTCAAGAGTCTGTATCTAATTCTTCATAAAATCAAGCAAACAACTTTGTGTTAGGAACCCTAAAAAACCTGTTAAAGGTACGGCCACAAAGCGGCGTCTTGCGATCTGCGGGCGCTTTCTCAGTACTTTTTAATTGTTTTTTGATCGCGTTTGGTGTAAGACAATCGGTCCAAATACTACTGCGCTATCAACCAAACTTCTGGCGCAACCTAGATAGATGAAAATAAGGCAAAGGCTTCGCCTTTTGTAGCTGTGATATCCTCGTCGTGTCATAATATTCAAATAAAACTGTATTAATCAATATCCGCACGGCGATATCATCGCAGCGTTGTACGAAGCAAGTCGACGCGATACATTCGCTCGTAGAGGTAGCGCCAAAAGTTATGAATTATTTGTATTTTTTTAAGTGAAAACTACTTTAAGGTGCGTACAGACTATGTAACATAACATGTTATATAATATGGTTAGATAACATGTTTCAAATGATGTGGACACTGAATGTTATAAAAGATGTTACAAAAAAATGTGTAAAACAGTCATCAAAACTTTGATTATAAATTCGTCCAAAATCACCGCTTCGCCTTTCGGCGTTGGGAACTTTTTGGGATTGGTAACAAATGTCAAACTCGCGTCAAGACCTCGCGTCAGGACGAGTGACCTGATCGAATGTTCGCAAGACGGAGGGAGAGTAGAAATTTTTGTTGGGATGGGTATACAATTTTAAACTCGCGTCAGGACACGTGACCTGATCGAAAATTCGTAAGACGAAGGGAGTGTAGACCGAATGCATAACGTTAATGTTCAAGTTTTCATTTCTGCCGGCACTCCCGGAGTGCAACCCGTTGTTTATTCTACACTGAACTAGGTAGCATTTACCCACTATCTCACCTGATGTTAAGTAATGATGCGATCGATGATGGAGCGCGCTTACCCAGAAGATATCGATTCACTCGCAGTTTGAAGACCTCCATAATGTACTTAAATACTACTTACTAATTGAAAACTAATTGAAAAATCTTTCCACACGGCTGGTTGAAACGACACGGGACCAAAATGCTGGCATGTATTTCGCTCAGAGACTAAGCATCGCGATTCAACGGGGGAATACAGCCAGCATTTTGGGAACTTTACCTACTGGTAGTGGTTTGGTAGACTAAATTTTAGTTTTTATTGTTTTTTATTAGGTTTATTTGTTTAGTATAATATTATATTATATTGAAAACCAGTACAAATCAATATTTCCAGTTGTGAATGTACTTCTATTTTTACATATTTTTAGGTTTCCAAGCCCAAAGGGTACCAAAAGAATCCTATTACTGAGACTTCACCGTCCGTCCGTCCGCACTTTACAGAGCTGTCCGCACTATCTCCTTAACCGTTATAGGTCGAGCAATGAAATTCTCAAAAAGTATGTATCACTATGGGATTTAACAAATAAAACCGGCTAAGTCGAGTTGAACTCGCCCACCGAGACTTCGGTACCAACCAATTAATCTAGACCTCTAAAATGTATCAACGCTCATATAACTCAGAGGTCTACCTTAATGGGCGCAAACTATGTATGTATGGGGACACTCTTTAATTTTCAACTTTTTTTATTTTTTGGAATTTTTCCTTACTTATTTGTGCTGAAAGACCATGCTTCTTGCCAAATTTCATGATTCTAGGTCAACGGGAAGTACCTTATAGGTTTTCGACCCAAAACCTATAGAGTACTTCCGGTTTACCTAGAATTGTCAATTTTGGTTATAAGCAAGGTCTTAGAGCACAAGTTAAGGAAAATTCCGAAAAATAAAAAAAGTTGAAAATTAAGGTACATTTTGGTACTAACAAGTTTTCGCAAAAATCTAAATTTGCCCATATCTTTTTATTGTGTTGACTCAAGACCTTGATTTTTATACACCCAATAGGGACTATAGACCTCAATATCAAGTATAAATTTCAACTTGCTAGGTCCACCCGTTCCTGAGAAAATCAGTGGTGACACACGAACAGACAGACGGACAGACAGACGAACAGACAGACGGACAGACAGACAGACAGACGGACAAGAAAGTAATCCTATAAAGGTTCTTTTTTTACCTTTTGAGGTACGGAACCCTAAAAATACTAAAAATAACATAAAATTAAAATTAAACATTATATTAAAAAAAATATATATGTATAAATTATAACTCCATATATATATATAATATAATATAACTCTGTTATAAATAAATATACGATATGGTAAAGGGGGTCCCCATACAAAAACGTGTATTTTGCGATTTTTGCGAACCGTGATAGATAGAAACTTGAAATTTTCACAAAATATGTATTACTATAGCCGCTATAACAACAAATACTGAACTACTGTAATAGATACTTCACATTTTTACAGAGCTATAGTTAGACCACGGTTAATACATGTACATATAGGTACACATTTTATACATATTTTATACAAATTTACGCTTCGTTTCACATTACTTAATAAGTCCTCACTTAGATCTTTATAATTGTTAATTAATCATTTATGTATTTTAAGGATAATATAGATAAAAAAATTGAAAAAGCAGCGGGACAAATAGCAAAAGCGATGGAAAAGACAAAACTCGTAATGCGGCAGTTTAGGGAATTCAAAAAGCAAATAATGGCTGACGACGATTGTGAAAAAAATCCTAACTGTATTCTCAGTATAAAACGACGTTAAAATTATAATAAGTGCTTAACGGATTTGCTTGTTTTTACGATATGACGATACACGTGTGTAATATATGAATTAAAAATTTAAAACCACCTTTTATTGATCTAGTTATAATCTGTTCATTAAGACCATTCCAATCAACTCAAGCACAACATATCCGTTGTAAGTTGATGAGGAGTTAGAGTATTCTGAAAATTCCAGGAGCTGATGCCCCAGCATCAGATCTTACTACCAAGTACTTATAATATAATTTAAGTCAGAGAATATCGAATTTCTAATTGATCATACCCATAGAAGTTGATCACATAACTTCTTCATCTAGAAAATAGCTCATAGTCTTAAACGGTTAAACGGATTTTCATGATCAAAGCTCGATGAAATCACCTATCGAACCAAAAAAATACTAGTTTCTTTGAAGTGTCACACACTTTATATTTTTGTAAATTGCTAACACAACTTAACTTACGTAATAAGTAGTCATAGATGGCGCCACCAATGCATAATTGGGTTAACAAATGCAATCCACTAATTTCGTCGTATCGATGGATCGAACCGTGGCTTAATTGGCAGAGCACCTGGACGTGTAATTCGGGGGGTGCGGGTTCGAGTCCCGTCGATACGATTAAATTTTAGATTGTATTTAACAATTTACAAAAATATAAAGTGTGTGACACGTCAAAGAAACATAATATTTGATTTACGCAGTGCAACATCTCTCGTCAGATTTAAAAACTGTAATGATTTCTTCCGAATGATTAACTTACGTAATAAGTAGTCATAGATGGCGCCACCAATGCATAATTGTCAGTGCAGTGCGGCGCGCGATTGGAAACGGTCGTGTCACACTGTACAGTTGAGAATTTATTATTCGCGAGTCGCACGGCGAAAGCCGCTGCCCGCGTTGCGCTATGGGTACTCAGCAACTTATAGCAAATGAACTTTTGGCGTTCATACAATACGCCATCGACTCGTTTGATGAACCTACCATCATTCACATCTGCAAGTCGAGCTTCAAGGAGGAGGAAGTCTGCAAGAGCAAGACCCTACTTTTCCAGAGTGTCGGCAAGCTGGACGCGATGCCATCCCGCCGGAGAGACGGAGGCGAGAAAAGCGTGCAGGACATCATCACCCTGCTGAAGGAGACCGACCCGGACAACGTGCCCACGTTTGTGGCGAAGCAGCTGGACCGCATTTCTCCTGTCTCGTACGAGCACATCGACTGCACCAGGCTCTTGAAGGATATAGCATTCCTGAAAACGAGTCTGGCCGAAGTGGTGGCTAAGTTATCAACATCGGAAACCACCATTAGTGAACTACGTGCTGAGGTAGTATCGTTACGCAACGCTATGTCAGTAAGTAGGTCACCGCCAACTGATACTGTGAACACACGTCGCGGTGCACAAAATTCATCCATCGGCAGTTTAGAATCGACCTCATTTAATGTATCACCGCCTGCTGCCGTGCCGTCCGATGCGTCCCGCCGCCCGCACCCCCGCTCCAGCGCGGAGACCGTCCGCCGTAGGTACATCTACCCCTCTGTTCCTAAGCTGTCGCTGTATCTCATGGAGGGAAACTGAATGCTGCCTTTTCCGTTCCTTCCGCAAGGAAGGAGGCAGATCAAGACGATGGCGGCTTCAAAAAGGTGGAGAAAAAGAAAAAGAAGCCGTCTAACCGATACGATACCGCACCGACAGGTCCGTCCCATTTACTGCGATCGGAGATACCCACGATGCAGCTGTACATATCCCGCACATTATACCATCACGGCGGAGGAGGTGGCGGAATATATCAAGCTGAAGACGAATATGTCCCTGAGGGTGGTGAAGTTGGAGTCGCATCTCAATGTCAACTTCAATTCATTTGTGGTGCGGGTTCCGTCTAAGTCCCTCGGAACATATATGGAGGAGGAATTCTGGCCGAGGGGTGTCAAGTTTCGACGCTTTCGAGGTCGGATACCGGACACCATGAATAAACGTCACACGTCGTCGTAAAATTAACGAGTCTTAGGTTTCTATGATTAGTAAATAGGTATATTATATATATGCTAGTCTGTAAGGTATTTATGAATAATATGGGTCTTGTATAGCATTTTATGTTTACATACTCGTAAGTTACCTGAAATAAAGATTTATTTACTCGTAATTATTTATTTATTTATAATTGGGTTTACAAATGCAATCCACTAATTTCATCGTATCGATGGATCGAACCGTGGCTTAATTGGCAGAGCACCTGGACGTGTAATCCGGGGGGGCGGGTTCGAGTCCCGTCGATACGATGAAATTTTGGATTGTGTTTAACAATTAAAAAAAAAAAACTAAAATACAATCAGTTCATCTGATGAAGCGCTACGATGCCACAGACAGACACACAGATTTTTTTAATGGTAAAAGTTAATAGAACTAGCACGACGCATGCTCGCTTGATGATAAGCGATGACGTCTACCTATTACAGATACAGCGGCATGCAAAATTCTGGCAGTCCAGAATTTTGCATGTCACTGCTGAACTGCGCCTGTTACCTTGAGATATAAAGACGTAAATTCTCACATTCCCTGTAATTTTACTGGACACCTTGCCATTTCAACCGAAAAACATTCCTATTTCACGGCTGAAAATTAATTGGCAAAGTGGTGGCCCCAGGCGGGCTAGCAGAAGTCCTATCATTACAGATACACAATACTTAGATTACGCCGGGGATCAAAATTCAGATAGGTAAAATGTAATCGACTTAACGATAATATACAATTATTTTTTTCGATCACCACGTGAGTTTGACTGTAACACCCAATTAATCCTGATATTTGCTTGAAAGCACCTTATGAAAGAATAAAAATATGACCACTGTCTTGGAAAATTGACTCGCGGCAAAAACCGCGGTCTGAAACCGGTATAAAAACTAGATTGTTTACATTTTCCAAGACTCAAATAAAAATTGTTAATAGGGATGTAGTGTATGCATTTATCCATCTACCCTCTAATTGATACAGACAAGCACTGTCTCGTTCGCACCACGTCAGTCATACGAGAGCCACCGGCGAGAGTAGGCGTGTGTCGGTTAGTGCTTGAGTACGCGTACGAGCCAGTGACCCACTATTGGCTATTGGACAAGTTTACAAGTGGCTTGTGTGCTTAATAGCAAACGTCTTAGAGAAGGAGATGCAGCTAGATATTTGTTAACTGCATCTCTTTTCGAATCGACGATTATCGCTCGAAATTCATCGTTATTCATGTAGTGACTACCGGCCCTTCTCAGTATCTATTCCACAAAATCGATACTAAAGTACTTGGAATTAAAATGTAAGTGGAACCTATTACCTACTATGAACTTGTTATAATAGGCATGACGACAGTATCAAAAAATCGAAGATTTGATGATTTTAAAGGGAAAATACATATTAAAACACTTTAAAACACTAGTTTAGTTTTATATAAATTTGAGAAAAAAAATGAGATTATTAATATTTTCAATGAAATAAAACATTAAAATACTGCAATCGGCCGTTTTGATTGAAACACCAAGCGCATGACGTCACGCCTATGTCCTCTTATGAGGTTTTCTTGAAAATGTTATTGAATTTTGGAAAACCCATGTGTATTCATTGTCACAGATTATATAATAGATACTAGTTAAGTATTTCATTAAGATATGCGTGACGTCACAGCCGACGCCATGACACATGTGCGCTGTTTTTGCGCACTATTGAAAAAATATTAGAAAAAATGCTTTAAACATCGTTAAACTTAAGTTAATTACCGATATAAAGGTTTTTTCGTGAATAGTAAATGTGTTCCCACAATACGAAAGAGGATTTTAAAATCTTTTGTCACGCCTATTAGTTATGACATTTAACAAAATGACAAGCTGTCAGTGAGGTTAATGTCTACCACTTGAAAGTCATAGTTGCCCTACCTACTAATAAAACAGAATAAATTAAATATTTAAGGGGTCTGCCATACAACAAACGTGTATTTTTAACCGACTTCAAAAAAAGGAGGAGGTTTCTCAATTCGACCGTATATTTTTTTTTTTTTTTTTTTTTTTTTTTTTTTTTATGTTTGTTCGCGGATAACTTCGTCGTTTATGAACCGATTTCGATTATTCTTTTTTTGTTCGAAAGGAGATATCCCAAGTGTGGTACCATGGTAATTTTATCGAGGTATGATAAGTATCTCCAGAGATATTGAGATAAACATCTCAAAATTGGTACTGAAAATGAATATTTTTTTATGTTTGTTCGCGGATAACTTCGTCGTTTATGAACCGATTTCGATTATTCTTTTTTTGTTCGAAAGGAGATATCCCAAGTGTGGTACCATGGTAATTTTATCGAGGTATGATAAGTATCTCCAGAGATATTGAGATAAACAGCTCAAAATTGGTACTGAAAATGAATAGCGCGGCATTGAAGTCGGTTGTTTTTTAGTTTTTAAACGATATTATTTTTGCTCGTTTTTGCTCAATATTGATAACAGGTAGAAGCTTGAAATATTTACTTAATATTTAGTTATATATTCACTTAGAAAATAAATATGTAATTAAATTAAAATAAAACAAATATTTAAGAAACAACAACAAGCATAATTTTTTTGACGTTTTTATGTATAATGGTACGGAACCCTTCGCGACCGCGAGTCTGACTTGACTTGGCCGGTTTTATCTAATACTATAAGAATCTTTGTCCTGACATACTGACTGACTGACTCACTGACAGACAACGCACAGCCTAAACCACTGGTCGTAGAGACTTACAATTTGGAGGGTATATTTGTCTTAGTATGTAAGTGTGTACTAAGAAAGGATTTTCCAAAATTCACCCCTTAAGGGGATGAAATGGGGGTTCAAAGTTTGTATGGAGAAACAAGATTAGATAGTCTTTTCAATCCGAAACTTCACACAAGTGCTTCAGTAAAAAAATAGGTAAATACGTGTTTCAGGTTTATTTGAAATTCCACCCCTAAGAGGGTGAAATGGGGTATCAAAGTGTGAAAACCAATATTGTTTCGGATCGCGCTGAAATTTGGCATGCAGGTAGTTATTACGACGTTAGTTCCCTCTGAGAAAGGATTTTAAAATTAACTCTCGAAGGGGATGAAACGGGGTTCAAAGTTTGTATGGGGAAACAAGATTAGATAGTCTTTTCTATCCGAAACTTCACACAAGTGCTTCAGTAAAAAAATAAGTAAATACGTTTCAGGTTTTTTTTAAATTCCATCCCTAAGAGGGTGAAATGGGGTAATAAAGTGTGAAAACCAATATTGTTTCGGATCGCGCTGAAATTTGGCATGCAGGTAGTTATTACGACGTTAGTTCCCTCTGAGAAAGGATTTTAAAATTAACCCTCGAAGGGGATGAAACGGGGGTTCAAAGTTTGTATGGGGAAACAAGATTAGATCGTCTTTTCTATCCGAAACTTCACACAAACGCTTCAGTAAAAAAATAAGTAAATACGTTTCAGGTTTTTTTGAAATCCCTTCCCTAAGAGGGTGAAATGGGGTAATAAAGTGTGAAAATCAATATTGTTTCGGATCGCGCTGAAATTTGGCATGCAGGTAGTTATTACGACGTTAGTTCCCTCTTAGAAAGGATTTTAAAATTAACCCTCGAAGGGGATGAATCGGGGGTTCAAAGTTTGTATGGGGAAACAAGATTAGATAGTTTTTTCTATCCGAAACTTCACACAAGTGCTTCAGTAAAAAAATAAGTAAATACGTGTTTCAGGTTTTTTTGAAATTCCACCCCTAAGAGGGTGAAATGGGGTATCAAAGTGTGAAAACCAATATTGTTTCGGATCGCGCTGAAATTTGGCATGCAGGTAGTTATTACGACGTTAGTTCCCTCTGAAAAAGGATTTTAAAATTAACTCTCGAAGGGGATGAAACGGGGGTTCAAAGTTTGTATGGGGAAACAAGATTAGATAGTCTTTTCTATCCGAAACTTCACAAAAGTGCTTCAGTAAAAAAATAAGTAAATACGTGTTTCAAGTTTTTTTGAAATTCCAACCCTAAGAGGGTGAAATGGGGAAACAAAGTGTGAAAACCAATATTGTTTCAGATCGCGCTGAAATTTGGCATGCAGGTAGTTATTACGACGTTAGTTCCCTCTGAGAAAGGATTTTACAATTAACCCTCGAAGGGGATGAAACGGGGGTTCAAAGTTTGTATGGGGAAACAAGATTAGATAGTCTTTTCTATCCGAAACTTCACACAAGTGCTTCAGTAAAAAAATAAGTAAATACGTTTTCAGATTTTTTTGAAATTCCACCCCTAAGAGGGTGAAATGGGGCAATAAAGTGTGAAAATCAATATTGTTTCGGTTTGCGCTGAAATTTTGCATGCAGATATTTATTACGACGTTAGTTCCCTCTGAGAAAGGATTTTCCAAAATTAACCCTCGAAGGGGATGAAACGGGGGTTCAAAGTTTGTATGGAGAAACAAGATTAGATAGTCTTTTCTATCCAAGCTTCACACAAGTGCTTCAGTAAAAAAATTAGTAAATACGTGTTTCAGGTTTTTTTGAAATTCCAACCCTAAGAGGGTGAAATGGGGTAATAAAGTGTGAAAATCAATATTGTTTTGGATTGCGCTGAAATTTGGCATGCAGATAGTTATTAATTACGACGTTAGTTCCCTCTGAGAAAGGTTTTCCAAAATTCATCCCTGAAAAGGATGAAACGAGGGTTCAAAGTTTGTAGAGAGAAACAAGAATAGATTGTCTTTTATATTCGAAACTTCACACAAGTAGTTTAGTAAATAAATAAGTAAATACGTGTTTCAGGCTTTTTGAAATTCTATTCCTAAAAGGATGAAGGGGATAACAAAGTCTGAAATCAATATTGTTTCGGATTGCGCTGAAATTTGGCATGCAGATAGTAATTTTGACGTAGGTATCCGCTAAGAAAAGATTTTTCAAAGTTCACTCTTCAAGGGATGAAGCGGGGGTTCAAAGTTTGGATAGTCATTTTATTCGACATTTCACACAAGTACTTCTGTAAATAAATAAGTAAATACGAGTTTCAAACTTTTAAAAAATGCCACCCTAAGAGAGTGAACTGGGGTTAATAAGTCTGAAAATCAATATTGTTTCGGATTGCGCTTTTTTGGGTTTTTCGGGTTTTATATATAAATATGAATCTTGATTAGTTTTAGTCACGCGATAACATGAAAACAGGTGAACCGTTTTGGCTAATTCTTATTTGATGTTTTTAATGATAGAATCGTTTTTACAAAAGAACAGTTTTAAGTAAATAAAAGGAGTTATTAACGCGGGCGAATCCGCGGGCGACTTCTAGTTATGCTATATAGATAAGCGCTTGATAACTATCTCACCTGATATTCAGTGATGATGCAATCGACGATGTAGCTCGCTTACCAAGAAGATACTAGGCTGGTTATCCGACAAAAGAAAAGGGATGACGGTTCTAATTCGTGGAAATAATTATAGCTGTTTTTTTTTGGTCGTAGATGATAGCAAATCGCATAGCAACAAATGAAAAAAGTCATGGTTTATAATGTGGATTTTCGCTACTTGTCAAATATTATTTTGGTAAATACATAATCGATACTTACAAGCAAAACATATTCCAGATTTTATAATCCTATCGTGGGTTATTCCACACTCTCAACGGCATTATCAAGCCATTAACATTTTTATTTTATTTACAAACATGGTTTATCGCCTTGTGATAATTAAAATGTTCGGGAATTTTAGTGACGATTTCTGATAGTACCTACATACCTAATTCAT
Source organism: Cabera pusaria (assembly GCA_954871355.1). NCBI lineage: Eukaryota > Metazoa > Arthropoda > Insecta > Lepidoptera > Geometridae > Cabera > Cabera pusaria. The sequence goes on from OX940907.1 coordinate 8,452,573, forward strand.
TCCAGAAGTTGAAAAATAGGGTGTCTTTGTCCTGCAGTGGGACAATCACTACAATATATTATACTTCAATGTTCCATCCTCGAGATTTAAATTACCATGTAGTCCGTCTTTCGTTGTATCGCATCGTCACACAGTTCAAAGCATATAAAATAAACTGGCCAAGTGCAAGTCGAACTCGCACTCGTAAGGTTCCGTAACACAGTAGAGTATTCTATAACTATGATTTTCGCTATAGTGTTTGTATGAAAAACAAAGTTATATTTGCGGTCGCTATATCTCAACAACTGCTGACTGTATCTCGTTCAAACCAATTTTCGATGAAAGTTTTTATTGAGATCTACATAATTTATTTTTTCTATATTTTTCACTCTCTTACTCTAGAAGTTAGAGGGGGGGGGGGGGACACACACACATTTTACCACTTTATTCGCGCCAATCTTTTAAATAATTGACTTTGAGAAAAAATGATTTTAGAAACCTCAATGTCATGTTTAAAGACTAATCCATAGACACGTATAGGTTTGAAGAAAAAATTATTTTGTTCTAGTTTTATGTATGGGATGTCCCCCCTTAAACTTTAATATTTTTATTTTTGTATAAAAATCGGAAAGCGGTTTACAGAATACATCTACTTACCAAGTTTCAATTCTGTAGTCCTAATTGTTTTGGAATAAAATGGCTGTGACATACGGACGTACAGACAGACAGGCAGACAGACAGACATGGCGAATCTATAAGGGTTCCGTTTTTTGCCATTCGGCGACGGAAACCTTAAAAAGACGTGTGGCATTCGGGGACTGTCGCGGTAAAGTTATTGCATAGCATTGTTTTATTTATGCAGTATCTTTTTTCTTTGATATTAATTCAAGGTACACTTTTTGAGTGTGGTGACCGATAAGAAAACAATTTTTTTCTTTTATTTAATAAATGAGAAGTTAAATTAATATAAAATATTTTTATTATCTTACAATACATGTAGGTTATTCAGGAATATTTATCATTGAAACTAAAGGTTTATGGTAACTGAAATAAGAAACAAGTTTGAGACTTGATATCTTCTAAATATCTGAAAAATACAGCGTCAATGGTGGTCCCATATTTTGTTGTGGATTCTTGTGGATCATTATTTATTTTTAAATTAATAATAATAAAATATATCTATATAGAGTACTCACTCATTTTCTTTCACTAACTTTTTCTTGACTTTCTTTATTAATAAATGCACTTTGTTTATTCATATTTACAGATAGAGACAGAGTGCAGATATTCACTGTTGTACATAGATAATAAATACCTATACACTAATCTGTGACACGGCTACATGTATGAAGGCAGTGAGTGTTTAACAAGGAGGAATTATGTAAAGTTCCGAGGACTTGTTCACCCTTGACATAATTTGAAAATAGAATCCGGAATTTATATTTGAAAAAGGAACGAGAAGACAAAATCAAAATAGTTTCATTTTATCTTAGATTATTTACTTGTCTAGATGTACTTGTCTGAAAACCTATGGGCCAAAAAAAGTAACGGCTAACTGTTAGCCCTTAAGCTCATTCCGCCTACTTAGTAGTGTCACTGACATTCAGCAATCAACATTGGTTCTGTGCCATTTCAAAATGACTAAATGTGCGATAAAAGTGTGCAGAAATTACAAAGGACGATTGGAAACCATTAAAAAAGTGAGGTTTTGTAGATAAGTACACATGAAATAACTATTATTCTAAAGAAACAATTATAATAACGAAATGTAATTCTGTTCTGAGATACATCGCCATGTTTTCAGGGTTGCCTGAGTCCTTCATTTAAAATTACCCATGCGAACGTAACAATCATTATGTTAATCATTTTTGTTATCTTTGTTTTATTTGAGAAACGCACGAAACTTACTACAAAGTTTTAGTGCTTTATCCTAGAATCACATATTAAAGAAAATAGCTTTCTTCTCATAATAAAATTATATTTAACCAAATGCACACACTAACTTCAAAAATATTATAATTTATAACACCATAATTTAAATATTGGTCAAACAAACTAATGCCTCAAAACCAAAACATGTTTTTTCCCTACTTTTATATGGTAAATATTCAAGAGCTGGTATCACTCAGAATGCCATCAGTGACGTACCGCGCTTGTCAACAATGACGTGACACGCTCACGTGCGCTTCAAACCTGGCATGTCGTTTATTTGCGACTGCAGCGCAACCCTCTATCTAGACAAGTAAATTATCTAAGCATTTTATCAAGTTTTACCACTAAATTGAATGATGTGTGAAACCAAAAACGACCTTATCTCTACTACGCTAAGGCTTAAAAATGAGGTTCATTGGGGTGTTAGGTTTTTATTTTCGTTACGGAATTTCTAGATTCGGTCTCCACGCTCAAGGCCCGCGATAGGCTTAAAACCAAAACTAAAATATATATATATATATTTTTTATATATATTTTATATCTTACATACAAGCACTTGACCGCTATCTCACCTGATGTTAAGTGAAGATGTGATCTAAGATGGAGTCGTACTTTTCTGATATTGAAACTCAGCATTAAGACACATAACAGATAATAATTGATTAAGGCGAGGTGCTGGACGACTGACTACAGTCCAATCCACAGAGTGCAAATAACCCAACACCGTCTTCAATACTGGCTACCACTGCATATCATGCTGAAACAAGGTGAATCGAATTTTGATTACTTTCATGTCTTTAGTGACACTCGCAAGATACAGACTCATCTATTGATCTAAGAATCGTCGGTCCATGCGTTTAGTTCCTAGAGCACCACAAAGGAAAAATAGCTGGCACTGGCAGCTAGGCCAATCTTCCCTTGCGTCACGCAGCTAAAAATAATGAAATCGGGCAAAGACACTTGGCCATAGATTATATAATAGTTACTACGTAAACTTGGCGTTGAATCAAACCTGAAGTTGAATAAATATTGTATTAGCAGGAACTTGTTATTAGCAGATGAACAATAAAACAAAATTTTTAAATACAATATTATTTTATTTGCATGAACATATTTTACTATGTCTACAATTTATTGAACATTTTATAGCTAGTAAGGCTTCAAGCTGAAACACTTTACGCTCGAAATATAAGACTAAAACCGGCGACTGAGATATAAACGGCACGCTAGTGATTCGTTGCCTTACAAAATTGGCCCTGATGGCAAGCGGTGACTGACGTCTGTGGCACGCAAAACTTCAAATCGCCAGAAAGTTGCATGTCAACGATATGCTTCCGGCACCGATATCTATTTATTAATTTTACATTAGATGTAAAGTAGCACCTCGGTGCTCCCAACCCATCCCACCTCCCCGTGGTGCATTCTGCTGACCAACAAACGTGGCTCTGGCGACCGACAAATAGCGGTATAACCATTTCAAATTATGACGTCGCTAAATACTACAGGCCGGTGACGGGCAGCAGCATCACCGGTGCTAGAAGCTACGTCCTGCGATCGCCAACCCGCCTGCCCAGCGTGGCGAGTAGGGCATATTCCTCCCAAAGAGCCGAAGATCGGGCTCAGTGGCGTATCTTGGGAGAGGCTTACGTCCAGTGGACTGACACTAGCTGATTATGATGATGATGATAATGAATGTAAATGAACAAATAGCGTTAAAAATACTATACTGGCACGCAAAACTATACAGCCCATTTCATACTACGCTATAATATTATAGCACAACAATATCGCTTACCATACATTTTTTTAGAACACGTTCACACTTAGCTATTCTATATATTTACCAGTTTGCTTGTAATTTGCTTATCATGCTGTACTATACAGAACAGTATAGCGTAGTCTAAAATGCGTTTTAATCGTCACAAATTTGCACGTATTGACGTGTACATATCTGACGATTTAAAGTTTTTGCTAGGTGTCCGATACCATTTTTGTAAAGCTTACTAGTGTCATAACAATGTGGGTTGCACGCTACTAGTAGTCTTGTTAACCTCTCCAGCTAAGCTCAATATGCCTGTGTGGGTTCACGTCAATAGTGCAACGGGTGGGGATCAAACTCACAACCTCTGTCTAGATAGCCAGGTCATCGCCTTAGCCATTGGACTATTGCCGCTGTTAATAAATATGTATATTATTTTACAGGTGAGTGAATTAATTGTATTCTTAATCAATTATTTATCTATGTACTTAAAAAAAAAGATACCGACGAATTGACAACCTCCTCCTTTTTTGTGAAGTTGGTTAAGAATGACAACTGCAAAATAATGGTAGGTATATAAAATTATGCAAAACCATATCGTACCACAATTTATTATCTTTGAGATATATAATTACAATCTGTATACGTCTTTAAAGTTTCAATTAATATTAAAATTAGTTACATGTGATGATTTGTTTGTTACTGTTATATTATTTTCATTTAGGGTGAATACGTTTGTCTGTTGATTTTCGATCTCGTTCGTCGAATTATTTGTGATGTTAACAGTATTTCTATTAATGAAGATCTTCCAGTTAGGGTCATTTTGCGATTGTGCTTGCATTTGCTTCACAAAGTTCTGAAAAGTAAAAAACAATGTAAAATATATGCATATCAAAGTGGTATTTTTGGCAAGAACGTGAAATTGTATTCTATATGTGTGTTCATCGATTTCTCTTCCAATTGTAGACAACTAAAAAATAAAAAAATATACTCTTTCCCTTGTGAATTCATCGAGATCGGATAAGTATCTTTAGAGATATGGAGTTAAACACCTCAAACATGCTACAAAAAAATATTTATAGATGAACTGAGAACTTCCTTCATTTTTAAGGTGGTTAAAAATTAATAGCGTGGCATTGTAGTCTCTTTAGTAGTTTTTTCGTTTTTTAAACGATTTTAAATTATTGTCAGTACCAAGTTTGAGGTGTTTATCTCCATATCTCTGGAGCTACAATTCAATTTATTTCATTTTAATGAATACCCGAATACATACCCGTGAAACAAATAATCATTTGAATTAGCGGAATGATTGAGTGTAACAAACATACAAAAAGATAAAAAACGAACCTTCTCTTTTTAGGAAGTCGGTTGAAAATAGAGCAATAGTTTTTCAGCGTTCTCTGTATTTATCAACAATGATTAAAAATAAACTATATAGAATTTACTGTAGGTGTTTGAAGGCCGTAAATACCAAAGAATAAAACGTTATAACTGCATTTGAAATAATAAATAACACTTACCAAAAATTGTTCAATGTCTGACAAAGGTGCAGATAACACGAAACTCATTAATAAGAAAGTGACCGCACCGAAAATTAATGATTTTTTATTAAAAACCATCTTGCATTTATTAAGCGAAGACTAGGCCGGTTAACGCTATGAATCGTGAAGTGTGAATGAGATACATTTATGAATTGAATAAGTCAGTATCAGACTACATTGGTTTCTACAAGCTTTATATCTACTTCACGGTGAATTTATTTTTGTCCGTCACAAATCTTGCGATTGATTTTAGAGCGACTTCCAGGGGTTTGATTGAGCTGAAATTTTGCATACATGTGTAAATCGCGTGACGATGCAATATAATGATAACATGGTGCTGATCTGATGATGGAGCTAGAAGGTGGCCAAAGGAACTCCTAAACTACACATGTTATACCTGTAGTGCTTGGGCTCGTTGGATTTGTCTTGACTTACTCTGGTCCTAGGTTATGTTAAAACTTGTGTTTAAAAAGGTTTTTTTAAATATTACTTGTTATACAATTAAAATAACGGTCATCAAGTGCGAGTCAGACTCGCACGTGAAGGGTTCTTTACCTCTTGAATGGGTTCATATAATTTAATTTTTCTTTTATTTTTCAGCGATAGTAATACGTAATCTGTAAACATTTTAAATATCTTTACGTTTTACAATTCATTTAAACGAACTAAAACATCTTCAAAATACGTATTTCTAAGGCAACCCATTTTTTTTTTGTTTTCGTATTGTTATTATGTTATGCTTATTTTTATTATTTTTTTATATGTATTATAGGCTAGCGTTTTACCACTATCTAACCTGTTGGTAAGTGATGATGCGGTCGACGATGCTAAGCACGCCAGGCCTAGAATGGGAACTGGCTCTCAAGGATAGCTGCCGGAGCACATTAGATGTTTTGGCGACAGATTTTCTAACGTGAGGGTGGTAGCTGGCCAGGCGGACACTAGATAGTGTCCTACCACCATGCGGGGGTTGTTGGTTTCTTAACGATGTTTTTCCTTCACTGAAGGGCCACTGTGAAAAGCGCACATACATTTTTCGATAGAAAAATCAATTGGTGCACAGCGGGGATTGAACTTATTACCTCTGGCATCAAAGCCGACCGTTCTCCCGATTACGCCACCGGGCCCTCATCCTTTTTAGGGTTCCGTAGTCCTGAAAAGGAACCCTTATAGTTCCGTCATGTCCGTCTGTCTGTCTGTCCGAGGTTTTGCTAAGAGACCGTTAATACTAGAAAGCTGCAATTTGTAGGGGTTTGTATATATAATTTACGCCGACAAAGTGGTGAAATAAAATTTTGAAAAATTTTTTTTTTAGGGTAGCTCCCCTATATGAGAAATGGGGATGATATTTTTTTTCGTCGTCTACCCCATCATGTGGGGTATCGTTGAATAGGTCTTTTAAAATGATTTAAGGGTTGCTAATACCATTTTTCAATTGAATGCTCCATTTACGAAATATTGAACTTTAAATTGCAAATTTTTGTTCCAGTAGGGCGTCCCCCCCCCTCTATACGCTAAACTGCTGGCTTAAAAAATCTGGAAAAATTCGTGATAATAGTGCATTACGGGAACTTTAAAGGACAATTATAGTGGTTAAGATACCTTTATTTGTTTAGCAGTAATAGTGATTGAACTTGGGTATTGGATAATTTTGTACCAAATACAAAATCCTTAGAATAAATCCTTTAAAGTGACAAAGGCGAAGTACCCAGTTGCTTGTTTATAACGGGTACAGACTTGCATTGAATAACGGGCTACTACGGAACCCTACACTGCGCGTGGCCCGACACGCACTTGGCCGGTTATTTTAGTTATACATAGACCAGGCCGAGCGATGGACAGATGGAATAATAATAGTCTCAATAAAAGTGCTCTATTGGCATCCTTTGTGTATGGAACCCTTATCAACAGTACGTAACAAACATTTTATTTGTTTGAGTCCCCTAATGTAATTTCCCAGTTTAAGAAACGTTATCAAAAACACTGTGAATCTTCCTGTTAATAATGTAGGGTAATAGAAGACTTCACTGCGAGATGGACTCACCCACCAAGGCTTCTGAAGCAACTTCGCAGACTGGGTAAAAGGAAAAAATTACCTTTGTAGTTCGATCCATAGAAAATGTATTGCATCAACTACACACAGTAAGTGTGTTTAAGTAAATTAACTTTCGTTAGTGAGTTATTAGACAACATATTTACGATTTTCAGATTTATTCCCATATAAGTGCTTCAAGACCTTGATTCATGCCAAATTTCATGATCTAGAGCAACGGGAAGTACCCTATAGGTTTTGATTCCCTTTTGAAATCGCAATATATGCGAAATAATGGTACCAAAACGGTCATTATCTTTTTATCGCGTGGAATTACAGGTTTGATTTTTTCATAGCCGATAGGTTCCGTAGACCCGAGTATTGGATGGATGGACAGACAGACAGACAGACAGACAGACGGAAAACAAACTGATCCTATAAGGGTACCTTTTTTCCTTTTAAGGTACGGAACCCTAAAAATCACATAGTATTTATTTTAAAGCTTTCATGAAACTCAATTATTTTTATCATCTCTGCAAATTTTATTTACCTAAGTTATGAGGTTTATATTAAAATGGTGCGAAGAAATAAATATTAGTTCACATGATTTTTTCAAATTTGTGCATCCTTTCGTCGATGTTTAGATACAATAAGTAGGTATATATATATATGTAAATAAATAAATAAATAAGAAGTTTATTAGCATAACGGCACGTTAAGACGCAAGACTATGGGCATGCCCGGAGTTAGCTTATCTTCGTACAGCACGTGTGAATTGTTATGCAGGGGCAGCCGCAGTCACAGCAGCCTCCGTTACATCCTTCACAACATCCGCCGCACATATTGAGTTTTTAAAATTCGAAGTTTACTAAAACGGTAACATAAAAATTGAAGGGTCCATGTAGATATATAGAATGTAGATATATATAGCCCTGTGAAAGGCGTAAAGACGAACTAACAGACGGACAACAGTCTCAGTAATAGGGTTCCGTTGGTAGCCATTCGGTTCGGAACTCTTAAAACGAATGTGATGAGTTCAGAAATATCCAGCTTTCATGCTATCAGCTGTTTATAAAGTGTTTGGGTTTTCGACAGTCATATCTCTCTATAATTATAAGTTCAAGGTTATCCTCGTATATTGACTTACTTAATATTTTATCGTCTATTTCTAGATAAGCTGGGAATTTACAAAGTAAACAAACTATAATCGTATTTGACATAAATGTATATGTTACCTACTAGAAAAGCCCTGGCTTTACCCGTATTAAAAAGTCTCTCTGATTAAAATACACTTAACGAATAAATACGGACATAGAGCAAAGTCCGACTTTCTTATGGATTTAAGTGCCGCTTCTTTTGCTAGCTGGGCTGCTCAATAATTTCCTTTAAGCTCAACATGGGCTTTTATCCAGAAGAGTGATAGCGTTTTATTCTGTTTTTTTTTATAGCCTTTATGTTGTGCCGGGCTTCGGATGCTATGGGGTGTGATGGTACTTGTATTGATGACAGTTTCAAGAGCCGACCGTGAGTCGCTGTATATATAGAAACTGTCTCCGAACGCTTTAACATTTAATTCGTGGCCTTGTATATGGCCATTAGTTCGGCTTGGTGGACGGTGCAGTGCAGTACAAGCCTAACTTTAATTTAAAGGTCTTCTTCTGTGTCTGGGGCTATCCCCAACCTAATTCCCACCGAACTCTATGGCTCTTCTTAGATTCATTACTTAAGGGGCTTAGGGAGTTTGTGTCAGTGCCTCAAGCTTTTAAAATATAGGTAAGTACCTACACGCCAAATACTTACTAGAATTTATTTTTAACATTTTAGTTCATTGTCCCAGATAAAAGCTTGTTTTTAAAAATATTTTTTGCTTATAATTTATTTTTAACTTTTTAGTAGGTAGGTATAGATACCGACTACCTACCTACTACCTAAGTATTTAAGAGAAGGCATGATGTTTTAAAATATTCCACAGATATTTGATGTGATTATGGGTAAAGTGATCTTCAAGGAAAATCAATCGAATCGGTGGGGCTATGTTGCTGTATAACAGAAATGCCATGGCCACCTTACAGCTTCATCATCAGATCCTGGCTAACATTTAAGTGTAAAGTGCTCCTCAAGACGAATCATTTCAGCCCAAATTCACTGGGGTTACATTATTTTTTCACAAAGATGCCGTGGCCACCTTCCAGCTTCATCACCAGTCGCTAAATATCATCTAGATGTAAAGTTCTCTTCAAGACGAATAAATCGAGCCCAAACTCGGTAGAGTTATGATGATTTATCACAGAGATGCCGTGTCCACCTTCCAGATTCATCATCAGACCCTGGATATTATCTTGGTGTAAAAATCTCTTCAAGATGAATCAATCGAGCCCAAACTTGGTAGAGTTACGTTGATTTATCACACAGATAACGTGGCCACCTTCCAGCTTCATCATCAGACCCTGGATATCATCTAGGTGAAAAGTTATCTTTAAGACAAATCAATCGAGCCCAAACTTGGTGAGGTTATATTGTTTTATCACAGAGATGTCGTGGCCACCTACCGTCTCCATCATCAGACCAGCTCCATGGTACTATATCATTGTGTTGTCATCAAAGATACATAAGTTCACCAAATTTGAGTCCAATCGGACATCGGGAAGTGGTTGCAAGTTAAATAAAAGCTTGTTAAATAACGGTCAAAAGTTTGGACTTTTTGCCCCTACGCTTCCTCTTGCAAAACTTCGTTTCTTCATCCCTGAGGATTTGCACCACTTCTTCGAGTTTCAGGTCTACGGCATCTGTGGTTTCCAAGGCAGCGAATTGATTTTCCAATTTTCATTGGAATTTGTCGTACGCAACAACAGTTTGGAGTAGGTTCGGTTGGAGCGAAGGAGCTGAAGTCAATATCCAGAGAGCCTCGTACAAGTCGGTGATTACTTCCAGTATTAAACCTAGTGATCACTAAGACGTCTCTGAATATGTGCCGTTTGTCCGTAATGATGAAGTCTATTTTTTTAGTCACGGTGTCGGGGCTTTGCCACGTCCACTTCCTTTGGAGCTATTTCTTGAAGAACGAGTTCATCAAGAAAAGCCCCTCGAGAAAATTCAAGAGCATTTGCCCCCTGTTATTTCTACTCCCAAATCCGTGTGGTCCTATTGTTGATTCACTGCAAGTCTGAACTCCCACTTTGACGTTAAAGTCTCCCATTACAACGTTGTAGTAAGTCTTGGAGGTGGTATGTAAAGCTCTGGAGATATCTTCATACATGTTCTCCACCTCTTCATCCAAGTGTGCCGAGGTCGGTGCGTAAACCTGGATAACCTCGAGGCTATACCTCTCGGTTAATTTAATTATGAGGTACGCTACTCTGGTCGACACAGTAGAGATTTCTAAAACATTGTAGTACATTAGTTGGCCCCATTTCTAAGGCTATAGTGTCCTCTCCCTGTTTTTGGACTTCACATAACCCCAGGATGTGCCATCTTATGTTTTTCAGGTCCTCCTCCAACTGCGCCAGATAATCGTCTAGCAGAATCGTGCGTCCATTGTACGTTGCGGGGGTCTTTCGTAACCTTTCGTTTGTTTTGGCGGCATTTCGTAACACGGGGAATCTTAGCACCCTCTGCCCTACCGTTACCGTGACCGCTGCCGTGGTCAGGAATAGCAGGGCAGCTGGGAACTAGGAGCCGTGGCTTTAGGTTACCTTCCATCTTCTACGCCTCCCTTGGGAGGGATATGCCCTAATAGCTACGCTGGGCAAGCGGGTTGGCGATCACAGGACGTAGCTTCTCGCAGTAGTGATGCTGCTGGTCATCTCCGGCCTGTAGGATTTAGCTGGGCCAAAGTTATGAATTAGTTATACCGCCATTTGTCGGTCACTAGAGCCAGTTTGCTGATCAGCAGGATGCACCACGGTAGGTGAAGTTGGCTGGGAGCACTGAGGTGGTACTTGTGCTCCCTTACATCCCATTACATCGGAAAACTCCGTCGAGTCTTTTCGTCGCCTATATCGCAGTGTCTAAAGACAAAAGTATTTAACCAGTGCGTCCTACCTGTGATGACCGACCGTTTAGAGCCGAGACGTGGACACACAGTTCGACTTGTCCACCAATTTAGTCGCTCAGCGAGCTATGGAGAGAGCTATACTCGCTGTTTCTCTGCGGGATCGAATCCGGAACGAAGTTATTCGCCAGAGAAATAAAGTTATCGACATAGCTCAACGGATTAATAAACTGAAGTGGCAGTGGGCTCGTCATATCTGCCGCAGGAGTGATAACTGTTGGGGTAGACTTATCGTAGAGTAGATACCGCAAATTGGCAAACGACATACGCATAGCGGTGGGCAGTGACTGGAAAAGAAGAGACTGATACCGGCTGATGATGATAACGCATAAAGAAGGGGACTTATAAGTTTGACGTGTGTATTTGTATATCTGTGTAAGTGTATGTCAGTCTGTGGCGTCTTAGCGCCCAAACGGTTGTACTGATTTTAATAATTATTCACATACATTTTGTATCTTAAGCTTAGGTTTTCTACAATATAATATTAAAAAATAATAAACAAATTTACTGTAAAACATAAAATATTATAAAAAACCTAAACCTAGCGTACCGCCGGCAGCGGGACAGGGCCCAGGCTACTGGTGGTTAATTATTATCAATATTAATTCATTTATTTCAGAAAAATTAAATTCCATATTGTTGTTAGTAAGATGAAGTTCAAACTTATAAGTAATTTAATATTAATTAATTATGAAACATAATGCATGAGTCAGTGCATCACTGTTTCATTAGCTGCACCAGTGGCTTAAGTTGGTCCATCCAGTGACCCATGATGCACGAACCCAGATGCTCAGCAACATTGCGCAAGAGGGAGTTGGAAACCCCACGTATGCGGTTCATCACGGATGCAGTTCTTTTACGCATAATGCCATAAAAGTCATCTACTCGTGCATCTGCAAACATCCCTGATGCACTACAATATCGTGGCAGTCCCAACAACATCCTGAAACCATTGTTGTATAATTATGATACGCAGAGCGTTGTACGATTTTTTTGTATAATTGACCCACATAATGTTTTTTTTTTTATTTATTTGAAACGTGTCTTATTTGAGAGTGTTCTTAGCTTTGATTCATGAAAATCCGGGCAGCCATTTCAAGACTATGAGCTTTTTTCTAGATAATTACACTATGAAATCAACTTTGTCACAACTCTGTGGCATCTAACTTTCACAGGTCTGATCAATTCGAAATTCACCATCCTCTTGCTTCAATCATTATTATATGAATTACAATAAGAACATGGTAGGATTGATATGATGCTGGGGCATCTTGTGGAATCTGCAGAATACTTTACTCCGCGTCAACTTACAGCAGAGATGTTGTGTTTAGGCTCATTGGAATGGTATCAATGAACATATTATAAATTGATCAGTAGGGGTCTTAAATTTTAGATGTTAGTATTAATAAAATTATAAGTACAAATCATATGATTCATATGTAGAGAGGAGATCTGATAGAATGTGTACGGACCGATATGAGAATATCGGTCCGTACACATTCGATCAGAGGATGATATACAATTTTTGGGATTCCACAATACGAACAATTGAGGGAGTATATTATTGTCATTACGTGTTTAAAATTATTGAGAGGCATGAGCCCGCAGCAAAGTCAATGTACTTCCTACTTCCACCATGGTATTCGCAGAGACTTCCTCAATTATTCATATTATGGAGTCCCAGAATTCTGATCCGATAAGGATTCAACAATTTGGTATAAACCTTTTAGATGAAAGCATAATATTTCCATCAATACTGCAATTACCTATTCTACGTGTAATTCGGCTAGGAATGTAGATGCCCCAGCATCAGGACAAAGGTCGTACAATATAATTGAAGTATGCGGAAACCAAATTTAAAATTGCTAAGATCTTTGAAAGTGTTTTGGGTCATACAATATAGTTGAAATAGAAGGACACCGAATTTAGCATTAAACCTATGAAAGTTGCTCTCATAGAGACATCTACTGGAATAAATTAAAAGTAAATAATTTATGATCATATACAACGAAAAACCGACTTCACATGTCGCGATAGTCAAAGTAGCCAGTAGCGCAGTATCATGTCATCAAGGTATACAATTGAGTTTGAAATTTTTATCTCCATATCTCTGGGGATGATTATCGGATCTCGATAAAATTTAAATGGGACCAATCTGAAAGTATAATATCTCAAACAAAAAAGATTTTTCCAAATCAGTTAAGATTTGACGCAGTTCAGAGGTAATTTTTTTTTTTAAACCGTCGAATTGAGAACCTCCTCCTTTTTTGTGAAATCGGTTGAAAATATTTTTTTAAAACAAGCTTTTATCTATATACTTCTGTGCCTCAAGCTTCAAAGGATATAGGTAAGTAGGAAAATAAATAATATAATAAAAAGGAAAATCAAATAACCCGCAAAATACGGTGAGTTTGTATAGTGTGTGTGTATTAGTGAGGTTTCTATTTGAGTGAGAGTAATAAAGGTATGTATTTGTTTGAAATAAAGCTTTTAGAATATGGCACCGTGACTAGTTTTTATGTATCTGTGTTGTCACAACTTTTTAGAATATGGCACCGTGACTAGTTTTTATGTATCTGTGTTGTCACAACTACTGTAACGGCTTTTTACCTAAAGTAGCAGTTGGGGACGATTGACACATTTTTTTTGGGTACGGTTGAACCATTGTATTTATGATTTTTTTCTTGTTTTCTAGATACCGAGAGTACGTGTAAGAAAGATTTTGAGAGGGCAAGTGGACATACCAAAGTATAAAGACGCTTTGAAGACGTGAATGCAGAATTTTTGATTATTTGAGTTGATTTTTAAATAATTTTTGTTTAATTTATATTTAAAAAAAAAAAACAAATTGATAATTTTCATTTTATTTTATTTGTAATTATTTACGTAAATTGCATATCAATGTTAAGTAATCTATAGTTCATGTGACTGGTTATAACACGTAGATTTTAACTAGAGTGCTCTTAAAACGTTAAAGGCTGATTAAAATATCGTTTGAAGTATTGCATGTAATGAAGACTCGTTACAATTGTTAAAGAGTTCTTTAATTATTCTAAGAGTTTAAATAAAAAGTAAATTAATCATGTTACAATATTATATTTTGTGTTATTTGTATATGTTTCGACTGACCCCAATGACTGTTTCAACCGCCCCTGGTATGGGGAAGGCTGAAACAAATCCGATTTTTTTTTTAATTTGATCTTCCTTTAAAAATAACACACCTGAAGCTAAAATCACATTGCGCTATAGTAGATAGAAAGGTGTTCTTTTATTTAACAAATCTTCTACATCGCTCGAAATATAAAAAGCAAAACTATGGACCTTATAAGTGAAATTGTTTCAACCGTACCCAGTCTACCCTACATACATTGCAAGTTAAATAAAAGCTTCTAGTTTTCTGCTCAGATTTTTAAAATTGTTAAACGGTTTTTTATGAACCAAAGCTACGAAAATGTTCACTGTATCTTGATTTTATTTACATAGACTTTTAGTTAGATTATTTCACTTATCTAAACAAAAATAATTAATATACTCGTAGTTAAAAAACTAAAATAACCGACTTCCATGCCCAGCGAGTCAGTTTCAGTAGTAAGTTTGAGACGTTTAGCATCATATCTCTGAAGATACTATCAGATCTCGATGAAATTGCAATAGCACCACCTTGGAAATGTAATCTACTGATTAAAAATAATCATTTGAATCGGTTCACAATGGACGGAGTAATCGCATAACATGCATAAAAAAAACATACTGACGAATTGAAAACCTCCTTCTTTTTGAAAGTCGGTTGAAAAACCTACTTCACATGCAGTGTAGTGAAAATATCCACTAGTCATAATCATGTCCTCAAAGTATCAAATTTGTTTTGTTTATAGCCATATCTCCGGAGATTATTATCAAATCTCGATTAAAACTTGAAAGAGACCAAACAAAAGGCAAAATATCTCAAACAAAAAACAACTTTTCATATTGAGGTGACAAACATAAATAAATAATACATCTAAAAATACAAATAATAAAATAGAAAAAAAATGCAGTCGAATTGAGAGCCTCTTCCTTTTTTGTGAAGTCGGTTAAAAAAAAACTAAATTAAGATCGGTTTATTCCGTTTGGATGCTACGATAACACAAACAGACACACACATCACAGATGCACGGTTATACATATACTTCTTGTTGTGTAGGAGTTTTAACTTAAAGATTAAAAACTAAAACAACCGTCTTCATTGCCCCGCGAGTCAATTTCAGTAGCAAGTTTGAGACGTTTATCGTCATGTCTCTGGTGATACTTATCAGATCTCGATGAAATTACCAGGATAATGAAATTATTAGGGCCACCTCGGAAACCTGCCCGACAGATTAGAAAAAAAATCATTCAAATTGGTTCACAATTAAAGGAGTAATCACGTAACATACACAAAAAAAAACATACAGACGAATTGAGAACCTCCTCAAGAAGTCGGTTGAAAAAGGTATTTGGCAGGTAACAGTAATAAATAAAACAAACAAAATTCACTTATCCAAAATTGTATTAATAAAAGTAGTAACATTAAGTTATGGTGATAAACAATTAAGTTATGGTGAAAAACACAGAAGCCTCAATAATATCATTTAGATGATGATGATTTTCCGAAATTATAATTGGTCTTGCTGGATGAATAATCGTTAACGGTAATATTGTTTTTATTTAACGTAAAGACGTTGGTTGCTTGGTTTGTCGTAACAGTTTTCGATGTGTCCAATACGTTGATTATCTGGTTAAGTGATGAAACGGAATTTCCTTTACTATTATTGTTGTTCATTTGTGCCACAATTTTCTGAAACAAAATTAAAAAATATGTTACTTATTTACAATAATTAAAGATCTTGTAAAAACTAAAAGAACCGACTTCAAACGTCGCACTAGTCAAAGTAGCCAGTATCATGTCATCGAAGTATACAAATGCATCGTAATACAAATGCTGATATAATTAAAAACTGCTCGACTGACTTCGCTAAAATTTAAATGGAACTACCTAAGAAGGGTATATAGGGCTACTCTTTGAAACAAAATAAGAATTTTTAATCGGTGAACGTACATAAAAAAAAATATCGACAAATTGAGAACCTCCTCCTTTTATGTGAAGTCAGTTAAAAATAAAATTACTGGGTGCCATTAAGTATCATTAGGTTGCGTAGGATTTACGCTATCCCACCTGCATAGCTATTCTCATTTCATTCGGATACATTAAAATTCGGAAGCTTCGTTTTGAATGTTGAATATTGATAAATCTATGAGATATTTTGGCGCGGAAACCTTTCCGATTTGAATCACTGATTTTTTCAAATTCAAATATCAAAAGTAACCGATTTAGCATTGTGAATCGCAAAGATTCAAGACAATAATTTAAGATCGTTTAAAAACTAAAAGAACCGACGTCAAATGTCACACTAGTCAAAGTAGCCAGTAGATGGAGTAACTATTACATAATCTGTGCCAGTAGTTAGTAGTACGAGTAAGTCGTCGAGATAAGTAAATGCGTTGTAATAAAAATGTTGATATTTTAAAAGCGGCTCGGCCGATTTTGTTAAAATTTAAATGGGACCACCTGGGAACGGTACCCTTTGAAACAAAAAAAGAATTTTCTAAATCAGTTTAGGCATCTACGAGTAATCGGTGAACATACATAAAAAAAACAACCGTCTCCTTTTTTGTGAAGTCGGTTAAAAAGGAGGCAGTTTCCAAATCCGAATTTGCTTTTGAATGATTGAAAATAACCCTGCAGGGGTGCGTTTGCTTTAACAGTTAATTTTATCAGTGTATTGTGGGCCAGTCACTGAAAGGAAGGCCATTGCTACCTCCCTTACCCCGTTGGCGTAAAGAACATATGCCTTAACTTCTAAGCGAGAGATCGCGCGTTCAAATCCTAGCAGGGGTGTTCGTTTACAGAAGGTAGGAGCATATTATATCGATATTCTTCCTGACTTGCTACCACAAAGTAGCTTACCACCATCAAGGAAAAATCTGCCGCCATAAGTTTTCGAAACCTTTCGGTGTTTCGGCAGCACACAGCACTTGAGAATCAGAGTATTCTAGGCCTATTATAGCGTGATCACCATCTTCGACCACAGCATCGCTTATCACCAGGCGCGATAGTGGTCAAAAGCCTATAAGATATTTAAAAAATTCTAACTTACCCAGTCATCATATTCTAAATTATGGCAATCCTACATCCATTATACCAATAAGATAGTTTAAAAATTAAAACAACCGACTTCCATGCCGCGCAAGTTTCAGTTGCAAGTTTGAGACGTTTATCGACATATCTCTGGAGATACTTATAAGATCTTGATGAAATTACAATGTACTAGAATCTTTTTTGGGATATCCCCTTCCAAAAAAAAAATTGTCATCAAAATCGGTTCATAAACGACGAAGTTATCCGCGAAAAACATTTAAAAAAAAAAATCCTATATTATATACCGTCGAATTGAGAAACCTCGTCCTTCTTTGAAGTCGGTTAAAAAGATGGATTGACTTCAAAGCGAGAAGTCACCCATTCAAATCCTAGTCCCCAGACGGTAGGAGCATTTATTGATTTTCCGTTTGACTTACTACCACAAGTCATCAAGAAGAAAATCTGC
Organism: Cabera pusaria; assembly: GCA_954871355.1. Lineage (NCBI taxonomy): Eukaryota > Metazoa > Arthropoda > Insecta > Lepidoptera > Geometridae > Cabera > Cabera pusaria. The sequence continues at coordinate 8,470,490 of OX940907.1, forward strand.
CGCCACAACCTTACGGTGTGCCGGCACCACACAGCCCTTGAGAGTCAGAGTATTGTATACCTAACGTGTTCACTGCCTTTAACCACATCATCGCTTAACAACAGGTGAGTTAGTTATCAAAGGCTGGCCTATAAGATATTAAAACAAAATTTTTATTAACACTTTACTTACCAAAAATAATGCCATATCTTCAGCTGTACTCGACACTACAGGCGCAGCAATAACAGAAGAAAGGATGACGAAACAGAGGCACCCAAAGGTTATTATTTTTAGAGCCATTTTGTTTACAACTAACTTGAATTATTTATCACTACCACAGAATAAATAATAGTACAAATACCACTACGAAATGACTTGTATTGATCACACAAGCATTAAGAGTGCTCTACACGACGATATAATGTTGTTTTTATATGCTCGATAAAGCGTGTCCACCCAAACATGCCTGATAATATTCATGAGATATGTTACCTACCTATTTACAGTGGAATTTATTAATGGATTATCTTACTAGCTGTGTCCGCACCTTCGTCCGCGTGGAATAGTGTCTTCGGGTAGCATTTTTAATTATTTAGGCTAATTATTTTACCTACACCACACCGTACCACGCCACGCTAATCCCCCCTTACCCTATCCATACCCGTCCCCCTCCCCTCTCCGCTCACTTCCCTCTCCCCTCCCCCTCTCTCTTCCCCCGCTCCCCTCCCCTTCCCCTCACTTCCCTCTCCCCTCCTTTTCCCTCCAATTTCCTTTCCCTTCCCCATCTCCATCCCCTTCCCCTCACCTCCCCTCCCCCTTTCCCTTCCCCTCACTTCCACCTCCCCTCCCTCCTCTACAGGCCCCTTCCCCCTTCCCCTACGCAAACTTTGAATGTCATATTTATTTACATCGAATCAACAGCCTAAACAATAAGTTTCAAGCTTCGAGCTTTAATAATGACGTCACTTGCATACAAATTTTCATCCTCCTTTCAACCCCTTACAACCCTCTTTTCGCATTAAAAAGTAGCCTATGTACTTTCTCAGGCTCTAGACTAGATAGTCTAGAGCCTGAGAAAGTACATAGGCTACTTTTTACACAGATGTGTACTAAATGTCATTTAAATCCGTTCAGTAGAACATTCACATAAACTTTACATATTTCCATAAAAACTTTCATCCCCTATTTCCTATTGTTATTTTACACCTTTGAAGTTAAACTTTTACAAACTTTTAATGTCATATTTTTTTACATCGAATCAACAGCGTAAAAGATAAGTTTCAAGCTTATAGCTCTAAAAATGACGATACTTCCATACAACATTTCATCCCCCCTTTCAACCCCTTACAACCCTTTTTTTGAAGTAAAAAGTAGCCTATGTCCTTTTTCAGGCTCTAGGCTATCTGCGTACCAAACTCCATTTAAATCGGTTCGGTAGAACATTCATATAAACCTTATATATTTCCATACAAACTTCCATCCCCTATTATTATTTTACACCCTTGAGGGTACAGCTGTTACAAACTTTGAATGTCATCTTTATTAATATTGAATCAACGGCCTAAAAAATAAGTTTCAAGCTTCTAGCTCCTAAAATGACGATACTTCCATCCAATTTTTTATCCTCCCTTTCAACCCTTTACAACCCTCTTTTCGCATTAAAAAGTAGCCTATGTCCGTTTTTAAGCTCTAGACTATCTGTGTACCAAATTTCATTTAAATCGGTTCAGTGGTTTTGGCGTTGAAGTGACACAGACAGACAGACAGACAGATAGACAGAGTTACTTTCGCATTTATAATATTAGTTTGGATGAGCTAGCGTTTGACCACTATCTTGCCTGGTGGAAGGCGATAATGTGGTTGAGGATGGTGAACAATCTAGGTCTAGAATATTCTGACTCTATAGGGTATACTGCTGGGAAACCGTAAGATTATGGCGGAATATTTTCTCCTTGATGGTAGTAAGTTACGTTTTATTATAAAAACTCGCGTTCATTTTAAACTTATAGATTAAAGATGGGAATTTAACGTGACTTACGCGATGTCGATATAACGATCGACATAATGTTTCAGCCTCATCCGGAGGTCTTCTTCAGGATCTTGAGTGCGGGGCGCCCGCCGACGCGTTCTGCCTCGCACTTCAGTGCGAGGTTGAACGTCGACATATGTCGATCGTTATATCGACATCGCGTAAGTCACGTTAAATTCCCGTCTTTAGTCTATAAGTTACGTTTTGGTAGCAAGTCAGGCGGAACATTGATTAAATATACTCCTGCCTTCAGTGGACACCCGTGCTAAGATTTGAACGGTCGACCCCTCGCTTTGAAATCAAGCCATCTATCTATCTTTAACGACAACGGGGGTCTTAATAAGATCGTTTAAAAAAAAAAAAACTTCAAATGCCGAACTTCTAATTTTCAGTACCAAGTTTGAGGTGTTTATTTCCATATCTCTGTAGATACTTATCAGATCTCGATAAAATTACCATGGTACCTCATTTGGGATATATTTCGAGGGCTCGGTGGCGTAATCGGGAGAACGGTCGGCGGGTACCGAGTTCAAACCGCCGTGCACCAATGGATTTTTCTATAGAAAAACTATGTGCGCTTCTCACAGTGGCCCTCCGGTGAAGAAAAACATCGTTAAGAAACCAACAACCCCCGCATGGTGGTAGGACACTATCTAGTGTCCGCCTGGCCAGCTACCACCCTCAAGTTAGAAAATCTGTCGCCAAAACATGTAATGTGTTCCGGCAGCTATCCTTGAGAGCCAGTTCCCATTCTAGGCCTAGCGGGCTTACCATCTTCGACCGCATCATCACTTACCAACAGGTGAGATAGTGGTCAAATGCTAGCCTATAAGATATAAAAAAAATTTTTTAAATCTCCTTTCCACCAAAAAAATAAATAATCAAATTCAGTTTATAAACTACGAAGATATCCGCGAACAAACATATAAATAAATTATATTTAAAAAATATTTTTAAAAACAAGCTTTTATCTGGGACAATGAACTAAAATGTTAAAAATAAATTCTAGTAAGTATTTGGCGTGTAGGTACTTACCTATATTTTTAAAAGCTTGAGGCACTGAAGTATAGTAATTACCTAGCCTGAAAAACGGGTAGTGCTTCAAGCTTAAGTACCTACACGCCAAATACTTACTAGAATTTACTTCTAACATTTTAGTTCATTGTCCCAGATAAAAAGCTTGTTTTTAAAAATATTTTTTACACATAATATATTTTTAACTTTATAGTAGGTAGGTATAGATACCGACTACCTTCCTACTACCTAAGTATTTAAGAGAAGGCATGATGTTTTAAAATATTCCACGGATATTTGATGTGATTATGGGTAAAGTGCTCTTCAAGGAAAATTAATCGACTCGGTGGGGCTATGTTGCTTTATAACAGAAATGCCATGGCCACCTTACAGCTTCATCATCAGATCCTGGCTATCATTTAAGTGTAAAGTGCTCCTCAAGACTAATCATTTGAGCCCAAACTCGGTAGAGTTACGTTGATTTATCACAGAGATGCCGTGGCCACCTTCCAGCTTCATCATCAGACCCTGGATATTATCTAGGTGTAAAGTTCTCTTCAAGACGAATCAATCGAGCCCAAACTCGATAGAGTTACGTTGATTTATCACAGAAATGCCGTGGCCACCTTCCAGCTTCATCATCAGACCCTGGATATCATCTAGGTGAAAAGTTCTCTTCAAGACTAATCAATCGAGCCCAAACTCGGTAGGGTTATGTTGATTTATCACAGAGATGCCGTGGCCACCTTCCAGCTTCATCATCAGACCCTGGATATCATCTAGGTGAAAAGTTCTATTCAAGACAAATTAATCGAGCCCAAACTCGGTGAGTTTATGTTGTTTCATCATAGAGATGCCGTGGCCACCTTCCGTCTCCATCATCAGACCAGCTCCATGGTACCATATTATTGTGTTGTCACCGAAGATACATAAGTACACCAAATTTAGTCCAATCGAACATCGGGAAGTGGGTCTAATTTAGCTTCCAAGATTCCACCCGAACAAACATAGTGACATACATACATACATACATACATTGCAAGTTAAATAAAAGCTTGTAAAATATATATGTATATACGGTCGATTTTAGAAACCTCTTATTTTGAAGTCGGTTAAAAAGGCCCTGAAAAATAGTGTTCATAATAATAATTATATTCAAAATTTAAAACCACCCCCGAATGATCTATAATTTGTTCATTGAGTCCATTTCAATGAGCCCAAACTCGACATCTCTGCTGTAAGTTGATGAAAAGTTGAGTATTCTACAGATTCCAGGAGATGTCCCAGCATCAGATCAATGCTTCCGTGTTTTTACAATATCATTGAAGTAAGTAAGAGGGTCCTGAATTTCGTATTGATTTGATTGACATTGATCAGACCTCTGAAATTTAATTTAATTTAATACGGCTAAACCGCATTCAAAAAATCACTCTTGATGAAAACACGTATCAAACAAAAAATAAACTGGCCAAGTGCAAGTCGGACTCACACTCGTAGGGTTTGTACCACTTCAATCTTATATACAGGTGTCCCAGAAATAAACCGGCCAAGTGCGAGTCGGACTCGCGCACGAAGGGCTCCGTACCAATATCTATAAAAACGGCAAAAAAAAACATGTCCGTTGTATGGGAGCCCTACTTAAATACATTTTATTACAAGCTTTTATTTAACTTGCAATGTATGTATGTATGTACGTCCCTATGTATGTTCAGGTGGAATCTTGGAAGCTAAAGTAGACCCACTTCCCGATGTCCGATTGGACTCAAATTTGGTGAACTTATGAATCTTCGGTGACAACAATGATATGGTACCATGGAGCTAGTCTGATGATGGAGACGGAAGGTGACCATGGCATCTCTGTGATAAAACAACATAAACCCACCGAGTTTGGGCTCGATTGATTTGCCACGGCATCTCTGCGATAAAACAACATAAACCCACCGAGATTGGGCTCGATTGATTCTTCATAAGGAGAACTTTACACCTAGATCTAGGGTCTAATGATGAAGCTAGAAGGTGGTTACGGCATTTTTAATAAGAAGACGGTATTTATTTAACTAGTAGGTACCTATCTATACTAATATTATAAAGAGAGAACATTTGTATTTTTGTATTTTTGTATTTTTGTATGTTTGTAATGAGTAAGCTCAAAAACTACTGAACCGATTTAAAAAATTCTTTCACTAATACATAGAATGGACTTTCGGAATGAAAATAGGCTATATATTATCCCGTTTAAATCAAAGGTACATTCGTGGAGACCTAATTTGCAACCTAAGTCGGCAAATAAACGGTCGAAAAAACACGTTTCTTACGAACGCTGCTTAATTGAAAATAGATAGAAGAATATTTTCTATGCAAAAGTTGTACAACATAATAAGACCTACAAAAAAGTCCGCGACAGCATATGTCTATCTCTTAAGGTTGACTCACAGTAACCATTTTAATCTTAAAATTTTTGTTAAAAAATATTACATAACTTCCAAGGCTATTTTCAAGTATATAGTATTAATCCTTATCCAAATAATAACGTTAATTAGCTTGGCCATATATTATAGATTAAAATTGTCGTTTACAGTATATAATTCAAATGAAAACTCTAGAAGATATCACGAATTTCACACAAACACGCATCGCAAAATTAATAAAACATTTGCAGTGAAACCACAGATTAGGTCATAGTTACTACAAACATATTATTATAAGCTTAGCTATGCTGTAGATCCCCACCGATCACAATCAATTTGAAGTCAATATAGTATAATAATATGATCTATTGTATAAAATAATATTTATCTATATATATAATAATATAATATAATATTTTAAACCACCCCGACTGATCTATGTATAATAGCTTTTTCCAATGACTCTAAAGACGACATTTAAAATATGAGCTGTAAGTTGGTGAGGAATTGAGTATTCTGTAGAGTCCAGGAGGCTTCTATGTTCTTACAATATCGTTGAAGAAGAAGATTTTCGAATTGATCAGACCTATGAAAGTTGATTTCATAGCGCAATTAACTAGAAAAAAGCTCATAATTTTATAACGATTGAACGAATTTTCATGAATCAAAGCTAAGAAAACTCTCGATGAAGACATCTATCAAACAAAAAAAATACTATGAATAATAAAAATAAAATCGGTTCATCCGGTTAGGTGCTAAGATGACAGACAGACACACAGATACACACGTTAAACGTATATTACCCCTACATTTTGCGTCGGGGAACGCCGTAAGGTTACGGCGGCAGATGAACTCCTTGGTGGTAAGCTACTTTTTGGTAGATTTAATGATTCCACTACCACTGTACGAAAACTCATGATTCATGAATGCACATAAAACTTTCATTGGTAGTTATATAGCTAGAATTAGAACCTACGACCGTCGGGTCAGAATCAGGGTAACTATCCTTTACGCCAAAGGGCCGTCCAATATCAATACGTAAGTATTATAAAACAAAGTTCATCACTGCGTCTGTCTGTCTGTTCGCAATAATCTCAATAGCTAGTGAACGGATCATCATGCGGTTTTCACCAATAGCCAGAGTGTTTATGAGGAAGGTGCATAATTCGTTAAGGTTTTGTGTAAATTGGATGAAATATGACGATGGTTGTTAAATATGTTCATATTTTATATTCGATGCAACAAACTGATGCAAATTTTGTAGGCATATATGTTCTACCCGTGCGAAGCCGGGGCGGGCTGTTAGTTATTTATATTTATGCAAATTGCACAGTTAACTAACTTACGTAGTTAGTTACGCAAATAATATCACCTAAATACTACAAATTTTCTATTATTAAACCAGAAATAACCGAAATTTCAAGTAGGAAATTGCTAACTTTTAGGCAGGGTTTCGAAGCGCATCCGGACAGCATGACGACGCTCGCGCGAATACGCGCAGCTATGGCTCGCTGCGTGATGTTACGTTACTCCCCCCGCCACCCGAACAAGCGGCAAGCAGGAGCAACTAATTATTATTATTTAGGTACTTTTCGAAGGTAGTTTAGCGAATGTAGCGTCACCACAATAATTGCATCAACATTTTCACGAAACATCTATAATATTATAGGTAATACCTTTAAACGAGAAAACCTTGTTTATATATGTATATAATCGAGATCTCAGAAACGGCTCCAACGATTTACATGATATTTAGTATGCAGCGGGTTTTGGGGGCAATAAATCGATCTATTTTTTTTTAGAAAACGTCATTTCATCCGTGTTTTTAGGCATTGAAAAACTGCTACAATATCATAAGAATACAAAGGGTAATTTCGGCGTATTTTAAGACGTTATGATAGCTCGGTGGAAGATCGATAGGACGGCGCTTTGGAGGTCCCTGGTTCGAGTCCAGATAAGGTGACTAACTTTCCTTTTTTTATCAAGTTCTTTTCTTTCTTTTGTGAGTAAAACTACTATTAGGAGCAAAAAAAATGCAAAAACACTCGATTTAACAGTAAAAAAATATATATATAATACCAAGCAAAGCTGGGTCATCGAGATATTTTTCATTTAAACTTAACATTTATAAAATGTTAACGAGTTATGGTTGCGAAGCTATTTTTGCAAAATTACTTTAGTAATGAATATTTATTTTATAAGACAGTAAGTACCTATATCACCATGCTTTGCTCGGTGTTATTTTTTTGTAAATCGTGTTTTTTGGCAATTCTTCGGCTCTCAATAATAAAAGAAGGAACTTGTAAAAAACGTAAAAATGACCATCTTGTCTGGACTCGAATCGGGGTCCTCTAGCACAGAAAATATAATATACCTAGTCCCCTCTAGTTTCGTGACCGGCTTTGTTTTCTTATCGAGCTAGCCTTGTAGAAAGTGGCGAAACTTACCTCCGTATTCTAATAATATTGTAGCAGTTTTTCATTGGCTGAAAACACGGATAATACGACGTATTCTAATAAAACTGGCCAAGTGCGAGGCAGACTTGCGTCTCACACACGTAGGGAGGGCTACAAAAATATTAATGCTTGTAAACACAGTACAATACGAAACATAACAGAGTAACGTAGTATTATTATTATCTTTTCTATGACAGAGTTGTGAACCAAAGTCAAAGTCAAGTCAAAGTCAAAGCATTTATTCAGTATATGGGCAAATTAAAAATTTGCACTTACACTCGTCAAATTACATTAAATTTCCTCATATTCAATAAAAAATATTATAGATATAACAGAAACATAACTTATTGCTTTGAATTTACAAAAAAAAAAACAAAGGTATTGAGCCATTTAGCTTTCATCTAGACGTCGAACGTCACACTTAAAACACACGTTTAATTTCCCTGATTAATGTAGGGTTGCCAACCGTACTATTACGAGCACCCGCAACCCAGTGGATGTTTCAGTACTTCAGACAATTTTTATTGAAAAAATTGTGAAATAATGAAACATAATAAATAAATAAAACGACTAATTGCAGTACAAATCATATTCCGAATGGAATTGCTCAGCTCTATACAAGATAATTCAACACATCGTTCCACAGACGAAGCTACTATGTCTTTACGCTCTTTAAAGTTACAATTTTCAGTTGCATATATTAGTGAGCCACCACGAATTGCCTTCTGTCTAATGAATGTGCTGGCAATTGTATAATTTTTTAATATTGGTAACAATGTACCTTTCACAAACCAGTGTTCAGAAATACACATTATGTCAACTTTATAAAAATCGAGAAATAATTCTAACTCTAAGGCTTTGCTGGAGAGACCTTGTATATTCTGATGAAAAATGTTGATTGAGTCAGGCCTCCCCATTGTCTTAGACATTAGTTTAAACTAACTAAGTCTACTACGCTACAATTACCCCGCATAGTAACACCACTACATTGGGGCTCGTCTTCGTGATCTGTTACAATATGTAAAACAGGGTCATATATATTGAATGCTAATAACTTAGCAATGGTCGACTTATTAGTCTTATTGAGATACAAAGTATGCTTTGTCAAAACAGTCATACAAAAAGTCGCTCAAGCGACACGTCAAATTGTACAGCTAGGCTATTCTGTAAGCTATCTCGACAGCGGAATCCGCGGTGAGATTGGAATTTCGTATTACGAAATTCAACCGTTTTACGATCGTGATACGATTGAATTTCGTAGTACGAAATTCGAATCTCACCGCGGATTCCGCTGTCGAGATAGCTTACAGAATAGCCCTACTGTGCCAAGTTCAATTTATGAGCATGCTCATTATAAGTGCAACTACTCGTTTTTAGATACGGGAATGAACAAACTATTATTTTACTAATGCCTCTGCTGGCAATGTCTGATAAAAGTTTAATTAGAATATTAATATCAGTTTTTTTAAAGTTTGTGCTATTACCTAGCTGCAATACAATAGTACAATTTTTGTGATACTGAAAGCTGCTTATTTTTTACATAAATCTGTAATTGGTAAATTAGGGCAGTAATTGTTATAAACATTTTGGTTCAATCTAGTGTCTAATAAGCTACCCATACCTACTCACATTTCATCGCTGAACACAATGGTCTCTCTAGCAGGCTCCGGCAGTTGTAAAGGACTGCCAGAGTCCACCTCGGAGTATTAGCTGTACTTGGTGAGCTGCTATCCTCTTGGTAGCATTCACTCTGCACACCAGAGATAGGAGCCCCAATTAAAACCTTTGAGGCGCACATTTCTTGTTTTAGTAATTCAGCCTTTTCTTTAAATTCTATTAATTCTTTGTTACTGCGATCTAATATATCTAGGCAATGCTGTAATTCTTTACTTAGGTCGATGTTTTTCTTACAAGTCTTTAAATTTATTTGTTTAATATGCTTATTATTTTTTAATTTATGTATATTTTTCCTAATGATTTTCTTATACTTAATGTACTTTTTAATCTTATTGGAACCCTTCATAGAGACATTAGTAGAACCTGAGCCAATGAACTCTGTATATAGATCCCAAGTGTTGTCTTGATTAGTATTAGTCTTAGTTTAAATTTTATCTTAGTTTAAATTTTATATTTGTTGATATTTTATATTAGGATGTCAGTGATAAAGTGATTATTTAGTTAATATTTAATCAAAACTGTCATGAAAAGTAGGTACACAGTGTATTCATTATAATGTGCAGTTTTTATTATTTACACATAAGTAGGTAGGTACTATGGACTTATTCGGGATCCTACACAAACATTATTTCTACACTAAAACTGTTAGTTAAACCTTTAATAATACAGTAGAACTCGAAATTAAAAGTTAGGTATATGAATACGACAGGAACATCGAAAATTATGAGAAAAAAATTTCAATTCATTTTTTTTATTTTTTTTTTATTGTTCAGACTCATAGATCCATTTGGTTCGTAGGTACTTATCATAAGTCTTAATTAAAATAAATTGTTAGTGATTAATTACATATTTAAAATCAAATTATTATTATTAAATTAAATTACATGTCAATCTAATTATATACATGTCAATAAATATATACTTAATTAAAAATTATGCATTTAAATTCAGAGATTGACACTATTTTATGAGGATCCCAATTTGATGACTAAGGATAGGACAGTCAAACCTATCTGTTGTAGCCCTCAGAATGCTGTTGCTGCTGCCCCGTACCCTGTATAGCAGAGACGCTACTTTTTTGCGTACGATGGCAGCAAAGCCATCTGTGCGCGCCTCTGCAAACATACCAGACGCACTACAGAATCTAGGCAGCCGCATCAGCAATCTGAAAGCGTTATTGTATTGAACACGTAGAGCGTTGATGGTTTTCTGAGTGTATGTTGTCCATAGGCTACTTCCGTAGAAGCTAATAAGTCACACAGATATTAGATAACACGAAATGGTGTTAGTTACCACTTTTGCACTTAATATTTAATAATATTTTTAAGTTTTAATAACTATTTTCCTATTATTTAGATTAAAACCGGCACAGCTGATTTTTGACAATGTTATCGTTAGTGTTGCCACAAGGCAAGTTGTTGTTCGGTTGTTGATCTCAGAGTAACTATTACTAGAGTCACTAGAGTTATTTAAACATGTGTTTTAAATGTGACGTTCGACGTATAGATGAAAGCTGAATGGCTCAATACCTTTGTTTTTTTTTTTTTGTAAATTCAAAGCAATAAGTTATGTTTCTGTTATATCTATAATATTTTTTGTTGAATATGATCTATTTAATGTAATTTGACGAGTGTAAGTGCAAATTTTTAATTTGCCCATATACTGAATAAATGCTTTGACTTTGACTTTGACTTTGAGAGTAGTAATAGCATTGAGATAAAACCATAGACGTATTAAAAATGATGGTGCACTGCAGATGTTTTGTCAAATTCAATTTAATCCGTATGCTTTAACTTTAAGGTTGTAATTGCTTTGTAGAACAAAACGGCCCAATTGAGAGACACCAGGGTGGGAGTGTTTCCTTCTCTAACAACCTGATAGTCCTATATATGTTCTATACTATATGTATGATATATATGTAAGTTGTCCATACAAAAGAAAGGTCCATACAAACTCCGTTCAAGGTCGTTCTCATGAGGGCCGGTGTACGCGATCGAGTTTAAAATGTAGCAGGTCTGTGGGTAAAACAAAGAGTTGTCATCCCGAGCAAATACATTTTGTCAAACGATTATCATTCACGCGGGGGCACGGGAGAGTGGTTGCCGCCGCCGGTTATGACTAATTATAGATTAAACACATATCGCCTTACCGTCCTTACCGACAACGTCCAATGTATTTTTATTAAGAGAAGAGGATAGAATACGATATTACATAAAATGGCACCAATCCGTAAGTACTTAATACGCATTCAAATAAAAAAGTTTTTCCAAATCGGTTAATAAATTACGGAGTTATGCGGTAACGTAACACACATTCAAAAAACACAGTCGAATTGAGAACCTCCTTCTTTTTATGTCGGTTTCATAGAATAGTATGAATAAAAAAAATAAACAAAAGTAAATTAAGATCCGGTCCAGTCACTTGGGTTGGGAGCTAAGATACCACAGACATAATTATACAGTATACACACACATGTCAAACTATTTTCTTCAAAATTAAAAAATAGGCATTTTCATTTCGCGCTATAATGTCACATCTGATTACATAATCTACGAACATGGCGCCAGCAAACATGGCGTCGCGTCGTGAAGTGTCATTACAAATTAACAAAATAACGTTTTATGTATGCGGGTTTTAATTCGAAAATCTGAACTTAATTGTGAAAAGTAACTCCGTCGTCTCAGTTTGTTTTTCCTGACTGGTTTTTGCAGTATCTGAGGACACACGATGGCATTCCGGATACGCAATTTTTAACATAAGCGCGTGCTGTTGTTTCGAGTGCCGAGCTACGTGTGAGCGAGAATATGCCAGCCAGCTTACTCGCGGTATTCGACAATGCCAGTTCGAGATGTTCCGTCTAGTAGTATATGTCTATGAGTAATAGTTACTCTGAGGTTGTTAACACGCAGATGACTCGTTGACCAGATGGCGCTATACAAAATACACGTTTTTTGTATGGGGACCCCCTTTAATTTTTATTTATTAGTTTTTTTATTAGTATTTGTTGTTATAGCGGCAACAGAAATACATAATCTGTGAAAATTTCAACTGTCTCACTATTATGGTTCATGAGATACAGCCTGGTGACGGACAGACAGACAGACAGACAGACAGACAGACAGACAGACAGACAGACAGACAGACAGACAGACAGACAGACAGACAGACAGACAGACAGACAGACAGACAGACAGACAGACAGACAGACAGACAGACAGACAGACAGACAGACAGACAGACAGACAGACAGACAGACAGACAGACAGACAGACAGACAGACAGACAGACAGACAGACAGACAGACAGACAGACAGACAGACAGACAGACAGACAGACAGACAGACAGACAGACAGACAGACAGACAGACAGACAGACAGACAGACAGACAGACAGACAGACAGACAGACAGACAGACAGACAGACAGACAGACAGACAGACAGACAGACGCAGACGCAGACGCAGACGCAGACGCAGACGCAGACGCAGACGCAGACGCAGACGCAGACGCAGACGCAGACGCAGACGCAGACGCAGACGCAGACGCAGACGCAGACGCAGACGCAGACGCAGACGCAGACGCAGACGCAGACGCAGACGCAGACGCAGACGCAGACGCAGACGCAGACGCAGACGCAGACGCAGACGCAGACGCAGACGCAGACGCAGACGCAGACGCAGACGCAGACGCAGACGCAGACGCAGACGCAGACGCAGACGCAGACGCAGACGCAGACGCAGACGCAGACGCAGACGCAGACGCAGACGCAGACGCAGACGCAGACGCAGACGCAGACGCAGACGCAGACGCAGACGCAGACGCAGACGCAGACGCAGACGCAGACGCAGACGCAGACGCAGACGCAGACGCAGACGCAGACGCAGACGCAGACGCAGACGCAGACGCAGACGCAGACGCAGACGCAGACGCAGACGCAGACGCAGACGCAGACGCAGACGCAGACGCAGACGCAGACGCAGACGCAGACGCAGACGCAGACGCAGACGCAGACGCAGACGCAGACGCAGACGCAGACGCAGACGCAGACGCAGACGCAGACGCAGACGCAGACGCAGACGCAGACGCAGACGCAGACGCAGACGCAGACGCAGACGCAGACGCAGACGCAGACGCAGACGCAGACGCAGACGCAGACGCAGACGCAGACGCAGACGCAGACGCAGACGCAGACGCAGACGCAGACGCAGACGCAGACGCAGACGCAGACGCAGACGCAGACGCAGACGCAGACGCAGACGCAGACGCAGACGCAGACGCAGACGCAGACGCAGACGCAGACGCAGACGCAGACGCAGACGCAGACGCAGACGCAGACGCAGACGCAGACGCAGACGCAGACGCAGACGCAGACGCAGACGCAGACGCAGACGCAGACGCAGACGCAGACGCAGACGCAGACGCAGACGCAGACGCAGACGCAGACGCAGACGCAGACAGACACAGACAGACAGACACAGACAGACAGACACAGACAGACAGACACAGACAGACAGACACAGACAGACAGACACAGACAGACAGACAGACAGACAGACAGACAGACAGACAGACACAGACAGACAGACAGACACAGACAGACAGACACAGACAGACAGACAGACACAGACAGACAGACAGACAGACAGACAGACAGACAGACAGACAGACAGACAGACAGACAGACAGACAGACAGACACAGACAGACAGACACAGACAGACAGACACAGACAGACAGACACAGACAGACAGACAGACACAGACAGACAGACAGACACAGACAGACAGACAGACACAGACAGACAGACAGACACAGACAGACAGACAGACAGACAGACAGACAGACAGACAGACAGACAGACAGACAGACAGACAGACAGACAGACAGACAGACAGACAGACAGACAGACAGACAGACAGACAGACAGACAGACAGACAGACAGACAGACAGACAGACAGACAGACAGACAGACAGACAGACAGACAGACAGACAGACAGACAGACAGACAGACAGACAGACAGACAGACAGACAGACAGACAGACAGACAGACAGACAGACAGACAGACAGACAGACAGACAGACAGACAGACAGACAGACAGACAGACAGACAGACAGACAGACAGACAGACAGACAGACAGACAGACAGACAGACAGACAGACAGACAGACAGACAGACAGACAGACAGACAGACAGACAGACAGACAGACAGACAGACAGACAGACAGACAGACAGACAGACAGACAGACAGACAGACAGACAGACAGACAGACAGACAGACAGACAGACAGACAGACAGACAGACAGACAGACAGACAGACAGACAGACAGACAGACAGACAGACAGACAGACAGACAGACAGACAGACAGACAGACAGACAGACAGACAGACAGACAGACAGACAGACAGACAGACAGACAGACAGACAGACAGACAGACAGACAGACAGACAGACAGACAGACAGACAGACAGACAGACAGACAGACAGACAGACAGACAGACAGACAGACAGACAGACAGACAGACAGACAGACAGACAGACAGACAGACAGACAGACAGACAGACAGACAGACAGACAGACAGACAGACAGACAGACAGACAGACAGACAGACAGACAGACAGACAGACAGACAGACAGACAGACAGACAGACAGACAGACAGACAGACAGACAGACAGACAGACAGACAGACAGACAGACAGACAGACAGACAGACAGACAGACAGACAGACAGACAGACAGACAGACAGACAGACAGACAGACAGACAGACAGACAGACAGACAGACAGACAGACAGACAGACAGACAGACAGACAGACAGACAGACAGACAGACAGACAGACAGACAGACAGACAGACAGACAGACAGACAGACAGACAGACAGACAGACAGACAGACAGACAGACAGACAGACAGACAGACAGACAGACAGACAGACAGACAGACAGACAGACAGACAGACAGACAGACAGACAGACAGACAGACAGACAGACAGACAGACAGACAGACAGACAGACAGACAGACAGACAGACAGACAGACAGACAGACAGACAGACAGACAGACAGACAGACAGACAGACAGACAGACAGACAGACAGACAGACAGACAGACAGACAGACAGACAGACAGACAGACAGACAGACAGACAGACAGACAGACAGACAGACAGACAGACAGACAGACAGACAGACAGACAGACAGACAGACAGACAGACAGACAGACAGACAGACAGACAGACAGACAGACAGACAGACAGACAGACAGACAGACAGACAGACAGACAGACAGACAGACAGACAGACAGACAGACAGACAGACAGACAGACAGACAGACAGACAGACAGACAGACAGACAGACAGACAGACAGACAGACAGACAGACAGACAGACAGACAGACAGACAGACAGACAGACAGACAGACAGACAGACAGACAGACAGACAGACAGACAGACAGACAGACAGACAGACAGACAGACAGACAGACAGACAGACAGACAGACAGACAGACAGACAGACAGACAGACAGACAGACAGACAGACAGACAGACAGACAGACAGACAGACAGACAGACAGACAGACAGACAGACAGACAGACAGACAGACAGACAGACAGACAGACAGACAGACAGACAGAC